>OX387660.1:7291423-8651946 GCA_947568875.1 Fissipunctia ypsillon | reverse complement strand
AGATACCGCGGTGGTATAGGTTAAACCTAGAGAACCTAGAGTTACATGTGTTCGGGGACGCTAGCGAACTAGCTTACGCCGCGGTAGCTTACCTAGTAGGCTATAACTCCGAAGGCAATAGAGAGATTGTTATGATACTAGGGAAAGCGCGAGTAGCGCCACAAAAGGTTATCTCTATCCCTAGACTAGAGCTACAAGCAGCGGTGTTAGCTTGCCGATTAGCGGATACCGCCGAAAAGGAGCTAGGGTTACCAATTAAAGAGAAATTTTATTGGACTGACAGCAAAACTGTTTTAAAATGGATAAATTCTGATGCACAAGAGTTTCAAAGGTTCGTTTCGCATAGACTAGCGGAAATAGATAGGCTGTCAGATAGAGGCAACTGGCGCTGGGTCCCCACAAAGGACAACCCAGCTGACGTAGCGACCAGATTGTGTTGGCCCGATAACCATGCAAAATGGCTCTCGGGCCCCTCGTTTTTACGTGATTCACAGGAGCAGTGGCCGACATGTCAGGAGCCTGAGGCGGCGGAGGCGGATCTTGAGTGCATTCAGCGGGTCCACGCCACCATAGCACCTCCAGCACCACTCCTGAACTACGAACGATATTCATCGTGGACGCGCATACAGCGCGTTATGGCGCGCACGCTCGTCTTCGTCAGCCGATGCCGTAAACGCCGGGCGACGACGGAGCTGCGAACACACGACTTAGAAGAAGCACACAACATTTTAATAAAGTTGTGTCAAGAAGACAGCTTTCACGATGAACGAGCTGCCATTCTCAAGGGGCTGCCCGTTCCCAACGACAGCAGCATAAAAGCTTTGGACCCAATGATTAGCGACGATGGGTTGCTACGAGTGAGAGGACGTCTGAGTGCCTGCGAAGTGCTCACATTTAGTGAAAGGCACCCTATAATCTTGGACGGGCGTCACCCTCTAACTAGGAAGCTAATCGCACACTACCATGCGATGGCTTTACATGCGAACCACGAAACCGTCGTCAATAACCTACGAGAGAAATACTGGATCACGAAGATCAGGACATCAGTAAAGACAGTGGTCGCAAATTGCCAGCTCTGTCGCATCTGCAGAGCTCAACCCGCCCCACCAAAAATGGGTGATCTCCCACTTGCAAGGCTGGAAAACACCAGAAGAGCTTTCGTGCGAGTGGGAGTCGACTACTTCGGCCCAATGGAAGTGGCGATTGGCCGGCGCCGCGAAAAGAGGTGGGGAGCCTTATTCACCTGCCTCACTACGCGCGCCGTCCACCTGGAGTTAGCCGCCACGCTGAGCGCCGATTCAGCCATACTAGCCCTACGGCGCCTAATAGCGCGCCGTGGGCAACCAGCACATTTGTACTCCGACCAGGGTACGAATTTCGTCGGAGCCAACACCGAGCTGCGAGCTGCACTGAAAGACCTCAACCATGGGCAGCTCAGGGACGAGGCCATCAACCGAGGCATATCGTGGCACTTCAATCCCCCGGCGACACCTCACATGGGTGGCTGCTGGGAACGCCTGGTGAGGTCGGTGAAGAACGCGCTACGAAGCACACTCAAAGAGCGAGCGCCTCGTGAGGAGGTTCTTTACACCCTCCTCACAGAGGCCGAGCAAATAGTGAACAGCCGACCGCTGAGTTACGTGCACGATGACCACAACGAGCCTGTGGTCCTGACACCGAACCACCTACTCCTGGGCACTGCATCCGGGAGTACGCCGTTTGCACCGAGGGACATCGAAGACGTCAACTCCCGCAGGCAGTGGCGGCGTGTGAACGCGCTTGCCGACATGTTCTGGCGGCGCTGGCTGCGGGAATATCTCCCGACCCTGCAACGTCGCGAAAAGTGGAAGAACAATGTGCCAAATGTGCGTGTCGGTGACGTAGTAGTATTGGTGGACAGTAGCAAAGAACGAAGTGCATGGACAAAGGGGATAATCCAAACAGTGTACCACGGAAATGATGGAATCATCCGTGTAGTAGATGTTAAGACTGTATATGGGGTCCTGCGTCGGCCCGTAGCAAAGATTATTGTGCTTCCCACAGACCAAGATGTAATGCGGCTGAACCCTGTTACAGGGGGTGGAATGTAGGCGAAGCACAGTAATGTGAGCTCTATTTCTAGGTTTAAGATAGTTATATTAGGATAGGAGTATATCACTATAAGAATATTGTAAAGCAATTTGACTGGACATGTTTGTTTTACCAATTAGTATACCCGCTACTTGTGCCATGGTAGTAAAATGCGCGCCTCCCGCATTGTCAGTCATTGGGTAATAACGGCGGGGGGTACATTTTACGACCCCCGCCACTTGCGCTACCCATGCCAGCGCATAAAAAGGGCGCACCTTGGCACAAGCAAGTCCCATTCCCTCGCTCGACTCCGCTGTGGACGGTCGTGCCGCTGACGCATCCCGCTCGCTGCACCGCTGACTCACCGCTGACTCACCGCCATCGAAGCTCGCTCGTGACGCCACGTCACGCTCCGACTCCAGTAGTCTCTGACTGCACCCTTTATCAATTATTGCCTTTTTCAAGGCGATCGTTGACAAATTGTTTCTTTGACGTCGTCCGTCTCATAAACGTTCGGCGTGTCTCCTTGACCCCCTCAGGGAAAAAACCACAGTTTCGTGGTCCTTGACGGATACCTCACGGTGACAACCAAGTCAAGGGGGTGTTGACCCAACACACCCGCTGAGCCCCTTCAGGGTAAAGCAGTTAATTGGACGGGTCCCAGAGTTAACCGGCCTTGGGGGGTCTCCTAGTCGGCTCTGGTGACAGTTTTGCTTCCACAGCTACACACCTAGTGTCTTTAGGGTGTGTCTACACCCTTCGCGCTAGACCGGTCAGGGCCCTGTCGCACATTAAGATTGGCGACAGGTTTCAGCTCTAGGGCTCACCAGTAGGTACACACCTCCCTGTCTGCACCCGACAGGGAGGGCCACTCACCCCCGGGCCCATCCACCCGGGGAGTAGGAGTAGGACCATTAGGTCCCCTTATTTTTTCTTTTTCTCTTTAAATTCCCTTTTGCTACGATGTCTGACGCAGACATCGTAGCTTTTGCAAGAGAGGTCCTTTTTAAGGACCCCGATTTCTTGCTGAAATACGGGAAGGCTTGGCGTAGTCGCCACGTCGACCCAAGCGAGGCTCTCGAGAGCCCGCTTTCCCCCCCTGTAGCAGACAGGGGCATCCCTCCTACGGCGGTTTCGATGCCGCCCGTAGTCTCCCCCCAGCCCGAGGTGATGGACACCTGCACCCCTCCTTCGGACTCAGAGTCCGAAGACGCCATCTCGCTCACTTCCTCCTCCTCCTCCTCAGACGACTATCAAGTCGTCGGAAAGGGAGGGAAGAGGAAGAAGAGCGCCTCCTCAAAGGCCGGCAAGGCCAAAAAGCCTCTGGCGGCAGCCATCCCCTCCGCCCCCGACTGCGCCCCTGCCTGCGCCCCTGCCCCTGCCCCTTCCTCTACTTCCGGCTCGGCACCCACCCGATCACCCACCTCAGCCAGTCCTATCCCAACGGACTCAAAGAGGAAGGTGCGTCCCCCGCCCCCCTTATACATCCAAGATAAGTCCAAGTGGACAGAAATCTCCAAAGTTTGTGTGGATCGCAAGATCCAATACACCAATGCCCGATCTACCCAGCAGGGCATCAAGGTTACTGTCCCCTCGTCCTCGGACTACAGGGACCTTGTCCGAATTCTTCGTGAAAGGAAGTACTCCTTTCACACATTCTCCCTCCCGGAGGAAACTCCGACTAGAGTGGTCATCAGGCGTATCCCGAAGGAGATCGCCACCGAAGAGATCAAGGCAGACCTGATCTCCAAGGGTATCCCAGTGTCTGCAGTTCACCGCCTTCACCGGGCGAAACAGGGCCTTGTATACGACATGGTCCTGGTGATCTGCGACCCCGTTGAGGGTCATCACCCGATCTTCAAAGTGAAGTCGGTGTGTTCACTGTCGGGCATCTCTATTGAGAAGCCCAGAAAGTCCAATATCGTTGGCCAATGCCACCGTTGCCAATTATACGGCCACTCCCAGTCGCACTGCTACGCTACTCCCAGATGCGTTAAGTGTCTGGGCGGGCATGGCACTGCGGACTGCCCTCGCCCCAAGGACAGGACTCTGTGCACAGAACCTCCAAGTTGTGTGCTCTGCGGGCAAGCTGGTCACCCAGCTAACTACCGGGGATGCAGTAAAGCCCCTAAATCCTCCTCGGCCAAGCTGGCGAAGCGTGCCAGCGAGCGCCAGCAAAGGGAAAGCCCGAGCGTAAAGCTCCCCTCTGCTCAGTTGCCCGAGCGCCTTGCTCCTCAGAGACCCTCCCCATGGGTCAACTTTAAGGCAGCTTCGGCCTCGGTGCCGCCCTCTCAACCCATCCCTGCGCCATTGGCCATTGCCACGCCGGTCCCGGCAGCAGCCCCATTGGCTCCTGTGGCCACCGCCGCTCCCAAAGCTGCGCCGGTTCCCACGGCAGCAAACAGGTCCCCTTCTTCAGGCCATCAGCCTTCAAACCCACAGGTGCTTCTCAGCGTATTCGCTGTTTTCTACACCCCGGCGGCCAACGCCATGGTGAAGGAAATCCGTGCCGCTCAAGGAAACGCTCTTCGTCTCCTTGAGATCTTCAACGCGTACCCCGAGGTATCGCAAGCTCTCGAAAATCTAACCTTTTAAAATTCCATTATGAATTTACAAAAGATTAGGTCCCTCAAACCCCGCTCCCTTAAACTAGGCGTCTTCAACGCCAATGCAATTACCGGTCAACGCGATGAGATCGCCACCTTTCTGCGTGATCATCAGCTTGACATTATGCTCATTCAAGAGACCTTCCTGAAGCCCCATCAGCGGGACCCGAAAATCGCCAACTATGACATAGTTCGCAATGACAGGTCCCGCTGCCACAAGGGTGGCACCCTTATATACTACAAAAGGTCTCTTTACTGTAGTCCTATGGACCCTCCTCCACTAGTCTCTCATCTTGAGGTCTCAATCTGTCGGCTCGGCATGACTGGTCATCAACCAATCACCATCATCTCTGCCTACTTCCCGCCTGCCAATGGTGCGGAGGATCCCACCGCGATCACCAAGGACCTAACTGTCCTCTTCGGACTGAGTGACTCCGTCATCTTGGCGGGGGATCTCAATGCCAAGCATCCCGCCTGGAACAGCAACACGACCTCCACCAGAGGTAGGATACTGTTCAACCTAGGTGCCTCCCTCAACTTCGATGTCATCGCTCCGATGAACCCAACCCACTTCCCTGGCGTTCCCAGCCAGCTTCCAGACGTGCTCGATGTTGCGCTACTCAAGAATGTAAACCTTCGTTTGCACTCTATTGAGACACACCACGAGCTTAACTCGGATCACCGCCCAATTACCATGCTCTTCGCCCCTTATTCGGGCCCGCTCGATCCTAACCAGCCCCCTCGAACCAAAGTGATAACCGACTGGAAGAAAGTAAGCGAACAGCTGAAATCCACCACGTCGCCTCACTTGGATAAGATCCCCGACCACATAGTGTCAGTCGAAGACACGACGGGTGCGATTGACTCGTTTACAGAACACGTTCAATCCGTTTTGACGGATTGTTCGCGGGAAGTTCCGGCGATGGATAATCATCGCTGGAAGTTACCGATTGACGTACGTGAACTGATAACCGAGAAGAACGCGGCCATTCGTGCCTACGACTCCTTTCCCTGCGACGCGAACAAAGCCCACATGCGCCATTTACAGCGTGCTGTAAAGAAACGTATAACGGAGTGGCGTTCCGAGGGCTGGGACAAGATGCTCAGCGAGCTCGAGCCCAACCATCTGGCCTTCTGGCAACTCCAACGCAAAATGCGTACCTCCACTGGGGAGGCTACAATGCCTCCCCTCATTCGCCCTGACAAGAGCATCGCATTCGATAATCCCGAAAAGGCAGAATGCCTAGCCGACAGCCTGGAGTCTCAATGTTCTCCTAGCTCCCAACCAGCTGACCAAGCGCACCTTGCCAAGGTCGACGCCGAAGTCGAACGCAGGGCTGCTCTTCCCCCTGTGGAAGACCCTGATGATCCGTTGCCTCCCGTCACTCCAGACGAGGTGCACGACATCATTAAAGGGCTACAGGATCGGAAGGCCCCTGGCTCGGACGGTATCACCAATAAGGTTTTCAAACTCCTCCCCGCCCCCCTGATAATGCTAATGACCGCCATCTTCAATGGTGCTCTCAGCAACAACATCTTTCCGCAGACATGGAAAGAGGCCACCGTCATCGGTATCCCCAAGCCAGGCAAGCCCAAGTCTGAGCCTACTAGTTACCGCCCCATTAGTCTCCTCAATGTCCTCGGCAAAATTTATGAGAGGCTTATTTATAAGCGTCTCAAAGATTTCGCCGAGGCTAAGAGCCTTATCCCTAGTGAACAGTTTGGGTTCAGGACCCATCACTCTTGCATCCAGCAAGTTCACCGAATCGTTGAGCACCTAAGCGCTGGCTTCCAGCGCAAGGCAACGACAGGCATGTTGTTCTTCGATATAGCGAAAGCGTTCGACAAGGTCTGGCACAACGGCTTAATATATAAGCTGTACCAACTCGGGGTGCCTGACCGTCTCGTGCTCATCTTACGAGACTTTTTGTCGAACCGCACCTTTCGCTATCGCATTGAGGGTACACTCTCCTCCCCTCACCCCTTATGCGCCGGTGTCCCCCAGGGCTCGGTGATTTCTCCCCTCATCTTCTCGCTCTTCACGAGCGACATCCCCAAATGTAGCAAGACTCATTTGGCGCTTTTCGCCGATGACACAGCTATCTACTACACAGGGCGGTGCCAGAACTCTATCGCCAGAACTCTCCAAAACTCCGCAAACGCTTTAGGCGTCTGGTTCCGGAAGTGGAGGATTGAGGTCAATCCCGATAAGAGTCAGGCCGTCCTTTTCACGCGACCGCGACTCCGCGCTTCCGCACCTCCTAGCCCGATCACCATGTATGGCAAGCCGATCCCTTGGGAGAAGCAAGCCAAATACCTTGGCGTGATCTTAGATCAACACCTGACCTTTAGAGAGCACATCAAGACGGCTCGTTCGCGTGCCGCTTGCGCTCTCGGCAGGCTTCACTTCATCCTGACCGCGCGTAGCAAACTATCTCTTAAGTGCAAGCTGCGCATCTACACCGCAGTCATCCGTCCCATCATGACGTATGCTTGTGTTGTATTCGCGCACGCTAAGCCACACTTGCTCCATAGGATGCAGACCCTACAGAACCGTTTCCTCAGAAAGGTCACGGGGGCACCCTATTATGTACGCAACGAGTCTCTTCACGTTGATCTAAAAATCCCAACCGTCCAGCAGTTCATGAAACGCCTCGCCAAGCGTTTCTTCGAATCTGCCTCCAAACACCCGAATCCCCTGATTGCGGCGGCCGCCCGCTACACACCGTCGCGCATAAGTCGCATCCGCCGTCCTAGGCACGCCCTAACCGTCCCGGATGACGCCATAACTCTCCTCCAGGAGAGTAATCCCGCCACCAGCACGATCCGGAAACTCAAATCGAGACCGCCGTGCTTCCGCCCTCGCCGCCGAGGGCCACCGCGACGCCCCCGTCCATACCCACCCCGACCCTTGCTCGAGCCAGCCCGCGCAGCTGAGCCCGTAATTCTAAATTTGCCCCCAAATAATCCGATCCAGCATGTCCCATTGCTGTCCTCTCCCAGCGACGCCCTAAGCCGAGGTCCGTACCCCACAGGGGGTGCCCTTAGCGTGTAGTCGCTTAGTTTTTAGTCTTAGTTTTAAGCCTGGCTGGAGGCCTTAATTTATTGAGGCATCCACAGGAAAGCCCGGTTAAGCAGTCGACAACCTCCTATAGGTTGAACTGCGAGATGCCATTCCCCAAAAACAAAAACAACACAAGCAAGTCGGTCTCCAGCGATCATCCAGTGAAGCGACATACCTACACCCGTTGGTTCACTTCGCGCCGCGCTTTAAGTAATTAGTAATACCAGTCAAGTTGCTAAGTTTGTAAATAGTGTGTAAATTTGCCCGTGTATTTCCTTTTAATATTTTGTATTGTGTTGTGTCGTATTGGAAATACAAGTGTTTTACCCCGTGTCGCGTGGTTTTATTTCCGCTTCTTCGTCAAGGGAACAACGTCACCCCCGCCTACACGCCCGTATCCCCCACCTGCCCCTCAGCGTGGGCTACAATCACTGTAAAATCACAGTGATCTTTATTTTCGTTACAATAAGATTTCTGTTGGGTTGCTGCTGCCAGAAGCAAAATAACTGTAAAAGGGCTGCAAGGCATAGCAGGACGGCCCTAGGCTAGGTGGCTGGTACAGTACGCGTCAAATTTTATGGCGGCTCTGAAGTAAGCTACTCGCTGCGCAGTATCGCACCCCTCACCCCCGCTGACACGTGAATTTGTTACTGCGCAGCGATTCGCCTCATGTTTCGAGCCACCATAAAGTTTGCATCGGGTTGTAGCAGCTGGATGAGAGTTGCCGAGAATCGAGCTGAATGGAGTGCAGTTGGTAGTTGGCCCTATGTCGCGCAGTAGACTGCTTTAGTCTGATGACGATGATGATGGACAAGATTAGTAGCTGCGTCAAACCAAAATAAACATCAGCATTCGTAGAGACGCTATAATTGCACCCCATAAGTGGCGACTGAAATGGGTTGAATGAGTTGAGTAGGTGTAGTTAATAGCAAATGTACGCAAAACTTGGACCATGCCAAGTGCATGTTTGTAGTTTCAAATTAATATCGAACAGTGTTTTGGACACAGAGCAGAAGTTTGCTTGTTTGTAGTAACCACTGCCTACGCAATAATTTAATGATAAGCCTGAATTAATAGACTTAATGGTCTTGTACACGTCATATTATATTCTCCCAATCCCTTTAACAATACTCTTCGTAAAATCTTATCTTAAAGGTGGGTTCAGACAAAACGTGCGAACGCTCATTTTATCCTTACTCTGTCAAATTGCCTTTGAAAGAACATTCTTTCGTTGTTCTATAAATCAAGAAAAGAAACTAACTCTGGCACTGGTTCTCTGTTCGAACGTAAACAAATAACGTGCACTTTAATCAAACAATTTTAAGTAAGATTACCAAAGCTATCAATCAAACGGCAATCAATTACACTTAATTTACGATACAAAACGATATCCTAACTGAATTAACTGTCTCTAAATAATATTAACGATGGCCGCTAAATTTCTCGTCGACTTCCCGTCACCAAGAACAGATATAGAAGTTAAATTAACGGAAACAAAGTTATTTAGCTCGTTTTCCTCTTGTTATTTTCGTATTTGGCGCCACTGTGATGTCAATTGAATGACCACCATATTTTTAGGAAACTTTCCTCTGACGCCACGCTTGTTATGAGTTTTGGACGTTTGGGGAAAATGCAGTGATTTCTGGTTTGTTTTTGTTTATGTTCCTTTTCAGTAATTTTTGTATCTACATAAATACAGACAAGGCAACGAACCTTAAACACTAACTCGTACTAAGTATACAGACTTTCTTCATAGGCTTTCTTCATATTAATTTGAGGCATATCAAAAAAGTGCTTTTGAAAAGTGACTAACACTTGTGAGCATATAGGCCTGAACGTTTGGCAGTGTAAAACACATTGACTTTTGTTATATTTGACAACGCAGGAAGTTGTTATAGAGTGTGGGAAGGAGGCCCAAACAGTAGTAGATGGTAGGCAAAACATTATACCCTAGATACCTTCTGTTGATGGTTATTTAGAATTTTTATTCCTTCGAGCAAGAACAACATAAAAACGGGACAGCTGCTCATTCCGTCTAAGTCGTAAAATGAACTGAGTGAAAGGTTTATTATTGTATCCACTAGCTGAAATGAGAAAAATGGAGCTCATATCGTGGCACAACATACAGTTATAAAATAAATCATTATTTTTCTAAACCAACATTTACAACGATAGTGCAAGCAAGTGCTTTTTGGTGAGTAACGAGCTTAATAGACTAAGGATAATAATAAGTTTATTGATCCAAAGATATACATAGACACAGGTTGTGTACTAGTTACATACTAAAACTTAATCAACTAACAATGGACACAAGGGGAGAAAAATAATCTTAATATATAAAACAAAGTCGGGTTTGTTCGAATACTTATATCTCGAGAACGGCTAGACCGATTTTCATGGTTTTTAATTTGTTGTATTTGTCTCCGTCCCGAATAGCAGAATAACTATTAAAAACATTGGAAAATTGACGGAAAAATAAAATAAAAGATTAATCATTTTCCCATACAAAATGGTCATGGGTTTCGTAACTGTCAAACGTTTAATGTTCATCCCGTCGATACGGTAAACTCTCCCCTCAAATTAAAGAACGTCTTTAAATAAAGTTTTCGAATCGATAAGTTATATCCACAATATTCGGATCATGGCGTATTTTAGATTTTAAAAATGTAGAATAATGGCAGTATTGAAAAAGGATTGACGTATATTGGTTGTCAATATTTATGCGTGCGTTCAGAAATTTATGTTGAACCCAAAACAGAAGGAAGACTATGATACATTAATTAATGATGGAAATGGTGGCTTATTTTTCCTGGATGCCCCTGGTGGAATAGGAAAGACATTTCCTCACGTCATTGATTTTGGCCACTATTCGTGCGAGATCCGAAATGGCGGTAGCAGTTGCTTCTTTTGGAATAGCGGCAATTGCAAAACACTCTGCAATGGCAAAAGTTTCAGTAGCCTCAAAAATCATCATCTGGGACTAATGCACAATGGCGCACAAACGCGCATTGGAAGCTCTTGATCGAACCTTAAAAGATCTGCTCAATGACTCAAGAACTTTTGGTGGCGCAATAATTTTACTATCTTGCGATTTCCGCCAAACACCAATTCAATTTCTGCCAGTCATTCCAAGATCGACTTCTGCCGATGAATTAAACGCTTGCTTCAAATCATCAAATCTGTGGTGCTATGTGAAGAAACTTCAACTGGCAGCAAATATGAGAGTTGTATTGTTGAACGATCAATCTGCTGAAGATTTCTCCAAGCAATTGCTGACTTTCGGTAATGGCCGTGTTCGTGTCAACGAATCGTGCGGATTGATTTCATTTCCTCAGAATTTTTGCAATTTCGTCTCATCGAAAGACGAGCTCATCAGCAAATTATTCCCGAACATCATTGCTAACCACAAAAATAACAAATGATTAAGCGAGCGAGCAATTTTGGCAGCTAAAAATAAAGATGTGAATGACTTAAACTTATTAATTCAGAATCAAATCGTTGATACTCTGCATTCATTCAAATTTATTGGCTGTGTAACAAACGAAGATGAAGCCACTAATTATCCAACTGAATTTTTAAACTCCTTGGATGTGCCTGGTTTACCAGCGCACAATTTACAACTGAAGGCGGGCTCGGTAGTCATCATGCTTCGAAATCTAAACCAACCAAAACTATGCGATGGAACGCGCTTGGTGATAAGAAAACTGATAGTAATGTGATTCACGCGACGATACTCAAAGGAAAATTTAAAGATGAGATAGTTCTCATTCCGAGGATTTCAATGATACCAACGGATATGCCCTTTGAGTTTAGAGTTCAGTTCCCGATTCGTCTTGCCTTCGCCATGACGACTAACAAATCACAAGGCCAGTCCTTGACTGTTCATGGTCTTAACTTAGAAAATCCATGTTTATCTCATGGTCAGTTGCATGTTCACGTGTCGGCAAATCATCCTTTATTTCTTCTTGCGCCTGATAAAATAACAAAAAATGTCGTATATCGCAAGGTGCTTCAATGAAGAGAATTAAACAAAGTGCATTCCTTGCTGCACAATATGTACATAGTTTAATTCCATCATGTCTTGCTGACACGCGATTGATATACTTAATTTTTGTACTTTTTGATTTCTTTTTGTGTTATTATCTTAATAAAGTTGTGAACTTAATATTTATTTTGTATTCATTGTATTATTTTCATAAAATCATAAAATTAAGTTCAGCTAATTCGTAACACGACATTCATTGACTGTTAGGCGGTACGAAGTTCGCCGGGTCGGCTAGTTGCCTATATTAACAAAAAATTAAATCCTGTCTCCTAAACTAGGGATGGCTTGTATCTTAGGAGACAGTGATTCGATCAAGCTGAATTGCAGATTAATAATGGACCTTAGGTTTCGAGTGTCGATGTTAATCTACCACAAGATAAAAATGTGAGTCAGCTGAGTAAGCAGTTTTTTTTTATTTTAAGAGCATCCCAGACTAGAAAATATAGATAATGGATGCGTTCAGCGTCATCGTCATATAAATTAATGAATTATAAAGACTATAGAATCTAGACCAATATTTTATTTTTACAGAAAACGTTGAAATCGAAATATAAAGTAAGAGGAGAGCGAGTTCAAACCTCTGCTGCAAGACTCCTAAAATGGGCAAATAGCAAATATAAGGGCACTAAACTTCATTTCGTTCCAGGTCTGTCTTATTCCATAAGCCTCTGACATGTACTTGACTAACCCCCATACGTTGCACTATTTACATAAACATATTCCTACCCTGTTACTTAACATAATTACGCTGAAGAAACTAATATTTCGTAAGCTTTTGTTCAAAAACACGTAAATTAGGAACTTTAAAAGCATAAAACATTTCGTTCTAACGGTTCCATTCACTACAACACTCCTAAAGCTACCAAAACAGACGAACATCCCTATTTTTGGCACACAATATTTCGTCTCAGGAAATTCACGAGCAAAGTACAACCACAGAATAGATACCTAGAGAAGGTCAGCTCTTTATAACAAACGAAAACGCACGCACACAAGATACGCATATACGCACACTCGCGAGTCGTGACTGTTATTCGTTTGACGTAGTTTGAGATCGGCGCTCGTCCGCGTCTACGTCTGCTATACAGGTAATAATGTCTACCAGTCTCTCACAAACATTGCCACGTAGTTTTTAAATTTGTTATATTTAAATAACATATTATATTATGATGTCATTATTTGTGAAGAGAAATAAATTATTTTAATTTGAATTTATGTGTGCGTGTGCCTGTTTTTAACCGACTTCAAAAAAGGAGGAGGTTCTTAATTCGGTTGTGTTTTTTAATGTTTGTTACCTCAGTACTCCTTCATTTATAAACCGATTTAGAAAATTCTTTTTTATTTGACAGGACATAGTTCCCTCAATTATTCATAGATTCTATCTATGAATAATTGAGGGAACTCCTCAAATATTATAGGCATACACATAGCAATTTTGGTATTTTCATCAACAAGTCAAGCATTTGCATGCAGAACGTATCATTTGGTGAAGTGGAACTTACGAAGAAGACCATAGATGGCCACGGGAACTCCTCAATGTATTGAGGAGTTCCCGTTCACGGGTGGCGATAAGGTGTCTCGATTAAGATAGTTAAGCGGTTATGACAAAGTAAATTTAAATAAATGGTTCTGATGAAAATGGTACCATTGAACTGATCTGATGATGAAACCGGAAGGTAGGCACCGGAACTCCATAATAAAACAATGTATCTTAACCGTGTTTTTGGCTTTTTGGAATTTTCATGAGATTCACTCTGGCTATAAATGATTTTAATGGTAATATGCGTCAAATGGCACTACTTGAGCTGTATGTCAGGTGTGGCGTTGATAACGGACTTCGTCAAAGATCTGTCATCGTGTGGTTGATTTAATAATTTTTGGCAACGGCGTCCAAACCTAATAAAACTACGCCTTCCAAACTTCTGATACGACTTAGTGCGAAAATATTTGCCTTTTCGCAAAGTTTTTATTTGAAAGCCCCTATGGTCGCATATAAATTTGGACAAATTCTGATGAGTGGTTTTTGAGTTAGCTTCAATATTTTGATGATGTTATAATAGCTTCCTGTCACTGTTGTTTACTTAGCAAGTAGTGGTATACGAATTTGGGTGGGGTAGGTAGGTACCACAAGTAAAAAGTGGAAAATAACAACTTATTTATAAAAAAAACAACCGACTTCCAAAAAAAAACTACTAAGTGAAAAATAACTTTAATTTCGGAAGTCGGCGGCAAAAAAAGAAAATACTCCGACTTCCGAAATTAAAGTTATTTTTCACTTTCTAGTGTTTCTTTTTGGAAGTCGGTTGTGTTTAGTTGTATGTAGCCAGCCTTCTGTACCTACTACTATGTGCTACAACGCTGTAAATATCGCGTGGAAATTCAAATTGCAGTTGTCTCAAACAAAACAAGAAAACAGTTCAAAATGCCTGAATAAGTTAATTAATCACTAGAAACGTTCGTGGTACTGGAGGTTTAAGACATGAAATAATTATATGAAGTATTTACACAAAATTTCTGCCTTAGAAAACATTTTGTACCGAATTCGAAATTGGTTTTGATCAGATGGTGGGTTGTTTGTCGTTTCCAATTTTAAGGAAGCGTATGATTGATTTATTTGTCAGGGTTGGTATTACATCTTTTGTAATTTATATAGAAGTTCGAATCATTTTACAAGAATACGGGTGCTTCGATTTGTGACTTTATGATATCATTTTATTTGACTTTTCATCATTGAAGAGACATCAAAAAAATAACCAATAACTAATCATTTCATCATCATTATCTGCCTATAGCCTTTTCTTAACTATGGGCTTTCAGTCTAAGCTGATACAGCTGAATATGCGTATTTTACATGGAATGACTGCCTATCTGACCACCACAACAGTTACTGAGTAATACGACACCCCTTTGTAAGACTGGGTGTCAGACTTTCAGGCTCCTGACGACTGTGAAAGATCCAAGAATGACGACCGGGACTAACGGCTTAACGTACTTTTCGAGGCACGCAGGGGTCTCGGTATGTAAAGATGGTTACCCATCCAGAACCAACCCTGCCCCATCAGTCTCCTCAATATCCTCGGCAAAATCTATGAAAGGCTTCGTCAAACGTATCAAAGATTATGTCGAAGCAAAGATCCTAATCCCTAATGAACAGTTTGGTTTCAGAACCCAGCACTCGTGCATCCGACAAGTCCACCGCATAGTCGAGCACTTAGCACTGCTTTCCAGCGCAAAGCCTCGACGGGCATGCTGTTTTTCAACATAGCGAAAGTATTCGACAAAGTCTGGCACAACACAGCTTAATATATAAGCTGTACCAACTCGGAATGCTTGACCGTCTTGTGCTCATCTTACAAGACTTTTTGTAGGATCGCACTTTTCGCAATACACTCTCTTCCCCTCCATGACCTCGATTTTCCTTTTCCGGAACCAATCGCATAAGACGTTTGCGGAGATTTGGAGAGTGCGAGCGATAGAGTTCTGACAACGACCTGCATAGTAAATGGCTGTGTCGTCGGCGAAAAGAGCCAACTGAGCCTGTTTACTTTTGGGAATGTCACTTGTGAACAGTGTGAAGATGAGGGGAGATAGCACGGAGCCTGAGGTTCACTTGCGCGTATGGGATAAGAGTCGGGCAGTTCTCTTCTCGAAACCGACTCTTCGCGCTCCCCCTCTCCCAGTCCGATCATACATATGGCAAGCCGACTCAGTAGTCGGCTTGCCATATAGTAGCAGTAGCAGTCTACTGCTGAGCATGAGGTCCTGGGTTCGATTCCCGGGTCGGGCGAAGTGTTATTGGGTTTTTCCATCTGGAATTTTTCAGTGGCAAGTGGCAGCCCGGAGTCTGGATTTGTGCTCGGTTGATGGCAATAGGCTCGCCCCCTATTACATGGGACTTAAACATAACTGGCAAAATGTGAGTGTGCTATAGGTACACCTCGCTTAACCCTTCGGGGAATACAGGCGTGATGTTATGTTATGTTATGGCAAACCGATCCCTTGAGAGAAGCTAGCAAAATACCTAGGTGTGATCTTTGGCCACCACCTTAGCTTCAGTGAACACATTTAAGGCAGCTCGTTCGCGCGCCTCCTTCGCTCTCAGTAACCTCCACTTCATATTGACCGCACGCAGCAAATTTACACTCAAGTGAAAATTGCGCATATACACCGCGGTCATCCGTCCCATCATGACCTATGCTTGCGTTGTATTCGCACGCGCTAAGCCATGCCTCAATCTCCTTATGATTCAGACCCTTCAGAACCGTTTCTTTAGACAGATCACGGGAGCCCTCTTCTATGTTCGCAATGAGAGTCTACACCTAGATCTCAGAATTTAACCGTCCAGCAGTTCATGAAACGCCTCTCAAAGCGTTTCTTCGACCCCACTATAAAGCACCGCAATCCCCTGATTGCGGCGGCCACTCGATAATCTCCCTCTCGCAGAACTCGGATTGACCGCCTAAGGCAAACCCTCACCGTCCCAGATGGCGCTATTACCCACCTCCAGGTGAGTGATCCCACCACTAGCACAGTTCGGAAAATCAAGTCCAGGCCGCCGTCCTTCTGCCCTAGCCGCCGAGGCCCGCCGCGACGTCCCCGTCAATCCGCGCCCTAACCCTTGCTCGAGCTAACCCGTGCCACTGAGCCTGTAGCTCTAAATTCGTCCCAAAATAATATCATCCGATTCAGCCTATCCCTTGCTGTCCTCCCGCAGCGACGCTCTAATCCAAGGTCCGTACCCCACAGGAAGTGCCCTTAGCAAGTGTTCACTTAGTTTTTAAGTTTTAAGCACCCACAGGAAAGTCCGGTAAAGCAGCCGACAACCAAGATTAACCTGCGAGATGCCATTCCCCAAAAACAAAAACCATGAACCGACCGCGGAAAGCGTAGCTTATCCTGATATCAATCAGGCTAAGCTACGACCAGTGCGGCTGCTATTACTTAGCCACAAGCCCCTAAATAACTATTAATTTATTTACCAAAAACCTTACAAAGATTATTAACAAGATTTAGGACTTGGAATACAATCCTACATTCTATATAAACTGTTACTATCAAACCTGATTCTGGAACGTACCTATTTACTACTCGCCCACTTAGTAAATTGATTGACAAATAAACCAAAATATGATATCCGAGTATGTAGTTACATTCACAACTCAAGGCTGGCTCGTGTTTGCAGATATTAGTAATAGAATATCTTGTGGTGTACATCTCTTTCCAGTAGATATTTCATGGTGCATCATAGCAGCAGTGTCATTGGGATTTCCATTTCAGAAATCCTTTAGAGCCTGTTTTCTGATTTTTTTCCCGATTAATTGCAAGCCTATACTATACATGTATATTGTGACTCAATTTGGTATGCAAAAACCGTGTCCGATATTAAGGCTGCCCTTTTTACAACTCGTTTTGGTAGGTTTTACTCATTGAAAAATGTAATAAAATGATTTCTAGGTTCTGCTCTCTCATCCATACATTCAGTTAGAAAAGTACGGGTGGGTCGGATAGTTGATCGTAACTGTGATATTTTTTCACAAGATAATGGTAAAGAAAGACACTATAATAATATTAGGTCCTTACATATGAAATTAGCGTGTTGTCGTACTGACTACTTTGATCTGAAATATCTCCTCTTTCGTTAAGAATTACAAATTCAAATTTATAAATTCATTTAGCTGGTACATTTGAGTTTTGAAAACAATCATTCATTTGTTTTTTCCACATTATTTTTTTCTTTGGCGTCGCTTATTACCGCACAATGGAAAACATCAAATATCAGTATATTTACGAGTACGAGTTCTACCGTGGCACCAGTGCTGCAGAAACAGCTCGAAGGATTAATGATATGTACGGCTCTGGTGTCGCAAAAGAAAGCACGGTACGTTTTTGGTTTCAACGTTTTCGTTCTGGAAATTTCGACCTTCAGAACCAACCCCGTGGACGGCTGGAGACCAAAGTAGAAAATGAAAAAATTAAGGCTATTGTGGAAGCGGATCCATCACAAAGTACTTCAGAGATAGCTGCAGGCTTCGGGGTAAGTGATAAAACTGTATTTAATCTACTTGAAGCAAATCGGGAAAGTAAAACAACTTGAACGATGGATATCTGATGAATTGAGTGAATCGAACTTGCAAACACGCGTCGACTGCTGTGTTACTTTGCTCAACCGACACAATAATGAGGGGATTTCCAATCAAATCATTACTTGTGATGAAAAGTGGATACTGTACGATAATCGGAAGTGCTCGTCGCAATGGCTGAACCCTGGAGACCCAGCCAAATCCTGCCCTAAACGAAAATTGACGCAGGAAAAGTTACTTGTGAGTGTTTGGTGGACTAGCGCCGGTGTCGTTCACTACAGCTTTCTAAAATCTGGCCAAACGATTACGGCAGATATCTATTGTCAGCAACTGCAAACCATGAAGGAAGAACTAGCTGCTAAACAACCGAGATTGGTCAATCGCTCTAGGCCACTGCTGCTTCACGACAACGCAAGACCACACACTGCACAGTAAACAACCACTAAGTTAGATGAGCTACAATTGGAATGTCTGCGACATCCACCGTACTCCCCGGACCTTGCTCCGACAGATTACCATTTTTTCCGGAATTTGGACAACTTCTTTCAAGGAAAAAAATTCAACTCCGATGCGGCAGTCCAAACCGCCTTCAAAGAGTTTATTGATTCTCGCCCCCATGGTTTTTTTAGTAAAGGGATCAATGAAGTACCTATGAGATGGCAAAAGTACATAGCTAACAACGGTGCATACTTTGATTAATTAAATATATTTTACAAAAAAAAAAAAATGATTTTATATTCCTCCCGTACAAAACGCCAATTTCATATGTAAGGACCTAATATATACAGGGTTCTTGGTAACTCGGCGTATTCCTTAGAGAAGAAATTTTTTTTGAAGTAATGACAAAAATTATTAAAAGTAAAATATTTAATCTTTGCCAAAGTTTTGGGCGTTTTTGAACTTTTAGTTATTAACAAAGATCTGCTACGGCATCAGCTATGCTAATAACTTAAATTCCAGTCCAGTACAGTCGCGCCGTAAATAATTTTTCAAATGATTTAATCTGGGATTTTTCATAAAATACCAAAAATCTAACTAACTCAAAACTAATGAACTTCGGTAGAACATTTGGTGGCTTAATTTGTGGTATTTTAACCCTACTATGACGTCCTGTAAGGAATACGTCGAGTTACCAGTACCCCAGAAAGTAAAATTTTATAAATGATCTATTATCCTCTAGGAGATAAGGACCATTGACCGGGTTTCTTTGGAACAGTCTTCTTTACATCAGCATTTTCCTTATCATATAAAATAGAACCCGAAACCCCAAATGAAACAAAAAATATAAAGAAATACAAGAAAACAACAATAACAGCCAGCCATACTTAAGAAAAGAAAGGACGATTATAAGAAATATGAAATTCTCTGGATTCTCCATAAAAACTATGGCGGGTAATAAAAGTTAACGGCTTGAAGTTACGGGTAGGGGAAAAAGAAATAAAATCAAGTAGCCGACAAGGTCAGTCGGACCCTTTATTATTATGGGACAACTGAAGCAAGTTGGCTGCGGACGTGACTTTCAAAACAGGGCAGGGGTATAAAACATCGTATGGGGGAAAACACGCGGCGATTTGCGGACGTTTCAAATAGAGGTCATGAACATTTTTTTTGCTGGGTGGTTTGTAAAAGGGTCTGCATTTGTAGGTGATATAGACTTCTCAAACCTCATTATTGGCCGAATCATTATTCTCCTGCCCTTAATAAAACTTATTTGGGGTTGGCGCAACATGTCTTTTTCATCCATACTTCTCTATTAGTCGTCCATTAGTATCTAAGGTAGTCACCCCCTTTCTAGCCATATCATCTTTCACACAGTCTATTCGTCATTTCTGTGGTCTTCTCCCCTACTCCTATTGACATCCACATTCATACTGAAAAGTTTCTTCGCGACACTTTCCTCATTCCTCTGCATCAAATGCCCATACAATGACAAGCGATTTCCATACAACTGTTCGTTCACCAGTGCCACTTTCAGACTTCCTCTAAGTACCTATGAGTCTGTAAGTTTCATTTATGAGCTCCGTATACTGATAATTTATTCTGTTAGATCGGCTGTCTAATGATTGATTGGTTATTATTATATTGGACAACCACCATATCGCCTATTATGAGATTTAATGGGCAGTTTTAAGTTGAACATAAGTTGAATCAGGGTCTCAGCTCTTGGGGAGAGTTTGTTACATTTACCTGTGCTGTTCTGCAGCTGTATCTAAATCGTACTATATTACAACAGTAAAGCAAAAGTGTGTTAATTTATTTGTTCGTTTGTCCTCTTTTCACGCAGTAAGCAGCAACGATGTAAATTGTTTCATGGAGATTAGCTTATGGCCCGGAAAGTGTCGAAAGCTACTTTATATCCCGCAAAATTTCTTCACTCGGGAGTGAAGCTGTGAGCAATAGTTAGTAGCCCTCTAGAAACCGCATTGCAGGCGGTTAACATTCGCCAGTAATAAAGCAATAACTTCACTTCAATGGGAACTTCTTTTATTTGTTTTGGTTAGTAACTTTCAACGCTAGAAATAATGTGACCCTTGAGTTGTTCACTTCCAATATAACCCACACAGTCTGAAACACACGGAAAACAGTTTAAGGTTGCTTAACCGTTCTTCACCAATCTTCCGTTCAACACACACGCCACATTTTTTTTTAAGTCCTGTCGTTGGACAATATTAAAAGGCATACACGTCTGCGGCAAAATATGAAACTCTACGTTAAAATATCTATGAAAATCAGTTTCAGTTAATATCAATTAAAGTTTAAAATATAATGTCGAAAACACTTTGGAAGATCCTAAACTTGACATCGTAATGTGTGTGTGTGTGTGTTTTATTACATTTCGCGACTTACTGAACATAACACTCCCACTGTCTATTAATGCCGTGACGAATAGTCCATTTAGTAACTTAATTTCTTTCATCGGCTTTTTCGTTATTTTCTTCAATTCGTTATTGTTTACATTACAAACGTCGGTGACCGGTCAGTTCACCAAAAATTAATTCATAAATTTTTACTTGACCTGCAACGATTGCCAAAAACATTATTTGTCATTTCATCATTATACAAAAGCAAGTTTACCAAATAATTCACTTAGCAAAATAATTATCCGATAAACTTTTATTTAATAACGTATTATTTGACAAATAATTCATTATTTTTACATGGTACAATTTCACTTGGCATACTATGAAGATTGCAGAACTTAGGATGCACGAGCGAGCGAAGCGAGCTCGGGACTTGGGGCACCCCGACTCGGACAGGTTAGGTTAGAAGACCCTTCGTGGTTATTTTTTTTTAAACCATCCAGAAATGTCGATCACGCCTTACTTCAAGACGTCTGTCATTGACCTTGAAAATGCTCTTGACCCCAAAGCTTGTCACAAGGTAATATTTTAAGATTTGAGCATAATAATATTTTGGTTTGTTGACCTTGACTTTTGGGGTATGCGATAGATGAGTCTTTCAATTATTATGGATTATTAAATGTATGCCAAAAAATGCATTAAATAAAATGAAGCATTAAATGAATGATGCATTTAATAAAAGAAGTGTTTGCCAAATTAATGTTTATAAAACGAGTGTTTTTAAAACGAAACATTTGCAGAACAAGTTGTTTACGAAATAAATAGTATCCGAAACGTTGGTTGTAAAATGAAAATTTGTCAATGGAGTTTTGGTGAAACTTTAGTGAACCACAAACGTCACGTTGCCATCTATGACCTATATTTTCGTTCGATCCGCCAATGCTCGATGAACCAATCAGCGCCCGCGGAGGAATGCCAACATCATCATGTTGCAAACCTTCGTGCAGTGCTGCCATCTGCGGTACCATAGAAAACGTCTCTTTCGGCTGGGACTGCATAATATTTTTAGGCTTCGTTGATGATGATTTTTCTTTCTTGCAGTCCATAGCTACGTGTTCAAACTCATTGCATCTGAAACACGTTCTGCTTTGTGTTTTCTGCTTTCTGCACTCTGACGACACATGCCATGTACCCTTTGAGTCCAATATGCCGTTGACTAGGTATTGGATTCCTATTTTCCCATGTCACAAGGGATTATCCATATAAGATTCATTGTTCTTTTTATTTCGGGTGCTCATCATGCATCTCGTGGATTGCTTTCACGTGTACCATGTATGGAAATTCCTTAGCTATTTTAAAATCTTGCCAGCTCTTTTACGGTCGCTTCGCTTGTAGCCATAGCTCTGCTGTACCGTTGAGCGCCCGTTGTGCCACCGGTAGCTGCCGGAGAGATGACCATCCGTAAACCACGGCGCTGCTCTCGACTAGAAGACATCGTGAGCAACGCCATGGTTTACGGATTTTACCCATCGCTTCACTGGATATGATTGGGTTGTCGCGCCCGCTGATCTTAAGGCAATAATTCCGCGCTCATGTGGAACGTCGAATTCATGCTTGCACCAGCTTCAGCTTGTCGTGTCTTCGTCGGCGTCGTCATTGTGGTGATGCAGTCGTAAAATATTTCAGAGACGGTTGCTTTTGCCTTATATTCACTTTTTTTCGATCCCGGACGAAACCCCAAATATAGAAATGGTTATGAATAAAAAGCAAGTGACTTTTAATCTTCTTTTATATTTATTATAACTTTACACGGATCGCGCACGTTTCGTCTTCAACCGTCGCCCATCTTATCTATTCCATCCCTTTCACTATCATACCTTCTCACTCGTACAGTGTTGTCATACCAATATTCTAACATCCTTCATATCTTGTTTGTTGGCACTTTATTATTCATTCCCACATTTAGATAGATTACTCTTTATATTGTACCTATGTACAAAAAGAATTAAAGTTACACGAGTTTCACGATGGGAACTCTTAATGATCTTTAGACAACCGTTGACCGTATCTTCATTAAATAAAAAAAGTAAAATAAAATAAACAAAAAATAATAATAATTAAATAAAAATAAAATGATTATTATTATTAGGTAAATTTCTACATTTATATCTGTAATTTTTATGGTGTACAATAAAGAGTATTCTATTCTATCTTTACTTTTTAAATCAATAGATGGAGTAAGATTAGTAGGTTGATTTCGGTTAGCGTTATTTCAAACTGGAGTAATTCGTTATTCAGTGATTTGGGCTTTTTGAGGCTTGCGCAAGTAAATCGTTACGTGTGTGGAATGAATTATTAGCACAATTATCTGAACCATTTGATGCCACGTAAACTCGCGCAAGCCTAAATTTGCGCAAGTAAATCGTAACGTGTGTGGCTACCATTAATAGCGTAATATACCTAAAGAATGCGCTGCCAACGTAAATCGGATCTTTCATTATTGAGACAACTGAGGCAAGTAGAAAGATACGTGACTTTCAAAACAGAGGTATAAAACATTTACATGTCATCATCTGCCAACCCTTTTCCCAACTATCTGGGTCACAGACGTAGCGGAATAAAACATATTTATAAAATATTGAGTGGGACTAAAATAGAGGTTATTTGGGAAAATATTTACGTCTGGACTTGTAAATACTTTTTGGTGTATTTTGCATTTTGGAAATTAAGGGCGATAGAAAGTGGACCCATATTCGGTTTTTTTACCATACTAATTTAAGTAATTGCGACAAGTAGGTACTTGTGGCTGAGCACACATCGGAACCTTCCAGAAGAATATCACTTAGTTCATTTTATGCGGATGCCGACGCCGATGCCGATGTTGAAGAGATCTTAATTTATTAGTCTGTATACCTACAATAAAATAGCTCAGCCACAGGCCAAAACCGTTAAACTCAGAAATAGTTAAACTAGACCGAAGTAATCATAGTACTGAGTAGAACGTTGGTAAACCAATGCCTTTGATGTTTTGCCACAGAGTACAGAAATGCATCTTTTTCAGTTTACGAACACTTTGCGCTAGATAAGTAAGTCTTCCATAACCCATGTATTTCTAAGGCTAGGTACACTCTCTTAGTCCACTGCTTTCTTTGTATCACAAACTAACGTGCCCCCGTGTACCCGTGTGCCAAAGGAACGCTTTTCCTTCAGTTTACACACAATTTGCTAGATAGATAGAATACTCTTTATTATGCACACCATAAATATTACAGATATAACGACTAGTAACGATCCCATCAACCCATATATGTCTAAGGCTGGGTACACTTTCTCTTTGTGAATCACTAACCAACGTCTTTGGTCGTACGCCACAGTTTACAGAAACGCATTCCTTTAGTTTACATACAATTTGCACTAGATCGGTAAGATTCCCTCAACCCAAAGGCTGGGTTCACTTTCTTTTACGTATCACAAACCTTCGATTCATTTATTTCAATCGCATTGACATCTTATTTTCTAATCTATTCTATAACAATATTGTAAAATTGTATTTTATGTAAAATGGGTTTTACCAGAATTACTTAAGGAGGAAGCGCTAAGGTAGCCCACTAAATTCAAATTTTCTTACGATTTTTGCGATTTGCAGCTCGGTGTCTGAGTGTTCAAAGTATGATACGCGACCGTAACAAATATGTATTTACAGAATTATAATATTAGAATTAGTAATACAATTACTTCAGTTAGTATAATCCTGAAATGTTAAGATTTCATGAAATAGTCATTTAATAGACTTACTTGGTCTTAGAGTTGTATTGATGACTTTAATGATTATAATTCTGTAAATTCATATTTGTTACGGTCGCGAATCATATTTCAATGAACATACAACCTAATATTGATCTGCAAATTGCAAAAAACGTAAGAAAATTTTAATTTCGCGGACTACCCTGGCGCTTTCACCTTAAAAGAATTTTATTTTTTAATTATGCGCCACACACTACAGAACCGCATCACTTCCGGTTTACTTACAATTTCCAGAAGATAAGTAAGCTCTAGTCAACCCTGTATTTCTAAGGCTTAGTGTACACTTTCTTTTTGTTTTTGTTTTTTTGTATCACAAGCGAACGTCTTTGATCATGTGCCACAGACTACAGAACCGCATCTCCTTCAGATTACTCACAATTTGCAGAAGATAAGTAAATTTTTCTCAACCCTTAGAAATCTAAGACATTTCTAAGCACAGCTGTCTTAAGAAGCTATTTTCCATTAAGGCGAAAGCTCCAGGTCCAGTCCGGGAAATTCAAATTGTCTTACGTTTTTTGTAATTTGAAAGTCAGTATTAAGTTGTATGTTGATCAATATGTGATTCGCGACCGTAAAGAGAATGTATTTACAGAATTATAATATTTAAAGTCATCAATACAAAACTTTAAGACCAGGTAATTCTATTGAATGACTATTTCATGAAATCTTGACAATTAGGATTATACAAACTTATAGAGTTGTATTACTGATTTTGATGATTATAATTCAGTAAATGCATATTTGTTACGGTCGCGAGTGATACTTTAATCAATATACGACTTAATACTGACTTGCAAATTGCAAAAACCTTAAGAAAGTTTGAATTTCGCGGGCTACCTGCAGCTTCCCCCTTAACATACTGGTTTACTTAGGCTATTGCTTCCTATTTATCACTAACCAATGTCTTGTGCGCTTTTATAATTTCTAACTTGACGATATTATCGTGAAAGTCCACGCTCATAAAATATATATGAAAATATAAGCACGTTAATAAAGTTATCGTGGATGGAAATTTAAAAGCGTCTTGCCGTGGACATCTACGATAATATTGTCACGTTAGAAATTATAAAAGCGCGCATTTGATCGTGTGCCACAGTCTACAAAAAAGCATTAAATCTAGTGTACACAATTTGCACTAGATAAGTATGTTGGCTTAACCCAAGGTATAGATTTCACTAAAGTAAATTTAGTAGCAGATAGTTCACGTTTTCATATTGTTTTTTTTTTTGATACTGCTTTCTGTTTCCAACTCTTGTTGTCCTATAGATCTTGCTAACACCTTTGGGATTAGTGTTGAACATATTTACATGGTTGCCCTTCCTTCATTGTCGGATTCGCCGGCAACTTGGCGCCGACGCTTGGTCATTCCAGTGACGTCGAGCTGTTAAAACGAATAATAAGAGAACTTATTAGTGCAATAAAGCACATTGTAAGTTCGTACGATTACAATATTCCAAGACAGACTTGTGATGAAGAAAGCGATTGAGCTTGAATACAGCGTGTATCAGAAAGGTGTGGTCTTTAAGGGAACCACTTTCTCCATGGGACCAATCACAGCCGTCCCAAACATTTCGTTCGTGTCTGTTTTGAAGTTTTGTACGGGACAATGGATACTTTTTTCGCAATCACGATGTTGGTCCCATGGAGAAAGTTGTTCAGCTTGATGTTCTGTAGCTAGGGATGCCCACCCTACTATATAATGTAGTATCCTGCTATATTAGAGGTTTAAATACTACAATTCTCATAAAAAATATAATTAGCGAAACTACTATATTTTCGGTGAAAAATTAAACAACATTGTTTTATAATAAGTGTAAAACAAAACGCAGCCTTGATTATCTGTTCTTGAACAAAACTTGTCAAGTTTCGTTCAAGCAACCGGCAACTTCAGCTTTTACTGAGCGCACACGCACCTAATTTAGAGTGTAATAATAGTTATGAGACAACCAAAAAAAAACCTGTTAGAAAGGCCCAGAGTAGCAAGAAATATGCATTTAAAAAATTTCATATTTTAGAAACATACCTATTAGGTATTTTTTTTTCGCCATTTATTATATTTTTAAAGACAATACCTAAAAGAATACAATATTTGACATAAACAAAAGTTGGCAACCCTATCTGTAGCACATCCTTAAATTTGACCATGCCTTTCTGATACATGCTGTATAAAAGCTTTGGTCCTTACCCAAGCTTACTTAAACTAGCGTATCCCTCATCATCTGGCACTGAGCACTGTTCTAGCTGAACTGTGTAACATTACTTAAAATTCTTGTCTTCCTCGAATACGGTAATTAGTTTCATGTCTGTGTTTCCATTGTTTTGTTCAAATTCAAAGGCACTTTGTTTCTGTGCTTGCTAAGTCTTAATCTATACATACAAATACATATATGAATCTAATAATGTTTATGGAGCGCGGACGTGGGAATGCATGCTACCATCGTATATGAATGACTTACCTATGGAAATCTGCAATGTAATAAATGAGAAGAACTGCTCAAAAGTTTTAAAAAGATACTTTCTAGATTGCAGTGCGATCTAGATAAAAAAAAATCAATGTACCTACCTAATGTTTTTCAAAAAAAAAAAAATATGTAGTGGCACGGAGTTGCCGTGTCTGGCCATACCGCTGTTAAACCCGCGATGGTTTGTGCGGTATGTTTAAGGGTTCAACAAATGTTTATACTGTTTTATTGATTAATAAAAAAATAAAAATAAAATATATACAAATAAATAAAATTTAAGTGTCTGTTTGTAATATCAAAATAACAGCTTTTTACTAAATATGTTAACCCCTGCAACCACAAACACTACTCATATCATACATATGTAAATAATAGGTATTTACATATTGACATATCCCACCACATTGACGTTGAGTTTTTTCACCGTAACATGACACGTGCATTTAAGACGCAGTTATGCTAACGGCCTTGAGTGCATAGCTTGCGTGTTCTGTGCTGAGCTCACGCAACGTCACCCAGTAATAGAACTCACCCATCAAGGATCGTTGTCCCAAAACAGATGCATTATTAATTTAATATACATAAAATAAAAGGTGTTATATTAAAACACATAAACTAAAAGAAAAATAATTAAATTATCTTTCAAATAGTGAAGACTTCATAAAAATACGCATGATAGTTTTTGCGTGTTTCTCAGTTTTTTATCCGCGTTATACATAACTTTACAAATGAATTACACTATGTAATATAAATATAATCAAAAATATTAACATATTAAGTTATTAAGAAAATTCTCTTATTTAACACGTATTTTATTCCAAATCATTAACACTACTTGTTTAGACGTGATCCTTACTTTATTATCATTAAAACCCGGTTATCGTCGCCTTAAACGAATAGTTCAAACGTAAATGTTATCGTTTGTTTAAGTGACAGATATTTCGCTATAGTCATTTTAATATATATTTACTGATTACTCCTACATCTTTTGAGACTACATGTAACTATTTTTTACCCTGTACTGTAGCTCTACCATGAGTTTACACAGTCAAAACACGCTAGCGTCTCCGTAAATGATATCTATGAAATATTGTACAGCGCCCCTAGCGGTCACAAAAAGAATTAAAGTTCGTACCATGAGCACTATAGATTTCGATAGGTAAGACACCTAACGTAATCTATTCGACAGTCACTGACGTTTTTCAGCTGTCACCATACAAAACGGCACCATGAGTCACTAATTCGACAGACGCTATCGAAAAATACGCTTGCGATAGTAGTTACGTAGCTCACTAGCGTTTTGAGGTGTGAAACATATGTTTACATTATAATTATATACGTTTTTCAGTCTATTAAAGTCAAAATAACGTCTGGAAGAACTTGTTTAGCATGGAATATGTTAGTGGCCGCTGAATTTGAAGACCAACTACGTAAATAACGTGAATTTCAAGCCAAAATGAGAATTAATGTTGGATACCAATTGGAAAATAGTTTATCAAATTTTACAGACTCGCTAAAGAAGCATTTGAAGATTTGTGCATATTATTGAATAATGTTGCATTTTATTACCTACGACACTTGAGCTTAGCTAATTTATTACACTTTTAAAGTTTCAAGTGGCTTGGCTTATCTAATGCGGGCCATAGAAGTTCAAGTAATTTGGTCAAACAGGCTGATTCAAACAGCTTTATCAAATTGGCATGATCTTTCAAGTGACTACACATCTTCATGCAGGCTTGAAGCGGCGTCAGTTCTGCATCGGCAAGAGTTGTTGTGTTTCTTAAGAGGGCTGTCACATTTTGTCACCTCTCTCGCTCACACGGGACCAAATTTTTAAGAATGTTAAATGAAAATATACTTTTTTTGAAAAATGTGATTGGGCTCCCTACTAAATAATATTAATTTAATAGGTAATTATTAAAAACACATTTTTATTGTAACATTTATTTAAATCGTCTCAAAAACAGATCATAATACTTATTGAGCTAAGTCTATTAGATAACACAATAGAAATGTGTTTTTAATAATTACCTATTAAATTAATATTATTTAGTAGGGAGCCCATTGATCACATTTTTCAAAAAATCATCTTTTCATTTAACATTCTTAAAAAATTGATCCTGTGTGAGCGAGAGGGGTGATAAAATGTGACAACGCTCTTAACAATGTCTACAGATAACGCCTTAGCAATAGACAGCTTAGTGTTTGTTTTGAAGGCCCAAAAAAGGACATAAAGTCGTACTATGTGGTATAAAAAGAGGCTCATGAAAAGAGACGAATATTCGCTAAATAAACTTGTTAAATACATTGAAATTTGTTCTTAAAGCCTGGCATAATTATTTGCGAATGAATGAGGAAACATATTTAATGCTTCTGTCGTTAGTCAGTCCATTAATTAAGAAGAAAGACACTATTAAGACACTACGCAGCAGCAACTGAGCGCTCGCAACACACATGCTCAAATTGTTTGATCAAACCGTTCGATCAAAATGTTTGATCGAATAGAAATACGAAAATTCATATTTCTTCATGCCATTTGACGACTCATTAAATTTGATCAAATTTTCCCACAAACATTCATGCCAATTTGATAAAACTGGACCAGCCTGTTTGATCAAATTACTTGAACGTGTAGGACCTGCATAAAACAAAAACGCCGCGAACCACACAACGTAAACAAAATTACAAATTGAATAGACGACATGGGAGCCTCTCTTCTTATTACTGAGAAAGAAAGAAACAAAACATAAGGAGTGAAGTTAGCTAGACGACACGATCTATCGAGCTTACGCGAGCGTCTGCGTATGACTCCGTAAATCTCATGGTGCAAGCATTATCGAAATCTATTCGATCGACGTCAATACGCTAGCGACTTTAACGCTAGCGAGTAGGTTTTCATTAACAACTCATGGTAGACGTACTGTAAGCTAATAGTAATTAACGTTAGTAAAGGTCAAATACCACTGTCAAGCTTATAAATAACCTCAAAGACCAGTCTCTTTTATTAATTGATGGCATTAAGATTATTTCCAATGACATACCAATACATTAAGCCCAATTCCCGTAACTAAAAACGTTCAAAATCTAGTCGCCATCTCATCTCAGCGACCATCAAATGTCAAAAACTTGTCAAAAATGTAAGGAAATTATAGACATTTTTGACATACTGAGATCAGACTGTGAACGCTCTTAAAATTACGAGAATTGCCCTTCTGACTATACACATCCTACATAATATTCGCCAACGTAATATGTTTATCTCGAGACGGCCGTCCACAACATTGACGTTGAGCGACACATCTCGCCGTGATATGACACGTGCGTATAAACGTCACAGGTAATGTGAAATCGTGTGTGACAGACTCGTCAAAAACGTTTTCACCTCAGCACCTCAAACAAGCAGGTTTTGCTGTTTATAGACAGTGAGCAAAATTCGATTTTGCTGCGAGCGTGAGACAACGTAAATTTTCATTTTTTTTTAATGCCGAGATGCGTGGGGCAGTTGCGTAACACACAGTAGGAATCGGTTTCATTTTGACAGTTCAACTACATTCATTGCGTTATTTACGTTGTTGAGCGGACAAATTTTTCGAACATATGAAGCAATGGATTAGCAATTTGCTTCAAAACGATTCAGATTGTGATTGATAGTCTGTTACGCAATTAAGGTGCAGTGCTGGGTCTACTCACAAAATTGGAAAGATATGAACTTCACTGTTCTGTCACTTTCACTTCGATTCAAAAACGCGAGAGTTAGAAACAAGTCGATTTGAAGTTCGATTTTCAAATTCCATACCTAGTAGACCCAAAAAAGAAACAAACAATAAAACATTCGGATACACATAGCCGTAAAAATTGCAAATCATCTGTTAAGGTTAGATTATACAACAGGTGAAAAAAAGGGAATTTAATTGGAGGGACTAAGTTGGATCCCGAAAGCAGCGAAGGATTCTAGATTAGAATCTTGAGTGGAGCGAGGGATACAAGGACCGAGATGATTTTTTTTTCACGAGTTGTGTACTCTACTTTTTACCATTGACTGCGAGAAAATAAATAGTAGTATAGTATTCATATCTATCACATTTTATTATACACGCTGCTTTTTCATCAGCTAGGGAGCTGCCACGATAGTATTGTACTCATCATTATGAACAACTTTTACTATGGGACCAAACCTGAAATCGTGAAAAAAAGTCAGCTGTTTCCTACATTTATGTTAGCATAACTCGTCAAATCTCGTAGTCGTAATCTCGTAGTCTTGTCAAATTGTAGGGAAGAGAAATTTTTTTTTCGCGATTTCAGGTTTGGTTTCATAGTAAAAGTTGTTCATAATGATGAGTACAACACTATAGTGGCAGCTCCTTAGCCGTCCGTATAGTGAAAACCGAACAGTTTTCGAAATTCAGTGTTATTCGTGCTTGTCGTGTTATTTGTGCTTGTAAATCCAAAATGTTTTTGTTCACTCAGTGAGTAAAAGACAGTTTTATTCACTGTTATCGATGAATCAAATGCCCTTTTTCGAGTCGCAATGGTAAAAATGTAATTATTATATTTTTGAAACGAAGTTCTTTTATGCGGCTTACAGTAGGAGTAAAGTAGTAAATATACAAACGAAAAAGCGTTCATACTTGTATGTTCCCTCCATGCGATTTTCTTCATTCAAATTGAATTGATCAAAATGAAAATCCAAGATGGCGGCTGCGGGCACGCCACAATTGCGGCGATAAGTCCCCTCTTTGAGGAGTGGCTGGAGAGGCGCCACGGCGTCCTCACCTTCCGCCTGACGGAGGTCCTCACCGGACACGGGTGCTTCGGGAGGTACCTGTTCCGGATAAGGCGCGAGGAAACGCCCGGGTGTCACCACTGTGTGGATCGCCCGGAGGACACGGTGGAGCATACGGTGGAGGTCTGCCCGGCTTGGGCGGAGCACCGCCGTGTCCTCGCGGAAGCGATCGGCGGCGGCGATCTCTCGCGTCCGGCCCTGGTCCAGGCGGAGCGAGAGTGCATGGGAAGCCATTACCTCCTTCTGCGAAGCAGTAATGCTCGTGAAGGAGGAGGCGGGACGCGTGAGGGAGAGGCAAGCTTTGCACCCTCACGCCTCTAGTCGCCGCAGGAGACGCCCTGGGCGTCGGGAATTGGCAGCCGATTCCCGGCCACCGTAGGCGCGGGCTTGCGGACGGCGAGCAATGGGTAGCTCGCCGTCCGGTAAGGACCAAGCCCGAGTCGACGGCGCGTCGTATTCCACGCGCGCCTCAAAGAGATGTCAGCACTATTGACGGGGTCCGCTAGGGCCGTTGCCAGCTAGGGTTGCGGGATGTTCGAAAGAATTACCGTGGCCCCGGCACAGGCAACAGAAGGAACACGGGTGGGTTTTAGTCAGTAAAAGTCTGACACGCCCTCCCGCTCCGCCCAGAGCGGGAGAAGTCATTTGATGATTTCCAATCCACAAAAAAAAAAAAAAAAAGATGGCGGCTGCAAAAATTTACAAATTTTTCGTCATGGATGTCGTTTTCATAGTTTTCGAGGTTGCTAAAGCCGATAGTGACGTCAAAATGTAAATCCAAGATAGCGGCTGCGAAATTGTTCGTCATGGGTGTTATTTTCATAGTTTTCGAGGGTGCTAAAGCCGATAGTGAGGTCAAAATGTAAATCCAAAATGGCGGCTGTGAAAATTTTGTTTTTTTTTATCATACGTGTGAAGGAAATTCGTTCCTGACGGGGGTCCCCGACCGCATACGCTTTTTCTTCTTTCTTTAATTGAATTATATTTTTTTACTTTATTTTTTTGATATTGTTTGTTTTACAATTATACAATTATGTGGTTTAATTTTTACCATGATGTATTTTTTTACCTTTAGGTAATATTACCTTTAGGATATAGACAAGCATATTATAGGTTGAATGATTATATCATAGATAAAAATGCTTGGCTAAATGCTGGTCCTGCTCCACAGCCACTTGGGCTTTGTTTAATTTTTTTTTTTTTTTTGGAATAAATGCGTCCCTTTTTTTCTGAAATTATGACCTTATTGTTTACTAATCTTTTAAATACAATAATTGCAAACTATAGTTTTGTATAAATTAGAAGCATTTTTTTCAATTTTGTAAATGTGAGTACCATGGAGCGGTTTTATGTTATGATGTAGGTATGTTGACTTGAAAGAGTATGGCAGTTGAGTTTGAGTTTATGGTCTCTCTGCTGAGGTGAAAAGTTGGATGTGTTACACGAGACCAAAGTTATTTGCATCTCATGCCTTTGAATCCTGAGCGCAGCGAGGGATTCTACCCTAGAATCACTCGCTACGCTCGTACTTCGATTATAGAATCTTTCGCTCACTCGGGATTCAAAATCAACACTCGCAGCAAAAACCAACTTTACTCTTTTGTTGCACAAATAACTATTTCCGTGTTAAAATATCTAGATGAAATTTACTTTGTTATAATGTGAAACTGATACAACAGTTTTAAAAGCCTCTGAGGGATTTTAATGTGGTGCAGTGTTGATTTTACGTTCGCTCGTTAATTACTGTGATGTTGATTTTCTTTTACAAGTACACGCAATTCATAATTATAGAGAATTCTGAATTTAAACATAAATTGCCGTTTGTATTTTAACTGTATCCCTTTGAAGAGTCCTCAATTAATGAAAATGTTTTAATTCTTAACAATAAAGACCTATTGCCTCCGACTGCATGAGATTGTTTGTACACTCAAATATTTTCTGATGTGTACTACCTTAACAGGTGCTGCGTTCGCTTTTGGCAAACGTAATATCTCTCATAAGTGACAGCTAAGCAATTATTAAGTGAATTATTGGGCAAGAGAGGATAGAGTGGTTTATAAGTACTCGGAACATTATAATGTTATTTTTTAAGATTACCCTATTCTTTGTTTAACGTGTTGTATTCTTCAAATTACTAACTGCACGGAGCATGACAGTTTCTTTTACAGAATCAATTATTTCAGTAATTGTGCATTGCCTTGTTTAGAAACGAAACTGTATTTCTGTGGTTGTTATAATTATAAGGTCTTCATACACGAAATCTCTTAAGGGGTCATTGTACTCATCATTATAAACAACTTTTACTATGGGACCAAACCTGAAAGCGCGAAAAAAAATCAGGTTAAAATCAACGAGTTATGCGAACATAAATGTAGGGATCAGCTGATTTTTTTTCGCGAGATCAGGTTAAGTCCCATTGAAAAAATTGTTCATAATGAGTACAATGACCCCTTAAGAGGTTGTGCGTTAATTCCTGGACATGTTGTTTAAAGACCGCTGTACTGATGATTCCATCTTCTTCTTACAGCAACTACCTACGTCCAGCTGAAGAAGCTACAAACAAGCCAGTTGCATTGTGGCGCCCACATGCAGTACAGAACATTTCCGTGCAGCCACTTATACCGTCTGTTTTAATAAGAACTCACGGTGAAAATATTCCCCAGCGCAAGAATATAGCGTCCGCAGTTTGCTGTGAACTAAATTGAGCTGCGAGTTCTTATCTCAAACTTGATCTTTATTTCTACAATCTAGGTACGGAAATTGTGGCGCCACGAGAAAGCATACCCAAGAGCTCGATCACAACGACCACCACTCCACAACGACAACACGTGGACTATAATAAACTATTAATTTTTATACAAATTAGCGCCCTTATTTGTATAAAAATTAATAGTTTATTCACACGAAGCACATTTGGCCGCCAAAATCAACCGTGTGGGCGATACCGACCACATCGAGGCCACATTGCAGCCACAACACAACCACCAGCGAGACCGCGCACTAGCGGCCGGCCAAATCGCAACGAGAACATAACGTTGCGTCGACGCCTTCCTCTACAAAAGCCGGAGTCGATCAGCCGATTTATTCTGTAAACATCACACCGTGAGCACTTAGGTGAAGTGAGTTTGAAGTGAGCTCAATTCCTAGTAGAGTAAGGTGGGATGACAGTTCACATCACGCTCACTTCACCTAAATTTTCACGGTGGGAGCTTTACAGAATCACATCACTGTATGTCTGGAAACACTAGCCACAACGTAACCCGATCGTAACTACTAGCGACAACGCAATCACATCGAAATTTTGTAGTTAACACAACGCAATTGCAAGATATCGCAACGACACAACTCACACGTAACCACTGCTTGTCCACATTTAATCGCTGCGATATGGTGTTTTTGTGCCCTAAGCGCTAGAGAAAATGGCGCATCTATTTCGAGTGGCAACTAAGGTCTTAAGTTCGTAAGCTATTATTAAAGGTCAAATCCCAATCACAAAGAACAGAAACTATTTACTTTTAAAAGCCCCGAAGCTTTGTTCCACTAATCCTTCAATTACTCAGTTGGTTTCACATAGATTGTGTGAATCTTGTCGGTGGAAACATAGACCCTCGTCTGAAAGTGTCCGGATATCCAGCGTATTTCATTCAACCTGTCAATCCAATGACCCTTTTAATTTTGCGAATCTTGGCCCGATCAAATAATAGTGGATGAAAATATTTCCTTTTTCATCTTCGGGGATTGAGGGATGATGGCTGACGGCTTGTCCTTTAACTGTTTAGGAAGTGTAAGGGACTCCAATATTAGCCCCCTTACATAGATGCGGTTATATTTATGGTGTTTACACCGAGGTATATTGACGGGTATAATAGACAGGTCAATCTAGAAGGTTGTCGACTGCATAACCGGACTTTCCTGTGGGTGCCTACATAAATTAATGCCTCCAGCCAGGGCGTAAAACTTAAAAACTAAGTGACCACTCGCTAAGGGCACCCCCTAATTAGGGAGTCGCTGGGGGAGAACAGCAAGGGACAGGCTGGATCGGGTTAAAACGAACGAACAGTATTTCATTTTAATTTATATAGACTAGCTGTGCCCCGCGACTTTGTTTGCATGGAACTCGTAAGATACACAATATACTAAAATAACAGCCACATTTTAATAAAACTCCCTGGTTCCCCGACCCGTCGCGTTGCATCGCCCACCCACGCTATTACTTCGTTTTCACTTCGTGTCCTTTCTGACTTTTTTCTTTTTGCTCAGCTCCTAAAGGTCAAGCTTGATGTTAAATAACCTATAACTATCCTTGAGAATTGGGGTACCAAATTTGCGCGTAACCCTAATTATTTTCCTAAAATAAAAGTAGCCTAAGTCACTCCCCGTAACATATGCTATCTGCCAGTGAAAGTCCCGTCAAAATTGGTCCAGCCGTTTCGGAGATTAGCTGGAACAAACAAACAGACAACATTTTTAAAAATTGATTTTTTGTTATAAGTACCTATCGTATTTACTTTCATATGAATTTAGTAAACGCTTGTTATTTTGACACTACAAACAGACACTTCAGTTTTTTTTTTATTTGTATAGATAAATAAACATTATAAATTTATGGCAAGTCAAGTTTCATATAGGTACCTGTAACGGAAAATGTATAATAATTTAAAAAATATCAAGGTTAGCACTTCCGCTTAGCACATATCCCCATTATGTGACCTACCATAATGCGAAGGCAAGTATAAAATACTAGCATAATATTACTAAAATATACTGTTTTACATTATTTTGGGTTACATGTTAAGATTTTTGAAATGAAATATGAGCATATTGTTTGCAGAGGTGTACCCGTAGTACATCTACATTTCGCCAGTTATAAACATAGTTTACACTTGTTAAAGATTTATGAAACTATTCATATGTAATTTCAGAAATCTTTAAGGGGGAAGCGCCAAGGTAGCCCGCGAAATTCAAATTTTCTTACGATTTTTGCAATTTGCTGGTCAGTATTAAGTTATAGGTTGATTAAAATATGATTCGCGGCCGTAACAAATATGTATTTACAGAATTATAATCATTAAAGTCATCAACACAACTCTCTAAGACCAAGTAAACCCCAAGAATGACTATTTCATGAAATCTTGACATTTGGGGATTATACTAACTTAACAAGTTTTATTACTGATTGTAATGATTATAATTCTGTAAATACATATTTGTTACGACCGCGAATCATATTTTTATCAACGTACAACTTAACACTGACCAGCAAATTGCAAAAAACGTAAGAAAATTTGAATTTCGCGGGCTACCTTAGCGCTTCCCCCTTAACAAGTTTGCTTTTAAGCATTTGCTAATAATATCAATATTACTTCGCAAAACCTTGATATGAAGAGAATAAAAGAACTAAGTAAGTACTCGTAACTTCTGAACGATTCAAAATAAAATTAATCTTTGATATTCTCATGAATATTTATGCTTGAGTATAGTTTTGATGTTTTTGTTTTTAATAGGTATATTTGCGTGTGTTAGCTGACACATGGCAAATAGTTTTATTTAATGTTTTTGTGTTGCGTAATGTAAATAATTTTGTATATTCTTATAAAGAATCAAGTTTTTCTAACTAAACAGACAGCTGTGCTGCTGGGAAGTTTGTTGCGCCACTTCTTCTTCCCAGCTAAAGCACTAGGAAGTGGTGAAGGGCGGGCGTTTTGGGGGACTGTCTTATGTAATTTTTCACTTTCGAAAAGTGCTGATTCTCAGTATTGTTTGAATAAATGACTTTAGATTTTGATTAACGTATTATAATCTAATTGAATTTTATTTTATATAACTATCATGCCGTTGTGATCAGAGGGGTATGACATTATATCAAAACAAAATTAACAATCACACCCACGTTTAAAAGTCTCTAAAAGCTACTTAAATCCCAGACAACGCAAATTCTAACATCAATTTGACCTCACAAACTATAAATCTCATAAAATTCAAAACAAAAATTTACTGTCACTTCTGATAAACAAACATGAAACAAGCAACATCCATCAGCAATAAAGAAAGGCAGAAAGAAAAATGTCGAATTTATCCACACAGTTCACATCCCTGTCGAACAAAACGAAAATGGAGCAAAGTCCTATGTATAAATACTGACTTTTTACATTCATTTTACTGAAACATCGCGCCTAATGCAAGTCAAGTGCGTTCATTTACACGGAAAAATCCTTAATCATGGCAGTTCTACCGTACTCTAATAAATGGTCGAGCTTATATCGTGGCATTGACGCACAATGTCGAGGGTAGGAACTTAGGAAGGAATAAGCATGTATAAATGTAGGTATGTGGGTTTAAAAAATATATACATTTTGATACAGAGAAGTAATTGTGCCCCAAATAGTAAGACATTGAATCTGAGATTAATTTCTACTCTTCATTGAGTAGTTATCAAAGAACTTTTTTCCATAGATTTGGGGATGACATTATTGTGTAAGTGATATAGTGGGCAACTTTCCATGTTTATCCAGTTCAAACATGATCAATAGGTAATCTAGGTAGGTCTCATTTTGGCGTTTTATCCGGTTGCTCATCACCTCGGGTGCTGTTTTCTGGTCCCGGCGTATGCGGAAATTCTTGTTCAGCTCTTCCCAATATTCGATCGGCCGTTCTGACCACAGCATCACCGTTCCTACCAAGGATCGTTTTGGTGTAACCAGCTACTGAAGTGGTGTCCACAGAAATATTCCACCATTATCCTCTAAATTCAGTTAATCCTTGATCACAGAGTAACTTTTGTCCAGGCCACTAAACTTCTGAATATATCACCAAATACGGCTGCTGTGCGAAACTGGTAAACTTTTGTCGTGAATAATTCGTCGTCCGTCTTCTTACGATGTCCCAATTATCCACTTTTGTGGGCGTGAATGGTGGGTAATCAAATGCCAGGATTGATGACAACTGATTTAATTGTCCAAATGTCTTACAATGAGATACGTACACCTTCCTACTTCTCCATTCTCTCTCTTACACTCTCGCTCACACAGTACTACTACCGTCATGCCCACTATTATTCTGTCATGAATAATCTTGGGTGCATACATAAAGTCACGTCTTGTTTTCCATGGTGGCTTCGTACCTTACTGACTGCTTTTGCTTGCGATGAAAAGTTATCTAAAATTAAAACGTATTGACAGAAAACTTGTTACGATTACAGTTTGTAATTTCCATAATTTCAATCTCAACTAAAAAGTGAATTGCTTTTCAATTTCACTGTGTTTTTACCCGAAGTATGAACGCATACGTAGGTCTTTCAGTAAACATGTTAAAAGTTTGTTTGAGTGAACCCATTCAAAGATTCTCTGAAAAGAAAATCACGTACATTCGTACTTGTTCGTTTCCTTTAAATTTTTCCAGTCTTTTAATGCCTAACATACTGGCAAAGAAGACGTTCAAAAATCTTTAGAATTCAAGAATAAGTAAGAACAGAGACTAATTTTATTACACTATTCGAAATAATTTTATTATGATTAAAAATCAAAACGATTTACTTCTAGAATACAAATCGAATTCAATAGGCTACTTAATTTTTACCATATAGAACGCTTCTAATCTATTCAATAGATATTAACTTAGGTAAATATAAAAAAGGAATCTGAATAAAAGTATGATTAACATAATCAAATTAGGGTCCTATTCAGGATCATATATTATGCATACGTAAATTAATTAACCACAATTTGCGCTGTTTGAAACACATTTTTTACATAAGATACCGTTTTGACTCAAATACTGTCTACCTACTCAAATACTTTTTGTTTATATGCTCTCTTCTATCTGTGAAAACTTTTAATTGGCCTTATTTTTGTCACTCTCAATCGTGCAAAAGTGTTTAGCTGTAAGTTTTCCAAAAACTGTAAAATAAAATAAATAAATACAATACAGTCACACCACAAGTTTTCATATTACACTTCTGGACACATCTATTGGCCCACCTTGTATTTTCAGTTTCGTTTGGTCCTAGCTAAAATTTTATATTAGGTCGAGCAAAAAGTTTTTATGCAGTTTTGAACCTGGCACGTTCACAATTTCATTCAATAGTCTTTTTTTGAATTTCGAACACAGAATTTAAAGAAACAAAAGACAATTTGGAGCCTGTTTGTTGATATCCATCGATCACTAATAAAAAACGATATCAAACAATCGAATACTAAGAAAACTTGGTTTTATTGGTTTACTTGGATTTAATTCTTGAAAAAGTGATTGATATCTTTGGTTTTGCAACAAACATTACTTATTCTTAACATTAAGGTGAGGTTCTATCAATAATCTATGGATACTTCACCTGAAGTCACCGCCCAAGCTGTGGCACTTATTCAGGCCGGACACAGCCAAAGAAACGTGAGTGCTCAACTTAATTTAAGTCGATCTGCGGTCCGAAATGTTTATCGGAGGTACCTAGAGACTGGCGGCTTTGTTCGTCGCCAAGAAAGGCCACGATCTCGGGTCACAACTGAAAGGCAGGATCGATTCATCGTGACGACCAGCTTGAGAAATCGTCACCTTACCTCCATTGAGATACAAAACCAACTTCGCGACTTCCACGGAGTATCTGTGAGCGCTCGAACTGTTCGGAGAAGGTTAAAAGAACGCGATATGGTACCACACAAGCCAGCTAATGGGCCCAAACTAACGCGAGCCCACCGAACAGCGCGCCTTCATTTCGCACGCAGTCATTTAAATTGGACACAGCAAGATTGGAGCCGTGTACTCTTTTCTGATGAGTCTAAAATTGTGTTACATGGCAATGATGGAAGGAAGAAGGTCTACCGACGTAAGGGAGAGCGTTTCGCACAATGCTGCTTTGAAGAGAGGGTTGCTTATGGCGGTGGCTCATGGACTGTCTGGGGCGGTATATCCGCGAGCGGCAAAACTCAACTTGAGGTTGTTACAGGACCACGACTGCCAACATTAAATGCTGAAAGGTACATTCGTGAGTGCTTAGAACCTCACGTGATACCATACGCGGACTATGTGGGCCCAATTTCCTTTTTATGCATGATAATGCAAGAGCCCATGCGGCCGGAATCGTCAGGGAATATCTTCGGGATGTGAACATCACAGTTATGGACTGGCCAGCCAGAAGCCCAGACATGAACCCCATTGAGCACATGTGGGACGAGCTAAAAAGACGTGTTAGGGCTCGTCAGCCAGTTGCCCAGACGATGCAGGAGTTGAAAACTGCCATAGAAGAGGAATGGGAGATGATCCCTCAAAATTTCATAGAGCGGTTGATAAACTCTATGCCTAATCGTATGAGAGCTGTGGTAGATGCCCATGGAGGCAACACGCGTTATTAAATTAAACCTTTATTTGATAAAACATGTTTTTTATTCAAAAATCAATTGCCTTTAACAAGGCGCATATCCGACTTGTTAGGCGTAGCTCCATGTCGTATGGTATTCTGAATTCAAATTTAAAACAATACGATCGAAAAAGATGGTAAAATGTATCAGGTTTAAAACTGCATCAACAGTTTTTGTTCAATCTAGCAATCATATTTCGGTAGGGGCCATCGAAACCTAAACTCTAAGGTGGGCCAATAGATGTGTCCAGAAGTGTATTATAGAAAAGTAACAAAGAAATTTCCTTGGGTAAAATATTTATTTTGTTTTTTTTTTTATGTGGCGAAAAGGGAGTTAAGGAAAAGCTGGAGAGTTTGTATGAAATCTTGCGAACTTATTCACAGAGATAATTCATTCATTTTAATCAAAAGCATGCATAAAATTATTAGTTTTTATCAAAAGCTTCAATTTAATCAAAAATTGTAAGCAACATGCTTGATCAGACTTTATTTTCAAACAAAAACATGAAATCAGTAATTGATTTGACATACCTGTTCTTATGAATACCTATTTGTCAATGGCATGGATATTTATATATCCATGCCATTGACAAATAGGTAGATAGACAGACTACCTAATCCTATCAATAAATTACTAACGTTCAAAGATGACCGTTGACATGACCTCTGCAATCTGTAATGTTCATGAAGGTATTTGAACCTTCATCCAGCATTTGTTTTTAATGCGGGGTCCTAAAAGCAGTGGGTCCTGTAAATGAGTCGCGAGCTTATGTCATGATGTTATGAGGCATGATGTTTGGCCATTTTTAACTAGGAGGCCGCTAAGCCCGTCGCCATTTTTATTCCCAAGAGGTACTCGGCTTAAGGTGAAAGCGCCAGGGTAGCCCGCAAAATTCAAATTTCTCACGTCTTTTGCAATTTTCAGGCTAGTAATAGGTTGTATGTTGATTAAAATATTATTCGCGACCGATTTTTATATAATTATAATCATTAAAGTCATCAAAACAATTCTCTAAGACCAAGTAATTCTATTGAATGATTATTTGATGAAATCTTGACATTTCAGGATTATACTAACTTAAGGAATTGTATTACTGATTCTAATGATTATAATTCTACAAATACATATTTTTATGCTCGCGAATCATACTTTAATTAACATACACACAGACACTGAGCTGCAAATTGCAAAAATCGTAAGAAAATTTCAATTTCGCGGGCTACCTTGGCGCTTCCCCCTTAAAGAAAAATGTTTGCAAAAGTAATTAATTAGGTTAAACACAGACGTGGGCCGTTTAAATAAGGTCGCATTTTGACTTAGGACTAATGAAAACGAGTTACTGTTACCTTTTTAGAAACAAAATTAACTTTGCACTGTTTTTAGGGTCGTTGATATTTGAACTGGCGGCGTTATTGACCTCTCCTTCAGTGAGTTACTTATTTTTGTAATTAGTCTCTTTGTTTGAGATTTTAATTTCACTGGAAGAGTTAAGGCTTAAATGTTTTCAAACCCGGATTTGGAATTATTTACATAAACATAACATCACGCCTTGTTTCCCAGAAGGGTTAGGCAGAGGTGTACCTATAGTACACCCACATTTCGCCAGTTATGTTTGTCCCATGTAATAGGGGGCGAGCCTATTGCCATCAACCGGGCACAAATCCAGAATCCGGGCTGCTACTGAGAAATTCCAGATAGAAAAACCCAATAATAACACTTGGAATTATTTCTTTTTCTTTTTTTTCAGAAGTGTGGTGTCGCCACTTTTGAAGGACACCACCCACAGAAAAGGAAAAGTTTAGGGGGAAGCGCTAAGGTAGCCCACGAAATTCAAATTTTCTTACGATTTTTGCGATTTGCAGCTCGGTGTCTGAGTGTTCAAAGTATGATACGCGACCGTAACAAATATGTATTTATATAATTGTAATATTAGAATTAGTAATACAATTCCTGAAGTTAGTATGATCCTGAAATGTTAAGATTTCATGTAATAGTCATTCAATAGATTTACTTGGTCTTAGAGAGTTGTATTGGTTACTTTAATGATTATAATTCTGTAAACTCATATTTGTTACGGTCGCGAATCATATTTCATTGAACATACAACATAATACTGATCTGAAAATTGCAAAAAACGTAAGAAAATTTGAATTTCGCGGGCTACCCTGGCGCTTTCACCTTAAGAGGATGTCGTGCGCGCAGTGGCGCCCTCATCGTTTGTTTAGTTATTTCTTTTATTCTAGAATGAAAATGCAGAAAATAAGCACGTTTTGTAGTTTAGTTTTATTATAATCCTTAAAACGTAGCTTAGTGGCAACTATTTTCCGTTTTAAGGATTATAATGAAACTTAACAAAGTAAAACTACTGTTTGTAATAATAATAACGTATAATCTTGTGGAACACAACATAACGTGCTTATTTTCTGCATTTTTATTCTAAAATAAAAATAAAAAACAAACAAACGATGAGGGCGCCACTGCGCGCCCACGTCCTCTTAACAGATAATAATTAAGATGCACCTGAAAATTGTGAGATACATATTCAATTAGGAATTTTATACCTAAACTAGCAGTACCCACAACTTCGTTCGCGTGGATGTCAGAAAACAACTTCCCTATTTAAATCGGATTTTGTTCACAATTTCATGGGTTTTAATTTTTTTGGGCAGAACCCTATTTCTTTTTCTAAAATAAAAGTAGCCTAAGTCAGTACTTAATAGCTATCTCCCAGTGAAAGTCCCGTCAAAATTGGTCTAGCCGTTTGGGAGATTAGCCGGAACAAACAAACACAGACTGATAAAAACTTTTAAAATGGTTTTTATGTTATATGTAAGTACCGTATATACTTTCATATGCATTTAGTAACAATCTGTTATTTTGACATTACAAACAGACAATTCAATTTTATATATTTGTATAGATTAGTAGCTAATATAATTGAACTGTGCCAAGCTATTTATTATCGGTACTGAGGGCCTAGACAAATGGCATTCGCTTCGGAGCTTCTATTTGTACAATCGCTGTCGCTTCAACGATAACGAAGTTGGATTGGCAGACAAAGTACACTACGTTTCGCTATCGTCTAGTCGAGCGTCTGTTCGATAAACATTCCGCGCTGTCGCTGTCAAATCATGTTGTCATTGTTGTTGTAAAACTCGTTGAACCAGTATTTACACTTTTACCAATTTCTCCCTTTTTTAGGGTAAAATGACCTATATTATGCATGGCTTAGGACTATTTTATTTTGACACGGATTTAGGGAAGTCTGGGGTAAAATTTAACTTGAGTTGGTAACCCTATTGTTTATAGTAGGCACCACCCAATAAGGAAGAAATAAAAAAATTGCCAGCTAAAATTTATTGGAATAAGCTACTAAGCTTGAAAGATCATCATGGTAATTTTGTATACAAAAAACTCGAAGAGGTTATTTCACTTTCACTAGCAGTTCCAGCTTTAAATACTGAGGTAGAACGAAATTTATAACAGCTTTCTCCATACAAAACTGGGAATGCAAACAATAATAACTCTTGGTCGTCATCTAGTCGAAAGGTATTCTTTTCAATGTTGTAACCCAACAATTTTATAGACTCTTGCCCGTATGCACACTTTTCCTCAGACAGTATTTTGCCACAACCTCCCTGAATCGAGACAAATTCTGATCTTGTTCCGCTGTTGTTTTGCTACAAATTGTGACGTCATCCAAATACGAATAAGTACCTGTCAGTTTTTCTTTATTGATAACTAGCTGTGCCCTTTTTTTTGGATGGGAAATCGTAGCGTAGCGGGAGCCGCGTCAGACTTTTACTGACTAAAACCCACCGGTGTTCCTTCAGTTGCCTGTGCCGGGGCCACGGTAACTCTTTCGAACCTGTCAGTTTTTCTTTATTGATAACTAGCTGTGCCCTGCGACTTCATTCGCGTGGAAGTCTTAAGATACACAATATACTAAAATAACAGTCATATTTTAATAAAACTCCCTCGTCCCCCGACCCGTCACGTTGCATCGCCCGCCCGCGCTATTACTTCGTTTACGCTTAGTGTTCTTTCTGACTTTTTTCTTTTTTCTCAGCTCCTAAGGGTCGTAGAGTGATGTTAAATAGCCTATAGCTATCCTCGAGAATTGGGTTATCAGATCCAAAAAGATTTTTTTTTTAATCCGACGTTTTCTTCACAATTTCATGAGTTTTTTAATATTTTTGCGCAGAACCCCAGTTATTTTCCTAAAATAAAAGTAGTCTAATTTAAAAAAAAAACTCTTAACACACTACTAAAGTTTCTATAATAATATAATTCAATCATGATTCGAAATACACGTGGCGCCATCTATTATCATAAGAAAGTTATTGTTGTTTTCCTCAGGAACAGTACTTTTTTTCGGGATGAAAGGTACCCTATGTCCGTTTCTGTACACCTGAAAACGTATATGCAAAATTGCAGGATGATCGGTTCAGTGGTTTAGGTGTGAAAAGGTAACAAACAAACACACTTACTTTCTCATTTATAATATTAGTTGAGAAGTAGAGATATAATGAAGTGTTCTTTGGAATGCAGCAACCCCGTTTGTGACTCCAAATGGTATACGTGTAAATTGGTATAAGTTACCGCAAGCTTCAAAAGCTGAATCATTTTTCTCAGTCGGCAAGATAGGTACTTGATGATATGCACTTCGTAAATCAATTTGGCTGAAGAAGTTTTATTGTGCTACCTTCGATACGATTGATTGTATATTTGGTAAGCATCCAGTTCAGTAAATTTGTTGATCGTTAACGAGTAATCAATGATGAGACGTTTGCGGTGCGTTGTGCCTCCAGTGACCAAGATTCGAGCTCGCCACGGCGAGTTACTAGGTTCGATAATCCGATATTTTAAGAGTTTATTGATTTCGTCTCTTATGAATTGATTATCAGCTTCAGAATGTTTTCTTGACCTTATAGCGATGGGTTTAATATTATTCGAGAGATTACTGAAAAGTGATACAGGAGGCACCGTAGCTTCCGTAGACGTTACAAATCTTAAGAGGATTTGCCGTGCCTCCGAATTTGATTTCTACTGATGGTCGCTTAGAATGTCTTAACCAATTATCACATCAGCACAAAGATCTTCCAAGGCGTAAAGAGGCTTCTCCTTGTAGACGTGCTCGCTTAACTTGATTGTTGCATAGTTAAATCCATCTACGAGTGAAGTCCGTTTATTTGAATCTAGTGTTACCATTTCTTTCTATGGATGGCGTTTCAAGTTTAGCAACAGAGCGAACTTCTTGTCAATAAAGCTTGTTGAACTTCCACTGTCAATCAAAGCCACAGCTATAAGGTTGTTGACAGTGACTGAAACTGTAGTCTTATGTAAACTAGCTGGAGATGCTGCTGAATTGCTGATGCTTCTGGCTCCTTTGGTTGCACTACAGCGTTTCTAACTGGCTTACCTGTGGCGTTTCCGCTTTTGCATACTTTGGCGAAATGGCCTTTCTTTCTGCAGTTTTGACAAGTTGCGTGAAAAGCCGGGCATTTTATTCTTTGATGAACATTTCCCCCGCAGAAGAAGAAACGTCTACGTGATGGGGCCGCGGCCAGATTGGAACTATTTCCCGCTTCATCAGTGTTTTCGATTTAGTAAAGTTCCTTTGCAGTTTGGTACTCATTAGTATTCTTTTCAGCCATTTCGAGCGACATGGTCTGATTGCACGCTTCTTCTAGGTTTATTTCTAAATTTTCAAGTAGCCTTTGACGAATTTTTTGAGAACTTAAGCCCGCAATGAAAGCGTCACGAACATATTCGTTTCGATATTCTTCAGCAGTAACAGATTTGGAAGAGCAATCAAACGCTAGTTGTTATAACGTGCGTATATAGTGAATACAGTACATACCGAGCGTGGATTTCATTCTTCGATTTTAGGTAAATTTTATCTAAAAGGCGTAAAGCGTTCGCATATTCTTTTGTCTCTCTGATGAACGAGTAAACGTTAGGAGACACATTATTGAAAAGAATTTTTAGCTTTATTCCATTTGGAATCTTGACTTCATTCGTTTCTTCTGAAAGATAGTTCAAAAATGCCTCCTTCCAGTGCCAAAATTTTAGCTCGGCGGCTGGAGTCCCCGGAACCACGTCGAACTTTTCAGGCCTGAGTAGTCGCGCAATAGAAGCCATTATTGCTTTTCTTCATTGCGTTTTATTTTATGCAATAAATTGGTACGAGAGAAGGCGAGACAAATAGAAAACCATTTTCGATTTTATTGGGTTTTATTGCTTAACAAATTGCAGATAGTATGACAGCTGTGACAGATAAAATACCTAATTTCTTTTGTAGATTTAAGTAAACATAAACAATAGTAAATAGTATTTACACCACATTTTCGATAGCTTATGTCAACCCCATACATTTTTTGGCTTTTCTACTAGGGTCATTGCTAATCGAATGTTTCTTTGTCTTGGCTCTCTGCATATAGGCCCATGTCAGCCAAACTGTATAAGTATTGAGTTTCTCCATAAGAATTTCCCTAAAGCAACACGGATTCTAGATTTGTGCTCGATGATAGCAACAGGCTCACCCCTGGACTATTATATGGGACGTAAAGACAACTGGCGAAATGTTGGTGCACTATATAATAACACCTCTGCTTACCAATGTTCAAATGTAAATTGAAGCAACTATTCAATATTCAGTGATAATACCTCCTTATTCTGTAACCTCCCAATTTCAAGGTGAAGTATTCAGACTCAACACCTTGACGCTATTTACGAACCTCTTAAGAAGGGACGAAAGTAAATTTCGATGTACTAACGAAATAAGAACAGTAGAAGAAAAAGATGGCAAGCATTAATACGAGAGAAAGAGACAAAACACCGTATTGTGAGGATAGAGGGTGGAAGGCTATTGGCACAAAATAGATAAGTACAGAAGGTCGGCTTTATGCAACGAGCGAAAACGCACGCGCACATAGACACACGACACGTCCAAAAGTATTTATGGTGAAAGTGTAAACAAATCTTGTCTGAGTTAAATTCTTACACAATCACTCACCTAAGGAAATTAGTAACACATTAATCTCTATTTAAAAGGTTTCAAATTTACATCTCACCATACATACATAAACTCACGCCTTCTTCCCATGGGGGTAGGCAGAAACTACAGAACGCCACCTGCTACGATCCTTACATCCTCCTTTTACATCTCAGCACTTATTCCAATAACTATTGTTTGAACAACATTATTAAACTGTAAATGAAAAATCATCGACGAAAATTGAGGTTATAAAAGTAACCTGAATTGTCAAATGAAAGACATCTTCAAGGTGATTTAAAATCAGAATGCTAATTTTAAATCACCTTAAAGGTGTCTGTTTAAATATTCAAATAATCAAATTAAAGCACTCAATTTTGTAAGCGGCACTACAAATTGGCAAGCACAGGTATTCTCTCTGATCTACTTGTTTACATTTTCATCTGATACTTTAGAACAGATTAGGGGCTTTTGGCTAAGAAAGAACAGCCGCACGGGTCGATCGATCAGATTAAGCTACGCTTGCCGCGGTTGGTCGGTGGATGGGTGACCATCTTTACATATCAAGACCCCTTCGTGCCTCGGAAATCTCGTTAAGCCGTTGGTCCCGGCTGTCATTCGTGTATATTTGGCAGTCGTTACGGGTCGTCAGAAGCCCGAAAGTCTGACAACCAGTCTTACCAAGGGGTATCGTATTACCCAGTAACTGGGTTGTGGAAGTCAGATAGGCAGTCGCTCCATGTAAAATACTGGTTTTCAGCTGCATCCGGTTTGACTGGAAGCCGACCCCAATATAGTTGGGAAAAGGCTGAGCAGATGATGACTTTTGGAACAGACTATAAAGCCAGTACAAGCGCACTCACGAAATCATGACTGACATTCGTTTGAGGCATTTAGGGGTCCCGGAAACGATCAGTTGCCAATGATGAATTGTCATCAATTTCTATTGTAGTAATATTAACAATCGCTTCAATTGCATTTGGTAGACGATCAATTTGCGCATCGATGTGTATCAATCAAGTAAAACTTGACAATTGCAATTGATCGTCTCGAGGACCTAAAATAAAACGTCTATGAGTGTGTGCGCTTATTTTCACTCGTTGTATGGAGTGGACCTTCTGTCCCTATTTTGCAGTAGAAAGCTATTGGTATCCGAGACCACAATCTAAACGAGATCTTGGCTGGAAGTAAATAGGCTATTTCTGTGGGATAAACCTTTGAAAGGATTTCGAAGGGATTATCTCAGGTGTGGGCACAGTTTTTGGTTAGAGTGTGATAAAAGCGTATGTACTGTGATTATCTATTTATTTATTTTATTTATTTATTTATTATAACCAACTTATATTTACAGTCTGCAACAGACATGCAAGTTAACAAAATTAGAATACAAACACCATAAAATAGAGGTATACAAAAAGACTGGTTAAATTAAAGTTGGAAGAATTTCGACCACTATATTTTTAGCGATACATTGAAAGAAAACTCAAACACAAAATTGAAATGATGTTTTAAAGGCCCATTAACAAACACAAGTCATCGCAGCATTATGCTGAGCGATGCCCGGTTTTCATGGATGTGACGCATATCTTTGCGCCATGTTTACCGCAAACAGACGTATTTTCTTTCTTTCTTCTTTCACAAATCTGACTTGCACAAACTGTCAGACCCTGAACAACTGTCCATAGGACAAGAAACGTCGGAAATTGCATGTTTATTCAAGAATTAAACAAAACACAGTCGCCCTTTAACCTTTCACCAATTCTACAAGAAAATCAGAGTCACAATCATTGACATTACAATTTAATAAATCTGTTCATACGTTCCAAGTTGACCTAGAACAACCCGGGGCAACCTTGTCAGCAACACGATATTGGAACAGAGCCAAGTAGGCGATTACTTAAGTGTAACTAAATGCTGAATTATCAGGTCATATTTGGTCGAGAGATTCTGTTGGGTTGTTAGATTTAAATGGGTTATTTTGGTCAAAGAAAAAGATATTTCTAACGCAAAACGTATAAGATTATTTGATGAAAGGTAGAATGTAGGTAGATCCAAACAAAGGAAAAACGACCTTTCGTTCGAAAAAATCAGTCCTCCGTCAGAGAATAGGTACAATAAAAGACGACGTCGACGAAGAATTTGTAATAAAAGTTAAACAGCAGTGTGCTCTTGTCTTTTACCACCATAAGTACTGCTTTCCCCAATGCATTTGCAAGCGTGGTTTTATGTTTATCTTTATGACTGTTTTTTTATAGCAGAGCCTTCTTAAAGAGGCCTGTGATTAGTAGAGCATATTTACAGGCAGATAATTGTTATTGAAAATATTGCATCTTTCTTTTTCCTGCTCGTAAAATGTCTTGGATCTGAACTCGGACCAGATCTGGCTTAATTACACTAATCCACAGGATATAATTTCCGCCTGCCCTGCCATCATAGCTTGTGGAATACCCTTACAAATCATAACGGGACTTAATTCTACAAAATATGGGTCTTCGTGCTTAGTTCCTTCAATTATACTGAAAGTCGACTGTTTTGATTACCAGTCGTAAATAGTAATGCAGAACTGGATTGTGTATAGAAGTGTCAAAGTTGTCATTGTTTTAATGAGAAAAGGACACAGCGATATAAGGATATACGTTCGGAACAACTTCATCTCTTTTTCACACTGGAACAATGTTCACTTTGACACTCTTCTATACGGCTCTACGTCCTTTGAAATTTCTGAACAAAGCATTATCGTGTTTTTTTTTTATTTTCATTGCAATTTCTACTGAGCATTTCGAGCAACACTGCCGAATTTTTCGTAAAAATAAAACCGCATCGAACGAGATCTACATTTCTTTTATTGGCTTGCTATTTAGGTAGATTAGCAATCTGGATTTTCATCCATTTTTTTATAAATAGGAAGTACAGGCAGTTATTAAACGAAACTGTATGATGAAAATAATGTAAGTAATACAAACAAACAGTCACTGTGAATCCCAAGTGAAAATCAAGTACGTATATTGATTAATACACATTTATTTATTAATTCAGTAGTAGACATTAATTTATACATTTAAGTTGGTGCCAACATAAACTCATTGGAGTTTTACATTGCACCAAAATCATTCACTACATAATTTACAAACATCAGCAAACATCGGTGACCAATCGGACCGTCCTTAAAACAAAAGTGTTGGAGGAATTTGTTTGAATTGATACAGCACCCTAATTGCGTAACACACTATCAATTAGAATCTGAATTATTTTGAAGGAAATTGCTAATCCATTGCTTCTCAAGTTCGAAAAATTTGTCTGCTCAACAACGCAAACAGCGCAATGAACGTTGTTTAACTGTCAAAATGAAACCGATTCCTACTGTTAAGTATGTTACGCAATTGCCCCGCAAGTTGTTCCTAAAAGTATGTTTTTTAGTTGTAAGTACATAAAAGTACCAAAAATATCTGTTATCTTAGAAAAAAAACTCATCATGCCAAATCTTTACGCGGTTTCAAGAGCAATGTGTACCTACTTAGAAACTAATCAAAAACTTAATTGTAAACCATTTACGTTGAAACGATCGCATCAAAGATATCCTTGAATATTATTTTCGGTTTGTATAGTAAAACAGTACTATAAGGGCCGGCCATGCATTTTGATAGATATTACGACAGTCATAAGAATTCGTTTATATCACGGAACACTCAAAGAATAAAGGTTTTTATATCTTTCTAATAAAATATATGGCTCTATAAATATATGGCCAAGGGGGTAAGCACAGATGTATTATCGTAAACCCAAAGAACAGCTCTGCAGTTGACGGTATATCTCAATCTGTTCACTGTGTAGGAGCCTATTGCTTTATCGGGCACGATTCCAAACCCCAACTGTGGCCGATATAAATCTAACCGGAATTGCCGTAACAGGAAATCCCAATTACAATTTTGTTCCATCTCGGAATAAGCTAAGGTTTTAAAAATCGTTTTCACCAGGTCAGAAATGTAGGGTAACTCATTTAGCTTGAAAAATTCGCGAACTTGATGGAAGTTGCCAGGTTCAAAGTGAGTCGAGGAATTTACGCATGAATAAATAAGAAAAAAATGGTGGAACTCGTTTTCCACAGAGTATGGTGCAAACTGAAAGAAAAAATAATAAAAAAATATTATGGCTTGAAGCAGAATGCAGCGTAATTTCGACGACTCACTATAAGCTGCGTAAATTACGCTTTATTCCCGGTCGTAACTTATTTTATCTCTCAGAGTTCATTACATAAAATCATACTACAAAAACACTGAAAAGTTATACAGAACATTTTCATATAACATACTCGACACACGGTCTAAAAAATAATATTTTGCATCAAAAGCCAGAGGGGGAAAATTCTTGTGCCAGAGCCTTCTTCAGATCTTTTCAAGGCTGAATACACGTGGCACTTGAATTGTGAGAACCCGTCTTGTATGCATAGTTGGGTAAACTAACTCTGAAATTGTTTTTCCGTGTTCTTAAGGGAGAAAATACATTCTAAAGTTGTGTAAGGTTGCGCATTTGTGGTGAAAATACACGTTACTCCTATAGGTAAATATTTATAGGTATGATGATGACGTCATTAATTTGCAATTCTAACAGTACCTGCTCATTTTACTTACGTTGATTAATATCAAGACCGGCAGTGGGCAGATAAAATTAAAGAAAAACACCAAATACATAAAAACAAAAGACTGTGACGCGCCGCGGGGATATTTACACTAAAGATTTAGGCCCACTTTCACGTTCAAATAACTCGGAGTTAACAGCTAACTCAGGTTAAATCTAATGAGATTAAGTTAGCTGTTAACTCCGAGTTATTTAGGATAACCTACTAACGTACAAGTGGGCCTTAGTCATAGAAAATTATTTGCATTATAACACATAACATAATATCACGCCTGTATTCCCTGAAAGGTTAAGCACAGGTGTACCTATAGCACACCCACATTTCACCAGTTATGTTTAAGTCCCATGTAATATAGGGCGAGCCTATTGCCATCAACCGGGCACAAATCCTGACTCCGGGCTGCGGCTGAGAAATTCCAGATGGGAAAACCCAATAACACTTTGCCCGACCCGGGAATCGAACCCAGGACCTCATGCTCAGCAGTAGCGCTTGCGGCCACTAGACCAACGAGGCAGTCATATTTGCGTTAAAAATATATCTCAAACTCGGATTAGTGATTCTTGAGTTAAGTCACCATCTTCTTAGCGTATCGATGGCAAAATGATGTTTGGCCCAAAATTCAGCTGCGGAAACTCCGCACTGGCGCAGTCATAAGATCATCAAGCGCACAGGTGACAGGGCATGCGGCGCAGGATGGAAGGTGGGCCTTGTCTGTGGGGAGATGCCGCATACACACTTATGATCTAAAGACACCATCAGACAAAGACAGCGTTTATAAGTAAGGACTTTTCCTTTAATTGTGGAAGGAAATAGATCTGGAAAATGATTTACTTACAGCTTAGGATGAAACTGTAAAAACATTTTTTCAAAGCGAGTTAGCTGACGTTGTCATGAACGTAAAAATATCGCGGCGATTTTTTTTCGCTCACTGGATTTTCAACGCTCTCCTTAGCGCCGAGAGTTGAAAATCCAACTGTGTTTTATCGACGCGCTGGAATGTACTCTGTTGGATTCTCAATGCTCGGCTCAACACCGAGAGTTGAAAATCCAGTGCGCGATAAAATCCCGCCGCGATATTTTCGTCGTCATAAGTAACTAAAAGGAAAGCGCGGCTCTACGCTCACCGCCGCATCAAATTGCATTAGATTTACAAACACACAGTCATGTCATTTACGTAACCATTTACATACATACATCGTGTGTTCGTGGCAAAGCAAATGTATGCTTAAGAAATCTAATATTCTTTGTCATAAAACGGTTATTGTAGATACAACGGTACCAACAGAAAATACAGGATGGCAGTGACATCTACGCGAATCCGGTTACCATAGATCCAGTACATGATTCTGGACACCCTGCGAGGAAAACTTTCGTCGGTTATTAAAAAAAATCTGCTGTGTCCTAGAAAAGTGCTTTGTGGTCAAAATGTATGGAACAGAAAATTTTGTTTTTAATAACCGACGAAAAATTGGTCCAGAATCATGTGCTGAATCCATGGTAACCGGAATCGCGTTGATGTCTCTGCTACCCTGTATACAAGTAGCTTCAAATAATCCCTCATTAGCATTTTTTTTTTTCAAATAAACTCAGTCTACTCCGTTGCATAGTTTTCAGTGGTTTTCAGTACTAACATAAAAATTTGTCGGCTCCGATCCTAGTTTTATGAAACCCAGAGAAATTCTCATGATGATATAAAAAGCGAAACAACCAAGATGTGAAAACAGGTGTCCAGTTCACAAACAAACAGCCAGTCACTTCCTCGAACCAAACGAATACAAATGAAAATCAACACCCACGACGCGACATCTGTGCGAACAAAGAGAACTAACAGAGAACCTGAACCCAAAGAATGGTCACCATGAAATATTTACCGAAGTCCAGAGTTAATGGATGCGAAGCTTTGTCCTTTACCGAAGGCACAAGGAAAAAGTCCCTGTACCTAGAAAATCGTAGCGAAATAATATTTCTCTCTGTGGCGATGCCTCGGACTTTTGCTGAATGTATTTTTTTTTATTATTCCTTCCAGTTTTCCTATTCTATTTGAGAATTGTAGCTATATTCGGTGACGTCTGTTTATGTTAATATATTATTTACCATTTTTGCTTTTAATTTTTCCTGAATGTAATATTCAGCCAATAGAATCGCGATTTTTACAATTTGCAACTCAGTGTCTGGGTGTATGTTGATTAAAGTATGATTCGCGACCGTAACAAATATTTACTTACAGAATTATAATCACTAGAATCAGTCCTAATACAACTCCAAGAATTGGCCTCAAATGTCAAGATTTCATGAAATAGTCATTCAATAGCGTAATATGAACTTAGAGGGTTGTATTGATGATTTTAATGACTATAATTCTATGAATACAGATTTGTTGAGGTCGCGAATCATATTCAGACCAACATTCAACCTGATCCAGCCAAAAGAACGAAAATCTACAGAGAGGATTTAAAGTGATCCAAAATAACCTTTTAGGACTCTCTCCAAGGGCTTTTTAAATTACTATGTTCAGCGAGCTTACATGATCCAGCCTGTATAAGCATCTAATAAATTCATCCGCGTATTCTAGGTATGTAAGGTACTTAATTGTATTAAGAGGGTTGTCACATTTTGTCACCTCTCTCGCTCACACAGGACCAAATTTTTAAGAATGTTGAACGAAAATATCCTTTTTTGAAAAATGTAATCAAAGGGCGGCCTCCTAGATAATATTAATTTAATACGTAGTTATCAAAAACACATTTCTATTGTGGTATCCATTTTGTATTTGTGTTATCTAATAAACTTAGCACATTAAGTATTATGATCTGTTTTTGAGATGATTTAAATAAATGCCACAATAAAAATGTGTTTTTAATAATTACCTATTACATTAATATTATTCAGTAGGTCGCCCATTATTTACATTTTTCAAAAAAAAAAAAGATATTTCCGTTTAAGAGGGTTGTCACATTTTGCACCTCTCTCGCTCACACGGGACAAAATTTTTACTAATGTTAAATGGAAAGATGCATTTTTGAAAAATTTAATCAATGGGCGGTCTACAAAATAATATTAATTTAATAGGTAATTATTAAAAACACATTTTTACTGTGGCATTTATTTACATTATCTCAAAAACAGATCATAATACTTAATTACAAAAGTTTATTAGATAACACAATGGAAATGTGATTTTGATAACTACCTGTTAAATTAATATTATTTTGTAGACCGCCCATTGATTACATTTTTCAAAAACGCATTTTTTCATTAAACATTCTTAAAAATTTGGTCCTGTGTGAGCGAGAGAGGTACAAAATGTGACAACGCTCTTAACATTCTTACAAATTTAGTCCAGTGTGAGCGAGAAAGGTGACAAAATGTGACAACCCTCTTAACCAGTTTATAAAGCCACATTTTCTTCTTCCATCACAAAATCTAATCACTTTCAGCTGAACCTTACTGTTTTTCATAACAAGAAGCCTGCCGCAACAACAAAGAAGCTAAAGAACTTAATAGCAATCTATTTTCAAAGCTAATTTCAATATTTCTTTATTACAGCTTTATCGAAGCAAAACCGCATGGAAGCCGCGGCTTTATAATTAATTCACATGCCTTGAACGGCGATCTGCCAGCTGTCACTATCGGCAACATGGATACGAACAAAGCCTTGCTTTAAACGCGCGATCAAGCAGTATGACGCGCGATCAAGCGGTATGAAACGGATAAAGCGATATAACGAGCGATTAAGCGGTGTAACATGCGTCTTGACTAGTTAAATTTCTAAAATGTTGGGTCTGATTTTTGCCCATTGATTAACTTAGAATTTAACTTTATCTACTTTCTTTTATTTCTATATCTAACTTTGGTTACTTCAAAAAAAAAATTTAGATGTTACATTTTTACATGAACAACTCTCATTCACTTTGCGCCCTGGTTAGTTACAATTATAAAATATTGGGTCTAATTTAGCTAAATATTGATGACTACCGTAATTTTCTTTTTCACTGTTTTCTTTTAGTGTTGTTTTTTTTTACTTAGCCTATACTGTCCCACTGCTGGGCAAAGGCCTCCCCCAATTCCTTCCAAGAACTTTCTTCCCGCGCCATCACGGACCAGGCCTCAAGGCCGAGGCCGCCCCAGGAAGACGTGGCGGGATGACCTTGACGCGTACCGTGAGAGTTATGTTACTGCCAACTATTGATGACAATCGTAAAATTATTATTTTTCCATCTCCCCAGCCTTTTCCCAACTATATTAGAGTCAGCTTCCAGTCAAACCAGATGCAGCTGAATACCAGTTTTTTATATGGAGCGACTGCCTATCTGACCTCCACAACCTAGTAACTGGGTAATACAATACGCCTTGGTAAGACTGGTTGTCAGACTTTCGAGCTTCTAACGACCCGTAACGACTGTCAAAGATCCACGGGTGACAGCGCTTTCCTAGGCACGGAGGGGTCTTGGTACTTAAAGATGGCCACTCGTCCACGGACCAACCGCGGTAAGCGTAGCTTAACCCGATCGACCCGTGCGGCTGTTATTACTTAGCCACAAACTCCTCTATTATTTTTCCATTACCATCGTTAATTTCTTTTAGTGTCTTGTTACTATAATTTACTTTCACATAAAACAAGAAAAATGTGTAAGGAAACAAGAACAGTCAAATTACTCTGAGCTTAATCTTCCAAACAGGTTTGGGATTCAAGATGCTGTTGGCTTGTTACCCACCTCACATCAGAATATACACGAAGCCAGGTAAGGTATAACCTTTGCCTAAAATATTCGACCTAAGCACTCACCAGCGAGCCCATTTCGGAAGGTTTTATGAGGCGAAGGGACAGTACGCTGGCAATGTATGTAATGAAAGACCGTTGTGAATATAGGTATGCATACATAAACTTACGGTTTCTTCCCATGGGAGTAGGCAGAAACTACAGAACGCCATTCTGCATTCGGCGTTCTGTAGTTTTGCTTCGTTAACGTCCATACATCAGAGCGACAATTCCGGTAATTTTAAGTACGTTCGCATTCAAATTTCAGTCACAATCTGTCAAAAATTGTGTAGCGTTTACCTACATTTTTGACATTTGATTGTCGCTGAGATGAGATTGCGACTAGATTTTGAACGTTTTTAATTACAGGAATTGGCCATCTGGTCATACACGCACGCCGGTTGCGATGTCAATATCTATCGTGAAAACAGAATAATACGAGAATGTTAGTTCTTAGCATTGGAAAAGAAAAAAAAATATGTAAGAACCTATCAATGTGCACACAGAAAAGTGTTCGATACCTGTTGAGTTTTTACTGATAGTTAAAATACGTTTCTAGATGTCAAATAATAGTAACCAGAAATTATAATTAGGATAGCGGTGTTGCAAATTTCCTGCGCATTCTGTATTTTCTGACGATTTCAATCCGATAAAAAGGCTTACAATGATGTACTGCGATTATTTTTATATGCGGGCAAACATAGTCATAATCTGCCATAGTTTAATCATAGTCTGCCAGTTTGAGTAAATTATGTGGCTTACCCAAATGTCCTTTCTTTGGTATTTTTCGTCGAATCGTTGAGCTCCTTAAGTTAAGTTGAGCTGTACGATTACTGACAGATGCTTGCACTGACTGGACAGGTCCACTCAATCTGTGTGGTTCTTACCTCAAAAGACCATTTCAGACACCAACTTACATGGTCTTCACATGATCTGACCAAGATTATGTCTGGACTTTAAAAGAGACTGTGACCTCTGAGTTTGTTTCGGCCTTTCTTCTCAGAGTAGTCAGATAGGGAACGCCGGCCTCAGCTAGTTAAAAAAAAATGTTTGGCGTGTAAAAGTGTTTGTATAAACCTACTTGCAGAAATAAAATCATTTATCATTTAAACGAAATTATTCTCGTTCCGTAGGTACATGCCCTTTGATCTCCGTTTGGGAAAATTTAATATAGCTACTTAGCGTGATTTTAGTCATACTTAAATTCTTAATTTGGAGAATTCGTACCTCCTTTTTTCCCAAGTATTTATAATAATGTCTTCAGCCCCAATTTTGTGACAAATTGTCGGAGTTAAAGAAAAAAACATGTTGATCACGGAATAAAAGAAAAACACGATAAAAAACAAGATGTCTATTATAGATTGTGTATTATCCTGCTGTGTAACAACACATAAGATGATTTATGTAATTGAATTAATTTCGTAAAATCAGTGTTGTTGGTTTTTGTTTGGTATATTACGTAATTTTTAATTTATTTTGTGTCAATTCGCATACAAATTATTGTTAACTAGCTGATGCCTGCGGCTTCGTCGGCGTGTATGTCAGTACTTCCCTATTGGAATCGGCTTTTGTTCACAATTTCATTGGTTTTATTTTTTTGCGCGGAACCCCAATCATTTTTCTAAAATAAAAGTAGCCTAAGTTACTTCTTATAACATCAGCTATCTGCCAGTGAAAGTCCCGTCAAAATTGGTCTAGCCGTTTCGGAGATTAGCCGGAACAATCAGGCAGACAGAAAGAAAGAGAGAGACAATTTTTTTTTAATTCTGTTTTTGTTATAAGTAAGTACCATAATTATATACTTTCATACGCATTTAGTAAGAAGCTGTTATTTTGACATTACAAACAGACTTTTCAATTTTTTTTATTTGTTTGTATGTAAATATATACATGTCTATGACTATACCTACATGGTACGCAATGATAAAGGAAGTAACATGTTAATTTCAGACCAGATAAGTAAGCCTACTGCTAAACACGGATTTCCAATAATCAGACAAAAAGGAAGTGGCTGTTATGCTAAAGCTTGATTGATAATCGAATATTGTTATTATTAAAAAAAAAACAGATGAACGCTATTGCTTAACCTCATGGCTTTTCTGGTGAAAAAATATTAACCGACTCTGCTAGAAACAAACGCAAGAGCCACACGAAATCTACAAATAATAAAAAGTGCAGAAACTCCCTCTTTACAATCACTACCTATATTATTATTTCCTTATAAAAGAAAAAAGATCTAAAAATATGTGAAACGCATTATAGCATTGTGCTCATACCTACTTTTTATCTTTTCACGTTGGCAAAGGAAAGAAAACTAAGCTGAATAAATTGACGTTCGCACGGGCGTAAAAATATCGCGGCGGGATTATATCGCGCACTGGATTTTCAACTCTCGGTGTTGAGCCGAGCATTGATAATCCAACAGAGTGCATCCCAGCGCGTCAAAAAAACACACAGTTGGATTTTCAACTCTCGGCGCTAAACAGAGCGTTGAAAATCCAGTGCGCGATAAAATCCCGCCGCGATATTTTTCAGTCCGCGCGTACATCATCTAAATGGGGCACAAATTATTGCTTCCTACGCTCTTTGTAATTGTTATATTCATAAGCGTCCCCGAAATGATCAATTGCTATTCGACGGCGAACTGCCAATACCTCCTAACTGACATTTTTCGAGGAATTGAGAAATTTGATTTTGAAACATGCGACTAACGCTTTTAAATTCAAAACGATAAAAAAGTGAATTTCTCGACAAATGTCAGTTAGGAGGCATTGGCAGTTCGCCGTCGAATTGTCAATTTTTACGTGATTGATACACACTGATGCGCAAATTGATCGTCTACCCAATGCAATTTTTTTTTTTTTTTTTAATATCTTGGGACAACTCACACACGGCCATCTGATCCCAAGTTAAGCAGAGCTTGTGTTATGGTAACCAGACAACTGATATACATACTTATATAATTTATAAATACATACATATTATAGATAAATTACACCCAGACACAGAACAAACAATATGCTCATCACACAAAGTTTGTCCTGGGTGGGAATCGAACCCACGACCTCCGGCTTTGCAGTCAGGGTCACTAACCACTAGACCAACAGGCCTGTCGAATTGAAGCGATTGACAATATTACTACAATAGAAATTGAAGGCAATTGATCAATTGTAATTGATCGTTTCTGGGACCTTTCGACCTTTACCTAGAATACTTTATGAAAGGGACTTCTTAGCACTCCACCTGTAGATTGTGTGTGGGTGGTGTTGAATAAGGTGAAATTATATCCAGAATATTGGCACTAATTTGTACCTACATAAATATAAAACCACTAGCTCCCCTGCTTCGCACGGGTGCAATGGCGACTTGTCAAAACATCGAGATTTCTGTTCTTTAATTAATAAATTATACACATAAAGGCTCCTACAAACAGGCGCGACACGCGACGCGACACAAAGGCACCGATCATCGCGCGACATGCAGTGCCTAGCCTGTTTGTAGGAGCCTTCAAGCTTCCGGAATTAATGCTATAAATGATGGTAAAAACCACATCAAAATCTACTGTGTAGGTTAAATGATCTAACCTGTCACACAAACAGTCACGAAAACCGACTTTGTTTTTATTCTTTGTTTGGATATACCTATAGTGATTACTAATCCATTTGCTGAACTTGGTAAAACATTCAGAGCTTAATAATTATTTCAAAAAGAAAAAACTTACCTATTTCAATTTTTTTAACCAGGTGCCATAATATTATGACGTTCTAATGCCATCATGATTCCAGTACGCGAGAGAGACCTAGCTATACATGACCGATAATACCATCCCTTTTTCGGACTGGAATCATGATGTCGTTAATACTTCATAATTTGGCCCCAGAATTATTTTCATTTTACTCCAGCAACTAATAAGAAAGCTACAAAAAGGAAAAAGAAATCCAAGACAAGAAGGTTCGTTACGATCCATCGCCCTTTAATAGCACCGATATCCTTTCTCGGATAGTTCCTATAGAAACCAGACTGTTTCTAGTCTTTGAGGTTACGAGCAACGAATGTCCCATTAATTAGGAACTTGGCTAGAATATAAATTGGTGCAGCCTGAGCTTAAACAACCTGACCGTTAGCCAAGTTTGTAATTTACTTTATTATTTTAGTCTCGAGACAGTCAATGAAGAAATTGATAGACTTGTTTCGAATGTTATTTGAACGTTAGTTATGTAGATAGAATACTCTTTATATTATATACACCATAAATATCGAACGTAGTATCGAACGTTCTTTTTTTAATTATTTTTTCTATGTTCTATGAAACGTCACGATCACGACTTGCTTTTGTTTTTTCTTTTTTGTTTGTGGCCATAGAAGTTTCGAACGATACGATTTTTAAAAACTGTCAATTATTTTGTGATATGATCGAGTTTCTTTGTCTTACCTAAATCAAAATAAATATAGTGAAATAAAAACAGTCAAACCTGTCCACCAAAGCCCAGGTTCTATATTGTGAAATTAATGGATGTCTGACATTGCATAGGTCATTTTTGTAGATCGATATACACACATCAAAAGTGTCTAGGGATCAAGTATATTTTAGCGATTTTACAAAACCATTACAATTTCTGCATCGGAACTGAAAAAAAATTGCATTGATATGGAGCGACGACATCATTTGACACGAGAAGAGATGATGAGAGCCGTCGGGATGTTGCAAGCTGGTTCCAGGCAACGCAACGTACTGTGGCTGTCGCTCTTGGCACTACACAGAGCGTCATAAGCTGCCTCCGAACACGCTATCGTATCACGGGCAACGTGGCCGAGCGACATGGAGGACGATCTCACATCACCACTCGCAGACAGGACCGGTAGGTACATCCAAAATACTGCTCGAAGGAATCGTACCATGAGCGCCATGATGTTGGCTGCGATGTACCACGGCTCTTCTAGTTTGCTGATAAGCGACCATACCATCCGAAATCGTTTACGAGAAGTGAGTCTGCGTTCCCGAAGGCAGCTGAGAATTCCACCTACAGCACCTCGCAATCATAGGGCCCGTTTAAAACGGGCTCGCGAACACAGAAATTGGGAGGAAGAAGACTGGCGTTGTGTTTGCTTTTCCGATGAATTTCGTTTCGGTATGTAGCCGGATACAAGACATACTCGAGTTTGGAGGACCTCTGAACGTTAAGAACGTTTGAAATTTTGTCAGGAAGTTCATTCATATGGAGGGGGAATAATAATGGTTTGCCGGTATTTGGATCGGTGGAAGAACCGATCTCATTTGGATCAGGGCAACCTCAATGCTCAGATTTATGCGGAGAGGATTGTTTTATACGTGATCAACCCTTTGCGAAGACGGTTGGGTGGTTCATTTCGACTAATGCACGAGAATGCACGTCCACACACGCCTAGAGTCGTAACACGCACTCTTGCCGATGCTCGCATCAACGTTCTGCCGTGGCCTGCTCAGTCGCCAGACCTCAACCCAATTGAACATACATGGGATATGCTCTAAAGAAGAGTTCTGCCGAGTATAGAGGCCGTGAATACCCCACAACAACTTTTTGACTTGTTAGAAAGAATGTGGGCGGCCATTCCTCAAAGTGATTTTGATGAACTAATTTTAAGCATGCCAAATCGCTGTAATTGTGTGATTCATATCAATGGTGGAAACACAGATTATTAATTTTTAATCTTTACAATAAAAAAATTTTAAATCCTCAGTTTTGCCTTTTTGCCATTTAATTGACGAAATTAACTTATGTTAATTTCCCACAATTTGCAAAAATTGCAATTGTTCTTCATTCACCGGTGATCGGATATTCGGATGCATATTTACCTAAAGTTGAGGTGTTGGCTAAAATATGCAATGCACTTTTGTATCGATCGTAAAAAAATTGCGATTCAGGATTTGATAAATTTAGTACTTTTTGACTATAGAATCGACATGCACTACCCTTCCTCTTACACCCTACATACACATATATTTGCATCGGGGATTAAAAAAGAATTTCAAGTAAACAAGCAAAAGAATATTTGATCCCAGTGTCTCAGTATTTTTTAAATAAATAATACCACATGTTTTAGAAGTCGTTTCCATACAATGTATTCGATTAGTTTTGCATTCCCGGATTTTCTGGAATTCCGGGATTTATATTAAGAAAGAAAAAAATAAGAAGCCGCTTCCATAATTTCTAAGCCAAAAATTAACTTTAGTTATATATGCATCCGATTATCCGATCTCTAGCTATGATATTAAATTATTGAGAATTAAAAAAAACAAATTAGGAAAATTATTCTACAACTTGTATGAACACAAATAACTCAAGCGACTAGGCTATGAAGGAGTAACGTTATTACTTACCTACCTAACAGTATAACCGAGCCAAGTTTAGTAGGTCACACACAAATGCGGCATACTCCATCAGGACGTACATTCCACTTTTCATTCGTAACATGCAAATATAGTCGCGTAATCTTACCGAGTCGCATGTGGGAGTAATTCGAATGTGGAACATTACTTTTAAATTAATTAAGAAAATAATTATCCTTTTTGAAAAGGGAAGCGGAGAGATATTATTTCTTTTTAAAGGTTTTTGAATTAGGAATGTCCTTTGAGGCTGTTTAATTAAAGAGTAATTATTTTTGCTTCGCGTTTCGGAGTTAGCTCGAGTTAAATAAACATGATTGTAAGTCTATGCCTATACCTACTAATCAAGCTCTACGAAAATGTTTGAAAAGTAACGACCTAAATACCAATCAGGCTTTTTTCCTTATCCCAAAGATCCCCTAAACTTCAAACGTAGGTACCTCCATAGCGAAGAATATCGTATTACCACTTGAATCTGTATTCACCCCACGCTCAATATACAGCACGTAAAAAGAAGCAGTAAATAAAAGCCTTATCCTCGAAGATGAGGGATGAACGAAGTAAAAAAAAAATTGGCCAAGTACGGGTCGGGCTCGCCACGTAGGGTTCCGTACCATCGTACAATATTTTAACACTACGTTTTTTGCCTTGTAAAAATATTAATTAAAAAAAAAGAAAAAAAAAATATTTGGCACACGCACAGAAAATACTAACAGTAAAAAAGGGACATTTAGAAAGAACAAAATATTTTTTTTTATCGAATTGACAAAAAAAGGTCTGTGGCCAAAAACACTCCTATCTCAGCATAATGCTGCGGCATTTAAAAAAGAAACACCGCCGCACAGGTATTCTGATATGGCCCGCTGTGATGCCCCACGGGCACACCTATGGACATAATATACAAGGTGAAGGGATGAGAATACGACATAAACTCCACTAGGAATTACACTTTGTAGTCTCAATCCTACAGATAATACAAATACGTCCTTCAACCATTTAGCTGCCTCCATAAATCTCCTATTTAAGATCAAAGAGATTTAGTAGGACATGTGAAAAACAAACCCCGAACACAAATCCTCTGCTAGTTTTATCAATAAACCAAGAGTTATCTGGCAAAAGGCGTGGAGAATGGTTACGTCACAACAATGGCGGCAGGCACTCGCGATCCGAAAGGGATATGTGAAGTTGGATCCGTATTTTTGTATTACAAAAGGATGACCTTCATGTAACGTGTTTGGATAAAAAATGGCAGAATATTTCTAAGGACTAAAGTTATATTTATTTAATTATTTTTTTATTATTATTTTAGTCCATACATCAGAATTTGATGAGAAAAATGTGTACGTTGTAAGTTGAGGCTTTCCGTCCATTAATTATTTTTTGCGAAAAATTCTTCACAATTATTTATAAGTTTCATGGAAACCCCTTTTACATCTTATCTCATAAAAGTCTATGGGGTTTTGGGGTTACTGCGGTCAAATAGAAAAACGCAGCTATGCTCCGCCACCCCGCTGGTCTGGCCAGCTGCCATTTTCTCTCCAACGCGCTTTTAATGCATCAAATTGAAATTTTTCTTGTAAAAGCTCCTTTGTTCTTATACAAAGGGTATTAACTTTTACAAGAAAATCTTTTTAATAGCTAAGTAGCTTTACTTACTATACTACTCAATTATTTATTATTTTATGACATTAATTTTACATTCTACATTCAACCACACGCACTACACACACACACATACCCCGAAACACACTGATACACACTGATTTATTATTTGTAAAAATGTTAGGAAAAATCGTCTACAGTTGCAATATTTGTAATATGTAGGCACTTGCCATCATGAGCTTAACAACTAACAACATAATTAATTCTAATACTACCGGGATTAAAAGTACCCTATGTGTTAATCCAGGTTAATATTGTCTTCTCGCACTGCTTATATACCTAGTATCCGAGAAGCGGCACGTGGATTGATATATGAATGGTGGAGAAAAAAATCCTAAATCCCAACACTACTAACGGAAAATTACATACTTGTATGCCAAATCTGAAAGCGAATATATAAATCCTCATTATTCCCTATCCCGTGGGAATTTCGAAAAAAATAGTTAATTTAACAATTACAGGTACGGAATTTAGTAAAGTTATTGTTCATTGAATTACTAAAGTGTCTTTGGCAATGGCGAAAGTCGGGCTGAGCGATGATGAGTTAGTAAGGATTATTAACCCCTTAGGCCATGATTTTACAAAAACGCCAAAACACGTCGTTCGTTATTTCTAAACAGAAGGTTTAATACCAATTTTTTCCTTACAAACTTTCATCCCTTAATTTTCCCCCTTAGGGGATGATTTTTCAAAAACGCTGAAACACGTGGTTTTTAATCTTTAACCAGAATGCTAAATACATGGTTTAAACTTCAAAAATTACGATTTTCCATGCACACTTTTATCCCCTATTTTACTCCCTTTTAGGGGTTGAATTTTGAAAAATCCTCCTTTTTTCTTGTCTACATTATAAAGGGAACCTCTTTGCAAAATTTTCAGCTTCCTAGGTCCGAGGGTTTGGGCTGGGCGTTGATGAGTCAGTCAGTCAGTCAGGACTTTTTATTTATATAGATAGATATCACAATAAAATTAATAATCAAATGGACAGAAAATAAAATAATCACCCCCGTCACATGGACCAATTGTCTCATTAATTTCCAAAAAGGAATCTAAATTGAATTTCGAAAATAAATTGATTCAGTCATGTCTACCCGTGTTATTGCTTTTCTACAAGAAATCTGATTTATAGCTTTATTGTAATAAAAAGGGATGAGACTGAATTACATTCATACATCATATTTTCATATATTTACGTGATACCTAAAGAATAGGCTACGTCTACTATTTCTAGGGCTTTTATAAGAGGACAGAGACGTTTTAGGAAAACGGTACATTTTATTAGTAATACCCTACATTAATAACTCACTAACAATGCCTTTGAATTACTTATCTGAGAAAGTCAATAGCTACTTGAAATACAGACAGTTAATTTTATTTTGGAATTACTTGGCTACTCCCTAAATGTTGACCTAAAATACTAAAATTACTTAGTTATTTTAGTAAATTATTCGGCACGGTCAAACAACATTTACTTGAAATATAATGTGTCCTAATTTTAGCGCGTGGATAGATCCTCTAGCCCACGTTCCCACGGATGTAATAAAATCGCGGCGGAATAAAATCGCCTGACGCGATTTTTTCTAACCTTCAACAGTGTTCGAACGAGCGTTAAAAAATCACTTCGAACTGATTCTTCGTGCAGTGCGCACGTACGATGGGGTCCGCAAAATTATTAGCGTTACCTATTTGTGAGGCTAAGAGACCACAAAAGAAGCAAAGAAAATGTTGGATGCATCCCTTGAATAATGAACTATAGGGTTCAATCAAGTAAAATTGTACATTTGTTATCATCTATTTTATTTTTATAACATTACTAATATTAATTAAATACACATGTAAGGCCAAATCATAATAATTAACGATTAAATAGCATGTTTATTATATTTTCTCAAATGAAACCATTTAGTGTTTAGGTACTTACTTTCTATATGATAAATTCCACCCTATACCTGGGTACCTATGCCCAGAACTATTTTAGGATTCCATATTGTAGGTAGGTAGATACCTAATATTTAAATTGAAAACATCGGAGGTGTTTAAAGCAAAACAACGGGCAAATATCCGATATCTTAAGTAAATAAAACTAAGATGTTATAAATTATATTTTATTATCTTGTTTCGTATTCGAATCCCTGGGCATAGAATAGGACAATGTATATTTATATTATATTAACTTTAAAGCCCGGGCTTCTTGGAAAGCATTAGTCATCTTCTCGAATACACATAATCGATCACCAGTCGTACGTCGAGGGCCGAACTCAAAAAATCTAACAAAAAAATGGTAAAAGAAAGTGAGTGCGTACTGCGTACCTACGCTACTTCAACCGATATCGTCCAATGAAGTCCGATAACTAACTTTAAATAAATTACTTTCAGTACCTACGTCGGTAAACAAAACATTGGAATAAGTCGTGATTATTCCAATGTTTTATTAACCTACGCGTTCTCCGGCTCGACATGCTGTGCGCCACGGCCTTGAGCATGTAGAACGACCGCACTCTACGAGCGCGGCGCACTGTACTACTGACCAATGCGTGCGATTTGTTCTCTGAGGGAACACAAGTACAAAACTTCGTATGTCTCATTCATTCACACACACACGCCACAGCTAGGTTATACCTTACGCCAGATAAGCGTGGAATAAAAGTAATTAACCCCACTTGTACTAAAGAATCTCGAAACTTAAATACAAACAAAAAAAACAGGCCACGTGCATGCGTCAAGGACGCCTTGTACCGCGATGCGTTTGTTTTGATCGTGTTAGCGACACTGCCTTAACATTTTTTCGTATCGTTTTGAAATATTGGAATACATTGGTAGAAGGCGTCAACGACTTTTATTTTTTTCTTATTTGGCGGGGACTATAGTATACTTTGCTTGTTTCCACAGTATTATGTCTTATGGCGTTCTGCTGTGGGGATCGGCAGCTGAGGTAGATTCAGTTTTCATTTTACAAAAGAGGGCAATCCGCGCAATCTATAAAATGGCTCCTCGTGAGTCCCTTAGAAACAAATTCAAAGAAATTGATATACTAACTCTGCCTGCTCTTTAATCTTAAAAGTATTTTGTATGTTCGCAAAAACTTAGGACTTTTCAAAATAGAAGCGATTTCCATAATATAAATACGTAGTAAACCTGAAAATGTGATACCCAAATTTAGATTAACTAAAACAAGCAAGTCATTTCTTATAAACAGCATATCCGCTTTTATAACAAGTTGCCAAAGTCGGTTACAGAACTTAGCGATGGAAAGTTCAAAACCTACATCAAACGTGTCCTTATTAAAAAAACATATTATAAGATTAACGACTACTTTGAAGACAGGGAAGTTTGGCGCTAATTTCTTCTGCACATGTAGCTTCCCTGGTACCTCATTAACAGCATAACTATTTATGTAAATGTCTATTAACTGCTCCCAAATTAATTTAATTCATTTTATTGTTTTTTTACATGCTTCCATGACATAATCTTTTCATTATTTTACATTGTATAGTTTTGTCTTTTAAATGGATTCTTTTATATTTTGTGATTGTGAGAGCGTTGTAGGCTTAATAGACTGTAGATTTGTAGACCATTTTCCATTTTGTTAAGTACCTGGTACTTGTTGACAGGCCTACACTGTCCTCTCATGCTTAATAACACTGTAATTTGAAAACATTGTAAAAGCCAATTATTTTTAAAAGAGTAAGTAACCGTGGAGTTTCTTGCCGGTTTCGTCTCCATAGGAAACGACCAATTGGAACCGTGCACCTAGCTTCTGACGTTTCGTAAGTGCCCATGTAGGCTTATGTGAAATAAAATATTTTTAATTTGAATTCAACGCTCAACGCCGAGCGTTGAAAATCGAACACCACGCGATAAAAAATCGCGGCTGTGCGAACAGAACCGCTTTCTGTTTGTTCCAAGCGCGGCACGCGATTTTATCCCGGCGCGATTTTTTACGTCCGTGCGTAAGTAGGCTAAGCAAAGGTAAGCAAAACCAAAAAACTAAGACTGGAATAGAATTCAAAAATCGTTGAATGGACAAAATGTCTAAAAATGGCCCATCACTAACCTCAAACCACCATCTTCCATTAAACTATCTCAAGAAAAATCACCTTCAATATCCCATTACATTCCCCCAATAGGTACCGCTATTGGGGGCTAGGTCACATTTCTTGGGAAAGATTTGATAAAATATCGAATCTTTCAATTTCTATTTCCCATCTATCGAAGCGAAGTTCGCAAACGGGCGTCGTTTAGACGGCATGAATATTATGATTCTACGGCACTTTTTGCTTTGGATTGAAACGTGGTTCTCGATATTATAAAGAATTTTTTGTCTGTACTTGATAATGTGAAGTTTTGAATGGATATTATGACTAATTTATGTGATAGTCTTTTGTTTAGTATTAGGTGAGGCTGTCAGCATAGCTCACAGAGGATAAGTAAGCTGAAGTGGCAATGGGTCGGCCATATTAGCCGTTTTCTTGAGTGGAAACCGTGCCTCAGGCTAGGTCTCGAGCGACGAGCGAGGTGCAATTGGAGAGGCCTATGTCCAGCAGTATACTGCTGTTGGCTGATGATGATGACGTTTAAGAGAAAAATAATAAAATGGAAAAACAGTTCACGTCGTGATAAAAAAAAAACTAGCTAGTCAGTAAAAAAGTGTGTGTGTGTGTGTGTCAGCTCCGACGTACTAATGAAGTTTACCCCGTGAAAGGTGCGCAAGGTACGTTGCGCAAAAAAACGTAGCTTGTACCAAAAAAATTTAGCGTGGGTAGACGTTTTAGAAGTCAGTGCAATATATGAAAAAAATATAGGCACTTTTTATAACACAGGGTTTGAATTACTTAATTTTGTTATAGCCACACAACGGGAAAATAAGACTAGAGATCACAAAAGATCTATTTCTATACAGAAAGGTACATAAAACAGAAAATGGGCTTCATTAGCAACAATTTGGTATACAAAGTCATAATTAAAACTGTTTCAAATGTTGTTATACCAACATAATACTGAACTATGTCTTAACATTAGTATTTAATGTAGACCATTATAGCCACTTAAGTTTCGTAGGAATAATTGGAGCTTAAATATGCTAATTCTCATTATTTCAAGAATTTTGGGTGTACACACGGCTACATATCAAGCTATACATTTCCAGTTTAAGCTGATCTCGCATTGTAAAGGATTTCCATCCAATGAGAGGTCAGCTTATACTGGAAATGTATAGCTTGATATGTACCCGTGTGTACCTAAGATCGATTATTAAAACTAATTCACGGTATATAATATTTTCATAATATATAAGCTAACAGACTTAAAATAATAATTATAATATGTACAAATGTAATATATATATATGTATATATATAATTATAGGGCATCAAAAAATTCGTCCGCATCGCTGTCAACAGGAAAAATGCCCAAAAGGCTGGCAGCATTGCCACGTTGTATGGCGATGCTGATTCTTTGGCCAAAGAATAGGCCAGCCCTTTGGTCACGTGAAGAGTCGACCAACCGCTTGGAGATGTCTCGGAAAACCAAGTGGGCACTCGGACCCCATGGCCCTAGTGTTTCAACCCCAAATGGCTCGAACATATAACTCCCAAAAAGATCGGAATATTTTCGCAGTTTGAGGTTTTCCGCACCTGCAGCAGCCGCCCCAGCACAGCCCGCCGTACTAGGAAGATGGAATGGCGCAAGGGTGTCGACACATGTTGCATCCCACACCAAAGGCCTGCCTAACTTCCAAGGCATTATGGTCATTCCGTCTGGTCTCTTGCCATCGTCGCGTGCCAAGCCGTTGGGTTCTAAAACAGCTGGCACCCCGGCGGTGACAAGAGCACGACGGATAATGTCATTAATGCTGGCGTGCCGTGCTATCCGGCCTGCGCTCTTACTACAAGACAGGCCATGATGTCCGAGGCAGTCGACGGCTTCACCGCACTGGCAGCGATGTGGAGCCCCGCAAGGAGCGCCCAGACGCAGACAGGTAGCGAGCCGGAAGGTGGAGTCACCCAGCAAAGTGCCTATGTTGGGTGACGGTAGTGCTTGAAGCCAGAGACCCAACTCCCATTCACCCACAGCCTGCAGGCGGGCACGCTCAGCAGTATTGGTGGACGTATTGATAAGATTATTCCGTACTAACCTGCAGAGCGGCTCATCCCACTGTCTCTGGGAAGATGGGTTCACGGGCCGATCTGTATCCGGGCAAGTTGCTATCCAGGCGTTCACCGCATCACTCAAACATGGCACTTCAGAGTCGACCAGGGAGGGAGCTAAAATTTTCCCCGTCAACTTTTCAGTGCTGTGGACAGAGGACAGGAACGCAAATACTGGTAATTTTGCGGACGCCGAGGCCGCCAGAACGGATGGGTAGTGTGGCTTGAAGCCACGCTCGGTCGTCCAAGGCCACATTTAAAATAGATGTTAGCGTGTTGCGAATAATTTGGTCAATTTTGTCCAACAGATGTGGCTGCTTCCATAAAGGGGAAGAACGTAGAAAATATATAAAATTTGGGCCAAAACAACAGTATCTTATCAAGATGAATGCCGAATGTAAATTAATTTTGGAGAGTCTGTCCGAAATGTCGTTGAAGTTTTTGATTTTTTCGTCGATAAAAGGAGAAAAGCTGTCTTCTAAAATTGGGGAACCTAGGAGGTGCAGTGAACTTTTTTCTAAAATTTTAATTTCTGGGGCTATTGCATTAAATTTATCTAGGGTCAGTTGTCTGTCAGTAATGTCAGGAAGATAGATTGCACATTTTGAGGGGTTAAGGTCCAAGCCAATAGATTTAAATTCCTGTTTGAGAAGTTGTAGGTCTTTCAAAACGGTGTCTGCATCACCTCATAGAGTTCCATCGTCTAAATACCACACGTTAAATTTTGAATTTAGTTTCTGGATAATTGGATGAATAGCCAAGCTGAAAATGACTGGCCCGAGAGGATCACCTTGTTGGCATCCTACTGCAGATTCCAAAACATTGTCCTTGTATAATAATTTGGAAGGGTACCTGTAACATTGCCACATAAAACCATAAATTTCGGGTAGTTCCTTTTTGACTTCAGCCAACAAAGTGTCCCTGTTTACAGAGTTAAAGGCGTTCTTCACGTCAACCTTGAGGATGACCTCACCTTTGTTGAAGTTTAAAAAGGTGGAAAGGGCATGTACGGCAGCCTCACAGCCCCCTTTCGAGCCAAAACCAAGCTGCAGGGGCTGAAACTTAGCTGTAAGCGTTTCGCTGTAAAGCTTACAGCATATTTTGGCTGCCGTACGCCTGTAGGTGCACCCAACGGCGATGGGACGAATGCCGCCGTCCTTCTTGCGCAGGGCGCATAAGTTGGCCCCGTACAAGACATCCACGACGGCCTCGTTCACACCGCCGGTGAGCATGAGGTTAATCAGGGCCGCAAGCTCCTTCAAAAGCGACTCACCAGCTACCCCGGCGCCTGAACTCAGTAGATCCTTTAGATGTTGTGGAGTCAGGCCGTCGAGGCCGCCGGCGGAACCACTTCGAAAGGAGCTCACGGCTGCAATCAACTGGGGGGCCGAAACGTTTAGGAAGGTTGAATTTAGGTCGGGAGAGTCAGGTGGGTCGGGAAAGGTGAGACCATCCGCAGGCGCTGGGTGTTTACTCTCTAGAGCTGTTAGCGTTTCTGAAGAGTAAGGCGCCACCACATCACTGCTGAACAATATCCTGGCCGCTCCCCTGATGTCACCTTCACTTAATTTGGATTTCACATGTGAACATAAGCCTTTTTGCGATTGATTGTTAAATGCAGGTAATTTTGAATCTAAAATTAGGGTCGAATTGTTGCAGTTGTCTTTAATTTGCTTCGTTAAGGTTGTTTTAGTTGCCAAATTTTTTTGGACATGTAGAATCCTATAAGGGAAGGTGAGTAATTGCTCCCAGGCACTTTGTGAGTTCTCCTGAGTCGCAAGACGGAGACATCGCGTCAAACTTAGCGCAACAGACCGTCTCGCGCCCCGGGGAACTCTCTTTAAAACCGGGGTAGAATTTTTTAATTTTGCTAGCGTTTGCCACAAGGTTTGGTCTGGAGGTGTTGATGTTGGGGATGTGGCTGGGGGGCACAATGGTACACTATGTGGTTTGTGGATCTTGCCATAGTGTATCCTCAGCCCCCTTTCGCCTTTAAAAAAGCGTGCCTGTGCTCAATACGGGCATCTCACCAGCTGGACATCGAGCGATGTGACAGGTTGACTGGCACTATTTCCGGCGTCGCTACTGCCGTTATTGATCATAAATAACTTATATAATGTTCCACTTACGTATATAAAAATAAAATAAACTATATAAACAACACGCACTAAAACTAAAGACATTATTTACAAAAATATCACTAGTGACGGAGTGTCACCGTTTGACGACTGCGGCGCAGCCGCGCTCGGGGTCTGAGGCGCCGAGCACACAGGGTGCAGCCTTCGCAGCCGTCGCCCTGATTACTGATTCTATTTTTTTATACAAAATACTCCGATGCAAAATTGATTGTCCCCAGTTACTAAGCAAGTTCTAATTTAGGGCTCCTGCTAGGCTCCCTCATGGTCTCACTCCGTAGAACAGTACTCGGCGCGAGTTCTGTCGTCTCTTTGGCTCTTTAAACCGTTAAACAGTTACAGCGATCTTGTTGATGTGCACTCTGACTCATTTGGCAAGTTCCACAGAATAACTGTTAACAATGTTTAAATTTTTATTTCCTTCCCTTTAACCGATTCGTTGCGGCTCCCGTTTTCGAAAACTCACGGTATTTGTAAAGTAGCTCAAAATATCACAGCCGACCTAGTTCCTAGTCTGAGAACTAGATACTAAAAAAAACTTTGAAAAGAAAAGGTTTCTTGTTTGATTTTTCTCTTGTTTCATATTTATTGAATAGGGGAGACTGGGTACGGTTGCAGCAGGGTACGGTTAAACCAATGCTAATAACTCGTAAACTATTAGCGGTGTGGTGAGGGGTACAAGGGGAGAGAGACGCGGCCAGCGAGTCCGGACATGAATCACAGTGTGTAGTTATTTGTTTATGTTTCAACTGACCCCCATCGCTGTTTCAACCGCCCCTGGTATGGGTACGGTTGAAACAGTGGCACATTATTTTATTAAACTCTTCCTATCTAGTAAATATGGCAGTTGAGCCTCTAATTCTGAGATGTATTCGAAGACAAAAGTCTATTCTCTCATTATATGTGTTTTGTTGTTTGTTATGTTTCAAAATGGCTGTGCTACGAGCGTTCAAAGCAAAATTGTTTCAACTGTACCCAGTCTCCCCTACCTGGTATTGCTACTGTCATCGCCAGCAAATAATGTAAAACAATACGTTATTTCTGATGGGAATAGAAAATGTCATGAAATCTAACACGTGTTTTGAAACATTTTGAATAGTAGATGCAATTGCAATTATTCGACTGTGTTTAGAACAGAAAACTCGTAAGCCTTCAAGCATAACCTTACCAATAAACTACCTAACGAACTTCACTTACAGTTTCTACCCCACAAGAGGCGATCACCATCAAGATGCAAACAAATGACGTCACAGATGCGTGAACTCAGTCGTCATAATTCTGACGTGTCATTTAGAGAAAGCCATTACGACTGAGATACATGGCTTTCGCAGCGCCCCGTAATTTTGATACAGCGCTTTATAGATGTCATTTGCTGTCTGTAACAATATTTCTAAGGGCTGATTTTTCAATCGTCAGATAACTTTTATCCGGGGAATATGTTTGACGTTTTGACAGCTTTTGTATAGAAAATGTGCCAAACCGCCATATTTATTCCTCAGGTAAAAGTTCTCTGACGACTGAAAAATCAGCCCTAACTTAAATGTTATGTTTTCTAGAATTAAATAGGTAGGTACTATTACGCATAATTTCCTCAAAAGGCTGATAGTGAGTATTATTGAGGCATGTTTATACAGTACCACTACACTACAAACAAAAATCTAGGAATTATCTAAAGATAAGTAAAACCACGCCCTTTGCTCTCTGACTGAGGTATTTACCCCAAATCTGGCAACAGAGAAAAAAAAACAATACTTGCGCGATAGATATAAGATTGTGGCGGCATATCTACATCGCCACATGTGAACGCATCACACTGACGTCATGAAAAATCCTGCATCGCGCAATCAGAGTTTACCGCACGACTAGTATATATACGAGTACAACGTCGCGACATCAACGATCCAGCTTGTCCCTAGCTGTCCTCTCCCAGCGACGCGACGCCCTAAGTCGAGGTCCGTACCCCACAGGGGGTGCCCTTAGCGAGTAATCGCTTAGTTTTAGTTTTATGCCCTGGCTGGAGGCCTTAATTTATTGAGCCATCCACAAGAAAGCCCGGTTAAGCAGTCGACAACCTCCTACAGGTTGAACTGCGAGATGCCATTACCCAAAAACAAAAAACAATCAACCGTCGGGCAGTTGCCCACCAGACACAACACCGGTCTGGTCGGAGGATCCTCCCTTTTGTATAGAGGATGAGTGAACTTTACACCCTGTTCCTCATGCCTCTATAAGATCAAACGACTAATAAATCTGAGAAAACTACTGTTTTCCTACTACTACCGGTCCCCTTGAGGCTACTGCTCCATAGAACCATACATCGCAAACCCTTATAACTCACCTTCCATAAAGATAAGTATAAATTAAGTAAACATGTGCCCATATTAACACTTAAGTAAAATTAGCAAGAATGTATTTTACACCAAATATAAAAAAAACTTCCTTAACGCTGAAGGAAAGTCCTTATTGAAGAACTTTATTGGATGCCAACCAAGTACCTCTTTGTAAAGTTTTATTAGTTAATTGCTTGTTAAAAAATCTGATTAACACTTCGCCATGTTTCAGAAATCATTGACCGAACGAATAATCGAATTATTGTTATTGTAATAAAGTTCTATGGGGTTGTTGTAATGTAAACTTTTGGCTTTTAATCTCGTTGTCATGTTATTGTGCTTTCTGTCCTTGAATGAGGTCAAGGGGTTGTCCTTTGTTGAGGACACAATGTCAATGGCGCGTGCATGTTTTTCTTACATTATGATGAAATAAACGTACATACGTATGATACAAGTAAATGGTTGGTAATATTTATTTATTTAACAGACAAGAAGAAAGGAACAGAAAAATACGTACAAAGGTGATGCTTATTTCTAAAGAAATTTCTTCCAGCATACCTACGATAGAAAAGGAGATAAAGAGATGTAGACAACGTGTGTAAGCCGACGTTCGCATGGACGTAAAAATATCGCGGCGATTTTTTTTCGCGTACTGAATTTTCAACACTGCTTAGCGCCGAGAGTTGAAAAATCCAACAGAGTGTTTTTCAATGCGTTGGAGTGCTCTCTGTTGGATTCTCAATGCTCGGCTCAACACCGAGAGTTGAAAATCCAGTGCACAATAAAATCCCGCTGCGATATTTTTACGTCCGTGCGAACGTTGAATACGAGTAAAAGAGAAAACAATAAACAACAAATCAAAAAACTATTCACTATAATATTGTATTTTTTGTAACAAAAAAAAAAACGATATGCCAAATATTTATTCATCAAAACTATGTGTATCAAAATAAATATTGGAAAATTGAAACTATAAGCCTCCTTGAAAAATACAATGTATATGTTTTTAGAGCCACAATCACTTACATTTAATTTGATTGTTTTACATTTAAATGTAAAGTTCAATATCAATTTCCTACTACAAATGTAATTTAATCCTCCCTGATCTAATTTACTCTTCAAATGATTAGTACCTAAGTTAAGTTCACATCTACCTAAGGCACACAAGCAAATATGAAGCCTTCTCCAATATGTATAGAGTTGAGATGTATTCAGCACATTGTGTACATATAGTAAGACTCAGGCGTGTGCAGATTTGTGCAAAGCTACGTACGAAATCGTATACAAATTCCAACAAAATTGTATACATTGCTGGGTGTGTACTGAATTATAATATAACTGTAAGCTTTCAGCGCTTTTAGAAGGATCAGTGGAAAGTGTTCTACTTGCAATTGTTTAAATGTTAGTCTAATCCGTGTACAGTGTATTCTTGTACTGACAAAAGATAAGAAGGCAAAACATGAACACTTGCTCTCTTCTCTGCTTCAACAGCAACCATCTACTTAAAAATTCATTATTATAAATTCATTCATTCACTGACAAACAACGCAACGCACAGAATAAACCATTAGGTCTAGAAACATGAAATTTTACACAAGAGTTCCTTATACATATACTGAATTCATCCCCTAAAGGGGTTAAATATGTTTGTATGAAAATTCGTCATTTTTGCCGATGAGAAGTCCCATCGAGCACATGGCTTGTAATTGATAAAAAGGTTGTAACTGCTTGCATATTCTTAGATAGACAGCCTAGTTTTGCAGTCACAAACCTGCTCTCAAAAGCTTGATGACTATTATTATACTTTACGAGTATTTTCTTCAGAACTACCCTCTTTATCATCGTTCTCCTGCCCTTTTCCCCATTTGTCCCAATTTATTTTTTCATCCCAATTTACCAACCCGCACTGGGCCCGCGGGGTAGAGATTACAGCCCACTTCCTCTCGAAGAGAGGAGGCCTGTGTCCCAGCAGTGGCAACATTATAGGCTGATTATGCTATCCTAATTTATTTGAGGTCGGTGCAACATGTCCTTTTCTTCCATACTTCTCTATTACTCCTCATCTCCATAGCCACTTCCTTTCTAGCCATATCATCTTTCACACAGTGCATCCATCGTTTCTTTCGCCCCTACTTGTATAGCCATCCACATTCATACTATAAACTTTTTTAACGACATTTTCCTACCCTCGTTGATTATATTCGAATTTTCCCATACCTAATCACTTTTATATTTCTACCTTTCTTCAACATTAAACTACTGTTCACTACTCAAATAGTCTCCATTCGAGCCTTCACCGTTAGCGTTAGCCAATACGCCGTTCCCACTCAAATGTGCACATAATTACTTAACAGAATTTCCCACATTCCCCGACATCGTCATTGGACATTTTGCCACATAGTCACTCTGCACAACCGTGTCACAGACTGCATTATGCATTCGCAAATATTCCCTCAAACTCAAGCCATCGACATTTGCATATGTCTTCAAACATGGTAAGTAGAAAGTTGGATCCGTTGGAACTTTGGTTGTAAGGGAGCTTAATCGCATTTCAAACATTACAAGTTTGTGTCCTCGAGTAAAGTGTCTTTGCGATTTGTGTCATCATCGTAAATTCATTAATTCATTGCTTGTCCATGTACCTTCATATCCTACCTAAATATTTTTTTATATTTCATCGTTCTCCTACCATTATCCCAATTTATTTGGGGTCAGCGCAACATATATTTTTCATCCATATCTTCTCCATTAGTCGTCATGTCGGTAGTCACCCCTTTCTATCCATATCTTCTCCATAGGAAACGATCAATTGGAACCGTGCACCTAGCTTCTGACGTTTCATAAGTGCCCATGTAGGCTTATGTGAAATAAAATATTTTGAATTTGAATTTGAATATCATCTGTCACACAGTCCATCCATCGTTTCTTTGATCTTCCTCTACCTACTCTTATAGCCATCTACATTCATACTCAAAATTTTTCTGACGACATTTTCCTCATTCCTCCGCATCACATGCCCACATCATGACAACCGATTCCCACACAACTTTTTAGTCACCGATGCCACTTTCAGACTTCCTCATATACAACATGACCCGTTATTAACGCACAACCTCTTAAAGGGTCATTGTACTCATTATTATGAACAAATTTTACTATGGGACCAAACCTGAAATCAAGAAAAAATCAAGTGCATACATTATAAACTAGTTATGCGTACCTAGATGTAGGGAACAGCAGATTTTTTTTTTCGCGATTTCAGGTTTGGTCCCATAGTAAAAGTTGTTCATAATGATGAGTACAATGACCCCTTAAGAGGTTGTATGTTAATTCCGGGATAAGTTGTATACTCATTATCCATTTAAAAAAAATTGTATCCCAGCTGTGCGTTGTCTGTCAGTGAATGAATGAATTTAAGATTTTCATTAAGTAGACAGTAAAGCGAACATTTTTTCTTCCATGGATTGTAATCAATTCTGTCCGACTCTCCATTCCTCCTCTCTATAAGAATAGAGTTGCACCATTAATAATACCAGAGGTTTTAAAAATTGCATTAGCGCAAGCAATGTCCGCCTACTATCTTTTAACCCAGTTTTTAAACTAGGATCTTATCTTACGCCTTGTTAAACTTCCATTGTAAAAGAATGATTGATTTTCCAACAGTTCCATTACTCGCATTCGTGTTGGAATTTCGTCGTGAATTTCTGATTCTGTGTGTTCTACAGTTCGACAAATTTAATAATGTTATTCAGTAACTTGACCGTTTAAAGCAATTACCATACTAACACTAATACTGTTGGATAATTCATGTCAAAATAATTGAATTTGAATTAAGATCAAAATAATCCCCCCTTATTTATAAACGTTACTTAAAGTTAAGTAATATTTAGCGACTGGTTTCCCATAGATTTCATGACGTTTAAACATCATTTAACTTTAATCAACGTTTATGAATAAGGGGGAATGTGTTGTTCTACTGGACTATTGCAAATAATATTTTTGTCAGTCTTTTAGGCTTATATAATACGACAAAATAACGCTTTAATTTTAAAATGGCCAAGCCTCAAACTATTTTCAATTTGTTGACTTTGCTAAAACGTGAAACCGGTCATTAATCATTACTTACCTATTGTTAAATTATGTATATTTTTATTAAATACTTTCTCAAATCTTAAATACAATATACAATCACTAACTAACTACCTATACAAATAAATACACAAAAACAAAAGGACATTTAGGGGCTGCACAAACGTAGACACATTTTGTTACCGACACGGAACACCATCACAGGAAACCGTAGTTGCTGTGTCCTGTAGCGGCGATCGGACACAGTCGCCGGTTGCTACTTCTGGTCACTGGTAACCGTAGTTGCTATGTCTGGTGGCGTGATTGTTGTGCTGAGATTGTTTTTGGCTCGCCCCCGCCCGCGCCACCCGCTCGGTGTGCGTGGCTGGTGTCGCACACAGGATACGGACACCGATTGCAAATCGTCCGTTTGCGCAGCTTAGTACAATTATAAGGAAATTTGTTAATGTTGCTTGTGTCTTCAACTGACGACTTTTAGTTTCCAATTACCGACACTGAACACTTTTTGATTATGTGTTAAGTGGAAGCAACTGTACAAAAAAAAATTATCACGTCTGCGCAGGGAATGGCTGTTTTCATACTGGTTATACATATAGAAATCAAATATTTATTGGTAGCCTGTATCCGACACAAGATACAAGTGTCCACGTTTGCGCAGCGCCTTAGGCGTCGAAGTACTCGTCCGCATCGCTGTCATCCAGAAACGTGCCCAGAAGACTGGCAGCATTGCCACGTTGAATGGCAACGCTAATTCTTTGGCCAAAAAACGAGCCAGCCTGCTGGTCACGTGTAGTATCGACCATTCGGTGAGAACACTTGACCTGTTTTTTTTTGTCAATAACTGCAACCCAATTGCGTAACACACTTTCTTTCACAATACGAAGGATATCGAATGATATTCCTAAGCCATTGCTTCATATGCTTGAAAAATTCGTTTGCTCAACAACATAAATAGCGCAATGAAAGGCATTGCAATTGTTAATGTGTTACGCAATTACTTTAGATAATTTGATATCTAAACAACTTTTAAAAGAGATTGAGAAAAAGAGGTTGAAGGGATTGAGTTACAGTCTATAGATAAGTCTGTTCAGAAACTATTTGAATACTTAAATTCAGAATCTCGAGTTTTTACATTTATATCTGTAAATTTTATGATGTACATAATAAAGAATATTCTATCTATCTATCTCAGGTATTGAATCCTGACCAAGTTTTTATTAGAAAACCTTCAGTCAAATCGTAGTCCAACCTCGTCATGTCAGCTGTTTTAATTGGTTAATCAAACCCGCTTTGACCTATCAATTAAGATAACAAAGGATTTGACAGAAGATTAAATTGCAATAGGCCTCTAGAAAGTGTAGGAAACCGAAAAATGCTCTAGGATGCTGAGTGACGATAGACGCAAAATTTTATTCTGTACGTATGTATCCCGTACATATTTTATGCTCTGGCTGAAGGCTTTATAATTTATTAAAGCATCAACAGGATAGCCCAGTTAAACAGTCGACAATCTCCTAGGTTGACCTGCGAGATGCCATACACTGAAAAAAAGAACTAAATTTGTGCCCGGTTAACGTCAATAGGCTCGCCCCCTTATTACATTGGACTTAAACATATCTGGCGAAATGTAAGCGTGCAATTAGTTAGAGTACTTCTGCCTTACCCTTTTGGGAATAGAGGCGTGATGTTATGTATAAGTTGCAGCCAACTAGCTTAATTAGCCGTTCAATTAACAGTCTAGCCTTTTTACTAAATCGTGCCGTTCAACTAGCATAGCGGCCTGAATGATATTCATTATAGGTTATGTTGGAACTGTGACAATTGACAAACCACGCGCGAGCCAAATTGGTCGCAGTAACTAAGCCAAGGCACCCCGGCCAAATGGGTTAAGTTAGGTTAGAACTATGACCAACCGCGCGCGAGCCGAGCGAGCAAACCGAGCGGTGCCGCGGCAGCGGCCGGCGAGCGCTACTTCCAAACTCTAGGCTGTTAACTAAACGGCTAAATTAAGCTGCTGGCTTTGACATATACAAACCTTATGTGATCTCAATTGGTAAGTGCCATTAGATCCCCTGTTAAACCCTCAAAGGAAAAGTCCCTGAAGGTAATAAATACTCTTACTAATACCCGTATAATTAGTTATCTATGCATAATATATGAGACTTCCCCCATTTCCCAATTGCACGGTGTGCTAGAAACCTAAAATAAACAGGAGAACATACACATAATTACCAATTCAAATTAAAATAGTGATTGCTAATCATGAATACACACTTAAACTACAAACACACAAATTCAACCCTAACTTAATTTAAATAAAGCGCAAATTACAAACGCCTATCAGGACAACCCTTTTAACACCCAAAATTAGGTTACATTATAAGAAAAAATAAAAGCCTTTAAAAATAATACGAACCTTTTGTACCAAAAGATTTGCATTGGATATTTGACAAATACCTGAGGTAGGTTCCCTTTAAATCCAACAATAAAGCTGTTCTTAATACAAAAGAGGACAAGGGCCCTGAAGCCCTGAAAATCCCAAAGGACATCCCTGAAAATATCCTCTGCTATACATATTCAAGTCTGCAACCCACCAGAGAATTACATAACGTTATTAAGGTAGTTTAATAATGAAAACAGTTGGTTTTGCGAAACTGGGTCATCCCTGATTAGATGATTGTTAATTTGGTAACGTTTGAATAAGTAACAACTTTTGTATTGGATACTTCATTGTGTTGTGGGTAAACAATTAGCAGCTGAATAAATTAATCTTGAAGAGATCTTCTGGCATCAAATTAATATTTGCAGCGAGAAAAGAAATGTCAAAACGCAAAACTGTAACCAAAACTGCAGATATTGATTACCACGTGATCTTATCGTATCTCTAAAGGAGTTCAGTCGATTTTCACGGCCGACATAGTTTAATACAGACAAACCATGCTGCATAACTTTCATTTTCACTTACATCGAACCTATGACGTTGCACATGCCCGAAAGCTTTAACGCTTGCTTAACGCACAATCGAAAATCGTCCTTAAGGAAGTGCAGTTTGCGCTTGAAATTCCTGAAAAGCTCACCTGATCTCAATTCGAAAGGCATGATCAAGCGTGAAAATCGCCCCTCCCGTGCAGCTGCCCCGGTCACAGACTTGTCCCACCACCCCTCAACATTTCACGCCAACTAATGCATCGCACACACTCACACACTCTCAACACACGTGGAACACCACTAGGTTCGTTGTGAACAGCACAACAACGTAGGTTAGTCGTCAAATGTGTATATCATTACGCACGGTAGATTCCCGTTTCGTGAAAAACGTTTTTCGGACGGCTGACGCGACGCGACGATCGCGGCAAACGCGAGGTCACTTCTGCCGCCTTACCGCGGCGCGCGCCGACAGCACCCCCCGTTGCCATGACTACGGTCCCGGGCGATATCTGCCCCGGTCCTCTTTTACGAACAAAAACAAAAATAGCAAATTAATTACGTAATCGTGTGGCGTGAACATTTTTGCTAAGGTTAATTAGTACATCAAAGGGGTGCAAGTTAAATATGGGAGCTGGCGATCACCCATGACGAGGTACGTTCTCGGTTTTACTTTCGCTTCACCTTTTTGGGCGTTTTGGACAACAAAATTAGCTTTGACTTTTATGAAAATGTATTATGAAATTCATTACTGTCTTTACCTACATTATTTTAGTTTTAGTGTTTAAAAAAATTCTACGTCACAATGCTTTCACCACTTTATTTGAATGTCTTTTTTTCTCTCACAATAAAATTGACAGAAGTATTGAGATGACCTAATGAAAAATTATGTAATTGGGCCACAGAGGGGGGACATTTCACAATGCTAAAGCCAGATAAATTGGAATGCAACCAATATTCATTTATTTGCCAAATATAATGGGTTGCGAAAACGATTTTTCCGATAGCTTGCAATGCATTTTCAGAGCTTAAGCCTGATTGGAAAACAATACTAGTTTTTATCAATATTTTGATAACAAATTGACATTTTATGACTAGAGAAGTTTATTTCGTTTTACTTTATTTTATTACGGCCTTGTATTGAATTCGTTTTGTATTCTGAATAGTACATAAAGCATCTTTTACGATTTTCGCTGAAGTAAGCCTGTAAAGCTCCTTGCCTTTTATGTACGAACATGGTTATGCATGAAATTTTTGGGATTCGGATCAAACTTGGTTCGATAATATATTTTTTTTAATAAAATAGTATACTAGTACCTTTATTTTGTAGTAACTGATTAGTAAAATTCGGCCAAGTGCGAGTCTGACTCGCAAGGGTTCCATACCACCGTACAATATTTAAGACTACATATGTAAAAATAATAATACTTCAGTTTAAAAAAAACACGTTTCTTGTATGGAGACCCCCTTTAATTTTTAACATTATTTTATTTTTATTGTTTTTTTTTTGTTATAGCGGCAATAGAAATACATAATTTGCGAAAATTTCAACTGTCTACCTATTACGGTTCAGGAGATACAGCCCGCTGACAAACAGACGGGCGGACAGCGGAGGTTTAGTAATAGGGTTCCATATGGCACCTCCCGGGTACGGAACCTTAATGAGGGAGGTACTTATTTGTAAAGTTTTATAACATTAATGGATTGCCTGATAACGATAGCATCATTTTTTACATTTACTTTCGATCTGGCATTACATTTAAGTAGTTTATTTGAACCAGCAGATAACTTCATACAAACTCTGTTAGTTTTCATCATTTATCGTAAAGATAATGTCCATCCAGACACTGTGACTAAAGCCCTAAGAATTTTTAACCCAACAACAAATGCTAAAAGTTAAAAAAGTAAATTAAACAGCACTTCACACAAAGAATCATAAATTCAATGACATTACTTTTCTTCACATTCAGCGCTACCTCACAGAAAGCGTTTTTTCCTGTGATATTTTCATCACAACGGATCTATCGGATTCCGAAATATTCAGGCTTCGGGCCAAATGAAAAATCGACCCTAAACGTACAATAGGAAATGGACTGTATGGCTATAAGATGACCCTAAAATATCTCCACCCCATTTCGTCCTTAATACACCGTTCAAATACCCACAGCAAAGCCTTGAACGTTCTGATATTCTGTTTTATTAGGTACCTTTAGGCTTGAGACTGTTTATTTTTTGAGAAAATGGTTTCTATACTTCAACACCTTTATAATGCTTCATAAATACTTAGAATGAATATGGTCAAGACGAAGATTATCGCAAATATCTTCAGCAATTCAAATCCTAGTCGGAAATGAAATGTTGGATATGGTAGACCAGTATGTCTATCTAGGTCATATTCTCTCATTTTGGCAAAGAGCGTCAACAAATAGAGATATCGAGAAGAATACAGCTTGGGTGGGCGGGCCGCATTTAGCAAATTGGACGACATTCTGAAATCTGCCAGAATTCCACAATTTTTGAAGTCCCGCCTCTATAACTAATGTGTTCTGCCCACCATGACGTACGATGCTGAGACGTGGACGCTCACGCAGGAGGCTGTGTACCGGGTGAGAGTTGCACAGAGGACCATGGAGCCCTTCATTAAGCTTGGCATTAAGCTTGGCATTAAGCTTATAGACCGAGTCCCGAACGTCGACATCCGTAGACGTACGAAGGTTGTCGATATTGGAAAACGAGTTAAGTAACTCAAATGGAGTTGGGTAGGACACCTGGCAAGGCGCAGTGATGACAGGTGGAGTAAGGCAGTGACCGAGTGGCGTCCAAGGACTGAAAGACGAAGCGTCGGTCGTCCGGCGGTGAGATGGGCAGACGACATTGTTACCATCGCGGGTAGATAAATAGAATACTCGTTATTATGTATCAGCAGTGGGTGAAGTCAGGCTGTGGATGATGATGATGAGTGAAAGGGTAGGTATTTAGGTAGATAGAGGAATGAAAATTGTGGGCGTTCTTTATCGTGTAACAAACACAGATAATCAGCCTATAATGTTCCCACTCTGCTGGGACACAAGCCTCCTCTCTGTGAAAGCGAGATTTTGATTTGATTGTTTGAATTTCTAATTTGAATCACCTTAAAGATGTTTCTCATTTGAAAATTGAAATTAATTTTATAACCACAATTTTCGTCGATGATGTTTCAATTACAATGAAATAATGTTATTCAAACAATGTTAGAAAAACATACATACATAAACTCACGCTTCTCCCCATGGGGGTAGGCAGAAACTACAAAACGCCACCTGCTACGATCCTTACATACTCCTTTTCCCTCGTTTACGTTCATACTTCTGTCATACACGCACGCCGGTTGCGAGTACTACGCACCTGACCTTTCTGAAGAACATCACTGTACGGGCAGCAGCTCCGTACACTGAGATGTAGTATGTATATGGATGAATCACACGGGATGTGTACAGAAAATAAAATCACTTTTTTGTGCCCATTAATGATTGACAGTTTATTAGGTAAACATTAAAATATATAATACCTAATGTAGGTGACTTGTGGCAGGCGTAATAGCCTAGTCAGCAAATGTACATAAATCGATGAATTTAGCAACTGATTGTTGAGGTAAAAACTAAAACAATTGATATCATGTGGCGATGCTCGTACAGTCACCAATAAGATCACTATGTGTCTTCCTAGGGCGTCCCCTACTTTCCACTCCATGTTAGAAAAAGTGGTGAGATATAAAGTTGAAACCTTCTAAATACAGATGAATGTGTTATTGTATTGTGTACTGTACCTTTAGTGAGCAATTGAGTAAGAACTTAACCTGAACAGGGTTTGTTTACACTTTCATCAGATACTTTTAGAACAGACTTTAGATTGTCCCACTTCAGTGCGACACGTTAAAAGTATTGCAATAAAAGGATTGTTTCGTTTTAAAAGACTCGTTTGATCACCCACTAAATTGTTAAGTATAGAGTCAGTTTTGTAAATTCCTTTATACCCCTTTAAAAACAAAGCTGCCACTTCGTCCTTCAGATACACATCGGGCCAAAAGTACTGACAACCTACCTCACCTTTTATAATGCAGATAATATAAATGAAGATATTATGAGGGTGTTAGTCTGCTATTTTTACCTCTTTTGTGGGACGTTGTATTCTGGAGCCTCGCGGCACACGTATGTGCGAAATAGGACAATGAAACGCTAAAATACGTGCGAAATGTTGATAAATGAAAATTTATAATTGATGTGGTGAGGATTATTGTCTACATATATTTTATTTTCTTGCCAAGAGGACAAAGGATGAACTTTATCAATCTTTGTAATGTCTTGCTAAGCTGAAAATATGTAGGTAGTTTGTAAAAGTATGTAGGTACAAAGTAAAGCAATTTTTAGTCATGGTCGAAAAATAAATATGCGGTAGGTACCAGTGGCGCAGATACGATCATCATTAGAGGGAAACCGAAGAAAAAATTGTTCGGTTTTCATAAACTCAGACAAAAAACTCTAGGTATTTAATCTTATGATGTATTAAACTGGTATTAAATATAATTATGTAATGTGATATGATACACAGTTACACACATACAGGTGCACCATATTATTTGGCAATAGTAGACATTAAGAAGAGGGGTTGTTCCGAAGGGAAACCGATGGGAATCGGGTTGTATGAAGGCTTCGCCCCTGGTAGGTACTTTCCGTGTGTTGGTTACGTTCTCAGGTGTAATGATATAAGTCTGTGATAATGTCCACAAATGACATAATTTATAATATTAAGTCATATAATAACTAATTATTTAACTTAACAATCTACAATTTCACTCGGTTGAAGATAATATCCCGAAAAAGATTAAGTATTTCTGGAGTTACGTATCAAACAGGAAGAGCAAGGCTAGTTTCCCAGCCAGCATGCACCTCAAAAGCACCTCTTCTGGCAACCCTACGGATATATGTAACTTGTTTTCGACGTTCTTTGGTTCTGTTTACGAACCATCTACTTTTAACCCTGAGAAATGGCAACCTTCGAACAACTGTGGCGATAACTCATTTGTATATGCGATATTTATCTCTCTAGGGGTGTTATACTTAGAACACTCAAATCACTTGAGCCTTCTAAAGGGGCTGGCCCAGATGGATTGCCACCCGCATTTTTCATCAAGACTGCTGATGGCATTCATGGTGTTCTGTATTTAATTTTTAATAAATGCTTAGGTGAGGGGGTTTTCCCGGCTGTGTGGAAACGAGCGTTTATCACGCCTATTTATAAAAATGGTGACAAAGAGAACGTCGAAAATTACCGTCCCATTTCGATCCTGTCCACTTTGTCGAAACTTTTTGAGAAGCCTGTGCACGGTGCTTTATATCCTCAATTTCACCGACTGATTATACCCGAACAACATGGTTTTGTTAAACGGCGTTCTACAACTACTAACCTTATGGTATTTACCAACTTCCTATTTGAAAACATGGATCACCGTGTGCAAGTTGACGCCGTGTACACTGATTTTCGGATGGCTTTTGACAAGGTGGATCACAGGCTTCTTTTGGAGAAGTTGGCCTTTAACGGAATTCGTGGGGACCTGCTGCGTTGGTTTGTCTCATATATTTTCAACAGGACTCGGAAAGTTGTTATCAATGGCTACGAATCAGAAACTATTACTGTGAATTCTGGAGTTCCCCAGGGATCAATTTTAGGACCTTTTCTTTTTATTATACATATATATAAATGACATTAAAACATGTTTCGTTAATAGTCGTTTTCTAATGTATGCAGATGACATAAAAATATATAAATCATGCAAAAATATTCAAGACTGCCAACTCCTCCAAGACGACCTTACCAGACGTAATAACTATTGCAAAGAGAACAAGCTCTTCATATACAAAGAATAAGAAAAAAAAAATATTTACTCCATTAATAATCAAGACTTAAATGTAGTAGATTCTGTTCGCGACCTAGGTGTTATTATGGACTCGTGTTTGCATTTCAACCTGCACATTGAAAGTATAAAGAAAGAATAAAGACCAGTGGGGCCGAAGATCGTTCCTTAAGAGAGGCCATGGTAGAGCGGACAGATTTGACCTTAAGTCTTGTCTCCCAGTGGGGTGATGATAATCTGGTCTCTTTTAACGCCACCAAAACACAGGCGTGTCTTTTTACCGCTAAAAGGAGTCGTTTCGATCAAACTTTTACTTTTCGGGGTACATCTGTTCCTGTAACTGATCGGCTCGAGCTCCTAGTCATGGAGTTGACATCATGTCTCAACTTCGGACCCACCATCGAGTACAAAGCGCAAACTGCGGCCAAGAAACTGGGCATCCTAAATAGGGTGAAGCGATACTTTACGCCTGGACAGCTTTTAACTCTCTACAAAGCGCAAGTCCGATCCTGCATGGAGTATTGCAGCCACCTTTGGGATGGCTCAGCTAAATACCAACTTGCAGCGCTTGATTCGGTGGAACGCAGAGCTAAGAGGCTCATTGGCGACGTAAGGCTGGTGGATGCTAAGCTTCACAGCTTGGCTCATCGCCGCAAGGTTGCCTGCTTGTCGGTCTTGTACAGATTGTACTTCGGTGTGTGTGCTCGAGAACTCCACGACCTCATCCCGCCTGCCCCCTTCTACCATCGGACATCTAGACGCACAGCAGATTACCATCCCTACTAGTTGCTATTCCACCAATATGCACTAAGCGTTACCAAATGTCTTTTGTGATGCGCACAGCAAAGAAGTGGAACTCTCTGCCTGCGTCTGTGTTTCCGAACGTATACAACCCCGATCTCTTCAAAGTGAGAGTTAACAGGCTTCTTCTGGGTAAGCTCGCTCCATCGTTGACTCTGTCTCTGTCATCTCTGACCTAGACTAGAGTCAACAGCAAACCTATATAAATTAAATTAAAATAATAATAATAAATAAGGCCTTTCAAATGTATGGCTTCGTCATGAGACCCTCAAAGGACTTTGTGCGACCCTCTACCTTTTTGATGTTGTATAGGTGTTTAATACGTACGCAGCTGGAATATGCCGTACCTATTTTGAATCCATATTATGCTAATTACATTGCCAAATTGGAAATGATACAGAAAAAATTCTTGCGTGGTATGAACTACAAATGTTATCATTCGAACATTCCCTACATACATTTATTGCGTAAGTACAACCTTCTGAGTCTACAATCTAAACGATTACTCTTGGATGCAATGATGCTGCATGGTTTGTGCCACAATAGATTTGATTGCACTGAAATCACTAATAAATTATGTTACGCGGTACCCAGAAATGTAATTAGGTGTGGGACTCGCGTCCCCCGCCTGTTCCACATGAATTCATGTAAGACCAATGCCGGGGTACGAGTTCCTCTTCGACGCCTTGTAGAAACTTTTAACGTACACTTCATGGATGTAGACATTTTCTTATTCTCTAATAAAAAATTTAAAACTCCCGCTATAACTTCCTTAGTAACAAAATTTTAAGTTAGCACTTACTTCAGTAACTTATAAGTTTCAACAGTATTGTTAATATCAGCTTCGGATTTTCACTTATTTGATTAATCCGTGGACAATAGTGTGGGTTATATGCTTAATAATTTATCTTTAGAATCTTATTGTGTCGCTTTAGCATGTAACTGTTTTTTGTCCCAAATAAATAAAATAAAATAAATTTAAAATAGATACTCCCCAATCATTTGTTCTCTGTAACCGAACAGTTCCTAACACCGTTGCAGCATGTATCAACGTCATGTATTTTCCAAAGCCTACGTCATCATCGTCCTGCCCTTCTCCCATGTTACTCGGAACAGCGCAACACGTTTTCTTCTTCCATTCTCCCCTGTCAATCGTCACTTTTTTTTTAATTATTATTATTTAACGTTTACACAAAAGAATACAGGATTATTCATACTAAATAGCAACCAAAAACCACTAAGGTTTAAACTTATGCTACCACGTATCTTTGGCCATCCTCTGCCCCCCTCTCCATCCATCAACATTTATGTTCATCACTCTTATAATGACATGCGTTTCCTAGGCCTACCTGATCCTTCATAATCCCAATTCAAATCTTTCATGCATTCCGATTCAGCTAATCAGTACACAATCCCAAATAATATATTCTAGCTCGCTAACAAACTTCGGGAAACGATTCCCGATTCCTTTCGGAGTTAATCAGGAGCACGGAATCACTTTATCCAGAGTCATCACAATCAACTTTAATATTAATATAGAAATGTTCGTTTGTCTTGTAAACAAGGTTGTGAAGTCTTCTGTGAAGTCATTTTCTGCGGAACTCCGAAATTACTTAGAAAGTTTTCAACTTTAATAATTAGACAGTAGACAATACTTCCATGCAGTCAGGGGTTTGCATTGTGAGTGTGTAGATAATCTAAGATGTGTAGGAGTTTTGGGAAAATATCTCTCGTGAATAAAATCATTCTGCCATTCATTTAGGAATCTATTGCATTAATTTATTTATTTCTGCTTCAGTTAGCGAGCTGCCCCTGCTTCGCACGATAGAGACACGCAACATAGAGATTGGCTAATTTGATTTAAGAATAATATTCATCATCATCTGCCTAGCCTTTTCCCAACTATATTGGGTCGGCTTCCAGTCTAACCGGATGCAGCTGAATACCAGTATTTTACATGGAGCGACTGCCTATCTGACCTCCACAACCCAGTTACTGGGTAACACAATACCCCTTGGTAAGACTGGTTGTCAGACTTTCGGGCTTCTGACGACCTGTAACGACTGTCAAAGATCCACGAATGACAGCCGGGACCAACGGCTTAACGTGCTTTCCGAGGCACGGAGGAGTCTCGGTATGTAAAGATGGTCACCCATCCACGGACCAACCCCGGCAAGCGTAGCGTAACCTGATGGATCGACCCATGCGGCTGTTATTACTTAGCCACGACCTCCTCTATTAATATTAATGTAGGTAATGTATATGTCGCAGATGGATTGTCGAATCCGTTGTTTTACATAACCGCTAGCTGTTTTACAAAACAGCTCCATTATGTAAAATAGCTGAACAAAGTTCAGCTGGATTACCATTGCGTTAGGTTTAACAAAAGTGCTACGTTTATAATTATGTAATGCAGAGTGACTTCTCTGCAGTCACAATAAGCGTTTGGTGTGGCTACTAATGCTGAATCAGTTGCAGTAACTAAGCTAAGGCATCCTGACCTATCGGTTTAGTTTAGGTTAGAGCTGTGACCAACCGTGCGCGAGCTGAGCGAGCGATTCAAGCGGTGCCGCCACAGCAGCCGGTGAGCGCTACTTTCAAGTAGGTTGCAGTTAATTGACTATTTAGTATTTTTAGGACTGACTTTCGTAAAACTCTGATAACTTTATGTTAAAAAAATTGTCCTTTAAATCACTGTTTTTCTTGACTTAGAGTAGTTTTCACTCATATTACTCGTTTTATTTATTTCTATTTCGGACGCCATTATTGTTGTTATGACACACAGAGCCACGAGCTACAAAATTTGGACGAAAATCTGACGTTTCATTTCACGCTGTTTTACATAACCTCTAATCGTTGAGCCGCTGCATTGATAAATGCCGTTTATTCAATTCCGCGTGCTAAAGTTCAGTGATTATAGAAAATCGCTAAACGTCGTTCAGCTGTTTTATATAACGGAGTGGTTATGTAAAACAGCGGATTCGACAATCCATCTGCGACGTACACATAAACTTCCCGGAATTTATTCTCTAAATGATGGTGAAACTGCGTCAATATCCGTTGCGTAGTTTTCAAGAATAATGCGGTCACACAAACAAACATGAAAAGCGACTTTAATTTATAATATGTAAACATATAGATAGTTAGAGATATATATGTATACAATAAGGTACGGATGTAATGCGAACTAAATGCCACAAGATATTCTCTGCTAGTCAAACTTTTATACCTATTCTGCCACGAACGCATCCGATTGATAAGTATTAAAGTCTGCTGGTGACTGTCACAATGACATTTAACACATTTCCACAAAGCGACGGGTGTACAAATCTCCTGATAAAATATATTGCGGTAGTCGTCAAGACTTGTCAGGTATCGAAAACTTGTGTAGCGTTTACGAAGGCTTTCGGATTTATGACACAATCAATTTACGCGGACAATGTTTAAGTTCCTATGGACTGCTAAAGCGGCCACTCTGGGAATTTTATCCTGAGCGGTGTGAGCCTTAAGTAATTTTGCCGTCTGATGTGTTTTATAGAAAACCAATATTTCTAAATGCGACGCTCTGCCTTCTAGATAGATAATGCACGCTTATTACGCTAGGCTGCTCAATATTGATGAGCATTTCATAGGCATTTCATTCAGAATCTCCCTAAGATGGGATTTCTTGAGAACTATAGATTATCATACTTAGCATTTTTATTATTTTGAATTATGTATGAACTTAAAATAATACTTGATTCCGATCACAGTGACATCTCAAAGACGAACTTCTGTTCCTTTCGCGAAATGAATAGATAAATAACATGAATTTCGCTATTTAAATTCGTACATAACCAAAAATTATTTCAATTTGTCATACAAAAGTCAGACTCAACTTTTACTAAAAAATCCTTTTTAAATACGAAAATGGCCTGACTGAAACAAAACTCGGTTTTTAACTAAAATGGCGGTGCGGTATACTGCAGTCCCCAACTAACTTCAGTCAAAATAAACGATGGCCGCGCATTGCTACGCTAATAAAATTGCGTTGCACTGGCGGCACTTGAAACGTGGATGACGTGGAATCGAATGCCTGCAAAACCTATAATACCTCCTATTATTGTCCCACCACAGAGCAAAGGCCTCTTCTCATAGAGAGAAGGCACGAGCATTGATGACCTCGCTTGCTCAAGACGGATTGGCAATTTCAGACTAATATTAACTTCTTGTAACGATGTTTTCCTTCACCGATGTCAGTAATGTCCACTATAAACTCAGAAAGTACATATTATGAACGGAAAAAGTCACATTGGTATTTGCTCGGACTTTAACTCATAACCTCGTGCTTGAGAAGCGAGGTTTTAACCACTAGGTCATGACATTAAGCTTGCTGCAGGACCTAGATTCTACTAATATGTTTGTAGTTTAGCTACTCGTGGTGTCCTATGCCAGGTGCTTTTGCAGCGCTTACAGATTGAATACGACTAAAATACCACTGTGCCGACTCGATGAAATATCATTGGAAATTCATTTAGTAAGCAAGAGAACGAATATTAAATGCAATGCTGGTAGTTTTCTATCGAGTGTCTAAACGGATTTATCAAAAGAGCCTCCACAAGTGACCGTATATGCGTTCGTACAGCATAGCAAGGACATTCAGCGCTTCCACCTTGCTTGCGTCGTATTGTGTAGTCCGTACAAACACAACAGTAGAAGACGAAAAGTCTAAAAAATAAATAAATAATATTGTATCAAAATAACTATCTATTTATTTCTGTCCTCAAGTGTACACGCGAAACGGAAGAGTCATCAAAATGTAAAAGGTTCCTATTTTGTTAGGATTCCGCAGACGAAAATAAAAGGGTTGGAAGGTTAATTATAATTAGGGATTTAAAATTGATTTAGACCGACCTGCAGAGGATATAGCACTACTGAAATTAAAATTAGAAGAATCATTTTTCACGTGTTACATTAATTTAAATAAATTGCTAATATTAAATGAGATCCATATTGTTAGTTATAAAAAGGCACACAACGTGTGATGGGAAACCCCCTGTTTATAACGAAAGATACACATTATCAGTCTTCCTTGCTTAATAGACCTTATCTACAGAAAGGTAAGATAGATAAGGTCTATTTTATATAAAATTCTTTTGGTGTTGGATAGCCCATTTATTGAGGAAGGCTATAGACTATATAACATCACGCTACGACCAATAGGAGCGAAGCATCAATGAAAAATGTTTCAAAAACGGGGAAAACTTTTTGAGAGCTTCCGTTGCGTGCGCTGCGTAATCGGTTAAAGTTTCGCAAAAATCATGTATGAAGGAGTTGCTGCTCTTAAAAAGTTCTAAAAAAAATCCGCGAAAAATTCTTAAAGTCAGAAAAATGCGCTTTGTCTATTAAGGTCCACTTGCGTGTTCATGGATTATCCTATATAATCCTACCTCAGCTAAAATTCACTCTTTATCTCGCTCGCACGATACTGCGCGCGGACTGAGTGAGAGCGGGACTGAATGCGGTGCTGGGCGGCAGGAAGCGCCGATAGTTTAGGTAATTGCTTTTTACGGTGAAAATAATGGTAATTTAAAAAAAAAAAAACATAAGACCTGCTTTATAGTTAGTTCAGTTAGTATGCAAAGTTTCATGATCTAATTTGAAGTATTTTTTGAATACCAGCGGTTTATTGTTCGGTTTGGAGGTAACTTTCGAATTTTTTTCTATCGAGAAAATTTTACTGCCTCGTTGGTCTAGTGGTCGCAAGCGCTACTGCTATGCATGAGGTCCTGGGTTCGATTCCCGGGTCGGGCAAAGTGTTATTGGGTATTTCTATTTGGAATTTCTCAGTAGCAGCCCGGAGTCTGGATTTGTGCCCGGTAGATGGCAATAGGCTCGCCCCCTATTACATGGGACTTAAACATAACTGGCGAAATGTGGGTGTAGGTGCACCTCTGCCTAACCCTTCAGGGAAAGAGGGCGTGATGTTATGTTATGTTTAGAAAATTTTATGGAATCGTGTTTTTGCCTAACATAGTACTTAATATTAATCCTCAACTTTACCATATATTTATTTCAAAATTAATGCTGCAGTATTTTCGAAATAACGGATGATCATGCTAAGCCATTTGAGGTAGCATAGGCCCTTAACAGCTAACTCAAGGATAATCAAATAATTAATCTTGCGCCACCAAGAGTTAGAGGTAAACCTAGAGTTAAACTTTTAAATATTAAACCCACCAATGTAGTTAGTTACGTCGCAAACTCTGGGTGTAAGTAATGTCAAAATAAATTGGCGTTATGAGGGGACCTCATAACGCCAATTATTTTCCTGATAACTTATTTTGTATTTAATATTGTTCGACTTTATAGTAAGTGAAAATTCGGTACTATATCAGCAGGCAATATATTCATGAACTCATATAAAAACAAATACAAATTATAAAAAACTTAAAACATATTTTTCCATGTCTGACGTTTTTGTCAATCTATATGGACATTCGCTCGTTCCCCAAAATGTGGGTCAGTTCGCGTTCAGATCTCATTAGAGACGCCGCGTACTCAAAACCATTACCATTTTACGTATACATTTTACCAATAAGTTATATATTATACAGGGTGTAAGGGACAGCCCTCCGCAAACTACACATAACAGGGCGCATTCAGCTCCTTATTTTGAATTACATTCCACCGAAAAATTTCTCAGGAAAATTTTAATTTTTTTTTATCGTTTTTTCAGTTACTATTTATTCCTTTATTTCAATGTAAAATTACATTCTCCGTACACAGCACTCCATTTATGTAATAAAACAGCTAAAATAAAAAAATCTGCAATGGATGTTGAAATACTCGGCGGCCGGAGGCTCGCTGCGCTGCCGTTCGCTACGCGCATTTTGCCACGGTAACGATACATTTTGCGGGATGTTCGAAAGAGTTACCGTGGCCCCGGCACAGGCAACAGAAGGAACACGGGTGGGTTTTAGTCAGTAAAAGTCTGACACGCTCCCCTCCCGCTCCGCCCAGAGCGGGGGAAGTCATTTCATGATTTCCCATCCACAAAAAAAAAAACGGTAACGATACATTGCGTGTGAGGTAATAAAACAAATCAGGTTTATTAGATGCCCTTATGGTTCCTGAAATAATTTCAAGTACCGGTCATCTTAGTATGATACACTGAATTCACCCCATCAGTCTACAGAGGGCTGTCCCTTACACCCTGTGTATAGTTTATCATTTTTTATCATTTCTTGTAACTAAGTGATAAAGTGAAATATATTGGGTATTTCCCTTATAATTCGAGACTTTAATATCCTGTCAATACGAGAAAGGTGTGTTAAGTCGACATAGCGCCGAGCACTACTCTCTATAAACACCATGGTGCATGAACACAATGTAGTGCTATTGGCGCAAGAAAGAACCTTATTTTCCTGCCTTTCATCTTATATCCCTGACTCCTATTCAGGAAGCCTCAGGTTAACTACGGCCACTAAGGGTGCCTTTTTTAACTGACGTTCAAAACAAATGGTGGAATTACGCACATAACACATAACATAACGCCTTGTTTCCCCGCAGGGTTGGGCAGAGGTGTACTTAAAGTAAACCCACATTTCGCCAGTTATGTTTAAGTCCTATTTAATAGGGGGCGAGCCTATTGCCATCAACCGGGCCACACACAAATCGAGACCCTAGGCTACTACTGAGAAATTGCAGATAGAAAAACCCAATATCACTTTGCCCGACCTTTTTTTTTTTTTTGTGGATGGGAAATCATCAAATGACTTCTCCCGCTCTGGGCGGAGCGGGAGGGGAGCGTGTCAGACTTTTACTGACTAAAACCCACCCGTGTTCCTTCTGTTGCCTGTGCCGGGGCCACGGTAACTCTTTCGAACATCCCGCAACCCTAGCTGGCATCGGCCCTAGCGGACCCCATCAATAGTGCTGACATCTCTTTGAGGCGCGCGTGGAACACGACGCGCCGTCGACTCGGGCTTGGTCCTTACCGGACGGCGAGCTACCCAGTGCTCGCCGTCCGCAAGCCCGCGCCTACGGTGGCCAGGAATCGGCTGCCAATTCCCGACGCCCAGGGCGTCTCCTGCGGCGACTAGGGGCGTGAGGGTGCAAAGCTTGCCTCTCCCTCACGCGTCCCGCCTCCTCCTTCACGAGCATTACTGCTTCACAGAAGGAGGTAATGGCTTCCCATGCACTCTCGCTCCGTACCATGGCCTGAACCAGGGCCGGACGCGAGAGATCGCCGCCGCCGATCGCTTCCGCGAGGACACAGCGGACTTTGCCCGACCTGGGAATCAAACCCAGGACCTCATGCTCAGTAGCACTTGCGACCACTAGACCAACGAGCCAGTCATAGTGGAATTATAATTATAATATAGGTAAGCGAAAATACAATAACAAAATGGACTTCATGTGTGCCAATACTAAGTACTTATATCGATTTTGCCACCCCCACGCATAGCGAATTTTAGACATCTATTTTCATATATAATTTCCGCTGATTTCCGCCAACAACTAAGGGCGAATTTAATCAATGACACTGAACGCAATCAGCACGTAAACTACGTTTAAGGGCTGTCAGTGTCATTATTTTCTGTGGAATATTGAAACTGACAGCTCTTGAACGCAGTTTAGATGAGCTGATCGCGTCAAGTTCATTGGTGAAATCAGTCCTTAGTATAGAAAGGACCGAAAGTTTAATTAAAATTAAAGCTTTACTTGTCTTCGCCGTTTTACCGAGATTTCACAGTAATTTCTCATTATTTCCGTATATTATCTCATATATTCTTCGATAAACATAACTTCACGCCTGCAATCCACGAAGGGTTAGGAAGAGGTGTACCTGGTGTATTCGTACACCCACATTTCGCTGTAGTTATGTTTAAGTAGCATGTAATGGGGTCGAGCCTATTGCCATCAACCGGGACAGATCCAGACTCTGGGTTGCTACTGAGAAATTCCTGGATGGAAAAACCAAATAACACTTTGCCCGACCTGGGAATCGAACCTAGGGAGAGGGACCCATCTCATACTCAGCAGGAAAATAAATATGTACTGTAAAATGTCGAACATTCATGATCAATCATTCAATTTTCATGACCTGAAATCGTCTATACGCAGTGAACCAATGGTTAATCTTTCTCTGTATTAGAGGAGGCTTTTGCCTTGCCTTGGAGTACATTATGTGTACACTCACCGAAAATACGCCCAAAATATGTAATTGGCAGTGGCGCAGCTACAATTATCATTGAGGGAACCAGAAGAAAAAACTGTTCAGCTCTCATAAACCCAGACAAAAAACTGTAGGTTTTTAATCTTGTGCTGTATTAAACTGGTATTAAACATAATTATGTAATGTGATGTGATACACACAGTTACACACACAGGTGTATTATTTGGCAATTAAGAAGAGTGGTTGTTCTGAAGGGAAGTTGATAGAAATCGGGTTGTATGAAGGCTACGACCCTCGTAATTGACCCTATGACTAAATGTAACGCCAACTTTGAACGATAGTTTTCGAAGTAAAGTATTCATGATACAAAATTTCTTTTACCCAATATGTGCAGAACCAACAAATGGAAACGCAAAAGCGTATCAGAGTACACAACCACAAAACTTTTCAAATATTTGATGGATCTACTTTTAAAGGAATTACTTTTAAAATGGAAGTTGTTCGCAAAATTAGCTCTACTTTATGCTGCGCTTGGTGTAAAAGCTTACAGCTAAGTGCCTCTCGAAACTCTAGGTCCACAGTAATGTTGTTTTAAGTCCAGCCATCCATGCTGCAGTGGCGAAGCCGTCATACAATACAACCTGATTTCTATCGGCTTCCCTTCGGAATCACCACTCTTCTTAATGTCTACTATTGCCAAATATGTACAACTGTGTGTGTTACTGTGTATCACATCACATTATAGACATTTAATACCAGTTTAATACAGTCATCATAAGATTAAAAACATTACAAAAATGGCAAAATTTTTTTTGTCTGAGCTTATGAGAAATTAACAACTTTTTCTTCGGCTTCCCTCTAATGATAATTGTAGCTGCGCCACTGTCATGCTGATAACGTAGTTAAGGCAGGTAATGTTTTTTCTACCTATAAATTGGTTCGCCTTTCCTATACCCTAGCATCCGTACGTGAAATAACATTTTCATTTTATTGATTTAAAACTGGAAAAGACTTTTTTGTGGGATGATGAGCGGTACTTTGGTGGGTTGAAGACCTTCAATAGTTTCTATTCAGGGTTCAATTAACTTATCAAAACAAGTCTTTGTTCTGTCGAGGATATTTTATGTGCAACGACAAACTAACACGCTTCTCTGAATTTAATCAGTGATTATTTTTTGAAACCTCATGTTCATGAAAGACATATTATGACGGGTCTCATGATTTATTTACTATACTCAACGTTTGTCATTTCTCTGCGCTAAATCTTGTTCGTCATAATGTAGTTTTTTTATGTAATCTGTTCAAAATAATATTATGTACATAGAGGTACACACGGCTACATATCAAGCTATATATTTCCAGTATAAGCTGAGCTATAAGGGAAATCCTATAAAATGCGAGATCAGCACTCTAATGGGGAAGGCAACTGTCAAAATGGCGCTGTCGTAGCTAGTTCCTAACACAAGCCAATAATACAAGGCGTGAGGTGGTTTTATTTTATTTTTGTGAAAATGACGCGTTGTTGTGTTACTAAATACTCCGAAATTGGAGTCCACCATTTCCCGAGAGACCCTAAAATTAAAAGATGGTGGCTAGAAACTATTAGGTAGTAGAGATTTTGAAAAAATTAAACAGAGGGTGGAAACATTTTGAAGAAAGTGATTAAGAGGCAATATTTAAGGTTTTAAATTCTGACACTTTCTATGTCAAATACTTGATAAAAATATTGAAATCACCGAAATTATAGAAATAGTGAAATAAAACCAAACTCATGAATGAACAAGAAATGGAATGAATGAACGAAATGCCAAATTTATTGTAGACCGTAGGGACCTAGCTATGATTACGCCATCTACAGTTAGCTTTGCCCGACCTTCCCTATTGCGTAGCACACTATGAAACAATCTGAATGATTTTGAAGCATATTGTTATTCTATTGCTTCTTACGTTCGAAAAATTTGTCTCTTCTACAACGTAAATAACGCAATGAATGTTGTTGAACTGTCAAAATGAAACCGATTCCTACTGTAAGTGTGTTACGTGTTTGCCCCGCAGCTTATACTGGAAATGTAGCCGTGTACACAGGAGCTCATTGAGCATCAAGAAATTCGTCCACATCTCTGTTAATGGGAAAAGTGCCCAAAAGGCTGGCAGCATTGCCACGTTGAATGACAATGCTGATGCAACTACTATAAACTACTATAGTTCAATCAATAAATCCTAAGTTACACGCAAAGCAAAATTTGATCCTGAATAGACATCTGTCAGGACAAGTTAAACCAGACTATGACGACTGTTCTGAACACATCCCCCAGCTAGACACACAGGCTACGAACACAAGATGTAATTGAGCGTACTCTATCGATCTAGCCTCCCTTGTCTGAGCTCGTCAGTATTCAAAAAACGTTCGCCCGACGCTGCGTTTTGGCCGTAACCACAAAAAGCCTACATTCATCGAAATGTAGGCTTAATTAACTTCATATTGGTGATTAACTGATTACAATATGGCTGAGATGGTGGTTCTATATCTATACTTAATATTTTAATATGTATAATTGCGAAAGTAACTCTGTCTATCTGTTACTTTTTCACGCGTTTATGGCTGAACAGATTTTGGCACACAGGCTGTAATATTTTATACAATATTTACCAACGATGATCGGACAAAGTATGACATTTTTTACTTCTTGAGAAATATTTAGTTAAGAACTAAACGTAAATAGGTACCTATATTGATTTATTTTAGCCATTATGGAAGCCAGTTTAGAGTTTAATCTCGAAGAATCTTCATTTTCTTTGGATCTTCCATCCCTGTCAATAAATTAAATCCAAACTTTCTGATGATCAAAAAAGCTTATGGGATTTTCTCCAATGTTCAAAACAATAGAGAGACACTACGGATGAAAAATTTGAAATTCTCACCTACTTTATTATTATGATGTAGGTATGAAATGTTAATGTAAGTAAGCGAAAAAGCACTGAAAAATGTTAGGCATTTGCCTTAAATTTTTCGTTAGCAAAAGCGTTCGAAATATTTTTGCTCTAACAGGTTTGGTAGGCGCCCACAGTATTTTTTTAATTCCACGTTTTTCATAATTTCGATACGCCTACGGCCTAGCCATCGGTATAAAGTATTAATAGGTGGCTAGTTTTTAAATCCTTAATACAACAGCTTTGCGGTTAAAACTGTCTGTCTGTTTTAAGTACTTAGGTATTTTACTTGCAGACGGAGTTTTTATATCGATAGCGCTCGCTACGCGAACGTTTTTTCCGTTTCTCAATCCAGTCTCATTTATCTAGCTTCCAACTAACTGTGCGATACACCTGATACAAAGAAGAATCACAACATCTATGTTTAATGTTTATTTTTATTCTTGTACTTCCTGTGCGTAGTACTTCAGGTGCGTAGTACTCGCAACCAGCGTGCGTATGAATGTAAACGAGGCAAAAGGAGTATGTAAGGATCGTAGCAGCTGGCGTTCTGTAGTTTCTGCCTACCCCCATGGGAAGAAGCCGTGAGTTTATGTATGTATGTTCCTGTGCGTGTCCCAAATAAAATATTTTTCTTTTCTTTCTTTCTTTATGAAATTCCTCCTAACGAATAAAACACACATTTCTAACAAAATTTATGTTCTCCGTCCAAAGTATGTTCATCTGATCTATTTATTTTTGAATGGATTCGCCTCCGTCTTCCAAATTCACCTCATATCCTGCCCAATAGTAAGGCACGAAAAAAAAATCCATCAAACTACAAAAACCTGGCACCTTCACACCTCAAGCATCCAGATCTTCTTCAAACAAAATAACGCGGAAACACCGCGGGACACCGGATGGCGGATTTCTTTGCGCCTTTGCGATGTATTGTCCGAGTGCACAAAGAGTCAAAGATACTCATTATAAGATTTATATTGTGTTATAAGTGTAACAATACGCACGTTACTTGTTTCTGTTGAGTAATTTATTTGAGAGAGATAAGAGGTAGCGATCATTATCGTGTTTAGTCGCTTCTGGAGTAATCTGGAGTGCTGGTGTTGACTCTTGTTTGGTTTTACGTGGTATCGGGATGATACTTGCTATTCTTCGCTTGTATTTTTCGTTGTTAAACTAAAAAAAAAATGGTTACGAAAAAGCCCGCAATTTATTTTGGTATCGCCCTTAAAATGTTAAGGCGCCTTAAATTTAAGGCGATACCAAAATAAATTGGGGGCTTTTTCGTAGCCATTTATTTCACTATTCCAGCATGTATGGATTTAATTTTTGGATCTAGGGTTATTGACTAAGTATTTGTTTAATACTCTGACTGAAGGAAAACGCAATTGGGGTTAAATTTCCTCTATAGTATTTAATTCCGAAAAGACCTCTACTTTAAAAAAAATCTGTAATTCTAAAGTCCAAAATAATTTCATTGCAAAATTGCATTCAAAATATCCGTCCTAAGTAATTGAAAACTGGCTGAAAATATTTTTGACAAATAGCTTAATTTATTTTTAAACAATTTTTATTTGGTTTGGCGCTTACGTTTTTTATTTTTTATTTTGGTTCCAGCGCATTGTTGCACTATTTATTTTCACATGTGGCATGTAATTGACTCTGTCAGCTTCTTATTCCCGCCCAGTTCTGTTTTCCCAGTTTTTACATATCACCTTAATCTTGGTTTACGAGAGGACCCTAGATCTGGTCACTCAAATTTTGAAATAACCTTCTATGAGAATCTAAGTCCCAATCCAGATTGAACGAGGGAAAAGTTTTTTCTTTTGGTAACGTATGCAGTACTTACCTATGTCTATTAAACGACTGATGTTCTGTGCACAGTGGTATGCAGTGCTAACAATCTCTGTGCTCTTCCGTCTTTCCGAAACAACGCATTCGGTTACGAGGAGCGGTCATTACGGCGCTAACTTATTTCCTCATAGCTGCAGCGCTCATTATAACGCGATATATACCTTTGTTACTAAATTATTGACAGGGGTGTCCATAATTTTGCGGCGGCGATCTCTCGCGTCCGGCCCTGGTCCAGGCCATGGTACGGAGCGAGAGTACATGAGAAGCCATCACCTCCTTCTGCGAAGCAGTAATGCTCGCGTAGGAGGAGGCGGAACGCGTGAGGGAGAGGCAATCTTTGCGCCCTCACCCCCCTAGTCGCCGCAGGAGACGCCCTGGGCGTTTGGAATTGATAGCCGATTCCCGGCTACAGTAGGCGCGAGCTTGCGGACGGCGAGCAATGGGTAGCTCGCTGTCCGGTAAGCACCAGGCCCGGGTTGGCGGCGCCTTGTGTTCTACGCGCGCCTCAAAGAGATGTCAGCGCTATCTGACGGGGTCCGCTAGGGCCGATGCCAGCCAGGGCCGCGGGATGTTCGAAAGAGTTACCTTGGCAACTGAAGGAACACGGGTTGGTTTTAGTAAGAAAAAGTCTGACACGCCCCCCGCTCCGCCCAGAGCGGGAGAAGTCATTTGATGATTTCCTACCCAAATAAAAGGTAGCTATAATTTTGATAACCCTTTTCTCACCAATTCCCTTTTATCTACGTCAAAGACGACATGTATGTATGTACCTATAATGTATATTTCAACTAAGACCTTGTCAATATTATCGATATCATCCTAACCAAGCTCCAATGTATTTATCGTCGGTCTTCTTTTTCCATACATCTCCTTCCGTTGTGGTTTCACTCAATCCATAGATCGTTTCTTTGGTCCTAGACCTAACTATTTAGATAGGGAGATAGGATATCTGTGTAACAACCTGCTTCAAACTGCAAGATTATAATTTTTCCGTCATTATTAGCTGTTGTAAATGTAATTAAATAATATCTATCAATTTTATTCCCTTAATTTTCCTTTATTACGGTAATGACTCAAAACTGCCTACATGCGTATCGCTCGTGATGTGAATCGGTTTGTGACTCACTCGCGTAAAAGTCTGCTGTGTAAATTATGCGAATTATGTGATAATTGTGATATTGTCATATGAGTAATATTATTACAATAGCCTGAAGGTGACCCAGACAACAGACTGTCTCAAAAACTAATTAATATTGAGTACCTACTAAAAAAAATAAGTATTAAAATATCGTATTTTTAACCCAGCGTAATCAGCCTATAATGTTCCCACTGCTGGGACTTAGGCCTCCTCTCTTGTGAGAGGGAGTGGGCCGTAATCCATCACGCGGGTCCAGTGCGAGTTGGTAGATGTCACAATACATGTCTTCGAATTTTTGGTTCTAGGACATGCCGGTTTGGTTTCCTCACGATGTTTTCTTTCACCGTTTTGAGAGTAGTGGTGAAGAAAAATGTACACAAAGTAAAGCTTCTGTCGTTACCACTGGGCCACCACTGCTATTTATTCCACTTTTGATTAACTCTAAATTAATAAAGCATTTGACATGAGTCATGTAAATCTTCCCAAAATTAAAAGATAGATGATTGATTCACTGTGGGAGATGTACGGAAATGTCTGTTTCTGATAGTGAAAAAGACCGCTTAGCATCTGCCTACGATATTCATTCAGGACGATAACGCCAGTCATCATTTCCATAATATTTTTCCACATTATATCATGAAGGGTCAGCTATGAGCTACCCACTTTACCAGATGCTGTCGAACATTAAAGACATATTATTTTGCACGTTTTAGTTTAACCAATAGGCAAGTACTTATCTTAAAAGAAAAACTTTTTTACTTTTCGTAGGTACCTACAGAAACTCATTAAGACTTTTTCTTAGTTTGCAAAACAAGAATAGAATTGACCTTTACGCCATTTTGTGACATTTTTCCTGTCAATGTAATTTATTTTGTAAGATTTTCAGATCGTCCCCGACTCCCCGTAGAGCGAAAAGTCACTAAGTCTAAAAAGAAGAGTTCTTCAAAAAGTTAGAAGTTTTTCTCAAGTTATTCACCGAGGTAAGCCTAAAAAACGCTGGCGTGATGATTTTTACTCGTTCCTTACTGATTGGACGGAAAAGGCACAGCACAAAGAAAAAAAAATTGGAAAAGTATGGGGAAAACCTTTGCCCAGCAGTGGGACAACATAGGTTGAACGAAAAAAAAATTGTTCTTATAGTATAAACTTTATTTTATTTCCTTTAAAATAAAGCTAAAAACATAAAGGTGATGACAAGACAAAATTATAACGATTTATATTTTCAAAAGCTTTAACTCTCATTAACTCAAAACAGGGCTTTACGACTTAATGACTTTACGCTCTACGGAGACAAGATTTAGACTGTGCTGACATAGAAACGTCGAGTTAGTTAGAAGTAATAGAAGTTTTATTAAGACTTCAGTCAATTAAAGTAAAATTTTTAGTTTTGGCACGTGCAAGGGACTTATTGTGATAAGCAGTGGTGGCCCAGTGGTAACGGCCACGATTTACGAGTTGTAGGTCGTAAGTTCGAGCCCAGACAGGCGCTTTACTTTGTGTATTTTATTTCATCATCACTACTCTCAAAACGGTGAAGAAAAACATCGTGAGGAAATCGGCATGTCCTAGAATCAAAAATTCGAAGACATGGGACATCTATCAACCCCCACTGGGCCCGCGTGGTGGATTACAGCCCACTCCCTCTCGAAGACAGGAGGCCTGTGTCAGCAGTCAGCACATTATAGGCTGATTATGCTAAGGGACTTATTACCTGGAACATCTGAATTGAGGCCCTCTCTACTTATCTACCTATATGATCTTTAACCAGAATCGCAAATTAATTTTACCAGTTCCAAGTATAGCACTAATTTAGTAGGTAGGTACATACTTATGATATTTTGTATTAAGTAGGTAAATACCTACCTAAATAAATCCTTTAATTAAGCACTTTTTTTTTAATATCGAAAACTATTTATTTATTAACTTTATCTATAAAAATTATATCAATCACAGAAAATATACCTAATTAATTAATAAAATAACATGAAGATATCCTAACTTAACTAAAAATATTCACAAACTAAAATATGGTGTCGAAAAATTCCTCCGCATTGCTGTCGACTGGTAATGTACCCAAGAGACTGGCGGCATTGCCACGTTGTATGGCAATGCTTAGCCTCTGGCCAAGGTAGAAGCCGGCCCTTGGGTCACGGGAAATGTCAACTAGCCGTTTGGAGATTTCGTTAAACAAACCATGAGCGCTCGGACCCCACGGCCCGAGGGTTTCAACCCCAAACGGCTCGAAAATATAATTACCGATAAGGTTATTATACTTTCGCCGATTAAGCACTTAATCAACTTCTTCTAAGAGGTCTTATAAATGAAACACGGGCTAAGTTTACTGAACTCGTATTTATCAACCTATTCCTAAAATCCTCCCTACGTGCCTTGAGATCGCATAATGGCGTCTATATTATTTTGGTGGTTTATTTTGGTAGGTACTCATCATCTGCCTAGCCTTTTCCCAACTATGTCGGGGTCGGCTTCCAGTCTAACCGGATGCAGCTGAATACCAGTATTTTACATGAAGCGACTGCCTATCTCATCTCCACAACCCAGTTACTGGGTAATACGTTACCTGGTTGTCTGACTTTTAGGGCTTTTGACCACCCTTAACGACTGTCAAAGATCTACGTATGACAGCCGTTACCAACGGCTTAACGTGCTTTCCGAGGCACGGAGGGGGTCTTAGTATGTAAGGATCCATGGTATGTAAGAACCCATCTACGAACCAACAGCGGCAAGTGTAGCTTGACCTGATCGATCGTCCCGTGCGGCTGTTATTAATTAGCCACAGGCACAGAATTTTATACTGTGCCACAGGCCTCTCTATCTATAGATAGCTCTATAGATGACTGTAGGTACCAAAATATGCGTCACAGACGGTGTAAGGAATTTTCCAATTTACTAGTAGCCAATTTACTGGGGATTCATGTGGCTACCAAAAGTAGTTCTAGGTAAGGGTTACCAGAAAAATGTCACGCTTGACAAATTGCTTGTCACGAGAGATTTTTGGTGAATTTTGAGTCCATAAGGAATTACTATAAAAGTATGAAAAGTTGGTTTGACAGATTTTTTATAGAAGATCTATTTCTTTGTCCTTTATTTAACATTTTACCTGCTTACGTGTTTTATGCCCGGTTTCTGAGGCACTTTTAACGGTGGTTTATCTATTCATTAGCGCTATTGTTCGATAACTTGTGAAAGTGCGTTTCCGAATACCGCAATGTAAGATAAAGTCCGTTTAAACTTAAGTTTTAACTAACTGACCAATGTGTGCCGTTTATCGGTTCCGTAACTATACTGGATCATTAAAAAATCGGCTCACCCATTTTTTGTTTCATATTTAATCGATTGTTTCACAGATAAGCTGTTTCACATGTTAGTTTTTTTTTAAGGGTCGATATGATGATTGACGTCTTGCTTGTCATAAACAATTTTTTATACAGAAATACTGTTGTATGCTGATTTGACGATATGATAAAGCACAAACGATTGGAATGACAAAGAGCTAAGCAAAAATAATACCAACCGAAATAGAAACAATGAAGTGAAACTGGAAACAAGAGAAGTTAACGTTTCCTTTAAAAAAAAAAATGACAATGATGTCGTTCATACGTCCGCCCATAAATAACGACATCATATTTTTTAACAAAAACAGTGTTAAGCCACTTATTTACCTTCGAAAAAAATATTATTATATATTATTATAGACGAATTAATTAAAATAATAAAAACAATTTTAGACGCTTAATGTTATACAGACCCATCTAGCGGCAACTAAGGAACTAGTTATCGGTTTCTTAAAATTATAATGAATGGTTTCTTGCGTATTCAGGAAATGCAGTGACAGTTAACTGACGTTCGTCTTATGCATAACTATAGTTACTGAGAGCTTGTCTGAGGATCTCAGAAACCGGGCATTAGTACCTACTTGGCATTATTAAGCTTGCGTCATTGTCGATCGCATTTAAAATAGAGGAAAGCTTTACTTCAACCCTAATGCCTACCGATGTAAGTAATGAATCATGGCCGGTCCGAACTTTGCGCAAAAGACTGCGCAATAACATTTTATAAGGAGCCAAATGGTGACATGAAGCGAGTGTAAGTGAGAGAACATGCGTGAAAGTTGGGAGAGCCTATGTTCAGACCGGCCCACAGTGTGATAAGATCCCGGATTTTGTGTCATCGTGTTTTTATTGAGTTAATCGATAGAGTCTACAATTCCGACGATTAGAGTAAAACTCCGGGTTCGCTAAGACTTGTACTTTTTTTTTTAAATGTCAAAGTTTCGCAATATCCGACTCTTGAAAAACGAAAAAAAAATCATTATAATTTAATGGAAGTAGGTACTTATTCCAGAATTTATTTATTTTATCGAGAAAAGGTATAATAGCCGACCGTTGTACCAATTCCTGTTGCTTTAGTATGAATGGGTCGAGAGATATGATTTTTTTTCTCATTTTTCGTTTTCATTTTTTTATTCATCTAAACCGCAGTAGTAGGTGGCCATTCCTACATCAAAAAATTGCTGATACTTTCTTTTATGTGTAGTATTAATTCCAAAACCAAACTCATTGGGTTCCAGGAGTTATTGGAAATTCAAAATTTTCCTTAGGGTTGTCACTTTCATGTATCCGAAAAAAAACCAACACGAATATATTTTATTTGAAAAAAAAATGTGTTTTAATTATTATCTAATAACTAATATGGAGTTGGCTATTCGAAAGGAAAATGTATATGAATTTTTAAAATATTATGTGGGCTAACCGAACTAAAATTCATCTTCATTATTAGTTACAATTAATTCAACATGTGAATAATCATCGATGGCTAGATTTTGTTCATTAACAGGTCTCAACAAAGACAATGCGGCCGGTGGCAATGGGATTTTTTTAGCCCTTTTTTTTCTCTCTAAGAGGTTGTAATCAGAGATAATGGGATCCGATGAGACTAAAGCTCTGTGAAAAAGGTCAAACATAGTTGCTTCACGAGATTTTTTTCTGGTATGGTGCTCTCTGTCAAACCTCCAAAATTTGTTGCGTGACTCAGCCGCTTGTTCAGAGAGCATGCCAATAGGTAAATTTGATTTTTCTATAATTTTCGACCCATGTACTAAAATTTTGTGAAGCGTGATAGTCATAGGATGCCACCCATACTTCGCAACATATTTGTATGCCAACTCTTTGCAAAAAGTTGCGAATTTTTCAAAGTCAATTGGCAGGTTACTAGACAAAACTGTTAAAATAACATATAATCCATCTAATAGCCACTGTTCAATGTTCAGAATGTTTGCAAAAGTTCCTCGGTTTCTATCAGAAAGAGCAGTGCGTGCAGTGTTTCCGTCGTTAGTGGTCCCTGAAGTTGGACGGACAACATCTACCAAAAGTCCCATTTCTTCTCTGATTTTAGCCTGGATTATATTTTTACGGTCCTCGACTAATCGGCTCTCTTCTGACCTTTGAGGGATCCTCCATTTTTTAACATCTACTTTATATCCCAGGTTTAATAAAAATTCTAAGGCCCTTATCCAAGAATGAAGTGGACTTATGCCATGCACCAAACGTTCTTCTATTACTGGTTTGGAGAATGCTAACTCTAAATTTTTGAATTGCGATGAGGTCAAATCGCAATATGGGCAACGTAACTGAGATGGCGTACAAAGAATTGCATTCAGGACTTTCCCATCAATAGCTGCACAGTATAATTCATATTCAACAACTTTTATTGTATGCCCTCTCGAGGTTTCAGTTATAATGGGGGTAAGATTTTGTATTTGATCCTGAATAGACTGTTTCTCCCAAATAATTAATTCTTTCGTTTCTTTTTTATACTGCAAGTGTAACGGTCTACAGTAACGAAAAGATGACGGTGCAGGGTTTACCCAAATAACATCATTGCTGTCTTTAGTTACAACCTACAATGGCGTAAATGTCGTCGCAAAAAGACTATTTTCGTCACCTTCTGCATCTGAGAATGATTGTTTATATAAAGATTGCCCAGTGCTTCCATCAAAGCCCCAGTTACCCCTTAAAATGCAATCTACTGCTTGAATGCTTTTTTTGGTACAATAGTTGATGAGGACTTCATCACATAATTTAATCACCTGAGTAAAAGTGTGGTTGACTAAACTTTGAAAAGGCACAGGTTAAAAACATCTCGTCGTCTGAATCGGTGTCAGTTGGCAATGCTATAGTCGTCTGTGTTGAAATTCCAGGTTTATTTGTTGGTTTTTGATTAGTTTCCATTGTTGTTCCCACGAGTAGGGTCGATAGAAGGTCCACCCCCGGGTGACGCCCATTCCGGGGGTAAGGCTACATACTACGGAGGTCGCCAGATATCCGTAGGGTTTAAACGACTTCGCTGTCGGGTTTTATAGAGTGTTCCTTCTCGCGGGTCGGCCAGTTAAGGCAAGCCGTAGCTGTGCACGACGTACCTCAGTCACGCCTTACTGAGGTTGTTGAAGTGCAGAGTACGGTTACGGTATAAAGATTGACTGGCGCTCAGTCCCCTGAAATTGTTGCAACTCCAGATGGAACAACCATTGATTTTGCTTTATAGCAAAAACTATACTTTAATAAATATATGTAGTTACATATTGTATATAAATAATGTGTAGTCAACGAAAATAATTTAAGCAGGGGCGCATTCTCAGCGGAATATATATGAAAAACCAATACAATTGATGTAAATACATGAGGAAAATTTACTTAAAATAATTAGATAGATATATAATTCATGTAGATAAAAAAAATACAAAATAAATTATTGTAAAGAATTGTTATAAATCAAAAAATATAATTAAATTGATTTAAAAGAATAATACATGAAAATTTATTTAAAATAATTAGATAGGTATATAATTCATGTAGATAAAAAAAAATACAAAATAAATTATTGTAAAGAATTGTTATAAATCAAAAAATATAATTAAATTGATTTAAAAGAATTGTAAAATATAAAAATACACTAAAATTGATTCAAAATAAGTTGTAAAATCAAAAAGTAAAACAAAATTGATTTAAAAGAATTGTAAAATTAATAATAAAAAGAACTAAATTGACTAAAAATATTTAAAAAATTGTAAAAAAAAATTGATATTTTGATTACTCATGTTAAATGTTGATTGATATACTTATGAGCAGTGGTTGGAGTAGGTAGAGCTATTTTTTGTACTTGCGATACGTTATCCTAATATGGACACTCCCGGAATCCCGGGATTTGAAATATATATTATTAAATAAGCTAGAAATTACTTTGTAAAAAGCTATTCACATCTTTTTAAAATTAAATCTATTTTTAATCGCGATTAATAAGGTGTGGAATAAATTTAGATGTCATGAACATTCACACCAACACCTTGACTTCAGGTGCAAAAACAGTACTGTCTTTTTTTTCTTCTTTTGATTATATCTTGAAAATGGTGTCCTATTGCAAAAATAATGAAAATTTCGACCCCCTTTATAAAACTCATAAACCCCTAAAACTCAACATGTAGGTAACCATTTTTCATATTTTCCATACAAAAAGTGAAAATTCCATATAAAACACGTTGAGGGCTGCCCCCCGCGCGACACGGGGTAGGGCAAACAAGTACCACGTGGATTCACGATTGTCAAATACGATTTTAGTTGGGTCAAAATTATTTTTAATTTTAGTTTTTTTTTTCAGCTTAGCTTTAAGATTGTCATAGCCAAAAGTAAGGAATTCTAGTGATAGTTTTCATAGTTTAGTTCGGTGAAAGGGAATCGGCACCATTGTGGAAAAACAATTTAAATACTGTAGAAAGGGACAAAAACAGGTGCGTTCGTCTAGCGGCGCAGCCCGCAAGAATGTATTCTTTTGTTTCCACTAGTCATGTTGCGGGTTACACCTGAGCGGCAACATCGCGCGTGTGCACATTGGAAATTAGCAACGCGTCGCTGACGTTAGTTTGACAACGTCGTGCGCTCACTGTCAGTACATAAGACAAGCTTTCTTTTGACCGTATTAACAAAAAAACAATTAATTTATCGAATTCCGGAGTTTCAGTTAGAATCCCGGGGAATGCCCATATTAACATCAACGTTTGCGGTCATTGAACCAAAACAGCTCTACCTACTCCGACCACTGCTTATGAGACATCGGAAAAGATTTTCTTCTATTTTCTAATAGTTGAGTCTTTTGAGTTAGAATTTATAGGCGGTTTCCAAAAAAAGGTGTATCAGTCAACATGATACCAATTTCTCCATTTGTTTTTTAATTTCTTTTATAAAATTACTCAATCTTTGCCATCTAAGCCACAAAATAATGATATCTTGTTATGGTCGTGATAAGGAAGCTAAAACTTAATAAAAATTAACAAATTATGTTTTGGTTGAAGTGGCAGCCCTAAGTGCGGATATTTCGGATATTACTAAAATGTCCAATAACTCCTGGAACCCAACGAGTTTGGTTTTGGAATTAATACTACACATAATAGAAAGTATCAGCAATTTTTTGATGTAGGAGTGACCACCTACTACTGCGGTTTAGATGAATAAAAAAATGAAAACGAAAAATGAGAAAAAAAATCATATCTCTCGACCCATTCATACTAAAGCAACAGGAGTTGGTAGAACGGTCGGCTATTATACCTTTTCTCGATAAAATAAATAAATTCTGGAATAAATACTTCCATTAGATTATAACGATTTTTTTTTCGTTTTTCAAGAGTCGGATATTGCGAAACTAGGACATTTAAAAAAAAAAAAGTACAAGTCTTAGCGAACCCGGAGTTTTACTCTAATCGTCGGAATTGTAGACTATCGATTAACTCAATAAAAACACGATGACACAAAATCCGGGATCTTATCACACTGGTCATGCTTCATCGGCCGTATTGTAGATATATCATCCAATTCATAACACGATATCTAACAAGGGTCTTCATATCCATGACACGTTATAAGTATTACATTACTAAGTAATTTCCTGGGATATCCCTTTACCATCTAGGAATCATTAAAATTTGCCCATCTTCACTAATGGGTTTAGCTAGATGTCGTGACAAGGAAGCAATGGACATTAGATATGAATATGTTAGAGCTAGAGCTGTCATTACAATTCAGTTAATCTGGATAGTCAGATATCTAGCCAGTGAAGACATACTTAGTACAAACAACAATTATTCTGAATGTCTTTAGAAACTGAAGACATTCAGATTCTGGGTCCGTAATTGTTCCTTAGCTTTAAGCCTTCTGAATGCAAATAAAAAAAAATATTAACTGTGTTAGCGTGCATTGACTTCCTGTTAATATTATCTGCAATAAATACTGAACGGTGGACTTCCGGTTGTCAGAAAGACACCTTCGACAGGAATAGCCGTAGGACCGGACCAGCTTCTGAGATTGATGTGATGGTAATGATTGTTGTTGTGTACCTGCGTGTACACGCGTGTAAGTTTACTATTAAATTGAGCGTTAGCAGAAGTGAGTCACGTTTTTATTTGTAGTCCGCAAGTATATTGCTTCTGGAGGGAATGGGGACGCGTGCGTTCCTGTATCTTTTTGGAAATTCAATTGGTCTTTGTTGTATTGTATCTGGTATCTAGAAGTGACCCAATGGCCTGGCGAGACAAGCGCAAGTCTCTGTATCTACAGATTATTTTTATCGTTAGAAGAGGATCTAGGGCTTATCCATTCCGCTACCGTTGTTAAATGTCTTGCTGACGGTTAATACACATCAATAGCCATGGATTAGGGTTACATACAAATCCATGACTTGATGTGATGAGACTTTACTGTAGAGTAAAGCAAGCAAACCTAACTGCGAATGCCTTTAAAATGTATAAGTACCGGATGTATGCCTTACGTTACGGCACGATAATTAATTTTAAGGCCAAAACAACCCCGTAGCGTGACTAACTAGTCCAGTTGTAAATAAACGTCAAAAGAAAAATGGGGGTTGCACCACACAATATCGCAACTTGGACGTAAATAATAGACGGAGTGGGTCCGCCATAATTTACCATTTCACTGGAGGACCCAGTTTTGTCTCAATGGTACTTAACACTTGAATTGTATAACTTCTTTGTTGGTCTAGTGGTACTTTTTGTGAATAAGCGGTGCTTTTTGTACTTGGTGGTCTGGCTTGAAGGACCGTGGATTTTAGTTTTGACTCCAACTTGAAATAAGATCCCAATGATGATATATTGATAATGATGACGTTAAAAAGCGAAGAAGAAAAATGTGAGAAAAAATTTGAAACTGATGGTCAACTCAAAAACATAGAAAGACCAATAAAACGATGGATGCATTGTGTTGAAGATGATATTATGACATATAAATTGTAGCAATAAAGCGTTGATTAGGTACTGAGATGACAGCTGATAGAGAAGTTTAGAGAAAAAGAAAGCGTGCTGAGGATGTAGAGCAGTGGTGGCTCAGTGGTAACGGCCCCGACTTACGAGTCGGGAGTCGGGTTGTGGGTTCGAACCCAGGCAGGCGCTTTACTTCGTGTAAATTATTTCATCATCACTGCTCTCCAAATGGTGAAGGAAAGCACCGTGAGGAAACCGGCATGTCCTAGAACCAAAAATTTGAAGACTTGTGACATCTACCAACCCGCACTGGGCCCGAGTGGTGGATTACAGTCCACTCCCTCTCATAGAGAGGAGGCCTCTGTCCCAGTAGTGGGAACATTATAGGCTGATTATGCTGGATAAAAGTTGGAAGATGATGACTATGAGGCAGCAAAATGCTCGCAAGACGTAGCACGATTTTGAAGCGACAAAATTCCTAACACGTCTTGTCACCAAAACTTTATGAGATATCATATCTTTTACAGCCACATTTTATTAGCTCTATTTCTAGTTTGTCCCTGAACACACGAACACTGGGCCTTAAATCTTTAGTCGCCATCTTCACTTCGGTCCCTTGGGCCAAACCCGCTCTTGTCTTACAACAATACGACTTTTAAACTAAAAATATGTTTTGGACCTAAATATTATACACACATACAGACACTACATCACGCCTGTATTCCTCGAAGGGTTAGGCAGAGGTGTACCTATAGTAGGTACACCTCCACCCACACCCACATTTCTCCAGTTATCTAAATATTATTTTGCAAATACATTAGTGTATGCTGGACTATGTGTGTAACAAACCACTTATTTATAATATAATTATTAATATATCTCGGAGAAGAATTAGGTCAAGGCGGTTGGGTATCAATTAGGCTGGTTGGTAAGTACGTATCTATTACATTAATTTTCACAAAAGTGTGGTGATGTTGGCGCTCCTAGAAAGCCCATGATGAGCTTGGGATTGGTTGGGATGCTTCCGAACCAATATTATTAACATCGATAGTAGATGTAGCTTGGTTAAATTCCCGAGACCTCCTTTAAATGCAAGACTTATTACAATTTTTGTGTGTAGGAATGAAATGGATTTGCGGTCTTTGATTAATTCTGTTGTGTAAGCGCATCGATGAGTCTTCCATCTTAACCACCTTTGATCTCATTGTACCCTGGTAACGTTAGGTCAAAAGCTACATAGTACTTACTTGTAAGTAATTTATTTATTTATTTATTTAAGGTTCACCAACAGTTGTTACAGACATTATCCGGTAGGTACATACAAGCAAATGTGTCTTAAATCTAACTGCACAACCAATTACAGGCAAACACCACATGTAATAAGACAGAGCTGGTATACATAGGTACTTAGAATACGCATTTTTTAAGGAAAGAGAACCTCCTTTGAATACAACTGATAACCTACACAAATAAATAAAATTAAAGTGTCTGTTTATAATGTGAAAATAACAGCTTTTTAACGGACTTCAAAAAAAGGAGGTGCTCAATTCGTCGGAATCTTTTTTTTTGTTTCTCTTTTTTGTTTGAAAGGGTATACTTCCCAAGTGGTCCCATTATCATCAGGTCAGGATCTGATGATGAAAGCCTAGAAAAATCGAGGGAACTCTTCAAATATTACAGGCACACCTAAAGCGATTTGGGTATGTTTTATAGTAACTCATGCATTTGCTCTCGGAAAGCACCATTTGTTGAAGTGGAACTAACATCAGTTAGTTCCATCATCAGACGAAGACTACAGATGGCCACCGGAACTACTCAATAATAAGTATTTCATGGGTTGCGATCCGTTAACTTTAAAATGATTGCTAAGCAATATAAGCTCGCACAATGCATATGGTGAAGTGGAGCTGATGGTGAAGTACCAGGAGAACTTCTCAGCAGTTAACGTCCCTGCATCGGGAAAAGCAATATTTTGTAAAAGGTGATGAGCAGTTATCATTAGGCTATTGTAACTTAGATAAATTACAAACCAACCCACTAAAAAGTGAAAAATAAAAAAAACTTTTTTACAAAAAAAAACAACCGACTTCCTAAAAAACACTTTAAAGTGTAAAATAACTTTCATTTCGGAAGTATGTGGCAAAAAATTAAAATACTGATCCAAAGACACCGACTTCCGAAACTTGAGTTATTTTTCACCTTGTAGGTAGTGTTCTTTTGGAAGTCGGTTGTTTTTTTTTTAAGTTTTTTTTTAGTAAATGCATAATTATGAAAGTATTTAACGGTACAACAAAAAAAACTATTTTTTAAATGTTTGTCTTTCTATCTATTTATTCCGGCTAATCCGAAACGGCTGGACCGATTTTAACGGGACTTTCACTGGCAGATAGCTGATATTGTAAGGAGTACTTAAGCTACTTTTATTTTAGAAACGTAATTAGGGTTCCCCTGCAAACAAATTAAATCCCAAGAAATTGTGAACAAATAGCGCAGGCGGCTGAAGCAATGCGGTGGGTCGGGGGACGAGGAGTTTTATTAAAATGTGGCTGTTATTTTAGTATATTGTGTATCTTACGACTTCAACACGAGCAAAGTCGCGGGGCATAGCTAGTAGACAATAATATTATCCTGCCAAGACCTTCTTCTTCTTAGCGTGTCGATGGCAAAAATAACACGAAAAAATATATTTAGATATTTTTTTTTCCGGCTCAAAATTCAGCAATGCGAATACTGTTTGCTGACGCAGCCATTAAGTCCTGACGTGTGCAGGTGACAGGACATGCGGTGCAGGATGGGAGGTGAGCCATTGTCTGTGGAGAGACACCGCTTACGCACCGGAGATCTGAGCCTTCCATGAACCCCCACTTGTGGAGGTTGTCCTTGCTGCGGCCTACTTGGGTACGAAGCTTGTTTAAGGTGTTCTAAGTTGGCCACGGTAACTTGTGCCCGGATTGGAGGCTCTCTGATTGATCAATAAAGAAATCAGGAGGTTTAAGCAGCTTTTGCCAAAGTCCACATGTGCCTGAGGAGGGGTTGCCATCGGCTGGACCTTGCGGCTTTTAAGCTTCTGTGGAACTCACTGGGTTTTAAAGATGTGCATTATATGGTGTAGGTCATCCTGTAGCTTCACCCTTTCGATGGGTGCACGAATGGAGCCTCCCCGACCACCAGACCCTCGGACCTTTTGTTTTATCCGGCGCACTGGGGCAATCGACTTCTGTCGATTGGCTGATCCTTTCACCGCGATGGCAAATATAATATACCAAGACCTTATTTAATTTTCATACAAGGTGGAACAGGACGATTGACATTCCTTTAAACCACGTAAAGAGAATCATGTTCTTTACCCGTATACAAAAAATCAATCAAATCCAATGAATTCTTTAGCCACAGGAAATTATTTTACATTTTCTTATTTTTCAACATGATGTAGATCTGAGTCCGTAATAATAGGTAAACATTACCGCTGCCGCGCCCCGCACCCCGCAGCGCACCAGGCGCCAGTGACTATTCGTAAATAAAGCGTGTTTACTTTTTATGCAGTTGATTCTGCTATTTATTTTGTTTGAAAACTACATTTTTAAAATTTTCTATTAACTACTAATCTTCGTGTTTTAAAATGTTTTGATGGACTAGTACTGTGCACGTTTTCATTTAATGTCGTACATCCAGATCCACGTTGTATAAACAAACCAAGTATATACCTAATCCAAATACACCTCACAGAGACAGAAAACACAGAATTATCCATTCTAATGCCACTCTTTAGGCTAAGTCTATACACACGCGGTTTTAAATGCACACATAATAGACAGACATTACCATCGTGTATATTCGTATACTTTATCTGCGCCTGTCACTAAATATCCTTATACGAATACATTTTCAGTTCGTGAATAGTTTACGTGAAGCTTAAAGCACTTAGCAAATGTTATAGTTACTATTCGGCCTATAATCCTTCGAGTTGGGCCATGAAATACGTGTGTATAATGTTACAATAATAACGCGTGTATAATGTGTTATGTTATGTTGTTATGTGTGTGTGTTGTTGTTGTTGTTATGTGTATGTAGTTACTGGGTGACACGATACTCATTGATAGGGCTGGTTGTCAGACTTTTGGGCTTGTAACTACCCGTAACGACTGTCAAAGATCTACGAATGACAGTTGGGACCAACGGCTTAACGTTCGACTGTACCTAGTGTATGTAGGGTAGGAAATGAAGGTATTGGCAACGTCATCATTATAAAAGCCTTATTCACCTACACAATGCGATTAAATTGCCTGTAGCTTACTATAAATTGAAGGCACAATAAACGGTGTACCTATCGGCTAAATAGTGTCTTTAGACGATACAAGTCATATACAAGATGTAACATAAATAACGCACAACCTCTTAAGGGGTCATTGTACTCATCATTATGAATAACTTTTACTATGGGACCAAACCTGAAATCGCGAAAAAAAATCAGCTGTTCCCTACATTTTGACGAGTTATGCGAACATAAAATGTAGGGAGAAGCTGATTTTTTTCCCCCGTTTTTAGGTTTGGTCCCATAATAAAAGTTGTCCATAGTGATGAGTATAATGACCCCTTAAGAGGTTGTGCGTTAATTATGTTACACCTTGTATAAAATTATGTTGCTTTAGGCAACAGGCAAGAAAGTTGCATCGTGTAAATGAGGCTTAATGGATCAACGTCATGATAGATAATTGAAAAGAGGGTTAATTGCTTTGAAAGAACTTTCGGACGCCTACGATGGCGGACAAATTGAAGTGTTGTAAAAACAAAGTCGTGTCGCTTTTGTTATTAGCGACGGACATTATGAGTTTGTATTTGTGTGTTTGTGTTGCAGTGAAGTATTTTTATAGTAAAAACTATTTTTTGGATAGATTGTGATAAAATTAATAATTGGGTTTGTTTGTTATGGATAACAATAGTCATTATTTTGTTAAAACTATTATTAGATTTTTAACATATCTTGGGACCCTGGGATTCCGGACCTTTGGAAGGCGTACGAGGGGCCGAAGCCAACTTGCAGAGGCCCGTTAGACGTTTCTATTAAATTTAGACACCAACCGACGATCATCCCCTTTTGCTCTATGCAAGTGCACCCAAGGACAGCCCCCGTTGGTGCAGGACAATTGCAGAACATGGAAACAAAACAAAACATGGGTTTGGGTGGTTATAGTGGATTGGTTACCCAGAACTATCGAAGGACTATGTCCCCTGCCTAATCAATGTTACTACAGGGATTAAATGGCAGGGGGTGACTTGCACTCTCAATAATGGGCCCCCGAAAACGTTCGCTAGTACATTGTGACGTAGCGATAAGGGGCCAACACTTCCTAAGGTGCTTTAGGAGTGGAGAGGTATTCCACGACTATCAGGACAATCCCGGAAGTACGGTTAAGAGCTACCAGCATCTTACTGGAATACTTCCTTCCTCCGAGCACGTTTGCTCTTGCGAATCTCCACTCAAGCCGGCCAATAAATGCAAGAAAGAGGTGAGAGCTTCGTTCCTCGTCAGTGTTCACTCCAGCCGGCCAATAAAGGTAACCAAGAGGTGAGGAACATGACTTCTCCCGGGAGATAGGGTCCGTGGGGTTGTAACTGCCCAACAACTCGCCACATTATTAGATTTTTATTATTAGGATTAGTGAGCATTATTTAATAAGTAAATGGAAGTTAACTAACTACTGTTTAGCTAGCCGTGAAAACCTATAATTGGCTTCATGTTTCTTATTCCGGTATATTTATGTAAAGCTGTTGGTTTTCCACGTGATAAATAAATAAAATGTATTCTTCGAAACGTCACTAATCAACTGCCCTGATGTCTATGGGCACTTAATTCCTTTTACGTAGAATACCAAACAAATGTAACTAATTGCAAGTTAATTTCGCAGTAGGTAAGTGACAATGTCTGCTACGTCATTTGTAAACGACATGTTGCAATCATGAATGAATTAAGCAGATCAGCGGACGTAACGTTTACGGAAAACCACAATTGAATATTGTTACGGTTTTACGAGTTGTATGACAGAATTTCATTCATTCTAAAATTGTAAATAAATAAATTAATGATTGTAAAAGTAAAATAAAAGTATAAGTATTACAACATTAAAATTACAATATGTAGATAGCGTTGATCACAAAATAGGCATAGCCTGTGTTTTGGGCACCATTAAAATTGTGCAGTGTAGTTATAGGTTACATACCTACCAAAATTGGCAAAAGGAAGATAAATGCTGCCACAAACAAGTGTGACACGCGGCGCAAATCGCACGCGACACAAAGGCACCGAATGTCGCGCGACTAGTGGTACCTTTGTGTCGCGCGCAATACGCGTCGCGTGTCGCGCCTGTCTGAAGGAGCCTTCATTCGACCTCTTCCTATTTGACAGTCTGAATATAGCTGTCGATTTACCATAAGCTTTGCTCTACTTTGGTATTGGACACTAGAAAGCAAGAAGCACAATGAAATTGCAAAAGTACCCACGAATAATAATAAATTGCCCTTGGCAATGTTTTTTCTTTTACGTTAAGGCTCCTACAAACAGGCGCGACACGCGACGCGACACAATGGCACCGCTCGTCGCGCGACACGCGGTTCCTTTGTGTCGCGCCTGTTTGTAGGAGCCTTTATAGCTTTTTATTTTCCCACCACTGGAAACGTACCTATTTTATAAATGGCATTTCCTGCGGTAATTGTGTAACACACTTATAGTTGCAATGTCTTTCGTTTTGACCATTCAACAACATTCATTACGTTAATTACGCTGTCGAGCAGCTGATTTTTCTAACATATAAAGTAATGAAATAGGAATTTCTTTCAAAATCCTTTGGATCTTGAAAGAAAGTGTGTTACGTAATTGGGATGCAGCCGATCTATTCTGTAAATCTCATTGTGAAAACTTAGATGAAGTGAACTCGAACTGAGCTGCCTTTGCTCCTGATGCTTGGGATTGACACTATTGACAGCTCACTTCAAGCTCACTTCACAAAAGTATTCACGGTGAGATTTTTACAGAATACTTCATCTAATGCTAGGGATTGACACTATTGACAGCTCACTTCAAGCTTTCTTCACAAAAGTTTTCACGGTGAGATTTTTACAGAATACTTCATCTAATGCTAGGGATTAACACTATTGACAGCTCACTTCAAGCTCACTTCACAAAAGTATTCACGGTGAGATTTTTACAGAATACTTCATCTAATGCTAGGGATTGACACTATTGACAGCTCACTTCAAGCTTTCTTCACAAAAGTTTTCACGGTGAGATTTTTACAGAATACTTCATCTAATGCTAGGGATTGACACTATTGACAGCTCACTTCAAGCTCACTTCACAAAAGTTTTCACGGTGAGATTTTTACAGAATACTTCATCTAATGCTAGGGATTGTCACTATTGACAGCTCACTTCAAGCTTACTACACAAAAGTATTCACGGTGAGATTTTTACAGAATACTTCATCTAATGCTAGGGATTGACACTATTGACAGCTCACTTCAAGCTCACTTCACAAAAGTATTCACGGTGAGATTTTTACAGAATACTTCATCTAATGCTAGGGATTGTCACTATTGACAGCTCACTTCAAGCTCACTTCACAAAAGTATTCACGGTGAGATTTTTACAGAATACTTCATCTAATGCTAGGGATTGACACTATTGACAGCTCACTTCAAGTTTTCTTCACAAAAGTTTTCACGGTGAGATTTTTACAGAATACTTCATCTAATGCTAGGGATTGACACTATTGACAGCTCACTTCAAGCTCACTTCACAAAAGTATTCACGGTGAGATTTTTACAGAATACTTCATCTAATGCTAGGGATTGACACTATTGACAGCTCACTTCAAGCTTTCTTCACAAAAGTTTTCACGGTGAGATTTTTACAGAATACTTCATCTAATGCTAGGGATTGACACTATTGACAGCTCACTTCAAGCTTACTTCACAAAAGTTTTCACGGTGAGATTTTTACAGAATACTTCATCTAATGCTAGGGATTGACACTATTGACAGCTCACTTCAAGCTTACTACACAAAAGTATTCACGGTGAGATTTTTACAGAATACTTCATCTAATGCTAGGGATTGTCACTATTGACAGCTCACTTCAAGCTTACTTCACCTATGTTTTCACCGGCTGATCCATCAATTCTATCCCATGATACAACAAAACATTACATTTATTGCTTTTATTTTGATTACTTACCGACTACCGACACAAAAAAAAGGCAGAATTATTTTAGAGAGCTCACCCATATGGGTAATAGTGTGTGTAGATTTTTGTCTTCATTTTAATAGTAATTGCTAAAACTAATCGGTGTTGGTTTTGACCGTCGTCGGTACAGTATTTACAACATTGTAAATTTGTCACAGGACAATGTTCCTTCGAATGTCATCTTTACAGTTGGTTTTCGTTTAGCAATCACTTAGGTATAAAGTACCTACCTAAGTAAATAGTACATTATGTTATGTATGATGCTATGATGTATCTATTCCTTTGAAGACTTATGATGCACGCTCGCCGCTCCATCCACAAGCGAACATTTTAATCCTTCACCCTCCGCTAACTTTTTGGCCCCATTTCTACCACCACGATACAAATCTCTTTGGGAGTTTCTGTTAATTTGTGAGCAGATATGCGCCATATAATATATTGTATTATATATGTATACGTGTAGGTGAAGGTATGTAGAATTGTAGATTAAAGGTTGAAATAAGTACACCCGCGAATGTTCCCGGTTGCCCACTTTTCGCCCGTATTCCTTTAGTAATAAGGTTGAAAAGTGGTCGACCGGGAACGCTCGCCTACGTACCTATAAATGTGTAGTTAAATGTCAAAACCCGGTAAGTCACATTCACATCCCTACTCAAAACTGAACTGTGACTGGGGTCAAATTTGAAATGTAAAAATGTATTATGTTTGTTTTTTCCAAGGTCACTAAAAACACTACTGAAATACTTAGAGCAGTTAACTTAAAAATCGATGATTTCTGTCATATCCCAGTATGTCCGTTGACATGTGTATATAAGGTGTATCTATTCATACACGAAATCTCTTAAGGGGTCGTTGTACTCATCATTATGAACAACTTTTACTATGGGACCAACCCTGAAATCGCGAATGTACGATGATTTTTTTTCGCGATTTCAGGTTTGGTCCCATAGTAAAAGTTGTTCATATTAATGAGTACAATGACCCCTTAAGAGATTTCGTGTATGAATAGATACACCTTATATACAGTCAAGCACGTCCGCGACGACCAATCAGCGTAAAGTATGAAGTCTAAGATGGGCTGCCATTTCCATGAGTTATCGGAGTGAAGCCGGCAAGTTCAAAGTGATTTTTTTCAAATTCCGGTACGTTTCGCTAGTTTATATCAAACATCGTTATGTCCATACTTTAAAACCGGTTTTTTAGCTTAATCCGATATTTATATGTTTAAGTAGGTACATATTATTTTTATTCTAATAAACACAATCTCCTACACGAGTGATCGTTTAATAAAAAAAACTCTATACCCAAAAACATTTCTTTCATTTCCCACTTTTTTCACCCGCATAAGTATCGATGTCGTAGGGATATCGAGATTAAAAGTAGCCTATATGTTAATCCAGGTTACAAACTATCTGTGTGCTAAATTTCATCCAAATCCGTTCAGTAGTTTTTGCGTGAAAGAGTAACAAACATACACACACACTCACAAACTTTCGCCTATATAATATTAGTGTAAAGTGTGATGTGATAGTGGGGTTAAATATTTAACTACACAAATAACAATTAATTTACGGTTTGAATTTACATTGCTCCTTCGTAATCATTTAGTAGGTGCCTGTAGTAAATTTTAGTTTGTTTAAATAGTCTGATGTCTTGACGTCTATAAAATGAAAAATGGTTTTTTTATCACATCTATTCAAAAAGAGCTAGTTTATTCTTCGTAAACAGGGACTAAAATAGCTCTTTAATCTGGTGTCCGCAACTCCACGTCAGTGTGCGTATTTTGCGTAACCCCCTAGGGACTACAAGTAATTTGAATTTGGAATGTGGATATTGTTAGTAAAAGTTCCAATCACCAAAGAGATCAATCACGAACATTATATGAACAAATAACAGGCTGTTTGATAAACCGCGCGCGAGCCAAATTAAAAAAAGAATAGTGAAAAAATCAAAAACGCGCGAAATGCATTCCGCCTTCGTTCGTAATTATTTACTCAAAATCAGATTTAACTTAGTTTTAATAATATTTCTTTTAATATATTCCTAATTGTATGTAAATTAATAAACGTACTATTCTTATTCATAAGTTGCACTTACTTATTTTCTCATAGACGGTGATAAAAAGCAGTGTCCACCTTGGGAGCAAACTATTTTAAGATCGAATGACGTTCTTTGAATCCATCGCTGCGCTCTGGATTCAAACAAACACTCGCCTTTAAAATAGTTGTTTGCTCCTTTGGCAAACAATCTACTATTATTTCTGTAAGTGAGTTTGTACAAATACTTTTACACGTCAAAAATAAATTACCTATATTTTAAAACTAGATGAGTCCGGTGTTTCTATAGATATTTATAAGAAAAACCGACCAAGAGCGAGTCGGACTCACACACGAAGGGTTCCGTAGGTACCACCGTACAATATTTAATACTACATATTTAAAAAAATATGCATTTTAACAAAAAACAAAACAAAAAAAAACTTGGTTTTGCAAAGATAACTTTGTATTTCATAATGATATTGTGAATTACAAAGTTATTTTTTTATGTTTTATTTAATTACAGTATATGGTTCATGATACACAGAAGTTTCAAATTACTAACTTGTTTAGTTGTTGTGATAGAGCTCGTACAAAATGGTTTAAAACGGACAACTTTATTACGGCCCCGTATTTCATAATTTTTGAAGATAAAAATAACAAAAATTATATTTGTACTCTACTCGATGAGTTCTAGACAGTGACACCATGCCAGGGTGAGAAAAAAATTTTTTTTTTCAAAATCAAAAGTTTATTGTATGGGGACCTGCTTTTTAAAATTTATTTTATTTTTAATATTTGTTGTTATAGCGGCAGTAGAAATACACAATTTGTGAAAATTTCAACTATCTACCTATTACGGGTCATGAGATACAACCCGGTGACAGACAGCCGGACGGACGGCCGGACAGCGAAGGCTTAGGGTTCCGTTTGGCACCCTGTGGGTACGGAACCCTAAAAAGGGTGTTTCCTATCCGACTACTCTGAGAAGAAAGACCGTAACATATACATATTAAGATTGTGGGTAGGTAGGTAGGTACCTACCTACCCACAATCAATATCAAAATCAAAAAATCAAAATCAAATCATTTTTAATTCAGGCATTGTATAAGTACATACAAATACATTTCACCCATAGAGACTACATGTCATAAATACGTAAACATTATTATTATTAATTTATATGTATTACAAATTAAATTAAATTAAATGAAATTAATACGTTCATACATTATTATTATTACACATTATTATTATTATATACTTATATTTATTAGATAAATTAATTCGTCATTATTATTACCTGATTACGATATGTATACCACAATATATGTTTCGGTTACTTTACTACTTTTAAGTAGTAGTGCCCCCAGGCGATTTTGGGTCAGAAAAAAGAAATGAATTGCTTGCGTAGGTGTTCATGATAGATCACCATTACACAATACACCCAACAATTTCAATCGAGAGAATATGAAGGGAAACTTCCAAGAAATTCCCGCCTGACCTCCCGTCATGGAATTTGTGAATGAAGGGTGCGAAACTAAGATGGCCGCCGCGCGTCGGCGCGGCGGCGACGGGCCAGGTAAATACTTTTACAATAATACAAATAGCATCGCGCAATGATTTTTTTTAGGTTTCTTACCTCAAAAGGAAAAACGGAAACTTATAGGTTCACTTCGTTGTCCGTCGGTCTGTCTGTCTATCTGTCTGTCAGTTTGTCAAGAGCTTTTTCTCAGGAACGCGTGGAGGTATCAAGTTGAAATAATTATCAAATACGAAGGTCTAAGCTCCCTTGGAGCTCTAAAAAAATCAAGCTACTAAGTCAACGCAATAAAAAAATACGGTCATTTATGCGACATATTTTGATACTTGCAAATAAATCAAAACCTAAAGGTACTTCCCGTTGATCATGAAATTTGGCAAGAAGCAAGGTCTCACAGCACAAGTAAATAAAAAGTCCGAAAATCATTAATTTGTAGTTTTATCACATATTTTTTTTATTTGGGACTTAAATATAACTGGCGAAATGTGGGTGTATACTACACACCTCTGCCTAACCCTGCGGGGAAACAAGGCGTGATGTTATGTGATGTGTTTTTTTTGTGATTACAAACTTACATTTGCAGTTGGAGAATTGACCGTGACGTATATCGATGTATGGGAGAACATGTTTTTCAACTACAATGTTAAGTTTGTTTTTGAGATAAATTCATCCCAACTACGAAACCCTTCATTGTGCGTGGTCCAACACGCACTTGGCCGGGTTCTTTTTCATATCGCATCTTTGTTATTCAGTGATCCGAATATTATGCCGACAAAAAGGAAATAATGATGGACTTGCATATTTTGCGCCTACTACGGTAACGAGGACGATAGCGAAACGAAATTTTGAATTTTGTGAAAAAATTAAAGATGAGGATGATCACATGTGCCTTTGTCTATGAAAGAGAGACAAGCGTTTAATGTCCTGTGATTAGATATTATGATGTTTTGATTTGAGAAATGTATAAGGTATGTTATAGGTATGTAAGTACCTATTACTTATGTATAGGTATATATGCTAGCTTGCTTTATTTTACGAATTTAACTCTATTGCCTGCATTGAAATCTCACACCACGGTAGTTAAACCTTTAAAAAAATGCGTGGCAGCTTATGAAAAGTGCGAGAAAATGACAGTGTCATACATTCGTACCTATTTATTTATACATCTACTTAAACAAATAAATAAAATTGAAGTGTGTTTGTAATGTCAAAATAACAACTTTTCATTAAATGCATAATGAACGTATATACGGTTTTAAGGCAAAAAACCAATTTTTTAATTTTTTGTCTATCTGTCTGTTTGTTCCGGCTAATCTCGGAAACAGCTGGACCGATTTTGACGGGAGTTTCACTGGCAGATAGCTGATGTTACGGGGAGTAGCTTAGGCTAAGTTCACAATAAAGCACGTTAACGCAGGTCAACGCGCGATTAAATTTATAAAGAGTTCAGATGACAAGCGCTAGTCGCGCGTTGCGAGAGCTCGTCAGTCTGTTTTGGTAGAGCTTAGAAAATGGACGTGGAAGAGGATATTATTTTGTGGTTATTAGGTATTATTAAAAAAAATATAGAAAGAAAACAGACACATTGGGTTTACCCTATTTTCAAGAATAGACCCTCTAGAAGTTTGTTTGCGACATTATATCCGAATCTGAGAGACAGTAAATCTAAATACTTTATTTACTTCAGAATGTCTATAAAATCATTCGAAAATTTGCTTCAACTCAACAAAACAAAACGACGAAAATTCACGCGATCGCGACAGAAGCGCGCGCTCAAGAGAACAGCACACGGGCGTTATTTATGTATCAAAGCGCGCATCAACGCGCGATCGCCTGCGTCTAGAGACTTTTTCTCTGAGCGCCGCGCGCTCATGTGATCGGTTGTATGTAAATATAAATACCAGGATGTTTAGTCGCGCGATTTGAAAACGTGCGTCAAAATTTTGCCACCTGAACATGGCCTTAGGCTACCTTTATTTTAGAAAAATAATTAGGGTTCCGCGCAAAAAAAAATTAAACCCATGAAATTGTGAACAAAAAGTCGGATTTGAAAATTTCTTTTTGCATTTGGTAGCCTAATTCTCGAGGATGGTTATAGGCTATTTAACATCACACTACTACCCTTAGGAACCGACTAAAAAGAAAAAAAAGTCAGAAAGAACGCTAAGCGAAAACGTAGTAATAGCGCGGGTGTCACGCGGCGGGTCGGGGGACGAGGGAGTTTTATTAAAATGTGGCTGTTAGTTTAATATATCTTACGACTTCCACGCGAACGAAGTCGCGACCGGGCACAGCTATTCATTTCATATCAAATGTATTTCAAACGTGAAAATAGGTAATAGGTAGGTACCTACATACAATAAAATAGATGTTTTATTCACGATAATGATTAATGAACCACTCTGTTATTTTGCGTTTTCGTAAATGATTTTGTTGGAAAAAATATTCACAATAACACAATTTGATAATAATTCCTCTGAGTTAGTTCTATGCCTTAGAATGTCTGATTAAAATCCGTGAACAAATTGGTTATAATTCATTTCTACAAATCTTGCTGTGTTCTCTACAAAATACATATTTATTACTTATTTAGGGCGTGTAATTACCAAAACCAACCGCTTGTTTTGCTCAAATAAATGCCTAGCTTGGTAGACAGCAAATAGCAATTAACTAAGGAACATTACTAAACAGAACTTTGTACCACAACACAAATAATTTCAAATGAATTAGTTATTATATTACAAACTAAAGGAAGATAAGTACCTACAGTATATCTAACACAAACATACATACATTAATACATACATCATAATAATTTTCTTTTCTTTTTATATCTGTAATTTCTATGGTGTACCTACATTATTATGTAGGTAGGTACATAATTATTTAATTATTACTTGCAAAATCGGCAAAACTTAAGCATGCTCAGTTTAGAAAATATTTCTGCGGAAGCGCAGCAAGTGACACAACACATCCCTTCCTGGGTTCGCCGAATTAGAGACAAAAATACATTTGTGTGAGTACAGGGCGTGTAACAGAAAATAACAACAAAAATAAGCAACAAATCAAATAAAAAACAAACATGCATCCCATTGGTCAAAACGCATGCATCGGGCGACCGAGTCGTCAGCCGTGCTATGAGATTATCGCCTTTAAAGGTGAGCATGCGGAAGTTTGACCGACAGTACTTACATCTGTACTTGTCCTACAGTACATTTCAATGGGAAATCATCAAAATAATACGTTTTATGAACTTATATTTTATACTAGCTGTGCCCCGTGACTTCGTTCGCGTGGAAGTCGTAAGATAGGTACACAATAGACTAAAATAACAGTCACATTTTAATAAAACTTCCTCGTCCCGCAACCCGTCGCGTTGCATCCCCCGCCCGCGCTATTACTTGTTTTCGCTTAGTGTTCTTTCTGACTTTTTTCTTTTTGCTCGGCTCCTAAGAGTCGTAGCGTGATGTTAAACTATCCTCGAGATTTGGGCTACCAAATTCAAAAGAATTTTTCAAATCCGTCTTTGTTCACTAGTTCATGGGCTTTAATTTTTGCGCGGAACCCTAATTATTTTTCTAAAATAAAAGTAGCCTAGCTTACTCCCCGTAACATCAGCTATCTGCCAGTGAAAGTCCCGTCAAAATCGGTCCAACTGAACAAACAGACAGACAAAAATGTTAAAAATTGCTTTTTTTATAAGTACTCTATAATCTTTCATATGCATTTAGTAAAAAGTTGTTATTTTGACATTACAAACAGACACTTCTACTTTATTTATATGTATACCTACACTACCTACCTACTTATTACACTCGATGTAACATAAATTTTAACTCGTTAGTGTATTCTAGTAGTTGCTACAAGTGTAAAATGCCATTCACCCGTAAGTCTAATTGTCTATTTCAATTTACATAATTCGCGACCACGAAGCGGTACAGTAATTTGGGTAGCCTTGACAAGTTCATTTACTGACAGCACCGGCCGACCGATGACAGTATTACGCTGCGTTTCCATCAGAAATGAGCGAGGATGCGTAGCGAGGGATGTGTGTGAAACTAACGAATAACATCGCTTCTTTTTAATAGCTTGAGCTAAGCTAGTGTTGTTATTGGTTAGTTTTACGCACATTCGCTGCTACGCATCCTTGCACATCTCTAATGAAAATGCACCCTAGCCGACGTTCGCACGGACGCGATAATGACGCGGCGGGGGTTTTATCGCGCACTGGATTTTCAACTCTCGGTGTTGAGCCGAGCATTGAGAATCCAACAGAGTGCATTCCAACGCGCGTAAAAAACATACTGTTGCATTTTCAACTCTAGGCGCTAAGTAGAGCGTTGCAAATCCCGCCGCGTTATTTTGGCGTCCGTGCGTATTTCGGTTTAAGGGGGAAGCGCTAAGGTAGCCCGCGAAATTCAAATTTTCTTACTATTTTTGCAATTTGCAGCTCAGTATCAGGGCGAATGTTGATTAAAGTATGATTCACGATCGTAACAAATATGTATTTACAGGATTATAATCATTGGAATCAGTAATACAATCCTTGAGTTAGTATAATCCTGAAATGTCAAAAGTTCATGAAATAGTCATTCAATAGGGTTACTTGGTCTTAAAGAGTTGTATCGATGACTTTAATGATTACAATTCTGTCATTACGTATTTGTTACGGTCGCGAATCATATTTTAATCAACATAGGACCTAATACTGACCTGAAAATTGCTAAAAACGTAAGAAAATTTGAATTTCGCGGGCAACCCTGGCGCTTTCACCTTAATGTGATAATGTTACCATTTGTCTCCATAAGGGGTGAAGTAAGAAGTTTTATATCAGTACCTACGGAACTCATAATTATAGCGAGATGAAGTGGAGAACTTTAACGATTACTTCGTTTTAATGGCAAATATTCTATATCTATCACTTTATATTCAAACTTCATAAATGGCCTATGGGTATTATGTGGGTGTACTATAGGACACCTCTGGAGGAGCTCGTGGCTAAATAATAACAGCCGCACGTGTCGATCCATCAGGTTAAGCTACGCTTGCTCGCGGGGTTGTCCGTGGATGGGTGACCATCTTTACATACCGAGACTCCTCCGTGCCTCAGAAAGCACGTTAAGCCGTTGGTCCCGGCTGTCATTCGTAAATCTTTGACAGTCGTTACGGGTCGTCAGAAGCCGGAAAGTCTGACAACCAGTCTTACCAAGGGGTATCGTATTACCCAGTTACTGGGTTGTGGAGGTCAGATAGGCAGTCGCTCCATGTAAACCTACTGGTATTCAGCTGTATCCGGTTAGACTGGAAGCCGACCCCAACATAGTTGGCAAAAGGCTAGGCAGATTGATTGACTATAGAACACCTCTGTCCAACCCTTCGGGGAATACAGGCGTGATATTATGTGTGTGTTATGTGTGGCATAATTGTTTATAGAGAGTGAATGAATTTATTGATAAAAAAGAATTTAACAGATAAATATAGTCTACTGAGTTTTCATTCCATAAGTACTTACCTATCTATTATTGTTATTATTAGACATGTTAGAATAATAATTTTAATAATTTAATATCGTTTTAAATTTTTACATTTACTTAACATGTTTAAATATTTGTATGCCAGTTGATGGCGAAACATGTAAGATCATAATTCTACAAGACCATGTTTTAAAGCAAATAAATATATTATATTCTATCTATACATGTAAGTACACAAATAAATAAAATTAAAGTGTCTGTTTGTAATGTTAAAATAACAGCTTTTTACTAAATGCATAAACTGTCGTAGGTATGTACGATACTTATCTATAACGTTTTTCGGCTAATCTCGAAACTCTCCTGGTTCGATTTTGACGGAACTTTCACTGGCAGATAGCTGATGTTATAAAGAATATCTTAGTGTACTTTTATTTTAGAAAAAGAATAGGGTGCCGCGCAAAAAAAAATAACACCCATGAAGTTGCGAACAAAATCCGATTCAAATAGGGAAGTATTGACAACCACGCGGGTGAAGCCGCATGACACATTTCTACAGGGTGACTTTGAAAACATGCGACAATATTTAAAGGGGAGTTCTACCCATCAATATGAACAACTTTTACTATGGGACCAGCTTCGAATTCGCAAAAAAAATTCAACCTTATACCAAATGGTCCAATCGGGTATTACTTTTATACGGGAAGATCGGTTTTTTTTGCGAATTCAAAATTGGTTCCATAGTAAAAGTTGTTCATATTGATAGGTATAACACCCCCTTAAATTTTGTCGCATGCTTTCAAAGTCAGCCTATACAGGGTGTAAGGGACAGACCTACGCAGACTGATGGGGTGAATTCAATATAACATACTAAGATGACCGGTACATGAAATTATTTCAGGAAACTTATGGGAATCCTGATTTGTTTTATTACCTCACACGCAATGTTTCGTTACCGTGGCAAGACGCGCGTAGCGTACGGCAGCGCAGCGGGCTTTCGACCGCCGCGCCGCCGAGTATTTCAACATCCATTGCTGATTTTTTGATTTTAGCTGTTTTATTTACACACACACACACACACCCCAACACGCACGCACACACTCATACTCGTAAAAGTGATTGTATTTGTATTTTTAGTTTCTCCTCTCTGCTTTTCTTTTTTTATACCTGTTTAGCTCGTACGTTTATCATGTAAGGGAAGAGCGGAGCCTTCAACTACAGGCATTTTTTATGCTTAAATGGAGACTCCTCGATATGCAGTGTAAGCCAAATGAGATGTATGAAATAAACTTATTTTATTTTATTTATTTATTTTGTTTTATTTATTTACATAAATGGAGTGCTGCGTACTGAGAATGTAATTTTACTTTGAAATAAAGGAATAATACTCGTAACTGAGAATACGATAAAAAATATGAAAATTTTACTGAGAATATTTCCGGTGGAATATGATTTCAAATCAGGAGCTGAATGCACCCTGTTAGTTTGCGGAGGGCTGTCCCTTACACCCTGTATAGTTAGAAGAACGAAGTAAAAATAAAATACGTAAAGGTGCACGCAGAAAAAAAGGTATCAGCTGCTTGCGTGATGCTGCACCCGGTGCGTGTCGTAACACTCGTAACACCCGACTACATACTGCAAAACAGACTCCATTATACATACGTAAAGCTTAAAACCTCCATAATTCTAACTACTTAATTGATTTTATATGTATCTAGTACTACATACATACATAAGTACATACATAAACTCACGCCTTCTTCCCATGGGGGTAGGCAGAAACTACAGAACGCCACCTGCTACGATCCTTACATACTCCTTTTGCCTCGTTTACATTCATACATCTGGTCATACACGCACGCCGGTTGCGAGTACTGACCTTTCTGAAGAACATCACCAATAAGATCATTATATGTCTTCCTAGGGCGTCACCTTCCGGCGTTTCCACTCACATCTGCCGTGTAAATACCTTTTGTTAGTCGACTTTCATTCATCCTCTCAACATGACCAAACCATCTAAGCATACTCTTTTCAATTTTTGTTACTACATCTTCTTTTAAACCGCACCGTTGCCTTATCACATCATTTCTCAGTCTATCATTTATAGTCACACCACACATGCTTCGCAAGGAACGCATTTCCACAGCATTTATTCTACTTTCATGCTTCTTTTGCCATACCCAACATTCACTTCCATACATAAGCGTAGGCACCAGCACACCATTGTGAACAGCCAGTCGGGCCTTTTTGGACATTAACTGGTTGGTCACAACTGCATGTATCCATTCACTTTATTTCCCGCATTTACTCTCCTTTCCACATCTTCATCTATCTTTCCATCCCTTGTAAACAGACTCCCCAAATATACAAACTCACTTACTTGCTCCACACTTTTATCATTTATTTTCACATCACACATCGATACGTCCTTTTCTCTTTCAAACACCTTCGTCTTATTCACATTTATATTCAACCCTTTCATCTTGTATGCTTCATCCATGACAGTCACTAGGACCTCATTAACAACGGTATCGGATTAATATTTGACTAAATCCACGCGTAAATAGAAAAGGCACATAAATTGTCTCTAGATATTGTAAAAAAGCTAATTAAAATAATAACTAATAATAATTTATTTCACAAAACAAAGTCTTCAGTTCATATACGAACGAAATGGGATATTTATTATGAATACAAAATATTGGAGCCGATTCTCTTGTAAGTACACCGATCTAAACTATCACTAAAATTACTTATTCTTGGCTATGAGAATCTTAAAGCTATTCTGCAAAAAAAAAATATCTCTAAATTTAAAAATAATTTTGACACAACTAAATCGAATTTGACAATCGCGACTCCACGTGGTAAGTACTCGTTTGCCCTACCCCGTGTTTTTTTTTTTTGTTGAGCCGGAGGCGCGCAGGGGAGGCAGCCTAGACATGTTTTATATGGAATTTTTCACTTTTTGTATGGAAAATATGAAAATTATTACCTACGTGTTGAGTTTTATGGGTTTATGCGTTTAGGACACAGTTTTGCGAGATAAACAAAAGAAAAGAAAAAAAAGATACAGTACTGTTCTTGCACGTAAAGTCGAGGTGTTGGTGTGAATTTTAGTTCAATGCCAACTAATTTTATTTCAGACCTTTTTAGTCGCGATTAAAAATAGTAAGATTTAGTTAGAAAATCTAATTTAGTAAGAAAATTTTAGGTGAAAAAAGTCAAATTCAGAATAGCAAAATTACCATTTTCACTAAAAACTAATATAACTCAGGGCCACCTTAGTGCTGTCAAACTAAAATATAGTAAAGTTGTGTCAATTTAGTTTAATTTCAGAATGGGAAATCGTCGTTTGACAGGAATAAACTAAATTTTGGTGATTTTTAGTCTAGTTTAGACGCATTTGTGACAAGAGAAGCGGTACCATTGTAGAACATTTTAAAAGAGTAACAACGGCGGAGTTTCTGGCCCATTCTTCTCCATACGAAACTACCTTTTGGAAGGGGCGACTAGAATCAATTCTATTTTTTTTTGACGTTCTAAAGTGGCTTTTTAAGTGCGGCCTATTTGAAATAAACGATTTGACTCTGCCTTTGAAATTTAAATTAATAAACACTATCTACCTCTTGTTGTTTTGATATTGTACTCAGTAGCTCTACAAAAGTCAATACACATAAATCCCATTAGGGAACCAATAATTGCGATTGAAGTAGAAAGAAAAACCCGAGGGTTGCCTTTTTTTGTGAAACAATTTTGAGTGGGTGTAGAAGCTCTTTGTTTACACACTTGACAGATAAGAGCCATTTTCTAAGCGACGATTCGTTTGTGATTGAAGTGGTATTCTGTGTTGATTTGTCACTTGGGATAGAAAAATATTTTTACTTTCTTTTATTCGATTCTGTTTAATGGGGAAGCGCTAAGGTAGCCCGCGAAATTCAAATTTCCTTACGATCGTCGCTATTTGCAGCGCAGTGTCTGGGTGTGTGTTGATTAAAATATGGTTCGCGACCGTAACAAATATGTATTTACAGAATTATAACCATCAGTGGCGCAGATAAAGGGTGTCTCAGTAAGAGTGCACTTTTTAAAATTGGATTTTTTTTTTTTCATACAAGTGGCAACTCTGAAATTTGACAGCTGTCACCTCTGTTTATTCCGATTATTAAAAATGGAGCGATTTTCGAAAGAACAACGCGTTATAATTGTGAAAACTCATTACAAAAATGGGGAAAGTTACGCTGAAACCGCTCGGAAACTTCGCCAAATTTTCAGCCGAGAAAGTGCACCTAATGTGTCAACCATTCGAAGAATGGTCAAAAAATTTGAAAAAACTGGGTCGATTATGGATGATAAGAATCCTTTGCGTCAACGGACCGGTCGGTCTCTTGAAAACATTGCTGCTGTAAACGAGTGTCGCCGAAAACCCGAAAACATCAATTCGGCATCGTTCTCAACAACTTCAAATTTCACGAAGCACTACGCAGCGAATTTTGACTAAAGACCTCCACCTTCATGCGTACAAGATTCAGCTAACTCAGGAGCTCAAACCAGCAGACCACGGAAAACGCCGGCAATTCGTTCAATGGGTAATGGAGCAAAGTGAAGTCGATGCCAATTTTTCGAAAAAAAGTCATTTTCTCCGATGAAGCGCATATCCATATGAATGGCTTCGTGAATGCACAAAATTGTCGGATTTGGGACTCGGAAAATCCTCATGCAATCCAAGAGAAACAAAGGCACCCACAACGAGTAACTGTCTGGTGCGGATTTTGGTCAGGCGGCGTGATTGGTCCTTACTTTTTTGAAAATGAGGCCAAAATGGCAGTGACTGTGAACGGCATTCGTTACAGGAATATGATAACGGACTTCTTGTGGCCTCAACTGGACGGCATGAATCTGACAACATGTGGTTTCAGCAGGACGGCGCAACCTGCCACACCGCGCATGAAACAATCGACTTATTGCAGCAACGATTTCCAGAACACATTTGCTCACGAAATTCTGATGTCAACTGGCCACCAAGATCGTGCGATTTAACGCCGTGCGATTTTTTTCTTTGGGGTTTTGAAATCTCGAGTTTATGCGAATAAACCCGAAACAATTCCTGAGCTCAAATCGGAAATCCAACGCGTCATCGGTGAGATACAGCCACATCTCTGCGCAAAAGTCATGGAAAATTTCATGAAAAGAGTAATGGCCTGTCATCGGAGCCGTGGTGTCATTTGCCGGATATTTTATTCCATACTTAATCGGAACATGTCTTCTTTACAATACAATAAAAATATCACAACTCTGTCATAAAATACTTGTTTTTATTTTAAAATGAAAAAGTGCTCTCTTACTGAGACACCCTTTACAATCATCATTAGAGGGAAGCCGAAGAAAAAATTGTTCAGTTCTCATAAACTCAGACAAAAAACTGTAGGTTTTCAATCTTATGATGTATTAGACTGGTATTTAATATAACTGTGTAATGTGTTGTGATACACAGTTACAGACACAGATGTACCTACCATATTACTTGGCAATAGTAGACATTAAGAAGAGTGCTTGTTCCGAAGGGAAGCCGGTAGGAATCGTGTTGTATGAAGGCTTCGCCCTTGATGATCATTAGAATCAGGAATACTCCTTAAAAGTTAGTATAGTCCTCAAATGTTAAGATTTCATGAAATAGTCATTCAATAGGATTAAGTACTTAGTCTTAGAAAATAAATTACATATTAGTTACGGTCGCGAATCATATTTTCATCAACATGCATACGGACCTGCAAATTGCAAAAATACGTAAGAAAATTTGAATTTCGCGGGCTACCCTGGCGCTTTCGCCTTATCGAGACAACTTCAATTGATAGATAGATAGATAAAACATTTATTCAGTGCACACAAAAGACATAGCACAACACACAAAAGCACAATTAAAAAGATGATAACAAATTACATGAATATACAACACATACAGAGTGCCAATATCCAAAAAAGAAAAACATTCTCGTAAGTATTTTAAGAAATAGAGTGACACGATAACAAACTTCAAATTGAATAACGAGGTTGTCAAATCTGACAACCTTTTCTGTTTACGGCGTAGCTAAAGTTCAAAGGTGTTACCTATATCTTTGATGTTGTATGCTCTATCTATAAATATACTTTTTTATAAATACTTAAGTCAGCAGGGGGATACAGTTAAAAGGTAAGCTAAATATACTGGGTGATTTTTTTACCGTGTCGAAATTTTTACAGGGTGTTCTACCCATGAACATGAACAACTTTCACTATGGGACCAACTATGAGATCACGAAAAAAAAATTTGCTGTTTCATACATTTTGGTCAAGTAGGTTTGAACTTTTCTATTAAACAGTAGATTTTTTTTTCGTGATTTCAGAGTTGGTCCCGTAGTGAAAGTTGTTCATATTCATGGGTAGAACAGCCTATAAAAATTTAGAGACGGTAAAAAAAATCATCCAGTATATAATAAAATGGTCTACTATGGATAGGTAATATCAGTAACGAAGTGACCAAAACAGGGGTCTACTCCCTAAGCACGAAGTCCATAGTTTCGGCCGAAGTTACGGGCGTTTCCTACTCCGTATCACTTACAGCCATAATATTAGTTCGGTTTCCGAATTAAGAATTAATGAGAACATGATTTTACAGTAACTGTCCCTACGTCCGATGAGTTTTTGCCCGTACGAAAATTTTAATTTTACACTTGTTTTGACGGATTAACTACTTTCGGTCGGGCCCGTATCTTCGTTGACGGACTTAGAGAGTAGAGCCCCTGATAACAAAGCACTCTTTCGTGTTCGTTAACAAAGAGATGGGAGATTTCCGCAAATGAACAAGGCCGGAGGCTCACCCACTTGCAGGAGGAAACACAAAAGCTACTAAACTTCAAAAACTCCGCTCAATTCATAGAGGTTTTATGCATCATACTACACACACAGCTGTTTTTGTTTTTCAACCCCACTTGTCTGGTTACACGTGCTGCTGGCTTTTTATAAAGCCGTCGCTCCTTAATGAACCGTATGCTCGGAAACGGCCGTCAGGACGCCCTAGCCAGGATATCCTGTTTAAAAAATAAAAGAGCTACCCTCACACCTTTGCAATAGCACACGAGTCTGAAATAAAAGACGACTTTGACGATTAACACCAAGGAGTAAGGTTGAAAATAGAATTAGGCCCTCTAAAGGGTTTAAATACCGAGCAAAACGTCTGTGTATGAGCGTGTGTGTGAGCAGCCGCTCCCAAATTGCCATCGCTTTGTGCTAACTATGCGTTTTGAAGTTATACTTGAGCTTTTATTTTTCATTTGGTAGCGAAAAGCTATTATTCTTAATAAGAAGTTATTTCCTTTTGCTGGCTCCTAATGTATTTTGCATGCATTTTTGTTTATGTTCTACACTGCACAATTTTCTAATGCACTACTTATATTAAATTTATTTAGTTTCGCCTAGCATACCTACCTACTAAACATAAACAAGCAAATTAACTATAAAATAAATAGGCAGTAGGCATTTACAATTTTTAAGTCTGTTTGCAAGTCTTTGTAAAAGAACAAGTAAAAATCTAAAATATCTACAAAATTATGCTTATTAGGTATTTTTGTGCAATAAAATAGAACAAGGAACCCATTTTGAACTTAGCGCGATTGATTTTTAGTACAAAATGGAACAACCCCGACGTTATGTTCTCAAATCTAACCTCATACATCTCCCGAGACAATCTTCCCAAAACAGAAACACAGCTTACTCCACCTTATCCGTATTATGCTTTCGTCTGTCTAGTCAATGGCGCTCTCCCGCTCGCACACTCATTCTTGCTAATATTCCCTTCTCTGTCACCTCGAGCCGAGAAAACGTTCGCGTTCGGTTTTTGTTCGTTCATCAGTCAGTTTGCGCCGGCAGCCGAAGGAGGGAGTGTCGTACTGCGCATGCGTGATAACCTCGACGATTGTCAAAATTCGAACGAACGTAAATAAACAAGTGAAAATAAATTTGTGCCAAAAACGTACGTTATTGTATTTAGGTATTTACACAGACTTATTATTGAAAAAGTGACATTTTGTTGTGAGATATTGTGCAACGATTTTGCGAGTGAGTATTCTTTTTGTTTTTTTTTTTCCGCATGCCCGTTTGGAGCCGGCAACCGGCACTGATTTTATCCAGTAGGAATTGTATAAATTCTTACTGTTGATTAAGATCTGCTGCAACAGTGGAGTAGGTACTGCACGGATGATAATCGTGGGATGTTATTGTTTCATTACTTTTGTCTTTTGAAATCCGCGTTGCGAGAAAAGATGCGACACTGCCACCGTTCGAATTTCGTAAAAAATGTCAAGTTTGTAACTAAAATTGAGTATTTGTGTAGGTTAGGTACGTGCTTAGTAGATAATATGTATTAAGTAATTAGATATAGATAAGATATCCCTTCGCAGCAGATATGTACCTCCAGAAAAGCTAATTTGGTTAGTCATCAATAGGTACCTAGCTACAGTACAAAGTTAGTTCACAACATTTCCGCCTAATTTCATTCCGGTTTAATTTGAAGTGTAATACTAATAATTAACTCGTGTGTATTTAGAACTATTAACTTTCCAATGTGTACTTGACGCCTCTCGGTGGGGCTTGTGGCTAAGAAATAACAGCCGCACGGGTCGATCGATCAGGTTAAGCTACGCTTGCCGCGGTTGGTCCGTGGATGGGTGACCATCTTTACATATCAAGACCCCTTCGTGCCTCGGAAAGCACGTTAAGCCGTTGGTCCCGGCTGTCTTTCGTGTATCTTTGACAGTCGTTACGGGTCGTCAGAAGCCCGAAAGTGACAACCAGTCTTACCAAGGGGTATCGTATTACCCAGTAACTGGGTTGTGGAGGTCAGATAGGCAGTCGCTCCATGTAAATACTGGTATTCAGCTGCATCCGGTTAGACTGGAAGCCGACCCCAATATAGTTGGGAAAAGGCTAGGCGGATGATGATGACTTGACGCCTCTCGGTCTTTATTTGTTTTCTATTTACCTACCTACCTGTGACGTTCCACAAGGTTCAATGAACTATCTCTTATATTAATAGGTAGGTACATTACGAGTTACATCAAATTAATGGTAAAGTAAGTAGGTACAAATGCATGCAGATTTTATTGTTTTATCAGTCAGTGGTGGGAGTTTTATTGCTCCGATACCGTGGTGATAAACCGAAAATACCTTCCAAAAATTTAAAACCTGGCCTTTTCAATTTCGATTTAATGGTTTTATGATTAGCCAGCTGCACCAATATGCTTCATCGGGATTTTATCAGGACTCCTCTTTTTACAACTTATACTCAATAAATCTAGGTAGGTAACCTACGTTGTATTTTTGATTTATCGGTCGGTCCGGGGATGGGTGACCACATAGAAATATATATGTATACAGAGTGGTGATTAGGTTATCACATTAATTGAAACCACGTATTCAGTACATGATTCTGAACCCCGCTACGATAAAATTTTTCGTCTGTTATTAAAAAAGAAAATTTGCTGCTCCATACATTTTTGTATATCTATAGGCGACCATCTCTAAAGGGTCCCCGAAACGATCAATTGCAATTCATCAATTGCGGGGTGGCACTTACATATCGAGACCCTCCGTATTTTGGAAAGCACATTAAACCGTTGGTCCCGGTTGTCAGACTCGGGGACTGTCAAAGATTTACGGGTCTTTGACAGTGACAGTCCCCGAAAGTCTGACATCCAGTCTTACCAAGGGGTATCGTGTTACGGAGGTTAGATAGGCAGTCGCTCCATGTAAAATACTGGTATTCAGCTGCATGCTTAGACTGGAAGCCGACAGTTGGGAATAGACTAGACAGATGATGGATGACCTAGGCCGGAAATCACCTGTGTAACTAAGTAGGTAGGTAGGTACTTAACTACGTTTTATTATTAATGAATACCTAATTTCATGATTCATCTGCATGTAGTCACGTCCATCTTCTGCTAATCTTTGCTGATTCAATCGCGTGTATGAAGGAAATAACGCGAAATAACTAAGTGTGACCGTACACGGTTCACCTAACGTTTACCCGGTGTAAAAATTAGTCTCTTAGGCACATAGCAACTGAATAATTGAGTCATTGCATGTTCCTAAAGATTTATTTGAAAATTAACGACCGTATCGCTGAGCTGCTAAATGCTGCCGTGTGTAAAGGCGAAAAAGAAATCTGCGGTTCCCTACATTTTGACGAGTTATGCGAACATAAATGTATAAGGAACAGCAGATTTTTATTTCGCGATTACAGGTTTGGTCCTATAGTGAAAGTTGTTCATAATGATGAGTGATGAGCCCTTAATAGCTTGTGTATTTAATTCCGGGACATATTGTTTATTCTTCCAAATCTAGCAGCTACCTAGGGCCTTTTCCAGCCAACTGTCAAAGTATGTGTTGGTACAGCTATTCGACTTTAGGTAGGTAGGTAATGTATCATAGGATGCAGGTATGTGTATTTGGGATTGGAACTATTTTCTTATTGTGAATCATTGCAATGTTACGAACTGACGATGATAACACGAATATAACGTAGGTGCTTAAAACTATTTTTAAGCACGTTCCTCATTACCACAGGAATCGGTGATCAGTCTGACTAACCAACTTCTGTTGGGAAACAGTCATCACAAAAACTTTTGCCATTTTTTTTTCGAGTTAGGTTAGATTTTTTTTTTCATGAAAGTTGGCTCATTCAAATTGAGAAAAGCGTTTTTCTTTTGTTGCGACATTATACGGTGTCGTGTTTTGTCGTGACGCGGGTTATACCAATCAAACGAATCTGTTCAGGAGTATGTCAAATCACAATGAGTTTTGATTGGATAACTCGTCAAAATGTAGGGAACACCAGATTTTTTTCGCGATTTCGGGCTTGGTCCCATAGTAAAAGTTGTTCATAATGATGAGTACAATGACCCCTTAAGAGGTAAACAGTGATTAAAATTACACCTTGTATAGGTACTTACATAAGAAGAGTGTCTCTTTAAAAAGTTATTGATGATTAAAATTGTGAGGTGATGATAGGTTTATTTATACCTAATTTTCTTAGACATCTTCATTACCTAATTAACAGTTAAGCAAACAGTCCTACTCATTCCTGAAGGCCAATTCCCGTAATTTTAAGAACGCACGTTCACAGTCTGATCTCAGTCTCAATATTTCAAAAAAACCTATAATTTCCCCACATTTTTTACAAGTTTCTGATATTTGATTCTCGCTGAGATGAGATTGCGACATGAATTTGTACGTTTTTAATTACGGGAAATGGGCTTCTGGCCTAGACTTCTATGTAAGCAGTGCTCATTTGTTCCGTCTCGGCTCATTACTGTAATCGCATTAGTTTAATGAACCGCTGCCAAAGATGAACACAGCTGATGAGTTGAATATTTATTTGTTTTAGATCGTAGACCGAACATACCTACGTAGTACCTACTTATATTATTTACATAGTGTGATAGAAATAGGTACGCGTAATGAATCTGTCTCAATCAGCATCCTAATTGCGTAACACACTATCAATCACAATCTGAGTGATTTTGAAGCATATTGCTAATCCATTGCTTCATATGTTCGAAAAATTTGTCTGCTCAACAACGTAAATAACGCAATTGCTGTTGAACTGTCAAAATTAAACCGATTCCTACTGTGTGTTACGCAATTAGGGTGCTGCCTAGTCTTTTTTCAACTACGTTTGGGCTGGCTTCCAGTCGACTGCCTATCTGCCCGCCACAACCCAGTTACTGGGTAATAAGATACAGATTGGTAAGACTGGTTGTCCGACTTTCGGGCTTCTGACTATCCATAAAGACTGTCAAAGATCCACAAATGATAGCCGGGACCAACTTTCCGAGGTACGGAGGGGTCTCGATATGTAATGGATGGTCACCCATCCACGGACCGACCTCGGCAAGCGTAGTTCAACCCTTGATCGACCCGTGCGGCTGTTATTATTTAGCCACGAGTCCCTAATGAGTCTGTCTGTAAAGTTAACATTATTAGGGTGTGTTGTTTAGTGAACATAGAATAATAAGAAATAAGTTTTTTTTTTATGGTAGTGGCAATATTATGTGATATGTTTTTCGTACCTCATGTGTAATCTTAGCGTTTCAAGTTAGAGTACTTACTCAGGTACTTTTTTTTTTCGTGAAAGCCGGCTCGTACAAATTGAGAAAAGCGCTTTTCTTTTATTGCCAAGTTTCGGATAATTTAACGAAACTAAGTAGCGTTCATTACATTACATTACATTAAATCTTACATTTACAAAACAATTCGTTTATTATGCCTATTGGGATATTTGCCCCCACAAAATTAATTTCGCAACGTAACATCCTTCCTTATGAGGTAAAAACGACTTTAGGGTGACCACGCGGTATGGTAATAATTAAAGTTTGCGCCTGACAAAACTGTTGGCAGGTAAACGAGCTTCGGTACTCGACGAGCCATCCAGATAAGCTAAACAGTGACTTCCTGTATGCTTGAGTGGCCATACCTACTAATTATGCGGGACTGTCTAACATGACTAAACTTTTTATTACTATGTCACGAATAAAAGTTATGTTGGGTTCTATCTCGTTTTGTTCTTGGTATTTTTATGGTCAAAGGATAACGAAAATATAGGGCATTTAAATTTCTCTTTTTGAAAAGAGTCAGTTGCAAATAAATCATAATTAATTATATAGTTAATTTTAATAACATAAGTAATGATAATGTGTTCAAAAATAGGTAATTATTTAAACAAATACGTATATACGGGAAGTTCTATGTTATCAGCTTTGCGGGCAGCGAGTTGTGCATATGCAAATTTTTTAAACGCGGATTTCCTGTCATTAAATTTTGACCTCCGCCCACACACTTACCATTGATAATCTGCAGTTTTCCTACTATTATGCAAGTTAAAATTATGGAAATAAGTAAGTTATCACCCGCGCATGACATTCCGTCCATCCGTGACGCCGGCGTCGGCTAAAAAGCCCCTATGGAAATAAATAGATGTTTGACATGTCTTATCGTCGAATGGTTCAATTTGCCGATTCACCTCACGCGACTGCCTTTACGACTTATAAAGACGGCTATGACATGACGTGTGACAATCCCCATGTCTAGCCAAATTAGCCTAAGGATAATATTCTTATTTTTGAGTTTGAATATATTTTATTTTATGACCAGTGTTAGCGTGAGAACTGTTTTTCAGAACCATTTAAGTTTAACTAACAATAAAGCAGGCATTATTTGTTAAATAAACTCACGTATTTTCTTAAATATTTAAATCAACGTTGATAAAACTAGAGGCTGGGTGTTAATTAGTAACACATGGCTTGGCTATACTTAATAAATAATATTAATTCAAATTAACTAAAATTAATCGTGTGTGCCTAACGCCTAACCCCCAAGTCCAAATTTAGTGTGTATCGTTGTTCCGATCCCCGATCCACGTATAGGGTGTAAGGGACAGCCCTCCGCAGACTGATGGGGTGAATTCAGTATATCATACTAAGATGACCGGTACATGAAATTATTTCAGGAACGTTATGGGAATCCAATAAACCTGATTTGTTTTATTACCTCACACGCAATGTATCGTTAGCGTGGCGAAACGCGCGTAGCGAACGGCAGCGCAGCGAGCCTTCGACCGCCGAGTATTTCAACATCCATTGCTGATTTTTTATTACCTGTTTTATTCACATAAATGGGGTGCTACGTACAGAGAATGTAATTTTACAATTAAATAAAGGAACAGTAACTGAAAAATAGATCAAAATAATTAAAATTTTCCTGAGAATATTTTCGGTGGAATATGATTCAAAATAAGGAGCTGAATGCACCCTGTTAGTTTGCGGAGGCCTGACCCTGTATATACAACTCAATAAAATTTTTTAAAGACCTAATACAGTTATAGGACAGAACCATAGTTTTTTTTTATATTTCTAATTTTCTATGGACAGAACCTACCTTCCTTCCGGCGGGACTGATCCCAACTTCGCGGGTCAAGGTGGTGTTTATAGTGTAGTGGCGTTGACTCTAGTCTCGGCCTCGACCCTGCGACTCTCAAACGCAGTATTTTTAGTTTTCATTGCATACCTAACGAAACGTGAGTCGTGACTCAGTAGGCATTTGTTTTTGTTGTGTGCGGAAAAACGTGTTAACGGCCTAGAGTCAAATAGTTGGCGATTAGGGCTATGATATATCGTGCGTAATAAAAGTTTGGAATTCCTTGTAATAAAGTAGGGATGCTCTAGCTGGATTGTGGACAGCATTAGGGTGCGTTTCCACTGAAGCAGAGACGAGCGGAGCTGTGTGAAGACGTGCCGGAATCGTCCAATCGTAGACGAGACGAGAGACTCGATGAGGATTTCAACTATTGTGATTGGTCGATTCCCGCACGTCTCCGCTCAGCTCCGCTCGTCTCCGCTTCAGTGGAAACGCACCCTTATTGTCAGAGATCTTCATGATATAGGTACTTACTACTTAAGTTGTAGTAATTGAAAAATATATACTGTTCATAATTCATTTGGTTTTTGTTAAGGCTCCCCGAAATAATCAATTGCAGCTGTCAATTTTTACGTGATTGATACACATTGATTGAAGCAAATTGACCGTCTACTAAGTGCAATTGAAGCGATTGTCAATATTACTACAATAGAAATTGATGATAATTGAGCAATCGCAATTGATCGTTTCGGGGACCCCTTAACCACCTGTTCTTTAGAACAAAAACAGGTATTGGGAAAAGAGAGGAAATTTTAAAGATTATTTTGATTTTTTTTCTTTCTATTAATAAAGAAAACAACCCTGTATAAAAGTAAATCTGTAACACAAAATATTACAAGAACACAACCAAAGTATTCGCGTAACATAAAGAGCTGAGTCGTCTCGTACTACTGTTTTCATTTTGTAGTTACTAAAACGTATTTCCGCTGTAAGACGGCGGATCAAAGAACTTAAGTGCAAACAGAAAACATTCTCGTATCGTTTGTAACTTTGTAAGTCGTATGTATGTCATTTGTATCGTCTGCGACGGTCCTTAGTTCCTTGCTTATTTATTAGCAGTGTGTGTTGAACGAAACAACTTCGCCAGATTTTATTTAGGGCACTATTTTAGCTAATGATTTGTGCAAATTGAGCATAGAGTTTAATTTTTGTAAGAATACTAGCAGCGCTCCACGGTTTTACCCACATAAGTCTCGACCCCGTGAAGATACCGGGATAAAAAGTACCTTATGTGTTAATTCAGGTTATAAACTATCTGTGTGTTAAATTTCATCCAAATCTGTTCAGTAGTTTTTGCGTGAAAGAGTTACAAACATCCATCCATCTTTACAAACTTTCGCGTTTATAATATTAGTAAGATTAGTAAGATGAATTATTAGTAAAATGCAGCACGAGGAATTATAATTGATACTTTTTTTACCAACCTGTTTATTAGTTCCATTACTATTTTTAATGGCAAACATGATTTCAAGTAGTAATATATTTGAATTACATACCGGCTGGAATACTTACCTATCTATTTTACAAACGTTTAAGTGGACAGTCCTTATCGAGTGCGAACCGAACGTCGCATTGCCCCTTTCATCGGTTGACCCTTACAACATAAACTTGATAAACACATGATTCACTGTATTTTCTCGTTGATTTTATAAACAGAATTTAATCAATAACCTGGAGGTGTCTTCGCATTTTATCGCCCGGAAATGTCCACATTTGAGCACGGAAGTCTGTGATAAACAGATCAATACGGGGATTGATCTTAAAGTAGGTACATATCAATGGTGGCATCTTCCTCACCCCCTCCCTTCCTTTCCCCCTCCTCCCTTTCACTTCCTTTCTTCTTATGTTGTATCTCTGCCTATTACATTTTAAAGATACAAATAAATAGTGTATCATCCCGTTTGTCCAACTATGCAGCACAAATGCGTACAGATATCTGATTTCTGAGACCATTAAAGTCCTGCACCCTAATTGCGTAACACACTATCAATCACAATCTGAATGAATTTGAAGTAAGTTGCTGATCCATTGCTTCTTATGTTTGAAATTTTTTTCTGCTCAGCAACGTAAATGACGCAATGAATGTTTTTGAATTGTCAAAATGAAACCGATTCCTACAGTAAGTGTGTTACGTAATTGCCACGCGGGTTTCCTCCATTATTTTCCTAAGATTATGATACTGTCATCTGATAAACAGGCAGATGCTGCTCGTCTTGATAAATTCGTTGATTCTATTCTTACGACACCTACAGGAAACGATGAGAACATAAATAATAAATATAGGCACTAAGTACTTACAAATGCATTATTCTCTATCAGTGATCTGTGAACCAATTACTAATGGGAGTTGTCCTGTTCGAACGCATACATTTTATTTCTTAGAAGAACGGCTATATCGACTGTTAGAGTGTTAGGTACTCATTTTTCAATTAATGCGCATACAGGAAAATATTTTATAAATAATATTGTATAAATGAGGTTTATATAATGGATTATTTCAGTATGTTCAGCGGGCTAACGTATAATATTGGTTATTACTTAGATAGCAATAAAGATTAGATGCAATTTACTTAGTTGTAATTATTATTGGACTTGAGACTGCGTGTTATAGGTATGATATTGACTACACTCACTTGTTTTCCAGTGATATTTTAAAGGGGAGTAATATGTAATTAGTTTCTTATTGTCTCACTTCAGTGACTTAGAAGAATTTATTGTCTTATCATCGGTTATGTCTGCCTACCCAACCATGCAGTATAATCGCGAAGACCTACAGTGCTTGTGCCTTCAAAATATATCGAATTTATAATGTTCAGGGCTCAGGTTACACAAAAAAAAGTCTCGATACACATACACATCAACTTCCTTATTTAACTTTTTTGTAAACAAAAATTGTAAACCTACTCCACAATCACTAAATACGGCTTTAAAAAAAGAAATAAACAGGCTTATTTTTAAATTAACCCCAGCGGCAGCGTAGCGGTCAGCTGCGCGAGCGCAAGGGTTGCCTTCCGACAGCACCGTTTCCGCTGTTAAAACTAACTAAATTGTAATTTAAAAGTTCTTAAAATAACTGAAAACTTACAAAACAAAATGACTTTTAAGTCATCTGCATAAGGTTTAAAATTGTTTCACGTGATTACAGCTTAGTCCGTCTAGTATTTAGCAAGTCGGTCGGAAACATTAATTTTATTAGCTTGAGTCATCATATCTATCAAAATTAAGTGGTTTTGTATTGATACAACCATATTTGGACAGTATTCGGTTTAGTCGCAACGGTCTCCTGTTTTTATGGTTATTAAATATGGTTACCCTAATGAATTAATTTAATTTGCTTTGTCTGGCGGACTCTTTAAAAAATATAAAAAATATGACGTTATTTAGGCAGAAATTGCTTTACTGACACAAATGATAATTATTTTTAAGGCGCTTCCTTTTTTTGGAATGAGCAGAAGTGGGTTAGGCTAGGCACAAAATCGTTTTTTTTTTTTGTTGTTTTGGTCGCGTTTTTTCGACGACACATTTTGATTTGTGATTATGTTGTATGTTATTTTTATTCCTTTCATTATAATAACTATATGTAAATTACATGAATTTTAATGCAACTCACATGGTCATCCAAAAGGTACCTACCTACATAAGTGATTATAAATTAAAATTATGTTAAGCGCCATATTCCGAGGACCTAAACAATGAGTATAGAATGCTAAATATATTATTTCCATATTCATTTTTATCGTCTCACATATTAATAAGAGAAATAACTTATCTAACAATAAATTGACATGCATATTGAACAAAGTTAATTTTAACGCTCTTTTCCCCGTAAGTGCGTTTGTCCACCGCAGCCGTCAACGGGACCTCATCGTCACCGAGAACGAGATGACGGCGCCGAAGTAGCGATACATATATTTACTATGGCTGCGTGACCATCGCATATCTTTAACCCGAGGGCCGTCATCCCGGCCGCCGAAGTTTCGAGTAGTTGTGCCGAACTACTCGAAACTTCGGCGGCCCACCGTGCGGCGCGACTGCTAGACTTGGCCCGAGGTTGTGACGGGCCTATGTGCCGGCAACACAAAACACGTTTGATCTTGTCCACACACTGCCGGTGCAAAGGCGCGCAGCGGCAGCGCCGTTCGCCGGGCTTTTTTTTTGTCTATCTTATGTGATCCCGGTGTCCCGGTATTTCTTAAATAAATAAAACCACATATTTAGAAAGTCGTTTCCATACCATGTATGTTGTGCATTCTCCGATTTCCTGGAATTCCGGGAAAAAAAATTAAGATGCCGCTTGAAATATGCATCCGATTATCCGATCTCTGATCATAACATACTGAACCGCCTAGTTCGGTCGCTGTGGACAAACGATCGCGCGCCGTCACCGGGATGTCACGTTCGGTTCGAATAATCTCGTTTCTTGGTTACATCCCAGTGACGGTGGCGGTGGATAGACGCCCTAAGCCCTGGTTTGAACGATTTGTTAAGGGGCCGTGCACGAAATCGACTGATTTTGATAAATTTTGTCCACTTTTTGTGAAAAAGGGAAAAATAATAAACAAAATTGTTCGTGATTTGAAAAGTCGAGTTCTTGGTTTTGCATGTGGCTGTAAGGGATTTTTCAAACAATTTAAGTAACATTTGCAACTAGTAGTTTTCCGAAAAATGACACAAGACTGATGTTTGATCATCGTTTTACAAGAAACTACTTGTGATTTTGAACACGAAAAAACATCATCAACATCATTATATGGTCTACTTGCACGGGGCTGGACCACTTTTTTCAACTTCGATACAAAATAATATACAAGCCGAAAAATAATTTTGAAAAAACCAATGTCAATAAAGTTTTTTTTCTTATTACATATTTAGCAAAACTTTCAAGTAAAAATCACTTTAGTCTAGCTGAAGACTAAAGTGTATCCTTGAAATAAAATCAAAATTTTATTTTATGGAAAAACTCAAAGGCGAAATGAACAATTTATTCGAGAGCGCAGATGAAACAACAATAAAATTATCAGGTGTTGTGACTGACACGAATGGTTTTGCGCTACGAAAACTATACCTACTCTTATATTCACACAGACCTTATGTTTCAATTATTTCAAGCTTATTCACAGTTAGATTAGTTAAAAAATTGACATGAGAGTGTTTTTTCCGTGCACGGAGCCTTAACTGAAATTAGCAACAGCTGTTCTATTGTGTTCCCAAATCTTCTCAACGTTCGTCATTTCTTTGTCCTTGGTTTCTTCGACACATTCGTATTCAGAGTTATTTACATACTTGATTTACGAACAATAAATGTAATATGTCAAAGCCCACATTGGCAGTGTTTTTTTATGTTGTTGTGATAATGACGTATCATTTTGCTATACGTTCAAAATAACTAGGTAGTGGAAATAGAATGCTCAGTCAAACTTGTTCTTTGGACGATTACATCAATGTCTCCTGACTCGAAAACCTATACGTTTACTTATCCACGTATTAACTTTTGTTTTAAGTATAGGCCGGCCACACACAGTCGGAATTCCTTTACGAAAACAGTAAATCCATTCCATAATCTAGTAAAGTAAAATAGATTATGAATGGATTTGCTGCTTTCGAAACGGAATCCCGACTGTGTGTGACCGGCCTTAAAGTTATGACATTTAAATGAATAACTCGTTCTTTGTGTTATTCAATCAATTCTTTCTTTAAAGTTCGGTATTTTCTTGTGTACTACACTGTGCTTGTGATCTAATGCAGTGTAGGTTCTACGTGGTTTGATAAAACGTACCTAGTGTAGTAGTGTAAATTATCTGTGAATAAAATCATCATTCAAAGTCAAGTCATATCATTTATTTCAAATAGGCACATAGAAGGCACTTTTGAACGTCAAAATTTACAAAATTGATTCTAGTCGCCCCTTCCAAAAGGTAGTTTCGTATGGAGAAGAATGGGAACGAAACTCCACCGTCTTCTCCTGCTCTTGTTCCAATTTATTTGGGGTCGACGCAACATGTCCCTTTCTTCCATACTTCTCTATCAGTCTTCATCTCGGTAGTCATCCCCTTTCCAGCCATATCATCTTTCACACAGGCCATCCATCGTTTCTTTGGTCTTCTTCTACTCTTATAGCCATATACTGGATGATTCTTTTTACCGTCTCGAAATTTTTACGGGGTGTTCTACCCATGAATATGAACAACTTTCACTACGGGACCAACTCTGAAATCACGAAAAAAAATCTACTGTTTAATGGAAAAGTTCAAACCTACTTGACCAAAATGTATGAAACAGGTGATTTTTTTTTCGTAATCTCATAGTTGGTCCCATAGTGAAAGTTGTTCATGTGCATGGGTAGAACACCCTGTAAAAATTTCGAGACGGTAAAAAAAATCATCCAGTATATCTTATATTATAAATATCTTATATTATTCTATCTTATTCTGTGAAAAAAGTACCTACATAATTAAATCCTTAAGCATTGACATCAGAGATCACGGCTAATAGGGATATGTATAGAAAAAAACCGGCCAAGTGCGTGTCGGATCATGCACAATGAAAGGTTCCGTAGTTGGTATGAATTTAATTAGAAAACTAAAAACTAACTTTACATCGATACACATCACGGTCAATTCTCCAAGTGCAAATGTAAGTTTGTAAACGAAAAAAAAATTTTTTTTGGTGATAAAACTACAAATTACTTAATGATTTTCGGATTTTTTCCTTTACTTGTGCTGTCAGACTTCTTGCTTAAGCCGACTTTCGCACGGACGTAAAAATATCGCAGCGATTCTTTTTCGCGCACTGGATTTTCTGGCTCTGCTTAGCGCCGAGAGTTGAAAATCCAAGTGTTTTTTCGACACGCTGGAATGCACTCTGTTGGATTCTCAACGCTCGGTTCAACACCGAGAGTTGAAAATCCAGTGCACGATAAAATCCCGCCGCGATATTTTTACGTCCGTGCTACGTCGGCTTAGCCTTTTTACTTTTTAGCCTTGTAAGTTGTAACATGGAACTTGGTAGCAAAAAGTTGATATAAGTAACCTATATTTTTGCCCTTCCTATGCTCACATAATAACTTATTACTTAATTAGGTATTATAGAATTCTAAAATAAATGCATACAAAAAAACCAAACCATGCATCTCGTTTCCAATAGTAAAACGAACGTTATGATTTGAAGGTGTACGTAAGGGAACGTTCCTGGTAGACCACTTTCAACCTAAGGGAATAAAGGCGAAAAGTGGGCGACCGGGAAAGTTCGCGGGTGTAGTACATCAATAATTTGCAGAATAGACCAATTCTGGAAATTCTTGGATACCGCCTTCAAAATCTAAACGTTCTTTTACTAGTTAGTTGGTTTATTCTGCAAACTTTTGATATCTGCCTCATAAAACTCCAACAAAATAGTTTAATTCTGTAACACATGGTAAGTATGTGAAACACGAAGTAGTTCAAACATTGTATTTCCCATACATATTTGGTAACGTGGGAGTGGCGAGGTGCTAATGATAACAAGGATGATGTTCGTATCTGACCCTTTTACTACGACCAAAGTTATGAATGGACGAGGTTGGAGAGACCTGTTTTGAGAATGTTTGGAGGACCGGAATTTTGAATGGATTTTGAATGAGTTTGAGACGTTGAATAGTGTGCGTATTTTTGGAGATGTTTAACAATTCGACTCTATACTTTTAACATTATATTTTGCAATGATCTTGTATGAAATTTATACGCAAATATTGCTAGATAAATATACTAACTTAACTAAAATATACGGGCGATGTGGTCGCTAAGCGACAAAGCCCTTTATAATTTAAAAAAAAAAACTAAAATATACTTTGTAAATTGCCTGTTTAGTATTTTGTACTGCAATTTCAGTTAAACCAATCCTAAATGTTAGTAGTTTTAAGAGTTTTTTTTTTTCTTATCGGCTAATCGCGAACTAGTAGCTTACAATGATCAAATACTTATAGGTACTTACTTACCTTTATACTTTAAAATGTCATTTAAATTAGACGTTGAAAAATAACTCAAAGTAGGAGACCCTACTTCGGAGACACAGATTCTTCACCCTTATAAACGTTTCTATTACAAATTCCACTGTGAACGTAAAGGAATAGATACAACGTCAGCTTTCAGTATAAAACATTTTAGTTTTATTTTATTGTCAAGTGCCTACCTCCCTACATATCTAAAGACAAAAGCAGTGGCTATAAAACGTAGCAATGAAAACTACTTGAAAGGTATCTTTTTATTGTTTCGCTATAAAAGTGATGAGTACCTACCTATTATTGTTTTATACTCTCACAGATACGGACTTATAACTATTTTCTATCGATTATAACAAACGTGGGAATATTATGAGGTTAAACCATTCCCACCTTGACTTATTACTTCAGTCCATCCTTATTTATACACTCCTGAATACTTACTCGACATTCCTTGACGGCTTAGGGGTCTACTCCGTCCATCAGCGAAGATACGGGCTCTTCCGAAAGTAGTTAATCCGTCAAAACAAGGGTAAAATAAAAAATTTCAGACGGGCAAAAACACATCGTTCGTAGGAACAATTGTAAAATCGTGTTGTCATTCATTCTTAGTTCGGGCTCCGAACTAATCTTAATTATGTCCGTAGTTAATACGGAGTAGGAATCGCCCGTAACTTTGGTCAAAACTACGGATTCCGTGCTTAGGGACTAAACCTTCAGAGTCGTGGACGATTCGGGCAATAGAACGGAAAAATATAGAAGCTTTCGAGACGTGGCGATGGCGAAAAATGCTCCGCATACCATGGACCGCCAAGACGACGAACCAATCTATCCTTGAACAACTGCGCATAAGAGATGGACTATCCACGATCGGTTACCAAAGGAATCTCGTTTATTTGGAAATATTGCTCGTCGGGAACCAGATAACCTTCAAGAGTTGGTGGTGATAGGCAAGGTAGAAGGGAAAAGACCTCGCGGCTGTTCACTTAACCGCCTGTGCTGGTCAGACCAAGTAACCACTCTCTGGACTTTCTGTTACGACTGCCTTGAGAGAAACCGAGAACAGAACGAAGTGGGAGAACATCATACATAAAGCCACAATGGCCTTTCAGGGACACGACCTTCAGTAACGAAGTACGCGACCAAGAAGAAGAGAAATACTTATTGTATGTAGGCATTTGCCAAGTTAGTTCAAAATCACTAACTCCACAATTAATTCTTTATCTATATACATCTATACAAATAAATAAAATTGAAGTGTCGGTTTGTAATATCAAAATAACAACTTAGAGATTAGCCGAAACAAACGCACAAGCAAACATTAAAAAAAAATGCTATTTGTTATAAGTACCGTATAAGTAAAATTTTGTTATTTTGACATTACAAACAGACACTTCAATTTTATTTATTTGTATAGATAAGTACAGCCATTCAGGTATCTTACACATAAATTATATACTTAATACCGAACCAGACCAGACGAGGTCAAGACGGTGAAATTGCAACCGCTCTCCCTCCGTTAAGTGTAGCTCCCTAAATTGGAAGCTTAGAAAAACGCCAGACGTTAATGTCAGAAATGAGGGGTTTAGAGGGTCCTTTTAACGTTTCGGGACTTCGGGTACTTACTTCAGTAAGGCCCGGACTCCACCAAAGCGGAGATGTGCGGAGATGTCCGAAGCGGAGACGAGAAGAGATGTTTTTCAGCTAGGTTGTTTCCACCGAAGCTGTGCAGAAATGCGTACTGGCTAGACTGAAGCGGAGATGTGTGCTGGCTAGAGCGGCTGGCGGGTTGTGCGACGCGGAGGGAACTAGCGGCGCCGGTCACTGCACGCCGCTCACATCTCTTCTCGTTTCCGCTACGCGCCGTCGCCAGCTCGCGAGGCACAGCACAGCTCACATCTCCGCTTCGATCGCGCCATACAAATATGATACTCATCTCCGCTCAGTGGTATCCACTGAAGCTGAGTGGAGACGAAATGTGTGTCTATTCGTTGTTTAAAACACATCTCCTCTCCTCTCGCCTCTTCTCCGCTTTGGTGGAGTCCGGGCCGAAATGCTGACACAAGCCCCTAATATTACGTAGGATAGCAAAGGTAACTACTTTGGTATGTGTGTGTGGTCAAGTTTTTCTGGCCAGCACGTCAGTTTTTGTAATAAGGGTTCGAAAATTAAATGCTGTTTTTATAATGAGGTATATACAGCTTTTTATTTTTAATATTTCGTTAATAGCTTTCCGTTTCTTACCTTTTGTTTTTGCCTGTGCATTTAATTTTGAATATTGAATTGTTTTTTGTAAGTTTTGCTTTAATATGCTAAAATATGGCTTAAATTCAGAATCTGAAAAGTTACTCAAGCCACTCAGATACTTAAACTTAGATTGTGTAATTGTAATTTACTACTCAGTATTCTTAAAATCTGTGGGTAGACATTAAAGTAAAAGGAGATGCTTTTAATTACTTTTCGGGAGATAAATCTCTTAGGATTAAAATCTAGTGAGATTTATTCCAAAATATTCTTAATGATTTCCTGAGGAAATTTTAAAAATAGAGTATTATCTACCCATGGACTATCATTTCGGCATCTTTAAAGAGTTTATTGAGGAAACTGATCATTAAGGTAGGTGTCGACTTAATAACATGTCACCGGTTATTGCAAAGTTTAAGTTGAAATTCCAACGCGTTTTTATATTGTAAGTTGCATTCATTGACAACATTTATGTCTGGCTTATCCGGTAAAAAAAACCTGTGGTAGACTGGTGGTAGAGAACAACTGGTAGATTTTTTGAAATGATGAAAATAAAGAACGAACTGTACTATTCGATTTTGGTTTTGGCCTAGGAAAGATATAAAAATCAAAGGGCCTAGGTTAGGTCAAAATTGCAGTCACATATTCACAAAATTGAAAATTCTTCATTACTGCTCAAGATTTGAAGACTAAAATGATGGCGGTACATGAAGTTTAAGTACGCTCCTTTTTTTTTGGATGGGAAATCGTCAAATGACGTCTCCCACTCTGGGCGGAGCGGGAGAGCGTGTCAGACTTTTACTGACTAAATCGTCGTGACCGGGAGAAACGAACATCTACAACGTGTTTCTGATGTACGACATTAAATGAAAACGAGCACAGTACTAATCCATTGAAAAATTTTAAAACACGAAGATTAGTAGTTAATGGAAAATTAAAAAATTGCAGTTTTCAAATAAAATAAATAGTAGAATCAACTGCATAAAAAGTATACACGCTTTATCTACGCAAAGACACTGACCAACGGTGCGATGCGGGGTGCGGGGCGCGGCAGCGGCAATGTTTACCTATTATTACGGTCTCAGATCTACATCAAGTTGAAAAATAAGAAAATGAAAAATACTTTCCTGTGGCTAAAGTATTCATTGGATTTGATTGATTTTTTGTATACGGGCAAAGAACATGATTCTCTTTACGTGGTTTAAAGGAATGTCAATCCTCCTGTTATACGTGGTATACACCGTAAGGGTTATCCTTGCTTGTAGCGCTCGGCCTCTATGGTAACGCTTGCTAACAGATGTGGTTATCGTGTGCATGGGATTTTGTTTTCAAATTGGTCAGATGTAAGTTTCTTCAATAGTACATATGTCAACTAATTCAAGCTCGTCTCTAATACTATAGTTTTCAGGTCACCTTTGCCCAATCTTTCTGGAATCACAGACGATTCAGTTATTTTAATAAAGACAGATACTTCTAGTGTTGCCAACCATACTGTTAAAAATAGTTTTTCTGTTTTTCACTAAAACACTGTTTACTGTTCAACAAAAATAAAGTATATGAATATACTGCTTTCACTGATATTCAGAGCTATACCTAATTATAAAGTTTCATCTACTACGTAGGACATCATGCGTGCAGATGCATGCATGATGTTCGATGTGTGGTTTAGCTAGCCATAATTTCAGAATGAATTTTCGAGACATAGTAAATAGATTGTTATCAGAATACCTTTTAGACACCAATATTAGAGTTAGTTTTGCCACCTCAATATTCACACAATGAGAGTTTGCAGTGATGAATGCTAAGTGTTGGGACAATAAAAATGGAGCTTCAGTACACTTAATTAAAAAATTGCTCCTCATCTATTTGGTGAGGCTTACGAAGCCTTCAAAATTGGAGCTCAATTGATGAGGTGCGCCAGTTAGTATTGCTAATGAATTATGTATAGAGATCGGATAATCGGATGCATATTTACCTAAAGTTAATTTCCCCTAAGAAATTGTGGAAGTGCCTGCTTAATTTTTTTTCTTAATATAAATCCCGGAAATCCAAGAAAATTCGGGAATGCACAACTAATCGGATACATGGTATAGAAACGATACATGGTATTTTAAAAAAACCGAGTCACCGTGATCACATAACTGGGGGCCAACCACCACCTCTTAAAACAGTATTATTTTGATGTTACTTCAGTGTGAGAAAGAAATAGAGCTATACAGGACGTCTAGCTCCATCTCTTTCCGACACTGAAGTAAGATTACAATAATACTGCTTTAAGAGGTGGTGGTCTAGCTCCTGTTCTTACCTATGTTTGAAATTCATTTTTAACCTCCGATGCAAATATATGTGTATGTAAGGTGTAAGAATCGCGAAATTTTTACGATCGATTCAAAAGTGCATTCCATATGAGCCAACACCTCAACTTTAGGTAAATATTCATCCAAATATCCGATCTCTGATTATGTATCTACGTAAAACATAAAAAAAAATATTTTCATAGTACTGTGTAAGTATTTTTCCGAGATACTGTTTATTTTCCCGCTTTGACCATACTATACTTTATTTCTTGTACAAAAAGTAGGCAACCCTAGATACTTCATTCATTAAAAACTCTGCATTTTTTCGCAGGCTCTAAGCATCTGCTGACTTGGCCATACATCACTCGTCGTGAACTTCGAACGCAATTCATAAATTCAGTTCTAATGTGCCTTCATTACTGTCAGTGACTCATACATATGTTTATTTCATAACATCTTGTCTGTAACATGTCGTGACTTGTTGAGACATGTCATGAACCTGACTTATCTTAAACATTTGCCCCTCTATTAGATTGTATGGATTGTAGTAATTACTTTAATTAACCGTTGACAAAAGTGTGAAGTGATATTGATGATGCTAAATGATGGAGCGTGTGAATATGGGTGTACTTAAAATTTATAAGATGTTAGTAAATTGTGTCGCTGTTAATTACTCTAATTCAAGGGATAGAGTTACTTACAACATTAATTGATGGAGTTCTTACAAGCACCAAGGGACAGGATAAGAATAAAAAGAAACATGATAATGGTCATGGATTTGATCTGAAAAAGCAAAGGTTTGCACAGTCCTAATTGGGTATCGTGAGCAAAATTTTTGTTTAGGATGAAGCTACCGATGGCTTGACCCGATAAACTGAGATTTAAAGAATTTCGTATGAACATTGGCAAGCTTTCAATTGGAGAATAAAGGGAAAATTAAATTAAAAATTTGCTTGTACCAAGGAATCTGATAAGCAATATGTAGCCCTATATATTTTTGTTTTAGTTTATCTAAGGCATTGTCTTTGGACATTAAACGACCCATTTCCAAGCTCTGAAATACCGCTCGCAAGTTGAGATACGCGCTTGTCACATTCCTTAATAGTTCCTATAAAACCATGGAAATATGACTTACATTGATTTAAAGTCGGTAGTCGTTGACAGCTAAGAATCTCGTTTCTTTAATGTATCCAGTTTCGGAATTATTCGAACCAATTACTTGTTTTGTACGTGTTTAATCTTTTACCCAGGAAGTCACTGATTAACAGGTTTTTTTTATCTTTATGAGTGGTCGCCTCTGAATCACTTTACTTACTGAACTTGAAAAAAACTAATTTGGACTCTGTTTGTTTTTAGATTTTGGGTCTATTGCTACCAACACTGGTATACTGGTCTGGACAGTACACACTGTCCAGACTGGTTTGGTGTACTTATTTATTTTCATAGGATAAATGAATAAATTAAACTTTCTTCTTAGATAATGTGAGACCTTCAACTTGTTTGTGTCACGAAGCGTCAAATGGCTCGGAAAATTATTCTGTTATTTGGAAACTTATTTTCTATAACAAATCGGTCATAACAACTTGGAGTTTTAATGTAATCATTACTGTTGTTGTTTTCGTCTATTCAATGTTATGGATACTTTAGTGAACTGTTGATTCATTACAAATCCAAGCAATAATCAGCGCATGTGTGACCCCGTTACAATACAAGACTTATACCTACAAACTGCTAAGTGTGAAATCAGAGAACCTATTAATCATTCTAAGTTCGAAACTAGCCTTTAGCACATTTTCTCAACATATGTTCATTATTTAGAATTGGATTTAACACCTGTGAAAGGAAGGGGATTTGCATGGAAGCCCACTCGTTAGTAATATTCTAAACGTGCGTAATTCCCTGAGAACTGGAACGCCATCTGCTATGTTAGGCATATATTACATACGCAACTCCAATCACCATGTAGATTGACATCGATTTGTTCCTGGCTACCACGCAAGGGCAATAGACAACGAAATTCTCCTTTTTCTTTAGCATACGCAAAAGTATTTGTCTAATTCGTCACTGACACATTCCGGGATATTTTTTGATGAACAACAGTTTGATCTAAGAGGTATAAAAATACAGACACATTTATAAATATAAGTGTCAAAATAATTATTGTTTAGTCTACAACGACCGTTACATTTTGCGTCATTGACACTGCGTATATTATGAACGGTTTCATTCTTTAGGCAGACTTAAATTCTCATTGAAATGTATATTAAACATATTGAACTATAATTTGCTGCATCCGGATATCCAACGGTTTCTTTTTTCGACACACCTGATAATTTTAAGATCGAGTAAACGGCTTTATGTTCGTAAAGAATTGAACAAAAAATATGCATTGCTTACATGTAATGACCCCTTGCGGAGTCTTCAACGGATATCCTTTATATATACTTATATGTATGTTTAAGTATTTTAGAGAAAACAAAAAGGCTATCCATGCTAATATCAGCTACCGTTTACGCGTTTTTTTCTTCGTCTTTTGCCCCAAAGGTGTTTGCGTGGCGAAAATTGTTTGAAGAAATATTAAGAAAAGAGTAAGATTTTCATAATAATGAGGCAATTTGTTATGTAAATTGAGCCTTGGTGGATCGGAGGAATTAAGGTGAATGGTTTTGAGTTGCTGTCGAAATTTAAAATCGGAACTCTGCATGAGTTACCAAAACGCAGGAAGCAAAAGAAGTGTGAATAGTTACCGGTGTTGCTTCCTCTTTCTTGCTAGGTTTCCTTTTGAGAATGTGAAGCACTTCAACTATGCTCGAAAAAGTTCAACTGAAATTTAATTCACGTATATATTAAAAAACTTTTATCAGAGCCATATATATTAGCCGATCCCCGAAGTCTACTTAGCAACGAAACACATTTTAACTTCAGAACTTATTGAAACAAATTTACGAAATCAATATTCAAACAAAACAGGCCTCGTTTTACAAGGCATCAGAATTTGAAGGCTCTTTTTTACTCTCAATGACTACCTTGGGAGCTCAGCCTCTGGCGGGTTAACCGCTGGTCAAATCACCGTTGATGATGAATGATTACTGAGATTTCATTTAATGATGGACTCGGACATCGGCTTCCAACTGACAGGTTAAAAAGACAGCCTCAAATTGTCCGAACAGTTTTTTATACACTTTGTACTTTGTAATGAAATGTGTAATCTTTCTTTGTAGAAGATGATAGATGGTCCTGTTACAATATATTGAAGGTACGCTTTAGTTTTGATCGGTTCAATTTAGTAAATAATTATAAGCTACTAGATTGATTGATTTTGGGGTCTAGTGGATGCAACGCAATTTTGTATTAAATATTTGATATTTTAGCCGTAAACGGGCATATCTTTTGATCAGAACGTCTTGTGCAACCTACATCTTTCGTATTTTCTTTGAAATTAGCCAAATTCTCAGGACAACCACGATTACTTTGTCCGTTTTTAAGAAACGCCTCATTTGTGGAATCCAGGCTCAAACCATATTTTTCACTGAACACCAAAACCCGTTCCAGCCGAAATCCTTTAATAAGTGATTCCAGTAACTTGATCTTCTACGTAAACCTGATTGTGTACTGTATCAAATTCATATTCAAGGCAAGTCGTAGGTAATCCTAAACTCGTAATAAGGCAGAAAACTGATTATAGATTCCTCCCTTCTCTCCTAACGTAAGCCTTATGCAAATAAAATGATATCAGCAGAAGGTGTATTCGGAATATGGAAGCCAATATTAAGGTTGGGTTTGTGGATCAATTTTTATTAAGAAGTCCTGTCAGGTATAAGTTGTGTGAACATGAAAGTAATTGAGACCCTTGTAAGTTATTTCAATGCTGTTTGGGTGCGTTTTACACGTGTTTTGGAAATGCTGTGTATTGATCAGTTTATTATATCTGTGGTATGAATGGATGTTGGTGCTTTGTAAAGTAGTAATCAGTCACAAGTCAGTTCGCTGCTGTCATTTTGACATATGCAAACATAAATGTAGGGAACAGCAGATTTTTTAATTTATATACTAGCTGTGCCCCGCGACTTCGTTCGCATGGAAGGTGTAAGATGCACAATATACTAAAATAACAGCCACATTTTAATAAAATTCCCTCGTCCGCTGACTCGTCTCCAACCGTCGTGTTGCATCACCCGCTCGCGCTGTTCTTTCTGACTTTTTTCTTTCTGCTCGGCTCCTAAGGGTTGTAGCGTGATGTTAAATAACCTATAACTATCCTCGAAAATTGGGCTACCAAATGCAAAAAGAATTTTTCAAATCCGACTTTTTCTTCACAGTTTCAAGGGTTTTAATTTTTTGCGCGGAACCCTAATTATTTTTCTAAAATAAAAGTAGCCTAAGTTAGCCGCCGTAACATCAGCTATCTGTCAGTGAAAGTCCCGTCAAAATCGGTCCAACCGTTTCGGAGATTAGCCGGAACAATCAGACAGACAGATAAAAAATTTAAAAATAGTTTTTTTGTTATATGTACCGTTTAAACTTTCTTATGCATTTAGTAAAATGTTGTTGTTTTGACATTACAAACAGACACTACAAATTTATTTATTTGTATAGATTGTGTTTAACCAAAATGCCTTATCCTTTGTATACACATCGTTTTAAGTATGTAAATACACCATTATTTATGGTAATATAGCTCTTCTTGAACATCAAGGTGGACCCGAACATGATCCCGACAGGTATGATTAGAACACATTGTTCGATACCGAATTGTATTGTTTCATCATATTTTGATTATGCATGACTGATAAAAAAACAATAGGGTTTATCTCAGCACTTTGTATGATGAAATGTTTTTTTGATTTGTTTGTCAATACTTTTTGATTAGTGGGTCATAGGTGATTTATTCAGCGGATGTTGGACGAAGGTGCGTTTGGAAGGACACTGACCGTGGTTGTATGTCCTTGGAAAAGGTCGGGTCGCGTGCGCATGTTTAGAATGTGCATGAATGACATTGTAATTCTATATAAGTAGGTGTTTCTCATACATTCAACCTAGCGCAGGAGTCAGGGTTTCCATATATTAATGTAACATACTTTTATGTCAATAAAATATTAGATATATTATTATTATACTCACGTTAAGTAGAAATAGGTCGTTGGTCCATGCTTATTAGATTTTTATTTAGATTTCTGTCGGCTAGACTTGTCTTAATTGCCGCATTGTCTGCATTGTCCGTGTGTTTATTTGCTTTGTATTGTTTTAAAAGTCTCTGTTTAGCTGATGATTATTAATATTGTCTAGGTTAACTATAAATTGCATCAGCAGAATGTAAAGCAAGTCCCATTATTGTAGAAAAGTTGAACATAGGGTAAGAGTTTTATTCCGAGATATTTTTGTCAGCGCTTACGCCGTTTTGGAAATGTATGTTCCCTTGTTTTAAATATAACGAACCATGTTAAATAGACTATAAAACTAATAGCGCTCAATGAGCTCTTAAAATCCATAATTTATGAATCTTAAAAGTATTAAATCACATTTTGAGTTAGGAACGCGGCCGTGGGCGAATGAATGGTGCGCAGGAGTTGGTTGACTGATCTGTCACTGGACAAGTTATGATGTAACATTATGTTGGGAACTAGACGGGTTATCTCAGTGTATGGCGATTCTGCTTAGCCGTCTATTTCTTGTTTGTCTGCAGATTTATTGCATTACAACTGTAAAAGTTGTGTAATTTTGCGAAATAGTGTTTTGTCTTCCAGGTGTAGTAGAGCAACATCATCTTTAACCTTAAATGTAAGAAACAAGCTCTTGTTTTGCATTGTTTACATTTTGGAGCGAAAACTATAAGTAAACCCCTTAATAGGCATTGCTTGACTCATTTCTCAGCCTATTTCTATAAAAGGCTGCCGTGCCAACAAGCCGAATAAAATTAATTCTGAAATCTAATTTGGTAGGTAACTTAAAATTACGGACTTATTACTGTTAGCTGGTCTGGTATGGACGAACCGCAAAACCGAGCTCAATAATCTGTCAAAAAGTTTCGCTATCTGACTTGAATGAGGGCGATACTCAAAAAACTTATCCGAATCAAAAAATCCGCTGGTCGCCATTCACTGGTTCTCATCAAAAACTGGCAACACCACAGACAGGTGTGTTCCCGTCGTGCCCCTTTTTTTTTTCAACGTCCGTTCCCGTACGAAACTCTTCGAACAAAGACGTTACTGCTCTATGAAACAACAGTGGAACTTATATCTTATTCTACGAAGTTTAGAGTTGAATTTACTCTGAAGCTGACGTTGAAGCTGTACAAGAGTTACAGTGAATGGATCGTTTCCCTTACAATGTTTTGCAACGGTTAAAATTTCGTGGTGAACGGAAAATCTGATTTAAGTCAACCAAGTAAGATTTAAATTCAGTTGTGAAAGATAAGAGTATCGTGTATCCTCCATAATTGTATTATTTTTAATTTATTTTGGGATTCTCCAAATCAGGGCCCTTATTTCGGTTATTGTTGTTCAAGGGGTTAATCAAATTCGTATGAAATGCCCCTGTTAGGCTACTATTATTATTTTTAAATCCCGGGTCGTCAACCTCAACATTTTCAATAAAAAATACGACAATAGAGGTTGGTGAAAAATAGAACTTAGTCGAGTTGAGTGAGACGCTTTTGTTTCAATACGCTTGAAGAAGTACGAATCTAGAATACTCTGCAAGCAATAGAAAGCGTGTCATCTCAAACTGTATGCAATAGTGTGAATAATAATAGTAATAAAAGAACTGAGATTATCAACAGCGCAGCGATCTCAAGATTTCTACCGGTACTTACATGTTTTTCACGGCGAAATCAGTTAACGATATCAATTTCTATGCTTCACACACGGTAATTAATTATACTATATTCCGCGTGATTGGAAAATTCTCACGATTCAAGGCAAAAGCCGCTTTGTTAGAACCAGTACTTCTTAGATACATAGACCCCGACAGACGAAGATAGTTGTAGGTAACTTCACACAATACATTTTCAATACTTACTTGAATTTGGAACATCCAACATTAACAAAACACACTTAAAGCTAATTTTATCTCTCGTACATATATATTTTGGTCGTATTAATTTTGGATAAGATGAAACCTTTAATGATGCCCCGGATGTGAAAGTTAATTAGGCTGAATTTGTTAAGAAAAATTCTAATTATGAACTGTTGAGGCAATCACCTGCGCAATTGACAGACAAGGCTTCTTCATTAACTACTGGAAAGATGATGGTCATGAGGAAGTTTTGGAAATATTCATCTCTTTTAATTTATTTTTGAGCTCCAACTTTAGTATCAAATACAAATTGCGGAGAGCATTGAATTATGAAACTATCATCAACGTGGGATGATCATTCGGCATTTGCATTAGTTATGCGAACAAAAAAAGAAAGGATATGAAGCCTCGTGGCTGATAAAGATGAATCTCGCATGACTCAAATAAAAACCAGTCATCGATTCACATTTCACAAAAATAAAAAGTAACTGCTTTAAGATAATAAAAAAAAATTGATGTTATGACTGACACTAGGATTTTAGATGGACTGGAAATGTATGTCTTTTGCACTTCCTATTATCAAGTGTATAAACAGTCTCGCAGCCAATTCAATGTTTATGATTTCGTCAAGATATTGACGATGTCTACCTACCTACTACGCCTTTCCACATATGTATTATACATTTCTGTACCTAAGCAGATAATTAGTTATCCTCCGTCTCAGACATGTAGAGTAGAAGCGAAGAGCAAAAAATCATGATTTTTTTGCGCGTCTGACTGTTTAAAATTAAGTGTAGTTTCGTCTATGATCGATGGCCAATTATATTCAAATGCTAATGAATTCTTTTGCCGTACATTTTATTTGAAACTGCACAGAAAATACGGTACGCAATAATTTTAGATTTTATTTGAGCATTACCTCGGGTCTCGAGGAGCCTTCCGTTAATGCAAATGGAAGTAGTCTGAGGAAGAATTTTAGATTTAAACAAAGAAGACTGTGTTCCGTACAGTCACAATTTGGCCCGCTTCGAGGAAATTCCTTAGTTTCAAACAAATATCACACCGTTATAAATTATTCCTTTGGATGTGCCCGGTACTTCTTGATGGGGCCACTTCCGCTGTTATTGTACTTGAAAGGGTTGAGTATATTTGTTATAAAATATAACCGACATTGTCATCTGAAGTGGTTTGTTACTTCATTATTTATGGCTGGCCTCAATAGTACCCTTCACACAATACGGAAATAGGGGTAGATGTTGAAATTACAATGTCTACTAGACGCAAGTTTTAATTAGTCATGCAAATACAACAGCAAAATCAAAATAGTTATTTATGCTACAAGTGCGGAAAGTAGGTGATTTCCGTCGAATGTATAAGTAGACACGAGTCGGAAATCATCTTACGCACGTGTATCATACAACGTTTTACTATGCAATGTGCGAGGAAATAAAAAAATATTAAGATTTACACAGATCGACTCCGAACTAAGCAACAAATTAGTAAAATGGCGGGCTAATTTTGAATACATGCGCGTTCAGCAAATCTACTACTGCGCATGTGCAAATAGCTACCACGTCGTATCGCAAAAAGACACGAGCAAAATATACGTTCAGCCAAACATATTTAACCAATATTTATAATTTATTTATTGATCAAAATCTAAATATAGAGTAATTAAATCGCGCACTTCATTAAATGAAGTATTCGTTTTATTGTACCTTTTAGGTATATGAATGATAGTCTGTACTTGACTAATTTGTAATTTTTTTTTTCAAATAATAAAAACTGCGTCGGGCTGACGACGGAGTTAAAAAAAAACTGAAAACTAAAAAGCACTAGTATGAAAAAGTAGCACTTTCCGCACAGTTTCGCTGCATGGAAAACGCTCTTTTCGAGCACATGCATTGTAAAACATTTGTCTTGATTAAACTCTGTTTTTTCTATGGTGTCATGGTGTGTACTACTAGAGATCGTAGTAAAAATATTAAGTATGTCGTCGTATGTCGTATGTTGTCGTCGTATGTCATTGTTCTATATTCCCAGCATCGCCTTTATAATTCGCAGGTTAATTTATTCAAGAACATCATACGTTCACAAGCTTTCTACACTTCTCACTGTTAATAAGACTTATTATTCTACAAAATAAACAACTTGTACTTTTCGAAACGAAGAAAAATCTGTACAGCATCCAGTCACACCTGTCCATTAAACCCTTTGAATAATTTCTGTGATGCGCTAAACGATTTACGATAGCGTAGCATGCCGAATTGAAAACAAGGCCGTCTTGGAAGACTGGTGTGCTCTGAATAGTGTTAATTACGGAATCATTGTGGCCATTTTGCTACGGAACCTCCGTGCCGGCCGTTAACGGTGTCGGCGTGAACGAAGAGATTAGAAGCATGCGCCAGAGCAGCTGCCGCACGCACGCACTACTTACTTTGTAAAATCGATCAATAAAACCTCTTTTTACAAGTGTCATCGCCTTCGAAACACGGCTCTTGACAATGTGCTCGTGACCATTGCTTAGCAAATTAATCTTTTGCGCATTCGGAAGTCAGTGTTAGGAATAGTTTTTGTTGAAGAAAGTTATACGTGCATTGGGAATTAATTTTGATTATTATTGCTTTAGTATTCGTTGTAATTTAGCCCAGTTTTTTTGCTCATGTTTTTAAAAGATCGGTTACTGATATAGGCAACAGGACTGTACAGGCGCCTTTATTGTTGATTTGTGTAAGGAAATTATTGTTTTCAATGAACCTGCCTGCGTCTGTGTTTCCGAACGCATACAACCCCGATCTCTTCAAAGTGAGAGTGAACAGGCTTCTTCTGGGTAAGCTCGCTCCATCGTCGACTTTGTCTCTGTCATTTCTAACCTAGACTAGAGTCAAGAGCAAACCTATCTCAAATAAAATAAAAAAAAAACCTGAAACAATTTAATTAGTGCAGTAGTTTAATCTACAATATGATGATGAACGATACCTGACTCAAAGGTTCTAAACCTGCTACGTGACCTGAGGTAGTTTCAGTTTAAATTAATCTTTTCTATTACGTAAATTGTACATCAGTGATACTTTCATCCTGAACTCTCCGACCGTAATATTCCAACTTTCTCGACAATCCCCCACGTTTTAAATTCCTGTTACTCGGACAGAAGTATGGCGTTGATGTTTTTGTCAGTGCCAGTTTGCTTATGCTCAGTGGCCGGTGGAATGTTCACGGTCCGTGGCTTCTTTCGAAACAGTCTTGGGAGTGCTAGTGCAAATGTTTTTATGTGGATAATGGTTAAATGGATTTGTGCCGGCGTCGACGTGTTTGATCGTCAGATCGTCTGATTCCGATCCAATTTTGCTTACGGCCTTTTTTTATATCCGCACCTTTTTTCTCACAAATGTTTGGTGAAGAAAGTGGAGCACCTGTTTATGTGTGTTTAGTTTCTTTGTACAAATTGAGAGCGAAAGTGTGAATTTACAAGCTAAATGTAATTATCACGTGTGCACGAAATGAGTCAAGATGGATAAGTACTTTTAGGATTTTCGTTTCGAATCAGTCTTTCCTTTTATCATATCTGCCGTGTAGAAATTTTCATCGCGATTCTGTAATCTCTTTTCCATTGGAAAGAGTTCGCGATCCTATATCAACATTTTTCTGTTCGTCCTATCTTCAGGAATGTCAGGTCGTGATAGTGCAGGTGTAGGGGCGTTGCTCCCTTCACGGTGCTCGTGCTCACTTCGGGGGCATTCGGTCGTACCCGTGACTCTCGAATTAAGAATGAGCTTGCGATTGGTTGTCACTATCGACAATTCATTCAATGTAATTTGGGAGCTTTATTCAAGTTTTTGAATGAAACGTGTATTATAAATCATCCGTAGTAGAGGCCCGAGTAGAGGTTTACTACCGACATTCTTATTTATGTTCCTACGTAGAGTACTTACATTTCTGTTATATTATTTCCGGAATGAGAAGGGACTTTCAACAGGCATAATCGTAACTCTAGACTCTATTAAGGCTCCTTCAAATAGGCGCGACTCGCGATGCAAAACGCGAGCGACACGCGGTGCCTTTGTGTCGCGCCTGTTTTCATTAGCCTTTATTCTGGATAGTAAACCGTCAGTCTGAAGTGCAGTTTAGCATAATTTTATTCATCAGTTATGTATGATAATATGCCAGAATCTCTAAGCCGGCTTGCAAGTGCTTCAACTATTTAATTGAAAATGAAGTGGCTTAGAATTCACGATCAAAGTTGAACCTTAACGTAATGGTTTTGAAGGGTAATCTATCGCAATTTCCATTGTTCTTCGTTTTCCCACCGTCTCATTATTCTCGTGTATAATTACGCTTCTGTTACTTGAGCTTTTAAGCGCATTCCCATTGTATCCTAAGTTTCCGCGGTGTCAGCGGCAGAAGCGGTGTATTTATCGTCCAGTTCTGGTGATTCATTAGTAGCTTTGTCATATTAAAACAATGTATAACGCTCTTATTACTTCTAAATGAAACCAGCGTGGTATGTTGTATTAGAATGCCAGGATGAGAAATATTGCAAGCCTTTGGGGCTTCGTCGTTTCAGTCAGATAGTTGGTGATTTTCTTGATATGATAATACAAACAATTCCAGTCAATCTTAGGTATTGATGGATCTAAATCTGACTCCACAATCTATGTTGTTTTGCCTGATAGATACTATAATCGATCAACTTTAAATTACTTGAACTTCTAAAATCCCTTCTCACAGCAACCTTTCATTAGTTTGACATTATCCAACTACTTAGGTCGCTTCTGTTTAATAATAAAACTAACAGTTCTCTATTTTATTCCAGACATCTATTCAGTGACTTCGCAACAATTTTCAAGCTTTTGAGATTAGTTTTGTTTATTAAAAAACTATGATTTTCCCGCGGCTTCGCTCGCGTTAATGTAGAATTTGTCAATAATTTTTCTATCCATCGGGAACAGTACTTGTTTGTGGATGAAATATACCCTATGTCCATTTCTGTACCTCTGACAACGAATATGCAAAATTTCATGATGATCGGTTTAGTAGTTAAGACGTGAAAGCGTAACAGACGAACAAACACTCACTTTCGCATTTTATAATAAGTATTACTTAGGATTATGTTGACAAAATGACTGAATAGAAATAGTCTACAATAAGTTCTATTTATAATATTAAGCATATTTACAGACGTTTATTGTTGGGAAAAGATATTTCGAGTTAATTTGTTGTTGCTTACCTACTAACTAACATATAATAACGTATTTTGCTGTAATTAGACTTGGTATAATATCAATTCTTGGGTTTAAATTATTACATTAATGTAACTACTAATGTAGCTTTAAACCTTGCTTGTTCGAAGGTTCTGCTCCCACATGGGTTCCAACTTAAACGTAAACAAATTTATACAAACACGATCTTAATATGCATTTCAAACGTCTCAAGGGAATTCTTCAAGATACAAAGTCGTTAGTATCCTTCTTTGAAGTTTCCATATGCGAGACTCTCATTACCTGTACTCGTCTCTGTAGTACCTCATACTTATGCATCTCAGCTGCTTAAGTCCCAACTTTGTGCTAGATTGGTTCCGTTCCTTTGTTGCAAGAAAGGTGAAATGCAAAATTCTGCACTTCGTTTATTTTCTTTTATCTGGGAGTACATATCTTTGCTCATGTTTTGAGTTACAGTTTCTGCATTTGGGACTTGTTAAACTGCTATGTTTACCTTTGTTTCTTTCTGTGCGAACTGTAATCGTAATTTAGGGTAGGTATAATATGACCAATAAGACCATTTATCACCGATAACTTTGTCTGGAGCAGGATTCTCTGTACTTCTTCAGGCAAACTTAATCCTTGGCGGAAATCAAACGGAAATTATCTAAGAGCTTTGGCGCTAGAAGTGGCTTCAATTTATTCATATTTTACAACATACTTTGCACGACCTTCGACTTCAAAATTGTCACAAAAAAAAAAAAACAAATAAACATCAACGTCTCTGTGACTCTATACAGTCCTATCAAATGGAAGTTTACGAGTCTGTATAACCATAACCAATTTACAATCGATTTGTGACTATTAAATAAATCTGCAGCTCGAATTAAAAATTAGCTCCGTTTATCATGTCCGTGAGAGCGTGTTTTTTTTAAATATTTTTTTTCAATATTGATATTAATTGCATTCGGAGTAACGGTGTGTTGTTTGTTCTCTCACGGGTTTGTTGAATTTGGGTACAATAGGTGTTTCTTTTCACACTAGAATCTAGGAACACATTGAGATGAGGAATAAATTCTATAATAGTTTCACAACCCGTCTTTCGAAGATTTGATGATGCCCGACGAAAAAAGCAATTTCATTCAAAATTCACCCAAGTACCTACCTCAGTAATCGACATCATGATCATTATATTCATCCTCAGTCAGCCAAAAGACGTCTACTGGACATAGGCCACCCCTAAGCAAAGCAAAGACGATCGGTCTTGCGCTTCTGGCATCCATCCCATTCCCGCGACGAGTAATTACCACAGATTCGATTACTTAAAAGTTCGTACATACATATAAACACGTAAACATATTTAAAGGCTCTATCTAGTTCTGTTTGAAACCCACGCAACATTAATCAAGAAAGCTTACCGTGCTCTCGAGGGATCTAGTATTAAGCGCAAATTGATTGGTTATTCATTTGCAGAGGATATGTCGCAAACATTGGTAATCTTGCATTTACCAAGGTATATAACATACCTGTGTACTCATCTGTGGTGTGTTTTTGAAAAAGTACAAGCGTACCAAAATTACTGGAAGCGTACTTATTGTGAAATTTATGAGGAACTATCTATTTCTATATCTTTCTTGCTCCCTTCGTCATCTTCTCTGTTTCCACTTTAGCAGGATAGGTCTCTTGCAATTCCATTAGACAGTTTTCATATTTAACCGTCGTCCATGTTCGTCCAAGAAATCTTTATTCAAGTCAGGTTGACTATAAGTTGGCAGCAATTGCACATTGTGTTACAAAAGTACAACGACAGGTGCATTATGGCTGCATTCATCAAATCAAAATGTCAAAGTGACCCAATGCAAGCAAAGTTCGTAGCACCAATGCAGGTTCCCAACATTGGATTTATTCAGAACGTTGTATTTTGCGTAGTTAGTAAATCTTCGCGTGCCAGTGCAGATGGCAAGAATGCTAGTGCACTACACTTCTTGCTACAAAATACCCAGGACAACACTGAAGCTGTAGTTTCTCCTCTCAAATACCAAAATTTAGCTACAATTCCAACTAATTCAAGGCTATATTGTACTTCATACTATACAATTTCTGTATACCGAACTAATTTCCTGCGGTAACTGCAAACGATTTTAGCAAAGCCATTACGTTAGCAATTTACGTTGTATTGCACTGTTACGGACGATTTACCACTTTCTATCATCTCTGTAATGTTCATTGTATATCGATTATCTATATGCGTTAGAAATTGAGGGGTATTGGCACAGGGTGAGTGGCAGCAAATCCATTGTTCGCAATTTTCTAAGAAGAAGTCGAACATCAGATATCACCCCATCTTCGTAAATACTTGCACGATGAACTGTTCCTTGCTTAACTACAGTACTTACCTACTTGCAATAAACGGGTTGGTTATTACGCTTGCGTTGTAACTAAGCAGCGTTTTGATGTGGCTCAACTTATTTATTTCGACTTTCTGTATCATCTGCTTCGTGGATAATAATAGTCTGGTATTTCCTTGCCAATCGTTCTTTATGTAGGGCCATTCTCGTTTTCCTCAGATGGTTTAGTTTTGGGCCCAATCTGGCGGAATTAGGTGCTTGGCACTTTGTTTTTCTGTTTATTTATTTTTGACTTATAGTGTAATCTCTGCCTTTGAGATAGGTGTTTTTGTATTTTCATTTATAGTTGGTTACAAGCTGTTGCCCGCGGCTTCGCCCGCATGGATGACAATACTTCCCTATTTGAATCGAATTTTCTTCACAATTTTTTTTTGCGCGTAATCCTAACATTTTTCTGAAATAAAAGTACCCTAAATTACTCCTTATAACATCGGCTATCTATCAGTGAAAGTCCCGTCGAAATAGGTCCAGACGTTTCTGAGATTAGCCGGAACAGACAGACAAAAAAATAAAAAAAGCTTTTTCGTTATAAGTATCGTAAATACTTTGATATGCATTTAGTAAAAAGCTGTTATTTTGACATTACAAACAGACACTTTAATTATATTTATTTATATAGATGTATAGATTTATCTACATGTGTCGTTTTTTGTGTTGTTTTAAGCAGTTCCAATTTAGAAGTTTTGTCATCACAAAGTAATGATGAAATAAGTTGCGGATCTGTGCATAGAACTTCAAGTGTTTTAAATGGCTTCAATCTCGTAAATACCTTGAGCCTTGAGATAATATCTTTGAGAATGAGTCATTTGTCAACATTAATATTCTTTGTTGCAACAGCATAAGTTGCTATAAAAACATTGACGTCACTCTCATTTTAATTTCTGGACATAAAAGTGTTTACTCGACGAATTACTGTGCAAACAACTAGGCTTTTAATTTTTACTTCCATCAACATAAAATTGTAGAAAGAATTCACTGTAAATCTTAACACTGGAAGCAAACAGCTAAAAATTTTTTGTAGCAGATTTTAGGAAATGCTTCTCTGTCCTTATCTTCATAATCAAGATCACAGGATTTATAGTAATATTGATAGTAGAAATGCTGTCCTTATTATTTCTTCCTTATTAATGTCCAGTCTCTCTCTGTATTATTTTAACCTCCACAACACAAGATACGTCCACGTGTAATTAATACTTGCTATCGATTTCACATCACGTTCATAAAGCTTCGCATTCACAAGATGGATCGCGTATATAGTCTTAATATCGAATATCACAGACTGTTTTTATCTTACAAAAACACCGATATGTTTTCACAAGTCCCCATCGTTTATTTTCTTTGTGTTACCAACGTAAACACTCTGTGGTTAGACTAGTTATTTGGCCGTTCGTGTTTTTGTTTCGTTAATCGTTTCTTGTTCGTTTTTCTTGGTGTTATTTTTATAGATAATAAAGGGAGTTGATTCTAGGTCGTCTTGCATTTCGTACAGGTTTAGTAAAATGTCACCAATGATGATGGTATCGGAAGAAATAGCTCGGTATTGTTGTTTTGGGTACCTATTTCCATCTCAACAAGGTTTTATTTTAATTTTAAAGCTAGTTTTCCTTTTTGTTTTTATGTTAGTATCTATTGGCTTGTTGTCCAAATACAAGCATGATGCGTAAACCTATCAATGGCCTTGGACCTCCCTTTAAATGCAATTTTGGGTTAGATTTTTAATAGTAGGTAAAGTTAAAGCTCCCGCAGACAGGCGCTACGCGACGGTGCGACGCTATTCTGGTAGAACAATTTCCATGAAGTTTTAATAGAAATTGTTCTACTAGAGTCGTATCGAGCCTTTCTGCAGGAGCTTTAAATCACTGCACAAGTTGATATGACTGCCCATTTCACCTTCATAACGACATCCATTAAGTATGGATTCTAGCCACAGGGGAAGAACCCTCGCCTTACAACCTACCATGACATCACAACTTGATGTCAATTGTATATAATAACTTAATAACGATTATGTACAGCCTGTGAACTTGAATGTTAATTATGCATTGTAACTTGAATAACCCGTTAGGTTGGCAATTAAGTAACATTACAACACAATGCTTTGGGATCAAAAACTTAGAATATGAAGACAATGACGCTAGTCAGACTAAAAAGTTCACAGAACTTATTTTTAAAGATATAAAAATGATTACAATTTGCACATTATATATAATGAACATTCATATTTTTTCTATGTAAGCACTAAGAAAGCAAAAAAAATTAATTCCGTTTCAAGGTGTTCAGGCTTTTTATGAGAAAAATTCTTCGCTGCAGCTCCGATTTGGCATCTTGCCAGATCTTCGAAGTGTAGGGGTTTGGAGGCGTTTCTTGGTATTTAGGACCACCGATATTAATAATACTGTACTGTCATTAGCAAAAGGCTGGTGTACGAAAGAACGTAACCTACCTACATATCATGCCAAAATGACAGCCAATTTTGGTAATGACTTATAAACGGGTATACAAGGATACCATTGGTAAAAAGCAGGAAGACTTAATAAAATATTTGGAAACCGTGGCGGTAACTTTGTAGCTATCGTTGAAGACAAAAAAAAGAGTTGTCTTGTGTTCCGTAAGTCAAAGACGTTGCACAGGGATGATGTGTTTGCAACTTCTCCATGTCTTAAAACAAAACGAGATAACATTGTATCAACTCGGAGTTAGTTTAGAGAATGAAACCGACCAAGTGATTTTCGGACCACACACAATGAAGGGTTTCGGAGTTGGGATGGATTTATCCCAAGAACAAACTTAATATATTTCAACTGCAAATGTAAGTTTGTACGCACAATATTGAGAGATTTACCATGTTATTTTAAGACTATAGACTTCCTTTAGGTTTTCCTGTAATCTATTGCATGGAACTATTTTCTGTATTTGTTTTTTAATTTTAAGCTCAGTAGTTTCGGAGATAAGAGGCTGGAATGATCAATTTTCATCTATTTTTTCTTAAATAACTTTAAAACTTTTTATTTTAAAATTACTAAAAAAAAAATGTTAAGTACCCCAACAGTAAGTCCTTTCAAATGATTTGTCACACCGTCACACGGTACCGTTTACAAAACTTTTTTTTTTAATTTTCCTATTTGCCTCCCAAAAGCAAAATATATAATTATATATAGATTTTATATAGAACTTTGAATATGGGTTGGGTTATATTCAAAATTCATTTATTTACGTTACACTACTACGTCCGTGTTTGGGTCACAGAAATTCATGTGTGTAGAAACTAGGTAGATTTCTACCAAATTAGATCCGGAGCTTTGCTGTGACAGACAGACACACGAGTGATCCTATAAGGGTTCCGTTTTCTCATTCGTACGTACGGAACCCTAAAAACAATAGCAAATAGTATAGTATGTTGTAATGGCCCAGGCCTCCCACAAGGTGGACCGGGTGTACCGGATGACCTTGTGAAGACCGCGGGAATCCGCTGGATGCGAGAAGCACAGAACCGGTCGAAGTGCCGGCGTTTGGGGGAGGCCAATGTCCAGCAGTGTATGTCTTTCGGCTTCAATGATGATGATAATGGCCTTGTGATTAAGACCTCGCCTCTCGTGCACGATGGGTTCAAATCTGAGCAAGTAGTAGTGTGACTTTTTCAATTCATATGTACTTTCAGAGTTTATCTTCGTGAATCATTGGTGAAGGAAAACATCGTGAGGAAACTTGGACTTATATAAGTTAATATAAGTCTGAAATCGCCAACCCGTCTTGAGCAAGCGTGGTGAACAATACTCGTGCCCTCCCTGTGTGAGAAGAGGTCTTTGGCCAGGCAGTAGGACGATGTATGTAGCAGCACTAGACTAATAATAAAAACACAGACGAACGCAGCAATTTAATATGTATAAAACTTGTAAAAATATTCGGCACCAAGCAGACGTTCTTTTAGTCACAAGAATGTCAAGGAAGGTTGTTCTGTTGCGTGTTTTTTCATGTGCACAATATTTAATTATCCAGACACATAATTTGTTGTGACAGGACAAAACAAATTCTACAAAGCCCTGGATTTATTAAAGGACATAACATTGTATGAGATAGAATAATACAGAGAACAAATAGAATTTGTACTAACACGAACCCTTTTAACGTAATAAGCTAGTTAAATAGTTTTTCGCTGTTCTAGAAGTTCTGTTTTCTGTTTGAATAATTTTTTACCGACGTGCAAACGGTTTTCTTTCTTTTAGAAATTGGGAGGAATGACAATGAAAATAATCTCCAAGTAAGTCACATCAGCTTCATCATCTGCCTAGCCTTTTTCCAACTATGTTGGAGTCGGCTTCCTGTCTAACCGGATGCAGCTGAATACCAGTATTTTACATGGAGCGACTGCCTATTTAACCTCCACTACCCAGTTACTGGGTAATACTATACCCCTTTGTAAGACTGGTTGTCAGACGTTCGGGTTTCTGACTATCCGTAACGACTGTCAAAGATTCACGAATGACAGCCGGGACCAACGGCTTAACGTGCTTTCCGAGACACGGAGGGTTCTCGGTATATAAAGATGGTCACCTATTCACGGACCAATCGAAGCAAGCGTAGTTTAACCTGATCGATCGACCCGTGCGGCTGTTATTACTTAGCCACGCTGTTATTTGTTATTAACCCGTAAATAACCATGGCTGAATATGGGGTTCCCAGTGACCGCTTCTTCTTCTTTAGTGCCAATTTAGTAACTCATTGTTATTAGGTAAGTGGTGAGCAGTAGTGACTCATTGGAAACAACTGCCTCTTACGAGTTTTAGGTCGTAGGTTCGAACCTAGACAAGCACTTTGTGAAATTATTTTATCACCACTGCTCTCAAAACGGTGAAGGAAAACATCGTGAGGGACCATGTTCTAGAACCAGAAATTCTAAAACATCCACCAACCCGCACAATTAAGGCCCGCGTGGTGTGTTACAGCCCAATCCCTCTCACAGAGAGGAGGCCTGTGTCCCAGCAGCGGAAACATTATAGACCGATTATGCCAAGTGGTCAAAACATGAGCCTATCGATAATGTTGGCATCGGGGTTGTAATGCTGCAGTAACTGGTACTTCTTTACCTGACATTGCGTCTGTTACCGCGCTTGGCAGACGGATTGCTGGTGATTGCGGTACCTTTGTTGCTATGGCCGATAGGAGCAAATACTCAGACTCACCCTTTTAACCGACTTCAAAAAAGAGGAGGTTCCCTGTTCGTCGGAATCTTTATTTTTGAATGTGTTCCCCGATTACTGGAAGACGGCTGGACCGATTTGGAAAATTCTATTTTTGTTTTAAAGAGTAGGTATACTCTCCAGGAACTCTTCAATAATTATAGGCACACTTATAGCGATTTGGGTATTTTTTTTATAGTAACTGGTTCATTTGCTCTCGGAAAGCACCATTTGGTGAAGTGGAACTGATGATGAAGACCACAAATGGCCACCGGAACTACTCAGTAATAAGTTTTTTATGGGTTGCGATTAGATTAATATGGTTGCTAAGCAAATTATGCGCCACAATGCATATGGTGAAGTAGAGCTGATGGTGAAGTACCAGGAGAACTCTTCAACAATTAACTTCCCTGCATCGGGAAAAGCAATATGTTGTTACAGGTGATGAGCAGTTGTTATTAGGCACTAAAAAGTGAAAAATAAAAAAGTTTTTGCAAAAAAAAAGCAACCGACTTCTAAAAAAAAAACACTGCAAAGTGAAAACTAACTTTAATTACGAAAGTCTGTATTTTAGGTTTTTTTATAAGCATCTTCATAATAATTGTATCCTTAATATTTACGTTGTAACATTAAAGGCCACGCTTCAAAGATAGGCAAAAACATTACCGCTATTAATCTCCCCGGCGACCGTTTGTCGTTTGCATAAAATGCAAGCCACGGATGGCTGGGCATAACGTAAATTGTGTTTTACATCAAGAAAAAGCATACGTCTTTTTTCGCTTAGTCTTAATAAGGTCCGAACTCCGAAGGGTAAAAAACACGTATGAGCAAAAAATACATTTAGCTTTAACAATTACTAGATATTATTATACCAGAGCTAGTCATACTAAAACAGAAAATATAGTTTTGTATATTTTTACACTAGCAGCTTTAGGACTTCTTTTGACAACAGGTTTAACTTCCCACCCAGGACAAACTTTGTGTGATGAGCATATCGTTTGTTCTGTGTCTGAGTGTAATTTATCTATAATATGTATGTATTTATAAATTATATAAGTATGTATATCAGTTGTCTGGTTACCATAACACAAGCTCTGCTTAACTTGGGATCAGATGGCCGTGTGTGAGTTGTCCCAAGATATTTATTTATTTAAATTTAAAAAAAAAAACTTTTGTACAGTGATAATATTGAAAAATATTCAATATCTTATTCAATATTACAGTTGTAAAAAACAACTTGGTCGTCTTCTTTTCTATGAAATTCAACACCGTCATAAGCTAAAAAGTTATTATTCTAATTAAATGTTCACAGAAAATAACGCAAACTTAGCGAAAAAGAACGAAAGAAATATAATTAATGTTTATCAAGAATACACAATCCCGTTATTTATTTCAACACCTCCATATTTACTATTAGTACATAAACATAGTAATCCAATTACTGTAATAGCCGGAGTAAACCGTTTGTTTATCTTAGTAATTGTTCCGATTAACCTTTGAATTATTAATATTACGTCAACAAATATGCTAATGGCATCTTTGTCTCATAATAAGGTCACAGTATGACGCGCATTCTCCCTTTTATCAACAAAAATATACAACACGAATATGTGGAATATGTGTATATCCTGAAATATTTTTAGCCCTAAAACTACCAGTAAATCTGCAGTATCTTTTAGGCATTCCTCATTCTCATGCACTTTATTACAAACTAACTGTTGTCCGATGTCAATACTTCCGTATTGAAATCGGAGTTTGTTCACAATTTCATAGGTTTTAATTTTATTGCGCGAAATCCTAATTATTTTTCTAAAATAAAAGTATCCTAAGTTACTCCGTATAACATTAGCTATCTGCCAATGAAAGCCCTGTCAAAATTGGTCCAGCCGTTTCGAATGTCATGGGTTTTAATTTCTTTGCGCGGAACCCTAATTAAAAAAAAATAAAAGTACCAAGATACTCCTTATAACATCACCTATGTGCCAGTGAAAGTCCCGTCAAAATCGGGTCCAGCCGTTTCGGAGATTAGGCGGAGCAAACAGACGGATTTGTAAAAATTGCTTTATGTTATAAGTATGGTAGGTATATACTTTTATATGCATTTAGTAAAAAGCTGTTATTTTGACATTACAAACAGACACTTCAATTTTATTTATTTGTATTGATAATTTGGTGTCGGCATAGTTTGCTAGCATGTTTTCTACAACACCATGTTCTAGTCGGTATCATCTTTCACACAACCCATCGTTTCTTTGGTCTTCCTCTATTATTATTGCCATCCACATTGTTACTGAAAATAGTTTCTATACGTATTTTAGGAAAATAGTCTACCTTTACAACCTTTATAAATATGTGAGCACCATGTGTCTGTCTTATAATTATCTCTCATTCTTTTTTCATTCTTTTTACCTATTGTGGTATAGTAATTTTATTCTAGGTGCATCGTCTTCACATATAATGATGATATAATGAACGTATACAAAATATTGTAAAACATTTTAAAAGAGTTCCTACCTAACGTTGGAGTCTCTTGCCAATTCTTCTCCATACGCAAATACCTTTTGGAAGCGCCAACTAGAATCAATTCTATTTTCAAAAGTGCATTTTATGTCATAGGTATTTGAAATAAACGATTTGACTTTGACTTAAATAAATTTTAATTAAAGTCGCTTTTCATGTCTGTCTGTTCTAAACTACGCAACGAATTTTGATGCGGTTTTCACCTTCTTTTAGGGATTTTATTCCGGAAGGTTTGTGTATAAAAAAAAATGTATCAACTTTCGACCGAAGTAGTCACAAGATATTTCTATAAAAACCAAGATGGGGTCAAATATATTAGTGATTGTAGAATGTTGTTATTAGATCAAATTAAGGTGGTGCTGCCCATCCCTTTCACAAAGTTTTCTCAGGACCCTTAACATCATAAGGGAAATCACATTTTTGTAAGGTAAGTAGAAACCCAAAGAAACCTAAGTACAAATATTTTTTGCAAAAATAAAAAGTAAAATAAATTCTACCTGGGAAGGTCAAGGTTAATTTCGTTTCGAATTTATTTAGCATTGTCTGTGATTTTAGGGAAAAAAAATCGTATTTTCCCCACAATATCCTCAGGACCCCGAGGCCCTGCCTAATGGCCTTTAAAATTCTGTTTTATCTTGAGAGAGGCATCCATTAAAAATAAAGTTCTTTGATATTTTTGGCGGATCAGTTAGAGACTGATAAAAATTGGATGAAGGAAAAGTTAGCTCACAATAAATTTAACCATGATCTTCGAGCTGATTATTGATTTCTATTGACTAACTAAAGGTATTTTACTAGGAAAACGCCGGGTAGGGACACTTGTGATGTTCTCCATAAAGGACGGGCGAGTAGTACTCGCAAGCGGCGTGCATGTATGGCCAGATATATATGAATGTAAACGAAGCACAAGGAGTATGTAAGGATCGTAGCAGGTAGCGTTCTGTAGTTTCTGCCCACCCCCATGGGAAGAAGGCGTGAGTTTATACAAGATGTAACATAATTAACGCACAACCTCTTAAGGGGTCATTGTACTCATCATTATGAACAACTTTTACTATGGGACCAAATCTGAAATCGCGACAAGAAAATCAGCTGTTCCCTACATTTTGACGAGTTATGCGAACATAAATGTAGGGAGCAATTGATTTTTTTTTCGCGATTTTTGGTTTGGTCCCATAGTAAAAGTTGTTCATAATGATGAGTACAATGGCCCGTTAAGAGGTTGTGCGTTAATTATGATACACCTTGTATATGTTATGTTCTAAATAATAAATAGCCTATCTTTTTGCATACCTAGTCCTTTACTCGTTTTTCGCAATACCCACATATTTAACGAGTCTTGTGCCCTTTTAGTAGTTGCTATTCACACGAATTGTTGCTGACAATCTGTTTGAAATTACAATGTGTGCTAGTTACAGTACGAAGTAAATTTATGCCCAGCAATCTGCTAGCCATTTACATTCCCCAATATTGATTATCCACTGTAGGTACTATCCAGATTCCCTGTTCTGTTTGTTCAAGCGTGATTCAATGATTGCTTAATATAAACAACCTTATGCTATTGGGTTTAGATTGTTATCTGCTTTGTGAGTTGAGTATGTACTGTCTCAGATTTTCTTATTACTTCTGCTTTTATTTAATCAGTAATAAGCTAAAGACAGTGTTAGTGCTTGACAGCATTAAAATGTTCTTGCAAAGCAAGTACTTTTAGCCTGTCAAGTCTTGAGCAATAAGAAACTCGATTATCTACTGTTATGTCACTCCCGGGCACGTGCAGATATAGATTAGGTACCCAGTCTTCATTTAGTAGAAGAACATTGAGATTAAATTAAGTAAAAGATCGCGGAAGTTGAAGTACTCGTAGATCCAGTGTTCAGTCTTTACAAAAACTTAAACATTCGACCACGACACAATATAACAGTACACAATGCATTAGCTATATCTTTTTATTATACTTCGGATTCTTCCTGGAAATAATAGCAGATGCAACGTTTTCTCTATTAAACCGGAACTAATGCATGCGTCTGTTATCGTTAATCAGAAGGTTATTAGCTCTGATAACTGCTAATGACACGGATGCTAATAATTGAACTAATTAAGTACACGCTTGTATCGTTCATTGTTACAAGATTAATGTGGTGGTACACTTTGTGTTGGTAGCTTTTGTTTGTTTAGGGACTACTGTTTCATATTTAGAACTCGGTCTGACTATGCAGATAGTAAATAAGCTTTTTTTTTAACTTTGGCTCGAAGCACCAAAAATATTATATTCATCGCAAAACATGGTCCTTCGTTAGATAGCATGGGGCTATACAAAAAATTGAAAGGCCCAGGAAGCGTTGCTTAGATTGTTTAGGTATATGCTTCACCTTTCAAGATCTGAAACAAGGAAGTAATCGAAATAACTCTAGGTAAAATCAAGTTAATGGGATGAAGAAATTCAGCATTCTTATTACCGAAAGTTACACGTCCCTTTTTATATATTCTCGATTCTGGCCTAACTGGTACCATGAATGAACAGTAACAAGTTAGATCAGATCATAAACCTAACGATAGGGATATCACTGCTCCAATTACGATGGAAAAAGTGGTAGAAATAGATTTCTAGATCACTTTAAGTCCCCTTTCAAGCTTTACCATGAATGAATCTACAAGTTTTTCAATAAAAACAGTGGCTTAGCCACTGAGTTTCTTATCAAAGCTACAAATAGTAACGGAAATGGGTATCGACGATAAATGAAAGTCAGTAAATCTGGATGTCTGCATTAAATTGAATTAATGCTGCTTTTTATCACATAGTAAACATACGTTGGATGTTACGGTCATGGTCCTTAATGGGATTAGTACAAGTGTACTTGCTTTTGTCTTGTTTTTCAATGATGTAGATATTTTGTTCAATAAGAAAGCGGTTGTCGTGACGATGCAAATTCCATATTCTAACAGTCGTATTTTGTAACAAACTATCCTGCCAGTCCTCATACTTTTTACCAACCCCAATAAAAATTCGCAGCAGTCCGGGATGACATAAATCAGCGAAATACTCTAGAGGGCGTCGTAATGTTCGCCGAGGGAACAATTCACAACTTATGTCAGTAATATTGGGGCAAAAATCTTTTTTATTTAATGTCGATAGTTATTTCATGATAGCCGGAAGACATCCACAGCTGCTCATATGAACTTTTTTAAAGCATTCTGTTTTACAAAGGACCAGTTTATCAAGTCACCCCACATTACCAAAAATGTCTCCCTGTTATATAACAAAATTACATGAATTGCAAAGACAACCTATTTTATACCCCAGCGCAAAATAATGCTGATATTAAAAATATTTCACGTTCTGTTGAACAACGGCTTTTCATCTGCACGACACTGCCAGGACAAGTTGGAACAATAAATTTTATTTCTGCTCACATGTGGAAGTGCAACAAAATGGTTCATTGCCGGCACACGCTACAACTCTTGCTAGTTATAAACTACGGACCTTTGAGTTTGAATGAAATGAGGTAAGGACTAACGCAGATTCTGGAACTTCGCGAGAAACGTTAGCAGTGTCTCTAGGCAAAGTAATTTTCAGCGTTCTGAGTGGTTGTATTGTATGTTATTGCATTTTCTGATTGCACAAGCAAAGATTTTTTTGCTTGTGTCTGCCGATAGCTATAATATGCTCATGTAAATAATTATTATGTTGGTGTTTTACATAGAGCGTAACATTTTTTCTTTCCTAATCTTCTATGCATCATGCACATCATTTCTTTTCTCGCAAAACTGGACTGGTTCGTACTCTAAGCACTTCAAAGTCAGACCTTTTGATACATTATACAGGAACTTTTTTCTATCGTCTCCATTATGTGAACGGGCAAGTTTCTTGGGATTAGTTCCACGGCTTTAATGTGTGAGTAGTGTGAATCGCGATTTTTTGCCCATATTTTGAGATCACTGATTTCGATGCAGTATTCTGTTGTTGGGTATAAAGTTACATGATTTTGTTGTAAAAACTGGCGCCGCTTGGTTGAAAATATTTTAAGTATTGTGGCTTTTTTTACTCACATTTTCATTAACCTCTTATATTGCCAGACAAACAGAACTGAGTCGAAAATATAGGTTACACCAGCATATATGACTAATATACAACGTTTATTACAAAGATAAAAATATATTACCTATCTTTTCCTTTCTGTAATATTCTTTTATGCTCATTTTACATGCAAAAAGGCATTAGCGCTATAAAGAACCGGTTCAACGATTAAAAGTTCCGGTGAATTTCCTGTATTCACATGCAATATTTTAATAACGGTAACTGAGATTCCAATAATTCTCAAGAGGACAATATTGTTAAAATGAAATACTGTCACCAAAATACTCAAGATTATAGATCTCTAATTACTCGTAGAATTGAATTCCCGGATATGCAACACAAGATTCAGATACGAGAATGATCAATAAATTCCTAAAATAAACGATACCAATCGATATGTGAATGAACTTGTTCAGTCTTCAAACAAAGATTCTTCTTCTTCCTTCCAAACAGGATGCATCTAAGTAGATTAGATAAAAGTATTAAACTGGCTTCTTGTGCTGCGGTTTCTTAAGTATTACTGGTATTACCAACGAAAATATCGCTCCATTTGTTTATAACGACTATGGACAAAGCGGTTTCGACTTCCTCTCAATAAGTGGATAATGATCTGTTATCTCGTTTTGCTCGAACACCGCAATTGGTAGTTTTTGTAGCTGGTTGCCTTTCCGTTCTGTTTCATAGTTGGCAAGAAAAATAGAAAATTAGATTTTTATAGTTGGTATTCCAGTTTTTTCTTAATGGGGTATGGCCGTGTTTTCATTGGTATTGTGGAACTGATTGATGTTGGTAAGAGGATTGGTAGTTCTGATTTGAACATTAATATAAAAAACTAGATCATGTCTATTTATAGAGTTATTGCTTACTTTAATTATAGATTTATCGCTGTCTTATATGATATTGTGATTCGATCAGTTGTATTGATTTATCTCTATAATACTATATGTTATAATTACATAAGCCAATGACTCGTATTATGATAAAATCTCAAAGGCGTCGAAACATTTAAATCTAAAAGTTCGTTGGCCGATGATTGTTTGAATATTTCAAATGCGTTCAATGTCGCCTCTTCATAATGGAGAAATTTTTGCTTCAGTCTTTTTTACGAGTATTACATTTCGTTGGACAATAACAATGGTTTCGTTCAAAAAACTTTCTACTACTACTTCATTTGGGATCTTTGATAACGTTCTTATTATTTTTATAATTTTTATATCTAGGTACCTACTTAGGGTGACATTCATCGACTTGTGTTATTCGCTTTATTTTCTCAACCCTTTCAAAATTATTCAAGTTCGTGACCTAACAAGGACAATGTTTCGAGCCAAAAAATTTTCGAAACAAAGATTTTATGAATACACTTACTTTTGCCCGCGACTTCGTCCACGTGAAATTTCTTGTTCCCACGACTCACCCTGTCGCGTCGCGTTGCCTGTCTGTGCTATTACATACTTCGTTTTCGCTAAGCGTCTTCTTACTATTTTTCGCTGGGCTTCTAAGAGTCCTATCATGATGTTAAATACCGTATAGCCTTCCTCAAGAATTGGGCTATCAAATGAAAAATATTTTTTTAAATCCAACTGTTAGTTCCGTAGTTCCAGAGATTTACGCGTTTAAACAAACAAACTCTTTAGCTTTATTATTAGTATATATATATGTATAGATTTTTGCCTACCAACAGTACCATTTCGGTCTGTAATGAGATTCTAAATGCCGACCCCTTTTTCATTTCTGTTTCAGTCATTACTAAGTCTAGTTAATTTCCTTGTGTTTCCCATCTTGTCGAAAGAGGCTTAACGACGAGTCCCTTGTAAGTACTTAAACCTAAATAATTTTGGAGGTTTCTGGCATAATTTGGCCATTGTTTTGACTTTAAACCTTCTAAGTGTTAAACTATTTTGTCTTTAGGAATGCGCGGTCCTCAAACAATGTGAACCTCGTTCAGGTGGCTTTTATTACCAGGTCTTTAATCCGAAAGATTTGGAGACAACGTGACTGCGTTCCTATTAGGAATTTCTTAGTAAATGAGGAGTCCCGGAGCTCCCAGTCACGTTTGCAATTAACGTTAGCCGAGTAGTTTGCGAATGACGATAATTTGTAAATAGATGCATGCGGTGCTATATATGGATAAATAATTGTGTAAGTTAGAATATTATTTAAATCGTGGTCTTTTGCTTTGGTTATAAGGAGGTTCCTAAACGGATGAGCTTTAAAACAAGGCTTTAAAATCTACAATTTCAACAATTGCTGCAAAACAATTTACTGGTGTACTATAATGTCATTTCTGTCGAACGGTCGAACCCTTTCCTTTGTCTCCATCATAAGACGTATCATACTTCGCGCCGAAGCAACGACGAGTATCAGGCACTTTGCGCTGATTATATCAAGGCTCCTTATTATCCTCAATTTGGGATACGTCATACGAACATTGTGTGTTCCCATTATTTATTCACAGATTTGCTCGTAAGCGGTTCGGGACACCTCGGGCAACAGATGGCACATCCGAATTTTTTGCTTCAAGTGGATTTCTCACGATATTTCTTTTCGTATATTTTTTGCGGCCATATTTTTTTTTAAGGAAGTAGCTTTCTATTTTGATTGTATCGTTAGAGTCAAAAGGGCTTCTATTTGTCTTTTGTTCATATCTGAATATATCAAGAGATTTGCATTTATGATATTTTGTCTATTTTAACTATCAAAACTTAATATTAATTATCAGTGCGTGCACACAAATGGAACTACTTAATCCGGTCTAAAAATACTTGACCTTGGCCCCTACTCTTTGCATAATGACTAAACTGATTACACTGTCGCCGTTTCATTAATATATTCCGTAATTAATTGACGGATTTGCATAGAAATGGTTTTTATCATTGTTTTTTTACTCTGCCCCTATGTTATTGGCCTCGGTTATCTTTTATTTAGTGTTCTATTAATTCTCTCTTTTTTTCTTTTGCAGTAAGATAACCTGATTTTGTTCGTGTAATGGTAGGTGTCTCGCTCGTTTGAGATGTGCTTTTGTTTCAAATAGAAACATGACTGGATGTTTCTAGCTCTTGAAGAGGTCTTCTTGGTAAACCAATAGTGAAGACTCACATACCATACCTACATAAACTCACGCCTTCTTCCCATGGGGTTAGGCAGAAAGTACAGAACGCTACTTGCTACGATCCTTCCACACTCCTTTTGTCTCCATTTGCTTCTCCTTTTTCTTTTTGTAAATCTACAAAAAACAAGAAATCTCTTGTTTTTTTTTTAGATTCAAAGATTTAAATCCTAAGCTCTCAACATAGAACATTTGCTAATATCTAAATCTAAACACTTTACGCCCACATAGCTCGAGTGCTGAGTTCTACGACCGTTTAAAACTAAATCTTCCACTTAATTACATTTCTTTAGATAGCTGAGTACCTACAATTGTTAGGCACCAAACTTTTCTGCCGGCATTTTTAATGGATTTCTTGATTAATTTCTACAAAGATGTATCGGAGTATAATAGGTACCTACTTAATTAAAAATATAATTTGTAAAGTCTAATTAATAATTGTATCATTTATAAAGTCGATATAGACAGAAGCTATCAGTGGCGAGGCTTGACATTTTGTAGGAGGGAAGCCGAAGATGAAGTTATTCAGTTATAAATAGTCATACAAATACGATTATCACGTTGTGGCGCCGGCTTATTTAGAACAATTTTGTATTGTACATAGTTGGAATTCAAAACTAAGAATAGGCGTTTTTGTTATTTGAATATTACGGTGTATTAAATATATATATATTTATAATTAATAAACGAAATAATAATTAATTATTTATATATACATATATTTAATAATGTCTGTGAATTTGGTAATCACAGACATTACTGAATGAGCTATTTTTCAATGGTGGTGGGTGAAGTTGCTCTTCCGATCCTTCGAAGGGAAGCCGGCAGGTATGGAGTTGTTAGCGCTCTACGCCTCTGACAGCTATATCTAATTTTAAGCCTCGTGAAGCTGTTTTTGCTTCTGTAACAGCGTCCTACGCACCTTTTTGGGTCGAAGTTTAAATCCAAGAACAAACAGTTGCTCAACTCCGAACTTTCCTAAAACTTCTGTCCTTCATTAACGCACAAATGCAATACCGGCTATAAATCGAATTACCTTCATTAACACAATAAGTATAGACGCTTCATTAAGCTCACTGATCGTGCTACCAAAACCGTAAAATCGATTACTGAAAAACTCCCTACTCTAGGTATCGATCAAATCTCGATCGACATCTGGAAAAAAATGGACAAAAAATCTAATAATCTAGGTGTTTGTGAATAGCCAAATAAGGCAATTTTATTAATAAACTGATATTATGGGACTGTTGACTCATTCGGCGGCGCCAAACTGTGACTAGTAGATATGGTAATAAGGTGAATACCACTACTATTTGTTCGCGGCGGCTTTCCGAAACACCGGAACCAGTTATGACGTCCAGCTCGTTATCTGGGCTTGTTTTTGTTACGTCAGTGGTAGTGGTTGTTACACCGGAAATCGTACCTGTTTATTGGCCGCATCCTTGTTACGACATCTTTGTTTTTTCCGTTTCGTTATAAATTGCTCTCTGTTTATTTTTTTTATTTAACACTGCATTGTTTGTGTTATTGAATTTAGTAGTAATATCATTGTTCTCTTTTTGTTTCAGATTTTGCAAAGTGATGAACCAACGACATTGAACAAAAATGCATCTCCAAATAGTCGTAGCTTTAAGCGCTATTTTACTCTGTGATGCTAAACTGCCAAGGTTTAAGCCGCAGGCGCAGCCTAATGAGTTACCAGCGAACCCCTCACACTCACAAGCTTTAGGGCAGCTACAAGCTCAATCGAAAACAGAAAAGACTAGTCGAATAGTTGACCAATACCGAGTGCGGCATCGGAGAGAGATATTCGATTCAAAATCGTATGAATCGAGTTTGACATGGGCTCATTCGGAGAGCCTAGACCAGAATGGTGATGTGATCCTCCGGTGGGTAAATACGGACTCGAGTATAACGTTCAGGTTGGAGGCGAAGACTCGTGGCTACGTCGGTTTGGGTTTCAATTCTGCGAGGAACATGAGAGGAGCAGATTTGGTAGTCGCTTGGGTGGATGACAGGAATGGCAATGCGCAAGTTTTGGTAAGTTTTATCAAGATTATTAACAGCTGTTCGCTCATTCTCACGGTACAGGGTGGTCTTGTTTGTAAAACATGGTAAATGTATTGCGGTAGCGTGTGAATTAATTAAATGGGAAGAATTTGATGACGACTTAAGATTGTGACATTTTGTGTTCGGAAATTAATTATTTTTAATTTATTATGCGATGGAACTTGATAAGGTTTTTGTGAGTGGTTAGAAAAACCCATTTGGTATTATAAAGTCTAAATTTAATAATGTATGTATGGTTATCTTATGAGATCAATAGATACAAATATGGCAACATCTGTGAAATCAAAATATTTAAAAATATTGTACTGTCTGAAGGATGTGTGCCAAATAATTAATGTAATTTCCAATTTAATTTACCAATAAATCAATAATCTTTCCTGTCAGGTGTAAATAGATATAAACTTCTAATTAAAATCTACCTACGCATTAAAATATTCTCTAAAACCATCTCAAAATATTTTTAATGTGTAGGTAACATGATTATGTTATTCAATTTTACACGACCATCAAGTTCTGAATAAATTTACTTTGCTGTACTTGTTGAGAATATGAGACCTTTATATGTAGTTCATTTTCTTGAAGCTACGTTTTGAACTTTGTAGGTAGGTATACATGACCTTAGTTTGATTAATGTATGTTGTACGTTATTAATTTATGCGTCTGAAAACTTTACGAATTCTTAATTAGGTACCTATTCTTTTCAACACTGCTTTTTAAAATTATAATTCAGATCATTTTGAATTTGAATACTTAATATCTTTAAGTGAAGTTTCCTATCAATATGTATTATTAGTTTTTACATCCTTTTTAGGGTTTCGTACCTGAAAGGAAAAAAAACGGAAGCCTTATAGGATTACTCGTGTGTCTGTCTGTTTGTCTATCACAGCCAAATTGCTCCGAATCTAATGGACCGATTAAGTTGAAATTTGGTAGATACACATATCAATTTTTGTGACCAAACATTGACGTGTTAAATAAATAAATGAATTTTCAATATAGGTACAATAAGTATAAGTAGGGGGGGGGGGGGGGGGGTTGGAGGCCAAAAAAGAAAATTAAAAACAAAGTTTTGCAAACTATACCGTGTGACATATCAAATGAAAGGACCTTAACTCTCCAGGGTCTCAAATTTTTTTTTTTATAATTTTAAAATAAATACCTAGTTTTAAAGTTATTTAATAAGAAACTAGACGAAAATTGACAATGAACAGTGTCAATATCAAACCTTATCTCCGAAATTACTGACAATGAGACTAAAACTTTGAAACAAATACAGAAAATAGTCCTATACTTATAGATTACAGGAAAACTTATATGAAGTCTATGGTCTTAAAATAAAAAACACAAACCTACATTTGCAGTTGGAATGCATGGGAGAACATGTTTTTCAACTACAATGTTAAGTTTGTTCTTGGGATAATTCTTCATCCCAACTACGGAACCCTTCATTGTGCATGGTCCGTCACGCACTTGGCCGGTTTTTATTATTTAAGCACTAATTTCTAAGCTAAACTTATATTTAAAATTTAGATTATTAGTTTTAGCTTAGAGATTCGTTGGAGGGATGAAATATATTGGAAACTGGTCTAAACTCAAATTAGTTTTAGTTTAACTTTTCCGATCTCATCATATTTGTTTTTGTAATCTGTTTTCAGGCACTTATGTTTGATTTAATTCTTGTTCCAAAAGTTGAAGAAAATCAGTGTGAAGGTTTTCAGTTTTTTTTTTCACCATCAATCATCATAAAAGCCTGCTTTGAGTTCCATAACTTCTGATTCCATAAAAAGGGCTTAACTTTGCCAAGCTGTTCGTAGATCAGTGTTCCTTGAACAAAGGTAAGCGTTTGCTTACAAAAAAACACTCCACATATTTTCATCAGGCAAAGATTACTCCATGAAGGAAATCTATACTTTCTAATAACAATAATTTATCTTCGGAATTACTCCTCCGATTCCGAAAATTCTTTCGCTAATGGGAAGCTACAGTATTGCCGAGTGGATAATTCACGCGGACGAAGTCGCGGGCAGAAGCTAGTCTATTAGATAACTAGACTACTCAGCAGGTATACTTTGCCAGCAATAGCTGTCATTACTTTTGCATTACGGCAGCTTTACTCAATATGTCACTACGGTACTTACCTTGCTGTATTACTGATATTTTATCTTATGTAACAGTAATGGTTGCATGCTACGGGAAAAAGCGTTTTACTCTGATTTCCATTTTACGTTTAACGGTACATTTTGAACGATTTTCAAGCATTTGTGGTATCGTAATGTCGCGGTTTAAACAAAGGAAACGGTTTGTGATCGTCATTTATCTTCGTGATTGTATATCTGCACGCAAATAAAAGATTAAGCAGTTCAGGTTCTAAATCTAAAACATCAGCATAATTATTCTATCTATCATAGGAATTTGAGTTGAATCGGAGTCGAGTACACCTAAACACTGAAAATGCTCACAAATTTTAATGAATTTGTTTTGTATGTATGTGTTTATAACCAGTGATAGGATATGCGGATGCATATTTACCTAAAGTTGAGGCATTGACTATTATGGAACGCACTTTTGAATCGAAAAGATCCCGGGACTCTGGGATCGACAAATTTAGAGTTCTGGTTATAGAATCGAATGTACATTTACTTACGTTCAGGTGTTGGTTAATATGGAATGCACTTTTGTATCGATCGTAAAAATCTCGCGATTCTGGAATTGATAAACTTAGTACTTTTTGACTATAGAATCGAATGTTAAAAATGTATTTCATGTAAACAAGCATACGAATAAGTAGTTGCAGGTGTCCCGGTATTTTTTAAAATATAGAATATCACATATACATATAAGCGATCCCGGATTTTCTGGAATCCCGGGATAAATATTAAGAAAAAATAATTTAAGAAGTCGCTTCCATAATATCTGAGCTGAAAATTAACTTAAGGTAAATATGCATCCGATTACCCGAGGGGCAATTCTCATAATTTTAAGAACATTCACAGTCTGATCTCAGTCTCAATATGTCAAAAATACCTATAATTTCCCTACATTTTTGACATTTGATTGTCGCTGAGATGAGATTGCGACTAGATTTTGAACGTTTTTAATTACGGGAAATGGGCTTCCGATCTCTGTTAATAACAATAATTATGTACCTACTTATGAAAAACATCAACCAATAATAAGACACGTATTGCTTTTGATTAGTATGATATTTGATACATCTGACCAGATATTAAGGCGATTCCCCGAGCAAAACCTTGCGAAATTGCGTTATTCAGATACTACTAACTCATTAATTAAGAGAAATAAACTACATCTAGAAGCACATTATTAATGTTCTATAAAATATCCTATCATCACATTGCACGTTCTTATTTGTTAATGTGTTATAAATATATAGATCTAAAATCTCCTTATAAAAAAAATTACTAAAATGATTGATTACATGCATCTTTTACTAAAGTTGACGTTCTAATAATTTGAGGACTATACTAAATGGAATTTAAAAATCTAAATAATTCACGTTTTATTTTATTTCAAAAGATATAGATAGAAAAGATATACAATGTGGATCTGGATGTACGACATTAAATTAAAAAGAGCACAGTTCTAGTCCATCGAAACATTTTAAAACACGTAGATCAGCAGATAATGGAAAATTAAAAAAAATAAGTTTTCAAACAAAATAAATAGAAGAATCAACTGCATAAAAAGGAAACACGCTTTATCTACGAAAAGTCACTGACCAATGGTGCGGTGCAGTGTGCGGGACGCGGCGGCGGCAATGTTTACCTATCATTACGGAATCAGATCTACATCGTGTTGAAAAATAAGAAAATGAAAAATAATTTCCTGTGGCTAAAGTATTCATTGAAATTGATTGCTTTTTTGTATACGTGTAAAGAATATGATTCTCTTCACGTGGTTTAAAGGAATATTAATCGTCCTGATCCACCTTGTGTAAATAATTGCAAAAATTTTGTTAATTCTATGATAAATCGGCGTGCGGTGGGAGCGGGACAGCGGGTTAAAGCGGCGGGACAGAGAAGGGCCGAACGCTCAATGTCGTTCGGTCGGGGAAGTGCCTTAATGCAAAATCAAGATTTCTCATTTATTTGCGTTTTAATAGTAATTACTAAACATAAAAAAAAACATGATTATTATAAAAACACGCACAAAACCCATAACAATTACCACAACGTTACACGAAACCAAAACGCAAACTAGAAACGTTTTTCTGTAAAAACAATGGTTTGCGGTTTACGATAGACGTGTCAACGTCCTGACTACCAAACCATGACGGCTGCCATCTCCTCACTGCGACCAATTGTGAGATGATTCGCTAATCCAATAGCCATGAATTATGGGGCTGCTGAAAATTGGAGTATATTTTAACCATTTTTAATTTAATTTAATAATAATACACGTTACAATACGGCAGATGAATCATGGCCGGTCTGAACATAGGCTCTCCGAAGTTTCGCGCATGTTCACTCACTCACACTCGCTTCATGTAACCATTTGGTTCCTATAAAATGTTTTTGCGCAGCCTTCTGCGCAACGTTCGGACCGGCCAGCATTCATCGGCCGTATTGTAATAAAAACATTAGGTAGGTAAAAATAAGCAAAAGTATATAAATATCGAAGAAAAAATTTGCTGTGCTTTCTTTTTAGTGGTTAAGTTAAACCATTTATGTATGAATTATAGTCGCTTTTCGTGTCAGTCTGTGTGACCGCGTTGTTCTTCTAAACTTCGCAACTTCGCAGATTCTGAAATATTTTTTATACCATCATTTGTAGAGAAAGAAATATCGATGTTATGTCAAGTCGCCCAAAACGTGCGAAGCAGGGGCGGGTTGCTAGTATGAAATAATAAATTTCCTACTCACAGGGACCTCGAGTTAATATTTGCAAATATTGCGATTTTTTTTTTAAACGGTAAAATATTATTTTATGGCGTGAGTGGTCTATCCTTTTTGCATTTAAAAAGGTCAAGCTCAACCGCGATATACTGACCCTTAACTCAAAATTGAACGTGAACGTTTACGTTACGTTTTAAAGCTTTTAAGCCGGCTCGTAGTCACTTAACGTTATTAGCCCAAGTAATCTGATTTACGGTTGGATTTGAATAATTAATGCGATAATTATTATAGCAATTTAGATTGATATCACGAGTTAGAGAATTGGTTTTGTTGTTTGAAATATTAATTTAGTGACTGATGAAGGTTTTACCGTAAACGTAAATAAATATATTTTTGTTTCTAGTATTAAGCATTACTTAAGACCTATGACTGGCTTTTATAAATTGACAATTTATTTTAACGTTTTCGTAATCAAAATAAGTCTAAAACATACTCCTGCGAAATCAATTTTAATGAAGGCGAAAGACTTAATGGAAACAAACAACTAAGAACTTCAAATAATTCTTAATTTAGAACCAAACTTGTTACAGTTTAAATTAAACCAAAGATTAGGAGGTGACCAAGTAGGTAAATGAAACAGTTTTTTACGTGGGTAGTATTTTAAAGTAGGTAATAAAAGCGTCCATATACTAAAATATAGAGTTACAAAAATCATGTTGTAACCTTCGGCTTTCATTTTCCGTGTTGTCAAAATCTTTCCGAAGTACAAGTAAAAAAAAAAAAGAAAATGCGTTTATTAGCGGTGTTAAAATATGGCGCAAAGAAAAAACATAAAAAAGAACAAGTTTGGGGAAAATATGCGTCAAATCCACGCAAAACAGCCATCGCTCAGCATAATGCTGTGTGCCTTAGAATGTTTCATATCGTTATTAAATTCTTTGGAACAATTCTTTCTCCTTTGTCGTACAATCTGCTTTATCCAACGCGCGTGTCAAGAATCTTTCATGCCCACATGTAGGGCGAGCCAAGTTCTTTGCATTGAATACTTTTCCTATACAGTATTTTGTTGCGACAATGCGTTCTCTAAGCCGCAAAAATTAATTTGCATACAGATGCACTATTCTACGTTTGAATTTACGATAGAGGTTTATTTCAAATGTCTTTGTGGCTATCTTTAATATTAACATGTTACTGGCAGTTGACTTCTGTCCGTAAACAAACTTCAACCCGAAGAAGGGTTGAGTTTCGAAATATCCTTTTTACTGCGTACCTACTAGCTTCAGCCCGCGACTTCATCCGCGTGAAATTTCTATTTTTAACATAAAATATAACCTATGATACTCGGCAATACTGCTTTCTATTAGTGAAAGAATTTTCGGAATCGGACCAGCGGGATAGTTGCGTAACACACGTACAGTAGGAATCTTTTTATTTTTTTTTAATTTAAGATAGGTTTGCTCTTGACTCTAGTCTAGGTCAGAGATGACAGAGACAAAGTCGACGATGGAGCGAGCTTACCCAGAAGAAGCCTGTTCACTCTCACTTTGAAGAGATCGGAGTTATTTATTATTATTTATTTATTTTTATTTATTTATTTTATAAATTACAAGTTCCTTAAACATGTAAACAAAGCACACAATTAGACCTCTGGGATCTGTCTTAGCATGCCATGGCCTGAGATTTGGGTTGGGGGGGAGAATCGGTTTCATTTTGACAGTTCAACAACTTTCATTGCGTTATTTACGTCGTTGAGCAGACAAATTTTTCGAACATATGAAGCAATGGATTAGCAATAAGCTTCAAAATGATTCAGATTCTGATTGATAGTGTGTTCCGCAATTAGGGTGCACTACCAAGTTCCGAAGATTACCCCCTACATACAAACTCGCAAATTTTACCTCTTTATACATAATTATTAGGTTTAGATTTGCACCATGTAGGAATATCATTTTCCCATCCCATTCCAGGCTACAAGTTGTCTGTCTGTTGATCTGTTATTAGACATTAATTTCCATCTGGCAAGATCCTGATACAAATTACTCGTAATAATGATTGCAAAAGCTTTTTCGAAAATGTTCTTGGGAATCAGACTTAAATATTATACTTGCGTACGGATTTGCAGAGAGAAATAGGCATCTTATCTTATTGTTTGTAAATAATTAATTTTACTTTATCTATACTTACTTTCGTTATTTACTTTTTCATGAAATATCGCTTTTATTATACTTTTCGTATTAATATCATGTCAAGATCTCAGGACCATCTAAGTACTTAAAAGGCCACCGAAGTGTCCGTTGACAATAATTCCTTCACCAACAAAAACAATTGATGTTTCCACATACTAAAACCAACAGTTAGCCGCGGTATACCTACTACCATAAGGACCATTGTTCTTTGTATACGGAGGAACAATCGTTTCCCCTCTTCACCTTTGTTTCTCTTCTATAGCAGCAGGATAGGAGCATTTATATGGAATATCTGTATTAATTACATAAATGTAAGCTTTGTTGTCTCGCTTATGTCTATTGTTTTGACAATAATAATAGATATATGGTGTCTTTTGATATTATTATTCGAATCGTTGTAAATTGTTTTGTTTACCGTAGAACTTGGTCTTAGAAGATGTCTTTAATAAACATTTTGTCGGAATTTGTCATCAACGCTATGGTAATGATGTTGGGGTTTTTATTTGGGTATCAATTGTTTTATTAACATTCTGAATACTAGTAGTCTTGTACAATAATAATAAAGATGTTTTTGTTTTTATGTAATTTTTGTTATAAAAATTATCTACGCACTCGCCTTCCTTGTTAAGAAAAGGCAAAGATTATTAAAAGAAAACAAGAATGTTTTTTTTTTCATTCTTAGGTCATTAAAATGAAAAACGCTCCCCCGGACACCATTATCAGTGAAGAATTACCGTGGATATTCCTAATTTTCAGAAAAATACTGTTGTTTAATGCTTATGCAAATTTTTATCAGGGGTTCGTTTTAAGCCACATAGGCTTTCCCCTGGGGTTGGGGTAATGTTACAAATGGCCACTCCTGAGTTGAACTCCCCCGCTTAGTTAGCTCCGGTACAGTCAAATACAGAGGTAAATTTAAAAAAAGCGGAGGATCTGGTAAATTGGAAAAAAGTGGACCGCTTATTTTGTGAAACGAAGAGATCTGTTTTTGACTCGATAAGTCTACAATATCAGTTACACGTATAAGGTTGTCCACTAGCACATCTATATTAATATTGTAAAGAGGTAAAATTTGTAAGTTTGTATGTAGGGGGTAAACTCTGGAACTATCAGTCGGATTTGAAAAATTCTGTTTGCATCTGATTGCCCAATTCTTGAGGAAGGTTTATAGGCTATTTAACATCACGCTATGTCCCTTAGCAGCCCAGCAAAATGAAAAAAGTCCGAAAGAACGCTAAGCGAAAACGAAGTAATATCGCGGGCGGGCGATACGATGTGACGGGATGGATCGGGGGACAAGAAATTTCACGCGTACGAAGTTGCGAGCAGAAGCTAGTAAACTATAAACTTCAGTGAATAAACGTTGGAAGTAACTCTTAAATATTTGCGGCTGTTATTTTTTCGCTATGTCTCGCAAGAAATGTCTTCGCAGACCTCAATGCTAAAAAGACACGTAAAACGCCTTAAAAACTATAAAGTTTATGCCTTACGCAAAATAATCCTGTGAACACTCGTTTACTAGGAATAACGCTGAATATTCAACGTGTGTCCTGTGATAAAACATTGAATATTCAACCGTTCAAAGTCACATATACAACTTAAAATACTCCCTATTTATCCAATCAAACGAAACTATAGGTAGTACTTACAAGGTATTATTGTCATTCTTAAAGCATATGTAGGTACATTTCGATCGCTTTACTGCGCACGATCTGTCATCAACGTGAATTAAAAACTACTAAACAAAAAAAAACAAAAATAAAATTAGTATTCCATAAAAGCGGCTAAGTTATCGTAATTTTGAGAATACCATTATTTCGTGCGCGAATGTACCTACACAAGGATACTGTCGCACGCATCACAGATTAACTGTTTTAAACGAAGTACAGTCACGTACAGTGACTCACCTGATTCATATGAGCGTATAATGTATCAGCCCGTTGTTTCCTGAAATGGTTGATAATGATCTAAAGGCGTTAAGTGCACTGTTGTCATATCAATGTCCGCCTTTGGGGTGCATTAGAATAACCTGCAGTAGTGCGCTGCGTTACTTATTTTTTTTTAATATCGCAGCATTAGGCTTAGATACTTTTTGACCTCGTACAGGTATTTTTTTTTTTTTTGTAAATTCCATAAAAAATTCGTTAATTTTAAATGTTCCTTTTTAGGGTTCCGTACCCGAAGGGTGCCAAACGGGACCCTATTACTAAGCCTCCGCTGTCCGTCCGTCTGTCTGTCAGCGGGCTGTATCTCATGAACCGTAATAGTTAGACAGTTGAAATTTTCACAAGGTTGTGTATTTCTATTTCCGCTGTAACAACGAAAAATAAAAATAAAATAAAATTAAAAATTAAAAAGAGTTACTATAATAAGCTTGATTTTCAAATTTTTGTTTTCTTTCCCTGGCATGTGGGGTGTCATTGTCTAGAACTCATAGAGTAGAGTACAAATATAATTTAATTTTTTTTTATCTTCAAAAATGAGGAAATAGAGGGTCGCAAAAGTTCTCAGTTTTATTCCATTTTTTTAAGAGTTCTATCGCAACAACTAAACAAGTTAGGAATTTGAAACTTCTATATATCATGTACTTACTGTATTTAATCAACAAATACTAAAAACGCCGATTCATGAGGTATTTTGTTTAAATATGGGCGATTATCTGCAACTGCAAAAATAACTTTCTAATTCACAGTATCATTGTGAAATACAAAGTTATCTTTGCGATTTTTAAAATTTAAGATGAAAAATATTTTTCGTTTAGTTTTTTTTTTTAATATGTAAGTAAGTAGTGTATGGTAAGTAGTGTATTGTATGGTGGTACGGGACACTGATTTTTGTGTGCGAGTGCGACTCGCACTTAGCCGGTTTATCCTGCTTACGACTTAAGGGAACATCGAGATTTCTTTATTATTTATAAGTTTAATATTAATTTATTATACACATAAACCTCCCGGAATAAATTATCTAAATTATGGTGAAAACAGCATCAAAATCTGTTGTAGGTACAGTTTAGAAATAACGCGGTCACACAGACAGGCACGAAAAGCGACTTTAATTTAAAATTATGTATATGTCTTGGCCAGATCTTAGAATTGATCTATTCATGAAGTGTTCGACCATTTCATGAAAAGAACGTCGATCGCTGGTCACATCATGATGTGGTCTGGCCAGATCATTGAATATCTACTCAACATTTGACGACTACTTCATGACTTGGCCAAACATTAGTGATTATATCGTAAAATAGTTGCATTATCCACAGCTTACTCGAATAATTCCTATTTTAGGGTCCTAAAAATACTAAATAGCCAAGTAACTGCGACCAACTTGGCTGTAGCGCTCGCCGGCGGCCGCTGCCGCGGTGTCGCTCGCTTTGCTCGCTCGTGGTCACAGCTTTAACGTAACCTAACCCATTTGGTCGGGGTGCCCTTAGCAGCGTGAATTGCAACTACTTTGCGATAGCTGGGAATGTCGATAAATAGGTTGCTTTCGTCACGATATGGCCATTTCTACGACCTGACCACGACATATACCCTACATTGGCCAAACGTCGACTGACATATCATTAAACGTTGACGTTTAAACGATATGGTTAATTTTAGCTGGCCATTGAAATGGTCATGAATGAAACAACTATTTCATGAAATGACCGAACACAACGAAATGATCAATTCTAAGATCTGGCCACGACATATAGGTAGATTATCAGAACTGGAGATGGAAGTTTTCAAACCGAAGGGATTTTTTCCCCTGCCCTACATATTAAATGAGCCGTCAAGGAGATTATTGGATATCCCATCATTATGATTTAATCCAATCCAATGAACCTTTTTGAAGAGAAGTTAGATTAACAATTGATTAGAAGATAAAAAAATCGAAGTAATTTCTTTTCCCAGTTAAAAGAAAATAATTATTGAACTTTTTTTTTATTAACATCAATTTTAATTGGGTTTCATGGATAATCCGGGATTAAGAAGACTGAAAGAAATACAAAATAATGAGATCATAAGGTGGCTTTTTTAATAATGGAATACATTGTGGAGACAACATCATCATCTGCCTAGCCTTTTCCCAACTATATCGGGGTCGGCTTCCAGTCTAACCGGATGCAGCTGAATACCAGTATTTTACATGGAGCGACTGCCTATCTGACCTCCACAACCCAGTTACTAGGTAATACGATGCCCCTTGGTAAGACTGGTTGTCAGATTTTCGGACTTCTGACGACCTGTAACGACTGTCAAAGGTCCACGAATGACAGCCGGGACCAACGGCTTAACGTGCTTTCCGAGGCACGGAGGAGTCTTGATATGTAAAGATGGTCACCCATCCACGGACCAACCGCGGCAAGCGTAGCTTAACTTGATCGATCGAACCGTGCGGCTTTTATTCCTTAGCCACAAGCTCCTGTGTGGAGACAACAATACGACATTAAATGAACAAAACTGGCAATACATATAGTATTTTGTAACTATAAAAATCAGCTGCTGTATTTATGTTCGCTTAACTCGTCAAAATGTAGGGAACAGCAGATTTTTTTTTCGCGATTTCAGGTTTGGTCCCATCGTAAAAGTTGTTCATGATGATGAGTACAAATACCCTTTTAGAGGTTGTGCGTTAATTCCGGGACATGTTGAATATAATTATTATATTATTGTTTTATGCAGACTGGGAACTGCATTAGATACACAGTTTAATTTATTGATTGCCTCGTTGGTCTACTGGTTGAAAGTGCTACTGCTGAGCATGAGGTCCTGGGTAAGATTCCCAGGTTGGTCAAAGTGATATTGGGTTCTTCAATCTGGAATTTCTCAGTATCAGTTCGGAGTCTGGAGTTGTGCCCGATTGATGGCAATAGGCTCGCCCTCTATTACATGGGACTTAAACGTAACTGGCGAGATGTGGGTGTACTATACAGGGCATTTTTTTTAATCACTATCCAAATTTTCGCAGGGTATTCTACCCATGAATACGAACAACTTTCACTATGGGACCAACTCTGAAATCACGAAAAAAAACAGCTGTTTCATACATTTTGGTCGAGTAGGTATTGAACTTTTGCATGAATCAGCTGATTTTTTCTTCGTGATTTCAGAGTTGGTCCCATAGTAAAAGTTGTTCATATTCATGGGTAGAACACTCTGCGAAAAGTGATTAAAAACATGCCCTGTATAGTACACCCACATCTCTATATAGGTACACCTCTGCCTAACCTTTCGGGGAATACAGGCATTATGTTATGTTATGTGTTTAATTTATTGTTGTCTCCACATTGTATAAGGCTTATAAAGGTGACTCAAGGAAAAGTACTGCAGTTAATGATGTCCCCCATTGCGCTGCACACAACGCCAGTATATTCTCTTCCTTATAAGTACAAGAAGTATTCTCTTAACAAAGAATCTAAAGCAGTTAATTTCATTTAACCACTACCAATATAACCCGTTTAACTTAAACCCACTCGCACCCAAAAAATGTTAAATTACCAAAGAGACCCAGAAATGGGTCCTAATTACCCCTAATTGAGTCAAAGACTTATAATTGGTGAATCAGTTTATTTTGCACAATTATCCCGTCAAATGTGATATTTTTAAGTGATGGAATGACAAGCTTAGGTAATTGTACAATTTTAATAAGTGAATCATTGTGATTTCCACAATCTTTGTTATTGTTGTGCATTTGTGCAAAGGTCACTTAATTTTAAGATTTTATTATCGCCGTGTAGAGTCACAGATTCAGAACGAAGTTATTAATTACTGCCTTACCTACTTACTCTTTTTCAAAGAAAATAGCTACCCTGGATTTTTAGTGGGGTTAAAAGTTGTGAACGGTTACCATTACCAGACAGAATTTATTCCGAAAATTGAAACTAATATTATCTTATTATAAATAGGGTCGAACCCAGGCAGGCACTGTACTTTGTGTAAATTATTTTATCACCACTGCTCTCAAACGGTGAAGGAAAACATCATGTCGAAACCCGTTTATTCCAGAACTAAAAATTCGAAGACATGTGAGAGCCGCCAACCCGCAATGGGCTCGCTTGGTGGATTATGGCCCACTCCCTCTCAGAGTAGGAGGCCTGTGTCCCAGCAGTGGCAAAATTATAGGCTGATTATGCTTAATCTTAATAAAACAACACTATGTATTTTTTTAGAAACACAGTATTTTACTGATTTTATAACCAATGAGCATACTAAAGCGGAGTCATCACGTGCCCTAAAAACACAGCTAGAAATTACCTTCACATCATAATCATAACATCACGCTTGTAATGCCCGAAGGGTTAGGCACAGGTGTAGGTATCTCCTACATTTTTAAATTTAAAAAAAAGTTTTCACTTACACTAGGCGACACCTAAATGATTACATAAAGAAAAGCGCGCTGTTGGATTTTCAACAATATTCAAAGCTCCGCAGGTATTGATTTAGGTGTGGCCTAGTGTTAGTAAACACAGATATAGCCTTCTCAATAATTGCATTCGATTCGTTTTCAATCTTCGTAAGTATGACCATGTATCTGCGCACCGATTGCGTTTAAAATGGTTACCCATTCGTCAGCGCAGAGAGGTGAGGGCTCTGTCTATGTTATTTTCTATTCTCAACAAACCTACTTCTCCTTCTTACCTGACTTCCCATATTCAGTATTTATGCTCTGCCCACAGTAAAAATCTTCGTTCCACTAACAATCGTCTTCTACGATGTCCTTCTCACCGCTCTGGTTTCATTCACTCTTCTTTCTTTGTCCAAGCAGTCTTTCTTTGGAATTCGCTCCTTCTGAACATCAGGACGGTAAGAAATCGGTTGTCATTTAAAGTCAAGGCACGTGAGCATATACGTAAGAAGTTGGCAGAAAAATCCCAGCGCTGATTTGGTGGATTCGTTTTCTCCTCTTTTGATCGTTATTTCTCCTCTACCGTTCGTTATTTCTCCTGGCGAAGTTTATTCCGTTTATTATGTATATATGTATATAACTATATATCTATATATATCTATGTATTTACTCCAGTATTTTATAGTTATTTTCGTGTTATCTATCCCTTATGTTGCACCTGCCATGTTTTGTCTCTGCATCACCCTAAGGTTGACTGTTAGAAAATGCCTCAGGCATTAAGTCCGCCTTTGTACGGTATTCTTTTTACTTGTGCATAAAGTTTTAATAAATAATAAATAAATAAATATAGATCTATATATACAAATATAATTACTTGTCGTGACTAACCACTGGGGCTACAAACTTGAAATTTTGACAGTTGACGCCTTTTATGTTGTAAACATCCACTAAGGAAGGATTTTTGGGCATTCGACCTTTAAGGAGGTGAAAAGGGGGGATTTTATTTGTATGAAAAATCTTATTTCTTGAGTTACCTAATTAACTTGAAACTTGGAACGAATACTTATCTAAGTATATTATGAAGTTTGTCATAGTATAGTTTTTCTAAACTACCCTTTAAAGGGAGATGGAGAGTGTAAAGGTATGTATGGAAGAATTTTAACGCGTAGTCCGGTTAACTCGAAACTCGGTTTAAGTAAAGAATAACGTGTATCAGGGGTTTTTTTTTTTTGAAAATTACCCCTAACGGGGTACTAAACTACGATATCCACGCAGACGAAGTCGCGCGGAAAGTGCTAGTAAGACTATAGATTGTGTATGCAAGTCTAACAAAGGCCCTTCCTGCTTTCAAACCTACATTTATGTCAAGCATGGCCAAATCATTACCTTATTGAAGACCCATTAAACAGGAAGTGTATCCAATTGGTAATCGAAACCTGGTGATCTATTTAATTTCCCGAAAACCCTCCGGGTGTAATCATGAGCCATCCAACTTAATGGGTTACCGAAATTCCATTAATGCCATTCGTCATAGGAATGAGATTTATTACTCTGTTTTTAATATAAAGGGCTTGTTTTATGACGGTGTTAAGGATAGGGTTGGCGTTTGAGTGATTTTTTCTTTTTAATAATTTGTTGGTATGTGTGGTGGGATGATACAATTTTCCTGTTACGTGTAACCTTATTCTTATGTTCGTAAAATAAAGGCAATAACTGTTTTTTTAAGTTGGTATAAATTTCTCGTTAGTCTAGTCATCACAAGCGCTAATGCTGAGTATCAGGCCCTGTGTTCGATTCCCGGGTCGGGCAAAGTGTTATTGAGTTTTCCTTCTGGAATTTCTCAGTAGCAGCCCGGAGTCCGGATTTATGCCCGGTTGATGGCAATAGGTTCACCTCCTGTTACATGATTCTGACGAAATGTGGGTGTACTAATAGGTACACCTCAATGCAGACTTTATGTTGGTACTGTTCATATAAATTGCAGATAAACTTGACATGATATTTTTCAGTGAGCTGCACTGCAATGTAAACAAAAATTTTACCTGCGTCCCAAAAGACGTACGTGAGTTGAAACTAGTCTTGAACTTACAAAATCTTGTTTCAACTTTGGAGATACGTGTACCTACCTACAAATCGTAGCTATCGCAGTGTTACGTAAACATCAAAACCAATACCTACATATTTATGTACTCTTGGGGAAGAATTTATTAAGGGCGCACTGTTTGCTTTTGTCTCTGTCTTTATCTTCACGTGTAAAGAGTAAAGAAAATAACCACACTTTTGCACTTTTTCAAGGTTTTTCTTTGTTATTTTCATCATATTGCTCTTTAATGAAAAAAAACTATCGTGTATTAACGCTCCAGTCATCTATGAACTTTAGTAAATTAATCATAATATCAAATGACTTATTTAAATAAACAAAGTAGAGAAATAGAGGAAAGTATTACTCGAAAAGGGGTAACTTTGCGATTTTTTTCTATCGAGCCAACTTTATCAAATCGTGTTTTCATCGTGTAGTTTAACTGCCTAGCATATTTCCATAGATTTAAATTTAATTGTTTACTACTTCAAACAAGGGATATAAATACGTGTTTATGTGTATAAAAAGCTCGGTGCGCCGTTAATACGATAAAATATGTGAGTACAACATGTCCCGGAATTAACGCACACCACTAAACACTCCAATTAGAATATTATGTTATAATACAGACACTGAATTTATACTCTTATGTGTAAAACATTGTTTATTTATTAAATTGGTTGTAATGATTGTGGGAGAAAATTGTGGTCACATTACAAATCTACGCACGCACACAGTCGCACATTTATAAGGGTCTAGCGTAGTAGGTACTTCGTCCATTTTGTTTTGTTTTCACTGTACAGCGGAAATGTGATGGTAATTTACGTAGTTTTAAATATTTCTGAATAAAAATATTACATAGAAAGGTGAACGGCAGATTTAGTACAGCATACTTTTTTTGTTGTTCTGTTACAGAATTTGTACCACTTTTTAAGGCAACTAAGCCATTTATTTCAATGTAACTGTACTATTTTTAGAACTTTGGATTAATTAATAATATCAATAAAAAGATTTTAATAAATAAACGTAATAAAAATCGTTAACGCAGTTACGTTTTTAGAAGTTGCTTTATGTAAAATAATACAAATATCGAAATGATTTAATTAAATATAAATAACAATAAAAAGACCTGAGTCTGCCTCGTTGGTCTAGTGGTCGCAAGCGCTACTGCTGAACATGAGGTCCTGGGTTCGATTCCCAGGTCGGGCAAAGTATTATTCGGTTTTTCTATATGGAATTTCTCAGTAGTAGCCCGGAGTCTGGATTTGTGCCCGGTAGATGGCAATAGGCTCGCCCCCTATTATACATGGGACTTAAACATAACTGGCGAAATGTGGGTGCACCATAATAGGTACACCTCTGCCTAACCCTTCGGGGAAACAAGGCGTGATGTTATGTTATGTTATGTATAAATAACATTAATATAATTAGAAATTAGAAACAGAATTAGAAATAGGTATCTTCTAATGCACCTTACTGAGTAAGAGTAGGTATGTACGATCCTCATCTCAATCTACCTACTTTTTTTTATTTTATTTATTTCAACAAAAGTTACATAGGTGTATTTCACAAATCTTCTGCCAAACTGCAGGACAGTTTGTCGGCAGTGTTCTCGTGGACACAATTCTACTTAGATACAATTCTTAAATATTCTACTTGCCCACCATCCCATCACGCGCGGCGAAAGCACATTATGCTAGCGTCCCGACCACCGCCGCAACTACAAATATTGAAATGATAATTAATTATTTAGAAATATAAATAACATTAATATAATTAGAAATTAGAAACAGAATTAGAAATAGGTATCTCCTAATGCACCTTACTGAGTAAGAGTAGGTATGTACGATCCTCATCTCAATCTACCTACTTAATGGTAAGTAAAACACTACAAAGATAGCGATAAGCGATATAGAACATGTACTTTATCACCAAAACAAGCTTTATGTACCTACCTTTATGTAACGATCTACATTGGTACACTAGAACATAACCTTAAAAAATAAAACTGGTTAAATAACTTTGACGTCCAAGTTCTAAAAATCTAAGAATTTAAAAAGGGCTCGTTTATCATATTAACTACCAATTAAAACAAAAAACATCTCAACACGAAATTTTATTTGCTGTACGAAATTCCCATACAAGCCTGCCGTTCGCCTTTATTCAATAAACGATTCTGAACATAATATTTTCATAATGTGCATTAATTCAGTTACACATTGTATACATCGGGAAAACTGCTGGCGAAAGCGCCAGGATAGCCCGCGAAATTCAAATTTTCTTACGTTTTTTGCAATTTGCAAGTCAGTATTAGGTTGTATGTTGATTGAAATATGACTCGCGACCGTAACAAATATGTATTTACAGAATTTTAATTATTAAAGTCATCAATACAACTCTAAGACCAAGTAATTCTATTGAATGACTATTTCATGAAATCTAAACATCTGAGGATTGTGCTAACATAAGGACTTAAATTACTGATTCTAATGATTATAATTATGTAAATAAATATTTGTTACGGTCGTGAATCATACTTTAATCAATATCCACCCAGACACTAAACTGAAAATTGCAAAAATCGTCAGAATATTTAAATTTCGCGGGCTACCTTAGCGCTTCCCCCTTAAACTAAATGGACTAACCTATTTAAATTGTGGCGGCATATCTACATCGCCACAATGGAACGCGTCACCCTGACGTCACGCAAAATCCTACATCGCGCAATCAGTTTACCGCGCGACTAGCATATATACAACATCCCGACGTCAACCGTCGGGCAGTAGCCCACCAGACACAACACCCGTCTGGTCGGAGGATCCTCCCTTTTCTATGGAGGATGAGTGAACTTTACACCCTGTTCCTCATACCTCTATACCTACTGGTGACCCCGACGTGATAAAAACAACAACATCACGCCTGTATTCCCCGAAGGGTTAGGCAGAGGTGTGCTCTCATCATCATTCTCTTGCCCCTATCCCAATTTATTTGGGGTTGGCGCAACATATATTTTTCTTCCATACTTCTTTCTCTGTTAGTCTATCACTCTACGCAGCTGACGTAAGTACGCACGTACGTAAAAATATCGCGGCGATTGTTTTTCGCGCACTGGATTTTCAACGCTCTGCTTAGCGCCGAGAATTGAAAATCCAACAGTGTTTTTTCGACGCACTGGAATGCGCTCTGTTGGATTCTCAATGCTCGGCTCGACACCGAGAGTTTGAAAATCCATTGTGCGATGAAATCCCGTCGCGATTTTTTTAAGTCCTTGCGTACGTCGGCTAACACTAAGAAGGTACGTAGTGTCTAACAAAAGTAAATACGTTTGGGAAATCAGTACGCAGGTGAAATCGTAAAGAATTCAAAGACAAACCTTGGAAGCACTATACTAACTTAATAATTAATGTTCTTTAGTTAGCTTAAAAGAAAAGTCAGTAACTTTGTTTTTTACTTTTTATACAGTTTCTCTGGGATGGCATTAAGTAATAAGATTCTTTTCCAATGGAAAGTACGAAACTAATGTACTATTTAAGCACCTGTAAAGTTTTTAATTTTCTTCTGCGAAAGTAGGTAGGTACTGTTTGTATGTATGTCGTGGCCAGATCTTGGAATTGATCATTTCATGAAGTGTTCGACCATTTCATGAAATGGTTCCATTTCCGGCCGCTGTCGCAGCACCCACCGGTCGCTTCGCTCGCTCGGCTCGCGCGCGGTTGGTTACATTTCTAACCTAACCTAATCCATTAATGGTCGGGGTGCCACTAGCGGCGTGAAATGCAACTACTTTGCGATATGATATGATGGTCAGCTGGGAATGTCGATAAATAGGTTGCTTTCGATACGATATTGCCATTTCTATGATCGGACATGACAGATACCCTACATTAGTGATATGGGCAAACCTCGACTGATACAGAATACGTTTAAAAGGAGTGCGGATATTTTAGCAGGTAATCAGGTGCATAAAACTGAACAACTTTCCCCAAGGAACATAGGTCGAAATCTAAAAAATAAAATTCAACTTCTCATACAAACATAAGTCACGTGACCAGTCACTTTGTACGAAAAGTCGATTTTCAATTTTAAGATTTCGACCTATGTTCCTTGGGGCAAGTTGTCCAGTTTTATGCACCTGATTACCTCCTGAAATATTCGCACTCCTTTTAAAATTATCCTGTATATCATTAAACATTGACGTTTAAACGATATGGTCAATTTTATCTGGCCAATTCATGAATTACAACCATTTCACGATATGATCAAACACTCCATGAAATGATCAATTCTAAGATCTGGCCACGACATGTACTTACTTGTTCCACCAGGGAAAAACTATCTCATCTAATCCCAAATCACCATGCTTTCAGAGCAGAAAATATTTATTACAATAATTAACTTTCGATATTTGAATACTTCTGACGTTCAAAAACGTAATACTTATTCAAAAATCGCTCTTGCATGAAAACAATTAGTAGTCAAGACTCGCAAAATATGTAATTTTAATAAACAAATTAGTTTCAAAAGAACCTGAACTCCTACGTTATATTCCAGTTATTACGTCACAAGAATGACGTCAGTTGGTAGTTGCGTAAATACCTTCGAAGTTTTATTAAAGGCAGACTCGAGTGCACTTCAGAATGAATACTCGTAGCAGTGAATATGAAGTCAAAGGATATGTCTGCCTCAATTTACCGTGTATTCTTCCATTCCTATATACGAGACTAGGTGCAGGGGGTCTACTCCGTAAGCACGAAGTTCGTAGTTTGTTTTTTACTCCGTATCACTTACGGACATAAGATTGACAAACTCAAACTCAAAGCATTTATTTCAATTACACCAATTACAGGCACTTTTGAATTGTTAAAGAGTCAGTCAGTTAGTCAGAAAATTGAAGCTAGTCGCCCATTCCAAAACGTAGATCTCTATGGAGAAGAATGGGCAAGAAACTCCATGGACACCCTTTTAAATCAAAATTATTACAAAATCCTTGGTACATTGTTCTTGTTGCTTCGATATGTGAGAACAATGTAAAAAATAAATAATTAAAAACAACTCAAAATATAAGATTAAAAATAAGCCCTGGCAGTTAAGAGATGACCAGTCTCCACTGACGGCGCCCGTTCACGAACATGACGCGTGGATCAGCACCATCCAGCTCAACCATTTTGTAGGGAACCGAAAGATCCAACACACGCGCCACCATCAGCGAGACATTTAAGTGAGTATGACATACTCTCAACTGCCATACTCTTTCAAGTCAACATACCTACATCATAACATAAAACCGCTCCATGGCGATTATTTCGGTTTCCAAACTAAGAATGAATGACAACACGATTTTACAGTTGTCTCTACTTACGCCCGATGCGTTTTTGCCCGTCCGAAAATTTTTATTTTACACTTGTTTTGACGGATTAACTACTTTCGGACGGGCCCGTATCTTCGTTGACGGACTTAGGGATTAGACCTTCTGGCCAATTTACACTAGACTAACACTAAGAAACCTAAATGAACTCCTAAATGTTATTGCACTGTTCGATTTTCAACTTTCGGCGCTGAGCTGAGTGCTGAAAATCCAACAGTGCGCTTTTGTTTATACATTCATATAAGTCACTTCGTGTTATAATTAAAACGGGCATAAGTGTACCTTTTAATTTCTTCTTGTTTCTCTTTGTCTTTCTTTTCTTTTTTTACTTTACTGATTAAAGCAAGGTTCCTAGGTCCAAAATATATGTATTTCCTCCTTTGCATAAGTCATGTCTTCGTCATCGGGGGTTGAAATTAAAGATGCCTTCTTGTATCATCTGCCTAGCCTTTTCCCAACTTTGCGGTCATCTTCCAGTCTAACCGGATGCTGCTGGATAACAGTATTTTATATGGAGCGTCTGCCTAACCTTTTCCCTACTACATAATATTAGGGTTAGCTTTCAGTCTTTTACATGAAGCGACTGCCTATCTGACCTCCATAACCTTGGCATTAAAATCCATTTATCTACCAAGTGTAATGATGATAATAGCCTGACGATTGGGAGGCTCATCTAATAGTACACATATTATTGGATGATTACTGATTAGCCTAATTAATTGGAACTGAACCCTTTTCTGGATCTTTCTGAGATAACTTATGAAGACACAGATCTCTCTCAAATGCTACATTCGTCCTATATTAAATGTTATGTATAATCATCAGTGTTAATACAATTGTCGTATTATCTCTGTTTGAACATAATATTCGTGTTATTCACACTCTGATAGCTTCCGTCTGCAAACGTTTTGTTTTCGAGATGTTATCCAATCATGTAAGTTACACGCGATTAAATAATATAACTATGTATATGTATATAACAATGGTATCCATTAATAAGAGAATAGGAGCTCGTGGCTAAGTAATAACAGCCGCACGGGTCGATCCACCAGGTTAAGCTACGCTTGCCGGGGTTGGTCCGTGGATGGGTGACCATCTCTACATACCGAGACTCCTTCGTGCCTCTGAAAGTACGTTTAGCCGTTGGTCCCGGCTGTCAGTCGTGGATCTTTGACAGTCGTTACGGGTCGTCAGAAGCCCGAAAGTCTGACGGCTAGTCTTACCAAGGGGTATCGTATTACCCAGTTACTGGGTTGTGGAGGTCAGATAGGCAGTCGCTCCATGTAAAGTACTGGTATTCAGCTGCATCCGGTTAGACTGGAAGCCAACCCCAACATGGTTGCGAGAAGGCTTGGTAGCTTGATTGATTGAATGACATCTACTAATAAGAGGTGCATAATATTATTTATCTTCGGCTCGTGAGGGGCACGTGGCTAAATAATAACAACCGCACGGGTCGATCTTCAAGGTTAAGCAACGCTTGCCGAGGTCGGTAAGCGGATGACTATCCATTACATATAGAGACCCCTCTGTGTCTTGAAAAGCACGTTAAGCCGTTGGTCCCGGCTGTCATTTGTAGATCCTTGATAGTTGTTACGGGTAGTCAGAAACCCGAAAGTCTGACAACCAGTCTTCGAGTACGAGTTGTGGAGGTCAGATAGGCAGTCGCTCCATGTAAAATACTGGTATTTAGCTGCATCCGGCTAGACTGGATACCGACCCCAACATAGTTGGGAAAAGGCTGGGCATACGATGATGATTATTGTTTATTGTCGATCAACTAAAGACGTTGTTGTTTCGCATCCAGGCTCAGAACAAGGAATTGTAATGAGCTGATCCCAACTCATTTATATTGCAAAGATCACTCTCGGTATATTAATACGTTAATTTGTAGTTCGACACAAGTAATTAGAGTCCTTAACGAATACTACTTCTTTTTTCAATGCTGAAAATGATTCAGCATTGCAAAAAGATGTTGTATTGAAAGGTCGCATCAATGGCATTATGCTTGGAATAGCTAATAACGAAGACTGATAAATCAGTATACCAATCTATCCCAGCATTTGTGAAGGCATCCATAAGTAATGACCAGGCGCTTTATTTGAAAAGATCACCCTTTACGACACGTCAGCACAATCACAGCTCGTTTACCGATAAAACAAACCCGACACACCATCAAATATATATGTAGTCCACACATATACCACCCCAACAGTATAAAACGTCCCTAAGGTGACCCCAACACCGAACTGTCATTTGAAGATCTTCATTACCCAGGTCACGTCCGTTTCGGTCGAGATACTTAAAATTCCCTTACTGATGCAGCATTCTAAATGAAGGCATGTTACACCTTCAAATACTTTGAATATAGATTTCACACATGTATGGATGTGTTTAGAATATGTTATGGCCACTAATTGTTCGAGCATTTTTTCTGTTTCTGTGGTGATTTTGGTTTTAAGAGTCAGGGTTCGTCTGTTAATGTGTCTGTTGTTTGTTGGAAGTGATTAATGCAGTTTGTTGATTATTACATATGCGTCGTGTAAATTAGAGATCTGTTTAACCTCATTAGTGTCTTAAAATTTTGTTTTGTTTATGTCACTTGGTCACAAAGTCTACCTTTCTTCAACTACTTCTTAATAACTTATTATAACCTATTGTATTATTTCCTGATGCTTGCACCAACCTTCGCCATTTTTTATTTTACAGGGACAGTATTCGGAATATTTTGTCTTTCATTATTTGCTTATCGGCCTTCCATTAGACACTTGTCTCTTATTTCCTTTCGATCTATCCATTTCCTGTTTCCTTTTATCCCAAAAACCTTTTCGGTTTCATAAAAGCAAACTATTTTATCTTATCCAAGATCCAGTTCGAAATATATTTTTCTTAATACTTCCTTTATTTCAAACATTTAAGTATGTATGAGTTATCATTACATTCTATAATAGAACATTAATTCTAATACTAACATAATCATTATCTTTTAATGTAAATTTTTGTGTGGATAATCTAAAGTCTATCTTTTGTATAACAAACATATTTTATATTTTTTACAGAAACATATCTATATACAGGGTTAGTTTTCAATAACCGGCCAAATTTTCACAGGGTGTTCTACCCTTGAATATTAACAACTTTCACTATGGGGCCAACTTTAAAATCACGAAAAAAAAATCTGCTGTTTCATACAAAAGTTCAATACCTACTCGGCCAAAATGTATGAAACAGCTGATTTTTTTCTCGCGATTTCAGAGTTGGTCCTATAGTGTAAGTTGTTCATATTCATGGGTAAATCACCCTGTGAAAATTTGGCTAGTGATTAAAAAATTGCCCTGTATATTTTTGGTACATACCTCACCTAGCGTATCTTTATTCAGTAGTAGAGCAAAGTACCATTAGATACTATCCCATTTGCCTTAAACCCAAGCCAAAATGTCAAAACGGTTTCCATTGCATTATGGTAACCTAGTTTCTATCTTTGGAATGGATTCTCTTGTATAAGGAAGCAAACTTGCTTTTAAGGATATTCTAAACTTGGGCTGAAATATATTCAGCAGTCTCACATACTCGTACTTACAGTACATACAATTATGTTTCTAGACATACCTATGTAGATTTTTATTAAGCTAGACATATTAAAAATCATTCATTCACGCTTTGAATATTCAAACTACTGTAATGAAAGTTAACCAACCATTAATTAAAAACCAATAAACGGAAATCACCCAAAATCTAAACGAATAAAATTAATGTAAACTAGCCAACACTTCTCTTATAATTCAAGGCGTCACGATAATTATCAAAAGAGTATTTAAACATGTCGTTATAGAAAGAGGTTTTAACCAAATAGTCCCGTAATCTTTTGAAAAAGATCAATGTACGCTCACCTTTATCTGTCGATCGTCTTTTTTTACCTTTAAATATATGGAAATGTTACTTTTTTAAAGTGTTTTTTATAAACTAACGTAAGCTTCACAGTTTCTAAGCAGTTAATTACTAATTAGGTAAATTGAACTGTGAGGTGTCTGATTATGGAGATTTGAATGTTCACACTTCCACACCCACGATGAGCTTAGCTTGGAGATGATTATTGATTCGTTGACACTAGGCCGCGGGCGCACTGCTAAGGGCCGGCACACACCTGGCGTGACACAGCGCGGCGCGGTTGTCACTGTCAAACAAATATCAACGTTGCATGCTTAAAAATAAAGTTGAGATTAAATAACCTGAGACGTGCGCCTCTTTCCACTTAGACGCTCTGCAGCTAGTGTAAGTTAAATTATTTTCAACTTTATTTCAACTGGTGCAAGGTCGATATTTGTTTGGCAGTGACGAATGCTGCGCCTCGCCAGATGTGCGCCGGCTCTAAGGTGACTGCGACGCGACGGTGACTTATGAACAAATTGTCGCTTCTGCAGTGCGGCCATTGACATAATTATGTATGTTTAGAGTTTGTTTTCCTGAAATCGCCGTCGCGTCATAGTCACCGTAGTAGTGCGGTCGCGGCCTTATACAGGCTGGCCAATTCAAAGGTATCCAACTTTAAATTAAGATTATTTCTATTATAACGAAAATTACCAGATATTTTTCTATAATAATCTATATAAAACGGGCTTGTCAATTTTGTATATAAAATAACATCCGCCATATCTCCACCTTTTTGCTGGTTTAAAATGCGATCGCTTTTCACCAAGTTTTCCTGCAAATTTTCAAACTCTTAGGTATTCAGAGTCACAAATATTCTACTTTTTTAGGGTTTTAGCACACCGCCGCGAAACCGCATGATGTTCCGCTGATCATGCGAGTCAGTTAAATTGGACTACTGCGGATTCGCTGCTATGTTTTGAGGTGTGCTAAGGTCTTTAGTGTTCAACTGCAGAAAAAAGTGAGGACCTGTCGAATGTGGTAAATTTAGGGGTCAATTAATGTCAACATTTCATGAAATTTATTATTTCGTAAACTTTCCTCTCGGAGTTTCGATTATGTTTTGTACTGACCATGGTTACTGGCTCCAGCTTATTGGAACCACGTGTTTTCTAGGTCTAGGTGATTGTTTTGATGAAATAAAAAACATAACACCTTCGCGATTTCCAGTCGCAGTCACAGCCTAGCAGCACCTTACCTGTAGCCTCTTCAAGGAAGAATGGTGCAATTAATCCACCTAATCAGTCAGACAAAAATAATTTAGGGGTCCTGCGTGGGTCAATAAAGGTTGCTCTTCTCCACAATAGTGAACATTTACAAATCCTCACAGAGGACTCGTACAGATTTGTTGAAGAAAATCTTGGTCGTTTTTCAATCCACTTAGGAACTTTATGATAAAATTACTAAAGTTAATGCGGTAGTCATAGTCTTATACAAGGTGTAACATAAATAACGCACAACTTGTTAAGGGGTCATTGTACTCATTATTATGAACAACTTTTACTATCGGACTAAACCTGAAATCGCAAAAAAATCAGCTGCTCTCTAAATTTATGTTCGCATAATTCGTCAAAATGTAGGGAACAGCTGATTTTTTTCTCGCGATTTCACGTTTGGTGCCATAGTAAAAGTTGTTCATAGTGACGAGTACAATGACCCCTTAAGAGGTTGTGCGTTATTTATGTTACACCTTGTATATGGTGCATAACGAATTTGCCACATTTTTACTAAATAGAGGATATCAAAGAACCGTTTTTGGCGCTAGATGAAAATGGTGCCCAAAAAAAGTTGTATACTTAGGTACATTCGGATCGGCCGCCCTGGCAACAAACTAATAAAAAAAAATTATGTGGCAATAGAGGAGTCGAAATGGCTATCGAGAGTTGGTGAGATTACCTAAGCTACGAGTAGTTGCACTTATGACAGTGACAGTGTACCTACTCTTGCAGCACAGACTATATATATATTCTCTTATAGGAATGTACCTACTGTTAAATTTATTATGAGGCTCTTCAACAATGAGTACACGATTACTATACCATTTGTACATTGCAAACTTAAGTCTAAGCGCCTCATTACTTATAGAAAACGACGACGATGTAGATTACTTTCATTTTGGAGAATAGCGTCGATCGGAACCCAAAATACTAAATAACTAATACACGCTGAACTTGCTAATGTTGTTGTATAGTTATAGAAGCAAATGGCTTCATTAAAATTATCATATCTTTGAAGATGTTACCAAGTTACAGGATAGCACTAAACGTTCTGCTTTCCACGAAGAACTTTCTCCTTATAAACTTTAATGAATATTCTTCTAAACTTGATCAAGTAGCTGGCTTGAATTTGCAATATTAACATCTTTAACTACCTACCTATCTACGTAAAGTGTTTTTCAATTCCTACTCGTAACACAGTTTTATCAAACGCCTTGCTTCGTCTTGTATGTTTTGCTTTTGCACTAACAGTAGCCATTGTTATCTCATTTTTATTCAGTTTCTGTGCTGTTATCACAATCTAGTTCCTATTTACTCTCGACAACGTATCTAGAAAAACTGAGAAAGTCAAAACTTAGTAGATCAATTAATCGCTCTTTACATGTTTGCTGTCACTATGCTTTATTTATGTAGTTAACTCCGGTTAAGAGCGCGTATCCCAAAAGTTGGCAACGTCGCAAATAGCTGTCAAATATTTACATGTTTTAATTAATTTGGCAATTTTATTGTATGAAAATAAGAAATGACTGCCTCGTTGGCCTAGTGGTCGCAAGCACTACTGCTGAACATGAGGTCCTGGGTACAATTCCCAGGTAGTGCAAATTGTTATTGGGTTTTTCCATCAGGGATTTCTCAGTAGCAGCCCGGAGTCTGGATTTGTGCCCGGTTGATGGCAATAGGCTCGCCCCCTATTACATGGGACTTAAACATAACTGGCGAAATGTGGGTGTACTATAGGTACACCTCTGCCTAACCCTTCGGGGAAACAAGGCGTGATGATGCTATGAAAATAAGAAATAAGGCTCTATAGTGCACTAAAAAATTGATTAGGGATTGCAATAATTAATACCTATCGTAACACCAAATATATAGTTTTAGATGTAAAAAAAGTATTTGGGAACTTGCCAAATGCCTTTTTTACACCTGAAACGTTTACAATATCAAATTTACGGTTTTAATTGCAATTCATATTCAATTTTTTAGTGCACTACAGAGCCATATTTCTTATTTTCATATAGTAAATTTGCCAAATTAATTAAAACTTGTAAATATTAGACAGTTATTTGCGACGTTGCCAACTTTTGGTATATGCGCTCTTAACTCAAACAACATATTCAATTAATATCTCATAAATCTTAACTATTACCAATAACAAATGACAGAATAAGCAATAAGATGAGCAAAACATTTAATGTCATCAGAGTCCCCTTCTACTGAGGCTGTATGTCTACGAATATTTCAGAATTCTCTGTAACCTGTCTATTGCTTATTAACAGCCTGACATTTAGAATCTATAAGTTATCGGCTATATAACCAAAGGCTTTGAATGCAATGAGCAATGTTAATATAATCGGTGTCGAATATTAAATTCAATGCAGGTTCGCATTTTCTCAATATTCATGGCTTTAAAGCACTTGTTAGTGATTAAGCATGAGCTTAGCTTTATCACGACGACATCACTAAAGTGGAAATAGATGGGGATGAAAATCGTGACACAGATGTGTGAGAGTCCATGAAAGGGCTTTAAATTATGAAGTACAGTACAATACAGTAGTGGTTATGATGCAAAATATTAGAAACTTGTGATCGGAGTAAACAAAGGTCTACCATTCGCTACCTTAAATACTAAATCCTTTAACGACGCCAGCGCAATTACTTTTGAAACATAAGTTATGGGCACACATGCAGGCGCAAGGTGCAAGCGTACACCTGCACGTAATGTTTACGTACGAGAGAGGAATTAATGCTGCTTTTAAGAATACTAAGTTGCTGTACGATAATAACCTTAGTAACGTGAACTTTGGAGCTAAATGTTTTATGTCAGACCGGTTGGCTGTTATGGAGTTATGTCATGATGTATGGGGGCAAAGAGATAAAATTGTTGAACAAGAAATGATGAAAACATATCTACATGGTTCGGACTTCACCTCGCAATTTATTGAAGAGTAAGAGCAGATGCAATTTTTTGTTTAGTTGGAGAAAATTTGTAGTCCCCTGAATTCCAGAACGTCCTAGCAAAAATATTTCGTAAAGTTATTTTCAATCTTGCTGGCTATCGAAGATAAGACCTTGTACAGCCTGTTTTGTTGTCGAGCCAAGATCAGCTGTGAAAGATAAAATAATGCCAACCTTTCCAACCGTGTAATACACCCTTTTAAACAAGCCGCTACCAGGTATATTGAATTTCCAAACCGATGAATAAGCATAGAAATCAAAACAGTTACAGGTACTGCAAATTCTTCCCACAAAGATCTAATCGAAACCAGTCATAGATGTAATTCTATCGTATTGCGCAAAACACGGCACGCCAAAATCGCATTCCAACCAGGTAGTTAGCTCATTGATGCACTATTTAACCCCTATTGCTAACAGCGAAAGGTGAGAATCGAGTGGCGTGTCGATTTACAATGAGATTTGCGAATGTTCAATTCTACGTTGACATTTTAAATAAGGTTGTCATGTGAATTTTAAACAGGGGTGTGGGATTAACTGAATAGATAATACCTTCATACCAAAACACTAACTAAAGTTCGTCATAGTAAGTTTCATCTCTTAGAATCGGTTTGATGCTCTGCTGTGCCCTAAAGCCTTGGGCTAAACTTCTCAAAACATTTAAGTGCTTCGTTCAAGATTTGTTGCAAAAAGGATCCATAGTTCTATACAAGATGTAACATAAATAAAGCACAATCTCTTAAAGGGTCACTGTACTCTGTATCATTATGAACAACTTTTACTATGGGACTAAACCTGAAATCGCGAAAAAAAATCAGCTGTTCCCTACATTAATGTTCGCATAACTTGTCAAAATGTAGGGAATACTTAGCTGATTTTTTTTCGTGATTTCAGGTTTGGTCCTATAGTAAAAGTTGTTCATAAATGAGTACAATGACCCCTTAAGAGGTTTGGCGTAATTTAAGTTATTCCTTGTATAGTTGTAGGTATCTACTAAAGCATTCCTTATAGATGATGGTCTTCAGAAAGGTCAGGTGCGTTATGTAAATAAAGCACTTACATCGATGTTATGATGCGGTGGCCTTAGATATATCGCATGAACGCTTCAATTCCGGAGTTTTGTCTGCCATAGAAAAATAGCGTCTTTCACTTATGTTTTGTGAATCAAAGATGTCAAAAAAAAGAAATGTCGTTTGTACTCAAGACAGCTGGATCTAAGTGAATGATTACAAGTTGTACAGACAACTGGCAGCCCTGTGCTACTCCTATTGTGTTTCGATTCTCATGCGCGAACATCAGGTCGATTCTCAAAACTTATTCTTTTGTGTGAACGTAGAAAGAATTTTAATGCTTCCGTTTGAACTTGGTATAAAATCTCACAATAGAATAGTACTTTATTGCGTAATGCCGACCCATTTGATAGTCGACGATCATTTTCTTGGCTCATTTAAGTTTCTGTTCATGTAACTGCTGCTGTCGTGTTATTCGTATTTGCATAGTAGGACTCAATGTGTTGTCACATGTCACATTTACTGTTTGGTTAAAGCACGATTCGAGGAAGCGCGGTGTTTGTTATACAAAGAACAGCTATTATAATAAAAATGTTAGAGCTTGAGGAACGTTTATTGTTATGCTAGCTCAGTCGGTACTCACTGAACACAAACACATATACAATTTCAGTACAATGTAAAACAGCAAAGCGCGCATTAAATCCAACCCTGTTCGAATATCATCTGTCGAAAACAGGTTATGCAAATGCCGTAGGCAGTAGGTTACAATCTATTACAACCAGACCGACTGCACCTGCACTGGAAACATCACCTTTACTTTGAAACGACTTGAAAATTCCCCAATCGTGTTATTATTTCTCTAAGTAACAAGTAAAAGCGACAATCCAACGGCGTATTATAAAAATCTCTAGAATTAAACACGTTATATGTATGTACGTTTAGCGGACCGTGGGAACGTGCGCCGGAGTCGAATCGACGAATCCATGCAAAATCCTGTTTCGCTCTAACATTCACTACCTGTTGTAAAATAGGATAGCGAGGTTTATGCGATGCTTTTTAGCTATTAAGTTTTATTTTTGTGGTGTAAGTACTATCTACTGGGTATGTAATGTGCTTTGGATGTTGTGGGGTTCTTCGTCTATTTGGGGGAAGTGGGATTGTTGAGTAAGCATTCAAGTGTGAAAGTTCGCTCAACGTCCTTGCCCCTATAAGATGATGGCAAGTCTATTTCTCTCAATTTTAGAAATTCTCATGCTCATCGCTTTCGATGGTTTGTATTACTTTCATTTGTTTTTAGTGTTGTATGTATTTCGGAAATGTGATATTTCATTTCCTTTTTAGAATTTTAAACTTGTCCTTGGCAAAGTGTCAATGCGCTATTCTGAAATTAAACGAGCTACCGTGTAAACGTTCTTTTTAGATAATCGTGCATCCAACAAATGTGTCATGGGTTCTCAGTTAGAATTCTGAACTCGTGAACTATCGGATGACTCAGTGTACAATGCAACTGTATTGCATAGCTTTACATGAATATTAGTAGGTGGTGCTGTGTCATAACAACTTACTATGTATTATTGAACCTGTTTCGAGCAATCCCAAGTGGTGTTGACATAAATTGCATTGCTACAAAGCATTATTAGTTTCCAAATTTACAAGGAGCTTGACATCCGGAACCGCTTCGGCAAACCGGTTATTCAGAATATCATGGTTTTAGGCGATTTTAAGTAGCAATGCATGTCAAATAATAATTCAATCCTATTATATTCCAATACCTTTGAGGTAGTATTGGGTAGCATTGTTCTTGGTAGAAGTTCTGACCTTTTTCTTCATTATATCTAATTTGGCTTTGTAGGGTTGTACTGAAACTGAACATTGGATACTTTTTCTTTTGAACAATTTAAAACATTCCTTGCAGGTGGAGTCGCAAACCCAGTTAGTTATTCACAAGAATACGAAGTGTCAACAACAGCTTTATGTCCATACATAAAACTTAAAACAACCTCCACTATTTCAGCAAGACTTCGCACATTACGGCACAGGAATGTTTAAACGTGTTTTATTACCATAGTTCATACCATTATTTATTCTATAGTCTTTATAGTTAGAGCTAGGATTCTAGACTTAAATACAAACATTTATGCGATCCTTGGCCGAGTATGCGAATTCTTATGCGAAATACCCAAATATTCTGCGAATTGAATTGCGTATTGGTTTTGGAATGTCTCTTTGGCTTTATGGTCATTAGAGACCACGAATACAGATTATTTTAGTCCCTTCGTTCTATAGTTATCTACTGGCTTCTGACTTTCATTTCGGACGATTAAATGCTTACGGCACTGGACGCTGAAGAATTTGCTTTATTTGAATTCGAGGAGATAATTATGTAGTCAACGAAAGTATTTAAAAAACTGCACCAAATGATTTATTCTAAAGTAATATGCTATCGCATTTCGGAAGACGGATTACGATGTTGGATGTTGAACAAAAAAAAATCAGTTGACTAGTAAAACCCTAGCAGATTCCTTTACTGGATCAGAAACCACAGAAGCAAGCTTCCACAAAAGGTCAAACCGATCGTACAAAAAGAGAAAAAACCGAAGGATAAATTTCTGACATTTGGCATGTGTACCGGTCCCCCTATCATTACGGACGAAGCCAGGTGCTTGAACATCAGGCATGGCACGTGCACACGACATCTGCTGAGCAAAACAAGAATTTATAATAGTATACTATTATTATTTACTTACCTTTATACCCTGAAACATCTGTTTTCTATCGTATGTGCAATAGAAAGGATATCTTGAGATTAGGGATGCGGCTTTGAACGTCGCAAGCTGATCCAGCCGGGGTACATTAAAAAAAAAAAAAGAATGAGTTGCTAAAGTCGTTCCGATCAGCTGTTTTATTTTATTACAAACGGCATTTTTATGTCAGTCCGCAGCCGTTTTGTTAATTAAAAGAATTACGGCAGAGAAAAGGTGGCAACTTTTATTAGCGCACACCAGTTAGCAAATTATCTTGATTCTTGCGTAGTGAATTTAAAACTCTTTTAGTATCAATATTTCAATAAAAGTTTTAGTGTTCCCTTTATAACCCGCAGATGCACGCAAACTGCACACAACAAAGGCCATCAAAACTGGCATGCGCTGCGCTTATAATTAGACTCTCACAAACTGCTGCGTATCCCACATTGGCTTCCGTATAGTAAAAATTGCTATTTTTGAAAATATATTTTTGGGTCACCTAAAAAAAAACATTAGGACAGATGTTTCTTATTTTTGCGGTGGAGTATGGCAAAAGTGTGGGGAGTGAACCGCCTTCTGCCAGTTATGGTTAATTTGGATCTGCGATGTCCATAGATGGAATGCTTTTATCGTCTTTGGTATACGAATGGAGCGATGGACTTGGCATTGTGTGACCAATGATGGCCATTGAATATTGTGTAAGTACCTAAGTACTTGGGTCTTCTAGAAAAAATTGTTGCCATCCACTAACTGGTTCGACTTTAAGAACCTAAGATACCTACGAAAGGTGTCTTTTGTTGAAGGTTTGTATAAAGACTAGGTAAGTACCATCGTGGACATTTGCGGCGAACTACTTTTGAACTTTATTACCATAGTAATAAAGTCGAAAAGAGGTTCACCGCAAATGTCCGCGATGATACATTGTACATACAATGGTTATCTATGAGGCAAAGATATGATGTTCGCTCAAGGGATCGGTCTATCAAAGGCACTTGGTACCTAACCTCACTGACTGTACATACATAGATATACAAACTATCTATGACTTTTTAATAAAACTGAGTAAGGCTTGTAACAGAATCACTTTTTTATTGCCATCGTTTTAAAAAGTTCGACATTTCACGTTTTATTACGCACTAACAAAAGTAGTTTAGCTAAACCACTTTCTAAGTTTCATTAGTTTTATGTAAAAAGTTTAAAGTAATTCGGCTGCTGTAATGAACGACTTTTACCCAAAATGGTTCTATTATTTATTTAATTATAGTCGAACAGCTAATAAGGGCAATAAAAATCTAAATGCGTATACTTAACTCCTTTTACGTTCTAATTGCGAGCCATAAAACTGTTTAAGATCACGACTTTACGTAACAAAAAAAAAAAAATAAAAAATAAGGCGGATTTTGAATAACTTAAAAAAGACTCACCGAGTTACTCGTTTCCTGTTCCAGCTTAAAAAGTCTCTAGGTACCTATGTATAAGTACACGGATTGAAGTAAATTAATATACATAAAAACTTAAAACACACACACTATTGTTGTTAAAACATATTTTTATTGTTTTGTTATTTGTGTTTTTTGTTTCACGAATTGTGTCCAAATAAACGTAATTATTTCTTTAAAAACTAAAATAATGAACATAAGAACTCGTTCCTAACCAATTGGACGGAGAAGGCACAGCATAAAGAAAATTGGAAAAATATTCGGGAGACCTTTTTGCCCAGCAGTGGGACAATATAGGTTAAACGAAAAAAAAAACTTCTATACCTAGGTACCTATTATTAAGATCGTTTTTCAGCATTTACCACTGATTCTAAATTGTCAAAAGACCTGCGTTGACTGCGTTCCCTATGTACCTATCATGTCGATAGATTCTCAAGCAAGATGGTACTTTTGCCGAAGGTCTTACGGCTCATTTAATCTTAGCTATCTTCCATCTTGTACCTACTCGTACAATATGGCCGACGTATCTTGGCGAGTGCGAACATCGCGCAGAAGGCTGCGCAGTAACATTTTTTACGAACCAAATGATGACATGAGGGGAGAGTGAGTGAGTGAACATGCGCGGAAGTTCGTAGTGCCTATGTTCAGACTAGCCTAGATAAATCGGCCGTAGTATATAAATCATCCTTTATTGCTATTCGTCTTGTCAGATAGTCAAATGCACACAACCTCATAAGTGCCTTACGAACATGCTGGTCTTCTAGACATCAGTGGCGTGCCTAAGGATGAAAATTAGGGCAAGCCGACGATTTTTTACGATTAAAAAAATTAAAAAAAACGGACAACTGAGGGATTTTCTTTTGTTGTTCATGGTTGTTAGTAGTACGAAAACCTTTAAAATACGAAGAGTACATTTTTTTTGTATTGATAGGCTTACGTTTGTTGTTGTAAATTATGATTTTATTAAGGCAAGCACGGATTTTTGGCTTCTATGAAGCTACCGCCACTAGACTTAGCTCATCAATTACCTTCTAATTACTGAAAGGTATTTTAGTTCCTATCCCTTCATGCTAAACACAACCCTCTTTTGAATGGCTCCCATCGAACTCATCATTAATGAACTTTCTTTTGTTTCAGGATTGTTATGGCTCCGAATTCGAAGACCGCGCGATAGCTGACGACGTAAAGAACTACGAGCTGATATCTGGGTATCAGAATGATACGCATACTACTGTAGAGTTTAGAAGACAGCTGGATACATGTGATAAACAGGACTTTGTTATCGGGGTAAGTAGAAACGATACCCCCTCCCCCATTACATGGGACTTAAACATAACTGGCGAAATGTGGGTGTACTATAGTTAGTGTGTAGTTGGGCAGAGGTGTGTGTGACACCTCTGCCTAACTCTTCGGGGAAACAAGGCGTGATGTTATGTTATCTTAACTATTTTGATGGGAAGTCTTGTAGCATGGTCCTTTCTGGGTTAACGATCAAAGAAATCAGATTCAAGAAGACACATCTAAACCTCGAGGAGAATAAAGACAAATTCGGTCAGTTTTCACATAAATAAGCCTTCCTTGTTGTTTTATCCAGTTTCTGGCCAGCTGCATTAGTCCTCAACTCTGCGGATAGTCCAGGGGTCTAATAGAAGAAGTGTTGATATAACAACAACAACCAAAGACGTTGCAATATTATGGGCTTCATAGGAAATAATTCAAAGTGAAGTTTCTAGTTATTACTGGTCCGTACGACAGAAGATTTCACTGTTTTTGTACGAACAAATCTCGAACACAATGATTATCACACTAATCCATATTCACTTCACAGGACGACACAACACAAATCCTCTGGGCATTAGGACCAGACGGCTCTGATGGTCAGCTGCCGAAACACGTGAAGAGTGGAGCCAGACCACTGAGACTTCTTCAGCCTGTTTCTAAACCCGAATCCATACCGCTGAACCATTGGGATGTAAGGTTGACTAATGTGAGTACAAAATTTATATCTCCACCAATTCGCACTAAGCGTTTCCAAATGTCTTTTGTGATGCGCACAGCAAAGGAGTGCAACTCTCTGCCTGCATCTGTGTTTCCGAACGCATACAACCCCGATCTCTTCAAAGTGAGAGTTAACAGGCTTCTTCTGGGTAAGCTCGCTCCATCGTCGACTTTGTCTCTGTCATCTCTGACCTAGACTAGAGTCAAGAGCAAACCTATCTCAAATAAAAAAAAAAATATCTACAGTAATCTCCAGTCTTTTTGGCCGGGCTGAAGTGAGCGCGATCGCCAACTTGCGCATCCTGCGCTCCTCCATCATTCCAAGTTATGCATTCTGCGCATCGGCTTGTGCCTACATTCAACCCGGCCAAAAAGTTTGGGGCTAACTGTACCTCTCAGTCATATTGTCATAAATATCTTATAATTATGACCTAGAAGACTGCCACTTGGTCTAATTTACTGCACCGGATTTCAGCTTGAGGACGGGGTCCTCAGAGAGTTGGCCAACCTATTGTAGATATGCTAAAAGACGACAAAGGGGTTCATCTCAAGAACACAGATTTCAGGAGAATGGACTGTCACCAAGTTACTAAAGAACTATGCAATCCAATAACTGAATTATGGATACATTTATTATTTGATAGATGATAAACCAATTCATATACCAAACCCCTCCCCCCTCTATACAATGTTTGTAATAAACTGATTTGATATAAAAAATACATTTCTTGAATTTACTTTTATTTATTATTTATTTTTATTTATTTGCGATTGTGAATTACCGCACTAGTACTATTGCGATTCAGCATTAGGGAAGTGGATTGTAAAACAAATTTTCTTTCCTTCCAGCTCACAATCCCATACGTAATGGCAACATTATTCTGGTGCAAGATCTTCAAAGCTCCAGACCTACCGAAGAAACACCACATCGTAGGCTACGAGCCTCTTATAGACAGCCGACCAATCAGGAACAACGTACCGGTTCAAGAACCGAACAGCATGTCGCCAGTACATCATATGGTGTTGTACGAATGTGCTGAAGATGATGATAAGCATCTGTGGAATGGATGGGCAGAAGGCGAGGGGTATTTTGGACCTAATAGGCCGAGTGCCTGGGCGACTTGTGCTACTCCTCTTGCGGCTTGGGCGATCGGGTCTCAAGGTAAGAGACAGTTTGGTTTTGCTGTGTAAATATACTTATAGCCTGATTTACACGGTGCGATTTAATTGTCTGTGGCATACCTTAAGTTGAAACAACAATAAAAGTTGCATCAGCTAAACAGTGTTTATACGATGCAAGCATTTTTTTTTCCTTTTGTAAAGTATCACGGTTAGTGATACCTACTTTACTCACATTACAATCTAGCCTATTCGCTAATAAGTAATTTTAAACTGCTAAGTAACTGTAAAATTAATAAATCGTCCAATAACATCTTTCTTATTCACTTGATGTTAAGGGGAAGACACTTAGTTCACGTGTTCTTTAGTCAGCACTTGCACTACAGCCATTAATGTTGTTTAAATTTTAATCGAACTTGGTCGTGTAAATTTTACTCTAAAAATAAACATTAAAGTTCGTTCCCAGATGATAATAAATGTCGGAGGATTAATTTAATTAATGATATTATACCAAATTGCATAGACTTTTGTCAATTGACTTCACTTCATACAATATTAGGGTTTATTTCCGTTAAATTCCTCTTGCCAAATCATTATTATAAGCACTGCTTACATTTTTGTAGGTAATAATAACCGTTATAAGCTTAACTTACCTAATAAACTGTGTAAGAGACTGTGCGTGTAAAATTTACTTAATAAAAAGCGGCCAAAAGCGAGTCGGATTCGCACACGAAGGGTTCCATACCACCGTAGGTACAACATTGATCAGTACAAATTCGAGCCTGAGCAAAAAACGCCGAACAAAAAACGCTCTTGTATGGCAATCTTTAATTTTTAAATTTATTTAATTTTTATTATTTAGTCCTATAGCGGCCATATAGTAGGTAAATACACACTCTGTGATAAGTGTCTACCTATTATGGTTCAAAAGATACAGCCCTGTGACGGACGGACGGACGGACAGCGAAGCCTTATTAATAGGGTCCGTTGGCTTCCTTTGGGCACGGAACCCAAAAAAACTATTACTAGTTAAAACATTAGGTCTTCAAAACAGAATGTAGTTTTATTAGCGAATCCCACACTATTATAATTTTTAATAAACATCTTTAAAATTAATAAAAACAACAATTTTTAAACCACGCGTCAGATCATTTTGTTTCATCTCAAGTTCGTAATTAACACCTTGTCTACCTCAAAATCTTAACAATAATGAACCTTAAAATCTCCATAAACATCTAATTATGAAGTTAATTAATTATCCTAATAATTTCAGGTGAATTCCTTCCTGAAAATGTCGGAATACCGCTGGGCGAGAGAGGCGGGGTTTCCTACTACATGCTGGAAGTTCATTATGATAACCAGGAGCTGCATAATGGTGAGTTTGTGCTTTGTATAATTGAATAAAGAACACACACACATACTCACGCCTTATACCCATGTGGGTACGCAGAAACTGCAGAACGCCACCCGCTACGATTCTTACATACTACTTTTGCTTCGGTTTCGTTCATACATCAGGTCATACACGCACGCCGGTTGCGAGTACTACGCACCTGACCTTTCTGAAGAACATCACCAATAAGGCCACTGTACAACGTGTAACGAAAAGGGTATATCTGTATAAGTTACCTTAAGATTGTGAGAACCGTTAGTTTATAATCTATCGGTCCGTTAGATTATAAACTGTCGAAAATTAGTGAACTGGGTGAAATAGGTTAGAGGTGTGACCAACCGCGCGCGAGCCGAGCGAGCGAAGCGAGCGGTGCCGCGACAGCGGCCGACGACCGCTAAGTACTTACAAGTTGCTCGCAGCTAGGCAGGCTATACCACGTGTAACAGGAGGATTGACATTCCTTTAAACCACGTAAAGAGAATCCTGTTCTTTGCCCGTATACAAAAAATCAATCAAATCCAATGAATACTTTAGCCACAGGAAATTATTTTTAATTTTCTTATTTTTCAACATGATGTAGATCTGAGTCCGTAATAATAGGTAAACATTGCCGCCGCCGCGCCGCGCACCCCGCAGCGCACCGTTGGTCAGTGACCTTGCGTAGGTAAAGCGTGTTTACTTTTTATGCAATTTATTCTACTACCTATTTATTTTGTTTGAAAACTGCAATTTTTAAATTTTCCATTAACTACTAATATTCGTGTTTTAAAATGTTTCAATGGATTAGTACTGTGCTTGTTTTCCTTTAATGTCGTACATCCAGAAACACGTTGTATAATATTAGTGCCAGGTGCGTGTCGTCGCAAGCCAGTTTCCCATGGATAGATTATTTAAACTAACGAAAAATAATGCGTTAAATTGTACCACACACAATTTTTCGACAGTTTATAATCTAACGGAAATAATACCTGTACAGGATAAGTTTAAAAGGAGTGCGGATATTTTAGCAGGTAATCAGGTGCATAAAACTGAACAACTTTCCCCAAGGAACATAGGTCTTTATTTATTTTGTACTGAAACTTTGCATAGAGATTTTATGTATACTAATATACTATACTATGTATACTAATATAATATACTTGATGTAATCTTCACCCCTTTTTGGAATGATATGCCCTTTTCGTTACACTTTGTATGTTTTATTTTTTATTTTATTTTTATTTGAGATAGGTTTGCTCTTGACTCTAGTCTAGGTCAGAGATGACAGAGACAAAGTCGACGATGGAGCGAGCTTACCCAGAAGAAGCCTGTATGTCCTTCTTTACCTTTAATAAAGAAGCTGTTGCTAAAATTTAGAAACAATGCAATGGGAGGAAATTATTTCCGCGTGGCTACAAAGGAAAGGCTTCTCTCTCCGAAAAGATGTATAAGGGATTCTGCTTTTAATGAATCTGCTACTTCATTAATTACTAGGATTTTTGTCAACGTTATATATTTATTTTAATCAATAAGTGTTAGCCCACGCTCTCACGGGCGCTTTTTTAACGCGACTGTTTCTACCGGGCGCTGGTTTCTGAACGCTCGGTTTTGCGCTGAGAGTTGTAAGTCCAATGGTGCGCTTCATAACGCGCTAGGGATGTGCTCTTTTGGATTATCAACGCTAGGCGTAACGCTGAGAGGTGAAAATCCAGTGTCCGTTTGACTAACGCCGCTTCACCAATGAAAGAGTACTTACAAAATTTAGGAGAAGCGTTACTTAAGTGCGAATCTATGCAAGTAGCTGGCATGCCAATGTGTCATTGTCCAACCAGAAGTTGTTATGGCACACGGCATGCCAGCTACTTGCATAGTTTTGTACCAGCTACAGGCATGTGTATTTTCGCCTTAATAGTGCCAAAACACACCTTTTGTCTGTCACGCTCACACGCACTAGGAAGTGTTGAAGGGCTGGCGTTTTGGGGGACTGTCTCATGTAATTTTCACGTTCGAAAAGTGCTGATACTCTGCCTAGTTTGAATAAACGACTTTTGATTTTGACAAATATTTTTTGTCTTTTGGTTCGGAAAGGTCTTATTGTTTTTTCGTATATTTAGTTTCCTTTAATTTTTATTCTTACTTACCACTAACTACCATCTTTATTCCCCAGTGCTCGACAGTTCAGGCATCCGAGTCCACTACACGTCTTCACTCAGACAGCATGACGGAGCTCTCGTTGGCGCCGGCATTTTGATATCTGCGTTACACGTGATCCCGCCGAAACAGAAGCAGTACCGAACTGTTGGGATCTGCAGCACTGAGTGTACTCAGGAGGTTGGTAGCAATATTTATTGTGATTATGTAATTCGCCTTTCAGTCTTCCTAGGATATGGTTCAGAACTGCACACTAGCTCAAGACAGAGGAGTCGAAAGGAGAAAGGGAGGCCTTTGCTTTGCACTATAGTGGGACAAGTAGGCTAAAAATAAATAAAGTGGTAGAACAGATACTCGTATGTTATATAAATTTTGCCCTTTGCACCTGCTGATTACGATCTCTTTCAGAAAGCAGACAACATTTTTGTTTACAGACTTTACCAGAAGACGGTGTCAACATAGTATCAGTTCTTCTACACGCTCACGGAACAGCGAGAAAGATTATCCTAAAACATATCAGAGGCACGCAGGAATTACCCAGAATATCAGAGGTAAATAAAAATATCTTTGAAAAGTTTTGCAAATATTCTGATTAAGTTAAACGCCATCTATTAACAAAATTGTAAACTATTTCAAACAACTTTGCGTTCCTGCGTTACAAAAACGATACTATAACGCCATCTGCGTTATATTATCTATAGGTAACAGCTTGACATAATAGTTTTTATCAACGGCAATAGATGGCGCTATAATTTGTTTTGGGAACTTTTCAGGAAAATTACTACGATTCGCACTATCAACAGTCCCGCATTGTACCCAGAGGAAGGAAATTCATGAGAGGAGATACTCTGATCACAGAATGTACCTATGACAGCACTTCAAAAGATAAACCTATTTTGGGAGGTTATTCCGCTAAACAGGTAACAAACTTGCTTTTATTGTTTTTCGTGAACACTTTTTTTGTTTTATTGAAAGCGAGTGTTAGTTTTATTGTACTCACGGTTTTATTAAAGTAGCTTATTTATGATCGTTATCATAACGCATTTCTTGCTGTCGTAGATAGTCCTCTTCTTATTTGAACTTTCAAATACTTAGGTACTAAGAAATCTTTATTTTTCCTTACAGGAAATGTGCCTATCATTCATCTTATACTACCCAAGAACTGAACTAGCTGGTTGCTACTCCATGACGCCCGTGAAAGAGTTCTTCGAAACATTTGGGGTTAAGGAGTTCTATGGATTGAACTTCATGCAAGTTGAGAATATCTTCCTGTCTTCTGGGTTAGTAAAAGTTAATATTTTTATTTCGAGGAGATTTTATATACATACTACATAAGTTCATAATCGCACGCTTTCTTCCCATGGGGTAGGCAGAAATTAGAACGCCATCTGTTACAATCCTTACATACTCCTTTTGCCTCGTTTACATTCATACATCTGGTCATACACGCACGCCGGTTGCAAGTACTACGCACCTGACCTTTCTGAAGAACATCACCAATAAGATCACTATATCGTCCTCCTCCCGGTGTTTCCACTCACATGACTTTTCAGACTTTATCAGCTCTTAATTTAACAATGCATAAAGAAATAATAAATTATTTAGGCACTCTCTATTGAATACAATTTGTGGAATTTATCGGTTCTTGCTTTTAGAAGATACAAAATTCACCCCATAAAAAGTCCGAGTAATATCAATTCAACGCACACATTGCAGTAACCAAGGTTCATAAGAAAAAATCACTCGAAACGACAATAAATATAATCGTGATAAACAGTTGAGTGGCTCACATGCATGCAAACGGCTTCTAGTACGCGAACATTTCGTCGTTGATACTGCAAAATGTCATATGTCAAAAGTATTGGAATTCGGTTTTTGATGCAATAGTATCCAAAATCGTAATCTTAAGATTAAATAAAAAAAATATATATTGAAAATTAATATTGAATATTGTTTGACATATGACATTTTGCAGTATCAACGACGATTTGACGAGTTAATGCATTGTGGGAGCTTTTCTCATATAGCCGATATGAGAAGAAGCACAAATTACAGTGAATTGTTGACCACCTGCCTATACTATACTCATAAATCTCTTCAATATATGTCAGGAGCTGGGAGAACCTGCCAGCTCTTGACGCATCATCGTCACTGTCAGATCTTGAAGCTCAGAAGCGCATGATGAATGACACTGCGGGGGAGCAAGGCGTGCAGGGCGATGACCAAGGAGTTGGCTTGATGAGTAAGTCTCATATACCTACTTTAATGTGACAACCCTCGAAGATTCCGTTAGAGCTATCTTCGGACAAACTTAAAAATGGCGAATTAAATGTGACTGATCCAATATGGGAGTGATGGAATCAGTGCGCCAAACCTATTTTGAGTTACATGGGAATTTAAATCTTAATTTTATTCGTCGACAGTCACATTTTATTTCTCCGGCTTTTCCGAAGATACCCAGTGGAATCTTTGAATCTTTTTAATGTGTGATGATCGAGCTGATCATAGGCTACCTATGTAGACTTCCTTGGACTTTCTTGGAATGATAATGGTCTATTTATAGAATCAAAGTGGGTATCGCAGTATGGTATTTTGAATCACCTTTTAAGACTCGCTGCAAACAGTGTGAGCTGACTGATCTCAAGAAAATACGATTTATTTTATCGACAAAAAACGAGGGTCGAGGGCGTAAAAAGACTCATCATGAAGCTGTCATTTACGCATTCTGTACATCTCTCAGTACTTGGAGCTTTTACAATTTTGTAGTACCTACGAAACTGCAATTTTTTGTTGTAATTTTAAGGGTGTGAGCCTGAAGATCTGTCATACAGGCCCCGAGCCCAGTATAGACTCCAGCTCTCACAAAGGTTTGAATCTGTCTGTAACTTAGATACTATGTACCAAATTGTACCTTTTTGAGAGTAATAAATTACTATTACTATTAAATAAATTACTGTTACTATCAAACTAAGTAACTTTATGAAAAAATAATTTCTGGGAAACGACTGTTATTTTTGGGGTGAAAATTCGATGTTTACGGTAGTGCGCAGTGTAACGCACGCAAAATGTGCATAAGGGTGTATGCATCGTACAGGGACCGTGGGAGTCTTTCGAGTTAAGTTATAACATTACGACTCCCTGCAGACTACAGATTTCTTTATGCTGATAGTTTGGTCGGTTTTTTTTTTTGCTTTATGTTCGTATTCTTCTATACTTTACCGCAAATTGCAAAGCCTAGTAATATATTAATATACTATATTGTGTACAAGTATATACAGAAAAGAGAAAAAAAAATTAAATAAAAGGGAGAGCTTATTGGGCATCAAAAAATTCGTCCGCATCGCTGTCAATGGGAAAAGTGCCCAAAAGGCTGGCAGCTTTGCCACGTTGGATAGCAATGCTTATTCTTTGACCTAAAAATAGACCAGCCCTCTGGTCAAGTTTTTTTTTTTTAATTTTTATTTATTTATTCCGAATCTGTATCCTACTAATATTATAAAGGCGAAAGTTTGTGAGGATGGATGAATGGACAGATGGTTGTTTGTTACTCTCACGCAAAAACTACTGAACGGATTTGGATGAGGCACACAGATAGTTTATTACCTAGATCAACAGATAAGATACTCTATCCCGATATCGTGAAACAATAACACACACACACTCTGGATGGGTTCACAGTGAGAGCTCTCTTTGAAATAAGTTATGGTCCTACTGGGACATAGATATACATATATAGTAGCAAAAAGGACATAATGATTTAGAATTATTAGTTTGTGACGGTGGAACTGTAGTTTGTAAGTTCATTATCGCATTAGGTGACAAACCTGTAAAGGTAATTGTATGGTGGGAAACAAATAAATAAATAAAGTCTGCCAAACTGCATAACAGTTGGTCGGCAGTTTGTTTCTTAATCAGTATGAAGATGTTTGCAAGTTCGATCGTTCTAATTTGCGCACTTGCATACAACTTCATACTGATTAAGAAACCGACTAAACTATGAGGCGATAGAAAGTCTGCGGGGGTTTAAAACGAGTTTTCGTAACGTCAAAAAAGTTGGAACTTTGAGCTTCAATATCTCTGTAACCAGAAAGTAACCAGTATTTTTAAGGCTGGTCGCATTCTAATCTCAGTCTCAATCTGTCAAAAATGGTATGGGCTTTTTGACATTAATTGTCGCTGCGATATGAGATTGGGACTAGATTTTGAACGTTGTCCTTAATGAGAAGAACAATTAGTGACTCTCGATTTCGTTACGGGTATTCCTACACTAGTTGTTTTAGATTGTTTTTCAGCTCCTTAAAAACTTTTCTCACGTTTCAGAGGAGCTGGTGATCTGGGAGCCTCCAGAATTCCGCAACAAATCGTTCATGGCCCACCTGAATGAGATGCCGTGGGCTGAGCCGCTGTTGACCGAACAAATTGAGAAGACTCTGTACAAGGGCATGCATATGACTTTCTGTAAGAAGAGGGATGATACTTATGGAGTGGTGAGTTGCTTATCAAATTTCATTTGTTTTTTACTGACTGTTTAAAAAAATTACTGCCTCGTTGGTCTAGTGGTCGCAAGCGCTACTGCTGAGCCTGAGGTCCTGGGTTCGATTCCCAGGTCGGGCAAAGTGTTACTGGGTTTTTCTATCTGAAATTTCGCGGTAGCAGCCGGGAGTCTGGATTTGTGCCCGGTTGATGGCAATAGGCTCGCCCCCTATTACATGGGACTAAAACTTAACTGACGAAATGTGGGTGTACTATAGGTACACCTCTGCCTAACCCTTCGGGGAAACAAGGCGTAATGTTATGTTATGTTTAAAAAAAATAAAAATTAGAGATTACTGCTGCATAACCTGCTGATATAAGTTCGAGCAAGAAGTAAACTAAACGCGGTCAGCACATAAACCACGTTTAAGGGCTGTTAGTGTCATTATTTTCTTTGGAATAATGACCCTGACAGCTCTTGAACGTAGTTTAGATGTGCTGATTGCGATTAGTTTCATTGGTGAAATACGCCCTAAGGAGTAGTAAGATTCGATTTCAATATTTCCTGCCATAGTATTGATTACTTAGGTATAGATACCATTTTTTCCTCATCTTTCTAAATCCTAAATGTTACCGAAATGGATATCCTGAATCTAAAGACATGAGCTATATTCACAAGAACTGAAATACTGTTCATAGTTTCATACAACATAACATACCATAAAGCTTGTTTTAAGGTTCCGTAGTCAACAAGAACCCTTTTTCGCCATGTCCGTCCGTCTGTCCGTCCGTCCGCAGCTTAACTCAGAGACTCTTAGTACTAGAAAGCCATTATTAGTCGACCAAATTACATTTGCAGTTGGAATGTATGAGAGAATATGTTTTTCAACTACAATGTTAAGTTTATTATTGGGATAAACTCATCTCAACTATGGAACCCTTCATTGTACGTGGTCCGACACGTACCTGGCCGGTTTTTTCTCCAACATGCACTACTTGAGTTATGAAGCGCAGGGTGGTGTTTCTAAGTCGATATGTACGCTTGACACCTATTATGCTGCGCTCCATTGCCCGTTGTTGTTGATATGTATACTTAATTCTAATTATTTTTTCTCTCTTTACAGCCAATGCAGATCCAAAGCTACCCGAACTACACAGAGCTAGTATCGAACGAAGCTGCCGAAAAGTCCTGCCATTACAAGAGCTTTAGGTTGCCGTCAGTAACCAAAACTTCTGGTTGCACAACCAGTACATTCAGCTGGTCAACCATGGTCGCCTTATGTACAATGTTGGTTGTCACACGGTAATACTGCATATGTTTATAAAAGGTAGGGTAGAGATGTGTGAGGAAATGTTTATAAGCTCTTGTCATAATGAGGCGAATCCCACGCGGGATGCGGGATGAGGTTCACTGGCGTCGGTTGTGTCCACTAACTAATATGGGGGTTTTCAAACTGGCGCGAATAGTTGTGTACTTCATAATCATTAAAACAGTCGACGCGCGGTCGTGTCCCGCCTCCAGCTCGGGATTCGCCGTAGTTTGAACAGTATTTTAAGCTTTTGCAGTTTTGAGGCTTAAAACAGACGTTATTTTTTTTTTTTTGTGATGCAAACCTTACTTTTAATTTTGCTATCTTACGGGCGAACCCAATAACCTATTTTCAGTAAAAGACAGATCGCTATTAATGGTAGATAGTATAATTATATAGGATGACTGGTAATTAGTGACCGATACTTAAACATATGATTTTACACATGATAACAAGCAACTTTTACTATGGCACCAATCCTGAACTCACGAAAAAAAAATCAGCTGGTCCCTACATTTTGACGAGTTATGCGAACATAAATGTAAGGAAGAGCTGATTTTTTTTTCGCGATTTCAGGATTTATTTATTTTCCTTAATTGGCCAACCAACAATTGTTTACACTGATAACATTTAAAGTAAGTATATAATATCAAAGGTTAGTGTAACAATTAATTACAGGTTAGCACCGCATGCCCCATAAACAAATAAGATGTGCCACAAGCACTGAACTATTATTAAACATTAAGGATTGGTGCCATAGTAAAAGTTGCTTGTTATCATGTGTAAAATCATGTGTTTAAGTATCGGTCACTAATTACTAGTCACCCTATATATGTCCTTATGTCAGGCCGGTAAGATTCCATAATCACTTATAGATTATTGGGACGTTAAAACCATGCATAGATAGGTTTTTCTATCTCCAGTATGCCAAAACTGGTGATAAATAGGTTATTGGGTTCGGCCGTTAAACGCTCAAATTATCTATCATTTGTTTTCTTGTTTTCATAGTGTTTTGTTTTGACATTGTCGGATTATTTTCTTTCATCCTGTGTATTCAAATGTACTTATTTCTAAATCTTCAAAATGTTTCCATATAAATAATTCGTGAGATTGGCAATAATGAAAGTGCCTTATAACTAGATGTGCCTTTTCGCCTACTTTTTGAATAATTTTAATGTGGTTGTAGTGGCGTAGGATTTAAAGTAAATGTGTGTGACCGTCAACCGAAGATTGAGGAAAATCATAATACTTCTTACTTAGGCTGCCAAGTATACAGGGTCAAATTAAATTAGCTAGCGAAACTCCGCAGACGTGATGCGTATCGATAAGTATCTAAAGAAGATAAAGAAAAAAAAAACAAATTAATTTGATGATTTTTTTAGGGTCATCAACCGCAGTGTAGTTGAAATATCAGTTTTAAAAAATGAGTTTTTTTTGTGAAACTTCACAGACGCGATGGGTATCGATATCTAAACACGATAAAACAAAAAAAATAACAAACAGATTTCTCAAGTTATACTTCAAATAACACTACGAGCGGTCTTTGACCCCCAAAAAATCATTAAATCTTTCTTATTTTTTCGTGTTTAGATATCGATACCCATATCACGTCTGCAGAGTTTCGCTAGATAATTTAATTTGACCCTGTATTTTCTCCCAAAGAACTACGAAATAGTTAAGGTATGAGTTTAAAGGTCTATGGTTTGATTGATTTTTTTTTTACAAAAAATGAGCTTTGGTTTTGATAATGCTTTTTGTGGCAACGTTTTGAGGTCAATATATTTTTAATTAAAGCCACTCGAAGTTTTCTCACACATCTGTACCCGAAATCAGTCTGAGCCAATGATTTCGTTGTTTTTCGTTTTTTTACTTTTAAAATGTTTTCGACCGACAAATAAAATAGTATTATTCAGCCAAATTATGTATCATAATTTGCGAATATATGTACAGTTATTTTTATGTATGTATTATTAGGGCGTTGAACTGTTTGACGGTTTACTTTATAAAACTTTTGTAGGTACTTTGAGTGGATGTTTTTTTTGTGATTATTGTACTTATGACTGTTGCTCGAGTATGTACCCAAATGGTATAATTATTTTTATTGATAATATTATGAAACTTTCTGTTGTGTCCCAGTGAAGTAATATTCAAGTGATAGTTTTTGTTCTAAATCTTTTTGAATAGGAGTAATTTATCAAAATTCTAATAATGTCACATTTTGGAATGGATCAAAAACGAATTATTTGTTTTTATTATCAAACCAATGTAGAAACAAAATTACAAGTCAGACCAAGAACAATTTTTGTTACTTACAATATTACATATAATTTCCTGATAAATAATCCTGGATTGTCTATCAAGTCATTTGGCTCGCCTATATCATTTACATAATAATTATGTATATTCCTATTATGTACATGAATGTAGCATAATTAACAAAAATATAGGCATTTGTTGAAGTCAATGTACCGTTTTGAATGAACCCCTGGTTCCAAAACAGTTTTTACTGTTGTAAAATGTGCTTGCTTTGTATAATTATGACTTCTACATTATGTTTCGATGTTAAGATGAGAAGTTGATGAAAGTTGTTAATCCAGCAGTTATTTCCAAAACTAATTTAAAAAAAAATAATTTTTATTTTTTTTATAGGTAATTGATTGGCAACTCTTTTATTAATTCCTGTATTTGGTTAAGCTCTCTGGAACTTAAGCAACATTAAGGGCTGTGCTTACTTAGCGTAGTGCCTCGATGTCTATACAGTCAAAGCCTTCAAATAATCTAGACTAGGACTTAAGCCACGTCACGAGGGTGACGTCATTATTTTATACAAAGTGAAATTAGGCTACACCATTAAATATATCATTCGATATTTGAATTCTAATATTTTTGTACAATAATTTATACTTTTATAAAAATATTGTTTTGAAACAACGTCTTCGTACGAAGGTAAGGTTTTCGAGTCAAATAAAATGAACAATTGATTGCATTTTACTTTTATTTTTATTTATATTCACTCTATAAATGAGGATTTATTTGTAAGAATACGCTTAGTAATTAAGTTTTATTTATTTAAAAAAGTCAATAAAATGTTTTATTAAATTAAATATTGGTTTTTCTTACATATTTAAATAACTAATAGAATAAGTCATGTCCACTTCTTTGCGGATAAGTATCCGTCCATGGGTAATATTCTGGATATCTTTTTAGATTGGTGGTACCTACATTTGACGACCTGAAGTACTGTGATTCCCACTGATATTTTTGTGTCGTTTGGAAACTTGCACCATTTTTGGTAACCGCCCCGGAATTCGAATGGGAATTAAGATTAGAGGTCTGATATACATTAGAATTAGGATTACCAGTGGGATAAACATTAGAAATGGGATTACCAGTGGGATAAACATTAGAAATGGGATTACCAGTGGGATAAACATTAGAAATGGGATTACCAGTGGGATAAACATTAGAAATGGGATTACCAGTGGGATTAACATTAGAAATGGGATTACCAGTGGGATAAACATTAGAAATGGGATTACCAGTGGGATAAATATTAGAGTATGGATTATTATTGTCATAAATATTTGAAGTGGGATTACTATTTCCGCTGGGGTAAACATTAGAATTGGAATTAACATTGGAATAAACATTGGAAGTGGGATACGTATTAGAAATGGGATAAGCATTGTTATTAACGTTACCATTAGGATTAACATTATTACTGGGTTGACTTGGAGCAGTAGAACCGAACCTGTTAAAAATTACAGATGGGTCAGTGCCAGTAAACCCAGGAGTGGGTGTTGAAAATCCGTTGTTCACTTGGCCAGAATTAGCATTTATTTGACTAGATATAGGATCCACGAAGGAATTGGGCCTCTGTGGGTAAGTCTGTGGATCCTTCCTTTGTTTTTCATATGCTTGCCAGTTGATAAACCAGAAGGGTTGCTTGTCTATGGGCAGTTTGCTGAGCCGATCAACGAGGTCCCAGTCGCCATTTGCTTCAATTGGTAGTCTTTCTGGCGTGCCTTCGCCGAAACTGTAAAAGAAAGAATAAAAGGTTAAAGGAACTAAGCACTACCATGACAATGTCTTGACTTTTCTGAGTTTGTTTTTGTGCTTCTGCTGAGAGTAGTCAGATAGGAACCACCGGCCTCATAGATCTAGTTTTATAACATAATTTATTTTTGACGTGGAAAACTGATTTTTAAATCAATTTACAGAAATAAATCATTTGCCGTCATAATAATTTTATCACTAAGTTCCATCAAATGCTAAAAACCTCCTGGTATAGCATAATCTGCCAATAACATTCCCACTCCTAGGACTCCGGCCCTCTGTATGAAGGCTCCCGCAGACAGGCGCGTCGCGACAGCGCGACGTGCTTGTCTGCGGACAGTGAGCCAAAATCCACAACGCGGGTTGGTGGACGTCCCATGTCTTCGAAATGTTGGTTCTAGGAAGTGCCGGTTTTACTGTGATACTAATAAATTGTACTATTATCTATTCTGTGGTGATACTTGAGTGGCATTAATTTCAGCCATATATTGTAGATAATATGCAACTTTTTGCCAATTTAATTAAGCGATAAGCTTCTATTTTATAGAAAAACCCAGTTACTGGTGCTAAGGCGGTGGTGGTTCGCACGGACGTAGAAATATCGCGGCGATTTTTTTTCACGCACTGGATTTTCAACGCTCTGCTTAGCGCCGAGAGTTGAAAATCCAACGGTGTGTTTTTTCGACGCGCTGGGATGCGCTCTGTTAGATTCTCAAGTTGAAAATCCAGTGCGCGATAAAATTCCCGCTGCGATATTTTTACGTCCGTGCGAACGTAAGTAGGCTAACATAGATTTTATTATAATGAATTTAATGATACCTACAGGTTTTATAAGCTTTGTCTTTTTGTACAATATCTGCCAACGCCAATTGAATGACGTGCATTTAAAGAATTATATAGGTAGGTATGATTAATAAGACATAAGTTTTAGGTAGCAGCCAAAATTCCACAGTGTCTGAAGTCCCGTCTCTGTAACCAGTGTGTTCTGCCCACCATGACGTACATGGTGAGAGTTGCACAGAGAGCCATGGAGCGTTCCATCCTCGGCATAAGATTGACAGAGAATAGTTCCAAACGTCGAGATCCGAAGACAAACGAAAGTCTTCGATATCGGATAACGAGTTATGGAACTCAAATGGAGTTGGGCAGGACATCTGGCAAGGCGCAGTGATGACAGGTGAAGTAAGGCAGTGACTGAGTGGCGTCCAAGGACTGGAAGACGAAACGTCGGTCGTCCGGCGGCGAGATGGGCAGACGACATTGTTATCATCGCGGGTAGAACCTGGATGAGATTTGCACAGGAGTGTGGGGATTGGCACATGAAGAGAGAGGCCTATGCTCAGCAGTGGGTGAAAACGGGCTGTGGATCATATGATACATCACACCTTTACAGGTCAGGACATTAACTATGAGCGTGTCGCGGCTTCGCGAGTACTAAGTACCTACAGGGTGTACATACAGTACCTACAAACAGGCAAGGTGGCGATGAGGTAATTATTATCACATACATGTAATTATAAAACCACGTATTCCACATGACGTCCTTTGAATATTAACACAATTTTTTTAATAACAATAATTAATATTCTAGTCTCGGTACCTTTTCTTTGTTTTAATAATAGGGGTTTAAATATGAAATTGCCGTTTTAACGTACTGGCCACTTTGAACTAAAATAAAACCTGCATGATGTGAGATTCCAAAGTGAAACTTTTTTCACACGATGACTATATCATTCTAAATTTGAAAAATGTACATCACTCGATTGTTTGACTTTCAATTCTTTTTTCAGTTAGCTTCTAAAGGCCTTCTACACGGTCGGAACCAACCACCAAAAGAAGGTTGGTTGGGTCAACCAAATTTTATTTTGTTCTACACGATCATGTGATGACTCAACTTTTCAGTGCATAACTACGAATGCAACAGATTTATACGTCTTGAAATATGGAACTCTTTTATGCGCAAGTGACCAAGAAAAACAAAGAAAGAAAAGAAAATGGATGAAACAATGACTAAAAGAGCAAGTAGTAGAGAGGAATATTACAGCATTAAGTAATAATAATTTAAAAAATACTCGACTTACGACTTTTGTAATTACCTTGGGATGATTGTTTTCTATCGTTATACAAGGTGTAATTTTAATCACCGTTAACCTCTTAAAAGGGCATTGCACTCATCATTATGAAAAACTTTTCCTATGGGACCAAACCCGAAATCGCGAAAAAAAAAATCAAGTGTTCCCTACATTTTGACGAGTTAAGCGAACATAAATGTGGGGAAAAGCTGATTTTTTTTCGCGATTTTAGGTTTGGTCCCATAGTAAAAGTTGTTCATAATGATGAGTACAATGACCCCTTAAGAGATAAACACTGTTTAAAATTACACCTTGTATAATTCGGACCCTGCATCCCATAAACATGGAAGATCGCAATATAATTCAAATAATATCCGTCAATATGTCACGCTTCCAGTATTCCATCTTGCACGCAACGTGTCAAGCGGTCGAAGGCCAAGACCAAACTGACCAGTTCTCAACCGCCAACAAGCATCCACATCCGGTCTAGATCCGACTCAATGTCCTCTGTTAATCCTCGGTAGCGAGAGATGCGCTCGCGACCAAGGTCGATGCAAGGTCGTTGGGTAACCAACCAAATGTTGGACATCAACCGACGTCTACACGGTCAATTTTTATGCAAACTCAACCAAGGTGCCCTTTGTTGGTGGTTGGTTCCAACCATGTAGAAGACCTTTAAACATTAAACGACGTATGACATAATTATGCGCAAAATGGGAAGAGATGACGGGGGTGAAGGTTTTGTATTTCTCCGGCGCTTGCGACGTCGGTAGTCGGTATGAGTCACTCACAGTCCGACGCCGGTTTTCTTGCGGGTAGTTCACGAGTCGCTTATCGCGCACGCGATCTGACTTTACATTTTTGTTGTTATTTTTCGGGTTCCGAACCTCAAAAGGAAAAAACGGAACCCTTATAGGATCACTTCGTTGTCCATCTGTCTGTCTGTCAGTCTGCCTATTCGTCTGTCAGTCTGTCAAGAGCCTTTTTCTCAGGAACGCGCGAGAATCTACGGTCCCTTGGAGCACTAAGAAATCAAGCTTCTAAATCAACGCAATAAAAAAATACGGCCATCTAAGCGATATATTTTGATACTCGCAAGTAAATCATAACCTTTATGGGTACTTCACGTTGATCTAGAATCATGAAATTTGGCAAGAAGCAAGATCTCATAGCACAAGTAAAGGAAAAAATCCGAAAATCGTTAATTTATAGTTTTACCACATTAAAAAAAAAGTTGTTATTACAAACTTACATTTGCAGTTGGAGAATTGACCGTGACGTATGTATAGCGATGTGTGGGAGAACATGTTTTTCAACTACAACGATAAGTTTGTTTTTGGGTAAATTCATCCCAACTACGGAACCCTTCATTGTGCGTGGTCCGACACGCACTTGGCCGGTTTTCGTGTTATAAGGACATTTTGATAAGTTTCTTGTTTTGTTTGTGATAGAACATGTTAATCCGTTCATATTAGTTTTAACTTGGTTAAGTGGTGTGACAGTTCGTGCGAATTTGGAAACTTTTACCGTTTGTTACCCGACTGCCCCAGAAAGAGGGAATGTTTTACGAAAGTAAGTATATATGTGTAAGTATGTCTATTTCTTTGGCACGCTCTGTAGCCTAAACGGCTTGATGGATTTTAACATATGAGATGAGAGAGAGATTTCAGACAAGTTGATTTTGTATAGTTTCAGCTATACAGACGCATTTCTACTATTGTAATCTTGTTGGTAGTTTACTAGATAATAACATTCCAATTGGAAATGGCGAGCAAATTTTTTGCAAACTGCGCGGGCGCGGCGGGGCGAACATATGACAGGATAATTGCTGTGTCGCCCGGACAGTAAAGTGGCTAAGCTATATAATATTTATTTAATGCATCTGCAAATATAAAGAAAAGGGGGAAGGTTTTTGTCTTTAATAAAACTATAAAGCTTGAAATAAAGCAAATTATTTAAAGAACAAAGAACCCGACTGCAAAAACACATAGGTAACTGAAAAGAGAAAAACAAGCATTATTATATATTGGACTGTTTTTTGTCAGATATCGCAGGCGGAGACAAACAAAAGTTACACCATATTTTACAATACAAAAAACAAAGTCCAATAGATAATAATGCTTGTTTTTCTCTTTTCAGTGTTTTTGCAATCGGGATCTTTGTATATTAAATAATTTGCTTTATTTCAAGCTTTTTAGTTTTTTTTTTAAGAAAAAAACCTCCCCAAAACCACTCGACGTCTCGCTGTACAATAGTGAGCGCGCGAATTGTAGTTCACGTTATTGCGACAGTGTAGCCGTAGCATTAGGGGAAGTGTGTTTTAATGAAACTTTTTAATTTCATAAGTCTGGCTTACTCTACTAACTTTTGAATTCAAAATAAGATCTGGCTGTTCGATACGAGTCAAGATAAAGTGATTATTTGGATTAAAAAAAATAGGTAGGTACCCTAAAGGTGTGACGTGTGTCCCCACACACACACACACACACACACACACACATGACATCGCCCTGCGTGTGCCTATTGCCTGCATGGGCAAGTTGCTGCTGCGTGCGCGCTGTAGCCAGTTTTATAGGTCAGTAAACTAATATTATCAAGGGCGGTTTCGTGATAATTTTTACGTTATTTGTTTGAAAATTTATTAGTTTATTTTTAGTAGGTATAATTTATTGTTTATTTTATTATTTTTACATTTTTTACAGCCAATTTATTTATCAACTTGTATGAACTTGTTCTATACAATGTGATTACCTCACGAATAGGATACGTATACGAATTTGGGGAGGCTATTACGAACACAAAAGAAAAAAGTTGGTGGGTGTCCTGGGAAACCCGCTTGGAACCAAGTTCCTTTCGCTGGAAGTATATTATGTGTTAATACAGAGCCATCTAGTATGGTCTCAAGTTTCAAGTGTCAAAAGTTTTTGTATCAAACCTTTGTTTCTGTTTGTGTGTTTGTGTTGTGTGTGTATGGTGTTGTTTGTTTGTGTACGTTGTGTGTGTGTTTGTATTAAAAAACTGTAGTATGAACGCTTTTTCGTCAGTGACGATTTGTACCAGTCAATTTCTACCGTAGGCCGCGTTAAAGAACTTCATTCCAAAAACCTCTTCACCACTCTATATAACATAACATCATGTCTGTATTTTCCGAAGGGGTAGGCAGAGGGAAATATTATAGTATACGTACCCACAATTCCTCAGCTAGATTAGATAAGAGCGAGCCTATTCATAATATAAAGACTCCAGATTGCCACTTAGAAATTACCAAAAAAACATTATCTCGACCTGGGAACGTCCGAACTCAGGATCCCATGCTGCATGCCCAACGAGGATATATTTTTCAAAACTATAGGTACAAAAATGATTTCAATCGGCTAAGATATACTTCATACAGAGACGATAGGGAAACAAAACAGAAAAATATTAAGAGACAAATAAAATATTAATATTACCGGTCTGCAAGAGGATCCGGTGTCGTGGTGGTTCTGTTTGGCGTGTCAGGGAAGCCAATGGGTCTTGTGCCCGCGAAGGAGCCGCGTTGGCCCGCCACGATTGTTGACGTCACCAAAACCAGGGCTGATATCTGAAATTTTTTATACATACTGTGGGTTAATTGGTTTTGTAAGTTTGATACTCTTTTATCAATGAAATAAATTATATTAGTTTTTAATATTGGTCATACTTCAATATTAATAAGCCCGTTTGAATCTTGATTGGTCAAAATGGTCTTCCTCAACTGCATAGTTTGATCAAATCCATAAATCTATACTAATATTATAAAGAAGTCTTTGTTTGTAAGTTTGTATGTAGGGGTAATCTTTGGAACTACCAGTTGGATTTGAAAAATTCTTGTTGCATTTGATAGCCCAATACTTAAGAAAGGTTATAGGCTATTTAACATCACACTACGACCCTTAAGAGCCGAGCTAAATGAAAAAAACTCAGAAAGAACGCTAAGCAAGAACGAAGTAATAGCGCGGCCGGGAAATGCTACGCGGCGGGTCGGGGGACGAGGGAGTTTTATTAAAATGTGGCTGTTATTTCAGTATATTGTGTATCTTACGACTTCCACGCGAACTAAGTAGCGGGGCACAGCTAGTCGTCTATAAAAGTCGAATTTTCATCCCTAAAAAAATGGAATCACAGGTGGCTAAGTTATCAAGCTGAAGAGACAGCTTGCCATGTCTGTCGAAGGACAGGATAGACAGTGGAGCAAACTAGCCTTTGAGTGGAAATCGTATGACGGCAAGCGTAGTACAGTAAGAAACGCGTAGGATCCATGCTGGTGAAACTCTTAGCTAGTTGGACCAACGAACCTAAATCTGGATGAAGACAACGGAGAATCGGGAGTTACATTCTATAGCCTAACTTTTGAGTAAGACCAGCAGTGACTTGTGATAGACTGCTTAAGGCGAAAGCGCCAGGTTAGCTCGTGAAATATAAATTGTCTTACTTTTTTTGCAATTTGCAGGTCAGTATTAGGTTGTATGTTGATTAAAGTATCATTCACGATAGTAAATATGTATTTACAGAATTATAATCATTAAAGTCATCAATACAACTCTCCAAGACCAAGTAATCCTATTGAATGACTATATCATGAAATCTTATCATTTGAGGATTATACTAACTTAAGGAGTTGTATTACTGATTCTGAGAGTTGCACAGAGAGCCATGGAGCGTTCCATGCTCGGCATAAGGTTGATAGACCGAGTTCCAAACGTCGAGATCCGAAGATGAACGAAAGTTTTCGATATCGGAAAACGAGTTATGGAACTCAAATGGAGTTGGGCAGGACATCTGGCAAGGCGCAGTGATGATAGGTGGAGTAAGGCTGTGACTGAGTGGCGTTCAAGAACTGGAAGACGAAGCGTCGATCGTCCGGCGGCGAGATGGGCAGATGACATTGTTACCATCGCGGGTAGAACCTGGATGAGGTTGGCACAGGATCGTGGGAATTGGCACATGAAAAGAGAGGCCTATGCTCAGCAGTGGGTGAAAACGGGCTGTGGATGATGATGATGATAAAATACGTACATATTTGTTACGACCGCGAATCATACTTTAATCAACCTCAAATGTCAAGATTTCATGAAATAGACATTAAATATGATTAGAGAGTTGTATTGATGACTTTAATGATTATAATTCTGTAAATACATATTTACTATCGCGAATCATACTTTGATCAACATTCAACCTAATACTGACTTGCAAATTGCAAAAAACGTAAGAAAATTTGAATTTCGCGGGCTTCCCTCACGCTTTCGCCGCAATGATCTATGATCGATGAGTAAAAACAGTTAACGCCGATCAATTTGAACCTAGTAGCAATTTGAAAGGCCTACGTTAGCAACAGTCGTCGATTGTTTATAAACTAGGCCCGTCGATTAGGATTAGAACACCCACAGGAAAATAAAGGATGACCTAGTCTTTTAATTATCTACATCAGCTTACTGAAACCAAGGTATGCTAGATACCTGTTAGGTTTAAATTAATCACTATACATCGGCTACATTATTGCAATAACGCGAACTACACTTCGCGCGGCCTCTGTTGTACAGCGAGACGTCGCGCGGTGTGCGAAAGTGAGCGCGCGAAGTGTAGTTCGCGTCATCGCGACAGTGTAGCCGTAGCATTACGAATATTTATAAACAGTGCTTATCTCAACCGGTTGGCCTTTATAAATACTACCTATCTACGTCATTAAGATGAATAAAAACGTAACATTAATAAAAACCGTTTTGTTGAGCATAAATTAATAGCTTTGACTAGACTTTCGTCAAGATCAAGTTTCGCAGGTTTCAACAAATTCACACGATTTTTTAAATCAGAATTCTTGGATTTATAGTAGCTAGTGATGATACGAATATCTATGAAATATAGCTGTAAAAAAGATGGATTATTTTGTGTTTTTTTCATCAAAATCACAAATTGTCATTATAACTACAATACAATTGGTCCATGTATGAGCAATGAATATTTTGTCCAGCATTCCATCTTACGGATCAGCAATTATTATCGTTCTTTAGACGTAACTCGTAACGTTATCTTTAATTAAACATCTAACTGAATGACAACCTATTATAAAAACCCATTGTTAACATGACTGGCACAACTTCAAAAACTAACCTAAAATATAAACACACTAAAAATCCTTCGAATTTTAAATCATTATTTAAAACAAACTTACCAGCATCTTCATTCTTGTGAATATAATTTTCATTTTAAAGTTCAAAAAACGAGCACTCTGTTCCACGTTTAAAAAGCGACTGGCTGTACCGTCAATTTGAGTACAAAAAAAAAACAAAAACTTGGTTGAGGAAAACTAAGTCTGCTGCCTATATGAGCACCTGTGGTATGTTAACACCGGTTTGTTGTTATACAAATTACTAGTGTTTATGTTTGTTTGATTTATTTTACTGTTCCAACGATAAGTTTACCCACTTTTTGCGTATTTATTTGGGTGCTCCTGCGCACTTTCGTATCTACATCGACGTAGAATGTTACGTTTCTTACTTACAAATGATTGGCTTACTGTCTAGATTGGAAGCAAGCATCTACTTTTTCACTTTGAGGTAAACAAGAATCCCAATTTAAAAAAAAATACCTATTTAGCTGTTGAAAATAAAATTCAAAGCCATATTTTTTTAAAAACCAGTTGTGTGATTTTGATTTATAATAGATACCTTCCTATTCGATTTATGGATATTCATGTTAATATTTTCTCTGTATCCGTTATAATATATAAAGTAAATAGTTAGATAGATAGATAGAATACTCTTTTTTAATATTTTATTATCTTTAAATAGTTATTATATGCATATGCACGACAAAAAGTACAAAAATATACTAGCGGGCGTAGATAGAGAATTGTATAGATTAGTTGTCAACGTATAACCTTTTGAGACAGCGATAGTCTTTGACAGTCACTATATTTGTTAACTGGTACTATCTAATGTAGTCGGGTAATACTTTGCAAAGATATCGTACCGTGACAGCCGTTTTGTTGGCCCCCAGTTGTTGGCAAACGGGCCAGACAAAAGGTTTGCATGCGCGAAGTAGATAGAGATAAGTACTATATTTCTGTCTCCTTTACTCTTACTACTGGTTTTAATAAGTATGTCCTTTTCTCATTATTATTTATTACTTATAATTATTTAGTGACTGGTCTATGGCTCTCTGTCTATGGTAACGGGTCATGTCGAGCAAGAAAACATCTCATTGTGAAATGCGAATCACGTCGACCTACTGATTTACTGTAAACAACTTCCGTGTTGGCATTGAATTTTAAGCTACGAGTAGCTTAAAAAACGGAATATTTAACATTCCAGACATCATTGCTTTGGACCAGTTTGACAATCTTGGTCAACAATTCGCAAAAAAAAAAACAATAATTTGTGGTTGGGTGCTGGTGTAAATCAACAAATGACAATGAAAAAAACAAAAAATATAATTAATTTGATGATTTTTTTGTGAGGTCATCGACCGCAGTTTTTGTAGGTACTTGAAATATCAGTATAACAATCTGTTATTTTTTGTGTAAACTTCACAGTCGTGATGGGTATCGAAATTTAAACACGAAAAAACATAAGAAAACCGTTTTTCTCAACTCATACTTCAAGTAACAACACTAACAGCGGTTGTTGACCTCCCAAAAAAAACGTCAAATCTTTTTATTTTTTATTTTATCTTGTTTGGAAATCGATACCCATCGTGTCTGCGGAGTTTAGCTAGCCAATTTAAAATAATCCTGTATAATCCTTAGGTCCAGCAGAGGATTGCTGTAAACTGTTGTTGATGATGACACAGTCGTAAAACGAAACTAACACTCAAACAATGTTTTATAGCAAATGCTGAGTTGGTAACCCTTTCGATATGAGCATGCTCGTCGCAATATTATTATGTAGGCATTCTATGATTATTTTGTTTCCGTTGTAGTTTCATATTCTTTGCTTTTACTTGTCATTTTTGCTGTTGTATTAAGTCCGTGTCGAATATATATGTTGTGTATATTATTCTTTCTGTTCATATTAAACGTATGCGAATGGGTATTGAGAAACTCTTTACTGTATGTAGATCCATTTAAATTTTGTGCTAGGAATACAGGACTAAAGCGACTTCAAAAAAGGAGGAGGTTCTCAATTCGGTTGTATTTTTTAAAATGTTTATTACCTCAGAACTCTGTCATTTATAAACCGATTTGAAAAAATATTTTGTTATTTGAGAGGATATACATACTTCCAGATTGGTCCCATATAAATTTAGTCAAGTTCTGACGAGTGGTTTTTGAGTTAGCTTCAATAATACGTATTTTTCCATGTGGGATAGGACCACAACTAAAAAGTGAAAAATAAAAACTTTTTTGCAGAAAAAAAAACACTACAAAGTGAATAATAACTTTAATTTCGCAAGTGGGTGTCTTTGAATCTGTATTTCAGTTTTTTCCACCGTTTTTTCTTCGGAAGTCGATTGTTCTTTTGCAAAAAAGTTTTTCTACAAAAGGTTAATCCATTTATGTACTAGGGGATTCTTACTACCCAGGAATGTATAAATTCGTCACTATGTACTTAAGATGCTTCACACAGTCTTTGCACATTAACCCAAGTGACACCTTTAATCAATCACTCCAGGTGTTTTTCCTTTGATGACTCGTCGACCTAGTCACTCGAATACTCGTAAGTCATAATGCTTACATTTATACAAGTGCTTATGCACTTTGTAGAAGGCGAGGTCTGCATTTTCCTCTCAGTGTATTTCTACTCTGAGATATACCTAAGTAAGGCTCAACGGTTGAAACCCTCGGGCCGTGGGGTCCGAGCGCTCATGGTTTGTTTAACGAAATCTCCAAACGGCTAGTTGACAGTTCCCGTGACCCAAGGGCCGGCTTTTACCTTGGCCAGAGGCTAAGCATTGCTATACAACGTGGCAATGCCGCCCCTCTCTGGGGTACATTACCAGTCGACAGCGATGCACCAGCACCGGCTCCGGACCACCTCCAACACCATCCTGAGTGTATTTGCGAACAGGTTTGATTGTCAATACATAAACCATTGTTATATGGTTAATGTAATGACAAACAAACAAATGACTCAGAGGCAGGGGTATTATAATAAGTGTTTAATTTTTATGATTTTTAATTTAATATTTAATTTAATTTAATTTTTATGATTTTTAATTTAATATTTATGATTTTAATGTAATATTTAATTTAATTTTTGACTTTTTAATTTTTATATATATTATTTGATTGATTATTATTATTTTTATACATATGTAGATATTTATTGTTATATAATTTTATTCCAATTAATGTAACGATAACAATATGATCTGTAATGGATTGACATAAATTATTTGAATTGAATTGATGCGGCGGAATTTTTCGACGCCATATTTTAGTTTGTGAATAGTTTTAGTTAAGTTAGGATATAATTTTGTAATTTTATTAATTTGTGAAACAATATAAAAGTAAAGCTCATGGTGGAAAAATCAAACGTGTTATGGCGATTGTGCCAAGTATTGGTGCTAAAAAAGAGCCTCCACCTGTCCTAAACCCTGATGCCTGAGGGTGGAGGCCTTTTTTAACCGACTTCAAAAAAGGAAGAGGTTCTCAATTCAGTTGCATGTTTTTCTTTATTTTTAATGTATCTCAGATATTGTTACTTCAGAACTCCGTCATTTATAAATCGATATGAAAAATATTTTTTTTTATTTGAAAGGATATACTTCCAGATTGGATCCATATAAATTTGATTAAGTTTTAATAAGTGGTTTTTGAGTTAGCTCCAATAATACGTATTTTTTCCACTTAGTGTATGTTGATGATGTTATAACAATTTCCTGTCACTGTTATTTACATTGCTAGTACTGGTATACGACTTTGTGTGGACTAGGTACCACAACTAAGAAGTGAAAAATAAAAACTTTTTTGCAAAAAAAAAAAAACAACTGCCTTCCAAAAAAGGACAATGCAAACATGTTGTGCAAACCCCCCTGTCCTGTACTATCTATTTTCCTGCACGATCACGCTAATCACCCTCACCAAATTCCTTAGTACGTAGGTACTACGGGGATAAAAAGTATACAATGTCCTAACCCAGGTCATGTTCTATGCGTTTGCCTTTCATCTAAATCCGTTCAACCATTAAGACGTGAAAGGGTAACTGACGGACACACAGAGAGATTTACTTTCACATATACATATACAGGGTGTAAGGGACAGCCCTCCGCAGAGTGATGGAGTGACTTCAATATATCATACTAAGATGATCGGTACATGAAATTATTTCAGGAATGTTATGGGAATCCAGTAAACCTGATTTGATGTATTACCTCACACGCAATGAATCGTTACCGTGGCGAAACGCGCGTAGCGAACGGCAGCGCAGCGCGCCTTCGGCCGCCGAGTATTTCAATACGCATTGCTGATTTTTTTATTTTAGCTGTATTATTTACATAAATACGTACTACGTACAGAGAATGTAATTTTACATTGAAATAAAGTAATAGTAACTGAAAATACGATAAAAAAAAATGAAAATAGAATTTTCCTGAGAATATTTCCGGTGGACTATGATTCAAAATAAGGAGTTGAATGCACCCTTTTAGCTTGCGGAGGGCTGTCCCTTACACCCTTTATAATATTGGTATTATTTATTTATAATAAGCACACCAACAGCACAGTCACTTACAATTTAAATTATCATTTGCTTAGCCTTTTCCCAACTATGTATGTTGGGGTCGACTTCCAGTCTTGCCGGATGCAGCTGAATACCAGTATTTTACATGGAGCGACTGCCTATCTGACCCCCAAAACCCGGTTACTGGATAATATAATACCCCTTGGTAAGACTGGTTGTCAGACTTTCGGGCTTCTGACGACCCGTAACGACTGTCAAAGATCCACGAATGACAGCCGGGACCAACGGCTTATCGTGCTTTCCGAGGCACGGAGGCAACTTGGTATGTAAGATGGTCACCCATCCACGGACCAACCGCGGCAAGCGTAGCTTAACCTGATCGATCGATCCGTGCGGCTGTTATTACTTAGCCACAAGCCCCCCACAAATTAAATAAATCTAAAATTGGCATTTCAGTAATTATGCAGATAACAGGCATGCATGACATTGACATTATGAATATGACCAAGGAGAACAATAAAAAGTGTGTCTAGTAAACCCAAATCTAGAACACAACAAAACAAATGCCAAGCTAGATGGACAGATGGATAGATAGATATATAGATGGATAGATATATAGATAGATAGATGGATAGATATATATATATAGATGGATAGATATATAGATAGATAGATGGATAGATAGATAGATAAATGGATAGTTAAAAGATGATGATGAGATGATGATGGATGGTTAGTTTGGTAGTTTAAAAGTTAGATCTTTCTTCATAAGGAGATTTCAAAACTTGAATATTATTCTTAAGAATGTACCTACAGTAAGTGTCGCTTCTACATCTAATATAAGGAAAACTTTGAAGATATATTTTTCCAAATATGCAAATTAAGATTACTTACTAAGAAGCTAACATGTTTTACCTGTTATCCTCTGTTGGTATTAAATTAGGACTTTATTTACTCGTAAGCCTTCGAAGTATCTAAAACAGGTTTACGATTTTGAAATTTGATTCCCTGATCGATAATGTATAGCACTCCACCACTTAAATGTGTCTGTCGCGTTGAACTTGATCCTCGGTTTGGGCTAAGTGTGATTAGGTTTTTCCTTCAAGAAATCCTAGGAAGTAGCTCGGAAATATTTGGTTTTGAACCATCTAAAATAGCAATAGGTTTTTTCCATTACATGAGAATTATGCTAAAACTGGCGAACTCTCTATGTAGTGTATCTGCATGTCCCTCGAGAAAAATTGGCGTTATGATAATATGCTATGTTACAGCGGCGATGTGTAATTTTTTTTAAGAGCGAAGCCAGTTTTAACTTACTTACTTATCAATAATAAAGCCATATTTATACCATCTATCGTCAAATAGCAGAACCAAAAAGACGCTATTACTACACAAACAAAACCATAGAAATATAAAAACTTGTTTCTTATATCTATGTACAAAACTTTCAATGTTTTATTTACAGAAATAAACTCAACGGAATTAGTTGCTATTCTAAAATTATTAAAGGAATATAAAGAATCGAATACAGTAGAACAGGTGAAAACTAAATAAAATGTGCAATATTCCTCCACCTCGTTCTCGCTGATGCATTTTTTCTATATCTGTCTCTATCGCAACCCGTTGTACAGCGCTCTCGTCCATTAACAAGCGGTGCCACGTGACCTAAAGTGACGTCATGACGGGATCGCTATAATATATGAATTTTTAGTTCCCGATTATGATGTTTTGGCGCCGGATTATTTTAGAACATTTTTTGTTGTTGTTGTAATTAAGCTAATAATAGGCGTTTTTGTTGAATAAATAAAAATAAATAAATACTCTTCGTGTAACTATATTTTTGGCAATAGTAGACAAGACACTACTGACTGTGCCATTTTTCAATAACGGTAGAGTTGGTGATGCGAACCTTCGAAGGGAAGCTGGTAGGAATCGTGTTATATGGTGCTTTCGCCACTGCTATGTTACCTAAACGTCTTTGAGTAATAAGAACATACTGTGGTCATCTATGTGTTTGCCAAGCATGGCAATTATGGCAGAATTCCAAACCGGCTGTTACTTATATCAGAGCATAAGGTACCTCATCTTGAAGAATGGCTAATACTAGCCTAACTGTATTATTATAAACTATGAAAATATAAATACTCGGCTTAAATATCGCTTTCTATTACTTAACCAACGGATCGAAATTTTATTTTTAAATGAAGAAAAAAACAGGTTTAGAGCCATAATTCACCAATGAATTGAACGCGATCAGCACATCTAAACGCGTTCAAAAGCTTGTCAGTGTCAATATTTCACAACAATAATGACACTGACATCTCTTGAACGCCGCTTAGATGTGCTGATCGCGTTTAGTTCCATCGGTGAAATATGTGGACCTAAATCTGTTTTTTTTTTAATAAATAAAATTTCATTATATCCCAAATGATTGAGTTTGATAGTTTATTCCATTAGGTTGTAGACTATTGTGGGAAAAAACATCACCATTTTATTAGATTGTTATATAATTTGAAATTTACATAGTCAGGCTGCCGTGTACCGGCAATGCAGTAGTGTATACTAGGTGTACTGAAATAACTGAAAACCTGAAAAGAGATCATTATACTCAGCATTATGAACAACTTTTACTATGGCAATCACGCTCAAAATAGCTGTTCCCTACATTTTGTCGAGTAAAAATATATGGAGCAGCTGTCTTCTTTTTCACAATTTTTTTTTGTTCTTTCCAAGTACTAAAGTAAAAGATTTTTCTTTTCAGATTTAATTCAAATTCACATTGGACATGTTTTTGTTTAGTATGAAAGCTTCGATAAACTTCACCCGGTTTGCCCATATTATATTCGCTACCAGGTGTCCAGCAGCCTGAACAAGTGAAAAGGACTTTGTGCACATTTCAGCTTCTAACACCATCATCAAAACATTTGAAGATCGCATACGCCATATCTTTAGCATCAAAACCAGTAATACTAGTACACGTTTGAAGAAGTTCCTCTGCGTCATTCTTCTCAACTCCTATTAAAGTCAGTATGGCCATGGCAGCATCTGAGTTTAATTTCCCATCTGGTTCCAAAATGCCTGCTTTATGGAAGAAGCAACGGGTTACTTTTTCCATGCCTTCTTTGTCTTTGTTTCGTTCGCCGGAAAATATTGTCGTGACGTCATCAGTGTTTATTTCGTACTCTCCTTCGTTGATGCATTCTGTGACGTATTGATTCATTTTTTGTGTTAGTTTCAATATGTCTGTTACTTCTGCTACCTGCGGGAAGGAAATATAATCAAATATTATTTTAATTAATTTATTCTTCGTTTTTACATAATACGTTACATATTTTTTTACATATAACCGTAAAATAATACGTTACTGCTGCTAGCATCGTCGAGTCAAGAATATGATAGCTAGTCCGAATCTTCAATGGTTTTTTTGGCATGTTTATCGGTTATGGGCCTTGCTAAGCCTCCTCAATGTTTGAAACGATTAAGTAGGAAGTATTCTCCTCTCTATTTGTCTAAAATCGCACTGAGAACATTTCTTGCAACGAGTTTTCAATTACCAAACTTAAACTCATTTGTTCGTCGCTTTACCAATAATAATATCTACTCTTTTTCATAAACACTTCTTCTTTTATTAAAATGTGGAATATTTTTGAGACATGACATGGTGCTTCATTTTTTGAGTTTGGCATCTCACAGATTAACTTAGGAAGTTGTCGGCTGTATAACGGGGCTGGGCTGGGCTATCCTGTGGATGCTTTAATAGATTAAGGCCTCCAGCCACGGTGTTAAACTGATGAACTAATGACAAGGTTTGTTATTACATACATACAACATACATAAACTCACGCCATTCTTTTTCCCATGGGGTAACCAGAAACTACAGAACGCCACCTGTTACGATCCTTACATACTCTTTTTGTCTCGTTTACGTTCATACATTGGTCATACACACACGCCGGTTGCGAATACTACGCACGCACCTGACCTTTCTGAAGGACATCACCAATAATGTCACTATATATATATGTCTTTCTAGGGCGTCCCCTCTCAGCGTTTCCACTCACATCTGCCTTGTAAAACCTTTTGTCGCCTTTCATTCATCCTTTCAACATGACCAAACCATCTAAGCAATCTCTTTTCAATTTTTGGTTTATTATTAAACAGGTAAAATAGGTACTCACATAAGCGTTTATTCCACTCACTGCGAACACAAAACATAGCAATAGTAACAGCTTCATTGTAGTCTAACTGTACTAGTAATCGTACTAACTTCAGGTATGACGAATTTAACTAAAAGAGTATTACGCTATCAGTTGATATTTATACTTCCTTTAACAAAACCAATTTGTAGATTTCTAACTCCGTAGCATATGGCATGTCTTTATAGCTTAGTGTTTATAGACTTTGATAATAACGATTATGTTTATAAAAACGATTTAGATAGCCTGTATTTTCTTGTCCAGTGACTGGATATCTTTTTCATCACTATCATCATCATTCTTCTGCCCCTATCCTTATTAATTTGGGGTCAACGCAACATATTTTTTCTCCCATACTCTATTAGTCGCCATCTCGGTAGTCACCCCGTTTCTAGCCATACCATCTTTCATACAGTTCATCTATCGTTTCTTTGGTCTTCCCCTACTCTTATATACATCCACATTCATACTCAAAACCATCCTTTTTTTTTAGATGGGAAATCATCAAATGACTTCTCCCGCTCTGGGCAGAGCGGGAGGGCGTGTCAGACTTTTACTGACTAAAACCTACCCGTGTTCCTTTTGTTGCCTGTGCCGGGGCTACGGTAACTCTTTCGAACATCCCGCAACCCCGGCTGGCATCGGTCCTAGCGGACCCCTTCAATGCTGCTGACATCTCTTTGAGGCGCGCGTGGAACACAACGCGCCGTCGACTCGGGCCTGGCCCTTACCGGACGGCGAGCTACCCATTGCTCGCCGTCCGCAAGCCCGCGCCTGTGGTGGCCGGGAATCGGCTGCCAATTCCCGACGCCCAGGGCGTCTCCTGCGGCGACTAGGGGCGTGAGGGCGCAAAGCTTGCCTCTCCCTCACGCGTTTCACCTCCTCCTTCGCGAGCATTACTGCCTCACAGAAGGAGGTGATGGCTTCCCATTTACTCTCGCTCCGTACCATGGCCTAGACCAGAGCCGGATGCGAGAAATCGCCGCCGCTGATTGCTTCCACGAGGACACGGTGGTATTCCGCCCAAGCTGGGCAGACCTCCACCGTATGCTCCACCGTGTCCTCCGGGCGATCCACACAGTGGTGACACCCGGGCATTTCCTCCCGCTTAATCCGGAACAGGTACCTCTCGAAGCACCCGTGTCCGGTGAGGACCTGCGTCAGGCGGAAACACTCAAAACTATCCTCACAATATTTTGACTGGATATCTTTTTATGGAATCAAACTGGTACCTAATCAAGAAAGGGTCAATCTATTTTATTTTGTCGTAGAATCGTCACAATGTGTCATCAAATAAGTAACAACTGCCTTCGTTACTTCCCAGATTCAGGAAGAACGACATCTACGGCGAATTTTTATGGGGATTTCAAACATCGATGCATATAATGTTGTTATTAAAAATACTGCTTAACATATTACGCAAGGCGTTAAAATCTACACAGGAAAATGCGTCACTAAAATAAATGTATGGATTTTAAATTGAGGAAGATATGGATATTGTAATGTTTAAATTAGGGAATTAATACTTAATCGCCTTGCTTTTAAGAAATAATTAGCTTGTCACTGGCTTGTATCGGCAGCGGCGATGACTGCCCAGAACATAGGACGATCGTTTTATCTCTTATGAATAAAAACAGACGAACAAACTTCCCAGCTTACGTTGTTAAATATCTAATGCGACGTCTTTGCCTTCCAACCGAGCGTAGTATTTAATGTATCATCATCCATGCCTATTACCTTCTTCCTTCTTCTAAAATCTTCTTTTATCTAAGATATTAGGAACAAACATTAAAATGAACATAATTTTGTCATGAAAACTGTATATTGTTCTTTTTTAACTTATCGTGTCCATTTGCTTATGACACGTGTATTTGATTTCATAAAATGGATTTCATAGGCTTAGCGATATATACCAAAGTATAATCTGTTTTTTTTTCCGGAAAATGATTTACCGTTCTTTCTTCATTAATTATCACGACAACTTAAATACCTGGTCATGGGGCCTTCATAAAGCCTGTGTTAATTAAACCACGTTGGAAATAAATGACTAAATTTAACCTTCTTCATATTTTTTCGCTTCATTATTAAGTGAGACATAGTATTCCTCAAGTCTTTGATGGTGAATAGAAGATTACTTTCGGGAGGATGTCCGGTCCAAAATTTTCCTATTCTTTATTATTCGTTTTTTTTTATACTAGCTTCCGCCCGCGACTTTGTCCGCGTGAAATTTCTTGTTCCCTCGACCCACACCGTCGCATCGCATCGCCTGCCCATGCTGTTACTTCGTTTTCGCTTGGTGCTCGTTTTAATTTTTTTCTTATTGCTCGGCTTCTACGGGTCCTAGCGTAATGTTACTATAGCCTTCCTCAAGAATTGGGGTATAAAATTCAAAAAGAATTTTTCATATCCGACTGGTGGTGAGAGAGATAAGCGCGTTCAAAAATAAAATGTGTCGGTAACTATTAGATTAAGCGCATTTTTCTTACTTTAAGCATTTTTACACCCGTCGATCAATTTCGATTATAAAACTATTTATTTGGATAAGAATTAATACCATGTTTATGAAAACACCGTCGCAAATAATGCATTAGTTTATAACAATTTTGATTACCATTAAAAAAGTTATAGTGAGCTAACATTAAAAGATAGACATATGCTATCGCGGATTTTTTTTAGAACTCTTTAAGAGGAACAATCCTGTCGTACATGATTTTTGCGTTACTTTATCTGTTTACACAGCGCACGCAACGGAAGCTCTCAAAAGGAATAAATTTTCCACGTTTTTGCAACATTTTTCATTGATGCTCCGCTCCTGTTGGCCGTAGCGTGATGTTATATAGCCTATAGTCTTCCTCAATAAATGAGCTATCCAACACTAAAAGAATTTTTCAATTGGAACCAGTAGTTCCTGAGGTAAGCGCGTTCAACCAAACTAACAAACAAACAAACTCTTCAGCTTTATAATATTAAGTATAGATTTTTGTGTGCACGTGTTTATGTGACAAATAAACATATTTATTTTTCTTCTTTCTTTATATTCGACATCAGACAACATTCCTATAATTGCGGCCTGTTTGTATCATTCAAGCTTTGTATTTGTGCTTAACAGAAGAAGATCTAAGCTACTTATTTATTTGCCAATTTCAAGCCTTCAAGAAGAGCTTGTGCATTTCCAATTCGTTTTTAGACATAGAAACTACGAGCAGGTGGACCATTTCATTATAAGTGGTTACTGGTACGCCTTTAGTCATTAGCAATACCAGAAGCCGCTGGAGTGGAGACCGCGTATTGGTAAGCGTAGTGTGGGTCGCCCCTCCAGAAAATGAAACGCCGTCCTTATGAAGGTGGCTGGGACAGTCTGGGTGCGGGGGGCGGAGGGTGTTGTGCAGCCTAGGAGAGGCCTATGTCTAACAGTGGACTGTGATAGACTGACTTCATGTAACAACACTACCAGCGGTCACTGGCCCAAAAATAAATCATCAAATCTTTTATTTTTTTGTCATGTTTAGATAGCGATACCCATCACGTCTGCGGAGTTTCGCTAGCTAATTTAATTCAACCCTGTATATACTTTATTGTTCACCAGAAAATACATAGGTAACAAAAAAAAATAACACTACAAAACATACAATGGGCGACCTATGGCTTAATTTGTTATGTCCATTTTATTTCTCCAGAAGAAAATAATATAAAATATTATTTTCGAGTAAAATTTTCAAGACTTATGGAGTGCAGAAATATTAGCCAAACGCTGTTCCACAGTTTATCGCTATGGTTGACGTTTGAACGTTACGAGCGTTCGTAAGTTTAGTGACTAATGGTTTGTAAGCACGAAAACGATTGTTTAGAAATAGGTTATGTACTTGTACAATTTATTTTTCCAATAAAATTTTAGTTCGCTTTCCTATTGTGCTGGAAGTATGCCATGAAATGCATGAGGAATTAATTTAGTTTCGTTTCTGTGTACACGCTTTAGAGTAGGAATGGTACATCCATTCCAACACTAAAACGTGTTTCAAAAGTACTCTTTTGATTTTTAAGATGGCTACAATCTTATTTGTAATTATTATCTACGTTAAGAAAAAAAGAAACCGTATTAATTCCAGTTAAATTCCTTTGGAGAACTGTACAAATGTTAAAGAAGAAAGTAACGTGAAATATTTCTTCACGATTTTCTGTAGATTTTCAGAATTCCTTGAATGCCTTGAAATTAACAAAGCAAAGAACCGTTTTCCGTCAGCTATAAAGCTTGCTACCAGGAATCCTATGTCATAGACCGATAAAGCGATGACGTATATAATTTATTAATGCATTAATGTCGACGTACTTCAACAAAATCAGTTTCTGGAAATCTCGCGTGTTTATGGTTGTAGACCGCAAAATGCTGCCATCATTGCTGTGACGAATCTAAATGCTAAGCATACCTTTGACCTTCAAGTTTACCATATTGAATCTGCAATCATGACCTTCGGATCCTATAAAAAAACAACACCAACATTTTAAAGAATTTTATTTGCACGAATAATTTCTCTGGAAGGTAAATATTTCATTTGGTACTGACCAAATACTGCTTTACTTAAAATATATCTTTCAATAGACTATACAAAAATAATCGTGATTTGACGTTGATTCCTTCGTTATGACAGTAAAAATAAAGTAGAATACAATAATAATATACTGTGCATAATTTTGTATGAGAAAATTGATTTCGCTCCAGAATCATCTAAGATTTCTTTGCAACACTTTGTTCCAATTTCGACAACTTTTGGGTAAAAGTCCGTCCAGAACTCAAAAGCTTTGTAATTAACAGTAGCTGAAGTACTCATTGTAAAATTAGCCCTGTCAATAATCAAATATCCGGGCCTCTCTAATTCGTAAGATTGCCAATCTATAATTACTCCGGAATTTGTAGGGTGTGAATACCAGGCGAAATTTGACCACATCCTCATTATGATTTCTGAAATGCTTTTATCTCGGTAGTCCCATTTACTTAGGTCTTCTGGTAATGCTAAATAGGGCATCCCGAAAGTGTATATCAAGTCGAAATTGTGAGGGACGCCTATCCATTCTGGGAGACCTTCATTAGCTATGTCTGAAAAAGGTTTCAGATCGAATCTGTAAAGAAATACTGGAGCGTGCGGACAAATATGTCTGGCCAGCTGATATGTAGTAGCGCCATGTGTTTTATCAGTGTAAAAATCTACGAACAGTTTTCTCAAAACGGTTTCATTTGTAGTATGAGGGATGGGCTTATAGAAGAATGCAACGGCGTCTTGAATATGGTGTTGATTAGTGAAACACGAGCTGTTATCTACAGTGATATCAGACAGGATAATTTCTTCTCTCATAGAATCGAATTCTCTTTGACTGATACCAGAGTCTCCACTTTCATCCTTCTCTAGAAGCAGACCATCTTCCATGTTCGTGTATCCTGCTAAAAGTGGTACTGGAGAGAAAATCTCGTCTTTGAACAATTTGGATGGAAGTTCTGGTAAGAATGGACTGGTTATGTTGCTGAAGCCACCGTCTACGATAGGTTTCCACTCAGCTACTGGCCCAGCTATATCTAGAAGTGCTTGATCGGGTACTCTTCTAAGACAATCAAGCAATTGGTATGTTGGTTTTCGGAAGCAGCTGAACGCAACTGCAACTTTGTCGACGGTTACTATTTCTTTTCTTGCAATGTTTACTGATTCTGATGACAGTGCGTTTCCACTCATTGCTATGGCCTTTTGGAAGAGCCCAGCTGAATATGAGGATATTAAGTGCAGTGTGACGCTGACTGCTCCAGCATCATGGCCGATGATGCAGACGTTTTCAGGGTCTCCCCCGAAGTTCTCAATGTTGTTCTTCACCCAGTTCAAAGATGCCACCTGGTCGAGGAGACCGAAGTTGCCTGAAGCTTCGTTGTCGAGGGTTGAAAAGAATCCGAAGATGTTCAGCCTGTAGGCTACTGATACGAATATTACCTGGAAATGGAAAATAAAAGTTATTATGGGATTGTACGTATATAATTTGTATGTAAGAGGTTTTTAGTAATATCGATTAAAAGACGCATTACTAGCGTACTTCATTAGTAGCGCAATAATAAATAATTAATACTAACTCAAGTTATTTAAGTCTCAATTATTATTCAAATTGGTTCATTTCAGACGTAGAAACTACGAAAATTACTTTCGAGTGTATGTTCAAGTTGATTAAATTCAAAATCTATGTCACCTTTATTCACACTAATCCTTGCATGTATTTCACACAAGCCTCAAACTTCTTCAAGTGGGCCAGTCTCATTAAAAGTTGTAATAAAATAATAGAGTATGTGAAAAGTTTCATTAACCCAAAGTAAGTTTTTAAGTTTTATTTACCTTTTGTTTTAGCACCAGTTGGAACGGATTGACACTGTTAGGGCTGCCTCGCACGAAATCTCCACCGTGGAACCAGACGAGGACTGGGTAGCCCTCCACTTTCAAATCTGCGAAAGAAAGATACATTTTAAAATTATACGAGAACAAAAATGCTTACCTACCAAGAGACAGAGCAACTTCATGTGATACCTAATTGTACAGAATTTCAATGATAAATCTCCTGTACCTATACAAGGTGTAATTTCGATAACTAAAAACCAGCTGTTCCCTACATTTTGACGAGTTATGCGAACATAAATGTAGGGCACAGCTGATTTTTTTCGCTATTTCAGTTTTGGTCCCTTAATAAAAGTTGTTCATAATGACGAGTACAATGACCCCTTAAGGGTTTTCAGTTATTGCAATTACACGTAGTAGAGCGATGCCTACGGATTGGGGAAATATTGGTATTTTGGTATATATGTACCCTACTAATATTTTATAAATGCGAAACTTTGTGAGGATGGATGGATAGATTTTTTTAACTCTTTCACGCGAAAAACTACTAGACGGATTTGGATGAAATTTGGCACACAAATAGTTTTTAGCCTGGATTAACACATAGGGTACATTTTATCTCGATATCCCAACGGGATCAAGAGCTACGCGGGTGAAACCGCGGGGCGCTGCTAGTGTTATTATAAAATTGTGCGAGGCAGACCATCAGCTATTCATACACCGTTTTTACTACAAAAAGCAAGGAGAAACTACAAAACTTAAAAAAAAAAACGGAACAATCTTTCAACCGTTTTCATACGGCTAGATGCTGCTTTGGAAGCCCAGAAATACTTAGAAATGGCTGAAATGACACACATTTTGATATTGATCTTTCAATTAAAATTGACTTGAACTTGAAGTTTCATGCTAAGAATTATGAAAGTTTGAACAAGCAAAACAAAACACTTTAGCAGAAACTTCGAGAAACACTTTCGTCTATCCTTCCAAAGAACAATAAATCGTGGAATTCAAAAACTAATAAACAACAAAGCTTCTAAGAATTCTTAGTTTACTGTTATTCGGGTCAACAATGAGATTAAGGTTAGGTCAACTTGGCAGGAGGTCTTACGGCGGCCAATTGGCACGGCAAACTTGCATTAATGGCTACTTTACCTACTTACTGGTCATAATGACTTTGCCTACCTACTAATTTGTAAGAGTGTTAAAGTTGTTTGCTGAAAATAGGTTGTTAAAAGTTAATGTCAGTTTTCTATTGACTTTAGAATATTCTGTTTCCCTCGTGAACCAGTGTTTTTTTTAACCGACTTCAAAAAAGGAGGAGGTTCTCAATTCGGTTGTATTTTTTTATGTTTGCCACCTCAGAACTCCGTTATGTATAAACCGATTTGAAACATTCTTTATTTCAAAGAATATACTTAGAGGAAACAAAACTCTTCGAGGACGCATCGACAGTCCTGAACTCCACGATCTTTTCTGTTAGCTATTTGTTCCCGACAAATAAATACATCGGACAACGCCAAAGCCGTCGACGCAATCTGTTTGCGCCTCCGTCATCTAAAACTGTTGCCAGAGCTTAGTCCCCAGTGTGTCGTACTTTAAGGATGCTTAACGCCCTCCTGACCACCAATCCTGAATGTGATCTGTTTGCTGATGAATGGAGTAGAATCATGCGTGTATGTCTGATGCTTTGTGTCCTCTATTACAAGTTAGTATTTGAATTTTTTTTTTGTTTATTCTTCAATCTCTGTGTTAATTAAGAGGATTGTAAGTGCCAATACGCAGCGTGAGTAGGTTTTTAAAAAAATGCTATCTGTTTCATACTTGCTCTCTCTCCCTCCGGGCGTGAATATATCGTGCGATAGAGAGAGTTGCAAGTCTTAGAGGCAATTATCTATATTTCCTTTTTGAAATATTGTTTCGGGCGATAACGTTTTCACCCCCCTAAACGTTTACGAAATGAGACAATTTTGGTCTCATTAGATTCAGTACACCTTAATCTAGATCTGTACGTTTTTCTTTTTTAGTAGTTCAGTTCAGTTAAAAAAAAAAAAAATCACGCTCGAGGAAGTTTGTAAGTCAAAAATATAGATATTTAGATGCTAATAACTTATATCGGACGCAATGTTTCTTCATAATAAAAACTTACGGACATAGTTTTTCATTATATCTACAACATTTCCAAAAATTATGAAAATTAGACTATGTTTACAGGGGGAAAAACGTTATCGCTTTTTGTATGAAAATTTACAGCTTCATAATCCTCTAAATGTAATTGGTATTACCGTTTTAATTAACAGTAAACAATTAAACCATGAAATGTTAAACAATACTTCCAGATTGGTTCAATATAAATTTAGTCAAGTTCTGATGAGTGGTTTTTAAGTTAGATTCAGTAATACGTATTTTTTCCACTTTGCGTATATTGATGATGTTATAATAATTTCCTGTCACTATAATTCCTATATAGCAGGTAGTGGTATTCGAATTTGTGTGTGGTGGGTACTACAACTAAAAAGTGAAAAACAAAAACACTCTTTTTTACAAAAAACAAAACCGACTTCCAAAAAAAAAACATGACAAAGTGGAAAATAACTTTGATTTCGGAAGTCGGTGGCAAAAAACGAAAATGCAAAACCAAAGACACCGACTTCCGAAATCAAAGTTATTTTTCACTTCGAAGTGTGCTTTTGGAAGTCGGTTTTATTTTTTGTAAAAAATTTTTTTTAGCCTGTACTCTCCCCGTGCTGGGCAAAGGCCTCTTCCAACACTTTTCAGGAACTATCTTCCCGCGCCACCTCGAACCAGCCCTCGCGGTATGCGTGCAGGTCATCTCGCCACCTCTTTCTGGGCCAGCCGTTTTCAGGCACCTATTGTGTGGAGACTTTTTAGATTTTTTGTAAGTGTTTACTACTGAAAAATATTCCCCTCGAATTTATCCTTCTGATCGATCATGGTATATCTTTAATTTAATAATCGCGATATAATTGCTATTGATTTACCTACAGTAGGCTGTCTGCTTATTCCTTTTCGCGCAATTTAAAAATCGAAGGGTTTCATATAAGGCGAACAGGGAAAGAATGCGCTAATTGGTTACAATTACAATTCACTTTCATCACGTCATCATCATGTGCCTAGCCTTTTCCCAACTATGTTGGGGTCTGCTTCCAGTCTAACCGGATGCAGCTCAATACAGTATTTCACATGGAGCGACTGCCTATCTTACCTCCATAACTCCACAACAAAGTAATACAATACTCCTTGGTAAGACTGTTTGTCAGACTTTCGGGCTTCTGACGACCCGTACGTAACCACTGTCAAAGATCCACGAATGACAACCGGGATCAACGAGCTTTCCGAGGCACGGAGGGGTCTTGTTATGTAAAGATGGTCACCTATCCACGGACCAACCGCGGCAAGTGTAGCTTAACCTGACAATGAATCCGTGCGGCTGCATGTTATTATTTAGCCCCCTTTCAACATATTATCTAAAATAATTTCATGCAAGATACACGAAATCAAATATATTATGTTTGAAAAACAAATAATTTAAAAGCTTGTGATTTCATTTGGGTATTCGAATAATATATTTTCGTTCGCCAGCTTTAGATGACTAATTATTAATACCTATTGATTTTGCAAATGTTTGTACATTGGTGCCACATCTCTTATGACTCCATCCACCAACATTTGTGACCCATAACACTTTGCATTGTAATGATTCATTGCTAACCGCGCACCTTATGACATAGTGAGTAATAGGTCACTCCAACCATAAACAATAAATGTATTACTCCAACGTCACAGTAAAACTTTTAATAACCATACCGATAAAACATGGTTTCATACCTAGAAACAGTTATTTTTTCTATTGAAATTATGGTTTATATCGGGAAATGAAAAGGGTTCCGTATCACCGTAGGTACAATATTTAACGCTACATATTTTTTGTAAAAACTTTAGTAAAAAAAAAAAACGCTGAAAAAAACACGTCTCTTGTATAGGGATACCTTTTATTTTTTAACTTTATTTTATGTTTATTATTTGTATAGCAGCCATACACGGCCACACTGTGAAAATTTCAAGTGTCTACCTATTACGGTTCAAAAGATACAGACGATACCCTGTGACAGACGGACGGACGGACACCGGAGCCTTAGTGATAGGGTCCCGTTAGAACACATCGGGCGTAGAGACAACTGTAAAATCGTGTTGTCATTCATTCTTAGTTCGGAAACCGAACTAATCTTATATCGAGTAGGAAACGCCCGTAACTTCAGCGGAAACTACGGACTTCGTGCTTAGGGAGTAGACCCCCAGAACCCTAGAAATTAATGTATGAGCAAAAAAAGTTGTGTGTCAGAGAGAAAATTATAGTTTTTAATGACGCATACTTAGGGTTGAGATCCATAATGTGGGCTAGGTACGTTAGTAGCATATTGCATGCACACTTGCAATTTTTATGGTCTTTTTCTTAAGTGAATAATATTAATAAATATGTAGAATGTATGGTGCTCGTTGCTAATATAACTGTTAGCTATTAAAATAAATATACTTGTAAGAATGCGTGGAGTATTATGGCAGTGTATTGCACAATTTTATTTTATTAGTCGTAACAACAATAGTTTGAAGGGTTGGTTGTAGGTAGGGGAGCTTTCGTAAGCTTATTTTCTTTTTAGCTTAAGACCAGTCTCACCAAGGGGTATCGTGTTACCCAGTTACTGGGTTGTAGAGGTCCCGTAGGCAGTCGCTCCATGTAATTACTGGTATTCGGCTACATCTGGTTAGACTGGCAGCTGACCCCAACGTAGTTGGGAAAAGGTTAGGTAGATTGATTGTATGAGCTATAAAGCTAAGGTATGGACTACTTATAGTCATGGCAGGACAATTTCCATGAACAACTTCACCCATGAGTCATCATCATCTTCCTGCCCTTGTCCCATGTTACTTGGGGTCGGCGCAACACGTTTTCTCTTTCCATTTTCCCCTGTCCAAAGTCACGCTATCATTCACTCCCTTCTCTTTCATATCATTCCTCACACAATCCATTCATCTTTTCTTCAACTTCACCCATGAGTACTACTGTACTTAAGTATCTCTCGATTTCTAAAAATCTGTATCCGCCATTTTTATATCAAAGCGATACAAAAGTAAAAAAAAAACCGGCCAAGTGGATCTCGGACCAATGAAGGGTACTGTAGTTGGGATGAATTTATCCCAAAAATAAAATTAAAATTGAAAAACATGCTCTCTCATACATTCCAACTGCAAATGTAAGTTGCTCGACTATTACTGGTTCACTTGTAAAGTCTACTTAATTGTGATAGTTTTCCTTTTAACTTCATTATATTATATACTACTGTCGTGATTTGCTTAACATATCCAAAAACAACCATATATCTGGCGGGGGACGGATGGACTTGACTCTAACAAAAATTTGCACTTTAAAGCTTATTATTTTGCAATCGGATCCCTGAATCGTAAAATGGTTTTCACACACCCGCAATATTTTTGAACGGCCTATCCAACGACATCCAATACTATGAAGCAGACGAGAAAAGAAAACGTCCTCACTTTGTCGGTGTACCCTAAACAAATAAGATTTTATTTTACCACTTTACCGGCGTGATTATACCCATGTCAAATTTTAGCTTTCTAGTACTTAGAGTCTCTGAGCTAAGCCGCGGACAGATAGACAGACACAGACAAGACGGATATGGTGAAACTATAAGGGTTCCTTGTTGACTACTAAAATCGACTATTTGTAACAGATTTTTAGTAATCGAGAGACATTTAAGTACAGTACTCATGATGGGTAAAGTTGTTCATGGAAAGTAAAGATGCCACAGTTGATCTTATTCCTTTAAACCCCTCTAGTAACAAGCCCTTATTCCCTTAGTAATAAGGTTGAAAAGTGGTCGACCGGGAACGTTCGCCTACGTACCTACATTGTGTTACTCGTATCTAGGGGCCTTTATTTAATAAAACCGACAGGCGACGGGTGTTAGGCGAAAATCCGACAAATAGAAAAAAAAAATCATGGTTTTACTGCTTTATTATTTTATTTTGCCATTTTTGAGAACATAACATAACATCACGCTTGTTTGATAAATACGTCGCATGTCAATTAAATAAGCCCCTAGTAGAAATAGATTCACATCAATATTGCAACGGGTGAGATTGGAATTCATAACCTTTCGTCTCGTCAATCGAAGCTCGACTTTTTGGGTTGTTCTTGCTTAAGATAACTTCCACCATAAGATAAAGTTCGCATTTTGGTACCATCGCAGACATTTGTGGTGAACCACTTTTCCACCTTAATGTCCGCGATGGTACGGCCAGCAACGAAAGTCGATTAACACTTCAGTTTTTTTTTGTTAACACAATTTGCCCTATGTTCAAAAGAATAAAAAAATGGACAGTAATGTTAAATTCCGACGATAAAAACTCTGAGCTATTACATGAACTACTGAAAAGTAGTGTACTAATAATTTAGGGTCTATTGATTTCATAATTATGTAAAAGTAACAGTGTTAATCTACTTTTGTTGCTGACCGTACAAGAGTTCTTGTTTCTAGGACCCATTAATTTTCGAACATCACACACACAACATAAAATTACGCCTGTATACCCCAAAGGTGTCGGCAGAGGTGTAAACTAACGCCCACATTTCGCCAGCCATGTTAAATTCCATGTAACTTACAAAATAATTGCAAATAATGTAACAAGTGGAGAAAATCAATTCCGTAGCTAAATAATCAAAGGAAATTAATTAGAGTTGAAGCCGGCCTTCAAAAGCCAGGCTTCAGATTAAAAAACGCAGAACCAATTAATCTCAATTGGAAAACGAATACTAATGACCTACTTTATCTTGGAAATTAACGACGTGCACGACTTTATCGTCTTTTTTAGGGTTACGTACCCGAAGGACGGACGGAACGGAAGACTGTTACTAAACGCCCGCTGTCCGTTTGTCCGTCCGTCTGTCTCACAACCGTATAGGTAGATAGTCTGTTGAAATTTTCACAGATTGTGTATTTCTATTGCCGCTATAACAACATAACAAACACATGATACAACAAACAAATGATAAAAATAAAATAACTTTAAAAATTACAAGAGGTCTCCCCCATACAAGAAACATGTTTTTTTTTTAAACTGAAGTATTTTTATAAAATATGTAGTGTAATTATTGCACGGTGGTACGGAACCCTTCATGTTCGAGTCCGACACGCACGTGACCGGTTTTTTTCTCTGCTGCTTAACCGGGCTATCCTGTGGGTGCCGTAACAAATTAAGGCCTTCAGGCGGGACATAAAACTTATAACAACGGCGAAGTGCCAATACCTCCTAACTGACTCCTAACAAACATGCGAATAACGCCTTTAAATTCAAAACGATAAGGCGTTATTCGCATGTTTGTTAGGAGTCAGTTAGGAGGTATTGGCACTACGTCGTCGATAAACTAAGCAACCACACGTTAAGGGCACCTCCTGTGGGGTACGGACCTCGGCTTAGGGCGTCGCTGGAGGGCAGCTAGGGACAAGCTGGATCGGATCGTGATTATCTAGCTTCTAAGCCCATGCTTAGTCAAAAGTTAGTAAAAAGTCGTCCCTTGCCCGTGCAAGGGACGACTTTTTCGCCAGATCTGGAACTACTAAGAGGATTTCATTCCTGATTAGCTGTGCCCCGCCACTTCTTTCGCATGGAACACGTAAGATACACAATATACTAAAATATCAGCCACATTTTAATAAAACTCCCTCGTCCCCGACCCGCCGCGTTGCACGCCTGCCCGCGCTATTACTTCGTTTTCGCTTAGCGTTCTCTCTGACTTTTTCATTTTGCTCAGCTCCTAAGGGTCATAGCGTGATGTTAAGAATTGTTTTACCAAATGCATAAAGAATTTTCAAAATCCGACTTTTTGTTCTCAATTTGTTTTGTTTTGTTTTATTTTGCGCGGAACCCTAATTATTGTTATAAAATAAACGTAGCCTAAGTTACTCCTCATAATATCAGCTATCTACAAGTGAAATTCCCGTCAAAATCGGTCCAGCCTTTCCGGAGATTAGCCGGACAAACAGACAGACAGACAAAAATATAAAAAAAATGTTTTTTTTACCATTTAAACTTTCTGCATTTAGTAAAAAGCTGTTATTTTGACATTACAAACAGACACTTTAATTTTATTTATTTGTATAAATGTTAGCACGGATAAATAATGAATTTGCCAGAGAGAAGCACACGATACCTACTTAACTAACTTTTGTATAGTTTTTCTTATGAAGGTTAGGTACAGTCAACGTCACGTCAGTGGTAACACTGTCCTTGAGCTGGCTTAGCGCAGTACGGAGTTTCAATACAATAAGTTTGTTCCCACTAACTTGCGACCTACTGTACTATGGAAAAAAATCTATATCCTTCACCAAGTACTATTGGTACAGGTATTATCAATCGACAAATAAGTAATGCATGATTGTGCTTACCTGTAAGAGATTGGTACACCAGTCTATAAGTATATTCAATTGTTGGTGAGCCAAATATATAAAATAAAATTAAAAAAAAACAGCCCGATTCAAATTTTATGGCGGCTCGGAACAAGAGGCGAGTCGCTGCGCAGTAAAAAATTCATCTGTCAGGGTGAGGGGTGCAGTACTGCGCAGTGGGTAGCGCACTTCAGAGCCGCCATAATAAAGACGCGTACTGAATCTTCTCGGTGCTAGGAGCGTGATATCAAAATTGAAATCAGTAAAGATAATTACTCAGTTTTTCACAGGAATTGATCTCTTTAACAGTCGTATCTTGTGTTGTTTCGTTTCTTGTTTTTATTAGCCTTTATTTATGCTCCTGTGTGTCGTGTGTGTGTTGTTAAATGATTTATCTATCTATCTAAACTAATATTATAAAGGCCTACCCCTCAAATGTCGAATGAACCCCATAGGTACACAAGCAAAATACTCTCGCAACGGCTATTGTTGTTTTGAGAATGGCTGTCGTGAATCGTGAAAACCGTTGACCACTCACATGCAATCGGCTTCTAGTAAGTGAACATTTGATGGGTGAACATTGTTTGTAACTGGAAGTACTGATCCGATTGCAAAAAATCTTTCTCTGGTAGAATGCTTCATTATTGCCGAGTGGATAATTATGATTTATGGTAAAGTTGGACGCGGACGGAAGTTGCGGGCAGAAGCTAGTTTAAAATACACTCATTTTATATACACATATCCTATGACCCAGTGAGAGAATTTTTGGAAATGAATCAGGTCCGAAGATTACCTCTACATACATAAAATCTCACATATTTTATCTCTTTATAATATTAGTATAGATAATCGTGGGTATTTCCAAAACAATTAATTTTAGCACTTGTAGCCAAGCATGTTCTTCTTGAACTCGTGTGTCCCAATTAATAAGGCTCTGCTTACACGAAGCTTAATTAATAGTTGCCCCCATTGTTTCAGATTATCATGTAAATGAGGAGCGGGCGACGACTTTGGTATAAATCTACTAGGTACCTATGAAGACTGATAAATCCATGTTTGTGCAATATTTTGGAGTTTTATAAGTACGTGTTATGTATTTATCTTTTATGACAAATTAGCGACCCGTCCTTGCTTCGCTTGGGTGCAATGTATTGATGTGCCGACATGTCAAAACATCAAGATTTCTGTGCTTTATCTATCTATCTATATAAATAAAAATGAAATGCTGTTTGTTGGTAAGCGCATCACTTGAGAACGGCTGCACCGATATGACTATTTTTTTATTTAAATGTTCGTAACAGTCTTAATAAGGTTTTTAGAGAAAGAAAAATTTAAAAAGATGCCCGGAAAATTGGCAATTCGGGAAAACCTGAAAGTGCTTTTTTCTATAGGTTTTTTGTATTCATTGTTGAAAGGACAGGAGAACGTCTGTCAGCACTCTAGTTGCATAGCACACTTACAGTAGGAAACGGTTTCATTTTGACAGTTCAACAACATTCATTGCGTTAGTTACGTTGTTGAGCAGACAAATTTTTGGAACATATAAAGTAGTCGATTAGCAATATGCTTCAAAATCATTCATAATGTGATTGATAGTGTGTTACGCAATTAGTGTGCGGGTCAGCTAGTCTTAGTTAAATATTCATCTATTATACCCATGATTCTTCCGGAATAATGCTCTAATGAATTCGCTCGTGTTAGTTGACACAATTGTCAACTAACTTACGTGGAGTTGTTCAAACTGGCGCAAATAGTCGCGTCACTTCTTAATCATTTATGGCCGATCCCTATAATTTACGTACTGTTCTTGGTTAAAATTAAGACTCTTGTATCTTTGCCAATAATGAGGCAAAGACCTCATAGCTTTGCATAGTAGATCATCCCATATGGAAGTTGCTATCACAGGTAAAATTAGCTTACGATTCTATTTATAATTATACCCAGTTTAGCAATAAAAAATCCTACCTCTGGTGAGAAAAACGATTCGTTTTTGTTTATAGAAACCGAACATAAAACAATAAACGCGTGCAGTCGCGATTCGCCTCAGTGTCGCCAGAACTGGCGATACAGGCTAGACCTAGTTTAAGGGATAGAGTCTATATAATTGTGCTTATAGTGTGAAAAATGTAAAATTTAGAATCTACAATGTCTACAGTGCAATGTGTTCTTGTTTTATGAAATAAATATATTTATTATTTATTTATTTAACTTTATGTCTGGTATAAGACAGGAGACAAACAGTTCACAGCTTATTGTTAATGATTCGCCATTTTTCAGACATGACAGGACAATTTTGCATTTACTTGTGTTAATTTTATACTGTTTGCTGTTATGTTAATCATTTGTTTCTGAAAGTTATAAATTATGAACCTTTTGTAATAACGATAAAAGAGTCCCTTTTTCACATAGCATGATATTATTTTTGCTGAATCAAAATGGAAGCCTCGACTGCCTCGTTGGTCTATTGATCACAAGAGCCACTGCTGAGCATGAGGTCTTTGGTTCGATTCCCAGGTCGGGCAAAGTGTTTTTCATCTGGAATTTCTCAGTAGCAGCCCGAAGTCTGGATTTGTGTCCAGGTGATGACAATAAATGATAAATGATTTTATTTCTGTAAGTAGGTTTATACAAACACACACGTCAAACATTTTTTTTTTAAACTAGATGAGGCCGGCGTTTCCTATCTGGCTACTCTGAGAAGAAAGGCCGAAACAAACTCAGAGGTCACAGTCTCTTTTAAAGTCCAGACATAATCTTGGCCAGATCATGTGAAGACTATGTAGGTTGGTGTCTGAAATGGTCTTTTGCGGAAAGAACCACACAGATTGAGTGGACCTGTCCAGTCAGTGCAAGCATCTGTCAGTAATCGTACAGGTAAATACGCTTGCCCCGTATTATATGAGAGTTAAACATAACTGGCGAAATGTGGGTGTACTATAATTATGTAGGTCGGTTCGGTAGGTTCGAAATGTCTTATTTAAAAAAAGATAAATGGAAATCTCTGTTTCTATGGAAAATTTAAAATCGGTCGAATTTAGCTGTAACACTTATTTTCGAAAATGTTCTTAACTAACTTTTTAGACCTATGTATCCTGCTTATGCGTATGAAGTTCCATTAAAATCGGTTCGTTTATTTCTAAAAACAAGGGCTAGAATGTTTGTATGAAATGCCATACGTCGTAAACGCTCTTAACACTTAGGTATAAAACATGTTTTCTGCATGCTGTGTCTACTGTTTTCGCTTACCGTTTATGCCTAAAACAATATATATTTTTTTAAATGGCATCTCGCAGGCAAACTTAAGAGGTTATCGGCTGCTCAACCAGTCTTGCCTGTAGGTGCCTCAAGCCAGGGCATAAAAACTTATAAACTAATCGACTACCTACTCGCTAAGGGCACCCCCGTGGGGTATGCTAACAAGTTCTAAAGACTACCCGTATTATTCATAAAAAAAAACTAAAACATATTATAATTTAGTTATAGTGTTTTGTATTCTTCTTTCAAATTCAAATCATAATTCGAAAGAAACTGACAAAACACTTTTTTAACTAAAATAGGTTTAATAAACGTTTGAGTTTTTTTATGAATAATACGGTAGTTGTATAAGAACGTATGCGTTCTCATTGAACAGAGAGAGAGAGAGAGAGAGAGAGAGAGAGAGAGTAGAGTTTTCTATTTACTTATCTCATTTCATCCAGGTGTAATATACTTATAGTTTACAAATAAAAACGCAAATCACTTTGCTTATGCTGAATTTAATAATCAACTTCAGTTAATATTTTACACTTGTACACAACAGTAATCATCAACCTCACAAGTCAGTCCAGGCGCAGTACGCCTTTGCGGCAATTTCTGCCGAAGGTGTCCCTCCGACAACCGGAAGTCAGCAGTTCAGTATCTATTACAGATAATATTTAAAACGTGAAGTTAACAGGAAGTCAATGACCGCTAACAATTGTTTGCAAAACTTGTTGAAAATTTGACAAGAAGGTGAACAAAATAACAATAGCATAGGTACACACATGTACATCATATATTATGTTTTATACACGACATGATTTTGAAACGTCTTTTACAAGACTTTTTGAAAACAAGTATCACAACTTGTATAGGGGGTGTAAACGCAGTAGTAGTATACTAGTAGGGCAAAACTTGGCTAATTCGTGATATGCAGCTATTCGGTGATAGATAATTGTGTTTTATTACCAAGTTACTACTGACTTGATAAATGTACATTTTTCAATCATTATAGTATTTGCCACATTTTTAGATATAAGTTAGCAAAACTTATTTTGTCTACTATATCACAGTAAATTTAAAAAATAGTCTGATCAATGAATCGAATTTTACAAGTAAAAAACAAAACTATCACCGATTACCCAAGTTTTGCCCTATTTGTTCTTTTTGTGTTTGTGTTCTTTCTTTGCGTCATGTACACTACAAATAAAACTACTATGTGCTAACTTTCTTTTCTTTTCTTTCTTAATATCTACACAGACGACAACTGACGCACAGTTGGCACTTAAAAACCAATTGAAACCAATTTATTTAATTGCCAATTACCAATTCTAATCAAAACATTATAATTGTGTTACCGAAACAAAATCTGTTAAATTAAATGGCTCAGAAAAGTCAACCATAGCAATAATGGAATGTCAGTTGTTTCACTTCCCACGCAATAAAGAAAATAATTAATTAGGTACCAATACAACGATGATTGAGAAAATTTATGAATTAAACTATGAATATAGTTGTAGTTACTTTTGGCTCATGGCTAAATAATAACAGCCGTTCGGGTCGATCGAGGGTTTAAGCTACGCTTGCCGCGGTCAGTTCGTGGGTGGGTGACATATCGATACCCCTCCGTGCCTCGGAAAACACGTTAAGCCCCGGTCCCGGCTGTCATTCGTAGATCTTTGACAGTCGTTACGGGTAGTCAGACGCCCAAAAGTCTGACAACTAGTCTTACCAAGGGGTATCGTGTTACCCAGTAACTGGGTTGTTGAGGTCATACAGGCAGTCGCTCCATGTAAAATGCTGGTATTCAGCTGCAACCGGTTAGACTGGAAGCCGACTCCAACATAGTTGGGAAAATGTCACTTTTCATCTGACATGGAAAGTGTCAGAATTTAAAACCATAATTATATCCTCAAAGTCACTTTCATCAAAATGTTTCTACTCTGTTTAATTTATAAAACATTTCTACAAATAGCTTTAAGCCACCATCTTTTAACTTTAGTGTCTCTCGGGAAATGGTGGACTCCAATTTCGGAGTACTTAGTAACAGAACAACGCATCATTTTCGCAAAAATGAAATAAAACCACCTCACGCCTTGTATTATTGGCTTGTGTTGGGAACTAGCTAGGACAGCGCCATTTTGACAGTTGCTTTCCCCATTGTAAATGGTCTGTGTGAAAATAATAACGATAGAATAAAAACTAATGGAGTCCATAATTATACGGTGACAGTTATAAAGCGCCTGAGAAATACACTTGGCAATCTCTCAAACAGCTACATTTGATATTTGCATGTAGGAGGATGTTGCCTATATCGACACTCACGGACGGGTCGTGAGTACCTACCTAAGCTTTTTCTGGTAACCACACGCAAATAAACACACTACACTATTTAATAATATTATATAATTAATATAATAATATGTCAATAAATACTCTAATATTAATATTTGTTAAAGAGAATGATTGTTGTTGATTTGTTATGTTTGAGCATAAACGAGGCAAAATAAGTATCTAAGGATTGGAGCAGGTGGCGTTCAGTAGTTCCTCCCTACCCCCTATTGGAAGAAGGTGTGAGTTTATGTATCTATGTGTTTATTTATTTTATTATAATAGATATTTGCACACCTATTAATGTAGGATATGGTCTAAAGAACTTATTTTTTCTTTATAATTATGTAACACCTCATGTACCTACCTACCCATATTCAAGCAAATAAATTGTTGCCTGCTTGTCGGTCTTCTACAGTTGTTGTCTTCTTCGGGGAGTGTGCTCAGGAACTCCACGACCTCATTCCGCCGGCCCCCTTCTATCAGCGGACATCTAGACGCACTGCAGGTTACCATCCTTACCTAGTTGCTATCCCAACAATTTGCAGTAAGCGTTTCCAAATGTCTTTTGTGATGCGCACAGCAAAGGAGTGGAAATCTCTGCCTGCGTCTGTGTTTCCAAACGCATACAACCCCGATCTCTTCAAAGTGAGAGTGAACAGGCTTCTTCTGGGTAAGCTCGCTCCATCGTCGACTTTGTCTCTGTCATCTCTGACCTAGACTAGAGTCAAGAGCAAACCTATCTCAAATAAAAAAAAAATGATTTGATTTGACACATTACATTTATTTTAACTCGGACGATCTGACCATTACGATTTAATTGATGACTTTAAAAGAGATTTTGAAATTGACTCAGATTTTGAAGTCTATTTAAAACAAAAACAAACAGCGTAGCAAACTCTATTTCCGTGTTTTTTCTCAGAGTAGTCGGCTTAGAAACATTGACCTCATCTAGTTTTAGCCTCTCAAATGTCGTATGATCCCCATAGGTTTATAAGTAAAATACTCGATACGACAAAAAAATATAATCGTGAATACCGTTGAGCGCTCACGTGCAAACGGCTTCTAGTAGGCGGACGTTTGACGGATTAATAAAAAATTACATGTAAAAGTGTTAGTTTTAACCAATTTACAAAATAAATTTATCATTTCTCAAAAAAAAAGAAAGAAAAGAAGCAAAAAAAATAATAAGATAAAAAAGAAAAGAAAAAGAAGAAATTAAAAAATTATTTACTAAGAAATTATTTTCGTGAATGACAAAAAAACTATTTCCACCAACTAACTTATCAGAAGTCGGCTATTTTTTAGAAGAACATTTATATGGACGGTATAATGTATCAGTATACAAAGTCTATTAATAACTTCTATCGATCGACAAGTCGAAGGTGCTAGTCATGCCGGCAGTTGAGCACATGTCTTTTCTCATGATCCGCCAAGTGCGGGTAAATATTTGATTCAAGTTCCGGTTAGGCCCACTTGCGTGAAAAACTTAACTCAGAGTTAGTTGCTAACACGAGGTTAAATTGACAATATTGTATGACAAACTGTCAATTTAACCTCGTGTTAGAAACTAACTCTGAGTTAAGTTTTTCACGCAAGTGGGCCTTACTGGTGTCAGCTAATTTATTTATGGTTATTTTCTTACGTTTTCAGAGTCGCTCGTATCTAAATGATAACAGCCGCACGGGTCGATCGAAGAGTTAAACTGCGCTTGCTGCGGTCGGTTCATGGATGGGTGATCATCCATTACATAACGAGACCCCTTTTGATCCTCGGAAAGCACGTTAACCCGTTGGTCCCGGCTGTCATTCGTAGATCTTTGACAGTCGTTACAGGTCGCCAGAAGCCCGGAAGTCTGACAACCAGTAATACTTACTAAAGAGTATCGTGTTACCCAGTAACTGGGTTGTTGAGGTCAGGGAGTCTCCGTGTAAAATACTGGTACTCAGCTACATCCGGTTAGACTGGAAGCTGACCCCAACATATTTGGTAAAGGCCTAGGCAGTTTTTATTGTCCTTACGTTTAAGTAGTGATGTACACTCTTATTTACTTAGAACCGCTTTTTCAATGTTCAGATAACTTTTATCTGAGAAATAAAAATGAGCAATTTTTATAAAGAAAATAATTATGTTAATCCGCCATATTTGTTCTTCGGATAAAAGTTACCTGACTATTGAAAAATCGTCCCTTAGGGCCCTTTCACACGTACCACACCACATCGCAGCGACAAAATGTGGGCAAGCAGTGGTTACGTTTGAATAGTGTCGCTGCAATTTCCTGCAGTTGCGTTTATTATTTATTTATCCTCCCACTGGAACGCCAGACAGCAATTACACCAACGGAGCAAAAATACTTCATGTGCTGCTTTCCATCCATCCTGTGCGCGGTGGACATCGAATGGGCGGCGATGGACCACGCATGTTTACACAGCGTCAAGACACATCTCCATAGTTCCATAACTCTACATTGCGCACATTCTTTACGATTTTTTTGTGACTCAATGAATGTTAAAATAAATATGTACATTAAAATTAAAAAAAACGGAAAATTTTGACGTGTTCCTGCTTGACAGATGAAAAAACAATTATACAACGATGTTAATTGTGGTTGTGTTGTCGCTAGTAGTTGCGATGTGGTTACGTTGTGATTAGTGTTTGCTGACAGATCGACTCCAGCTGTGACAGTGTCGTCACATCGATGCAACCTTGTGGTTGAGTTGTGGCTGCGACGTCGCCATGATGTAGTCGGTATCGCCCCCACGGTTGATTTTGACGCTCGAATGTGGTCCGTGTGAATAGACTGTTAATTTTCATACGAATTAGCGCCCGACCACGTGTTGTTGTTTTGGTGTGGTTGTGGTTCGTGTGATCGGGGCCTTAGTATAAGAAAAGTTTATTTGGAATTTTATTTATTTATTTCAGGATATGAAACAGTAGATTTTCCAAGGGACCATCCAAATTATGGGTACTAAAACTAAGGAATGGTCTGTGTTGTTCTTCTCTCTCCTAATAAAAAGAAACTGGTATCACCATAGATAATTTCTATGGTTATCACCAATCTGTTTACGTACGTGTTTGTGTACGTATGGTATGTATGTATTTATTGTATATATAACTGGTGCCCCACTGACTACCTACAGTACTGTCTCTCCTTTCTCCTTGTAATCCATCCAAAGGTTGTCTGTAAAAGATCGCTTTTAGCGATAAGACCGCCCATTGTGTCACCCTGTGTGTAAAATGTTTACATTTATATCTGAAATTTTTATGGTGTACAATAAAGAGTATTCTATTCTCTTCTGTTTTCCCAGCTTGACCTTTATGGTGGTGTCTCCATTATGAACGACCATGTTTTTAGCAGTCGAAACTTACAGTTTGATGTGATGATAAATAATTATTCAAATTTCGAATTTAAATAATCAAGGTGAATCTTCAAAGGTAGCCCGCAAAATTCAAATTTTCTTGCGTTTTGTGCAATTTCAGGTCAGTGTCAGGTTGTATCTTGATCAAATATAACAAATAATATAAAAATTTTAATTTCGCGGGTTACCTCTCCGGATCCACCTTAAGCGCGTCGCTGCCAGTGAAATTGTTTTATTTGAACCTGTAGGTACTTCAAAATTTGTTTGTGAGTTTTTTATCCAGTAATGTGTTAATTCCGTCTTTTAAAACATAAAATTGTTTCATACTTTTTTCGTTTGTGTATCATACTTTTTGTTTTAAAATTATGTAAGTAGTTGTTGTGCGTATTCCAGATTGAGCTGGAAAATATGATTGGGTATACGTATACCTACACTAGACAATTCATAAATAGCGGTTACCTACTACAGCTTCCATTGAAATAAAAAAAATTTTGAAGAGAAAAAAATATGAAAATATTTTAGGTACACCTACTTACTCGTTTTACCTATACCTACGTTGGATAATTTTGATATAAAAACTCCTTGCTGTAATATACAGTTCAAAGACAGACCACTAATTAATAATTCTTATTTTATTTTCCTCATGTTATGTCCTTCCTATTAAATAAGTACACATATTTTCCACATGAATCATGCAAAAATGTTGTCAATAGTGTCACAATCCCATTTATATATATCTATGTATGTATATGTTACGGCCACAACCCGAAGTGCGGTTGCACCTAGTTTTCATCATCATCATCCACAGCCCATTTGCACCCACTGCTGAGCATAGGCTTCTCTTTTCATGTGCCAATCCCCACGCTCCTGTGCTAACCTCATCCAGGTTCTACCCGTGATTTTTTTTAAAGTCAGAAGTGACAGAGACAAAGTCGACGATGAAACGAGCTTGCCCAGAAGAAGCCTGTTTACTCTCAGTTTGAAGAGATCAGGGTTGTATGCGTTTGGAAATACAGACGCAGGCAGAGAGTTCCACTCTTTTGCTGTGCGCATCACAAAATACATTTGGAAACACTTAGAGCGAATTGGTGTAACAGCAACTAGGTACGGATGGTAACCTGCAGTGCGTCTAGATGTCCGATGGTAGAAGGGGGCCGGCGGAATGAGGTCGTGGAGTTCTTGAGCACACTCACCGAAGTACAATCTGTAGAAGACCGACAAGCAGGTAACCTTACGTCGATGAGCCAAGCTGTGAAGCTTGGCATCGACCAGTTCTACGTCGCCAATGAGCCTCTTAGCTCTACGTTCTACCGAGTCAAGCGCGGAAAGTTGGTATTTGGCTGAGCCATCCCAAAGGTGGCTGCAATATTCCATGCAGGATCGGACTTGCGCTTTGTATAGGGTTAAAAGATGTCCAGGCGTAAAGTATCGCTTCACCCTATTTAGGATGCCCAGTATCAATACCGTGCGATGGTAACAATGTCGTCTACCCATCTCGCCGCCAGATGACCGACGTTTCGTCTTCGTCCTTGGACGCCACTCAGTTACTGCTTCTTTTTAGCCTAGTTTTAGCCGGCTACAACTAGTTTTAGCCGGCTACAACTAGGTGTGGCCGGTAGTAGTTGGTAAAACTTAGGTGTAACCTATTAAGGCGACGATCACGTCTTACGAGTAGTGTTAATGATTTGGAAAAAATGTATGTTAAATTAGAGCATTTTCTTAATAACTTATTAAGTGAATATTTTAGATTATGTTTATATTATATAGTGTAATTAATTTGTTAATTCATGTCTAACGCGGTTAAAAATCTGAGAGTCACGCAAAAAGTATCAAGTGTATTTTTATGAAACCTTCAGCATTTTAAAGATAATTTAATTATTTATCTTTTAATATACGTGTTTTAATATAATACCTTTTTTATGTATAACTAGCTTTTGCCCGCGGTTTTGCCCGCGTGGATGTCGGAGAATATCCTACGGGAACGTACTACCAGGATTAAAAATACTCTACTAGGCAAACTATGTTTTCGCGTAATGCATATACAACATGTCCCGGAATTAACGCACAACCTCTTAAGGGGTCATTGTACTCATCATTATGGACAACTTTTACTATGGGGCAAAATCTGAAATCATGAAAAAAAATCAGCTGTTCCCTCCATTTATATACGCATAAATCGTCAAAATGTAGGAAACTGATGATTTTTTTCGTGAGTTCAGGTTTGTTCCCATAGTGGGACCAAACCTGATTCGGATGATTGTCCAAAAACGCCAAAACAGGTCATTTGTAATTTCTAAACAAACTTTCATCCCCTATTTTTCCCTATAGGGGATGATTTTCCAAAAACGCTGAAACACGTAGTTTTTAATTTTTTTACCAGAATGCTAAATACCAATATTCATGGTTTAAGCCAAAAAATGACGATTTTCCATACAAACTTTCATCCCCTATTTTACTCCGTTAGGGATTGAATTTAGAAAAGTCCGTCCTTGTTCCTTGTCTACATTTTAAAGAGAACCTCTGTGAAAAATTTCAGCTTTCTAGGTCCAAGAGTTTGGGCTGAGCGTTGATGAGTCAATCAGTCAGTCAGGACATTTCTTTTTATTTATGTATAATAAATTAATAATGCGTCTAATTTGGGACAGCGCTCTTTGATGGGCGAGTCCTATTACTGGGTGGACGTACGTCGCAATGCGTGAGTTCAGCACAGAATACGCAAACTATGAATGTACTCAAGGCCGTTGGCATATATCTGCGCCTTAATTCTCGACCTAGAACTAGGTGTAACCGATTGCATTCGGCTATAACTATGTGTAGCCTTCATCATACCTTCCCAAAACATTACATTCTCTTGTGCCTAAACGGGTCTTAGCACTATGGTATAAAAAAAATGTAGTGTTGAATATTGTACGGTGGTACGGAACCCTTCATCCGCGAGTCCGACTCGCACTTGGCCGGTATTTATGGGTTACTACGACGCGTGTATTTTCTATTCCTACCAAGCGATCTGTTAAGCAATGATTAATTGAATATGCATACATTTTTCTTTAGCTGCCACATTGGCATGGATTAAATTACAGAACAAATATTTTTCCTTCTTTTTTTCATTTAAAAATAAACTCTTGAAGTCACGTAACTTACATTGCTGAGCTTAAATAATCAACTGCTACAATAATTGTTTGCCTTCCATTGCATGGTATATAGCGTGTCCATTTTATATTGACACCCGTGATGCATGCTTAAGTTACTAACGGCCGAACCCAATAACCTATTTTCTGTAAAAGACATCGCTATTGATGGTAGACAGTATAATTCTATCTGTCCTTATGTCAGACTGGTAAAATTCCATAATCTCTTATAGATTATTGGGACGTTAAAACCATAGATAGACAGGTTTTTCTATCTCCAGTACGCCAAAACTGGTGATAGATAGGTTATTGGGTTCAGCCGTTAGTAGTGTAAAGCATGCCTACACCATATCTTTCTACTATTCATACTTCCTACTATCCTGGCCTACTTCAACTTTAACTTTAATGCGAAAGTTTGCGAGGATGGGAGGATGTTTGTTACTCTTTCACGCAAAACTAATGATCGGATTTGGATGAAATTTAACACACAGATTCTAGATAATTAATATTCTAGATAATTTTTAAGTATTAGATAATTTTTAATCCCGATATTCCCACGAGATCTAGACTTATGCGGGTGGAACCGATGGGCGCTGCTCGTGAAATTATAAATGCTTGGAAGAATGTTGATTATCACTGCAGCATTTGTTTAATCATTTTGGCTTACAATAGTCGAGGTCATAGGATTGTCTACATATACGTTTAAAGGAAAACTCAACGTTCGTAAATGCTTGATATCTAAATGAATGTGTTATGATCATTGGAAAGTTAAATAGCCAAATGATAAGTGATAAAGCGTAAATAATCATCCCAACTACGGAACCCTTCACTACGGGTGAACTATTTTTTTAACACAAAAATAATCAGTATGAAAAATTTCTATCTTATGAAACTACCAGTATATTTACAATATTTTTTTTAGGAACGCGTATCAGAAGACCAGACAGCGTAGTAAAAAAGCACTTATTATACGTTCAAAGGCAGACAAAATAACATGTTGTAGGTAGTCTACGGTTGTAGGTAAGCAGCATTTGAAGTTCGTGAAAAATACCCATTTAAATAAAATGTAGGTACTAAGAAATAATCCTGATAATAATTTCTAGACAGGTGTGTAAAAGGCTATAAAAGGTTGAAAACTCAGCCACTTACATTGTTTCATATTGTCTGAGTGGCAAGTATCAAGACACAATGGTCGTAGTAACAAGAAATGTTTGAAGCATGATGGCATGTTGCCGTAAAAATTCTTTGTAACTGGCTCGAATTCAATCGAGTTAAAATGAAGGTAATTTTATTTAATGACTGAAACAGCGGTTTTCAGTAGGGCTTGTTAGTTAAGTGGTAATGCTGGACTAAGAATGGCTGGATTGGTTGGTTTTATCCTGGATGATTGTAAGACTACATTTGCAAGCGTTTTGTCATCATCATCAGCTGCCTAGCCTTTTCCCAACTATGTTGGGATCGGCTTCCAGTCTAACCGGATGCAGCTGAATTTTACATGGAGCGACTGACTATCTGACCTCCACAACCCAGTTACTGGGTAATACGATAACCTTTGGTAAGACTGGCTGTCAGACTTTCGGACTTTTGACGACCCGTAACGACTGTCAAAGATCCACGAATGACAACCGGCACCAACGTGCAACTGCTTAACGTGCTTTTCGAGGCATGGAGGGGTCTTGGTATGGAAAGATGGTCACCCATCTATGAACCAACCGCGGCAAGCGTAGCTTAACTTGATCAATCGATCCGTGCGGCTGTTATTACTTAGCTACAGGCCTATTGCGTTTTGTATTGCCAACGAGCTAATCTTCGATAATTTAAGCTTGGTATTGGGTATTTGGCGTTGGTATTATTAGGTATTTTGTGAAATGTCGGTAGGAAAATGTCGTGGGGAAAGTTTTGAGTATGAATGTGGATGGCTTGAACAGTAGGGGAAGACCAAAGAAAGTATGGATGGACTGTGTGAGGATAATATGGCTAGGAAGGTGACTATCGAGACTACGACCGATAGAGAAGTGTGGAAGAAATATACATGTTGCGCTAAATAAAATGGGATAATGGTAGGAGAATGATGATTAGGTATTTGCCATTTTAGCTCGTCTGCTCGACGTCCGTATGTCACTGCAGGGATTCAGTAGAATATCAGCGTCAGGTATATTTGCCTGACACATGCTGAGCTGGACTCCCATTTGCTGCAACATTGAGACGCACACAGCACCTTGTCTCGTTATTCAATTTGAAGTTTGTTATCGTGTCACTCTATTTCTTTAAATACTCATGTTTTTCTTTTTTGGATGTTGGCACTCTGTATGTGTTGTATATTCTTGTAATTTGTTATCATCTTTTTAATTGTGCTTTTTGTGTGTTGTGCTATGTGTTTTGTGTGCACTGAATAAATGTTTTATCTATCTATCATTGTCTTTCAACTTCCACAAGGATTAGTTGTTAGTGTACGTTATTTCTCATAGATGCCTAGAGAAATAACAGTACGTATGTGTGTTAATACTTATAAATTTAACCAGCTGTTTCCCATGGCTTCGACCGCACGGATGTCAATATTTGAATCGGATTTTCTTCACAATTTTATGAGTTTTTTTTTGAGCGAAACTATAATATTTTTTCTAAAATAAAAGTACGTTAAGTTACTCCTTATAACATTATCTATCTGCTAACGAAAGTCTCGTCAAAATAGGTCCAGCCGTTTTGGAAAATGCGTTTTCGTTATAAGTATATTTTATACTGTCCTATGCATTTAGTAAAATCTGTTATTTTGACATTACAAACAGACACTTCAATTTTATATATTTGTATAGATGAAATTGGAAGGTACCTACATATAGGGTGTTTAGGTCTGATTTTCTTATTAATATCGCAAAATCCAGTTCAATTTAGAATGTATACCTTCTTAAACGCAATATCACAGGTTTAATGAAAGGTTGAGTTCGTAGAATATTTTCAGACCCTCATTATAGAAGGCTTAAGTGATTTGATGAGAGGTTAACGAGGATTCATCACGCATAATATCGTTTTAAGCTAGAGAAAGAGTTATCTTTTCCGAAGAGATCAATACATAGGTGCATATATCCTGGGCAGCCATGCGAATCTAAGCACCTTTTTGATAAGATGACAGTATGAAACATAAATATCGAATAAAATAATCATAGATTTTGTTTAATATTGTAATAATAACCCATTAATAAACTTTTTTACTAAAACATTTGATTTTCGAATGACGGCTTCGATCAAAGGTCAAAGCAGACTTTTCTAAGAGGAGGTTAGATAAAAACTTTTTGCAAAAAACCACAGACTTCCACAAAAAAAAAACACTACAAGTAAAAAATAACTTTAATTCCGGAAGCCGGTGTCTTTGGATCTGTATTTTAGTTTTTTTTTGCCACCAACTTCCGAAATTAAAGTTATTTTACACTTTGTAGTGTTTTTTTTTTTTGGAAGTCGGTGGTTTTTGCAAAAAAAAAGAAAATATTTTCACTATTTAGTTGTAGTACCTACCCCATAAAAAGTCGTATAACACTACTTGCAATTTAAATAATAGTGACAGGAAATTATTATAACATCACCAACAAACACCAAGTGGAAATAATACGTATTATTGAAGCTAGCTCAAAAACCACTTATCAAAACTTGACCAAATTCATATGGGACCAATCTGAAAGTATATCGTTTCAAACAAAAATAATTTTTCTATACTAATATTTTATAGATACATTCGAAAGTAACTCTGTCTGTCTGTATGTTACCTTTTCACGCCTAAATCACTGAATGGATTTCTATAAAATTTGGCAAGGAGGTGGATGGCATGCTGGGGAAGGACATAGGCTACTTTTTGTTTCAAAAATAATCCTACAGGGGATGATATAGGGGATCAAAGTTTGTATGGAAAGCCCAGCATTTCCAAAGTTAGCGATATGGAAATTCAAATGAATGCTTTTGCTAGGAAATAAAGATTTATGTGGTTCAGCATTTTTGAAAGATCATCCCCTAAGGGGGTAAAATAAGGGGAAGATTTTAAAAATCCCAAATAATATTAAAGTTTTGTGTACCTCTTTTTAAGAGATTTAAGGGATTGGAAATGTAGTCATAGTTCGTATCTTGACTTCTTGAAGTAACATTTTAGTCTTTATTTTTAATTGACTTCAAAAAAGGAGAAGGTTCTCAATTCGGTTGTATGTTTTTTAAATTTATTTTTTAAATGTTTTGTTACCTCAGTACTCCGTCATTTAACAACCGATAGGGAAAATTATTTTTTATTTGAAAGGACAGACTTACAGATTGGTCCCATTTTTATGAAAGTCTAGTTCTGATGATAGGATCCATGAGAAATTGAGGGAACTCCTCAAATATTATAGGCATACACATAGCGATTTTGATATTTTCATCAACAAGTCAAGCATTTGCATTCAGAAAGTATCATTTGGTGGAGTGGAAGTGATGAAGAAGACCACAGTTGATGGCCACGGGAACTCCTCAATGATAAGTATTTCACGGGTGGCGAAAAGGTATCTCGATTAAGATAGTTAAGCGACTATGAAGAAACAAATTGAAATTAATGGTTCTGATGAAATTGGTACCATCGAACTGGTCTGATGATGAAGCCGGAAGGTGGGCACCGGAACTCCGTAATAAAACAATGTATCCTAGCCGTGTTTGGGCTTTTTGGAATTGTCATGAGACGCACTCTAGCCATAAATGATTTTAATGGTAATATGCTTCTAATTGCGCTATTTGAGTAGTATGTTATGTGTGGTCTTGATTGTCAGAAGACAGATTTCGTCAACGATCTGTCGTGTGGTTGATTTAACAATTTGTTGCCGGCGGCGTCCAAACCTGATAATAATACGCCTTCCAAACTTCTGTCAAGACTTAGCGCGACATATATTTGCCATTTTCCAAAGTTTTTATTTGAAAGAGTATACTAAGGGATACTCCCGATGTGGCATATAAATTTGGTCAAATTCTGATGAGTAGTTTTTGAGTTAGCTGTAATTGTACGTATTTTTTTTCCATTTGGCGTATGTTGATGACGTTACAATAACTTCATGTCACTGTTATTTACTTAGCTAATATACGAATTTGGGTGGGAAAGGAACCACAACTAAAAAGTGGAAAATAAAAACTTACTTATAAAAAAAAACAACCGACTTCTTTTTTCGTTCGTTCGTCGTTCTGTCTTTTACTGAAAATAGGTTATTGGGTTCGGCCGTAAATGCGCGCTGGTTGCTAGATTTTAGACATGTTATTTAATATAGCTTCTGCCTGTGACTTCGTCCGCGTGAAACTATGACATTTGGCAATTCTATAGCTTCCCATTAGTGATAGACTTTTTGGAATCGGATCATTGGTTAAGAAGATACAAAGAGGGGCTCGTGGCTAAGTAATAACAGCCTCACAGGTCGATCGATCAGGTTAATCTACGCTTGCCGTGGTCGGTCCGTGGATGGGTGACCATCTTTACATACCGAGACTCCCCGTGCCTTGGAAAGCATGTCATTACCATTGGTCCCGGCTGTCATTCTTGGATCTTTGACAGTCGTTACGGGTCGTCAGAAGCCCGAAACAACAGACAACCAGTCTTACCAAGGGGTATTGACTAACTGGGTTGTGGTGGTCAGATAGGCAGTCGCTCTATGTAAAATACTGGTATTCAGCTGCATCCGGTTAGACTGGAAGCCGACCTCAACATAGTTGGGAAAAGGCTAGGCAGATTATGATGATTTCCGAAGATACAAACTCACATATTTTACCTCTTTAAAATATTAGTATAGATTGTTAACAAAGGGAAAACCTGTATAATGAAAGTTTTCTAACATTTTGACACATTTCCTGCACAGTCAAATAGGCGTGTTTTAATCATGTCGCAGAATAAATTAAGACATTCGGTGGCATATTCTAATTGCGGTACAAGGCTGTCAAATTTGTAATACTTATTTGAATAATTCACGCATAAATTATTTCCTATTTTGGTACGAAATACGACTGCCGTAAGTATTTGATTTATTTTTGCCTTGTTTAAGTAAGTGACTACAAAAACATTCAAATATAGTAGGGACTGTATTATGTTTTTATGTAAAAAAATTTCTTGGCATTAATTTTCTGAAGCAAGCTTTTAAGGCTTTGTTCTAAATTAAATGGTTCTTGATCGCCTTTTCTTTTTTTCTTTGGCAACTGAGCTGATGTCGGATATTCTGCCAGCGTCATGCCATTATTTTAATGTAGAAAGGTACAGAGTTTTGACGACATTTTAATTTTTGACATACCTACCTAATTACTCGCATAGAAAACGATATATAAAAAAAAGAAAGAATCTTACCATTGGCGGCTATGGTTTTTATTGAAAAGAAGACAGTATAGACATCTAGCGGTTCTAAAAGTTTTCTTTAGTCTATTAGTTAAATATTACTTCGTTGGTCTAGCGGTCGTTAGCACGCCTACTGAGTGTGAGGTCCTAGGTTCGATTCTCAGGTCGGGTAAAGTGTTGTTGGGGACTTATACATCATCATCTGCCTAGCCTTTTCCCAACTATATTGGGGTCGGCTTCCAGTCTAAACCGGATGCAGCTGAATACCAGTATTTTACATGGAGCGACTGCCTATCTGACCTCCACAACCCAGTTACTGGGTAATACGATACCCCTTGGTAAGACTGGTTGTCAGACTTTCGGGCTTCTGACGACCCGTAACGACTGTCAAAGATCCACGAATGACAGCCGGGACCAACGGCTTAACGTGCTTTCCGAGGCACGGAGGAGTCTCGGTATGTAAAGATGGTCACCCATCCACGGACCAACCCCGGCAAGCGTAGCTTAACCTGATGGATCGACCCGTGCGGCTGTTATTACTTAGCCACGAGCTCCTCCCTTATACATATTGTACATATAATTGGCGAAATGTGGAACCCAACGGAAAATACAGGCGTCATGCTATGTTATGTTAAATTAATTTATTTCTGTAAGTAGGTTTGTACAAACACGTCAATCATATTTTTTTAAACTAGTTGTGCCCGGTGTTTCCTATCTGACAACTCTGAGAAGAAAGGCCGAAACAAACTCAGAGGTCACAGTCTCTTTTAAATTCCAGACATAATCTTGGTCAGATCATGTGAAGACCATGTAGATTGGTGTCTGAAATGGTCTTTTGAGAAATTAACCACACAGATTGAGTGGACCTGTCCAGTCAGTGCACGCATCTGTCAGTAATCGTACAGCTCAACTCAGAACTTAAGGAGCTCAACGATTCGACGAACAATACCACAGAAAGGACATTTGGGTAGGCTGCATAAATTACTCAAACTGCCCAACCATGATTAAAAGTAACTGAGAGAAAAAAGAACAAAAAAAAAAAAACAAGGGCTCACATAGTCTTCACACACAAATATTTTGTGGAGTCGATTGAAAATAACTCAAAAACAAATCATATTAGTACGCCAATTAACAGTCACGTTATTGAAAATCCAACTTCGCAATCCCTATTTATGCTACCAGTTTCAGATTCTGATATTATAAAAGCAATAAATGGCTTAAAAAATACAAATACTGTAGGATACGATGGTATATCAACTAAGGTAATAAAATACGTAAAGGAAACCGTAGCGTCACCACTATCATACATAATTAATCTTTGCATTTCTGAGGGTGTATTCCCAGATAGTCTCAAGAAAGTAGTAATTAAACCCATTTATAAATAAAATCACAAAACTGAAATAAAAAATTACAGGCCTATTGCGAAAATACCCGTTTTCTCAAAGGTTATTGAAAAAATAATATATAACTCAATATACACATACTTCGAAAAATTTCAGTTATTTTGCCCCGAACAAAAAGGATTTAGAAAATATACTACTATAAATATGGCATTATTTGACTTGCTATCAAGTATAATGACTTCTGTAGACAAAAGAAAGCCTATGTGTTCCATCTTCACGGATATGACAAAAGCTTTTGATTTTGTAGATCATAAGATCTTGCTGCAAAAATTACATGGATACGGTATTCGAGGAAACATCCATAAACTCTTAGAGTCATATCTGAGTGATAGGACACAATGCACAGAAATTTCTAGAATTTCTCCCACTAGCAAATTAGAAACTTCGTATATCTCTGAAGCAAGATCTGTTAAATATGGCGTGCCTCAAGGCAGCGTATTGGGGCCCCCACTCTTCTTAATATATATTAATGATCTCCCAAAAAATTCGGGGAACCAAATGGTACTTTTCGCTGATGACAGTACGGCTATAATACAATGCACTGATCCAGACAATTATCGAAACGAAATCAATAACTCTCTAAATAATATTATAACTTGGCTTAACAATAACAACCTTGTAATGAATTTGACGAAAACAAAAATTATGCAATTTCATCAAAGGCGTGAGCATCCACTATTAAATATAACCTATAATGAATGTAAAATAGAAGAAGTCACGAGTGCGAAATTCTTAGGTATAACTTTAGACCACAAATTAACCTGGAAACCTCACCTAGAGGAAATTTGCAAGCGCCTGAGTAAATCTGCGTATCTACTATTACAACTATCCAAGAGAGTAAATACTGAGACTCTACTAATAGCCTATCATGGACTTGTAGTCTCTATTCTACGGTATGGTGTTGTTTTTTGGGGGCAGTCAACAAACAGGGAATTTGTATTCAGGATGCAAAAAAGATGTGTACGATCCATGTGTAATTTAAAACTAACAGACAGCTGCGCTCCCTACTTTAAGAAATTTAAGATTTTAACGTTACCAGCTCTATATATATTGGAAACTGCATTGTTTGTAAAATCAAATCCGCATTTATTTACTAATTGTCAGCAGTTAAGAAGACCCCAATCCGTTCTCAATATAAAAATCAATTATGTACGACAAAATGCAATACGTCACTAATGAAAAAGAGCTTCTTTGGTGCTGCTCCCAAAATTTACAATAAAATACCCGATATCATAAGAAGCATGCCATTAAAAAAATTCAAAAAGTGTTTTCATAAATTATTAGTTGAAAAATGTTACTATGCCCTAGATGATTACTTAAATGATAAAACACTGTAAATATTGTACCTATTAATAATCTAATAAAGGGTTTTCCAATAGGGACGGGTCGATGTTGACAGTCTGTGGCAGCCATACTATTTTAGTGGGATCTGTAAAATATGTTGTATATTATGCAGTCAGTGATGCCAAATCACCATGGCAAGTTACACGGTTGAGCAGCATGTGCAAATGATAAAACTTTATTATCAAAATGAGTGTTCGTTAGTGCAAACGTTGCGCGCATTGCGCCCATTTTACGGCAGACGCGGTGGCCCTTCAAAGTCCACTCTCCAACGATTGGTGACTAAATTTAAGACGACCGGTTCGGTAAACAACCAACCAACACCTTTACGTCAAAGGAACGCCAGATCGGCCGAGAACATCGCCGCTGTACGTGAGAGTGTTCAGGAGACTCCGAGGCAGTCGATTTCTCGCCGTGCTCAAGAACTCGGCCTTTCGCAGACCTCAACGACACAATCGACATTCTGCATGAACGGTTTGAGGGTAGAGTTATCTCTCGCAGAGGTAACGTGAATTGACCACCAAGATCGTGTGATTTGACTCCGCTAGACTTTTTCTTGTGGGGTTTTCTGAAGTCGCAGGTCTATGCCAATAAACCACATTCGACCGTTGCCCTGAAAGCCAACATTACGCAGGCCATCGCTCGGATTCAGCCGGATTATGCAGCAGAGTCATTAAAAATTGGACCTCTTGGATTCGTGCCACCATACGAAGCCGCTGCGGACATTTTGACGATGTCATATTCCATCCATAATGGCATAAATGGGCCTTTTAAATAAAAAATAAATTTCGTTAATATCTCACACACATCTTGTTTTATTCAATTTTAACATCGACCCGTCCTTGTTGAAAGACCCTTTATATTGCATGCATGTATCTTCTTTTGTCTCGATATTTTTTTGTTTATTTTTTAAAGTGTTTTTCTTTTTTTGTTTTTGTCATTATTTTAAATAGTCGTCACTAAAATTTGTATGTCATCAAGACAGAACATAGCGCAACATATTATAAATTATATAAGACCTTGACCTGTAACCTATGTTTTACAAATAAATAATTCTGATTCTGATTCACAATAATTAAAATATTATAATACTTTACAAAGTAAATATTCATGTGATTGTATATATAAGGTGTATCTATTCATTCACGAAATCTCTTAAGGGGTCATTGTACTCATCAATATGAACAACTTTTACTCTGGGACCAAACTTGAAATCGCGAAAAAAATCATCTGTTCCGTACATTTATGTTCGCATAACTCGTCAAAATGTAGGGACCAGCAGATTTTTATTTCGCGATTTCAGGGCTGGTCCCATAGTAAAGTTGTTCATATTGATGAGTACAATGACCCTTTAAGAGATTTCGTGTATGAATAGATACACCTTATATAAAAGTTGTTAGTGTTGTAAGTTATATATTGTTCCAAATAGAGGGTTAATATCATCATCATCCACAGCCCGACAACACCTATTGCTGGGCATGGCCACTCTTTTCTTGTACCACTTGTGCCAATCCCGACGCTCCTGTGCCAGCCTCATCCAGGTACTACCCGCGATAGCAACAATGTCGTCTGCCCATCTCGCCGCCGGACGACCGACTGACGACGCGGCGATGACCGACGACCGAGGATTTTAGCGAGTAACTTGTATTACTAAGAGAGGACGTTAAAGGGACGGTGGTTAGTTTTAAAATGATGGATTTCAAAACTTTTTTGTAGATGCTGGTGACTATAGCATTCTTCCGTTGTTCTGGGTTTTGGACATCATACATAACCCTATTAAAAAGTTCCACGAGGACCTTTTGAACTGGTTCGCCACCTGCTCGTATCGGTTCAACGGTGATTCCATCCTCACGGAGACTTATATTCATGTCGTGTTTTTATGTCGTGTAGGGCTTTTATGACCTCACATGGTAAAATAGAGTTAAGTGTTAATATAGTATAATAATCTATACATACATACCTACATATATACATTGACACATACATATATAGGTATACATACTACATACAAATAAATTAAATTAAAATTTCTGTTTGTAATGCCAAAATAACAGCTTTTTACTAAATGCAGATGAAAGTGAGATATATGTATATACAGACAGATATAACAAAAATGGTACTTATAACAAAAAAAAAACATTTTTTAAAAATTTTGTCGGTCTGTCTGTTTGTCTGTTGGACCGATTTTGACGAGACTTTCACTGGCAGATAGCTGATATTATAAGGAGTAAATTAGGCTACTTCTATTTTGAAAAATAATTAGGGTTCCGCGCAAAAAAAATTAAAACCCATGAAATTGTGAACAAAAATAATAACTCTAGAATTAATTTGAAAAATTCTTTTTGCATTTGCTAGCTCAATTCTAGAGGATGGTTATAATCTATTTAACATCACGCTACGACCTTTAGGAGCCGAGAAAAAAGGAAAAAAAGTCAGAAAGAACGCTAAGTGAAAAAAAAGTAATAACGCAGGCGGTCGATGCAACACGGGGCGGGTCGGGGGAATTTATTAAATGTGGCTCTTATTTGAATCTTACGACTTCCATGCGAACGAAGTTGCGGGGCACAGCTAGTATTAGATTTAGACAGACACTCAATGTTTCACAAGTGTCTGTGTTATCAGACAAATAAAGTGTTTTCTAATTTATTTTGTAAACACAATCTTCTGTTTTGATTCATTTTCGTACGCGTGGGAATGTAGCGCATTGTTTAAATATGAATTCGTTTCTTTAACAACTTCTATTTTATTTACATTTAAATTAAAATGTGATGTGGGTGAAAATAGACCTATTTTTTTTAATACACTTAGTCGCAAGTGAGTTATCTGTCTGGTAACTAATGTCCCATATAATGCCTAATCATCATATGCCCAGCCTTTTCCCAACTATATTGAAAGCGGCTTCCAGTCAAACTGGATGCAGCTGAATACCAGTATTTTACATGGGGCGACTGCCTATCTGACCTCCACAAACCAGTGACTGGGTAATACGATACCCCTTGGTAAGACTGGTTGTCAGACTTTCGGGCTTCTGACGACCCGTAGCGACTGTCAAAGATCCACGAATGACAGCCGGGACCAACGGCTTAACGTGCTTTCCGAAGCACGGAGGGGTCTTGATATGGTCACCCATCCACAGACAAACCGCTGCAAGCGTAGCTTTACCCAATCGATCGACCCGCGTGGCTGTTATTACTTAGCCACAAGCCCCCCCACAAGTACCTACCTAAAACTAAGTATTATATAGTTCACATGAGGCATTTTCAATTATACCATACACACTGTTTTACAAATAGTTATTTCGACGACCAACATTAAGTTCTACAAGTTATTCTGTTTCCTACTGCTATTTTCTCTACTAATTAATTTCATTGCAGTTTCCAAGAAAATTAAATTAGTTCCTGGAGACAGAACACGGAGAGAGTCATCCCTATTTATTTTCATACTGTCATGACGGGTTACTTTCGACTCTAGGGCTAAACTTTGGCCCATATTGAGACAAATATTTGAACTGCCCGCCGTGTCGCGACCACACATTAACCAAACGTCGTATTTCATAAGTACGAATAGTTTGATTCCGAGAGTTTGTACTCATACATCTACAGGGTTATTTTAAATTGGCTAGCTAAACTCCGCAGACGAGATGAGCCGATACTCATCATGTTTAGATATCGATATACTAAACATGATAAAAGAAAAAAAAAATTGTGGGCAGTTGTTATATTTACTTAAAATAAGAGTTAAAAAATCTGTTTCTTTTTTTGTGTTAACTTCACAGACGTGATGGGTATCGATATCTAAACACAATAAAACATAAGAAAACAGTTTTTCTCAACTCATACTTCAAGTAACAACACTAACAGCGGTTGTTGACCTCCCAAAAAAATCTATTCTTTTTATTTTTTATTTTATTGTGTTTAAATATTGATACCCATCGTGTCTGCGGAGTTTCGCTAGCCAATATAAAATAGGTAACCCTGAATATCTATACATATTATAAATTAAAATCGCCTTTCGTGTCTTTGTGACCGCGTTATTCTTCTAAACTACGCAAAGGGTTTTGATGCGGTTTTCTCCATGATTTATAGAATTTAATCCGGAACGTTTATGTGCATAATATTAAAGTTACATACCTATGTATATGAAAGAAATCTCGATGTTTTGTCAAGTTGTAAAAGCCGTGTGTAGCAGGGGCGGGTCACTAGTCAACAAATAAATGGCCCCTTAATTTAAGGTCCCTTTAGTATTTCTTTTCAATGTCGCGTTATACAGGGCATTTTTTTAACCACTATCCAAATTTTCGCAGGGTGCTCTACCCATGAATACGAACAACTTTCACTATGGGACCAACTCTGAAATCACGAAAAAAATCAGCTGTTTCATACATTTTGGTCGAGTAGGTATTGAACTTTTGTATGAATCAGCTGATTTTTTCTTCGTGATTTCAGAGTTGGTCCCATAGTAAAATTTGTTCATATTCATGGGTAGAACACCCTGCGAAAATTTGGATAGTGATTAAAAAATGCCCTGTATTTTCTTACGAAAGATTTCGTCTAGTATTCTTTATTATTGTTGCTACGTGAAAATATACTGTTTTCAATGCTAATTAGTTAGCGGAGCGGCCAGCAACTTAGATTCTTCTAAGCTAAATACAACAAACAGGAAAATAATCATACTAATCATGAATATATTGTGTAATAATTAAAAATATCCATGTAGGTATTGGATTTAATAACATCTAAGTAATTTTAATAACATCGAATGTTCCAGAAGCGACACTTGTTGGAATTGTGCTTTATTTTTTATTCTAACTAAACTATTTTCTTTTGTAAATCAATCAAAACTGAACTGAAAGTCAGGGGGCCAACCACCACCTCTTAAAGCAGTATCATTTTAATGTTACTTCAGTGTGAGAAAGAGATGGAGCTATACAGGACGTGTAGCTCCATCTCTTTCCCACACTGAAGTAAGATTACAATAATACTGCTTTAAGAGGTGGTGGTCTAGCTCCAGATCGGCGTTAGTTTGTGCAAGTGCACATTGGCACACATTAATATTTAACGTTGACTCTACGTGATGGATTTTTGAGAGTTTTCGCTTTGGAGTGAGTTCATGAGTTAAGAGTGGTCAATCTTACGCAGTGCAAGTGACATGCGCCATGTCTGACAACGATACCAGTGTTTATGGTTCTACAGTGAGTGATGAATATTTTCAAGATGATACTGATCGGAAGCAAGAGGGTTTAACGTTCAGGACAGTATATTATATCGAGGACATTATACACTTCATTGTGCTTGTGCTGGGGCTATGTGCGTTGGTATACGGCGTGACTTCATGTTACATCATGAAGAAGTTTCGTAATTATAGAAATTATGTGTATCTCAATGCAATTTTGGCAAACTTTTTGCTTTATTCAACAATCAAACTGCTGGTCAATCACGAAGAGCTTGGTTTAAAAACACTATATGAACCTAGTAGTATATGGACGTACAGAATAATTCATAATCTATATTTATACTTACTAACAGTAAAGAACCACTGGTTGGTAGTTATAAGTCATATGTTTTATGTAGACTTTGTAAAAGTTTTCAATGGGAATATCCGAAGTAAATATTTAAAAAGTAGCCTCTTTGCTTGGGGCGTTGCTTTAACCTCTCGAATGTCTTATGTATGTATCAATATGTATCAATAATCATGTTTATCTGTGTATATTTTTGTTGTTTACCTAAAATAAATACGTATTACTCTGTTGACGTTCCAAATCAGATTTCACTCATAAGTCAAATATTACCTTTGATAATCAACTTTTGTTTTTACATTATTATTGTATTTTCACTTTGTCGTAGTTTCAACACGAGCGCACATACAGCTGCTAACATCTGGCGTCGCTTGTATATAGCCACTTTTATATTTATATTGAGCGACGTGTTATTATTGTCCGATTATGTGATAACCGTATTAGGTTACATTTTCCAAACCAACTCGACAACAAGGGCTCTTATAGGAATGATATTAAATAACTTAAACGCAATAATATTACCCGTTTTTTTGGTCGTTGTAAAGTGTAACCGAGAAAATTGGTACGAGTTTTATTTAAAAAAAACTGGCCAAACCCTACAAGTCGGAAACGCTCAGTAAGGGTTACATACGTAAAGTTACAATAGTAGTCTGCATTGACTATTTTCACTTACAAAGGAAAACTAAATAAAATTTCATAAACAAGACTTATTTGTTAAGGTACCTCCACACAGCAGATAAAAATGTTAGATAACGATTTTTAACACGAAAACTTCATAACATCACGCCTATAATTCCCGTGTTAAAAATATGATGTAATCTAGTCTAAGATTTTTTAACCTTAACAATGATTATTTGTGACAATTAATATCAGATGGAAGGCACCGCCAAGGCCGGCCCAGAAAGAGGTGATGTGGTGACCTGGACGCGTACCGCGAGGGATGGTTCGAGGTGGTGCGTTAAAAGAATTCTTGGGAGGGCTTGAGGGAGACCTTTGCTCAACAGTGGGACAATATAGGCGAAGCAAAACAAAATGTCACTTAGTTAAGTTATGAACTAAGATACACTAAGAGACTACTAAGTGTACAGATCTAGTAGAATCGCTTGTTTTTTTAAGTAACTTTTTGAACTTGCCGATTAAGAATCTAACGAAGTAGGTATGTATGTAGGTACCTACTTACACAAGTTATAATAATTTTAATGAATGTAAGATGACTGTAGTTTTATTTATGTGAGTAATGTACCTACTTATTAATTAATTTAGTTATAATAGTATTATTGTGTGAATAGGTATTTGGTTATTAACATACATAATTCTTAAATAGGTATATTAACAAAATATGGATCACTGTGTCTGAAGTAAATAAATAATTATAATATAAGTAATTAAATGCCTACCTATATTATCTATACACTTATATACTTGTCTGTTTGTAATGTCAAAATAACAGCTCTTTATTAAATGCATATGAAAGTACATATATACGGTACTTATAACAAGAAAACAATTTTTAAAATTGTTGTCTGTGTGTCTGTTCCGGCTAATGTCCGAAACGGCCGGACCAATTTTGACGGCACTTTCAGGCAGATAGCCGATGTTATATGGAGTAACTTGGGCTACTTTTATTTTAGAATAAGAATTAGGGTTCCGTTGGTAGCCCGATTCTCGAGGGTGGTTATAGGCTATCTAACATTACGACCCTTAGGAGCCGAGTAAAAAGAAAAAGTCAGAAAGAACGCTAAGCGAAAACGAAGTAACAGTGCGGGCGAGCGATACAACGCGGTGGGTCGGGGGGTGAGGGAGTTGTATTAAAATGTGGCTGTTATTTTAATATATTGTGTATCTTACGACTTCCACGCGAACGAAGTCGCGGGGCACAGCTAGTGCTTCCTATAGTTGTTGGCGGTATGGAAAATGTTGGAAAAATTTAATTTTCCTTTTGTGGTTCATAATTTGATGATCATTGAAGTGGTGTGGTATTGAAATTTATCTCGAAGTTCAGATGAAATTAATTTAAAGTATTTTTTTTTCAGTTTCAATGGAATGAAAAATTGCTTACAAATTACAAAAGTACTTGTTACGAGGAATATTAATGAAAATACAATTTTTTGTGAATTCAAATAGAAATCTTAATAAACTGCTTAAACTTGTAATTGTACCAACTTGATTTATTTCTTTTGAAAGCGTTATTTAGTAGACAATTTTTAAAAAAAACTACTACAATTAATTTGGACATCTTAATGAAAGAGACGAAATTTTTGTTTTAATAAGTTTTAATGAAGACTAATGTCATGGGTTATTTAAAAAGAAGACCTAGTTTCACCATACCATGTTAGTTAGTTTAATCTTCTGTTAAAATGTTAACGGGACATTAAGAGGCTACTATTCATTTCCCGTGAACATTTCACCAAGCGCTAATCTGTCTTAATCAGGCGTTCAATTTAATTGCTGCCCTAGAGGCCCGTTATCTTACTAACCGACATTTAGTCAGTTGTCAAAATCATTGAAATAAAAATCGCGAGTCTATACTATACGGCTAGCTAAAATGATGCATTTTCAGTGAACATTGACATGTGACATTGCGACCTTTTATTTTGGTTGCTTTGACAACTGACCGATATAAGAGTGAATGATAAATTATAATACATCCTAACGCCAGGTTTGCAATTTTTTTCTGGTGGAACGTAAATACCATTAACATCGATGTTTATTTTAATAGCTGATTTATTAATGTCTGATTATGAACAGTTTGGTGAAACTAGGTCTAAACCTCTTAACTATTACTTAAGTGGTATTAAATTAAAAGAATTTAAGTTCCTTATCTTAAATCTAACTAGTTGGGAAAAGGCTAGGCAGGTTCATTGATTTTAGAACAAAGGAAAACGATTTTTAGAAATATGTAAATATTTTTGTCGTATTAATATTGTTTGATTACTACCTACCATTATTTTAAAACAAAAACTTGAAACTCTTAATATTTTGCTAATTTTTAATCAACAGTAGAGAAGAAAAAATTGTTAAGCACCTTAGGTGATCATATAATATAAATACAAGGTGGAACAGGACTTTTGACATTCCTTTAAACCACGTAAAGAGTATCATTTTCTTTACCCGTATACAAAAAATCAGTCAAATCTAATGAATACTTTAGCTACAGGAAATTATTTTTCAACATGATATAGACCTGATTCCGTAATAATTTACAAAAACAAAACAAAGAAATGTTAAAATAAGAAAATGAAAAATAATTTCCTGTGGCTAATCATCGTAAAAATTCACGAAAAAAAATTATTAAGACAATTCATTTTCTCACACATTATTAATGTAACTAGCCCGACTTCATATCTCTGATACAAGACAAGAACAAAATACGGACCAAAATGAAAATGGCGTTGTATGCTGGTTCCGGTAATGCCAGTAGATGGCGTTGTGTGCATTATCCTTTGAATGCGCTTGGAAAAGTTGCCCGGAAAATGGGAAAATTTGGGAGAAACTGAAAGTGCTTTTTCTATGCGATTTTTGTATGTACTCAAGACCATATTATTGAAATTTTGACAGGACAACGTCTGTCGGGTTAACTAGAGTAGTATATAGGTATACTGACAAGAATGATGACGACAACGATATGTTTGCGGATGAAGAAGATTTTGTTGGCTTATCAGAATTACTGTGAGAGGGATTCATGTTGTTAATTATTTGGTTTTTATGTTTTAACCTGAAATTTATAATTTTATATATTTTTTATGTGTATGTGTCTCTGTCTTTAACCTGTGGAACTGCGAAGTAAACTCAATATATTTTCTAGGGAGCCCACGATGACGCCCTGGGGAGGGATTTATCAATTGGGAGCTAGCCTTAGAGGGAACTGGATATAACGGATGGTACTGTATGAAATTTTTTGATTATTGTATCGTATTATGTAGATTAGGAAGATTTGGTACAGATTTGTCAAAGTCAAAGTCAAAGATCTTTATTGTGAGACATTGATTACAGAGTTGTTAATAACGTAATTAAATAATAATATAATAATAATACATTTATTTACTCCCAGAAATGCACGAACATTACATTAAACAGGAAATAAATAAAAAAATGGCTTAAGCTAAGTGATTCACAGTAAAAAAGACCCTGACCTCTAAACTAGGTAAAAACCTGTATCTTAGAAGTCAATGTACCTTCAAAATTATGCATGGATATCCATTCATTCATTATAAGGCTTATTATATAATAAGCCTTATAATTTATACCTAGATAGGACACAATGATATACAAAGTAAAATAGTAAAAAAAACGAACATAAAATATACAATGCAAAGTTAGGTTTATAGTTTAGGTTAATAGGGGAATATAATAAAAAGCAGGAACATATTAAAAGAGAGAAAAATAAAACTGATTTTGATTAACTAATTAATTGCTGAAGTGTGTTTGATATTGAGTGAGTGAGAGTATTTGTGAGTAAGCGTGTGTGTGTGTGAGTAGGTATGTGTTTGTAAAAGAGGTTGTGAGCGAGATGTATGTAGGTATATTAAATTCAACTTAAGATTTATCAATTGGGAGCTAGCCTTAGAGGGAACTGGATATAACGGATGGTACTGTATGAAATTTTTTGATTATTGTATCGTATTATGTAGATTAGGAAGATTTGGTACAGATTTGTCAAAGTCAAAGTCAAAGATCTTTATTGTGAGACATTGATTACAGAGTTGTTAATAACGTAATTAAATAATAATATAATAATAATACATTTATTTACTCCCAGAAATGCACGAACATTACATTAAACAGGAAATAAATAAAAAAATGGCTTAAGCTAAGTGATTCACAGTAAAAAAGACCCTGACCTCTAAACTAGGTAAAAACCTGTATCTTAGAAGTCAATGTACCTTCAAAATTATGCATGGATATCCATTCATTCATTATAAGGCTTATTATATAATAAGCCTTATAATTTATACCTAGATAGGACACAATGATATACAAAGTAAAATAGTAAAAAAAACGAACATAAAATATACAATGCAAAGTTAGGTTTATAGTTTAGGTTAATAGGGGAATATAATAAAAAGCAGGAACATATTAAAAGAGAGAAAAATAAAACTGATTTTGATTAACTAATTAATTGCTGAAGTGTGTTTGATATTGAGTGAGTGAGAGTATTTGTGAGTAAGCGTGTGTGTGTGTGAGTAGGTATGTGTTTGTAAAAGAGGTTGTGAGCGAGATGTATGTAGGTATATTAAATTCAACTTAAGGATGTATTTAATTTTAAGCTATAAAAGCCTATCTGTTAAGGTTGGAATAGTTACCGACTAAAAGATCCTCAGTCATACGGTAGGTAAGTTTTTGCAGATATAGTTGTAACTCAGATTTACACTGGTATTTAGTTTTTGGGAAAATGTTTAATAATTTATTTAACTGGTTGTAAAGTTTCGTACTGTTGATGTAGTAGTGCCTTTTAGCGAAGGAAGTTTTATATGACTAACGGGAAGACTGTGTGTTTGACCCTACCTTTTGGCTCTGATAACGGACGAGTTGAGTGCTTACGGAGCATGGACTGGAGGGTATACAGTTGCCTGACTGATAGCACTTTGGATTCTGCATATAACTGTGCTGTAGAGTATCTCAACGGCCGAGAGAGTAGGACTTTCAGTACGGCTCTCAGAGCTCGTTCTAGTCGTAAAAAATTATTTTCTCTGGCTCCACCCCAAGCTGGAATACAGTACACTAAAATGGATTGGCACAATGCGTAATATACGACTTTAAGGGTGTCCGTATCGGCAGAATTGCGTAATTTTTTAAAGACATAAATGAGTTTGCGAGTTGGGTGTTGACCGTGTTAATTAAAGTTATTAATAATAACCTTCTTTACTGACAACCTTACCTATTTGATTTACAGCCGGAAAATCTAGAATAAATCGCATTCCAGCCAATTGTAGGGCAGAATGGCGCCTACCACACGTAGCTTCGAACGAACCCTTATCAGATCGTAGGGGGAACTGGCGGACCCCCAAACTGGGTTAATGAAGGACTTTTTATGCCCTTTTTTTTCGTAAATAACGTTTTTATATGTAAGCGGGTCATTCATATACGATATATTTTATAGTAGTCAACCACAATGTTGCACTTACCTGAAAAATGTTTTTGGGAAATGGATAATGTTGAGTGCATATTCTTACGTAAAGATTTGTAATGAAGATTATAATGATGATTTGTGATGATTATAATTCTGTAAAACACATTTGTTAACAATCAAATTTTGATCTACGTACAACTAAACAATGAGCTGCAAATGCAAGAAACGTAGGAAAATTTGAATGTCGCGGGATTCCTAAGCCCCCGGCCCCCCCTTAAGTGGGGAAATTCATTTATCTGTCATAAAGGTATTGTAGAAAAGGTCAAACGATGAAGAGACATAACTATCGCAATCCGTATCAATGAAATCTTATGTAAACGACATTTTAATTTTACTTTCTAGAATCAGCAGGTTGAAATCGATCTAATTCTATAGAAGTTGCAATGTCAGCCAAGAGTACGTAGGTATTTGATTATAGAGTACGATAATTATAGACGAAGAGCTAGTCTTAGCCTGTATAATATCGATAATTATAGACGAAGAGCTAGTCTTAGCCTGTATAATATCGATAATTATAGACGAAGAGCTAGTCTTAGCCTGTATAATATCTATAGGCCTTTTATCAGTTGTAATGTATTTCTTTTGATATAAATTTCGGGTATGGAATTACGAAACGACTCGCGCTACGATCCTTTCATTACAAAGTCAATGTCAAAAGTCAAATCATTTGTTTCAATAAGGCTATTAAAAGGTAATTTTGAATGTCCAAAATTTACTAGATTCTATATGCTCCTTTGAAAAGGTAGTTTCATAGAAGAATGGGCATGAAACTCATAGATCAACATCATCATAGTCATCATCGTTTCATAGGACTACTGATAAACCGCCGAAGTGTGTGTCGGACCACGCACAATGAAGGAGTGAAGTTGGGATGAAAAAAGAAGAGACAGAATTATCCCTAGAACAAACTTAACATTGTAGTTAAAAGTCATGTTCTCCCATACCTTCCAACTGCAAATGTAAGTTTGTACGCACAACATTGAGAGATTTACCGTGTTATTTCAAGACCATAGACTTCTTGATTTTCCTGTAATATTTAAGTAGAGAACAATTTTTTTTTCAAAATTTTAGACTCAGTAGTTTCGGAGATAAGGGATATGGTCAATGTTCGTCTAATTTCTTAAATAACTTGTTCGAAAAACTTTTTTTTAATTTTATTATTTGTAAAAGGAAACCCCATATTCAAAATTCATTTATTTACGTTACACGTCCGTGTTTGGGTCACAGAAATTCATAACTGTACCAAATTTCAACTTAACCAGTCCATTAGATTCAGAGCAAATAGGCTGTGACAGACAGACAGACAGACGTACGGACAGATACCCCAGTGATTCTATATGGGTTCCGTTTTTTTACGGAACCCTAAAAAAGAAAAATAATGAGTATTCTATCTATGTATCTATCTAGATATCCACGAAGCTTTCTTAAACCGCAAGCCAGAGTTGGCTAAGATTAGTTGGAAATAACAACGTTACATAGGGCTAATGTTATTGTTTCACTGCAAGGTAAAAGCCTCCTCTCATAAAACAACATCTTAATGTTAAGTCACATTGGTCAGTCACTTTTCTGAAACAAAATACCGATGTGAGTTTTTTTCTCGTCAGTACCAAGAAACGGGTCAATAAACCTTCAAGCCACCGTGACATTTTGAAGTAACACTACGAATATATCGCGACAAAATAAATGAAACCGCTTAGTCTTGCCGACGCCAAGGATATTTCAAATAAGCAAAGCTGAGACCATTTCCTAGTAAGAAAATCGTCTGAGAGACATTAGTATCGCGAGAACGCAAACGTCGAAATGATCGATGAAATATAATTTGTCACAGCTTATCCTCTTGTCTAAAGAGAGGATTGAAGGGAAGACGGGAATTTGTCGAGAAACGTTTTATTTTTATTGATGGCAACACTGAAATTTTAATGGGAGGTTTAATTTTTGGAGGGAATTTAAATGTTCATAATTCAAAAGTTTGAAGAAGTAGAGAAATCATGAGATATCCATTTTAATAATGAAAATGTTGTGAAATGAAAAGAAATAGGTAACCTAAACATACGAAATACCTTGGCAATCAAATGGGGTTGCATACCTTGTAAATTTTGGCTCAAACATTCATGAAATTCATGCAATTCACGTTAAGTAAACTTAGCCCGGAAGGCAGATATTGTATTCAAATGTTCGGAATGGTACAATTTCTATAAGATTAATAGTAAGACCTACTTACCATCAGGCACATACACGTTCAAAAACAGACAGTCCTCTGAATACTCCTTTTTCTTCTTATCTTCCATTTGTGATTCCAGCAATTTCATAAACAAATCGTCATGTTTCTTCAAAGGATTCTGCACATCCTCCTTTTTTGGATCACTTTGCATACAGTCCGGGGCATATATCGTCGCATTCTTCACTCCTTCCCACTGAGGCAAATCCGTATACTCAGGGGGCAAAAACCTTCTGAACTCAATTGGTGGCTGAGCGTACGGTATTCCGACGTAGGCAGCTATTCTTTTCGTTCGGAATCTCGTAATATACATTCCCGAAATCGTCCCTTGATTCGCTAAAGTTATTTGGCGCGGTTCCCTCGCCGACAAAACTAATGTCATTTGCAGTAGCAACACTAATAAATGAATCATGTTTTTAATTTTTTTTTAACAATTTATTTTACAGTACCTGGCAGCACAGAATATTTGAATTTGGATTGCATTTTATTTTAAAAATGAAACAGATGTTCGAATTCATTAAAATGGACGTTCATTTCGATGTTTGAATATTTTATAATTTATCGACGGTTATTTTTGTCACGTTTCTGTTAAGTTTTGATTAGTTTCGTTTGGTTTTGTTTCGATTTTATTACTGGTGGTGTATAACCGGTATCGGTGGGTGTTCGTGCTCGAAGGTGGTGCGTTACTGTTTCTCGTGCAGACTTCGGCTCGTAAACAGTGGGGTTGTCCGTCGTTATAGCGACGAAGGAACTGCTATTGTGAACTTTGTTTGTTTTAGAATTGGCTTTTAGAGTATTTGTATTTGAATAATTGTTTTTAAGTGGGCAACTTTATCTTGGGAAATCTACAAATCTGGCATTTCAACATCAGTCTCTTGATGGTCTAATTATTTAGTAACCCATGTTAAAAATTATTGCAAGGAAAGATAAAATTAAATTCTTTATTTTGTTTGTTCCTAAATGCAGAAATCGATTATTTAATTTTAGTTTCAAACACACGTTGCTATAATCTGGATCCAAATCTCTTTTCTCAAATCAAAATAAGAGTTATCTGAAAATCAATTGTAGAAGACTGGCCGAACCTTCTAGAAACATAATTTTTTTTCATTTCAGCCACTGCCATGTCTATATATTTCTTATGCCGACGAATAACTGGCGGTAAGCTTGCGACGCGACGGATCGCGTGACGACCAAAGGCAGGAGTCATTGCATTTGGCCACCGTCGGCTTGTTTTCGCCTCATCTCCCCCTATGTGGGTCATTGCGACTTAAATATTGATCGATATTTTGTATTTGTGCTATGTGTTATGTGCTCTGTAAAGATTTTTATGCATTGCTTTGGTGAAGTTAAAAGGGAAGCATTATTATAGCCCGACAGTCTTACCAAGGGGTATCGTGTTTACACAGTTACTGAGTTGTAGAGGTCAGATAAGCAGTCGCTCCATGTAAAATACGTATATTCAGGTGTAACCGGTTAGGCTGGAAGTTGACCCCAAATTACTTGGGAAAAGATCATGAAAAGTTTTCTTTTTCAATATCTGGAAACATAATTATTGATTCAGTCTGAAAATGCTGATAGGTGACTAGAACAATTGACTGCTGAGGGATCCAAGAGGCCTGAAAAGACAGGTCTGGAATACAGGTCTCGATAACTATTAACTACCCAGAGTGACGCACACATGATAATGTAAATTTTTTGGGTGCCGTACGTCCGTAAGTGAATCTTTCTGTCAGCGAACCGTTCAGCGGAGAAATGAATGTTGGAGATCTGTTTCAGAATCGAATTTCTGTGATCCAAATATGAATGTGTAACGTAAATAAATGAATTTTGATTAAAGGCTTCACTTTTGGGGGAAAAATAAGAAAATTACAAAAAAAGTTTTGCAAATTGTACCGTGTGACATATCAAATGAAAAAGCTTATTATGAGGATTTCAAATATATTTTTTTATAATCTTTGAATTATAAGTTTTAAAGTTATTAAAGAAAATAGATGAAAATTGACCATTCCCCCTCCGAAACTACTGAGCCAAAAATTTTGAAAAAATACCGAGAATAGTTCTATAAGAGAAAATTGATACCTAAAAAGTCTATGGTCTTAAAAATAATATGGTAAATCACTCAATATTGAGCGTACAAAATTACATTTGCAGTTGGAATATAAGGGGGTTCCCCCCAAACATGTTCATGTTTTTCAACTACAATGTTAAGTTTGTTCTGGGAATAAATTCCAACACGCACTTGGCCAGTATTTACTTCTTATTCTGCAATAATCATCATAATTGAATAATCGTGTATCAGATTAATATTCTAGATAGCTATTGTTTTGACTTAAATTATTATAGTTTTAACAGTACCTAAACACTTTTCACTTTAAACCTTATGTTAATTTACAGTTCACAAAACCAATGTACGCAAGTTAATAAATAACAAGCGAAAATCATTCATTTTAAATTAAAATCGTTAAAATTGCCGATCAATCATATTAATTGTTAATTACTTTTACGTCAACAATGACTGATATATTTAGTACGGCACATTGGCACCCGATTAAATGGTCATAATTTGTTTTTTATTAACACAGTGAAATGACGTAATTCGTGATGTAGGGGATGGAGAGTCAATAATGTTGATAACAGCATATGAAATGGCAATATAAAAATACTAGCTTTTGCCCGCGGCTTCGTCTGCGTGGAGGTCGGAATACCAGGATGAAAAGTATCCCGTCCCAGGTCATGTTCTACCTGTGTGCTAAACATCGAAACTCGTTCAGCCGTTAGGTGAGAAAGGTTAGCAGACAGACAGACAGATTTTCTTTCACGTTTATAATATTATTTATTTATTAAAACTTTATGCACAAGTAAAAATAAATACTGTACAAAGGCGGACTTAATGCCTGAGACATTTTCTACCAGTCAACCTTAGGGTGATGCAGAGACAAAACATGGCAAGTGCAACATAAGAGATAGATAACTCGAAAAAGAATAAATAATAATACATACACAGATACTTAAAAACAGAATCATCATCTGCCTGCCCTTATCCCGTATTATTTGGGGTCGGCGCAACACGTTTTTTTCTTCCATTCTGTCCTGTCACTCGTCAAACTATCACTGACTCCCTTTATATACTTAAAAACAGAATAAACTATACTATTAACTATATTAGTATGGATAAATTTATTCTGTCTATTGGATTTTATAATTTCAAGTCAGTCTCTTTATAAAGTACTGTCGTCGAAAATGCTTATTTGTTTACTGCTAAAAGCCAAAGATTCTTTTAAAGGCAATTTTGTGATGATTTACTGTTGACGTGTCAATAATTTCATTCACCTAATGCTTTCTACGCAATCCAAATGAAAAGCTGGCGTAGCCATTTTACTAATTCACCACTCACTGAACCTGACTACATTTCAAAAGGCAAAATCAAGTCAAATCATTTATTTCAAATGGAAGCACTTTTGAACGTCAAACATTCCGTACGTCTTTTTCGGGTGACCACTGAAAATCAGCGCTGTGCTGTGAGTCCCTCGTAGCAGAGCATCATGCTGAGTGGAAGCCTTCTTGTCACAGTCATGACGTGCAGCTGCCGACTATTTCTACTTTGTGCTCGTAATTATAACGTACATCTATTTTGTTTTATTTTTCTGATTACTCTTATCTTTTTGTATGCAAGTGTTTCTGCGACAAATAAATCTATTTTTCTTTTTTCTAGTTACCACACGACGAATGCAACAAAACAAGTAGGTACGGTAGGCCAGACGTCAGTGATTACAAAACCAGTTTAATTGAAATTAAATTAAACTTAAATAAGTTTAATTTAATTGGGTGTTTGTTTTATTGCCAATAACCTATCTATCGCTAGTTTTGGCATACTGGAGATAGAAAAACCTATCTATGGTTTTAACGTCCCAATAATCTATTAGCGATTATGGAATCTTACCGGCCTGACATAAGGACAGATAGAATTTTACTGTCTACCATTAATAGCGATCTGTCTTTTACTGAAAATAGGTTATTGGGTTCGGCCGTTAGACAACAATGATCCATATGTTAGTTAGTTAGGTACAACAAAATTAAGTACAAAAAAAATTAAGTACTACTAAGCTCACAAGAAACAATATTTACATACATTTCACTGGATGTAATGAATCACTACTGCCTAAACAACACTTGCATGAAGTGATTCATTATCGGCGAGCTAAAGGAGATGTTTCAAAATGTATGGAGCCCCGGCCATGTATTGGTACACCCTACTAAAAAATGGGGAAACACAATTAAAACAGTTTCCAATCATCCAATTACTTTTAATTGGCTTTGTTTGGTAGTAAAGTACAAGAATGTACAATTGGAATTGCAACACACAACAAAAACCCATCATGGCGGTAAGTTGTCATGTTGATTGATTATTGACGTTTGACATGTTTACTTCTGTCATATTACATTGTCAAAGAGAATCATAACATTGTCGTACTTTTAGTCTTTTGCAATATTATTTTAGATCTAATTGTAAAGTCGAAAATCTATCCGGATCATTGAAGTGATTCAAAAGGTTGGTTTCCGTAGCAACGTTTCAAACGCATCATTTGGATCTGAAACATTACTTTGCTCTGTGCTCTTTCCGCGCGACGCGTCGCATGCGAGGCGACTGAGCAGTGAGCGAGAGAGGGAAACTGAGACACACTGAGTTACTTTACTGCTGACTCTCGAGTCGCGACTGAGCGGACGACATATTACAATCTATACAAGTCGGAAAGAGATATCAAATGAGATGTGTATCACTCATACTCTCAATTTTTTTTACTGTCGTTATCCATGCACATAAAAATGACCGCTAAGGCGCTTACATATCAAATACTATAAGGTCGTTTTTTGTATAAAATGTTTGCACTAACAACTACAAAGCCGATGATACAAATGATCCAAATGAAACATATCAGTGTTTCGGATCATTTTAGTGAGCCAGATGCAAATGTTCCAATCACAAAAATGATACACTTTGCCCGTGCCTAGCTGAAGTGACAGTAGACAATTCACGATCTATGATCAATGGTCGATCTATGGATTACTGTCATTGGTTTTTAACCACAGAGTACCTAAATTGGCGAGACGCCATATTGAAAGTCGATAAAATAATTGATAAATATCAAATTATTACAAGAGAAATATGCATTTATGAAATTTATCAGTATTTTTCCCGAACTCCACGGATTTTTCTCGATTTTTCGAGGTATTGTACATATTCTGGGCCCATTTTGAAACATCTCCTTTGTCCACTAACATCTTCAGAATGCCATTAGGACTTGACCGCGTTCTCTCGAATAGCGACGCCGTTTTTCTCGTCACCCATTGCGTTGAAGTTGTGAACACGCGCTTGAGCGAACATACCAGAGGTACTATAAAAGTGCGGCAGCCGCATAAGTATAAGCATCCTATAATGTACCCACTGCTGGGACACAGGCCTCCTCTCTGTGAGAGGGAGTGGGCCGTAATCCACCACGTGGGCCCAGTGTGGGTTGGTAGATGTCACATGTCTTCACATTTTTGGTTCTAGGACATGCCGGTTTCCGCGTGATGTTTTCTTTCACCGTTTTGAGAGCAGTGGTTATGAAATAATTTACACAAAGTAAAATGCCTGCTTGAGTTCTAACCCGCGTCCTACAACTCGTAAGTCGCGGCTGTTACCGCTGGGCACCACTGCCACCACAGCCCCATAAGAAACTCTGTACCTACTACCCTAGGTCAGCTCAAGGTCAAAGTGTTATCGTACGGCACTATCGTACGGTCGACTGTACCTACATAAATTATCCACTTAAATTGAAACGTGCATTCCAAAAAAAATATTTTTCATAAAATAAAAATGCAAACCGGCAGTTAAAATTAAACATTAAACAAAGTTGAAAATAAAATGGCTGTATAAGGAAAAACAAACAAAAATAGAGTTCGAAACGTGTGATGCTATAGTGGTCCCATTTGCATCTAAACTCGAATTTGCATAGATCACTATCGGGCGAGTCCCACATGGCTGTAGGGTTGCTAAACATTGCGGATTTATCGGACATTCCATTTTCACGTCATTCTGTATAATTTAAAAAGATATGAAGTAAAATACTTTTCATCATGTTTTTGACTTTCGCTTGTTCTAGTTCACGTTTCTTGATCCAGTTTTTAAATTTTGTCTCAGCATGTCTTGTGAAAGAATAGGTAATGCATTGGTACAAACTAATCAGCAAAGTTGGCAGCAGAGTGAACAGCCCAGCCCGTCGTGGTTTGCGTGCGTCGAACGTAGTACCTTAGTACCGTCACTCACGGTAAACCAACCAGAAATCGCGAAAAAAATCAGCTGTTCCTTACATTTTGACGAGTTATGCGAACATAAATGTATGGAACAGCTGATTTTTTTTCGCAATTTCAGGTTTGGTCCCATAGTAAAATCTGTTCATAATTATGAGTACAATGACCCCTCGAGAGGTTGTGCGTTATTCAAGTTAAGTATGAGCGAGAAGGTAAAGACTACAAAGCTTGCTCATTTGCTTTGTGACTCATTAGCAATGTGGCGACATGTACTCGTATACCGCCACATATGAACAACGCAAGTCATTTATCTATCTCTATTTCTTTCTTTCTTTTTCTTTACGTAGATGTCACATAAATCCTACGTCACGGAATTAAAGTTATCCGCGACAAGGACGTAAACATACATCAGCCCGACAACAACCATCGGGCAGTAGCCCACCAGATTTAACACACATCTCGGCCATCTCAATGGAGGATGGAATAAGTTCCCACCATTTTCACCCTGTTTTTGCATACCTCCAAAGGCTCCATTTTAAGCCATCTAGTTCAGTGGTTAATTACCTCTATGAGTAACAAAGCTTAACAGTGTCACCTCTAATATTTCGCCCGTTGTTAGTATAATGGAGCAGTGGTGGCCAGTGGTAACGGCCTCGACTTACGAGTCGTAGGTCGTGAGTTCGAACCCGTGCAGGCGCTTTACTTTGTGTAAATAATTTCATCACCACTGCTCTCAAAATGGTGAATGAAAACATCGTGAGGAAACCGGCATGTCCTAGAACCAAAAATTCGAAGACATGTGATATCTACCAACCCGCACTGGGCCCACGTGGTGGATTACAGCCCACTCCCTCTCGAATAGAGGAAGCTTGTGAGCCAGCAGTGGGAACATTATAGGCTGATTATGCGTTAATATAATACAATGCAGTGCCTTAAAGTCCCAGTCCCAACTTAAAGGGAGAAAAGTATTACAACCGCAAATTCGGGTACTTATACCACTATTAGTTTAAATTATATTCTTACAACCACGTGAAGTTAGGGTTGCCAAGAATGTTGCATTAATTGGACATTCCATTTAGTGATAACTGGTATTATGAGGAACAGTCGAAAATTTAATTTTGGAGTTTATTATAGTGCATTTATTACATTTAAACAAAGTTAAGCTGGCTGAACGTCGACTATGCGAAGTTATAAATTGTGATCAGTTATTTAAATCAATCACAGCCTTTTTAGGGTTCGTGTAGTGGTAAAATAAAACCATGAATAAAAACGATCTTAGGGTGCCCTTACACGTAAAGTGAGGATGATCTTTTTTCTCGTCTATCCCACTGTGTTGGGTGTCGTTAAACAGGCCGATCAAAAATATTGTGGGTATGTGAACTCTATTTTTCGATTCAGGGATCCGTTTGCGAAATATTAAGCAGTTAAATACTAATGTTTGTTAGAGTCAAGTGTGTCCCCCTGCCAGCTAAATGGTGGTTTTTGGATATTTGCAGTTAGAACGGGGAGATATATTTTTTAAATACAATGTTAAGTTTGTTCTTGGGATAAATTCATCTCAACTACGTAATACGTACTTCATTGTTGCGTGGTCCGAATGTCCGACACGCACTTGGCTGGTTTTTTTTCAATATCAGTGACAAAGAAGTAGCTAAGCTAATGACATATTTCATGTCCATGGAAGCCTTTCCACTTGTCACCGTACTTGACAGTTTTTAACCCGTTACCCAGTACAGAGGAAAGCATGATTAATTTGAAAACTATAGAACCGAACTCATGAGTGAATATATTATTATATATGGGTTTCACTATATTCGGCGTTTCTGCCGTACAAATATTTAGATTTTACATTTTGGTTAGTATGCAGTAATTTAGTTAGTATACATTTAGTAATTAGCAATAACACAAAAGTACTAATAATAATTTCATAATTTAAATGTAGATAACAATGTTATTCTTAAAATTAAATACGATTCTATTCATTTAAAACAATAATTTATATTAAAAATAGCGATCAATAATAATGATGTCATGTCAATAAAAAATAGCAAGAATAATCAAAATATTTCATTATTATTTAAGTAATGTCAATATGTATGTGTGTGTATGTAACGTGTATGTATGTGTGTGTATGTATGTGTATGTGTCATAATAATTATAGTATATAAGTTTTACATTTTACACTCAAAATATTCATTGATGGAATAAAAACATCTCTCACACAACCAGTTATATACCGTTTTATTAAATTCTAAACCTGTAGCATTTCTAAATGTTAGTAAAAATAGGTTCTTTACCTTATCCGCTATGACCACGTCACCGTTCGCCTAAACCAAGTCAATTTTGTCAATGATCGTCACAAAATTTTATGTACCGGAAAACAACATGGTCATCCTACTGAAAACGCATGGCGCAGCGAGAAGGGCGTGCTTTCAATATAGTTCAATTTTACTGCGAGTGGTCACGTGACCAGTCCGTACGTTGAACATGGGTTCGCGACATTGTACCCACGATTATTTCAGTATTTTTATACGGGTATTATGCTGAAACATGGAGAAAAGACGAATTGTTGAACAAAACATTTGTGCCCGCGATAAGCGGATTGCAATCTCGCATTTTCATTTAGTAGCTGGTTGATGTGATTTTTAAACCAGCACCCTACTTTCGTAACACAGTTTTAAACCGAGAGTTTCGAAGGATATTTATAATCCATTGCTTCAAAGGTTTAATAAATTTGTCTGCTCAACAACGTAAATAACGCAATGAACGTGGCTGAACTGTCAAAATGAAAGAAAACGCGATCAGTTGTCATTTTATGTGTGTAAACTATTCCGCTCGGCTGCAAAGGTCGCCGATGCAAATGAAATCTTCTTGGTGATACAGATATCAATACCACTTTACATTGGTTTTTAATTTGGAATAATATGAAACAATCTGAAAAACACAAAATCAAAATGCGTTTGACTTAACGTAAAAATAATTTGTTGTGTTGTGTACGGGCGCCGTCAGTTGAGTTTGGTCATCTCTTAACTGCCAAGACTTATTTTTAATCCTATATTTGTCTTTAATTTTTTTTTATTTTTTTTTGGGGATGAAAGCTGGGAAAGCTGCGGGGTACGACAGAGTGTCTGCTGAAATGCTGAAGGGCGGTGACGGGGTGGTAGCAAGTCTGTTGTGCCGGATCTTTAATATGTGTTGGAGATATGGCCGTGTGCCGGGTGATTGGTGCAAGGCTGTAATCGTACCACTATATAAGGGAAAAGGCTCTCAGCAGGAGTGTAAAAACTACCGCGGCATTAGTCTTTTGAGTGTTGTTGGCAAACTGTATGCAAAGGTTTTAATAAATAGAGCGATAAGAGTGACAGAGGAGAAAATATGGGATGTGCAGGCAGGATTTAGAGAGGGAATGGGCTGTATGGATCAGATATTCTCCTTAAGATGCATAGTCGAAAAACATCTGGTAAAGCACAAAAAGTCTACTGTGCTTTCGTTGACTTGGAGAAGGCCTATGACAGTGTGTGGAGGGAGGAACTGTGGTCGACACTGTCGGTGTATGGTGTGGACTAGCGCTTGGTACGGGCACTGAAATATTTATACAACGATTACAGTGCTTGTGTTAGGATAAATGGGGCATACACGGACTGGTTCTGCATCTCGAGGGGTGTTGGACAGGGTTGTGTAGCGTCACCATGACTGTTCAACTTGTACATGGATAGTTGTCTGACAAATTTGAAAGAGGGTGAGTGCGGATTGAGGATGAATGATTTGCTTGTCAAATGCCTTCTCTACGCAGATGATCAAGTTCTACTTGCATCGTCAGCAGAACAATTGCAAGACATAGTGACTGTCATGGATGAAGCATATAAGATGAAAGGGATGAATATTTAATGTGAATAAGACAAAGGTCATGGTGTTTGAAAGAGAAGAGAACGTATCGATGTGTGATGTGAAAAATAAATGATAAAAGTGTGGAGCAAGTAAGTGAGTTTGTATATTTGGGGAGTCTGTTTACAAGGGATGGAAAGATTGATGAAGATGTGGAAAGGAGAGTTAATGCGGGAAATAAAGTGAATGGTGCTATACATGCGGTTGTGACCAACTAGTTAATATCCAAAAAGGCCCGACTGGCTGTTCACAATGGTGTGCTGGTGCCTACGCTTATGTATGGAAGTGAATGTTGGGTGTGGCAAAAGAAGCATGAAAGTAGAATAAATGCTGTGGAAATGCGTTCCTTGCGAAGCATGTGTGGTGTGACTATGAATGATAGACTGAGGAATGATGTGATAAGGCAACGGTCCGGTTTAAAAGAAGATGTAGTGACAAAAATTTAAAAGAGTATGCTTAGATGGTTTGGTCATGTTGAGAGGATGAATGAAAGCCGACTTACAAAAGGTATTTACACGGCAGATGTGAGTGGAAACGCCGAGAGGGGACGCCCTAGGAAGACGTATAGTGATCTTATTGGTGATGTTCTTCATAAAGGTCAGGTGCGTAGTACTCGCAACCGGCGTGCGTGTATGACCAGATGTATGAATGTAAACGAGGCAAAAGGAATATGTTAGGATCGTAGTAGGTGGTGTTCTGTAGTTTCTGCCTAGCCCCATGGGAAGAAGGCGTGAGTTTATGTATGTATGTAATTTTTTTAAACATTTTTTTCACATATACAGGGCGTCTAGTAAATAGTACGACATAGCGCAGAGGGTGATAGCTTCGGTTAAGGTGAAAGCTCCAGGGTAGCCCGCGAAATTCAAATTTTCTAACGTTTTTTGCAATTTGCAGGTCAGCATTAGGTTGTATATTGATTAAAATATAATTCGCGACCGTAAAAAATATGTATTTATGGAATTATAAGAATTAAAGTCATCAATACAACTCTCTAAGACCAAGTAATTCTATTGAATGACTATTTCATGAAATCTTAATATTTCAGGATTATACTAACTTAAGGAATTGTATACTGATTCTAATGATTATAATTCTGTAAATACATATTTGTTACGGTCGCGAATCATACTTAAATCAACATACACCCAGACACTGAGCTGCAAATTGCAAATATCGTAAGAAAATTTGAATTTCGCGGGCTACCTTAGCGCTTCCCCTTAATACCTATCAAAACCACACAATCTATATATACAGGGTAACAGGGAAAGTCGTACTGAATATTAAAGGAGGTTATTATTCAGGTCATTTCTGATGATTTTGATTCTGAAATAAAATGTCCGAAACTTAACCGTTATGGAGATATTAAAATTTAAAGATTATTTTTAAAAATCCTTTATTTTTTGGCTTTTAGTCGTTTTCTTTGGGATTAGAGCTCCTAGAGTCGGTTTTTTTGATGTATCTAGTTAGAAGACATGTCCATTAATAAAAATGATCAATAGAAACTGAACCTACTACTAACAGCTTAAAAAACTGCTCGACAACGGTTAGCATTATGAATTTTCTAATAGAGTGTTCTTAACTTTGATGGGCTTTAAAAAAAAAAGATGTATGGAACTTATTCTGCGAATAACTTTACAAAGTTCTACGTCTCTTTAGCTATTCAAAAAGGTATATCATCTACTAGGTTTGTTCATAAAATCTTAAAATAATGTTATTAGAATAGGCCCATCTGGTAGTACAACATAACAGAATTTCGATACAAAAGAATCCGGCTTACTACCTGGCACTTTTAAACAATGAAAAAAGGTTTGGGTAGACATTGTTTGTGCCCGGGAGACGTGCGGTGACAGGTATTTATGTCATTTTAAATGTCTGAATTGTCTAATCGTGGATCGTGATGTTTGTTTAGTCTGCTCATGCGATTCTTCCATGGTAGATGTGTTATCCGTGCCCTCCGATTTTTTTTTGTAAAAACGCGACTTGGCTTGGATTTTTGGACTGTTTCATCTTCTAACTGTGTGACGTGGCTTGTAACTGGACTTTGATTTGTGTTGTGAACATGGCAAAATTTACCAACGAGGAATATGCTGACATCCTAATGTGTTATGGATTTTGCGAAGGAGTGTCGTTGCGTGCACGCAATGAATACATGCTAAGGTATCCTACTCGCCGAGTACCTGATATTGGCGTATTTGACAGAGTTTATCGAAGACTACGAGAAACTGGTTCTGTGCTAGTACGTCGGACTGACATGGGACGACCTCGTGTTCTTGATGACGACGACGAAGATAATGAAATACGACGTCTCTTTGAAGCCGACCCAACCACGTCAACAAACGTTGTCGCTCGACGGCTTGGTATTTCCCAGTGGAAAGTCTGGTTCGTAATGCACAGTTCTGGGCAATACCCTTACCATTACACGCCAGTGCAAGTAATTGAAGAAGGGGATCCATTGAGACGACTAGACTTCTGCAGATTTATGCTCAATGCCGATAATGAAGATCCGGATTTTTTAAAGAAAATCATGTGGACAGATGAGTCGAAATTTGACAAAGACGGCATCACAAACTATCATAACACCCATTATTGGGCTCCCAAAGCGCAAGGTAACCCCAAGAAAAAAAGACCAAAAGGGTCACAAAGGAGATTCAGTCTTAATGTGTGGATGGGTATAATATCAAATAACTTGATACGGCCATACTTCCTGCCCGATAACTTGAATGGCGAGACATATGAAAACTTTTTGAGGGAGGAGTTACCCTCTTTAATGCAAGACTTGCCTATTGCATTGAGACGAGACATGTTCTTTCAACATGATGGCTGCCCAGCGCACTACAGAAGAAGTGTTCGAGCATGGTTGGACGAGAATTACCCAAACCAATGGATTGGAAGAGGCGGACCCATAGCATGGCCGGCGAGGAGCCCCGATTTAACGCCGATGGATTTTTATGTGTGGGGTCATATGAAAAGCCTAGTATACGACCAAATGACACCGATCGCAAATGTCGATATTCTAAGACAAAAAATTATTGATGCGGCTGAGGAAATGAGGCGGAACCTACGAACTTCTGTCGTGAAAAGTAATTTAAGAAAAAGAATGAGACTTTGTGTAAGAAATAGCAGCGGCCATGTAGAACATGATTTATAAAAATTTTGCTAAAATTGTTGTCTTTTTTTTACGTATTTTAGCTACTTTTGCCTCAAACTAAAAATGTACCCTCTCCTAACTTAACTGTTATTTGGGCAATATTTTGCCTATTTAATAGCAAGTGTTATACCTTTTTGAATAGCTAAACAGACGTAGAACTTTATAAAATTATTTGCAGAATAAGTTCCATACAATATTTTTTATTAAAAGCCTGTTAAAGTTAAGAACACTCTATTAGAAAATTCATAATGCTAACCGTTGTCGAGCAGTTTTTTAAGCTGTTAGTAGTAGGTTCAGTTTCTGTTGATCATTTTTATTAATGGACATGTCCTCTAACTAGATACATCAAAAAAACCGACTCTAGAAACTCTAATCCCAAAGAAAACGACTAAAAGCCAAAAAATAAAGGATTTTTAAAAATAATCTTTAAAATTTAATATCTCCATAACGGTTAAGTTTCGGACATTTTATTTCAGAATGAAATTCATCGGAAATGACCTGAATAATAACATCCTTTAATATTCAGTACGACTTTCCCTTAACCCTGTATAAAAGAAGAAACTGACTGACTGACTGACTGACTGACTGACTGACATATCAACGCACAGCCGAAACTACTGTGACTAGGAACGTGAAATTTTGCACACGGCTTCCTTTTATAATGTAGGGGAGCACTAAGAAGGGGTTTTTGGAAATTCGACCTTTAAGGGGGTAAAAAGGGGGTATTTCGTTTGTATGAAAAACCTTATTCCTTGAGTTAATAAACTTGAAACTTGGCCCAAATACTTATCTTAATAAATTATGAACTTTGTAATTTTTGGTTTTTCTAAACTACCGCCACGAGGGGGATTGGGGGGTGTCAAAAAATGTATGGAAGAATTTTAACACGCCGTCCGATTAACTCGAAACTCAGTATTTATACTTAAGTCCAAAAATAAAGAATAACCTGTATCAAGGTTTTTCGAAAATATACCCCGGACGGGGTGAAAAGGGGCTGTCAATATTACAGGGGAGAATTTTACTGCGTAGCTTGATTAACTCGAAAATTGGTATGAATAATCTTTGAGTCAAGGTTTGGAAATATCCTAAACGATTTTTTAAAATTCCACCCCTGTGGGGGTGAAAAGAGGGGATACAGATTATATGAAAAATCTTATTCCTTTGGTTAATATACTTGAAACATGGCAATATTTGCCTCAGGAAATAATAAAAATTGCCACTCTAAGTTTTTAAAACAAGTAAGGAACACTAGGACTGTAAGAACAGTAAGGAACAGTAAGGAAAAATTTTAACGCGCAGCCCGATTAACTCGAAACTCAGTATTTATATTTAAGTCCAAAAATAAAGAATAACCTGTATCAAGGTTTTTCGAAAATCTACTCCGGACGGGGTGAAAAGGGGCTGTCAATATTACAGGGGAGAATTTTACTGCGTAGCTGAATTAACTCGAAAAATCGTATGAATAATCTTTGAGTCAAGGTTTGGAAATATCCTAAACGATTTTTTAAAATTCCACCCCTGTGGGGGTGAAAACCGGGGATATAGTTTAGATGAAAAATCTTATTCATTTGGTTAATAAACTTGAAACATGGCAATATTTGCCTGAGGAGATAATATAAATTGTCACTCTTAGTTTTTTAAAACACGTAAGGAACGCTAGGACCGTAAGAACAGTAAGGAACAGTAAGGAAAAATTTTAACGCGCTGTCATATTAACTCGAAACTCGGTACTAATACTTTTTCGGAAGTCAGTGTCTTTGGATCCGTATTTTAGGTTTTTGCAACTGACTTCTGAAATTAAAGCTATTTTTCACTTTGTAGTGTTTGTTTTGGAAGTCGGTTGTTTTTATTGTTCACTTTTTAGTGGGTCTGTTTGTAATTTATCTGAGTTACAATAGCCTGATGACAACTGCTCATTACCTTTTCCAAAACATTGCTCCACTTCACCATATGCATTGTGACGAGCTTCCATTGCTTAGCAATATTTTAAAGTAATGGAATCGCAACCCGTAAAATACTTATTATTGAGTTGTTCCAGTGGCCATCTTACCATCTGTGGTCTTCGCCATCAGTTCCACTTCACCAAATGTTGCTTTCCGAGAGGAAATGCACAAGTTACTATAAAAAAATACCAAAATCGCTATAGGTGCGCCTATATTGAAGAGTTCCCTCAATTTCTCTAGGATCCCATCATCAGATCCTGACCTGATGACAATGGGACCACCTGGAAAGTATACCCTTTCAAACAAAAAAAGAATTTTCCAAATCGGTCCAGCCGTCTTCGAGTAATCGGGGAACCATAAAAAAAAGATTCTGAAAAACTGAGAACCTCCTCCTGTTTTGGAGTCGGTTAAAAATAATTTATAGCCAGAGCGCATCTGATGACATTTCCAATAAGCCCCAACACGGCTAGGATACATTGTTTTATTACTGTCCTGAGTTCAATGGTACCATTTTCATCAGAAGCATTTATTTAAATTTGCTTCGTCATAGTCGTTTAACTATCTTAATCGAGATATCTTATCGCCACCCGTGAAATACTTATCATTGATGAGTTCCTGTAGCCATCTGTGGTCTTCTTCGTCAGTTCCACTTCACCAAATCATACTTTCTGAATGTAAATGCTTGATTTGTTGACGAAAATACCAAAATCACTATGTGTTTGCCAATAATATTTGAGGATTTCCCTCAATTCCTCATGGATTCTATCATTAGAACTGGATTTGGATAAAAATGGGACCAATCTGGAAGTCCAATCCTTTCAAATAAAAAATATTTTTTTAAATCGGTTTATAAATGACGGAGTAACGGTAACAAACATTAAAAAAAACATACAACCGAATTGATAACCTCCTTCTTTTTTTGAAGTCGGTTAAAAATAGTAACGAAGTCAGAACTGTGCATTGCATATATTTAAAAAGAAGTGATTGAACGAGTCTGTTGCGCACACTATAGTTTTTAGAATTTTTGTCCGTTTGTTGTTTGTCGGGATGTACATATGTTCCGGATTGGCGCAAAAAACGGTTGACTGAATTTAGAGGAAATTTGGCATACAGATGTTTTAGAACCTGGATTAACACGTAGGGTAGGTACTAATTTGATATATTCCAACATACACGCGGGCGAAGCCGCGGGCAAAAGCTAGTATATGTATATTCCGCAAAATGCAGTTGTACTAAATTTTCCAAAGTATCGAAAAATCTCTACGTTGAATCAGATTTTAAGCATCTCGTAATGAAAGATTCCTTTTCTAGTATTTTTTACTTCCAATTATTCGTGTATAGTTTTTTTACTCATTGACAAGTCTTTTATCGAACGATTTTCTTATCACTTTAACCTACAGTGGTGAACAAATACCCATAACATTTTGCGGAACATAAATTGTGTTGTTTTGGTAGGTATTGACCCAAGCTATCACCTCCTGCACTATGTCGTACTATTTACTGGACACCCTGTAGAAGCAACAAGAATAATTTACTCATGGTTTTGTAATATCTTGATTTAAAAGAGTGTCCTTTCATTTTCGTATCCGTTCTTCTCCATGGAGAGATCTACGCTTTAGAATGGATAGTAGCTTCAACTTTCTGGCTAAGATCGCGTTCACATGTGCGCGATTTCAGCGTGTGCTCATCGCGTTCAGGCAGCCTTTGATAAGAGCATGCATTGCGCACGCGTCGCGTCCGCTCAGAGTCAACAGCCGCGCTATCGGGTCACCACGAAAAATCCTTTGCAAAAACTGCTCGCACCTAACACGGAAGCGGGAGTGGAGGCGGCGTAGGTGTGGTGCGATCGCTGCGTGATTACGACGCGTGTACTACGCGACAGCTATTCAGGCACTAAGAGTGCGCGCATACTTTATCGATAAAAAATGTTAAGACTATTAATTAATTAATTAGTCCCTTACTAATTATTAAATTCCAAAGTTTCTGAGGAGGGAGCGGCTCGTAAGCAAGGCGCACGCGCTTTCGCGCCAAAAAAATTGCGCATATATGAACGCAACCTCTGCACTGACCGACTCTTTGACAATACAAAAAAGTAACTGTATTTGGTATAATTGAAATAAATGCTTTGAGTTTGAGTTTAAACGATAAAGTAATCGAGTAAGCAGGCTGATTTCTTCCAAAATCTATATGAGCTGAAAGAGAAAATTTCAGTTTCATCCTTCACGGTACGTTTACGGTTTACCTTAAGTAAATGGTACCTACTTGGTGCACATTAAATCGTAAACCCCGGAATTATATACAAGTAAAACCGCTTGGAAGTTCTCCAATAACGAAATAATTTACTTGGCAATACCACAGACTAACAAAATGTTCAGAAACGAAACTCCTGCTCCGAATGTATTCTAAGGTTCAAGTTCTAAGGCCCTATATCTATAAACGTCACTTAGAGCGTGCTTTTACGTAAACACTGACTGTGTACATTGACAATTATTGAGGTTAATTTTATAATAAGTTTATAAAATTAACCTCAATTGTCAATGTAAAGTTTTCATCGATGATTTTTCAATTACAATTTAATTATGTTATTCAAACAATAATTGTTGAAAAAAGTGGTGAATATAAAGTTGAAACCTTCTTTCTATACTTACACACCATATTTAATAACATAATATCACGGCGGTAATCCCCGAAGAGTTAGGCAGAGGTTTACTTACGTATAGTACACCCACTTTTCGCCAGTTATGTTTAACCCTTTGTAATAGGGAGCGATCCCATAACTGGGCACAGATCCAAACTTCGAGCTGCTACTAAGAAATTCCTAATGGAAAAACTGAATTACACTTTTCCTGACCTGGGAATCGAACTCAGGACCTCGCGCTTAGCAGGTGCAACACTTGCAACCAAGAGAACAACGAGGCAGATATATGTTACTAATTCAATTTAGTGAGTGCAGATTGCGTAAGAATTTAATCTGAACAGGGTTTGTTTACAGTTTAAATAACGTTTCCTGCAAACAACCGCCAAACGCCACGCGATACAAAGGCACCGTTCGTCGCGCGACACGCGGTGCCTTTGTGTCGTGTGCGATCCACGTCGCGTGTCGCGCCTGCTCGCAGGAGCCTAAACCGACTTTCTGCTCTATTAAATTTTCTTATTCTATGACAATACCTCTTACCTGCAATCACACAGCCCGCATAACCCCTCTATTATTATCACTGATTACGTAGCCATTTTGAAAGAAAACCGCTTCGGCTATGGTCGAAATGACCTTGTGTTCTGACAGCTTGAGTATTATATTTCCCGTAGTATTGATAAAAAAAAATTAAGTGTTGGTAATTCCACGCGATCGCATATCGTAGTAAAGTTGGATGTAATAACTCGGTTTTACGATACGGTTTTAGGAAAAGGTCGGATGTCCTTGACTGTTTCAAGTACCTTAATTATCATGGAATAAGTTTGCGGTTTTGGAGAAACTAATGCTCAAAGTGGACTATGACAGTTAAGTTGATTGACTGAAGAGTATTTAGTCGTTAGGAAACGTAAATGATTCGATTTTTTTAATTTATTTAATATTTTTTTTTATTTAATACTTTAAAAGCACATAATTGTACAGAGGCGGACTTAATGCCATAGGCATTTTCTACCAGTCAACCTTTGGGTGATGCAGAGACAAACAAAGGTAGGCGCAATAGCGAGAATTCAGGAATAAATGTTTTTTTAAATATAAATACAATGACGTATCTATAAATTATGATGAAAATGAATATTATTACACTAGCATAATTAGCCTATAATGTTCCTACTACTGGGACACAGGCCTCTCGGTGAGAGGGACTGGGCTGTAAGCTGTAATCTACCACGCGGGCTCAGTGCGGGTTGGTAGATGTCACATGTGTTCGAATTTTTGGTTCTAGGACATGCCAGTTTCCTCATGATGTTTTCCTTCACCGTTTTGAGAGCAGTGATGATGAAATAATTTACACAAAGCAAAGCTCCTCTCTGGGTTCGAACCCACGACTTACAACTCGTAAGTTACGGTCGTTACCACAGGGCAATCACTGCTCTCCACAACTACAATAAAAAACTATAATTATGGTGGATACAATTTGTGTCTTTCAAAGACCCATTATTACACTAGGGCAACGCTTTAATAATATATTATGCTAAAAGCTCCAGAGTATAACTTTTTCATCCTTAACATTCAAAGGGCATTGTTTAATAAAAACACATCTAATTTTAAACGTTAAATAATCATCTGACATTTACTTAGGATTCAAGTTTTCCACGTATAGAAAAGGTTATCAAATTTTCTAAATTGAAATAATTATTATATTGTTTTCTGGCCACTTTAGTTGTTCTTTTGGCAAATAATATACACCTACATTTACATGTAAATGTCAAAGTGTACTTACATAATAAAAATATAGATAGATACATACAGTAAGAACAATTTATTTGACATTGAATAATATGTCAATGAAAATAGTGTGACATTCAATAATAATTTAATTTGACATCTACTTAATTTTATTTTAATTTGACCAATATTTTAATTTATTGTATTTGGTTGTTAAGTCTCTGACATGTAATTTTAATTCATCTGACAATTTTCATTTTTAATCCTTTGACATTTGTAGTATTTATTCTGAATTTATTTTTATTTTATTTTGTAACGTTATTTTAATAATTATTTAATTAGATTATCAATAATATAAATATTTGCACACCTTATTGGTAATGATACAGTGTACTCGTACTTTATATTTATTTGTAATATCTGTTTTTATCTACCTGTGTGAAGCAAATAATAATTTGATTTGATTTGATTTGACATGTTTGTGTCACCTCTTGTGAAATTTCTCCTTTTATAGCTGTAATATTTACGGTGTACATAATAAAGAGTATATTCTATCTATCTATCTAATATAATCTGAATTTACAAGTGTTCAAGTGCCTGAATCTCTTGACGATATGATAAAACATCTAAAGAACAAGAACTGATGAGTCATCTGACGTAAAAACGTACACGTACGCTACGTAACGTGTTACGTCATGATACTTATGTACACACATACATACCGTAGCAGCTGCACTAAAAGAAGTACTATCAGCAATCAGCTTATATCGACCCACTATTGATGGGATATTCTATCAAAGCCTCCTCTCCTTTTAGATACAGAGCTAACGACCAATATTCCATCAAAGCAATTCGGCTAAAATCTTACAAAATCATAGATTCAAATACATTAAGCAAAAAAAAAATATGTTCAGAAAATTTTCGCGTCACGTCTTACATGACCACGTTTTAAAAAAATAGCAACAAATTTTCTCGAACTGTGCAATATTGCAGATTTTTGGAATTTAGGTGATCTAAGAAATCAAAAACGGTATTTACAATGCATGTGCTCGAAAAGAGAGAGAGCTCGTGGCTAAGTAATAAGAGCCGCACGGGTCGATCCATCAGGTTAAGCTACGCTTGCCGGGGTTGTCCATGGATGGGTGACCATCTTTACATACCAAGACTCCTCCGTGCCTCGGAAAGCACGTTAAGCCGTTGGTCCCATCTGTCATTCGTAGATCTTTGACAGTCGTTACGGGTCATCAGAAGCCCGAAAGTCTAACAACCAGTCTTACTAAGGGGTATCAAATTACCCAGCTACTGGGTTGTGGAGGCCAGATACTCAGCAGTCGCTCCATATAAAATACTGGTATTCAGCTGTATCCGGTTAGATTGGAAGCCGACCTCAACATAGTTGGGAAAAAGCTAGGCAGATTGATTGATTGTGATCGAAAAGAGCGTTTTCCAAGCAGCCAAATTGTGCGGAAAGTGCCACTTTTTCACACTAGTGTTTTTTTTAATTTTTTATTTGATATAGGTTTGCTCTTGGCTCTAGTCTAGGTCAGAGATGACAGAGACAAAGTCGACGATGGAGCGAGCTTACGCAGAAGAAGCCTGTTCACTCTCACTTTGAAGAGATCGGGATCGTATGCGTTCGGAGACACAGACGCAGGCAGAGAGTTCCACTCCTTTGCTGTGCGCATCACAAAAGACATTTGGAAACGCTTAGTGCGAATTGGTGGGATAGCAACTAGGTAAGGATGGTAACTTGCAGTGCGTGCTTTTTACTTTTCAGTTTTTTTTTTAAATTTTTAACTTCGTCATGCGTCATCAGCCCGATGCAGTTTTTATTATTTGAGAAAAAATTTGCAAATTAGCCAAGTACAGATTATCTGTACAAATATTATAAAGCTGAAGAGTTTGTTTGTTTGGTTGGTTGAACGCGCTAATCACAGGAACTACTGGTTCGAATTGAAAAATTCTTTTAGTTTTGGATAGCCCATTTATTAAGGAAGGTTATAGGCTATGTAACATTACGCCAAGGCTAAACGAATAATGTTGCAAAAACGGGGAAAATTTATTCCTTTTGAGATCTTTAACCGTTTACGCAGCGCACGCAAGTGCGCTGCGTAAACGGTTAAAGTTACGTAAAAATCATGTAAGACGGAATTGTTCCTCTTAGAAAGTTCTAAAAAAAAGTCCGCAATAGCATATGTCTATCTTTTAAGGTTGGCTCACTATAACTTTTTTAATGGTAATCAAAATTGTTACAAAATAATGCATTATTTGCGAAGGTGTTTTCATAAACATGGTATTATCCAAATAAACAGTTTCATAATCAAGATTGATTAAGTACATGTAAATTTCTTTTCAAATTATCCGAATCGGACATTTCGTTTAGAAATTACGACGGGTATAAAATTGCTTAAAAGTAAGAAAAATGCGCTTAGTCTATTAGTTACCGATACATTTTATTTTTTATTGACTGTTTGAACGCGCTAATCTCTGTCTCTACCAGTCGGATTAGAATTTTTTTTTTTGCATTTTGCATTTTATAGCGCAATTCTACAGACAGGCTATAGGGTATGTAATATTACGCTAGGACCCTTAGAAGCCGAGCGAAAAGAATAAAAATTAAAACGAGCGCTAAGTGAACACGAAGTAACAGCGCGGCAGCGCGGACAGGCGATGCGATGCGACGGGGTGGATCGGCGGAACCAGAAATTTCACGCGGACGAAGTCGCGAGCGGAAGCTAGTTAGTCATATGTATAAAAGGTAAAATGAAACCAATATTTCATAAAACGCGTTATTAATTACTCTAGATTTTGATTTTAATCAATAAATTAATTTTCAATGTACATTATTTAATTTGTGTTTTATTTCCTCGCACAATGCATAGTAAAATGTCGTATGGTACATGTGCGTAAGATGATTTCCAACTCGTGTCGATTAGTACACTCGCTCGCTTTGCTCACTGGTGAATAAAAATGCCACTCGCCGGATATCACCTACTTTCCGCACTTGTATCATAAATAACTATTGTATCACTATTCCCTAATTCGTGATGAACGTATCAAGTTTGTTCCTGAAATTGCTTCAATGTCGTCAAACTCTGGCGGTTGGTCTGCTAAGGAATCGTTTTCCCAACCCTGCTATTTTATGACTAATACCTTCTTGCCAGGAGGTCTATTATTACCATTGCGAAAGGCTTTTACAGAGACAAATTGCTTTATAATCGTTGCTACGTAACAGCGTTATGCAAACGCAATTTAACCAAATCAGCCAGCATTTAAATTGAAACAGATCGTCTATTTTTTTCGGCGTACTTTTAAATCATGCAAAATCTAACCTTGGTTTTGGGGCAGCGGCTGACCGGCAGCCTGTTACGATAGGAATGGTTCAAGGGTAAATTTTGTTATTCATGAGCCCCAATTGGAGTTTATCAGATTGCCTGAAACGTATAGTTTTAGTCGAACGCTCGTTACAATGGCCTGTGGCAGAAAATTTTACGTAGTGGCAGAATTTTTACAACCCGTCTTAAGCAAGCGTGGTGATCAATGCTCGTGCCTTCTCTGTACGAGAAGAGGCCTTTCTCCTGCAGTGTGACAATAATAGACTGGTATTTGTATTATTTCCTATAACCCACTTTATATATATGTTGGAAGAGTGAAGTAAAAGGCTTGTTTACGTACTAGTAGCGCCATCTTTTAGCGTTTGAGATACCTTGATCGATTAACCAAATCGATAACAACTGTCATTAAGTCAGTAGTTCGAGTCGAGGCTGTCAATGAACTGTCGCGTGTGACGTTTGACATCTGTCAGTGTCAAGGTGAGACTAGTGTGTTAGTGACACGATTCTATTGACATCCAGAGCTCGACCGCGCCGGGTGTGCGCACTGATTCTTTTCAACCACGTACAACATGGCGGACGACGATATTTCGGATTTAAATCCCCCTGCATCTCTGACATATATAAATTATATTTTTAAATATTCGAATATAAAAAATATAAAAACATTAAAACAAAAAAATAGCCCCACCGCCGTATTTTTACGTTGACGTCGGGGTGGGGCTTGCGCGCTTCAAACTCTAGGTCTGTACCGGTAGAGATTACTTTGCTGAAACAGGACTAGGGTGAGGAGCCAGACTAATAGAGATACATGGACCCGCAGGGCAGCATGTGGCGAGCTGTCGGGCAGTAGCGACCCCACGGACCCTATCTCCCGGGAGAAGTCTTGTTCCTCATCTCTGGCTTGTCTTTATTGACCGGCCAGAATGAACACTGACGAGGAACAGAGCTTCCACCTCATTCTTGCCTTTATTAGCCGGCTTGAGTGGAGATTCGCAAGAGCAAACGTGCTCGGAGGAAGGAAGTATTCCAGGAACATGCTGGTATGGATCTTGACCGTATTTCCGGGATTGTCTTGTTAACCGCTCACGGTTAACAACACTCATAAGCACCTCAGGACATGTTGCCTCTTGTCGCTACGACACTACGTGCTAGCGACCGTTTTCGGGGGCCCATTATTGAGTGTGCAAGTCATCCCCTGCCATTTTATCCGTATATATAAAACATTGATCAGGCAGGGGCCATAGTCCTTCCATAGTTCTAGGTAACCAGTCCACTGTAGCCACTCAAACCCAAAGCCTTGTTTTCATATCCTGCAATAGTCTTACATCAACAGGAGGTTGTCCTTTGGTGTACCTGCATAATGCATACAGGGATAATCGTCGGTTGGTGCCTCATATCATTAAAAATGTCTAACGGGTCTCTGCGAGTTGGCTTCGGCCCCTCGTACGCCTTCCAAAGATCCGGGACCCCCGGGTCTCGAGATTATGTCAAAAAAAAAGTAGCCCACCGGTATCAGGAACAGGGTCCAAGCTACCGGTGGTCAAGAATCCAGAGAGCGGAAGCTCCTAACAATGCGAGCCGTGTCCAGAAGTACTGCTTTCTGAATCAAGCCCTTAATCCACCTGCCCAATGAGAGCTTCCTTAGGTGTTGGTCGAGGCTCTTGAAGAAGATAAGCTATTTTCTTGTATAGCTCATTTTATGATGAAACTATAAAGCCAGTAACCAAGATGGTAGCAAGTCTGACTGTCCAGGATGCGTCGAACTTTTAAGTGTCCCCTCTCATGGGGGCTATTTTATGAACCCTGCCCATTTAAACATTATGTATATCTTCATATCGTCCTACAGGGGTGCATTCTAAACCTGATAAAAAAACATGAATAAGTACCGTTAGTCAAACTATAACTACAAGGTGGAACAGGACGATTGACATTCCTTTAAACCACGTAAAGAGAATTATGTTATTTACCCGTATGCAAAAAATCAATCTAATCGAATGAATACTTTAGACACAGGAAATTATTTTTCATTTTCTTATTTTTCAACATGATGTAGATATGAGTCCGTAATAATAAAAGGTAAATATTGTAAGGACAAGAACCTGTGCAAAATATATGATTCTATTCTCTGCGTTTGTATTGTTCTCCGACTAAAGTGCCTGCGCCTACCTACCTGCACCCCGCACCGCCGCCGCCACGCCCCGCACCGCACCGTCGTTGGTCAGTGACTTTTCGTTGATAAAGCGTGTTTACTTTTTATGCAGTTGATTCTGCTATTTATTTTGTTTGAAAACTGCAATTTTTAAATTTTCCATTAAATACTGATCTTCGTGTTTTAAAATGTTTCGATAGACTAGTACTGTGCTCGTTTTCATTTAATGTCGTACGTCCAGATACACGTTATATACAAATAAATAAAACTGAAGTGTCTGTTTGTAATGTCAAAATAACAACTTTTTACTAAATGAATGTGAAAGTATATACGGTACCTACTTATAACAAAAAAGCAATTTTTAAAAATTTTTTTGTCTGTTTGTTCTGGCTAATCTTCGAAACGACTGAACCGATTTTGACAGGATTTTCACTGGTAGATAGCTGATGTTACAGGAAGTAACACAGGCTATTTTAATTTAAGAAAATAATTAGGGTTCCGCGCAAAAAAAATAAAACCCATGAAATTATGAACAAAAAGTCAGATTTGAAAAATTCTTTTAGCATTTGGTAGCCCAATTCTCGAGGATAGTTATAGGCTATTTAATAGTTATATAGTTTAATAGCTTTATAGTTAAACCCTTAGGAGCCGAGAAAAAAGGAAAAAGTCAGAAAGAACACTAAGCGAAAACGAACTAATAGCGTGGGCGGGCGGGGCAACGCGGTGGTTCGGGGAGACAAATGAGTTTTTAGTATATTGTGTATCTTACGACCACCACGCGAACGAAGTCGCGGGGCAAAGCAAGACATTGAAAAACAATATTTATTCAGGCACAGCTAGTAGTTTATAAATGGAAAGTAAGAAAGAAAGAAAACAATATTTATTTGCATAAAAAATAATTCTAATGCGTTTGTACATGTAAACAGCAAAACATTGAAAATAAAAGTAACATTTTGTGGGTTACTGCCATAATCTTTGTGGAAACTTCCTACATATTATTCTTCTCGTTTCTTTTGTCATTTAACAATAAACGAATAGCTCCCGTAGACCCTTAACCTTTTCAGCCCGACAAAAACTCATTTCACGGGTTTTCAGCGTTTTGAATAAAAATACAATGTACCAAATAAAAGATTAGGTATCTGTGATCACGCAATGCAAACACGCACAGAGCTCACTTACTTATGTACCTACTGCGCAGTGGCGAAAGTATCATATAACACGATTCGTACCGGCTTCCCGTCGGAGGTTTGCATTAGCAACTCTACCGCTATTGAAAAATGGCACAGTCAGTAGTGTCTACTATTGCCAAAAGATATAGTTACGGGTATCTAATTCATCATAACATTCAAACAACAAAAACGCCTCTTTTTAAGTTAATAAATTATTTTTTACTTTATTAAAATGTAAGTAAGTTAAAATTGGCTTTGCTTCGGCTTCTCTCTTACTAAAAATCACTCCTCGCCACTGGTACTGCGTACATATGCACGGTTATTTTAAATTGGCTAGCTAAACTCTACGCTCTCTCTCGCTTTGGGTATATACTTATTGTAGTAAATATGTAAGTATGTTTATAACTTATTTACTTATGTACAAACTGTCCCTTTCTAACAGAGCACCTGCCATCTAATCTCTTCACCACCCTTGGTGGACTGGTAGAGAACGCCTAAGGCATTAAGTCCGCCTTTGTACTTTATTAAGTGTGAAAAGTTTAAATAAATAAATAATAAATAAACTCTGCAGACGCGATGGGTATCGTTATCTTAGCACGATAAAACAAAAATAAAAATAAAAAGATTTGATATTTTTTGGCAGGTCAACGACCGCTGTTAGTGTTGTTACTTGAATTATGAGTTGAGAAAAACTGTTTTCTTATATTTTATCGTGTTTAAATATCGATACTCACGTCTACGAAGTTTACACAAAAAAAAAACAGATGTTTAAACTGATGTTTCAAGTAACTACACTAACTGCGGTTGACGACCCTAAACAAAAAAATCATCAATTTAATTTTGTTTTATCATGTTTCTATATCGATACCTATCGCGTCTGCTGAGTTTAGCTAGCCAATTTAAAATAAGCCTGTATAAACGTATACATGCTAATTTTTATAGTTTACAGTTGGTACTTTCTTTTCATTAGGGTAATGAACTTATAACCTTTATTTGTTTGGTATTTGGCCAAATATTTCAGCCGGTTAACGTTAACTGGGAAACAAATGCCAGCCGAATTAACTGTTTCAAAGAATTATTCTGTAGCCTAGGCATTATTATAGAAGTGTTTAGGAAAACAGTGTAATAGTGGTATATTAGAATATGTACCTATCAAGCCATTTCCTTAGACTTGTTAACAGCTGCCTCCACAATTCAAATAGTGTTTACAAGCACAGCAAAATTGAAATCTGTTGAACTCGTTGTATGAAGCTTCTGCCCGCGACTTGAAATTTCTTGTTCCCCCGACCCACCTCGTCGCATCGCATCGCCTGCCCGCGCTAATACTTCGTTTTCGCTTAGCATTCTATATGGCTTATTTTATTTTTGCTCGGCTTGTAAGGGTCCTAGCGTGACTTTAAGGGGGAAGCGCCAAGGTAGCCCGCGAAATTCAAATTTTCTTACGATTTTTGCAATTTGCTGGTCAGTATTAAGTTATACGTTGATTAAAATATGATTCGCGGCCGTAACAAATATGTATTTACAGAATTATAATCATTAAAGTCATCAACACAACTCTCTAAGACCAAGTAAACCCCAAGAATTACTATTTCATGAAATCTTGACATTTGGGGATTATACTAACTTAACAAGTTTTATTACTGACTGTAATGATTATAATTCTGTAAATACATATTTGTTACGACCGCGAATCATATTTTCATCAACGTACAACTTAACACTGACCAGCAAATTGCAAAAAACGTAAGAAAATTTGAATTTCGCGGGCTACCTTAGCGCTTCCCCCTTAAATAGCCTATAGCCTTCCTCATGAATTGGCTATCATGTTCGTGAACGGGCGCCGTCAGTAGGGACTGGTCATCTCTTAGCTGGCTTATTTTAATTTTTTTAAATCGTTTTTAGTTTTTATTACGGGCGCTTTTAACGTGTACGTCTTTCTACATTGTTCTAACACACTTATATACTTTCAACATGAATTATATTAACCAATATTTAACAATATTTTTTGTAACAAAATTTTGGTTTAAAAGAGTGTCCGTAGAGTTTCTTGCCCGTTCTTCTCCATAGGAACCTACTATACTTTGGAATGGGCAACTAGCTTCATCTTTCTGACTTATCGACCCCTTGACAATTCAAAAGTGCCTGTAATTGGTTTATTTGTAATAAATGCTTTAAGTTTAAGTTTGAAATGCAAAAATAATTTTTCAAATCCGACTGGTTGTTCCAGGGATTAGCGAGTTTAAGCAAAACACAAACAAACTCTTCAGCTTTATTAATTAATTAATTACTTAATCATTTCATTTCAGAAAAAAATTACTTCCATACATAGATATTATTACTATAGATATAGATTAGTACTTTTCCAGCGACTTCATCCGCCCTATAATATCCCGTAGAAATTTCGAAAAATCCGTCGTTATTCCACATTTTAAAGGGAACCTCTGTGCAAATTTTCAGCTTTTTTGATCCAAAGGTTTCGGCTGGGCGTTGATGAGTCAGTCAGTGCGTGAGTGAGTCAGGACTTTTCTTTTTGTATGTCCTAATAGCTATATGTTCTACACGCGCCTTCATCCGTGAAATTTCTTGTTTTAACAGAAAATATATTCTATGACACTCGGCAATACTGTAACTTCCCGTTAGTGAAAGAATTTTCGGATTGGGATCAGGAGTTCCGAAGATTACCCCTACAAAAAAACTCAAAAATTTTACCTCTTTATCAACTTCAAAAGAAAAAGGAGGAGGTTCTCAGTTCGTCGGAAGGTTTTTTTTAATATATATTGACAAATATATATATATGTTTATATATTTTTTAATATATATAATGCTATGTGTTCCCCGATTACTCGAAGATGACTGGACCGATTTATAAATTCTCTTTTCGTTTGAAAGGGTATACTTCCCAGAGTAGTAGAGCCTGATGATAATGGGACCACCCATTGTCATCAGGCCAGGATCTGATGATAGGATTCTGGAGAAATCGAGGGAACTCTTCAGATATTATAGGCACACCTATAACGATTTGGGTATTTTTTATAGTAACTCATGCATTCGCTCTCTGAAAGCACCATTTGGTGAAGTGGAACTGATGATGAAGACCACAGATGGCCACTAGAACTACTCAATAATAAGTATTTCACGGGTTGCGATTCGATTACTTTAATATGGTTGCTAAGCAATTTATGCTCGTCATAACACTTATGGTGAAGTGGAGCTGATGGTGAAGTACTAGGAGAACTCCTCAACCATTAACGTCCCTACATCGGGATAAGCAATATTTTATAAAAGGTGATGAGCAGTTGACAAAGTTATTGTAACTTAGATAATTTACAAACCGACCCACTAAAAGTGAAAAATAAAAAACTTTTTAACAAAAAGAAAAACAACCGACTTCCAAAAAAACACTACAGTGAATAATAACTTTCATTTCGGACGTTAGTGGCAAACAAATAAAATACCGAACCAAAGACACCGACTTCCGAAAATAAAGTTATTTTTCACTTTGTAGTGTTGTTTTTGGAAGTCGGTTGTTTTTTTTTTTTTGTAAAAATGAGTTTAATATTTGTGTAGATTTAATAAATTCAATAGTGCATAGTTTGGTTTGAAATCCATTAAATGTATATTAATAATGCCCTATATTATTAACCTTCAAAGTACTACTAAAGTTATAAATAAATCATTGAGGTGCTCCTAATATGCAACTAGGAAGCTATTTGAGTATTTCGGGACATCGCCAAGCGATTGGTCGGCTCTTCACGTGACCAGACGGCTGGCCAATTTTTAGGCCAAAGAATCAGCATTGCCATCCAACGTGGCAATGCTGCCAGCCTTTTGGACACTTTTGTCAAATTGACAGCGATGCGGACGCATTTTTTGATGCCCAATGAGCTCTTCCCATTTTTTAGTGTTAGATTGTATATTGTATTTAAGATTTGTATGTAAATACATAACATCACGCCTGGTTTCCCCGAAGGGTTTGGCAGAGGTGTACACCCACATTTCGCCGGTTATGTTTAAGTCACATGTAATAGGGGGCGAGCCTATTGCCAGATTGCTAGATGTATGTATATTACATAAATAATATAATTACACAAGGGAGTCTAAGTTAACAAGTTACTCGATAGTGTTAACTTGAGTAGTTTCCTTGTAACTACTAATGTTATGGTTTCTCAGTAAGTTGTGGAGCTAGAAACCTAGTTTCTATTCCTAAACTGATATTAATACATTCTATTTTAGATGGAAACGGAAACTTCTACATCTAAACCAATGTTATGAAGAGGTCAAATTGTTTCGTTTGTTTGTAAGAAGTAATTCTGTGTAAGTACTGTAGAGGCCTCGCCTCGGGCCTGCCTTCAGCATGAAACCTTCGCTAATTGTTTGACTGGCTGATAAGACAAACACTGGTTTCATTTAAATAGAATAGTTTGAAAATGACAGGTTAGGAAAATTCGTTCCCTATAGTGAGTGCGAGGATCACGTTAATATTGTAATAAGCTTTCTATAAGCCAATAAAATAGTATCATCATAGTGCTCCGGTGCCTGATCTATCGTAGTTGTACGCCCTCTTACGCTACACAAAACAGACACAAACACACGTAGTGATCTGCTCGGTTCCCTGCTACCCCGGCAGATCATTACAGTATTGCACACTAATTGCGTAACACACTATCAATCGCAATCTGATTGATTCTTGAATGTTCGAAAAATGTGTGTGCTCAACAACGTAAATAACGCAATGAATGTTGTTGAACTGTCAAAATGAAACCAATTCCTAGTGTTACGCAATTTGGTATGTAAAGAAAAATGCCCTACGCTGATTGCAAAACCATTGGCAGTTTGAGTAATTTATGCGGCCTACCCAAATGTCCTTTATTTGGTATTGTTCGTCGTATCGTTGAGCTCCTTAAGTTCTGAGTTGAGCTGTACGATTACTGACAGATGCGTGCACTGACTGGACAGGTCCACTCAATATGTGTGGCTCTTTCTTCAAAAGACCATTTCAGACACCAATCTACATGGTTTTCACATGATCTGACCAAGATTATGTCTGGACTTTAAAAGAGACTGTGACCTCTGAGTTTGTTTCGGCCTTTCTTCTCAGAGTAGTCAGATAGGAAACGCCGACCTCATCTAGTTTAAAAAAAAACGTTTGATGTGTAAAAGTGTTTGTACAAACCTACTTACAGAAATAAAATCATTTATCATTTCGAGTTTTTAGGTCTCGTAACCATATTTTTCTATTTTTAGCGCTTAAAATTTATAATATGGAGTTTATTTTAATATAAACACGTGAAGCCATTTGACTTTCATTTGACCTCCAAATTACGTCAAAAGGCAATCGAATTGGGAATACTTTCGGTGCCTGCTATGATAAAAAAATTAACTTATATAATGTCAAATTTAGGGATGACCATAATTACAATGCAATCATGCGAAAAATTCGGTCTTCGAATCGATTCATATCAATCGTTGAAAATCAATTCACACCAAAAATCTAAATCCCGAAGCCTGAGTGATATATTATGATCGTTAATCAATATAACGATAGGTATCTTAGAAAGTCTACTCTCTTTAAAAAATAAAATAATCAATAAAAACATTCGAACTATTTTGTAACTACTAAGGGTGGTGGAAACTTGCAAATATAACTGCTACTTGTTGTTTGGTTTGTTATTAGTTTAGAAATAAATCTGTAAATGATTAATTTCTAAACCACATCGTATCTACGATGTGGTCTACTATCTAGTAGAAACCTAGATTACTATGCGATTACGATTACCTTCCGTCTTCACTCGACAAGACAACTAAACTCGCATTTCTAACGACTTCTAAGGACAGATTAGTAATTCAAAATTAGTAACTATAATCGATTAACTGCATTCGAGTTACTAATTTCATAATTGATTATCAGTTTAAAGTAAGTAAATGTTCGATTAAGTCGATCATTCCCACCTCTAATTTCATTTGTCCAACTGTCAAGTGTCATGTTTGAAGTTTCTGATGTCAAGCAAAAAACGTCAAATTTTGGGTTTTTTATTATTGTTTTATACGAGGCAAATACATCGAACGCTTCAGCCTACTTTTCGAAGTAGAATTTAGAAAATTTATTTAAAATAGGAAAACCAAAATATTGAAATTAGTTGCTTATAATAACTGAATCTATAAATTAAGAATATAAAAAAAAAATACTTGGAAAAAAAACTTTACATACCGAATTGCCCCGCTGATCCGATAAAAAATTACCATAGAAAGTCACACTATTGCCGAGTGCCATACGATATGTTTTTTGGTATAATCTGTTGACTTCGTGTCTTCGAATCCCGTGGGAGAAAGGTGTGAGTTTAAGTAACTATGTATGGTTGACTTCCACGTAACGATCGCGTCGTGAAGTCGCGGGCAGAATTTAGGCGGTGAACTAGATTATTACCTAACGTTTATTATTATTTTATTAGGTGTATTATAATAATCGTTTATTTCGACCAACAAAGGATCATAATGGGCACAACATTTGAAAACATTCAATTAAAAAGGCTTCACGTAAAAAAAACTTTTTACAAAGTGAAAAACAACTTTATTATTTTTATTTATTTGAGAAAGGTTTGCTCTGACTAGGTCAGAGGTGACAGGTTAATTTCGAAAGTCGGTGTCTTTGGATTTGTATTTTAGATTTTTGCCACCGACTTCCGAAAGTTGTTTTTTTTTTTTTTTGTAAAAACGTCTTTTATTTTTCACTTTTTAGAGGGTCGGTATATAATTTATTTAAGTTACAATAGCCTATTGTCAACTGCTCATCACCTTTTACAAAATATTGCTTTTCCTGATGGAGGGACGTTAATTATTGAGGAGTTCTCCTGGTACTTCACCATCAACTCCACTTCACTTCTTCTTTGAATGAATACGGATATGAATATTATGACGAGCATAAATTGCTTAGCAACCATATTAAAATAATCGAATCGCAACCCGAGAAATGCTTAGTATTGTTCCGGTGGCCATCTATGGTCTTCATAATCAGTTCTCCTTCACCAAATGGTGCTTTCCAAGAGCAAATACACAAGTTACTAAACAAAATACCCAAATCGCTTTAGGTGTGCCTATAATATTTGAAGAGTTCCCTCGATTTCTCCAGGACCCCATCATCATATCCTGACCTAATGACAATGGAATCACCTGGAAAGTATACCCTTTCAAATCAAAAATAATTTTTCAAATCGGTCCAGCCATCTTCGAGTAATCGTGGAACATACATATAAAAAAAAAGATTCCGACGAACTGAGAACCAAAGAAAAGAGTAAACTATTGAGTACTTCCTTTTTTTTTTAAGTTGGTTAAAAGGATAACAAATTTCGATTGCTCAGTATCATACAGCAATGGTTCAGGTACTGACAATGGAATCTCTGCGCGAAGCCCTCAGGATACTGCTGGAGCTAGTCCGAACCCTTTTTTTTGGATGGGAAATCATCAAATGACTTCTCCCGCTCTGGGCGTAGCGGGAGGGCGTGTCAGACTTTTACTGATTAAAACCCACCCATGTTCCTTCAGTTGCCTGTGCTGGGGACGAGTCCCAGGTACTTCATCGTCGACTCGATGCCGATGGGAACCTACCGTTATTTGGGAACCCGACGGTGGCGCATTCCGAGGACCATGAAAACACATGGCCTCGGACTTGTGAAAGGCCACCTGCGTGAAGCCCTCAGGATACCGCTGGAGCTATTCCGAACCCTGCGAACCAGGGATGCACATCGTTTTCCACATAGTAGAATAGAAACAGTCTCCTTACGACTCAGCGAACATCATACCTACATAACACACATTACACTAACTTTTGCTAACGTTACTAAGTTTATGAATTCAATCAGCTTGTTAATAGTTCCCAGAATGAGCTAGTGCTCATCTCGAATAGTTTCGAGAGATAATTTTAGGGCCACTCTCTAAGTGTTTAATTTACTTCGAGTTAAACAAACAGATCACGCTCCTTACAAGTCCAAAATACAGTCTATTTGCTGAGTCAATTATTGTCTGAAATTGTTAGCTTCACTGCTCTATCGTGGTCTTGGTCCCTTTTTATTGGTCCATATATGTCTGTTATAAACAGGCAATGGTTTTCAAGGCAAATAAGAATGATCAAACAAAATGTAACATGTCTGTGAGGGCTTGCAAAAAGGGTGACTAAGAAGTCAGATGGGCCGCTGCAAGTACAATTTAGTCATCGGAATGCGATTGTGGACTCACATCGCAAACGATGCCTCAACTCTTGACGTGCTCTCTGTGCTAAACACCGAGATTTCATTAATTTATGTTAGTTTAACATTGATGTAAATCTTCCGGCATAAATTCTCTGAATGATGGCGATAACCGCATCAAAACCCGTTGCGTAGTTTAGAAGAACAATGCGGTCACACAGACAGACATGAAAGCGACTTTAATTTATAATATTATATGTAATAGGTAATAGGTAATACGGGCTGGTGTCCGCAACTCCACGTCAATGCGCGTATTTTGCGTGATGGGTGGGAAAATCGATTATTCGATCCACCCCAGCTCCTCAAGGAAGGCCAGCAACGCCTTGGTGTTACTGACGATCTCATGTAGGGTACCTGGGTTACCGATGTACTTCGCCCTGTATGTGGCGAGCACCGGGCAGTTTAGTAGCCATAATATGAATAATTAAACTCAGTTTGCACTAATGAAAATAATTCTTTATACAAAATATTACCATTGTTCATATTTAGGCCCTGAGCACTTAACTTGCTAATTAAAGTGCTATTGAATTTATTCAAATTACCCGATGTTATTAATCTAGTTTGTATTTGCACTTTTTGTAATGGTGCGTTGGACTCAAAAGTAACTGTTTGACCGGTGTGATCAGAAGGGAGATAATTAACAATGGCTTTATCTAAATAGTCACAGCAACAAAAAACATTATCAATACATGTAGCCGTAGCCGTAGTTATTCGCGTTGGTTCCACAAACACATTTGACAGATTAAATGATTTGAACAGGCTTAATAATCTACTACTAATTGAATTATTTTCCAAAATATTAATATTAAAGTCACCACAAATAATTACTGATTTATTACCAGTTGCAAGTTTAGCCAAAACGTCTTCCATTACTGACTCAAATATAGAGTAGTTTAGATAATTTGGGGGTCTGTATGCGTACACTATAAAATGCTTATCAAGCTCAACACAAGACAATTCAATGCTATGTTCAACCGATAGTTCCACTATGTCTTTACGAGTCTTAAATTTTATACAGTTTTTAATTAAGATTAGTGAACCTCCACGCAGCATGGATTTTCAGTTAAAACAACTGCCCACACTATAGTTCTCATAATTTATTAACATTTCGTAATCTTTCAGCCAGTGTTCAGTTATACAAATAATATCAGTTTGACCGGTGTGATCAGAAGGGAGCTAATTAACAATGGCTGAAAAACCGACCACAAATGGTGTTATTTGCTGATGACACATCACTAATTTTTAAAATTAACAGACATGCACAAGAGCTCGACGACGTAAATAACGCTATGCTTAAGGTCCATAATTGGTTCACTGTAAATAATTTAGTATTAAATGGGAAGAAAACTAAATGCATAAGATTCACGTTACCAAATGTTAGAAGTAGTGAGTGTCACGTAGTATTGAATAAGGAAATACTACAATTCGTCGAACAGACTGTTTTCCTGGGAATTACGCTGGACTCAAAGCTGCAGTGGAGTCCTCATTTAACATCACTAGCAGGGCGGCTAAGCTCGGCTGCTTACGCTGTTTGGAAAATCCGCCAGTTAACAGACGTCGATACCGCGAGACTGGTCTAGTTTAGTTACTTTCATAGCGTCATGTCTTACGGTATTTTGTTATGGGGACGGGCTGCAGATATTGATTCTATCTTTATTCTGCAAAAGAGGGCTGTCAGAGCCATCTACAACCTCCGCAGTCGCGAATCTCTAAGGGAACTGTTTAAAAAAATTAACATCATGACGGTACCTTGCCAATATATATATGAAAATATTATGTATGTTAGAAAAAATCTACATCTTTTTAGTAAGATAAGTGATCGGCATAATTTTAACACTAGAAATAGGAACAAATTAGATCAACCACGTTTCAGATTATCTAAGGTACACACTTCTTTTATGGGGTACTGTGTAAAATGTTATAATAAATTACCTCTCGATATTCTTCAACTAAATGAGAAGCAATTTAAAACATACATTAAACGCACACTATGTAGACAAGCATATTATAGGTTGAATGATTATATCATAGATAAAATTGCTTGGCTAAATGCTGGTCCTGCTCCACAGCCACTTGGGCTTTGTTAAAAAAAAATTTTTTTTTTTGTTTGGAAGAAATGCGTCCCTTTTTTTCTGACATTATGTTATTACTATAGACTTATTGACTATATATAGACTATAGATTTATTGTTTACTAATCTTTTAATTCAATCATTGCAAACTATAGTTTTGTATAAATTAGAAGCATCTTTTCAATTTTGTAAATGTGAGTACCATGGAGCGGTTTTATGTTATGATGTAGGTATGTTGACTTGAAAGAGTATGGCAATTGAGAGTATGTCATGCTCACTTAAATGTCTCGCTGATGGTGGCGCGTGTGTTGGATCATTCGGTTCCCTACAAAATGGTTGAGCTGGATGGTGCTGATCCACGCGTCATGTTCGTGAACGGGCGCCGTCAGTAGAGACTGGTCATCTCTTAGCTGCCAGGGCTTATTTTTAATCTTATATTTTGAATTGTTTTAATTATCTATTTTTTACATTGTTCTCACATATAGAAGCAACAAGAACAATGTACCCAGGATTTTGTAACAATTTTGATTTAAAAAAGTGTCCATGGAGTTTCTTGCCCATTCTTCTCCATAGAGATCTACGTTTTGGAATGGGCGACTAGCTTCAATTTTCTGACTAACTGACTAACTCTTTAACAATTCAAAAGTGCCTGTAATTGGTTTAATTGAAATAAATGCTTTGAGTTTGAGAGTTTGAGTTTGAGTTTAGCACATGAGCTGCTGTCTCGTCGTCCTCCATGCAGGCCCTGCACAGCGGACTGTCTGTGACTCCTATGACAAAGAGGTGTTTATTAAATGACCTGTGGCCAGTTATAGCAGCTGTAACTATAAGCAGCTGCTGTTTAATTAGTCGGAGAAGCCTCTTCATGAGGCGGCCATCAATTGCAGGGACTGCTTCCTTGGCCTGCCTACACTCACCCTGCTCCAACCATTGCTTGTGGTGTTGTTCACTGGTGCGTTTCCTTACCAGAGTGCGTATGTTCCCGAAGGAGAGTGGCACAATGGGTTCAGGTCCCACTGGTGCCATGCAGATTGCTGCGATTTTACCCCGTCATATGGATAAGAATAAATTTAATAAACATCCATATTATCTTGTGTTAAAAACGAATTGCATTATTATGTTTCAGAGACGATTCTCATGATCATCAATTTAATTTTCGACACATTTGCTCAAAAATGCTATTACGAAGCTTGTATACATTGATCGAAAGTTAAAAATTACACACCAAACCGTGGAATGTGCGGTAAAATAGGCGCTCCCACCTAAGTACCTTTTTTACCGCTTACTCCGTTGTATAGCGTCGTGCGTATCCTTTACGTTTGTTTTTAATTTCCATAAAAAATTGGTATATAAGAATTCCACCATGGAGTTTCACATTACGAGAATAAATAAGTTGAATGATCGAACCTCCTTACAAGCGCTTTTGTCTTACTTTAATACTAAAGAGAAAATGACATGAAAGATGTAGTTCTAATTTTCACCACGCGCACGTGGCGCCGTTTGCAAATTCGCGCCATTTTCATATTAGCAACGTCAAAGATTGTTGCGTCTTTCCGACTGATATCTAAAAACAAAAGTTTGTTTCATTACTTAATGTACTGTTTTCTCGCAAATGTGTTGAAAAAGGTTGTATGACATACGTGCGGAAATTGGTATTTACAAACTCGTGACTATGGTAAGCCCTCGACTACTCGTTTATAAAAACCAACTTACCGCACTAGTGTCATAAATAACTATTGTGTTTTTCTTTTGCGGAAAACACAATTACTTATTGTAAATGGTTAATTTCCCTTTGGAAGCCTACAGGTGGACCATTTCAATACTTTTAGTTAGAGAATAACTGATATTTATTTCTGTAAAATTGGTTTGAAAAAATACTTTTAAACGTCTAAAATAAATTATATTTTAAAACTAACCAAGACAAAACAAGACTGTCGTGGCAGGTTACTAACTTAATGCGTAGTCTTATCAAAAGAACTAAGTATTATATGTAGTAGCTTTTAACAGTTTAAACATAAAATGTCGGTAGTATCAATCTCTCTTTTGGTTCAGAAAGGAGGGCACGAAATAAAGACAAACAATGCATCGAAAGCTCAACAGATGTCCCTCAACCTGTATCCCGGATGCTGATGAGACAAATATTTGTTTGGCCCTCTCAGGTATTTGTTCCGGGTTCGGAACTTCAGATGTATGGTTAACGTTACTCATGATCAGGGACCGAAACCGGTGTGATCAATACGGATATTTTTTTATACAGATATTTTAAAGGTTACCTTAATTCTTTAATTGAATACAACCAGTTATAATACCGGTAACTGAAATAAAAATTATCTCTATCTTACACGTGTCGTCGGCATAATAGTCTTAGGGCGCGCATCGCTGTGTGTGTGTCAAAGAGTCGAGTCGACTCGCGCACCGGCGAACGCCGACCAATCACGGCACTGGCTGGCTGCCAATATTCTGTTTCTTTCTCGTAATAAACGCGCTAAGCGCACTAAGCGTTTCCAAATGTCTTTTGTGATGCGCACAGCAAAGGAGTGGAACTCTCTGTCTGCGTCTGTGTTTCCAAACGCATACAACCCCGATCTCTTCAAAGTGAGAGTGAACAGGCTTCTTCTGGGTAAGCTCGCTCCATCGTCGACTTTGTCTCTGTCATCTCTGACCTAGACTAGAGTCAAGAGCAAGCCTATCTCAAATAAAAAAATAAAAAATAAATAAAAATAATTTTTAGGTAATCGGTATTAAAACGGTAACATTAGTCGTAGATGTAGCTAAAATTCTTCGATAACTGTACCGTAATTCAAAAAGGTTTTCAGTCCCTGCTCATAATTCAAGGAATTGTATGACAAAGGACTGAAATCGAGTACAGGTAAACAGTTTTATTGCGTACATCCTAAATTTTGCTATTTATGTAAAGTAAATGAAAGTCCCATGTAATAGGGAGTGTACTGCCTTTGGCAGGGCACAAATCTTCAATAGTAGCTTCTACTGACAAATTCCTAACTTTCTTTAATTAAATACGCTGGGGAACGAGCACCTCTTCGTCGCCTTGTTGATACTTATAACACGTATTTTATGGAACTGGATATATTTTCTCAATCTAAGCAAGTATTTAAGAAAATGACTCTTGATGTTTTAACTGGCGAGGTGATTTAAGTTATGTTAACTAATCTTAGCAACACAACGTTATTGTGGCAGCGATTATTATTTTGTTGTTTTTTTTTTTGCTTCTATCACTTGTCATCAGCACTGCTGTTACAAACCTTTAGTAAAAATGGGGACAACGGTGTGGGTTACATGTTTGTTAAATCTTAGGTTAAGTATTTCTCTGTAATCTGCAGCGTGTGACTGTTTTTTGTCCCTAATAAGTAAAATAAAATGAAATAAATACTTATTTAAGTCTCATAACAAATTCCAAACCAAATGACAGCCTACATGTTGGAGCGTCCAAAGTGTCCCTACTCACATACACTACACACACACACTACACATGTACTGCTGTACATTTGACGACGTCAAGAACACCACTGACGCCACGATCAACGTGGCTACCTACTGAGCCAAAGTAATCTAGTCAATTAGAAGAAAGATGTAGGTCTTAATCACCGATATTAATTACAAGCTGTGCCCCACGACTCTGTTCGCGTGGAAGTCGTAAGATACACAGTATACTAAAATAACAGCCACATTTTAATAAAACTCCCTCGTCCCCCGACACGTCGCGTTGCAACGCCCGCCCGCGCTATTACTTCGTTTTCACTTAGTGTTGTTTCTGACTTTTTTCTTTTTACTCGGCTCCAGTCCGCTCGGTTCAGGTCGTAGCGTTATGTTAAATAACCTATAATTGGACGTAGTTACACGAAAAGGATCCAATCCACACAAAGTCATGTGTGGATTGGATAATTTTCGTGTAACTACGTCCAATTATACTCGAGAATTAGGTTACCAAATGCAAAAAGAATTTTTCAAATCCGACTTTTTGCTTACAATTTCATGTTTTTTTTTGCGCGGTACCCTATTTATTTTCTAAAATAAAATTAGCCTAAGTTACCCCCCGTAACATTAGCTATCTGCTAGTGAAATTCCCGTCAAAATCGGTCCAGCCATACCGGAGATTAACTGGAACAAACAGACAGACAGACGACAGACAAAAAATTTAAAAATTGCTTTTTTGTTATAAGTACCGTATATACTTTCTTATGCATTTAGTAAAAAGTTGTTATTTTGACATTACAAACAGACACTTCAATTGTATTTATTTGTATAGAAAAGAAGATAGGGTTGTGGAGGTCAGATAGGCAGTCGCTCCATGTAAAATACTGGTATGCAGCTGCATCCGGTTATTCTGAAAGCCGAATTCAACATAGTTGGGAAAAGTCTAGACAGATAACAAATTATCTAGAAATTCTTAACTTCCTACCGCCAAGGTTAACAGAATCTAAGTGAATTATATTCAGTTCAGTCGGGAACGTAATTTAAAAGCAGCTTTGGGAAACATTATTCTCAATTTAGCCCTTTCATACTTTTGTTAAGGCGTTTTATGGTTATTTATCAGGACAGGATCAAGATTAACGTGTTTTCACACCAAAGAAAAATAAAAGGAAAACGTTTCGTTAAAAATTTCCATTTCATTATTTTCCATGTCGCTCTTAGGCCCGTCGCCATGACGCTCAAAAGTAATCAGTTATGAACAATAATAAAAAATGTTGATCTGTACACGACGCAACCAAACACAAACTAGAAATTCAAATTTTCTTACGTTTTTTTGCAATTTGCAGGTAAGTGTCAAGTTGTGTGTTGATCAAAATGTAGTTAGTAAAATTATAACCATTATATAATTATGAAAATGCATTTTGTTATAAGTAGTTGAGATCTGACCTGTAAATTGCAAAACATGCAAAAAAAAAAAAATTCGCGGGCTACCTTTGCGCGTCCACCATATGGGAAGCGCTAAAGTAGCCAGCGAAATTAAAATTTTCTTACGATTTTTGCAATATGCAAGCTAATATAATTAACAGAAGAACTGGTGAATGAGGCGCCGTTTACGCGCGCACTCCGTATTCTCAATAGTATAGCAGAAGACATAGACCTATTTTGTTGTACTCTGGGTGGGTTCATAGTGAGAGCTCTCTTTGAGATATGTTACGGTCCTGCCGTTACATAATAATTGTATTAGCAATAAGTACCAAGACGGAGAGTTGTTAGTTTTAAATTGTTTAGTTTTAATAAAAATTGTTGACTACATTATCGCATTAGGTGGTAAAACCTGTAAAGATAATTGTATGGTGGAAAATAAATAAATAAATAAACAGCAATATAATTCGCGATCGTAACCAATGTGTATTTACAGAATTATAATCAGTAATACAACTCCTTAAGTTAGTATAATCCTCAAATGTCAAGATTTCATGAAATAGTCATTCAATAGGATTACTTGGTCTTATGGAGTTGTATTGATGACTTTTTATTTTTTGATTATAATTTTGTAAATATAATATGTATTTGTTACGGTCGTGAATCACATTTTAATCGACATATAACTTAATATTCCAGACCATAGAATTCTTATAGGTATTCCTGTAATCTTATAATAAGTATAGAACTATTTTCTGAATAGAACTATTTTCTTTTCAAAATTTTAAGCTCGGTAGTTTTGGAGATAAGGGGATTATGGTAAATTTTCGTCTATTTTCTTAAATAACTTTAAAACTGATTATTTTAAAATGATAAAAAAAATCTATTAGAGACCCTCATAGCCAGAGCCCTTTCATTTGATATGTCACACGGAATAGTGATAGTTTGCAAAACACTTTTTTTAAATTTTCTTATTTGCCCCCAAAAGTGACCCCTGTAACACGTCCGTGCTTCGGTCACAGACATTGATATGTGTACCTTTCAACTTATTCGGACCATTAGATTCGGAGCAAATTGGCTATGACAGACATACCGACAGACAGACAGACACACGAGTGATCCTATAAGGGTTCCATTTTTTCCTTTTTAGGTACGGAACCTTAAAAAGAGTTTTTAGCACACATTTACATCATCACATCATCATCGTCGTCTCATTATCATCATTATTTTGAGCCCAAAATATTCTTTACTATTACTAAAATATTGTCAAAGGAGGAATTGAATTCGTGGCTATTGATTATTGTCACCAGTAGACATTGTACTCGTAAGACGATTTCACCTGTTGGAGTCAAAGAAAACATTTTCCTCAACCGGGAGATCTATTCCTAAGAAATAGGAATTAGATATTGTTTGCGCGTCTATGAAAAACTTCTTACGTGAACATTAGGGCGGTGCTTCTGGCTCAAATAGCCTTAGAATATATCATCCCCGTAGAGCGAAAAGTCACTAAGTCTAAAAAGAAGAGTTAGAAGTTTTTCTCAAGGTCTTATTATACGAGTATAAACTTTATTTTATTTCCTTTTAAGTAAAGCTAAAAACATAAAGGTAAGACAACATTATGAGAACTTATACTGGATATTTTTTTTTACCGTCTCGAAATTTTTATAGGGTGTTCTACCCATGAACATGAACAACTTTCACTATGGGACCAACTATGAGATCACGAAAAAAAAATCTGTTGTTTCATACATTTTGGTCAAATAGGTTTGAACTTTTCTATTAAACAGTAGATTTTTTTTTAGTGATTTCAGAGTTGGTCCCGTAGTGAAAGTTGTTCATATTCATGGGTAGAACACCCTGTAAAAATTTCGAGACGGTAAAAAAAAATCATCCATTATTTTCAAAAACGTTAACTCTCATTAGACCATGGTTTTACGACTTAATGACTTTTCGCCCTACGGAGACGATATAGGTGAATGAATTGAATGATTCAGATAAATTGAATCCAGAAGATAAACCCTGAAAAAGAAAAAAATAACTTTGACAAAGGTTATATTAATGGGCTTTTTCGTTTCATTTAAGAGAAATCTGTTACTTTTATTACTTTCAGTTTTTACTTATTTTCTTGTTACTGAAATATTTTCAGGTTTAGACTGAATTTAGTAACAATGCGCGGATGTTTCTTTATGATTTCAAAAACATGGGGCTATTGAAAACTTAGCTCTGGGTATTTAAGACTATTAACGAAACCATTATTTCATCATCATCTGCATTTTGCCAACTATGGGGTCGGATTCCAGTCTAACCAGATGAGGCTGAATACCAGTATTTTACATGGAGCGACTGCCTATCTGGCTTCCTCAACCCAGTAACTGGGTAATATGATACCCCTTGGTATGACTGGTTGTCAGACTTTCCGGTTTCTGACTACCTGTAACCTGTCAAAGATGTAGAAATGACAGCCGGGACCAACGAAACGACCATTATTTGCGGTGCATTAAACCCTTGTTCTTCTTCTTTTTGTATGACTAGCAGCGGCCCACGATTTCACCCGCATAAGTCTCGATCCCGTAAAGATATCGGGATAAAAAGTATCCTGTGTGTTAATCCAAGTTATAAACTATCTGTGTGCCAAAGGAGGATGGGCATTTTGGTACCCATGTCCAATCAAAATGAATTTACCATCGTTGGATAGCTCTCTTCAAGAGCACAAAAAACTACTATGGCACCAATCCCGTATAAATTGTCCGTTTTGAAATATAGTCTTTAGAAGATACTGGATATTTAGTTCGAAATAGAATTTTAAGAAATCATATCGCCGGTTTATCTTGACAGATTTTGATGATATTTGCACAGATTTTGAGCTAAGTAAAATTCAGTTAACGGATGAAAATCACAACAAAACCGGTTGGGTTTTTTTTTTAGTTAGGGGTGATCTATTTATTAAACACTAAACATACAAATACATCAATTGATGTTGATGCATGACATTGGAGCAATATTTTTATTACTATTAACCCTGAGTATACGTAAGTAGATGACTAGTAAGATGGAACTGGTATTGTTATCTCTCTCTCGCTCTCTTATCTTACGCAGCGCGGTAGTTAGCGCGTTCAGCGAGGGGGCGGGGGCGAGGGTGGGCATGCTGCGGCGCTTGTGCATGTTCCCTTGGTAGTCGTTTGCTGATAATTGTTGTGTAAGTTACTACATTGTCTCGTTCCTCATTGTTCACGTCGACTTTAGACCCTGGCATTAACTTGGACTCTGTTACTTGTTTTATTTTTGACTGCGGTTTTCTACTGGACTTGAGTGCTTGAGTTATTTTGACTGCAATGGAACGTTTTCGTACCTGTGTAATGTGCCGAAGAGGTCTATACCGAGGCAGATATCAAGTGCGCATTCTATCGGAAAACTTACCAAGAATGCGCGCATACCTAGCAGCTTTTATTCGAGAAAATGCTGCAGTGGAGGTTAGTATTTATTGAACTTTTTAACTTTCCATTTGACAGTTTTATTGCATTTATTTTATTGTTAATAACCTGTATAGTATAGTGCTAATGTTCTTGCCTTTGAATCCATTGGTTCCGGGTTTGATCCCCAGTCAGAGCAACGAAAAAATCCTGGGTCTTAGATGTCAATCTATTTATTGTTATGTTGTTATCTTTATGAGCATTTATTGTATTACGTGTCTCGTTGACTCAGTACAGACAACAGTATAGAATACCACATAGAAATAAAAATCGATCATTTTAGCTCGTTGTGCCCGCATGTGCGTTAGACTTAAGGTTAGCCTTTGGTCTCTTTGTTTGTAGGGATGCCTTGTTTGTTATTTTTCGGCCGCTAAAGCGCACATAATTTTTATCTATTTTACCCCTTAAATGCACACGACCGATGAGTCACAGACCGCGCGCACCGGTTGGCACGCAGATGTTTCACAAAAACCCTATTTATGACTCTGTTTCTGGGTATTTTGCTTCCGGTTAATGTTTGTTCTATTGTCAACGAAATGACGAAATGAAATGTGTTGGTTTCGTTTGAATGTATAATTATCTTCATTTATAACATTTTTTTGAGAACATAAACAAAAAAAAAACATTTTTAAACAAACATTCAAATGGTAACCTATATGTTTTAAGGTTCGAAATCCATGTTGTGTTTATTTTTAACGTAAAACATGACTAAAATCACATTTCACAGTACAATTTACATTATTTACAAGTAACGGAGAACCAAAACAAAGATTCACGGACGAGAAAGAAATATTTTTATTTCTGAAATGACAGATCGTAGGGTTGTCATATGTTAAAATGTAGTTTATTTGGTAAGGAATTTTACGGTACTATTACCATAGAGAAATACAAACTAGTTAATTGATAATCCGGTATAATAGAACGTCATCCAATGTGCACTTAAGAGGCAAAAACGTATTCTCTCTTTTGGTACACTAGATCCCATGCGCATTTTAGCGGCTAAGCGTATTGCTTATAATACCCCAGGTACGCTTTCTAGGTATGTTGTATTTATTTATTTTCCTTACATTATTATTACCGATTTTCAGGTCGTGTTTGATGGTACTCGGAGAGTATGTTACCGATGCTGGCAAAAAGCAGAAAATGCGACTAGAGCTCAACCTCAACCCGAGCCAGAGCCGCAAGAACAAGTAGAACCGCAAGAAGAAGCAGAACCTCAACTAGAAGTGATACACGTGCCCGAATATATGAGAGCACCAAATACCCCGAGGCATTGTCTTTTTCGTGGCTGCCCTAATACAACCCGCCATCGAATCCCAAACGTTGTTAAAATCCATGTATTTACTCAACACAAAATCTACATTCCTGATGCTGCCAGAGTATGCCGCGATCACCTAAATGGAAATGACTGGGATGAACTACCTCAGGCATGCAACATTTCCCATAACTTTACGGCCGCCCACTTCAGTGACCTTTGTGACCTACTGAGAAATGCCTTAAACGGACCCAGATTGCGTTTTAGCGAGCTAAGAGGATTAACTGAAGAAGAAATGCACTTTTGGACTGGACGTACTATAGAACAATTTAACGCTATCTTAGAGCAAACCATTTCATTAAGAGATGCAAGTGCAGATCCCAGAACCACTTTGGGTATTTTACTGACAAAACTACGCGCAGGAGAATCCAACGTAAGACTTGCGACGTTGTTTAATATATCAAGAAGAAAACTCGAACGCCAGTTGGCCATTGTACGAGAGTGTCTTAGTACTGACTATGTTGTGCTTCACTTGGGACTGGATCACATAAGTAGAGACAATATACTGGAGAGAAACCTGAGGATTCCAAAAGCACTGTATGGAAATGAAGAAAACTCTAAAGCCATTATTGTTTGCGATGGCACGTATATTTATATTCACAAAAGCACAAACTTTTTGTTTCAGAGGCAATCCTACAACTTGCACAAGTTCCAAAACTTGTTAAAGCCATTTTTAATTGTAACCACTGACGGATACATTATAGACGTAAAAGGACCATACGCTGCAACTAAAAGTGATGCCCAGATAATGAGCGATTTAATGAATGACGAGGAAAACCCCTTGCACATATTGTTTCATCCCAATGATGTATTTATTTTAGACCGTGGGTTTAGAGACAGTTTGGGCAATATTGAAGCACGTGGCTACGAATACCACGTTCCTCCGACGAAGAACCCAGACCAGTCACAGCTCACTACTTCCCAAGCGAATGATTCCCGACTAGTTACAATATGCCGATGGGCAGTGGAAGTGGTTAACGGGCGGATTAAAAGAGATTTTAAGCTGTTGCGGCAAAGATATTTTAATAATACAATGCCTAATATGTTTGTGGATGTTAAAATTGCAGCAGCAATAACAAATCACTTCCACACGCCAATTGCAGATAGCCAATACGCAGAAGCTTTTCTACAAAAAATATCTGAAAAAATGCAAACCCCAAACGTGTTGTACAATTATGTAGAAGAAAAACGATTAAATAACAGAAAAACCGATTTCCAGAGATTGGAAGCCAATGATGTGCCCGATTTCCCACGATTGAGTGAACAGGACGTGATATTGCTGTCATTGGGGACATACCAATTAAAACTCGCAAAATCTTACTGCAGCGAACACCTAAACAACGGCTTATATCTCATCGAAACATATAGAGAAGCCGCTTTGGAAGACATTATTGAATACGGAATTGACGAAGATGCGTGGCTTTTGCGTGCACGTATACAGTCCCAACATGTGAGAGCAAAACAATACTTTTGTTACATATTGCTAAATAGAAATGAAAACATAATATTACATCATTATTGTACATGTTTGACGGGACGCCGCACGGTAGGTTCCTGTGCGCATATAGTATCCATTGTCTGGTATTTAGGATATGCTAGACACGAGGGCTTTAATGAGCCAGCATTATTTTTAAATAGCATCGTTATAGATAATGAATGATGTATAGTATATATTATACATCATATTATTCATTATCTTTGTTATTGTCGATCTATAGACACACATTTATATACTTATATACAATAAATGATAAAACTTACTTCGAACTTGTTTTATTTACCTATACAATGAAAAATATTAATAATAATTATGAAAATACCATGCCAAATGGAGAAAACAGTTAATAAAAGTATGTGTACTTAATAGGACGTAACAAAAATAAATAACTTTCAAGTAAGATTACTCCGATTGGACAGTGAATAGGGACAAGCGCCATGGTTATTCTTAATCTACACAAAAATACCTTTCCAACGGTGTATCATTCATACCAATTGGTGCCGGTACCAGTTTCCATACATTGGTGCCCATCCTCCTTTCATTCAAATCCGTTCAGTAGATTTTGCGTGAAAAAGAAACATCCATTCATCCATCCATCCTCACAAACTTTCGCATTTATAATATTATTAGGATAAGGATAGTAGGATAGTAGGATTAGTGGGATAGTTGGAAGACGCAACATTCGTCTAGTTAACTACATAGATTCCACTAATCCTGAAAGGCAACATCGGTGTTTTTACTTTACTGGAACGAAGTTCTTTAACGCGGCTTGCGGTAGAAGTAAACCGGTAGAAATCGTCACGTACGTAATGAAAAAGCGTTATGCCATGCGACTTTCTTTCTTTCTTTCTTGAGGGCGAAAAAGTGTGAATTTGGTCAAAATGAAAATCCAAGATAGCGGCTGCGAAAATTTTAAAATGTTTCATCATGGGTGTCGTTTTCATGAATTTCTGGGGTGTTAAAGCTGATACTGGCGTGAAAATGTAAATCCAAGATGACGAGGCGAAAATTTAAAAATTTTTCATCATGAGTGTCGTTTTCATGGTTTTCGAGGGTGTTAAAGCTGAGAGTGACGAAAGAATGTAAATCCAAGATGGCGGCTGCTGGGCACGCCACAATTGCGGCGATAAGTCCCCTCTTTGAGGAGTGGCTGGAGAGGCGCCACGGCGTCCTCACCTTCCGCCTGACGCAGGTCCTCACCGGACACGGGTGCTTCGGGAGGTACCTGTTCCGGATAAGGCGGGAGGAAACGCCCGGGTGTCACCACTGTGTGGATCGCCCGGAGGACACGGTGGAGCATACGGTGGAGGTCTGCCCGGCTTGGGCGGAGCACCGCCGTGTCCTCGCGGAAGCGATCGGCGGCGGCGATCTCTCGCGTCCGGCCCTGGTCCAGGCCATGGTACGGAGCGAGAGTGCATGGGAAGCCATTACCTCCTTCTGCGAAGCAGTAATGCTCGTGAAGGAGGAGGCGGGACGCGTGAGGGAGAGGCAAGCTTTGCACCCTCACGCCCCTAGTCGCCGCAGGAGACGCCCTGGGCGTCGGGAATTGGCAGCCGATTCCCGGCCACCGTAGGCGCGGGCTTGCGGACGGCGAGCAATGGGTAGCTCGCCGTCTGGTAAGGACCAGGCCCGAGTCGACGGCGCGTCGTGTTCCACGCGCGCCTCAAAGAGATGTCAGCACTATTGACGGGGTCTGCTAGGGCCGATGCCAGCTAGGGTTGCGGGATGTTCGAAAGAGTTACCGTGGCCCCGGCACAGGCAACAGAAGGAACACGGGTGGGTTTTAGTCAGTAAAAGTCTGACACGCCCTCCCGCTCCGCCCAGAGCGGGAGAAGTCATTTGATGATTTCCCATCCACAAAAAAAAAAAAAAAAAAAAAAAAAAAAAAAGATGGCGGCTGCGAAATTTTTAAAATTTTCATTATGGGTATCGTTTTCATCGTTTTCGAGGGTGCCAAAGCCGATAGTGAATCAAAATGAAAATCCAAGACAGTGGCTGCGAAAATTTTGATACGTGAGAAGGAACTTCATTCCTGAAGGGGGTCCCCCGACCGCACACATTTTTTATTTATTCAATGCTTTAAGCACCAATGAATAGAGGCGGACTTAATTCCATAGGCATTTTCTACCAGTCAACTTTAATTCTATGTTTGTATTATTTTTTTTATTTTTTTACATAAGATTAATTTTTGTATATTGCTCCTGTCGATACAAATAAAGTTCGTTTACTAAAAATCTCGTTTTCTTCAAGACAGAAGTATTGGTATTCTTCCCAGAACGATACCTATAAAGCCGCGATCCCATGGCCCGTTACTGACAGCCAGACGCTGCTACGCCTGTCGGCCTGGCCAGGCGCGATCTGGCCTGTGAGAAAGCGGGCCGTGGGACCGCAGCATAACAAAACATTTTCCATACCTGCAGCAAAGAAAGTTTGTGTGAATCCACGCTATTCCGTCTAGACATCTAAACAAACAAACGATTTAAGAATAGGGGCTACTAAACGATTAAAGTTGTATGCAAGCATTTATTATGCATCCTTCTTTGAATGTTTAAACGCTTCAAATAGACTACTTATTGTCTAGACACTGAATACAAAACTTGTCAGGGTTGCTAGACATTTGTTATAGTCGGCATGGTTCGGCACAGCCAGGCAAAATCGAATATACAGGATGTCCGGTGAAGAATGGTTCAAAATCAAAAGTCATTTATTCGTATAAATGACTTGTTAGGATAACATTGAAATAGCATAATATAATAGACCTTATAGCCGTTCTAAAAAAATATCTATATCCCAAGGAGCACCTAAGGTACGATTTTTTAGAAAAAAAAAATCTCTAGTACTCACACTATTTAGTGTCTCTTTATCGGCCATAGTCAACGTACAATATTAGAACAACAAATAACCGATGGAATTCATTCATTTGTGGTCGTGGTGAAGAAAAATATAAAATAAGGTAAATAAAGTTAGTGTTTTTTTTTTTCAAAAAAATCCTAAGTACTACTAGGGATATATTTTTTGTATTTTTTCTAGAACGGCTATAAGGTCTATTATATGCTATTTCAAGTTTATCCATTCTTTACCGGACACCCTGTATATTCAGGAAAAGCCAGGCTAGCTCGAATTGTGCCGAGCCGACCCGAACATGCATAAGCGAGGGTAGATGCCGAACGAAGTTGGCCGATCGGCATGAGTCGAATACGTGTAGTAATTGCTTCGGATCGGTTTGGTTGTTCAACAATTATTGCCGAATCGACTGTGTTATCACACATCGGCTACACACATATAATGTGTGTAGCATAACAATTCAAATTACATAATCAACAATCTCTCAGACTGTCTCGTTAGTCTAGTAATCGATCCAGCTAGGGTCACGGGATGTTCGAAAGAGTTACCGTGGCCCCGGCACAGGCAACTGAAGGAACACGGATGAGTTTCAGTCAGTAAAAGTCTGACACGCCCTCCCGCTCCGCCCAGAGCGGGAGAAGTCAAGTCCAAAAAAAGTCTGGTAATCGATAGTGCTACTGTTGAGCAGCAGTCTACAGTCCTGGATTCGATTCCTAGGTCGGGAAAATGGTATAAGTCCTTAGTCTGGAATCGTGTCTGGTATCGTGTGGAATCGTGTCGTGGCTCGCCTCCTATTACATGGGATTTAAACATACCTTGCAAAATGTGAGTGTAGGTAGATACTGTAAAGGTTTGATGCCGAAGGCGACCTTATATAGTATAGACTGTTGAGCAATTACCTATGGTTACATTCGATCGTTCAATCAGGTGTAGAATTACTTTTGGATTTGAATGCTAAGCCTTTTGTTTGATGAAAAGTCAAAGTAAGTTTCTTAAAGAAAACCAAAACAATATTTGAGTTTAAGCTCTATTAGTGTTGTTTCACCCCCATACACTATACACATACACTACGGTACTATATAGGTACACCTCTGCCTAACCTTTCGGGGTAAAAAAGCGTGATATATTTGTTTTACTTTTCTGGCACTCCAAAACGTCATTCCAATATTTTTGTTTGGTTTATTAGCTTAGGAGGCTAGTAGTGCCATCTGTTACAGAATAAAATAACTAAGAAGTTACGCTTGAAAGAAATTAGATGGCACTAGCATGCTTATTAAACCACATCAAAACTTAAACTTCAGAAATTGTGTGCAGAAATTTTACAGGTTATAGACGATATCTTCGAACGGATTTATTGGACCGATCTTTGTCCTAACAGGCGAAGATATGAGGATATGAAGCAGTATCAATCGTTTCATGGTACCTACAAAAAAAATACAAAGCCTTTTCAAGGGATGATTTACCAAAATACATCCTATGAAAGGCGATTAACAAGGCAGATGTGACAGTAAACGCCGGGAGGGGACACCCTAGAAGGACATTATATATAAGGTGTATCTATTCATACACGAAATCTCTTAAGGGGTCATTGTACTCATCAATGTGAACAACTTTTACTATGGGACCAAACCTGAAATCGCGAAAAAACATCATCTGTTCCGTACATTTATGTTCGCATAACTCGTCAAAATGTAGGGACCAGCAGATTTTTATTTCGCGATTTCAGGGTTGGTCCCATAGTAAAAGTTGTTCATATTGATGAGTACAACGACCCCTTAAGAGATTTCGTGTATGAATAGATACACCTTATACACATAGTGACCTTATTGGTCATGTTCTTCAAAAGGTCAGGTAGAGGCTTTAACCGAGCGTGCCTTTATTAGCATGAAACCTTCGCGAGTTGATTGACTGATTTAAAAGACAAACATTGATTTTGAAAGGTAGAATATATTCAAATTTGATAGGATAGGCAAATTGTTTTATATAGTGAGAGTGGTGGTAATATAGCGCTTGTCTTTTATACGTGTTTTTCTATAAACTATTTAATAATAATATAGTGCTCCCGTGTGTCTGATTTATGGCAGCTGAGTCGTCCAAGCACACTCCACAGTCTTACAATCAGCACACAATACACGTAGTGATCTGCTCGGCCCCCTAGTACCCCGGCAGATTGCTACAGTACCTACAAAAATAAAATACAAAGCCTTTTCAAGGGAAGATTTATCAAAATACATCCTGTGAAAGGCGACTAACAAAAGGTATTACAAGGCAGATGTGACAGTAAAGACCGGGAGAGGACACCCTAGAAGGACATGTATACATACTGACCTTATTGGTCATGTTCTTCAAAAGGTCAGGTGCGTAGTACTCGCTCCCGGCACGCGGCGTGGGTGTATGATTAGATGAATGAAAAATGAATCAAAAGGAGTATGTAAGGATCGTAGCAGGTTGCTTTCTGTAGTTTCTGCCTACTCTTATAGGAGGAAGGCGTGAGTTTATGTATGTATGTATGTGTATATCCTATACACTCTGGTCAGTCAGTTCCTTTACCAACCATGCTGACAGACGGACGCTGCATAATCAGCCTATAATGTTCCTACTGCTGGGACACAGGCCTCCTCTCGGTGAGAGGAATTGGGCTGTAATCTACCATGCGGGCCCAAAGCCGGTTGGATGATGTCACGTCTTCGAATTTTTGGTTCTAGGACATGCCGGTTTCCCCATGATGTTTTCCTTCACCGTTTTGAGAGCATTGGTGATGAATTTATGTACACAAAGTAAAGCGCCTGTCTGGGTTCGAACCCACGATCTACAACTCGTAAGTCGGGGCCGTTACCACGGGCCACAACTGCTCTCAAAAACAAAATTGTTAATGGGTGGAATTCCTAGAAATAGACTAATGGTTACAGATCAAAGCAAAAGTTAGGATTAAGGAAAATATAACATACAAATTCTATCCTAAATAAACGAAATATACAATACATGAAACTAATTCTAATTAAGTAGGGATATACAGATGAGCTAGATATATATAACTACTTCATTATTATATAAACTTTTGTTTTCGACGTGACCGCATTTCGAATTGAGTGTAATGTAAGTATTTGTAAAAGCCCGAATATTGGTAAAACGAAGAATTTACTAACATGAGTGGGTATATATGTAAGTTTTCTGTTTTTTTTTTATAAAATAAGACGATTTTTCAAGTCAAAAACAAAATCAAAATTCAAAATATTTTATTTCACATAAACCTACATGGGCACGGTTCCAATTGGTCGTTTCCTATAGAGAAAAGCCGGTAAGAAACTCCACGGTTACTCTTTTATAAATTAGCTTTTAGAATGTTTTCAAATTAGTGTTAATAGGTATGGGAGGACAGAGTAGGCCTGTCAACAAGGACCGGGTTTTTGGCACATGTTGGGTTTTACTAGACGTATCGGTCTCGAGCTCGCTTGACTTGCTCATGCATTCTGGTTCTCATAAAGATTTACCAAGTGAATGTAAAAGTCCGAATTCGGAAAACGGTCACATTTCGGACCTTTATCACGTCCACACCGACCGCAACGCACGCACGGCACCCAATGGATTTTGGTTAGCTTTGTATGAATTCATATAGCACTGCGTCCACTATCGGTAGTGCCCGCACCGACCGCTCAGTTCATCTCTTCATACAAACAAACCAAAATCCGTTGCGTGCCGTGCGTGCGTTGCGGCTGGTGCGGATCAGTGGACGTTCACTTTAAAGATACGGTTTCCTAGAACAGCGGTTCCGTGTATATCGGCCGTCATGAAAATCTGTAATTGTCACCAGTATTTGACTTTAAGGTGTCAAAAATGCTCTGTATTTTGAACAGCTGTTATTCTGTGACCATTGTCCGCTTTCCTAGTAAATCTGGACCTGGTAAATCTTAGGATTTATTTAAGTTCGAGCTTTTACTGTAACATTTGTGTTATTTGTAGTAAAGGAAATAAAATTGTTCAGTTGAATTTTATAATACGTCTTCCTGAAAAGGCCAATACTACTTATAAAAAAATATTACTACTGAACAAATACTACTAATGGAAATGGTAGCATGGAGTCAAAAGCATAATAAAGTGAAATAATAAATATTAACGAGAGCACTTTCCGTTTTTACTCTACGAGTGCAAAAAAATGCAGTTAAAACCTGCTTTCCTTTACAAAAAATGGGATAGTCTGTTTTATATTCTCTTGTACATTACGCCAAATAAATAATTCTGTGTGTAAAATTTATCCTGAAGCACAGTATAATAAATTAAACTGCTTGAAGAAAATGTATGTATCGACAAAACACATTTTCCGCGACATTATCGGATCCTCTACTTATGTCAGTTCGTGTAATGAGTAAGTACCTATTTTTAACAATAATTGTACTGGATAGGCATGATCGCTGGACGCGAAGTGGTCCAAGAAGGTTATAAGCCTACCTAGTCCCAGCGGTGCTAACGTCCTGCACCGATAGGTTCCAGGTACACAACTCTCGATTTAAATGTACGTCTTATATAGGGACCAGTGGCGATGCTTGACATTTCGTAGGAGGGAAGCCGAAGAAGAAATTGTTCAGTTATAAATAGTCATACAAATACGATTATCATGTTGTGGCGCCGGCTTATTTAGAACAATTTGTGTTGTTGTTGGAATATATATTATTTGGCAGTCGTAGACATTTACTGAATGTGCTATTTTTCAATGGTGGTAGGTAAAGTTACTCGTTTTCGATCCTTCAAAGGGAAGCCGGTAGGAATGGAGTTTTTAGCGCGCTTCGCTTCTGATAGGGACTGTCGTTCTTTAAACGAAAACCGCGAATCTATTCCTGTTTTCAAGTTTTTATTTTCCTTATGTATTTACTATGGTTACAACACATCTTAGGTTTAGACATGGTTAAATAAGCAGATACACAAGGTGTAATTTAAATAACGCACAACCTCTTAAGCGTTCATTGTATTCATCACTATGAACAACTTTTACTATGGGACCAAACGAGAAATCGTGAAAAAAAAATCTGATGTTCCCTACATTCTGGCGAGTCATGCGAACATGAATGTAGGGAACAGCTGATTTTTTTCGCGATTTCAGGTTTGGTCCCATAGTAAAAGTTGTTAATAATGATGAGTACAATGACCCCTTAAGAGGTTGTGCGTTATTTATGTTACATCTTGTAACATAAATAACGCAGTAATAAGGCGTTTATTACATTATCAGATTTCTTATACAATTATCTATACAAATATACATATACAGATAAAAATAAATAAAATTGAAGTGTCTTTTCGTAATGTCAAAATAACAACTTTTTACTACATGCATAAGAAAGTATATACGGTACTTGTAAGAAAAAAGCAATTTATAAAATGTTTGTCAGAAAGCTGATGTTACGGGGAGCAACTTAAGCTACTTTTATTTTAGAAAAATAATTAGGGTTCTGCGCAAAAAAATTAAAACCCATTAAATTGTGAACAAAAAGTCGGATTTGAAATATTCTTTTTGCATTTAGTAGCCCAATTCTCGATAATATTAATAGGCTATTTAACATCACGCTACGACCCTCAGGAGCCGAGCAAGAGAAAAAAGTCAGAAAGAACACTAAGCGAAAACGAAGTACCTAATAGCGCGGGCAGGCGATGCAACGCGACGGGTCGGGGACGAGGGAGTTTTATTATAATGTGGCTGTTATTGTGTATTTAATATATTATGTGTCTTACGACTTCCACGCGAATGAAGTCGTGGGGCACAGCTAGTCTCTTTATTATAGCTAATATATTAACTGTATATATATAAACTGAACAGATATTTGAGTGCAAATGGGAAAGAAAGTGTAATTTTTAATAAAAACTGTCTTAAATGTTAAATTACTCGAAAACCACTGAACTGATTTTCAAGTTATATTAGAAAGCTCAGGCTGGTTCATTGACCTGAAGATATCCAATATTTTAAATTACACATCTAGGTTTTTCAGGCCATGACGTGCCCCTGAATGTTGGTTGTCAAAACCATATTTGGTTGAGCTGAATGGTGCTGATCCATGCGTCATGTTCGTGAACAGGCGCCGTCAGTAGGGACTGGTCATCTCTTAGCTGCCACGGCTTATTTTAATTTTTGAATCGTTTTTGGATTTTACCTTTTTGTTGCGGACGCTTTTAACGTGCACGTCTTACTACATTGTTCTCACATACTTAATTTCAACATGAATGATGTAACCAATATTTTGTAACAATATTTTGATTTAACACAGTGTCCGTGGAGTTTCTTGCCCGTTCTTCTCCATAGAGATCTACGCTTTGGAATGGGCAACTAGCTTCAACTTTCTGACTAACTGACCGACTCTTTGACAATTCAAAAGTGCCTGTAATTGGTTTATTTGAAATAAATGCTTTGAGTTTGAGTTTATTTACAAAACAAAACAAACTAAATTTTACAACACATAAACTCAATTAAATAGGCTTTTCTTTGGGACTATATATCTGAAAGTTAGGTCCAGGGCTAGGCCTTGGTTTAGGGTACATTTTCGATAGAGATTTATAGAGGCATGAGGAACAGGGTGTAAAGTTCACTCATCCTCCATAGAAAAGGGAGGATCCTCCGACCAGACGGGTGTTGTGTCTGGTGGGCTACTGCCCGACGGTTGATGTCGGGATGTTGTATATATGCTAGTCGCGCGGTAAACTCTGTTTGCGCGATGCAGGATTTTGCGTGACGTCAGTGTGACGCGTTCCATTGTGGCGATGCCGCCACATCACTCCCCTCCGGAGACCGGAGGTCGATAGTGGGCTGAGTCGTGTATCTTGCGATGCTTGCCAGGGCCAGTTGAGGTTCCAATGAGACGGAACCGGGTGCCGCATAGTTCGCGGTGAGTCGGAACTGTCTGCGGAGATGCCCCCAGTGAGTCGGGGTGGCGCTGCGTTATGCTCCAGTGCGTTGGATGTGGTACAGCGCCGGGTTGAGGCTGACTGCTGGCGTCGACCAGGAGAGGTTTGAAGGGCTCTGCTTGTTGACCGGCCGAGAGTGCAGTGTGCTGTGCCAAGGTTGCTGATGAGGCTGAGGGTGATGACCAGGTATGCGCGGTCGCTGCATGCTGGTGGTCAGGATACCCGTTGTAGCCGTGGGTGCTGGCTGGCTGTGTGACTCGCTGCTCGAAAGCTCGAGGAAGTGATGCTGATGACGTCACGCTGTAGTAGTTGCACGAAGGCTGCGCTGACGTTCATGTTCGGGGTCACCAGTATAGAGGTATGAGGAACAGGGTGTAAAGTTCACTCATCCTCCATAGAAAAGGGAGGATCCTCGGACCAGACGGGTGTTGTGTCTGGTGGGCTACTGCCCGACGGTTGATGTCGGGATGTTGTATATATGCTAGTCGCGCGGTAAACTCTGTTTGCGCGATGCAGGATTTTGCGTGACGTCAGTGTGACGCGTTCCATTGTGGCGATGCCGCCACATCACTCCCCTCCGGATCACGTCGGGGTCACCAGTATAGAGGCATGAGGAACAGGGTGTAAAGTTCACTCATCCTCCATAGAAAAGGGAGGATCCTCCGACCAGACGGGTGTTGTGTCTGGTGGGCTACTGCCCGACGGTTGATGTCGGGATGTTGTATATATGCTAGTCGCGCGGTAAACTCTGTTTGCGCGATGCAGGATTTTGCGTGACGTCAGTGTGACGCGTTCCATTGTGGCGATGCCGCCACAAGGTCTTATTTAAAAAAGATAATTGGAAATCCCTGTTTCTATGGAAAAGTTAAAATGGGTCGAATTTAGCTGTAACACTATTTTTCGAAAATGTTCTTAAATAACTTTTTAGACCTATGTATCCTGCTTATGCGTATGAAGTTTAATTAAAATCGGTTCATTCATTTCGAAAAACAAGGACCTGATATTTTGTATGAAATACCGTACGTCGTGAATGCTCTTAAAACATAAAAAAAATATCTTATGACACTCGGCAATACTGAACCTTCCCGTTAGTGAAAGAATTTTCGGAATCGGATCAGTAGCTCTGAAGATTACCTCCTACATACAGTCTCACAAATTTTACCTCTTTGTAATATTGGTATGGATTATTTTAACGTTAATGAACTTATTCTTTCGAACACTCACGCATTGACTTAAAACATATTACGAGAAAAATTACGTGACTTTTCGAAATAAACAGTAATTTCTTCCACTGTTTGAAACATGGGAAAGTTTATAGTTCTCCCTGTTTTAAGCGCCAGAAACAGTTTTAAACTTAAATATACTAGGGGTGACTAAATGTATAAGAAAAGAGCTAATATTTCGTCGGTGTACGCCATACTGTAAGCGAGAAAGATCTTTATTTTCAAAGAGTGACGAAGCGTAAATGGGAATTATCCTTTGTCAGAAAAATACATAGTTATTGCTTAGAATATTTTTGGCTAGAAAAAATACTTTGGAAGTTAGAGAGAAAGGTCTAGAGAAAATATATTAATCTGCCAATCACAATGGCAGCTTATTTGTCACAAAAACAATACTAGATTTCGTTATAAGATTGACATTGAAATAAAAGTATTAAGATTTTGTTTAGACATTTAGGTTCAATTGTTTTGAAAATGAGGTAAAAGGTAAAGTGAATTTAAGATTATTAACCGACTTCAAAAAAAGAGCAGGCTATGAATTAAGCAGGATGCTTTTTTTCATGTATGTAGGTAGTACATAGGTACCATAACTAAAAAGTGAAACTTAAAAAACTTTTCACAAATAAAACAACCCTGGCGGATAATGAAAATACAAAGCCATAGGCACCGACTTCCGAAATTAAAGTATATTTCACTTTGGCCTGCAGGTAGGCGTTCAAAATTGAATACATAGCTCAATAATACATTTGGGGTGATCCGAAGCGTCAGACTATAATAATTAGTGTCAATTCATGAGTTTTAAATCAGTGTACGACTAAACGCCGACAGACTGAACACCGACAAGACTTTACTTCGACGAGACTCTTCGCCGACAGGCACCCTTTTTTTTTGGATGGGAAATCATCAAATGACTTCTCCTGCTCTGGGCGGAGCGGGAGGGCGTGTCAGACTTTTACTGACTAAAACCCACCCGTGTTCCTTCTGTTGCCTGTGCCGGGGCCACGGTAACTCTTTCGAACATCCGCAATCCCGGCTGGCATCGGTCCTAGCGGACCCCTTTAATGCTGCTGATATCTCTTTGAGGCGCGCGTGGAACACAACGCGCCGTCGACTCGGGCCTGGTCCTTACCGGACGGCGAGCGACCCATTGCTCACCATCCGCAAGCCCGCGCCTACGGTGGCCGGGAATTGGCTGCCAATTCCCGACGCCCAGAGCGTCTCCTGCGGCGACTAGGGGCGTGAGGGCGCAAAGCTTGCCTCTCCCTCACGCGTCCCGCCTCCTCCTTCGCAAGCATTACTGCTTCGCAGAACTCCTTCTACCTCCGTAATGGCTTCCCATGTACTCTCGCTCCGTACCATGGCCTGGACCAGGGACGGACGCGAGAGATCGCCGCCGCCGATCGCTTCCGCGAGGACACGGCGGTGCTCCGCCCAAGCCGGGCAGACCTCCACCGTATGCTCCACCGTGTCCTCCGGGCGATCCACACAGTGGTGACATCCGGGCTGACAGGCACCCTGATGTTCGGTTTGGTTAGGTTCCTTTAAACTCTGCACACAGAAATAGGAGCCCCGCACAGCGGGGCTCCGTCGACCTGCTGTCAGACATAAGGTATTAATGTACCCAGATTATGTGTGTTTAGTATATTATGCCCTGTCGGCGAAGAGTCCCGTCAAAGTAAAGTCTTGTCGGTGTTCAGTCTGTCGGTGTAATGTCTGTCAGCGTTTAGTCGTACACTCGTTTTAAATAAATATTATTTATTTTTTAGGGTTCAGTACCTCAAAAGGAAAAAACGGAACTTATATAGGATCACTTCGTTGTCCGTCTGTCTGTCTGTCTATCAAGACCCTTTTTTTGGAACACGTGGAGATATCAAGTTAAAATGAATGTCAAATACGTAGGTCTCTGGTCCCTTAGAGCTCTAAAAAAATCAAGCTTCTAAGTCAACGCAATAAATACGGCATATTTTGATACTCGCAAATAAATCAAAACCTGTGGGTACTTCCCGTTGACCTAGAATCATGAAATTTGACAAGAAGCAAGGTCTCACAGCACAAATAAATAAAAGTCCAAAAATAGTTAATTTGTAGTTTTATCACATACAAAATTGCCATTACGAACTTAAGTTTGCAGTTGGAGAATTGACTTTGACGGATATCAATGTATGCGAGAACATGTTTTTCAACTACAATGTTAAGGTGAAAGCGCCAGAGTTGCGCGCGAAATTCAAATTTTCTTACGTTTTTTGCAATTTGCAGATCAGTATTAGGTTGTATGTTGATTGAAATATGATTCGTGACCGTAACAAATATGAGTTTACAGAATTATAATCATTAAAGTCATCAATACAACTCTCTAAGACCAAGTAAGTCTATTGAATGACTTTTTTTATGAAATCTTAACATTTCAGGATTATACTAACTTAAGGAATTGTATTACTAATTCTAATATTATAATTCTATAAATACATATTTGTTACGGTCGCGTATCATACTTTGATCAACATACACCCAGACACTGAGCTGCAAATCGCAAAAATCGTAAGAAAATTTGAATTTCGCGGGCTACCTTAGCGCTTCCCCCTTAAGCTTGTTTTTGGGATAAATTCTTTTCGACTACGGAACCATTCATTGTGCGTGGTCCAACACGCCCTTGGCGGTTTTTATTATTGATAATAATTCGCGTAAATAAGTGATAATTGCTAAAAGCTAACTGTGAGACCACAGTACAAATGTGCGAACGCAAGCCAGCGCCCAAAGTCCAACTAAGTATAAAGATAAAGGAGAAAATAAATTTCAGCTCGTTTTAATGTCGACTTAACTCAACCCGGGGTTAAAACTTGAATGTTGGACGACATGAATTTGAAAACTTTGTATTAGGTGAAGTAAATAATTATTATGAGTTAAGTTTTTCGAGATTTGATTATGATAAACAGCGTAGGCGGACGCGATGACCCGTTTCATGGGAGTTATTAGCGTCTTTGCACAACTTGCGAACCCCACAAGGTATTTACTGCTAAACCCGAATTCGGTATAAAAGAGTGTACATGGAGTTTCTTGCCCGTTTTTCTCTAGCTTTAACTAGCTTAATATTTCTGACTGACCGACTCCTTTACAATTCAAAAGTGCCCGTTAATATTTTAATTGTAATAAATGGTTTGAGTTTGTATAGAGTTTGCTTTTGCGGGAAATATCTTTACAGAAAAGTTCCTGTAAAGAGCTTCCTTCCAACAAAAAAGGTGAAGCGGAGTGATTTCCCTGCGGAAATTAATACGCTTCAACTTTGTTATGACAAATCATGAGATCTGTTGTCTCTACAAACAACAGATCTCATGATTTGTCATTCATAACACGTAAGCTATCAATACAAGGTGTTTTTTTATACGTCATAACTCTATGGTATAAATGAGATCATATAAGAGAATCAACTGGCATGTGACTTATTTTTCAATTATCTTTTTTTTTTGTTTTAACTTTTCATACAAAATAATTCGACAGTCACGATTATTGGTGAAATATGACAACGTCGCTTTTTCTTTGTTTTAATTATGAATGGTTGGTATGAATGATAATTAATTACTCGTATTTGTCAGTGAAACTTAGAATGAACCTAATTTAATTAAAATTGTTGATATCTTCGAAACTATGCATTTTTGGACCACATATTCTGTAACGTGTTGTATTATTTTTACTTGTAGAATATAACCCTAGAATTATGCCATATAAAAAAAAAAAAACTCGTTTTATAAAGAATCTTGAGTTCAGTAGAAAATGTGACATATAAGGTGGCAGGAACATCGAAGCGCGAACTGTAACCATGAATTATTCAGCTCATGATTATATAGCCCCTAGCGTAGAAATTTTTCTTCTGTTATCAAAAAAACATCAACTGTTTCATAGTAAAGTACAACACCTAAACGGTAAAAATGTATGGAACAGATTTTTATTTAATAACCGACGAAAAACCAACACAAGGGGTTCAGAATCATGTACTGAATCCATGGTAACAGGTTGCGTGCCGATGTACGGACTACTACAAAGAAAATAATAATGCGGGCCACACACCTAACGATATACTTGCGCAAGTTTAGACTTGTACAATGCTGTGTGACACCAAATAGCTCGGATACTTGTGCTAATTCATCCCACACACGTTAATGGATACATACTTGTGCAAGTCCAATTTTGCGCAAGTATATTGTAATGTGTGTGGCCTGCATAAGTATTCTATGTAGACGAAACTATTTGAAACTAAATTTAACGTTACCCTTGAAAAGTAGAATATAAATCATATTGGCCATATTGTTGCGAAATTTGAATGCAGAATTTGGCAAGTCAGCCAAGATATACCGCAGAATATATGGCATTGCCGAGAATTTATGCTGCTTGGTAGTGCAATATAAGTTATATAATAGAAAGAATGAAAGAAAAGACATTTATTTTTGATTAAAATGACGCAAAGAAAAACAAACACAAAAAAGTAATTTAAAAAAATATCGACTTCAAAAAAAAAAAAAAAAACAATTCAAAATTATGAAATAACTTCAATTTCGGATGTCGGTGTCTTGGGGTATTTTAGTTTTTTGCCATCGACTTCCGAAATTAAAATTAATTCATAATTTTGAGATAATTTTTTTGGAGTCGATTATTTTTTTAATCACTTTTATTTCACACACATAACATTACGCCTTGTTTCCCCGAAGGGTTAGGTAGAGGTGTACGTACGTATAGTACAACCACATTTCGCCAGTTATGTTTAAGTCCCATGTAATAGGGGGCGAGCCTATTGCCATCTACCGGGCACAAATCCAGACTCCGGCCTTTTTTTTTTTTTTTTTTTTTGTGGATGGGAAATCATCAAATGACTTCTCCCGCTATGGGCGGAGCGGGAGGGCGTGTCAGACTTTTACTGACTAAAACCCACCCGTGTTCCTTCTGTTGCCTGTGCCGGGGCCACGATAACTCTTTCGAACATCCCGCAACCCTAGCTGGCATCGGCCCTCACCCCAGCAATTCGGAAGATTACCCCTTAACAACCTCACAGATTTTACCTTTTTATAATAATACTAGCGACCCGCCCCTGCTTCGCACAGAGCCACCTATCGGGTCCAAAACTATCCTATCTTTCTAGCTGGAACCAACCAAACTCATTCACAAAATTTCATTGAAATCGGTTGAGTGGTTTTGGAGATTAGCTGGTTCGAACATAGTTACATGTGATTTTTATATATTAGGATTACTATAGTTATCTAACCATGGTCACGTCCAGCACGTTTATGTAAGCTATTTGTTAACTAAACACTCTCCCGCCTAGACCGCCAGTGATAAATCCCGTTATAAAAATGTGGGCACAGTACGACACAACTTAGATGTAGCATCGGCAAAATTCGTAAAACCGATCATTATCCGAACTGAGTACACCTTCAAAATCACCAATCTTTATTACTGCTTTAGGCGAAAATGATCTTTACCCAAACGCAATAACCTGTAAAGTCATATAACCAAATACGTTCGTAAAATTGAAATTAATGAATGCAAATTTTCAAATTTGAGTTGTGTCGTACTGTAAAAACATTAAAATGCCACGCGGCCTTGTACAAACAAACGTGTGATGTTGCATATTAATTACGAGGATTCCATGTTTGCTCGTTATTTTAATAAAAAAAAATGTCATCATAATCATAATAAATCATAATCAGCCTGTCCAGCCTAACTGTTCTGGGACACAGGCATCCTCTCGGTGAGAGAGAGTGGGCCGTAATCTACCACACGGGCCCAGCGCGGGTTGGTAGGTAGTTGTCAAATGTTTTTGAATTTTTAGTTCTACTCGTAGAACATGTAGGTTTCCTCACGATGTTTTCCTTCACCGTTTACACAAAGTAAAGCGCCTGTCAGGGTTCCAACCCACGACTCGTAAGCCGCGGTTGTTGCCACTGGGCCACCACTACTCTGCTAGTAAGAAATTCAAATTGAAAGGTATACATATGGCCTGCCATTACCAATATTTACAAGTTACAACAAGTACTATTCGCATAGAATTTGGCGCGCTAGTTGTGGTACGCGGGCAGCCCACATGGCCTGCCAGTAAAAATTAAAAATCTATAGGGGCTTGTTGCACTGAAATTTATGGACCACATGGCGGTTAGACTGTTAAGGTGTATTTTTCTCTGTGATGCCAGTAAACGCATTTTTCTTTCTTCCTAATTGTGGTGGTCAAATTTAAGAGTGTGGTGCAAAACTTTAAAACTTATTCGACTGAAATGTATGGGACGGCTGATTATTTTTTCGCGAATACCATGTTGGTCCCACAGAGAAAGTTGTTCAGTTTGACGGTCTGTACCACACCCTTAATACACGCTGTATAGCAGACATGTTTTTTGCAGTAGATTGTTGCAAAAGTTTGCAAGGGAAGGGAAGGTACTTGCTTCAACAGCCAGCTTATTATAACATCACGCTCTGTCCCACAGGCAGATGAACAGAGTCAACCAACATTTTGCTAGCTATTTGTCCTATAAAGAGCTTATTGCTATTCAATCAACTCAGCCTATCGCAGGCCACTGCTGGACATAGGCCTCTCCCAAGCTGCGCTACAACACCCTGTCCTCCACCTTCCGTAACCAGTCTGTCCCAGCCACCTTCTTAAGGTCGCCGGTCCATCTAGCTGGGGGGCGTCCCACACTACGCTTTCCGATACGTGGTCTCCACTCCAGGACTCGTCTGCTCCACCAGCCATCGGTTCTTCGACAAACATGGCCTGACCACTGCCACTTCAGTTTGCTTACTCTGCAGGCTATGTCGGTTACTCCGGTCCTTTTCCAGATAACTTCATTGCCATTCTATTGCCATTAACCGGACCCAAATCCAAACTCCGGGCTGCTACCGAGAATATCCTAATGGAAAAGTATGCAACCAGATAGATGAAAAAACGGGCACTTCAATAAATTATTAATAAAAATCCATTATCCTGCAGACTCAAGACCTTATGATATCAAATCCATGTCAAAATAATGCGCCTTAACGAATTCTATACACGTCCAGACACTTACACCAAAATTAGGATACGTTAGCCATCTTTGAGAGAGAGGACATCAAAGTCCCGACTCAATTACAGAGCCATTTAGATTCCGAGAGTGGCCGAAAGCGGATGACATTAATTACGATCCCGATTGCACTAGCTCAGAATAGTACCAACAATGGAAGGGTCTGCTTCAAATAACGAGCGAAAACAGACGCACGCACACATAGACGCGTACATTTTCGCTCGTTATGTGGAGCCGATCTTCTTTAGTTACTTACTATTCTGTGGAACTAGCTATGGATTTCTATTAATTCCTTTAAAGCTGTAGGTATTTCTTGAAAAACATTTAATCCAGTTTAGATAGCACTCTTTGATTTTGCAATTGTTTTCGTATAATTTGAAACATTATTTTAAAGTGTGTGTTCTTGGCACTCTATGTAATATTTTCATAGTATTGTTATCAAATTATATAAAACATCATTTAATGGGGAAGGCAACTGTCAAAATGGCGCTGTCGTAGCTAGTTCCCAACACAAGCCAATAATACAAGGCGTGAGGTGGTTTCATTTTATTTTTGCGAAAATGATGCGTTGTTGTGTTACTAAATACTCCGAAATTGGAGTCCACCAATTCCCTAGAGACCCTAAAATTAAAAGATTGTGGCTTAAAGCTATTCGTAGAGATGTTTTATAAATTAAACAGAGTAGAAACATTTTGAAGAAAGTGACTTTGAGGATATATTTATGGTTTTAAATTCTGACACTTTCCATATCATTTGCTTGATTTAAAATATTGAAATCACCGAAAATAACGAAATAGCGAAATAAAAGTAAACTCATGACTCAAAGAAATGTCAAACTTATTGTAGGCCGTGGGGACCTAGCTATGATCACGCCATCTACAATTAGCTTTGCCCGACCTTCCCCATTGCCTTTCCAAAGAAATTTCCAAGAAGGAGGCTTTTCGTCTAATACTCTTTTTGATTACAGCGTTATAATTGACTTACCAATGTCTTGTGTCGATATTTATTTAAACGCAAGTATTTTTTTTTGTTTCGAATGCGGCGCTTCCGCATTCGAAATATAAAAAAAAAAAAAACTTCAGTAAAGATTGGCGAACATCAGTAAGAATAATTGAGCTTCGATAAATTAGAATTCATTCAATACTTACCACAATTTTGTGCTCCCCTAGCCCCATCTGCAGAGAATCGATTTGTTCGGTATCGCGTCAGGAATAATAAAGTGTGAATGAGAAAAGTTTAGCATCAAGAGTAGCTCTGTATTTACTTAGAAAACTTTTTCTTTGTCAGACGAGGAAATTAAGCGTTTCAGAGTCATAATGAATGATATAAAATACTTGAAGATGGTAACTAGCATCCTGAAATATTTTCGCTCGCTTCTTTATGTAAATCAGACTGCAACCAAGTTGTTAGGATAATAATTTTTTTTTTTCTTATTTACATAAATGTTGTTCTAAGTAGAAAAGCTTTTTTAGTAAAAATCATCCGGGAAACTGTAAATAGGTAATATTGTCATATACTGTCTGGGGAATTTATTTATAATCAAATTGACAACTTACCAACTTAAATTTTGAATGCCAAAATACATATCCATACTTATATATCTATCAGCTTATAAAATCTTAAAAAAAATCTGCGGTTTCCTACATATAAGTTCGCATAACTCGTCAAAATGTAGAGAACAGCTGATTTCTTTCGCAATTTTAGGTTTGGTCCCATAATAAAACTTTTATTATAAAAGTTGTTCATAATAATGAGTACAATGACCGCTTAAGAGGTTGTGCGTTAATTCCGGGACATGTTGTGTATACTAATAAGTAACAATTCCCGCGCGACTTCGTCCGCGTGGATTTCGTACTTTAGTACCCCGTTAGAGGTAGTTTTTTCAGAAAACTCTGTTGTACGTAGTATTTATTTTCAGCCTGAGTTTCGAGTTAATCGGACCGCGCGTTAAAATTCTTCCATACAAACTTTGACACCCCCCAATCCCCTCTTTAGGGGGGAGTTTAAAAAAACAAAAATAACAAACTTCATTATTTATTTAGATACGTATTTGTGGCAAGTCTTAAGTTTATTAACTCAAGAAATAAGATTTTTCATACAAACAAAATCCCTCCTTTTCGCCCCCTTAAAGGTCGAATTTCCAAAAATCCTTCCTTAGTGGGTATTTACAACATAAAAGACATCAACTGCCAAAATTTCAAGTTGGAGCCCCAGCGGTTTAGGCTCTGCGTTGATGAATCAGTCAGGACAAGTAATTATTTATTTTAAGTAAACATAAAGCTAAAGAGTTTGTTTTTTTTTTGGTTTGAACGCTAATCTCTGGAGCTACCAGTCGTATTTGGAAAATTATTTTAGCATTTGATTCTTGAGGAGGATTACAGGCTATTTAACGTCAAGCCCAACCAAACCATTAGGAGACGAGAAAAAAGGAAAAAGTCAGAAAGAACGCTAAGCGAAAACGAAGTAACAGCGCGGGCGGAGGATCGATGTGACGCGGTAGGTCGGGGAAGCAAGAAATTTACGCGGATGAAGTCGCGGGCAGAAGCTAGTACATTATAATATTAAATCTAATTTTCTACTTTCTAAAGCCGTTTAAAACAAAACTGAAGTCGAAAGACACAGACGAAACTTTATTATCAGACGAGCCATCTTTAAAGACAACACTCCTGTAATATTAACAGCTTGCTTTTAGACTTAATAGATGTAGTTATCAAAGGAAATAGCATTAACTCTAGCTCAGTTAAGATTTCTTAACAAATTAAGCTGAAAATGTGGTACAAGAATATGGGAAACTATGTTAGGAAACTCCATAAAGAAGATGCTTTGTAACTTTACGGTTTTGAAATTAGAACCGAATGGGCGGTTTTTGTCAAGACAAAAACCGCCCATTTATGGTCAGCGGTTATTTGTAGTTTAGGAGAAAAATAAGCTCTAAATATTATAGCATATGTATACAACGAGAAACAATTTGTTAGACAAAATGTCGACATTTTCAAGCCTTAAAAAATAAATGAAGAGTCTGTAAAAGGAGTATTTCCTGTGGTCTTAAAACTCTTGGCTTGCTTGCCGTTAAACGTTGGCTTGGCTTATTTCGTTGGAAGATCAAACATATTGTGTCAACAATATGTTAACTTATGTGATCTTATTTGCTCAATGTCAATTGAGCAAATAAGAATTGAATTTCACCTATTTTTAGAACTGTTTCAAATTGTAGCCGAAGAAGTTACAGCTAGAGGCAAATGTTTTACGACTTCGTTTTCGACGAGCTTCCAATGTAAATAATGTACAACTTATTAAAAGCTCTACTATCTTTATCTTTATTTAAGATACCAAACATCTTTTTCCAGACGTCAAAGAACTCTTCACAGTATTGTTATGAAATGTAACAAACAGACGTAAAAACATCTTGTTCAGTAGCTTTTTAACAAAAGAATGTTTTAATATCTGGTTAAAAGAGTAGATAATAATATTTACTGTGTCATAACTTCCTCATTCTGTAGTATCACAAAGGGGAATTATGAGGATAAAGTTTTTTAGCTTTTACCTACAGCATTTTTATCCTTGAATCCTTCCTGGAAAATTCTGAAACAAATATTTCTGTTCTAAGAAGTGAATGGAGGCGCTTCAGCAAATAGAACGTAACGCTTTTTATAATTATTTTTATATGAAATATTTTTATTTCTATTAAGGGCTCTTGGCTAAATAATAACAGCCGCACTGGTCGATCGAAAGTTAAGCTACACTAGCCGAGGTCAGTCCGTGGATGGGTGATCATTCATAACATATCGAGACTCCTCCGTGCCTCGGAAAGCACGTTAAGGCGTCGGTCTCGGCTGTCATTCGTAGATCTTTGACAGTCGTTACGGGTAGTGAGAAGCCCAACATTCTGACAACCAGTCTTACCAAGGGGTATTGTGTTAGTCAGTAACTGGGTTGTGGAGGTCAGATAGGCAGTCGCTCCATGTAAAATACTGGTATTCAGCTGCATCCGGTTTAACTGGAAGCCGAGCCCAATATTGGTGGGAAAAGGCTAGGGAGATGATGATGACTATGGGGGTCTCGAATTTATTTTTTTATTATTTTAAAATAAACAGGCTAGGCAGATTGATAGGAAATATATTTTTTTCATAATTTTTCTGTGCTTCTTGCAATAAAAATAAAATAATATGGAATCAGTTGCCATCGATAGACGTAATCTGTTGTTATTTTAAAAGAAAAATTCCATCTTAGTACAACTTGGGAAGAGTTTTATTACTTCAATCTTGTACTTAAGTATTTTCGATAGAAAAACTTTATAATAGGATCGAAAGTTTTCAAATAAGATTTTATAAGGCTTAAAATTAAATAACATGCTTTCGTCATTATTGGTTTTATGCAAAAGGGTTTCTTTAGGGCTTATAAGTAAGTAAGTAATGTTTGAATTCAAATGTACTGGAATGATATTAGGTTTTGACACTTCAACAGAGCATTGATCTTGTGATGTCAAAGTTCATACACGTTAGGTACATGAACTTACTTCTTTTTTCCAAGGGGCAGAAAACACAGAACAGAAATAAGAACTTCGTCCATGATTTGTATGAAGGTGAATGAACCTAAAGGAGTGTGTAAGAATCTTAGGGTGCGTTTCCACTGACGCGGAGCTGGGCGGAGTGGAGAGGAGCGGACCGTGAATTGACCAGTTACATTTTCTATTTTGTTACTTTTTTTTTGGTACTTGTTGACAGACCTACACTGTCCTCCCATACTTAATAACACTGTAATTTGGAAACATTGTAGAAGCCAATTATTTTTAAAAGAGTAACCATGGAGTTTCTTGCCGGTTCTTATCCATAGGAAAAGACCAATTGAACCGTGCACCTAGCTTCTGACATTTCATAAGTATCCACGTAGGACTAAGTGAAATAAAATATTTTGAATTTGAATTTGACAGTGCTCGAAATCTCTACTCTGCGTCAGTGAAAACAGTGTAAGTGGAGCGGAGTGGAGCTGAGCGGACTTTCAAAAAAGGGTGCGTTTCCACTGAAGCGGAGACGAGCGGAGCTGAGCGGAGACGTGCGGGAATCGGCCAATCACAATGGTTGAAATCCTCATCTCGTCTCTCGTCTCGTCTGTGATTTGACGATTTCTGCACGTCTCCGCTCAGCTCCGCTCGTCTCTGCTTCAGTGGAAACGCACCCTAAAATATATAAACGCGCGGCCTCGAGCCGGACAGAACGAAGTCGAGCAGGGTGGTGGTGTCGAGCGGAGCGGCGCGGGCGGAGGGTAGACTTGTCAGGACAGAACTCGCGCTCTGCATTTTAGTTTACGATATTATATCAAGCTTCACACGTCATCGGAACACGGCTCAATGCAGCTCCGGTCCTAAGCTCCACTCAAACGAAACGCAAGCTATCAGGGTGCGTTTCCACTGACGCGGAGCTGGGTGGCGCGGAGCGGAGAAGAGCAGTGTAAAGTTGCAAGTGTTTCCACTGAAGCGCAGCGCAGTGGAACTGTGAAGCTGTGTTTTACGTGTAATGTTGATGATGTGTGAAGCTTATGATATAAAATCGTAAAGTAAAATGCAGCGCGCAAGTCCTGTCCTGACAAGTCTATCCTTCACCGCCGCGGCTCACTGCCCCGGTACCCTCCGCTTCGCTGCCCGCCGCTCGACACTACTGCCCTGCTCGACTCCGTTCTGTCCGGTTCTGGGCCGCGTATTTAAATTTTTTATTTGAAAGCCAGCTGCGCTCCACTTACACTGTTTCCACTGACGCAAAGTGAACATTTCGAGCACTGTGATTGGTCAATTCACGCTCCGCTCCTCTCCACTCCGTCCAGCTCCTCGTCAGTGGATGCGCACCCTTAGTCATGTTCTGTGGGCCTGGCACGATCGCGCAGAGTAAATGTAATGTGAATTCGAACGATATTAAATTTGAATATACTCGTTTTGCATACCAATAACATTTATTAAGTAATAAGACTTTACTTACATTTATGTGTTTTCGATTAAAAAATCGTTCGAATTTACGTTAAATTACTTCGTTTGTTCGTGCTAGGACCAAAAAACACGATTAAGATCCTTACACACTACGTTATCTTTATCCAAATCAAGTCATACACGGATGAAGTTTTTCTGTTTAGATTGAATTAGCCATATACCTGGATAGTGAAAACTTCATTAGCTCCTGGATTCTTGGATGACTAATAATAATAAAGCAGTTTGATTTTGACAATTTAGTTAAGTAAATAGTTTGTTTTCCTGTTTGTAATCGTGCCAAGGATCACGTTGTTCATTTTTCTCACCTATTTTCCTTTAGTGTATATTTTTTGAGTTCCAAACAAAAAGGTTCGTCCCCTTTTGTCAGTAAACACTACTGAATCACTTTGATTTATGATTGCAATAAACTCATGGCTTTGTTTTGGATGCATTGCGAATAATAATCATTTGACATTGCAAACATTTTTGTAGTTACGCGATTAAACGCGCGTAGGACAAAGTCACAGGAAAATAATTAGCATAAGTACCTACTGTATTTCATTGTTTTTTGGAAGTATACAGGGTCAAATTAAAAAAGCTAGCGAAACTCCGCAGACGTAATAGGTATCGTTTATCTAAACACGACAAAATAAAAGTAAAAATATTTGATGATTTTTTTTTCTGGTCAACGACGGCTGATAGTGTTGTTACTTGAAGTGTAAGTGAAATCTGAAAGAATTTTGTTTTTTGTTTTATCATGATAAAGATGTCGATAACCATCAAGTCTGTGAAGTTTAAACAAAAAACATATTTTTTTAAACTGATATTTCAAATACGGTTGATGACCCCAAAAAAATCATCAAATCTTTTTATTTTTTTCTTTATCATGTTTAGAGCTAGATACCCATCTCGTCTGCGGAGTTTCACTAGCTAATGTAATTTAACCCTGTATGTGGTCATGCTCTTTACGCTTAAATATATTGTATCGTTACAAATATTATAGGTACAGTAGGCCGCACTTCGATGGTAACACTGACCTTGACCTAGCGTAATTTTATAAGAATAAGAGGCCAGCTTATACTGGTTTTGTCATCACTAACGTGCGGCCTACTGTACTAGTCACTTGTAGAAGCTATAAATGCCCTATTTTTTTCAATAAAAAAGTTCTTGCCATTAGGTATTATGTTGATTACATTAAAGGAAAAAACCGGTCAAGTCGTGTCGGACTAAGCACAATGAAGGGTTCCGTAGTTGGGGTGAGTTTATCCCAAGAGCAAACTTAACATAGTTGTTGAAAAACATGTTCTCCCATAAATTCCAGCTGCAAATGAAAGTTGGTCGACTATTACTAGTTAACTTGTAAAGCCTACTTTGTTATGATAGTTTTCAAAGGTTCTTATTTAGAGACTGTCGCTATTCCTCTGCCAAAAATATAAGGCCATAGATAACTCCGCCACTACGGGATCCGAAACACCGCTCTGGATCTTCTTACTTCATACTTGAGTAATAGGATTCAGTGCGTTGACGTTAATGGGAAAAGATCTCCCGGATCTACAGTAAAAATGGGAGTCCCACAGGGCTCAATTCTTGGTCCTTTCTTGTTTCTTATTTATATTAACGACCTGCGTTACCTCGTAAAAGACGATCATGATATAGTGTTGTTTGCGGATGACACTTCACTTTTGTTTAAACTTAAACGTCAGCTGGTTACTGACGATGTAAATAGCGCGATCTCAAAAGTAGTTCACTGGTTCAATGTAAATAATTTACTTCTTAATGAAAAAAAAAAAAACCAAATGCCTTAAGTTTACGCTGCCTCACGTTAGGCAGGCGAAAACTAAGGTGTTGATAAAGGGCGAAGAATTGAATCCTGAAGATAACACAGTATTTTTGGGCTTAACTTTGGATGCTAAGCTTCAGTGGGGCCAACATATAGATAAATTGTCAAAAAAAGTAAGCTCTGCAGCATACGCTGTTAGAAAAATTCGTAATTTAACTGACGTAGAGACAGCCCGTTTAGTGTACTTTAGCTATTTTCATAGTGTAATAAATAAAATAAATAAATAGTGTTTTATTACAGGCGAAACAAAAACCCATATACAAAAAAATTGAATTGAATTAAAACATGGGGGTATGTAAAGGTACCGATACTCTTCAAAACAATAAGTCTATCGTCAATTTTTTGTCGTCATTTTTTGTTCTCACTTAGGTGAACAGAAATCCAGTGCACAAATAAAGGGCTTCCTAGGTTACACGAGACAACCCTCAAAATGCTGTTACTGGAGCGTCTCAAACTCTGCCAAAAAGACGCGACCCTCGACCTCATGATGGCGTAAAAATCCGGGACCCTCGCTTCAGCAAACATGCTCGAGGCACTGCAGTACCTTGGCAGTTTCATAAGGGTTCGGTAAGCATCATTGTACTGAATCCTTAATGAATTGTACATCTTTTTTGTGAAGTTGCACCAAAGTTGGCAGGTGTACATTGACAAACAATAAGCTCTGAACAGAGTGTTCTTTACGTCTTTGGTGCACTTCACAAATTTGCGCGCGAGCATGTTACTCCTCACGGAGAGAGCCCTACGCTCCCTTTCTATGTCGCAGTCGTCCTGAAGTCTGTCCGTCAAAATGTGCCCTAAGTATTTAAACTGCTTCACGACCTTTATGGTCGCACCATTCAAACACAGACTGGGTATGTTCATCGGACCAGCTCCAGACCTGAATACCATAGATTCGGTTTTGAGAACATTATATTTCAGTCCATGAGCATCAGCATAATGCTCACAGACAGACAACAGTTTCCTCAAACCTTTGATTGAGGGACTCAAAAGAACCATATCATCAGCATAGCTCAAGCTGTTCACGCAAACATTGCCGAGATGACAGCCAACCTTTGTTCTTCTGAGTTCCGCAATCAGATCGTTGACATACAGGTTAAACAAGTCCGGAGAAGTCAACCCTCCTTGGCGAACACCACAATCTAACCTGTAACTACTAGATAGAGTGTCACCCCATCTCACTTGATTGGTTTGGCCCCCGTACCAGAATCCCAACAGATCTACAATTTGGTGAGGCACTTGTGACTGTTTTAGCTTGTCCCAGAGGATTTCATAATTCACCAGGTCAAAAGCTTTACTCAGGTCTAAGAAGCAAGCATACACTGAGGTTCTCTGGTGGGTGTAATAGGCTATCGTACTCTTGAGGCTAATAATCGCAGAGTCTGTTGAGAGTCCGGGCCGGAAACCAAACTGCGCATCGTCAATCTTTATATTCTTCTGCAGTTCAGGCTGTATGAGGCGCTCCAGTACCTTACCTATAACCGTACCGAGTGAAATTGGCCGGTAGTTACTAGATGCACTCAAATCACCTGTTCTATTTTTGACGACTGGAACAACCACAGTTCTCATTAAAAGTTTCGGTAAGTAGGCGTGTTTGACACATAAGTTAAAAAAAGCACATATATGTGGAAATAAGTTGGCGCTTCCCCAGACAAGGTGCTCCACACTGAGACCATCGTGTCCTGGTGACTTACCACGCTTCATATTCGTCACTGCAGAGATTACATTTTCTAGCGTAAATGGTGGCAGTGACTCAGTCACGACGGTATCATTGCTGAGCTTACCATTCGCATGCAGGTGTTCAACTTTAAATTTACTGGCAAACAAATCAGCTATTTTACATTTTTCCTGCAATCCATCAGCAGAGACAGGAAGGCTCTGTTTAAAATTAAACTTTTTAGTCGCGTTCCAAAACTTAACAAAATTATTTTCTTTCCTGTGTAAGGCCAAAATATTCATTTTTATACGATCTTCATTTTTTTGACACCACTTGATTTTATTTTTAAACGCAGAACGACTACTACGCATATTTTCAAAAATCAATCCTTGTAAAGGCCTACCAGCCCCCACCCAAACCTTGAAATGGCACCTAGCAATTTGATGATAGTCCCGCACGTGGTAGTTCCATCCAGTCACCATCTTGCATCGCTTCTGTTCACCTAACCGAGAACTCAGTACAGCAGCAGTCTGCAATGTATCAACAATATAATTATAATACAAATTTATTGATTCACAATATTTGTCATAATGTTCGCAATTTATATTGTTTTCACAACCACACCTAAAAATATTAAAATCGTCACTTAATTTATGAGAACAATGTTTTTGGTATGCATTAATTTGTTCTTTGGTGCGCGTGCCCCATTTGATTCCATTTTGGCGGTTACTGGAATCGGCGAAGGCCGTCTCAACAGTCATACAAGTTATATTGCAAACAATACGCAAGGGATAGTGATCAGACCACATGACATCATATATGACGTCAGCGGCTACCACAGTATCCCAAGCAGCCTTTGTAGAGATGCAGTGATCCAGCCAGCGCCGACACCCATGTGACTCACTCATAAACGTAAAAGTTTCTGAATCTAATCCCAGAAAATTAAAATCGACACATTCCCATTCCATATCTGTACAAAACTTTATCAGTTCAAGGCCAAATTTGGCGGAGGGATGCGCATGAAAATCACCCAACACATAAACACATTGGGCATCCCCTTCTTCTATAATTGCGTTTACTGCACCCAAACAATCAATGAACTCAGTTAGATTATCGGCGTTATCAACTGGCATATACACATTAATAATGATTACACATCCCATTCCAGTTGATATTCGCACAGCCGCTAGTCGGTCGCTACTACAGCTAATAGGTGAGACATGCGGAAACTTATTTTTGGTCCACATAATGGCTAAGCCCCCATACGGTCTACCCCTTAATATCCCTACTGAAGTATCAACAGAAGACTTGGCTACACACCCAAAATCCTCATTAATTTCATTTACAAAATGTATGTCATGGGGTAGCAACCAAGTCTCCTGTAACAACACAATATCATTAGTTTTAGTAAGTTCACGCACATATTGCTTTGATCGCTTAATCGATTTACAATTGTAGGACAGTATTGATATATTAGATAACTTACAATCCATAGTTAATTATTTAGATTCTTAATTCCTCTCGCCGTATACTCACGGAATCGCCTAAACCTGACGCCCACAGGCCAAAAATCAACACTGAGGAATCTTTCTAGCCTACTTCTATCTATTGTAACTTTAAAAGAAACAAATTCCGATTCGTGTTTCTGTGTTAGTAGTTCCACTTTAACACACTTTTCACCCATTTCATTGACATATTTCCGAATATCATCCATGGTAGTTGCTTTGTTCAATCGCGACACGTAAACGGCCGAGGACAATTGAGCTACCTGTAGTTTACTTGAGCCTAGACCAGTGCCACTCATGTTAGCAAATTTCTTCCGCTTCTTTTTCTCCAACAACGTAAATTTGTTATCATCCTCAGCGTTCGATTTATCGTAATGTCATACGGTATTCTGTTGTAGGGAAATGCCGCCGGCATTCAGACTATCTTTGTTTTGCAGAAAAGAGCTGTTCGATCAATTTATAAGTTAAGTCCAAGACACTCTCTCAAAGAGAAATTTAAGGACATTAATATAATGACTGTGCCTTCTCAGTATATTTTTGAAAATCTTTTATATGCCCATAAAAATATAAAATTGTTTAAAAAATACAGTGATATCCATAATATGAACACTAGGAACAAACACAAATTTGTTGTACCTACAACAAGGCTCAAGAAAGTAGGTGGCTCTTTCAGATGTCAATGTATACGTTTTTATAATAAAGTTCCAAGCCCCGTTCAAGATCTGAGCCTTAATAAATTCAAATCAGTAATTAAACGTAAGTTGTGCCAGAAAGCCTTTTATACCGTTAAAGATTACATTACAATATTTTTTTTTTTTTAATATACGTACTGATTTTTTTTTGTTCTTTTCCTTTTTGCAAATTTTTGATTCTTATATACACATTGTCATTGATGAATTTTATATATACAATGAAATGAATATTTACTTTGTAAAATGTTATATTATTTTAATTAGTGTGAATGTGAAGACTATGTGGGTCCTTGTTTTTTTCTTTTTCTTTTCTCTCAGCTTTAATCATAGTTTGCCAGTTTGAGTAAATTATGCGGCCTACCCAAATGTCCTTTCTTTGGTATTATTCGTCGAATCGTTGAGCTCCTTAACTTTTATGTTGAGCTTTACGATTACTGACAGATGCTTGCACTGACTGGACAGGTCCACTCAACCTGTGTGGTTCTTTCCTCATAAGACCATTTCAGACACCAACCTACATGGTTCTCACATGATCTGACCAAGATTATGTCTGGACTTTAAAAGAGACTATGACCTCTGAGTTTGTTTCGGCCTTTCTTCTCAGAGTAGTCAGATAGGAAACGCCGGCCTCATCTAGTTTAAAAAAAAAATGTTTGACTTGTAAAAGTGTTTGTATAAACCTACTTACAGAAATAAAATCATTTATCATTTAATGGCCATTTTATTATGCAAGTAACTTACATAAAGTTACTAATGGCCATTTTATTATGCAAGTAACTTACATAAAGTTACTAATGGCCATTTTATTATGCAAGTAGCTTACATAAAGTTACTAATGGCCATTTTATTATGCAAGTAACTTACATAAAGTTACTAATGGCCATTTTATTATGCAAGTAACTTACATAAAGTTACTAATGGCCATTTTATTATGCAAGTAACTTACATAAAGTTACTAATGGCCATTTTATTATGCAAGTAACTTACATAAAGTTACTTATGGCCATTTTATTATGCAAGTAACTTACATAAAGTTACTTATGGCCATTTTATTATGCAAGTAACTTACATAAAGTTACTTATGGCCATTTTATTATGCAAGTAACTTACATAAAGTTACTTATGGCCATTTTATTAGGCAAGTAACTTACATAAAGTTACTAATAGCCATTTTTTTAAGCAAGTAACTTACATTAAGTTACTTATGGCCATTTTATTATGCAATAAACTTACATGAAGTTACTTATGGCCATTTTATTATGCAAGTAACTTACATAAAGTTACTTATGGCCATTTTATTATGCAAGTAACTTACATAAAGTTACTAATGGCCATTTTATTATGCAAGTAACTTACATAAAGTTACTAATGCCTATTTTGTTATGCAAGTAACTTACATAAGGTTACTAATGGCCATTTTATTATGCAAGTAACTTATATAAAGTTACTAATGCCTATTTTATTATGCAAGTAACTTACATAAAGTTACTAATGGCCATTTTATTATGCAAGTAACTTACATAAAGTTACTAATGGCCATTTTATTATGCAAGTAGCTTACATAAAGTTACTAATGGCCATTTTATTATGCAAGTAACTTACATAAAGTTACTAATGGCCATTTTATTATGCAAGTAACTTATATAAAGTTACTAATGCCTATTTTGTTATGCAAGTAACTTACATAAGGTTACTAATGGCCATTTTATTATGCAAGTAACTTATATAAAGTTACTAATGGCCATTTTATTATGCAAGTAACTTACATAAAGTTACTAATGGCCATTTTTTTAAGCAAGTAACTTACATTAAGTTACTAATGGCCATTTTATTATGCAAGTAACTTACATAAAGTTACTAATGCCCATTTTATTATGCAAGTAACTTACATAAAGTTACTAATGGCCATTTTATTATGCAAGTAGCTACTAGTGGTACCTAGTTTGCACTTGAGTTTATACTTAGTTATTAGTGGGTAAAAGTTTATCAAAACTCAACCTTATTTTCGTACACATCAGTTTATTCAGCAACAATAACCACAAAACCTTTTAACTATGAAAAATGACATCGTGAAAAGGTTTATAAAACCTCCCCATACAGAACTTATGGCCCATTGCATTTTGTGGTCACGACTACTCACGACATGTCCTTTCATCACTTATGGCGTCAATAGTCGGCTATTTTGCCCGTTTTATTTGAATAGAGACGACGTTTTATTGGCTTACCTGTCATATTCAGGGGCTAACCTTTCATAATGGAAAATAACGTTTGGCATTTCGAATAGTTCGGGTTGTTTTTATTTTGCTGTCGGATTTTTGTATGACTATTTAAGTATATTTTTTGGCATGGTAGTTCAATTACATCATGCAGAATATAATAGAGTACTCTTTATTATGCAAACCATAAATATTACAGATATAAAAGTAGAAATTTTACAAGAGATGACACAATGGGCGGTCTTATCGCTAAGAGCGCACATGTCATCGATTTCTTGGGTTCGAAACTGTAGGTTATTAGTATTTGGTTAAACACACTAGCAGCTAATTAAGCTGATGCGCATGTATCAAATAGCTAGGAGATATTTAATCTGTGCAGTCGCTTCTTGAAGCAGTTCAGTGAGTGAGCCATCACAACATTTTCCGGGAGTACAATCCATGCTGTTAAATTTCGGTTAGAGAAGAATAGCTTCAAAGGCTTTTTCTTTCATGAATTTTCCCATAACTTTAGGGAATGCCCACGCAAATGTTTGTTGGTATTCAGAGTTTAAAGGTCTTGAAGGCTGGGCACTTCGTAGTGTTCTGTAAGTATAAAGTTATCATCCTAATGTTAATAGTAATTAATAAATTCCATGCTCATAATCATTTCAGTAATATTGAAAGAGCCAAAAAATTGTACTTCCGTATGATTTCAAAACGACAAAGAGTCTGTATGAAATTTAACGTCAAAGACACTCTTGCTAGTCAGTTTTCAGGGAACTGTAGGTATCTTACACAGACGTTATAAAGTGATATATTATTATTATGTCAAGAAGATAATGTTACTGTTCCCTCATCCCTACTTTCCCCAGTTAGATAATAATGCACGCGCTACGCTGCAAGCGATCGCAGTAATAGTGTCATGTAAGAGTGCACCAAGAGATAATTATACCCTAATGAAGATATTATTACAATGATCGAATATTGAATTTCAATGTCCAACCTTATCATAAAACAGATAAAAGAGGTTTTCCTCCTCTTTTATCTGTTCTGTGGACCTTATCTAGTTTTTAAAATATTGTTGACGTGTTGTATTAACTTACTTACAAAAAAAAATTTTATTTATATTATTAAAAATATCATTTACATAATGATATTTTAAATATATGAAAGATACGCGACAAACCTGCCTATATACAAATTATTTTAATTTAATTTCGCTCTTTGTTGTAAAGACCACCAAATAGTGAATTTTATTAAAGAAAAGCTTTTTTTACAAAGATTGAAGTTACTCAGGAGATATGCCTTACTGCCGATGTGTAACTGTGTAACCTACCTATTATATAGCAATAATTTTTTTTTTTTTTTTTTTTTTGTGGATGGGAAATCATCAAATGACTTCTCCCGCTCTGGGCGGAGCGGGAGGGCGTGTCAGACTTTTACTGACTAAAACCCACCCGTGTTCCTTCTGTTGCCTGTGCCGGGGCCACGGTAACTCTTTCGAACATCCCGCAAATATAGCAATAATGAAGGTTGGTTCTTGTCAGACCAAAAGTTCAAAAATAATTTTAAAATTTAAAGGAACCAAGCTTATCATAAATTTAAATATAATAAACGGTCTAACATGTGGCACAAAACCCTCGTTTAATACTAGCTGCATCTCGCAGCTTCACCTGTTTATTTAGTTTTTCTATTTTCCGGAATGAATACCTACAAGTTCCTAAGTCATTTCGAAGTATTCTATACAGCTCCAAGGATTTTTTGGCGCTCGGATGACGTTGACGAGAGGGCGCTGTTAGTAAACATTTGTGCAATTGTTTTGTAAATTTTGAAAATACAAGATGGCGGTGTTAGTTCCGATTTTGACTACCTGCGAAAATATTCTTGTACAGTTATACCTAGATATCATGCTACCTTTCTGTCAAATATGGTCACACACCACTACACTCTGTCGGATGGTTTCACTATGTAATTTTTACAAACACACGGGCAGGCAAAATAATTTGAAAAACGAACATGGATAGAACAGTAGATTCAAACGGACCCGACCTTTTTTTGTTTATTTATGTTACTGGCCATTACAGCTGAACGCCATCCATCATTTGCTTAAATATGATGCTGCATGGTCCCGCATAATTTAGCTGAGATTGAAAGTCGGGCAGAAACAGGATACGCATTAATTACTCACACTTGCCCGCTTAATTGTATTTTGAATAAATGTTTTACATTTTGCTTTATATCTTCATTTGTTTTTGCGAAATAATCAGAGGTGACAGAGGTTAATTTCAACAAACTGAATCAAGGATTTCATGTAAACTGTAAAAATCAGTTAGATTAGTGTAATGTTTATGATAGAAACACACACGCATCTACTAGGGGTCTGATGCTCGGCTTCTGAGGTTTTTAAACGGAGTTTATCCATTCGATAGTGATTATTGGTCCGATCTCGTATTTCTGAACAGTTCGTTAACGAAAAATTTAGCTTAAAAGTCGAGTGATTTACTATCGAGGGTTTATCTGAGGACCTCAAAAATAGAACATAAGGAAGGAATTCGCTTATATAGATTATACAGTTGATATATAAATAAATAAAACGCAGATAAATGCCAGAGGCCTTGAGTGAGTGAGCTCAGCACAGAATAAGCAAGCTATGCAGCTTGCGTCCTCTGTGCTGAGCTCATGCAACGCGTGGTACGACCACCCAATAATAGGACTCGCTTATCAAGGAGCGCTGTCCCAAGCTAGACGCATAATCAGCCTATAATGTTCCCACTGCTGGGACACAGGCCTCCTCTCTGTGAGAGGGAGTGGGTAATCCACCACGCGGGCCCAGTGTGGGTTGGTAGATGTCACATGTCTTTGTATTTTTGGTTCTAGGACATGCCGGTTTCCTCACGATGTTTTCTTCACTATTTTGAGAGCAGTGGTGAAAAAATAATTTACATAAAGTAAAGTGCCTGCTTGGGTTCGAACCCGCGACCAACAACTCGTAAGTCGTGGCCGTAACCACTGGGCCACCACTGCACTGCAAGTTAGACGCATTATTATTTTATTACACATAAAACAAAAGGTAATTTAATAAAACACGTATACTAAAATATAAATAATTATTTTTAAAATGGCGAAGGTTTCATCAAAATACGCTTGATAGTTTTAGCGTGATTCTCCGTTTTTTATCCGCGTTAGACATAACTTTAGAAATTAATTACACTATGTAATATAAACATAATCTAAAATATTCGCATAGTAAGTTATTAAAAAAATGCTTCAATTTAACATATATTTTTTCCAAATCATTAACACTACTCGTTTAGAAGTGATTTTCAGTTTAAAATCATTAAAAGTCGTTTATGAAGAAAAGTCATTTAGAGTAGTGTTGTGTGTGTGTGTAGTGTGTGTACACACACACGCATCTACTAGAGCTCTGAGTGGTCAGGATCTAATACACCTTATTATAAGTACCGTGACTTAAGCTATAATATTAGAAATGGACTCTCGCACAAATAAATCCAATTTATGGATTTCGTAACCTGAAATATTCAAGACTGAAATTGTAACAGTACATATTATTATTTGTAATTACTTATTTGTTTAACCACCAGCTATGCCCCGCGACTTCGTTCACGTGAAAGTCGTAAGGTACACAATTAACTAAACAGCCACATTTTAATAAAACTTCCTCGTCCCCCGACCCGTCGCGTTGCATCGCCCGCCCGCGCTATTACTCGTTTTCACTTAGTGTTCTTTTTTACTTTTTGCTCGGCTCCTAAGGGTCGTAGCGTGATGTTAAATTGCCTATAACTATCCTCGAGAATTGGGCTGCCAAAAGCAAATAGATTTTTTTAGATCCGACTTTTGTTTACAATTTCATGGGTTTTAATATTTTTGCGCGAAACCATAATTATTTTTCTAAAATAAAAGTAGCCTCAGTTACTCTCCGTAACATCAGATCAAGTCCCGTCAAAATCAGTCCAGCCGTTTCGGGGATTAGCTGGAACAAACAGACACACAGATTTTCTTTTAATTATTTTTTTGTTATAAGTACCGTATATACTTTCTTATGCATTTAGTGAAAAGTTGTTCATTTGACATTACAACCAGACACTTCAATTTTATTTATTTTTATAGATATACGAGTAGATTTGTATACACACATATAAACAGACAAGAAGAGCACACAATACATAAAGCACACAAACAACAAAAAAATAAATGCTGACGTCATATTTACAAGAATAATCACATGTTAGTACTTGGTCCAAACTGCATCGAAAGGAGCAGACAACTTAATATTACTTATTAATTTAATGAGAAAAGCTAGAGACAACATTACTGAAACTACTACAGCAGGTGACGATGCCAAAATCTCTGTAATTTGTAACTGTCTTTACGACTCTAACTAGCACTAAGAGTAATAAGTAGAATGATTAATTTAGTTACAAAGAATACTAGGTTTCAGAAGACAGATGCCTTAGATTTACAGCTTCATTTGTTTTTTTAAGCGCATGCCACACTGGGAACTTTCCTCCGCGTCTTTTTTCGAAGTATGTAAAGTGTAAGTGTGTATGTATGTATCTTAGATTTGTTTCACTTCGTTCCCAGTGTGGCCTGCGCTTTATTCGTTGTAAATGATTTAAATGAGTAAAAGTACAATGAAGTGTTTAGAAATGTGGTAGCATGGTCACCTCACTGTGAGAGATACCCGGTGCGGGTTGGTGGATGTCACATGTCTTTGAATTCATGGCTCTAGGACGTCCTGGCGGTCTCCTCACTATATTTTCCTTCATCGTTTTGAAGGCATACCATAACATCATTCCTTTTATCCCCGAATGGTTAGGCAGAAGTGTGGAGGAGGAGCTCGTGGCTAAGTAATAACAGCCGCACGGGTCGATCCATCAGGTTAAGCTACGCTTGCCGGGGTTGTCCGTGGATGGGTGACCATCTTTACATACCGAGACTCCTCCGTGCCTCGGAAAGCACGTTAAGCCGTTGGTCCCGGCTGTCATTCGTAGATCTTTGACAGTCGTTACGGGCCGTCAGAAGACCGAAAGTCTGACAACCAGTCTTACCAAGGGGTATCGTATTACCCAGTTACTGGGTTGTGGAGGTCAGATAGGCAGTCGCTTCATTTAAAATACTGGTATTCAGCTGCATCCGGTTAGACTGGAAGCCGACCCCAACATAGTTGGGAAAAGGCTAGGCAGATGATGGTTAGGCAGAGGTGTACTTATAGTACACCCACAGTTTAAGTCTCATGTATGAAGGGGCGAAATCCAGACCACTTTGTCTGACTTGGGAAACGAACCTATCGGACCCAATATTCAGCAGAAGTGCTTGTGACCAGGTAGACCTAGTGGAGGGCAGACCAGTGATGATGATATAAATGTACAAAGTAAACCACATGCAAGTTTTTTTTTGTACTCACTGATTAGGACAAGGAAATTCGTATAATAATATGATAATATGCAGGGTAAAAATATACTAGCGAATATTGGCAGACTCAAAACGCGCTTCATTACATGTCTCAGGCTCCTAACAGTCTCAGAAAGGATGCTATAAACACAAAATAAGGCACCTGTCCCACCGCCGCGCCGACGAGGAAGCGACTAACTATCAACGATTTTTTCGCTCAAGAAACGTACAAAGCATTGTAGGTCCCGTGTAATTAAAAGATATACGTGTGACGGAGAAGGCACATGTCTCTAGTTATCGTCAGCCATATTTTAACTACTGTGGGCGTGTTATGGGTAATGTTGGTTACTGCGCAATTGAAAAACCGTTTGCAGTTCAAATAAAATTTTATTTTACGGTCAAATTAATCACACTAGCAATTCACACGCTATAGGCACACAACTACATATATGGACCGCGTGACAGTTTCTAAACGTGTTCACTGCTCGACAGCCGCCGACAAACTCTGTTTAACTCCGGTCGACGAGCGTTCTGTCAAGCGCCGCTTGGTGGCGTTGGCGTCCCGATTAGTCAAACGACGACTAACATATTTCCGGCATGGCCAACCTGCTTGCACGCATCCTCGTGTGATGGTTACCCTGCGAACAAGTAGTCCACGACAGGATTTTATTCCACTCGGTCACTCCTGACCTAACTCTACAGTTTTATTTTAACCAAATCTTGCTCTTTATTTAAATCAAACATGGTAAAATTGGGAATAATTGAAAATACAACAATTACTAGCCTGGGCCGTTAACCATAGTCTAACCATAGTATAATGCAACAAAAACTGCCAAGCTTTGCAACAAAAACTGCCAAGCTTTGCAACAAAAACTGCCAAGCTTGTAGAAACCCTCGAGTAAAACCTCTAATGCCACGGCTCTTCAGCTGCCCAGCAATCGCATTGCTGTCACACATCCAGAGCATGGATTAAACTCTACGGACTCTCCAGACCCCGACCCCCGCCAGAGTTGAACGCCTATCGCTTACCCACGGACTACTTGAGTTGCCACAAGAGACACCAATTTTTACCGGGCTACGACTACGTAATAACTACTGGTACTGTCGAACACAATACGGCCGATAGAATCTCTTACTCAACTTTCTACCACAACTTATGCTTGCTCATCACCACTGATCACTATCTACATACTTCGACTGGTACATGGCCTACTAGCACTATCGTTATGTTATATAAGATTTGTTCTGTGCTGAATACCTACATATGTTTGACCCATACCAGTCATTGCAACAACGTTATTGACTCGTTTGCCATTTAATTTGGCTGCGAAACTTTCCTTTAATGACGACAATTCAGCACCAGAATCGTAAACAAAACAATACAAATCACCTTTATGTTCTAACGTACCTGAGGGTTGTTGTACGACGCAAAAATTTACTCACCGTTCATTGCTTGCAGCACGTGCTCCAGCAACGGCTTGGCTGCCACTGTTCGTGCACCGGGCCGCGATATGTCCTGGTTTCCCACATTTGAAGCACACGAAGGGCTTTGCTGATGGCTGCGGGACTGCTTGGCTCGATTCTGAAGACGTCGTAGCTCTTCCTCTGCTGTCAATCGGCTTGCAGTGAATTTTCAGCAAAGCACAATTCGGCTGTCGTGCACCATGATCGCGCATCGGTATCTGCCTGAGTCGAACTTAGATCCACACAATTATTTGTTTAGGCGCTTGCAGGGCGTCAATGAGCGCTGGCATGTTTGCATTTTGTTGTTCAAACATGGCACGCCAACGGTCACTTTACAGCGTTTTTATTTTACGCCTGAACCAACACTTATCCCACTTCTAATGATGGAGAAAGTACATCCCTCTCGTTATCGTCAGCCATATTTTAACTACTGTGGGCGTGTTATGGATAGTTATAGGTAGTATTGCTGGTTATTGCGCAATAGAAAAACTATTTGCAGTTCAAATCAAATTAAAATTTACACACATAACATACCATCACGCCTTGTTTCCCCGAAGGGTTAGGCAGAGGTGTACCTATAGTAACACCCACATTTCGCCAAAAAAATTACGTTTACGTTTTTTTTTATTAAAATTTACGTTCAAATTAATCACACTAGAATTCACATGCTGTAGGTACACAACTATACGGAACGCGCGACAGTTTCTAAGCGTGTTTATTGCTCGACAGCCACCGACAAACTCTGCTTAATTCCGGTCAACGAGCGTTATGTTGTAGACTCTGTCAAGCGCCCCTTGGTGGCGCTGGTGTCCCGATTAGTCAAACGACGACTAATTTATTTCCGACACGTATCTTAACGATTGCTGAAGGTTCACACCGCCAGCGAGTACCCGTTTGTTGCAGCGACAAGAGCTATCACAAAGTGTTCTCACTCAGTGAGGCTTCGCTTGTAGGGCAGAACACTCGCTGAGAGATTCACGCTTGGTATACGCATACCAGCGAGTAATCACTCGCCGCCACCATGCACTCGCTTCTCACCAACTCGATTTTAGTTGCCAGCTCTACTGGCTTCCCATTAATCGCTGAGGGTGTATCACAAAAAATGCCTGCAATTTTTTCAAGGAAAGAATATTTATTGCTATAAGTTATTTTAGTTGTAGCTATTTTATTTAAATCTTTGCCAATGCTTATTGTTACTAAGCATATAGGTCAGGACAGTAAGAATGTCTACTTCTTTCGGCATATATTATTTTAAAGGATCCCTCGCTGTTTGTTCTTCATTTTATTTTGGCACTGGGTTCCGAGGTTGTTTTATTCAATTTTATTTTGGCTTTTGACAACGTAAAGTATGCTAAGAGGGATGTATGGTGTAAGACCGTGTCCTATTTATATTGTCACTTTTTGTTTGGAAACCTGGAAAGCGCCCGATGTAGGCGCGACCACGCGTTCAGGTTCACCGAACAAAAAGTTCGAACGATCGTGTATTCGCGCGACGATCGCTTTTAAAAAGGGCGCGGGGTTACGCAAATGGATAGAATAAGAAATGAATACATAAGAAGAAGTCTGAAAGTGGCATCGGTGGCTGAAAAGTTGTGTGGGAATCGGTTGTCATGGTGTGGGCGGAGGAACGAGGAAAATGTCGTGAGGAAAGTTTTGAGTGTGAATGTGAATGGCTAGAAGAGTAGGGGAAGACCAAAGAAACGATGGATGGACTGTGTGAAAGATGATATGGCTAGAGAGGGGGGTGACTACCGAGATGATGACTAATCCTACTATCCTACTAATATTATAAACGCGAAAGTTCGTGAGGATGGATGAATGGATATTTGTTACTCTTTCACAAAAACTCCTGAACGGATTTGAATGAAATTTGGCGCACAGATAGTTTATAACCTGGATTAACATATAGAATACTTTTGATATTGATATCCCTACGGGATAGAGACTTATGCGGGTGAAACCACGGGACGCTGTAAGTAGTATATAAAAATACCATAATGTCACTGACTGTTTTTCACAAAGTCATTCGTGTACCTAGTACGTTAATTCCATCCCCCATTGACATTCTCGATCTTATTCCCCAAAAGGTCAAACCGGCAGGTCAAATAGAATTTTTTCGAAGTACTTAATGCAATTATTTGTATCGGCACTTTAAACCAACCCACATTCGTTTTCAATAAAGTGGAGGAAAGAAAAAAGATGTCACGAAAAACATCAAAGACCGACCTAAAAGTTGCTATTTTTGGGTCGGTCTTCGATGTTTTTTTGTGACATCTTTTTTAAGCTCAAATCTCAATAGGAATATTAATTAGACATTTATTTTAAGAAAAGGTTTTCCAAATATTTCTACTCCATTTTGGTCTTGTTTTTTTTTTACTTTTATAATTAAAATGTTACTTGTATTAAATACGTACTAGCGAGGAAAGTTACATTTGATCAATTTGAAAACAAATCCCGTTCACACGATGACCACATCTATTAGCAAGCGTTACTATAGCGGCCGAGCGATGCAAGCAAAAACTTACGGCAGAACTTACGAAGAAGAACTTACGACTGACGAGCTTACGGTGTATAGATGTTCGTTTCTCCCATGGTATACAAACTCACGCATTCTTCCCATGGGGGCAGGTTACTACAGAACACCATCTGTTACCTGCTACGATCCTTACATATTCCTTTTGCTTCGTTTACATTCATACATCAGTCTGTCTTGCTATTCTGTAAAACTCTCACCGTGAAAACTTATCTGAAGTGAGTTTGAAGTGAGCTGCCAATCCCTAGATCACGTAGCGTCCGGTAGGATGGCAGTTCACTTCAAGGTTACTTCACCAAAATTTTCACCGTGAGGTTTTTACAGAATACACCGGCTGTCCAATTTTGTTTTGTTTTTTATAGTTAATTAAAAAGGTACAATCAACGGTCTTAAGTGGACTGCCACCGGAATGATCATTTTGGCTTGCACGTCAGATCTGTGCCTATCTCTGTGTGTGTGATGTTTTAATGCAGACAGTAACGCGCACGCAGTATAACTACGAAAGCGCGTTGTTCGTTGGTCAGATGGATGTGTGGTCAACACTAAAGATATACAACTACCTACTTATATACTTTTTTATTTCTTAATAAATTATCGACCGCAGCGGCTATAAAGCAATGCTAAAATTCGAAGTGAAAATTAAGCAGCGATGGCAGGTTCGCACGAGTGGGTGGCTTTTATTGTGTGTGCGTGAAGTGGAGAAGGTTCGAACCTCAGTGCGCGCTTTCGACTCTCTTTGATTTTCTTTTCGTTTTCGTGTCTAGAGTTTAATTATTTATTGAGTTTCGTTAATACAATGATAGTAGGGTATACTACTAAAATGGGATGTTTTTGGTTTATTGAGGTTATAGCTTAATTTATTCATTTTTTTTAGGAAAAGAAGATTGAAACTAAACCTCAATCCTACAATCATACGATCACTAACTTATTACTATTATGGCCAGTGGCCCTGAATTCCCCTGATATATTTTTTTTAATATTTAGTGTGACCTCCGTTATTATCAAAGCAGTTAAGAAGACGTCGACGCACGGAGGTCACAATATTACTACAAATATTTGTGCCACGTAAACTATCCCACACCTCCATGCAATGGGACTTTAGCTGTTCGAGACATCGTTCGGCTCGGGCTTCCCATCTTCTTTTTTCACCTTTTCTATAGGGATTAAATCAAGGGGTCGCGGTGGCTACGGAATAACTTTAACATCTGAATGTTCACTAAATCACTCACGAACAATACTGGCACGATGTATCGGACGATGTATCTTGAACCAAATAAAATTCACTAATTTCATCTACTGGATAAACATTGCGAACAGTAGGTAACATTATATCACTCAAAACCTCGACGTTATTGGAGCTATTGGCCCCACATCCGTATAAATGCCAACATACCCGGCCCTTGAGCACTAATCCACACCCACATATTTACACTAATTCTTCCTGACTCCGTATTATTTATAATATTACTGTCAGACCAATGTGTATTGTCTCTGCGCCACAAATGAAGTCTTCCTTTTTGACACAATTTGAAAGTCTTCTCGTCAGTAAATGCAGTAGTCTCCCAATCAAAGTCTAAATATTCTCGTGCAAAACGCAACCGTTCCTCCTTATGCCTTTGCGTTAAAAACGGTTTTTCGCTGGTGTTCGATGATGGAGGCCTTCGGCATGGTTTGCACGGCAAACAGTGCGCAATGGCGTATCAAATTCTTCAGCAAATCATCTTGTAGGTATGAAACCATTCGTTGCATATTCACCAACCATAAAGCGTCGCTGGGACTGGTTAATAAGTGGCGGCCTACCTCTTCTTACACGGCTCTTAAGACTCCCCTCTTCCTCAAATCTCTTCACCCAACGTCTCACTGTATCTTTCTAAAAAAAAAAAGAAATCCTTATTACACACTTTGATGCGTAACTTATGAGAACAAATAAAATCAAAAATAACTTACACAAAATCCGGTTTCATTGGATATTTCAGATATATTACACCCATTGTTATGCAAGACTACAATGTTCGCCCTGGCTTCAATATTTATATTTGCTTGCATTTTCAATAAACATCTTAAAACGCAACACCTCTCATATTAATAACACAAACACTTGTAACTAAGTTCACTAACCAACAACGTCATACCTGGTCATACCATTCTAACTACAGTCAGAAAATAGATTTTGTGTCTAATCTACCCTCAACTTTTGTGTGACTAGTTTAAATTATTCGCTATCTTTTTCTCATTAGCATAATCAGAAAAAGACTGCGTGCCACGATAGGCCTATGATGATGACCATATACCGCGCTTTTTCTGTTTGGTTCGTGATGAAAGAGTGCAATATACGGATGTGTATGTGTGTGTGAAATGCCTAAATAGAAGAAGGTCTCAAGTGCGACGAGTAAGGATGCGATAGTTTTGTAATGCTGGCGTTGGAGTTCTGACCGCTACTGTACGAGACCAATTACATTTAACAGCGCAGCCGGTTTACCGGAATGGTTATTGTGTTAGTAGTTCAGGAGCTTCAATATCAGGATTGTGTCGGAATATGGTAGTTCGTCGTGGACGTGGTACGAAAGCGGGTCTGACATCTTCTCTTCTGTCATCAAAAAGACGGCCATCCGCCTCGCAACCATCGATAAGATGCTCTGCTACCCGCCTTTTCGATAATTCCATTAACTTCGTAACAAAATTAGACGGCGCCTTTGCTACGCCATCATATTAATTAACATAGAAATATAAAAAGGAACCTACATAATATTGACAACAATATTATGTTGTATATAGTGACGGTTATGATTACATTAATTGAAACCACGTATTCAGTACATGATTCTTGACCCTCCTGCGTTGAAGTATTTCGATAGTGATTAAGGGCCTATAGATACTACCTCAAATGGCTTAGCATGATTCTCCGTTATGTCGAAAATACTGCAGCTTTAATTTTGAAATAAACATATGGTAAAGTTGTGAATATATGTTAAGTACTATGTTTGCCGAAAACACGATTCCATAAAATTTTCTCGACAGAAAAAAATTCCAAAGTTACCTCCAAACTGAACAATAAACCGCTGGTATTCAAAAAATACTTCAAATTAGATCATGAAACTTCGCATACTAACTGAACTAACTATAAAGCAGGTCTTATGTTTTTTATTTTTTTGAAATTACTATTATTTTCACCGTAAAAAGCAATTACCTAAACTATACTACCACCGCAGCACCGCACTCAGTCCCGCTCTCACTCAGTCCGCGCGCAGTATCGTGCGAGCGAGATAGTGAATTTTAGCTGAGGTAGTATAGGCTCTTAAAAAGAAATCTGCTGTTTCCTACAAAAGTGCAATACCTACGCGGACAAAATGTATGGAACAGCAATTTTTTGTTTTAATAACCGACGAAAAATTTCCACACAGAGGGGCCAGAATTACGTACTGAAAATGTGGTTTCAACTAATGTGATCCTATCGCCACTTTGTTTAGGTAATTTAATTTTAAAACTTATATGGAATAGTGGACTCCCTTGCATACTTTCTCTCACAGAACACGAGACACATGGCATAATTTTACTCCATTCTTCCGCAATCACATTCAGGGTTAGCAGTTAGGAGGGTCTTTAGCATCTTTAAAGTACAGCCGACTGGGGATTCGGCTCTGGATACAGATTTGAATGAGGGTTGCGCAAACAGATTGTGCCGGGGGCTCTGACGGTGTCGGATGTATTTGTCGGGTACAAATAATCGGCAGACCTCTGGGCAGTCGATACGTCCGCGTAAGATTTTTTATATTCTACCGTGAGTTAATCAAGGCCTCTTTTCACCTCGTCATACATGCACATCGCTTGGAGTATTGCTCAGAAATTCCTAGATTAGGGTTGACCTTTGCAATCACAGTAGGGCCAGAAAGGCAAACCTAAAAGGGTCAAGTTACTCAGTAATTTAAGAATAGGTAATGCCAATAATAGAACAGGGTTAGGTACAAATGATTTTTACACAAAATGGTGGATCTCCAATATTTTATTTCAAAATTTTGAAATGAATAAATTTCCATATAGACTCATTCTATTTGTCTTAGGTGCGGTGAGATCAGAGATAATAGAAGATTTATTTTATAATGATAAGCTATTTAGGTATCTGTGTTACGTAAATGTCGTCGAGCGATGTTCATGTACCTAAATCGCTTTTCTGAATGGTAATTAATTGCTTAAATGGTTGTAATCAATTATAAACTGAAACTTTGTAGTCACGAGCTATAATCACGTAAGTACGAGTATTTTTGCCTATTTGAAGAAACGGCATAGACATTGGCCGTTAAAATCATGCTGAACACCAGGTTTTTTTGTGTATGGCGTCTCGCAGGCTATCGTGTGGGTGCCCATACATATAAGACCGCCTCCAGCCAGAGCATAAAACTTATAAACTAAGCGACTATACGCTAAGGACACTCCCCGTAGTGTAAGCGTGCTGGGCCCATAACCACTTCGAGATAAAATAATAAAATTTCTGTGTGTGTTTGAATTATATATAATTTATTTTCTCATAGCAAACGTACACGATACAGTAAGTAAAAAACATGTGAAGGTCAAGAAAGTGACACGAAGTGTCGGAAGTAGGAACTAACATTATTATTCTAAACACAGGCACAGGTAAACTCGCATGCATCCAAGTATCAAATTAAATTTAATTCAATATGGGGTCCGTACCCCATATTGATTTAAATTTCATATTGATATTTGGCTGCATGCGAGTTTCCCTGTGCTGTGTGTGTGTGTCAGTGTGTGTGTGTGTTAGTTGATGCCTTCGTCAGCGACTCCCTAAGCCGAGGTCCGTACCTCGACTTAGGGAGTCGCTAGGAAAGGCAGCAAGGAACATGCTGGATCGGATCGTAGTTAAACACCAGGCCATTTATGAAGGTATTTATATGTTTTGGGTTAGCTTATCAATACAACTATATTATCTTATGACTCCAGCTTTTGCCCGGAGCTTCCTTGCGTGGAGATCGGAAACTATCCCAAGGAAACGTACTACCGAGATAAAAAGTATTAAATTTTCTAAGTCATATCAAAAATCGTTCAGCTGTTATGGCTTGGAAAGGTAACAGACAGACAGATAGTTACTTTCGCATGTATAAATAAAATAATTAGTATGGGTTTGAAAACAGGTAATGTGTTTGATGTATTTAGCGGTTAATGAGAGCTAAGCCAATCAATAAAATATCTAAATTAGTTTCTCGAAATGCTATATTTTCGCAAATTATAATATAATATCGGTAGGTCAAACATTTTAGACCAAGTCCATTGTAGATGTTTTCATGATCGACCCAAGAATATTCAGGTCATTAATATTATATACGTCAGTATACCAGATGTATGAACGCAAACGAAGTAAAAGGATATATAAGGATCTTAGGAGGTGGTTTTCTGTAGTTTTGGCCTTCTGGGTAGAGCGCGTGAGTATGTATGTATGTGTATAGAAACTCACTCAGTGACATTAACATACAATTAATGTTCCTTTCAAATGCTTCCTCTTCTATTTAATTACTCAGATCAGCGGATGTGAAGATTACATCTAATACATTCTCCTGTTTACGAGTATTTAGGCGGTTACTAACTTCCTCTCATCGGGAGCGAATTTACTGGTAATAATGAAACTCAATTATTCATATGGAAGTTACTTTTAGGGAGTTAATCAAATACATTAAGTATCTGTAGGTATAATTATAAATATGTGGACTGCCTCGTTGTTCTAGTGGTCGCAAGCGCTATTCCGGAGCATAAGGTCCTGAGTATTCCCAGTTCGAGAAAAGTGTTATTAGGTATTTCCAGTAAGAATTTCTCAGTAGCAGCCCGGAGTCTGGATTTCGCCCCCTGTTACAAAAAACTAATCTGGCTAGCCTTTTCCACACTGTGTTGGGGTCGGCTTCCAGTCTAACCAGATGCAGCTGAATATCGGTATTTTACATGGAGCGACGGCCTATCTGACACCCATAATCCAGTTACTGGGGTATGATTACATGAACACCGCTCGACGACATTTACATACCGCAGATACCAAAATAGCTTATCATTATAAAATAAATCTACTATTATCTCTGATCTCACCGCACCCAAGGGAAATCGCATGAGTCTACATGGAAATTCATTCATTTGAAAATATTCGAATGAAATATTGGGGATCCACCATTTTTTGTAAAAATCATTTGTACCTAACCCTGTTCTATTATTGACATTACCTAATCTTAAATTACTGAGTGACTTGACACTCCAAACGTTTGCCTTTCTGGCCCTACTCTGATTGGAAAGGTCAACCCTATCTAGGAGTTTCTGAGCGATACTGCAGGCGGCGTGCGTGTGAGGAGGTGAGAAGAGGCCTTGATTAACTCACGGTTGAATGTTAAACCTTCCGCAGACGTATCGACTGCCCAGAGGTATTTTCTGCATTAACTGACGGTTGAATGTTAACCAGTCTCGTGGCCCCGACACAGACAACAGAAGGAATACGGGTGGGTTTTAGTCAGTAAAAGTCTGACACGCCCTCCCGCTCCGACCGCGGCAAGCGTTGTTATCATTTAGCCATGAGCCCATCGCCCCCTATTCAAATTCAAATTCAAATATTTTATTTCAGAATTACATCCATATATTGTTAGTATAACTTAGCCTAATGTTAGTATTAAATTTTTACAATAATAAACAAGTAGGTAGTGTACCATTGAACTGTTCGTTCAATGGTACACCGCTTATTTGGATAAGTGAGTATGAAGACTTACCCACCTTCGTAAGAGAGGAGAGTCCCACCGGTCTGTAAACACATTCAGGATGCCATTAGAGGAGGAGCGCAAGCGCGCCATCATGGAAGCGCATCGCTTCCGCATGATCGCAGCGAACCCGTCGACGCACGCTTCCGCGAACATCCCTGACGCGCTACAACGCCACGGCAACCCCAAAAGCACCCTGAATGCGTTATTGTACTGGACGCACAAGTCGCTGTATGCCCGGGACTATTACATGGGACTTAAACATAACTGGCGAAATGTACTATTGGCACAACTCTGCCTATTCCTTCGGGTAAAACAGGCGTGGTGAAAGTTTAGATAAAAGAATTGCTAACTGAAATTGTTAGACAGCATATATTACGTCTACATAAATCTTCAACATGCGACAGGATTTCTAGTCACTTGACGTAAACCAATAATTATTTTGCCGAAGTCACACCTGCAATCTGGTGATGACATAGTAATTATTATCATAATAATGAGTCATCATAGCTTTGATCTACATAATTGAATCGATCAATTTCCACCATAGAGATTATTGTTCTGTGGTTGGTTTTTCTCTCTTTAATTGGCCAATTAATGGTGAGCACTTTTATCGCACATCACAACTTTTGCGCCTTCTAGCTATACATGTAAATATATATTATATATACGGACCGGGCGAGTTTGAAGTAGTTCGAACTAGGGAAGAGTAAGAACGAAGTCGAAGCTACCTGAACGATGAACGATGTAACCCCTTAGCCACGATCTACACGCTAACGATCGAACCCAATAACCTATCTATCACCAGTTTTGGCACACTGGAGATAGAAAAACCTATCTACCTATGGTTTTACCGTCCCAATAATCTATATGAGATTATGGAATATTACCGGCCTGACATAAAGACAGATAGAATTACACTGTCTACCATCAATAGCGATCTGTCTTTTACTGAAAATAGGTTATTGGATTCGGCCGTAAAGCGACACGCGTCTTGCAACAGCGGCTGCGGGGAAAACAAATGAAAGAAATTGTTTTGAGCGTGCCACGGGTTACCGCGGCGCGACTTGCAGATCGACGGTACTCACGCGAAGGAAACGACGGAAGCGCGAGCGTTTTGCATCACATGTCGCATCGCTCGTGGCCGTTGACGGGGCCTTATGATATGCCTTGGTCAAGAGATAATAAAACATGATTGTTTCCTGCGACATGATATACAAGGTGTAACATAATTAACGAACAACCTCTTAAGGGGTCATTGTACTCATCATTATGAACAACTTATACTATAGGACTAAACCTGAAATCGCGAAAAAAAATCAGTTGCTCCCTACATTTATGTACTCGTCAAAATGTAGGGAACAGCAGTTTTTTTTTTCTGTCAGTCACAATCTTCTATCCATATATCATCTTTCACACAACCCACCCATCGTTTCTTTGATCTTCTTCTATTCCTATAATAAAATTATATGCGTATATGTTAACAAGCGATCAACTCTATCTATCACCTATCAACATCTGTCTAGCCTTTTCCCAACTATGTTGGGGTCGGCTTCCAGTCTAACCGGACGCAGCTGAATAACAATATTTTACATAGAGCGACTGCCTATCTGACCTCAACAACCCAGTAACTGGGTAAGACGATACCTCTTGGTAAGACTGGTTGTCAGACTTTCGGGCTTCTGACGACCCGTAACGACTGTCAAAGATCCACGAATGACAGCTGGGACCAACGGCTTAACGTACTTTCCGAGGCACGGAGGAGCCTCGGTATGTAAAGATGGTCACCCATCCACGGACCAACCCCGGCAAGCATAATAGCTTAATCTGATGGATTGACCCGTGCGGCTGTTATTACTTAGCTACGAGCTCCTCACTCACTGTATCTATCTATCTCTATCTATATATATATCGCTCTATCTATCACCTATAACTATCTATAAATAGTATAAAACAAAGTCGCTTTTTGTTTGTCTGTGTGACCAGCGGGGTAATTGCGTAACACATTTACAGTAGGAAACGGTTTCATTTTGACAGTTCAACAACATTCATTGCGTTATTAACGTTGTTGAACAGGCAAATTTTTCGAACATACGAAGCAATGGATTAGCAATAAGCTTCAAAATCATTCAGATTCTGATTGATAGCATCATCATCATCATCTGATGATGATGATGATGCTAGATTCTGATTGATAGCATGTTACGCAATTTTTTTTTTAAGTTTAACATAACATAACGCCTTGTTTACCCGAATGGTTAAGCAGATGTGTACCTATAGTACACACACATTTCGCCAGTTATGTTTAGTTTCCATGTAATAGGGGGCGAGCCTATTGCCTTCAACCGGGCACAAATGCAGACTCCGTTTCCGTTGTACATATGTGTATAAAATATTCTTATTTAACAAACATACAATAAGGAAGTCGTGATGTTTTGTCAAGTCGTAAAGACCTTAAGGAGCAGGAAGGGTTCTAGTTTTGTATAAATAAAAATTTCGAACCTAGTACCTATCAAGACTACAAGCAAATGTATTTTTCGATGACCGATCAGATTTTTATAATCGCGGGTCTACAAACAAAACACTCATCAAATGAACTTATGGTATATCATCTATACTTGAATTTCAGAATAAAATATGGATACTTTTGCCCCCGTGTCAATATTAGAACGCAGACCTGCAGAATACGGAAAAATATTCTACTAGTGCATGATTGCTATGCAAATTGCTTGCGGCTACAGTACATATGTAGGTGGCTCGTTTAGCAACAAGTTCGATAGGATATCTACATATACATAGTCTGTTCCAAATGTACCTAACAAAATGTGAGCAAAGGGATCAGGAAACATACTGTGGGTACCAAATTTTAGTGCCACTTACAAATTGAGAACTTTCATTTGATTATTTGAATAATTAAATTCGAAGTTCTAATTTTAAATCACTTTTAAGTAACCTTTTGTTTTTGTATATTTATTTGTATAGTTAATCAGTTAGTGATTGTATATTTTAGATTTGTGTATAAGTTAACGGAAAAGTGTGTAATCTGTCATTGTATACAACTCCTAGGAAATGTGTACAATTCGTAAGATAGATAGGAAATCTATGATATATTTTGTAATATGCACTTTTCCTAGGAAATCTATACATTTCCTAAATAGCAATCGGAAATGTATTGCATTCTTGCTGTTAGTAAGTATCATCAGGGAATTGCGCGCGGGGGGGGGGGGGGGGGTAATCAATAGCGTGGCGATTAGTGCCGCGTAAACATTCAGAGAATGAAATACTAGCATAGAAATACTAGTGGGCCTCACATGCAGCTGGACACTGTGTTGCAGCTAATTATGTCAACGAGAGCCTTAATAAAAAGTCTGATTTCAGTTTACAAACGTGTTTTATTTATTTTAGTCACAGAAAGCATTACTCTTTTATATATTTCCTGTATAATCTCGGAATTGCATACAATCCCTTGGAAATACATACCTTTCACAGGAAATGTGTGTATTAAGGAATCTTTGAAACATTATTTTACACATTTCTTAAGTAAGCTCGGAAGGGTATATATTTCCTAGGAATTATGTACAATTCCTAGGTTTCATACATTTCCGGTAACATATACATTTCTAGAAAATACACTATGTTTCATAAAGGTATTAAAAAGCTGCTAATGTAAAGTACAACCCACCTATGCAACTTCATGCTACGTCACACGTTTTTCATGGCTTTAGCAAACATTATCCGTATGTGCACCTTTAAGATTTTTTTTTATTATTTGACGATTGAATAATATAACTTTTTCCCATACAAATAACTAACTACTACGACGACTGCTACGATTGCTATTTTCTATGCACTTTATCCACAAATAGATTCAGTACACAAATTTGCGGTCCTTGTTTCGTAAAATTTTTATACATAATAGGTGTAAAAATACCCTTAACGAAGCCTAAAGTCACTTGTTCTTCCCATTATTATGATCATTTTTTTTTGTACTGGACCATACCCGGGAACCTTCTGGTTAAGGAGATATTGAAGGACAAAGTTCCAACATTTTTGATGTGTTTTTACGAAAAAAAAAAACGTTTTAAATGTTATAAATTAAATTTAAATACTCCCACGATCCCTGTACTGTTGCATGCACCCATTAGCGCAATGTTTTGAGTGCGGTACATTGCGCACTATACCGTGAACAGCGAATTTCACATCAAAAATAAAAGTTGTTTCCCAGCAATTATTTTTGCACAAAGTTAGTAAGTTTTATGACCTCAATTTTCGTCGATGATTTTTCAACAACTAGGTATATTTTAATAATGTTATTCACACAATGACTTGAAAAAAGCGGTGAGATATAAAGTTGAAACCTTCTAAATACAGATGAATGAGTTATTGTATTGTGTACTGTACCTTTAGTGAGCAATTGCATAAGAACTTAACCTGAACAGGGTTTGTTTACACTTTCATCAGATACTTTTGGAACAGACTATATGTTTATTATAATAATTTAATACCCCACCGCTGTATCTCTACGTTGACGTCGTGGTGGGGCTTGCGCGCTTCGAAATTTAGGTCTGTGCCGGTAGAGTTTACTTTGACGGAACAGGTCTAGGGTGAGGAGCCAGACCAAGAGAGATACAGAAACCTGCAGGGCAGCATGTGGCGAGCTGTTGGGCAGTAGTGACCCCACGGACCCTATCTCCTGGGAGAAGTCATGTTCCTCATTTCTGGCTTGCCTTTATTGACCGGCTGGAGTGAACACTGACGAGGAACTGACCTCCCACCTCATTCTTGCCTTTATTGGCCAGCTTGAGTGGAGGTTCGCAAGAGCAAACGTGCTTGGAGGTAGGAAGTATTCCAGTAAGATGCTGGTAGGGATCTTGACCGTACTTCCGGGATTGTCCTGATAGCTGTGGAATATCTCTCCACTCCTCATAAGCACCTCAGGACATGTTGCCCCCTTGTCGCTACGACACTATGTGCTAGCGACCGTTTTCGGGCGCCCATTATTGAGTGTGCAAGTCACCCCCTGCCATTTTATCCCTGTATTTAGAAAACATTGATCAGGCAGGGGCCATAGTCCTTCCATAGTTCTAGGTCACCAGTCCACATTAGCCATTCAAACCCATAGTCCAATATCTTTGTTTTCATATCCTACAATAGTCCTACACTAACCGGGGGTTGTCCTTGGGTGCACCTGCATAGTGCATACAGGGATAATCGTCGGTTGGTGCCTCGTATAATTAAAAACGTCTAACGAGTCTCTGCGAGTTGGCTTCGGCCCCTCGTACGCCGTCCAGAGGTCCGGGACCCCAGGGTCCCGAGATATGTCAGACTTGAAAATAATAAAAATAAAAAGATTCTTAATTTGCATACATATCTAATAACGTAACACAATAATTTAAATTCTCCTATTAACAGTTTCACTAGCTAATTCTTATTAGGATGCTAGTTTATACAGAACTGATTCACCCTGTTCCCCGTACTGGTTTAAACTGTATTACGCTGGAATAGTTTTCCTCGGTTGCGGTATAGATTAGTTACTGCATTAGGCTAGTGCCACTTAAATTATTCAGTATAGAAACAAATCAAAGAAAGGATATTTGACTTACATTTTCCATCTAAACTAATATTTTTTTTTTTTGCAAAAGAAAACAACCGACTTCCTAAAAAAACACTACAAAGTGAAAAATAACTTTAATTTCAGAAATCAGTGTCATTGGATCTGTATTTTAGTTGTTTGCCACCGACTTCCGAAATGAATGTTATTTTTCACTTTGTAGTGTTTTTTCTTGGAAGTCGGTTGTTTTTTTTTTGCACAAAAGTTTTTATTTTCATGTTTTAGTAACCTAACCCACAATAACTCATATACTACTACTTGCAATGTAAAGAACAGTGACAGCAAGTTATTATAACATCATCAACATAAACTAAGTGGAAAAAATACGTATTATTGAAGCTAACTCAAAAACCACTCATCAAAACTTGACGAAATTTATATGGGACCAATCTGAAAGTATATCCTTTCAAATAAAAAAATATTTTTTCAAATCGGTTTATAAATGACGGAGTTTTGGGTTACAAACATTAAAAAAAAAACCAAATTGAGGACCTCCTCCTTTTTTGAAGCCGATTAAAAATAAAAAAAAAACACGTTACAAGAAATGTGCTTTAGATAGTTTATTTATAATAGAAAGTAACTCGTAAATTTTTAGTCACTTTTTTGATAGCACGGGTACGGAAGCGAAATGCATATTCTTTGTAGGTACACAAAGCTGTACGGTGCTTTATAGTGAATACAATAGTCCCCACATAACATAACATCACGCTTGTAATCACCGAAGGGGTAGGCAGAGGTATACCTATAGGACACCCACATTTCTGCTATGTTTAAGTCCCATGTAATAGGGGCGAGCCCTTTGCCATCAACCGGGCACAAATCCAAATTCCGGGCTGTTACTGAGAAATTACAAACAAAGTACATAAAAAAAAAATTGCTTTTGTTTCGTCTAGTTTCATACATCAACAAAAAATTGTAAACAAAATATTTTAACATTTACATAATTGAGACTAGATCGAAACTAGATTTTGGACATCTTTAAGTTCTTGAATTGGCCCTTTTGTTAAAGGCTCCTGCAATCAGGCGTGACACGCGATGCGAATCACACGTGACACAAAGGCACCGAGTGTCGCGCGACAAGCGGTGCCTTTGTGTCGCGCGCGATTCGCGTCGCGAGTCTTAATTTATACTGGGCTCCGGCAGCCACGAAGACTACACATTTGGTCGTATTTACTGCACTACCTTGGGCTAAAAATAAAATGTAATAACAAAATAGTGTAATAAATTGTACTGCAAGTAAATCCACCAAGATAAACATTATCACGATTGTAATCGATTTACATAATTATGACCCGCACGACCTGACTATTGAATCATAGAACAATATGGGAAAATGATATTGATTTATGCTAAAAACTTGTAGAGAATGCCCCTATTGTACGAACTAACATAACATTATGCCTGTATTCCCCGAAGGGTTAGGCAGAGGTGTACCCACACCCACATTTCGCCAGTTATGTTTAAGTTCCATATAATAGGGAGCGAGCCTATTGCCATCAACCGGGCACAAATCCAGACTCCGGGCTGCCACTGAGAAATTCCAGATGAAAAACCCAATAACACTTTACCCGACCCGGCCTGGGCACAAATCCAGACTCCGGGCTGCCACTGCGAAATTCCAGATGAAAAACCCAATAACACTGCCCGACCCGGGTACAAATTCAGACTCCGGGCTGCCACTGCGAAATTCCAGATGAAAAACCCAATAACACTTTGCCCGACCTGGGCACAAATCCAGACTCTGGGCTGCCACTGCGAAATTCCAGATGAAAAACCCAATAATACTTTGCCCGACTCGGGCACAAATCCAAACTCCGGGCTGCCACTGAGAAATTGCAGATGAAAAACCCAATAACAGTTTGCCGGACCCGGGAATCGAACCCAGGACCTCATGCTCAGCAGTAGCGCTTGTGACCACTAAAACAACGAGGCAGTGTATGAACTACTACTCATCTTTATAAAAAATGCTATGTCAAATAATGACTCATTAATTTTTGTGTGTCATATGGAAATCGGGTTGAAAGTTCACATTGAGGGCTACAGATAGCTTTGACATTATCCTCAAAGTCATTTTAAGTAGGGAAAATACGCGTTATAGAAAGGAAATATTGGTCGCGTAATATCGGGAGGTAAACGGGTTTTTGTGACGTAAATAGGTTGAGTGTACGAGATTACTTACGCGTGACGCATGATGTTTAACCGTCTTCAAAAAAGGAGGAGGTTCTCAGTTCGTCGGGATCTTTTTTTTAATGTGTTTTAGTGTGACCGATTTGGAAAATTCTTTTTTTGTTTGAAAGGATAGTCTTTCCAGGTGGTCCCATTGCCCGGGGCGTAACTCCGTTGCCGCGAGAAATCGCGGCACGGCGGACAGAGCTCCGGCAGGATCTCATGGTGGCATGGAGAGTGCGATTGTCGCAACCCAGCGCTGGGCACGCCACAATTGCGGCGATAAGTCCCCTCTTTGAGGAGTGGCTGGAGAGGCGCCACGGCGTCCTCACCTTCCGCCTGACGCAGGTCCTCACCGGACACGGGTGCTTCGGGAGGTACCTGTTCCGGATAAGGCGGGAGGAAACGCCCGGGTGTCACCACTGTGTGGATCGCCCGGAGGACACGGTGGAGCATACGGTGGAGGTCTGCCCGGCTTGGGCGGAGCACCGCCGTGTCCTCGCGGAAGCGATCGGCGGCGGCGATCTCTCGCGTCCGGCCCTGGTCCAGGCCATGGTACGGAGCGAGAGTGCATGGGAAGCCATTACCTCCTTCTGCGAAGCAGTAATGCTCGTGAAGGAGGAGGCGGGACGCGTGAGGGAGAGGCAAGCTTTGCACCCTCACGCCCCTAGTCGCCGCAGGAGACGCCCTGGGCGTCGGGAATTGGCAGCCGATTCCCGGCCACCGTAGGCGTGGGCTTGCGGACGGCGAGCAATGGGTAGCTCGCCGCCCGGTAAGGACCAAGCCCGAGTCGACGGCGCGTCGTGTTCCACGCGCGCCTCAAAGAGATGTCAGCACTATTGACGGGGTCCACTAGGGCCGATGCCAGCTAGGGTTGCGGGATGTTCGAAAGAGTTACCGTGGCCCCGGCACAGGCAACAGAAGGAACACGGGTGGGTTTTAGTCAGTAAAAGTCTGACATGCCCTCCCGCTCCGCCCAGAGCGGGAGAAGTCATTTGATGATTTCCCAACCACAAAAAAAAAAAAGGTGGTCCCATTGTCATCAGGTCCGGATCGGATGATGAGATCCTGGAGAAATCAAGGGAAATCTTCAAATATTATAGGCGCACCTATAATAGCGATTTGGGTATTTTTTATAGTAACTTGTGCATTTGCTTTCTCCATTTGGTGAAGTGGAACTGATGATGAAGACCACAGACGGCCACTGGAACAACTTAATAATAAGTATTTCACGGGTTGCGGTTCGATTACTTTAATATGGTGGCTAAGCAATATAAACTCGTCAGCCAAGCTGATGGTGAAGTACCAGGAGAACTCCTTAACAATTAACGTCCCTGCATCGGGAAAAGCAATATTTTGTAAAAGGTTATAAGCAGTTGTCATTAAGATATTGTAACTTAGATACATTACAAACCGACCCACTAAAAAGTAAAAAATAATAACTTTTTTGCAAAAACACTACAAAGTGAAAAATATCTTTAATTTCAGAAGTCGGTGGCAAAATCCTAAAGTACAGATCCAAAGGCACCGACTTCCGAAATTAAAGTTATTTTTCACTTTGTAGTGTTTTTCTGGAAGTCGGTTAATTTTTTTTTTTTGCAAAAATGTTTTTGTGTAGCATAATCAGCCTATAATGTTCCCACAGATTTTGAGAGTAGTGGTGATGAAATATTTTACACAAAGTAAAGCTCCTGTCATTGTTCGAATCTACTACCTACACTCGTAAGCCATGATTTTGTGATTGTGATTATCTAAATCAGCGGACCATAATCTGAACCTAGCCCTATTTCACATTGCAATTTGAAATATCATTATCCCGGGCAAGATCCAAGTGCAGCAATATGGCGGTATTACGCAGTTTGAGAGAGGCCTGTGTCTAGTACTCACTGCTCACACTAATTGATTGGATCCCATGAATATATGCCATAACAGCATATAGAGATATCCCAGTGTTGTAACACCATCGGTTCATTGCATTATTGAGTATACGACCAATCAAGCGTATTATTGGGCCCTATCTAATCCTTTAGAGTTTAGATCGATATCTATAATTGTTACTAACCCATGCTTTAACTTAGATATGTTCCCGTCTCTGTCTTACAGTTGTAGACTGACAGTTGTGCGATAGTAACAGGGATAACGCTTAACCTAAATAGGTACGGTTACGGAAACGTACGTCTGATCGCCGTATAGACTATTCCTGCTTGCAGCGCTCGGCCGGTAAAGTAACGCTTAACGCTCATCAACCAATAGCATCGCAGCATCAATTTTTTATGATAAAATAAATAAATAAAATAAAAAACTAGATAAAAATGTTACTATGTATTTTTTTTTATTGGTCGTTGCAAAAAGATGTGATCATCGTGTGCACGGGGATTTTGTTTTCACAGTGGTCAGACGTACGTTTCCGTAACTGCGAGGCCGAAGCTGAGCTTTGCATTTGTGTGAGTGCACATAGATAGTGTAGGTGTGACGTCGGCCTAGACGCGACGCGTCTGTGCGTGTGTGTGCGCGTCTGGGCACGTCGTCTGACTCTACTTTTACGACTGTAACGTTTGTAGATGTCGGCCTTAGACTTACCTTGCTAACTTGTCAATCCAGGACCAGGACGTCCCCTTTCAAATCTATTCAAGTCATTGACCAACTTCAGTCAGTCTACGCTGAAACCACATCCAACCACGAATTGGATTACAAGAAACTTAAAGAAAGCTGCATTACCAAAGCCGGTGCTCAGTTGCATTTAAATACACAAAGTTTGTGTACGAAAATCCATCTTTAAGAGGAGTATAGTTGCCGGCACAGGTCGTGAGCACAAACTCTACTCTTAAACCTAACGAATCTTGTTTCCTATCAGGGCAGGTTGCACACGGGCGGGAGCAATGAAATCAATATATGATCAAGCATATTTATATACAGATAGAAAACAGAATATGTACAAGAGCACGGTGACGAGGGCAGTTAAAGTTAAGACGGAATTTGTGCTCACGACTCGTGCCGGCAATTATAAGAAGTCATAATAGCTCCTTAAATCCGGTATTATGCGTTTTAAATTCTTTGACTTTGCAAGGCTCTAAAGGAGGAGCTGGTGGATTATTCACAAGAATTTTTCTTCGTCACTATCAGGTTGTGATTTGCGTTCGTTATTAATTGGTAAAAGATTAGCAGTTTTTTTTTTAACCTGTTTTAACCCACTGCTGGGCAATTGTTACTATACGGAAAAATCTAGGCATTGAATTGAACTGATTACCTAGTGCTTATGACACCCTCTGTGATACTTTGTCAAAGATTTTTTCAAGTCAATCTTCCTATACCCGCGCCAAATTCTGTGAAACCTATACAGGCTCGCGGCCCGTTTCACGGACTGAAAAATCGGAACCCAATTTAAGTACATTAAAAAAAATACTGAAATTATGTTTTCAGAAACTAGGGAATATCGTGTACAAGATAAACTCAATTTAATGATAATATACCATTCATGTATTCAGTAACAGTCTCTTTTATTTCAGGGTCTGAAATAGTAAGATTTTCGTAGGAATTTAGAAAATATGTATTAGCAAAAATAATATATTACATGTTTTCTTCTAACAAACAAAAGGAAATTTTCAAATACAAAAGAGAACCTAATAAGGAGCATTAAACCTACAACATGTTTAAGGCAGAAGTGTCATCATTTCAGCTCAGTACATTTTGTACTGAGCTGAAATAAAAATAAACCCTGGATCCTATACCTGCTGCGGTCCCACAAAACAATTTTCATCAAATTCGGCCACACGTGCTACTCGCACAAACGCTCTTTACACCCTAGAGTAAACGTAGCAACGAATCAGGCAGCTAACAGGAAATAAAAAATGCCAGCATTGATGAAGAAAGAAAAAAAAATCACGAAAGAGTATTTTGTCTGTCTTACAGACTAATACGCGGGTAGGTTAAGATTCTTTGTTAAATCCTTACAACATCCTAGGAAGTGGTGAAGGGCGGGTATTTTGGGAGACTGTCTTATATAATTATTAAAGTTCGAAAAGTGCTGATTCTCATCCTAGTTTGAATAAATGACTTTTGATTTTATTTGATTTCAATTCACGGATGACGGGTCTGTCAGACTTTTACTGACTAAAACCACACGGTGCTCTTCAACTACTTTTGCCGGCCGGGGTGCTGGAGCACTGGCGCAGTTCATCACGCTCCCCCGGCCAGAACGAAATTAACTAATGCAGCATTCGTCCTTACCTATCTCTAGTTCTATTACCTTGAAACTTTTATGTAAATAACATCTCAATAGCTCATTTTACATTGAAATATTTTGAAGCCAAGAAAAAATAAACAAAGCTACTAACAATATTAACGACAAGTTTCTCCTCCCGAGATCCAAAAAAACTTGGCAGCACACTTTCTTCGATAAACTGATAAAAAAGATTAACATTGGATAAGGTATAAACGATAAATCTTTGTTATTCATGTTCCAAGCAACTTGTTTGTGTCGAAACCAAATTTATGGAGCCTACGGCAGAATGTATTACGGCTTACGAGGGACCAGACCACTTTGAAGTGATAGGTGATCAGTTTATTGGCCGTCGGATTCTGCAAAGTTTGATAAAGATAACTTATTGAAAAGAAATGGTAAAATTTATGTTTTATTTGGTAGGTTCTGTATAGTTCGTAATTGATTTTCATTTGAACAGCTGTAAGAAATTTATGCATGCTTTATGCAATATGACACAGTTTTCCTCTTTGACTGCTTTGTTGGTCTTCAAGTAACAGCGGGGTTGCTGAGTTTGATTCCTGGGACGGGCAAAGTGGCAATAATTTTTCCATTACAAAACTCTCAGTTACAACCTAAGGGGCAACTCTCATAATTTTAAGAACGTTCACAGTCTGATCTCAGGCTCAATATGTCCAAAATACCTATAATTTCCCTACACTTTTGACATTTGATTGTCGCTGAGATGAGATTGCGACTAGATTTTGAACGTTTTTAGTTACGGGAATTGGGCTTCATGATTTTGGATAAAGTCAAAGTCAAATCACTTATTTCAGTAGGCCATAAAAAGGCACTTTCGATCTTCAAAACATATATAATATATGTCGCAGTAAACTAGCTTACTTAGCCTTTCAGTTAACAGCCTAACCATTGGAAGCAGCGCCCGCCGGCCGCTACCGGGGCACCGTTCTCTTCGCTCGCTGGGCTCGCGCGCGATTGATAACAGTTCTAACCTAACCCATTTGGCCAGGGTGCCCTGGCTTAGTTACTGCAATCAATTCAGCTCGCGCGCGGTTGGTCACAGTTCCAACCTAACCTATAATGAATATCATTCAGGCCGCTAGTTGAACGGCACCGTTTAGTTAAAAGGCTAGGCTGTTAACTGAAAGGCTACTCCGACATACTATAATTATAAGGTGTATCTATTCATACACGAAATCTCTTAAGGTGTCATTGTACCCATCAATATGAACAACTTTTACTATGGGACCAAGCCTGAAATCGTAAAAAAAAAATCAGCTGCTCCCTACATTTATGTTCGCATAACTCGTCAAAATGTAGGGAACAGCAGTTTTTTTTTTATCGCGATTTCAGGGTTGATCCCTTAGTAAAAGTTGTTCATAATGATGAGTACAATGACCCATGAAGAGGTTGTGCGTTAATTATGTTACGCCTTGTATACAGTAGATTTTTTTTTTGCAATAAGTTCGCTAATACAGATCAATACGTAACTAGGTAGAGTAGGATATTTGTCCATTCATGAAAGACAAAAATGTGAAGGTACAATTTATCTTTCCACAACAATGTTTTGTAACGCAAATAAATAATTAGAAAAGTTAGGTTTGCGGCAACTCCGTGTGGTAGCGTTCGGGGCTTGGAAAATGTTCGATCAAAGTTCGAGAACTTCCAATCTATTGTGTCGCTCAAGGCCGAGACCTATAAACGTTATATAACACGTACTCTTTGGCCTAGACATGTTTCCGTCTCTTTCTTGCACTTGTAGTTTGACAGCTTTGCGGCAGTCTTCGGCTCTACCCTAAGGGCTAAGTGATTTCCGTTCCTGAATCGAAGCTATTTTGAACCAGCGTCGAGACCACGAGCGTCGATCTCCTGTGAACCTGTTTCCGGCGCTTGGAGTTCAGGATTCACGTACCTTATTTTGTTCTAAATAAGTTCATTTCATCGTGGCCGGCTCAAATTAATAATAATTTTCTCCTTTAAATAGAATAGAATAGAATAGGATAGGATAGGATAGGATAGGATAGGATAGGATAGGATAGGATAGGATAGGATAGGATAGGATAGGATAGGATAGGATAGGATAGGATAGGATAGGATAGGATAGGATAGGATAGGATAGGATAGGATAGGATAGGATAGGATAGGATAGGATAGGATAGGATAGGATAGGATAGGATAGGATAGGATAGGATAGGATAGGATAGGATAGGATAGGATAGGATAGGATAGGATAGGATAGGATAGGATAGGATAGGATAGGATAGGATAGGATAGGATAGAATAGGATAGGATAGGATAGGATAGGATAGGATAGGATAGGATAGGATAGGATAGGATAGGATAGGATAGGATAGGATAGGATAGGATAGGATAGGATAGGATAGGATAGGATAGGATAGGATAGGATAGGATAGGATAGGATAGGATAGGATAGGATAGGATAGGATAGGATAGGATAGGATAGGATAGGATAGGATAGGATAGGATAGGATAGGATAGGATAGGATAGGATAGGATAGGATAGGATAGGATAGGATAGGATAGGATAGGATAGGATAGGATAGGATAGGATAGGATAGGATAGGATAGGATAGGATAGGATAGGATAGGATAGGATAGGATAGGATAGGATAGGATAGGATAGGATAGGATAGGATAGGATAGGATAGGATAGGATAGGATAGGATAGGATAGGATAGGATAGGATAGGATAGGATAGGATAGGATAGGATAGGATAGGATAGGATAGGATAGGATAGGATAGGATAGGATAGGATAGGATAGGATAGGATAGGATAGGATAGGATAGGATAGGATAGGATAGGATAGTTTGCCAGTTATGTTTAAGTTCCATGTAATAGGGGGCGAGCCTATTGCCATCAACCGGGCACAAATCCAGACTCCGGGCTACTACTGAGAAATTCCAGATAGAAAAACCTAATAACACTTTGCCCGACCTAGGAATCGAACCCAGGACCTCATGCTCAGCAGTAGCGCTTGCGACCACTAGACCAACGAGGCAGTCGCATTTTCACAGAAATGCGTTCCTTGCGAAGCATGTGTGGTGTGACTATAAATGATAGGCTGAGGAATGATGTGATAAGGCAACGGTGCGGTTTAAAAGAAGATGTAGTGACAAAAATTGAAAAGAGTATCCTTAGATGGTTTGGTCACGTTGAGAGGATGAATGAAAAACGACTAACAAAAGGTAACACGGCAGACGTCAGTGGAAACGCCGGGAGGGGACAACGAGGGGAGTGATCTTATTGGTGATGTTCTTCAGAAAGGTCAGGTGCGTAGTACTCGCAACCGGCGTGCGTGTATGACCAGATGTATGAACGTAAACGAGGCAAAAGGAGTATGTAAGGATCGTAGCAGGTGGCGTTCTGTAATTTCTGCCTACCCCCACGGGAAGAAGGCGTGATTTTATGTATGTATGTAGTTTATATGAATAAAACAACATTTATTTAGTAACAAAATAAGAGTTATAATTAAAACTATAAACATAAATGCAACTTCTAACGCAGATAACAAATCAACTAATTGAATTTCTTAGGCAGTCTTCAAAAAAAAATATCACTATAGAGAATCAAACGTGACAATAACTTAAAAAAAGAATCTTCCATGGATTCAGGACGAGTGTACCTCTCGAAACACGTTAAACACATATACGTGATGTGCTCGGTGCAGAGTAATTACTTGCACGAATTGAACGCTTTTTTCGATCGTTTTTTCATACGTCGTTTTTCTAGGACATATTGCATAGAATTCGCTTCACCTGAAACAAAAAATATTATTATTAGAATATGACTTTAGAGTGTTTACGTAGTTAATAACCAGTATTATACAAGTTAACAAAATACAAACATAAAATAAACATTACCTTACCCCTTGTTTCCCCGAAAGGCTAAAGGCAGAGGTGTACCTATAGCACACCCACGTTTCGCCAGTTATGTTTAAGTCCCATGTAATAGGGGGCGAGCCTATTGCCATCTACCGGCACAAATCCAGACTCCGGGCTGTTACTGAGAAATTCCAGATAGATAAACCCAATAACACTGCCCGACCTGGGAATCGAACCCAGGACCTCATGCTCAGCAGTAGCGCTTGCGACCACTAGACAAACGAGGAAGTCAAGAAACAAACAAAATAATACGTAAGAAAACTCCTAAAAATCGTTTTTGATGCCAAAACGCGCATGGGCGCGTGATGAGCAAGTTGCCGCGCGGTGGTACACGGCCTCCAGAAATACTTCCCTGCGTGGTCGCAGCTGTACTGAGTAGCGCGTGAGTTGCGTCAGGGTTGAGGGGTGAATAGTGAGGAAGGTACCTAGGCGCTTGAGACACTACGACGTCAGTATCAGAAAAAAAAAGCCAATCAATTTTTGCGTGAGCAAATTGCTCATAGCACGCCTTCTCACGAGTTAAGCATGGGATAAAAAGCCATTGCTAATTACCATGGATTTGAGATACTTCTTATGCCAAAACCATAGCATCCACAGGTCTCTATCTATTCTATACCCCTGTTTCTATGAATTAATTGCAATGTGCATCAAACATTCTCAGTGGATCAAACATCTTTTTCATATAAAATAAGTTAACACACAATGGAAGCGATTCCATAAAATTCGATAAAACATTCAGCTCTCCCGACTTTGGGTTCAAGGTTAAAGAATTTCATATTTTATATTGGATCCCTTTTATGAACTTTTGGCCCGGTCAACCTTCCTTGAAATTCCATTTTTGGAGATAATATCGTAAGCCCGTCTTATAGAGATAGATTTCTTTTTATTGAAGAACTTATTGAGGTAGAGATAGGTGTTAAAATTAATTGTGTTTTATAGGTAGATTTTATTGTTTTCAGGATTGCCTCTTTTCGACTGAAAGTGTAGGTTGGACTACATGTTTTTTTTTTAAGTTCGGAACATCATTTGAGAGGTATCAAACAAAGTGATAACATTAACTCTAAACACAATTTAAAATAACGAGTACGTAAGGATGTACCAAATAATTATTCATTATACAATTTTAATATGCCAGATTTTGGTGTCTGATTTCTGTCACAATGAGTTTCATGTCAAATGGCAAAAAGCGAAGCAAAGTAACAGCAGTCATGTAGCTATTTATAACAAAAACCCGCAGTTACATAATGAATGCCAAAAACTAAACCAAAAAAGACACCATGCCACTAAAATTCGCGTCGCCCAACAAACTCGGAACACCAGCTCACTAATTAAATCATTTTGTAGACAAACTTCCAAACTATACTAAAACATTATATGCAAAATAGTTTCAAAAGTTAGATCGAGAGTTGGCAAGAAGTGGCAAGAACTTGTTGTTCAAATTTTCATTCAGCAGCTAAATTGGGATGAAAGAAAGAAAGAAAAGAACGAAAATACGTTTTGTAAGAACACAAACACAAAAAGAAACAAGTTGGGGAAAATATGCGTCACATCCACGCAAAACGGCCATCGCTCAGCATAATGCTGCAACCCTATGCGAGATAGAGCCCCAGCGCTGGTTTTCAGCGACAGCCGGCGTCGACGAAAATCTTCAATTACTTTTTACGTTGTACATCGCAATTTCTTGGGACAAAGTTTAATAGCCTAGCTAAGGTGGAAGAAAATTAACTGAATGAAAACGAGACTTTTATGAAGTTTGGGGGCTTTGCGAAAGATCAGGTTATGCTGGCCTGTTTAATGAAAATAATGGTGACATTAATATCTCTGTTTTTGGAATGTTTACTTTGTAAAGAACGTATAAAAACAAAAGCAAAGACAGGAAGAAAAGGAAGAAGAAGGAAATTATGGAATTATGTACACTTGAATATTGGTTCTTCTCTGTAAAGACATTACCTTTCTTTTGGGCTTCGCATTGCAAAAAGGATTCACGACTACATTTCGACAGTCAACGCAGTCTGTGCTACGGAAAAATTGAGACTAGAGATCGGTGCATTCCACCAGTTTTTATGACAAGTCTTTTACATTTCAAGCAGTGCGGTTATGGAATGCTTTGCCCGTGTCGATAAGGCGTGCTCAATCTTTGTTTACTTTTAAAATTCTACTAATAAAACCCTTTCTCTCCCCTTTAACATCTTCATTGCATATATACTTCCTTGCTCTTGTTTCATGTTTATTATTGTATATTTCTTTATATTCAGGGTGTAAGGGACAACCCTCCGCAAACTGATGGGGTGAATTCAGTATATCATACTAAGATGACCGGTACTTGAAATTTTTTCAGGAACATTATGGGAATCCAATAAACCTGATTTGTTTTATTACCTCACACGCAATGTATCGTTACTGCGGCAAAACGCGCGTAGCGAACGGCAGCGCAGCGAGCCTTCGGCAGCTGACTGTTTCAACATCCATTAATGATTTTTTGATTTTAGCTGTTTTATTTACATAAATGGAATGCTGTGTACAGATAATGTAAATTAACATTGAAATAAAGGAATAGTAACTGAAAGCACGATAAATTGTAATTTTTATGGTGTACAGACGCTAGCACATCAAGCTACTACAATCTGTCAAATTTCTTTAATAGATTTTCGACTTTATTGCTAAAGCATTTGGTTCAAGGTTGATTGGGAACATTTGACAGTTTCGGGTAGCTTGTGTGCTGGCGTCCATACATAATAAAGAGTATCTATCTATCTGTAGGCTTTTAGCGTATTTCCCCTAAGCAATTTAGGCACCCTGAAAATACGCTGTAGCTCTCAGTCATATCTGGTCTTCATTCATTATTGCGTAATGTAGATGATTTTGCATACTATTGTATAAAATCAAGCTTTCTAACTAAACAGACAGCTGGGGAGTTTGTTGCGCTACTTCTTCTTCCCAGCAGTAGGAAGTGGTGAAGGACGGGCGTTTTGGGGGACTGTCTTATGTAATTTTTGACGTTCGAAAAGTGCTGATTCTCATCCTAGTTTGAATAAATGACTTTTGATTTTGATTTTTTTTTATTACAAATACTTTTTAATTTTAATGCAATGTTTATTAAGTTAATCGCAAAATTGAAACTTCTAAAACAAAACACTTCAGAAGCCCAATTCCCGTAATTAAAAACGTTCAAAATCTAGGCGCAATCTCGTGTCAGCGACAATCAAATGTCAAAAACTTGTCAAAAATGTAGGGAAATTACAGGCATTTTTGACATATTGAGACTGAGATCAGACTGTGCGCGTTCTTAAAATTACGAGAATTGCCGCTCTGGATTGGTGCCCCTTATTTCAAGGTGATATTAAACGGCTTTCAATTACTTACATTAACCTCCTGGTATCATGCGTCTGTTCCATTTAAAAAATTGGAAAGCCCAAGTTAAAATTAAAAAAAAAACTTTACAAAGAAAGTGTTTTTTTGTTAATTTGAAAGGAAAAACTTGCTGGAAGTGGTACTGTAGGTACTATTATCTGGAAAACCGGTATCTTGCTCTAGTAAACAGTGGAGATTACAAAATATTTGAGACGGGTTCCCATATTCTCTAAAAAACATAATTTAATGCCTCATTTTGTTTCACACAGTTCCAATTTAAGTTACAGAAAAAGAAAGCAGAAAAGAAATACGTAAAATAAAATAAAGAATTGTTGACGCTGTGCGCGAACCTATATGTAGGACAAGCGCTACATACGAAAATTAGGAGGAATATTGAATATACGCTATATAATTCATGAGGACGTGCTTACTTTTACGCGTCTGTAACATAGCTGTTGTTTCTTGAGAACAATTGCCGCGTATCCAATTTTGAAAACTAATTCTAAATTAGCTTGAGAGGCCAGTTACAACCAGTGGGGCAATTCTTGTAATTTTAAGAACGTTCACAGTCTGATCTCAGTCTCATTATGTCAAAAATACCAATAATTTCCCTACATTTTTGAGTTACGGGAAATGTGATTATGAAGCCCAATTCCCATAACTAAAAATGTTCGAAATCTAGTCGCAATCTCATTTCAGCGACAATCAAATGTCAAAAATAAAGGGAAATTATAGGTATTTTTGACATATTGAGACTGAGATCAGACTGTGAATGTTCTTAAAATTACGAGAATTGCCCTTCAGAGTTATTTTTCCACCAGCCTGAATGATGTAAGGTTCCCTTTTGTAGACAACCTTCACAGTATGTACTGTAGAGGTTTTAACCGGGCGTGCAACCTTCGCGGGTTTGAATGTTTAAAAAGACAAACCTTGATTTGAAAAAAGAATAAAGAAGAAACAGTTGGAAGTTGACAGTCGGCCTCCTGGCCCTGACAAGGTTATCGTGATGTGAAAATATGTAATAGTATTTTATTATAAGAATAATTCACAGTTAAAAGTTCAATAATCGTTCATTTAGCATACAACAATCACCCCATAAACCTAACAGACCGTCTGGATCGTTACAACCAACCAAATTACAGATGCTACCAAATATGCAAAATCTCTATTAATTATAGATGCACACACTTTATATTATTATATCCTTTGTTAATGTATAACAAATAAAACCCAGCATAGGAAAACAAACAAAAAATGTAGCCCGAATGACCCTGTCCATGTTTAAAAAGTTAGCATTTTTTTTCGAAAACGGTATGAGTTTTATGAAACCCTTCGTTATGAAGGATGAATAAGTAAACATCCGACCCTGCCCTCCAGGGAGTCAACCTTTTTAAAATAATGATAGTTACCTTTTACCAAATTGTTGTCCATATACACTTCTGGACACATCTATTGGCCCACCTTAGAGTTTAGGTTTCGATGGCCCCTACCGAAATATGATTGCTAGATTGAACAAAAACTGTTGATGCAGTTTTAAACATTTTACCATCTTTTTCGATCGTATTATTTTAAATTTGAATTCAGAATACCATACGACATGGAGCTACGCCTAACAAGTCGGATATGCGCCTTGTTAAAGGCAATTGATTTTTGAATAAAAAACATGTTTTATCAAATAAAGGTTTAATTTAATAACGCGTGTTGCCTCCATGGGCATCTACCACAGCTCTCATACGATTAGGCATAGAGTTTATCAACCGCTCTATGAAATTTTGAGGGATCATCTCCCATTCCTCTTCTATGGCAGTTTTCAACTCCTGCATCGTCTGGGCAACTGGCTGACGAGCCCTAACACGTCTTTTTAGCTCGTCCCACATGTGCTCAATGGGGTTCATGTCTGGGCTTCTGGCTGGCCAGTCCATAACTGTAATGTTCACATCCCGAAGATATTCCCTGACGATGCCGGCCGCATGGGCTCTTGCATTATCATGCATAAAAAGGAAATTTGGGCCCACATAGTCCGCGTATGGTATCACGTGAGGTTCTAAACACTCACGAATGTACCTTTCAGCATTTAATGTTGGCAGCCGTGGTCCTGTAACAACCTCAAGTTGAGTTTTGCCGCTCGCGGATATACCGCCCCAGACAGTCCATGAGCCACCGCCGTAAGCAACCCTCTCTTCAAAGCAGCATTGTGCGAAACGCTCTGCCTTACGTCGCTAGACCTTCTTCCTTCCATCATTGCCATGTAACACAATTTTAGACTCATCAGAAAAGAGTACACGGCTCCAATCTTGCTGTGTCCAATTTAAATGACTGCGTGCGAAATGAAGGCGCGCTATTCGGTGGGCTCGCGTTAGCTTGGGCCCATTAGCTGGCTTGTGTGGTACCATATCGCGTTCTTTTAACCTTCTCCGAACAGTTCGAGCGCTCACAGATACTCCGTGGAAGTCGCGAAGTTGGTTTTGTATCTCAATGGAGGTAAGGTGACGATTTCTCAAGCTGGTCGTCACGATGAATCGATCCTGCCTTTCAGTTGTGACCCGAGATCGTGGCCTTCCTTGGCGACGAACAAAGCCGCCAGTCTCTAGGTACCTCCGATAAACATTTCGGACCGCAGATCGACTTAAATTAAGTTGAGCACTCACGTTTCTTTGGCTGTGTCCAGCCTGAATAAGTGCCACAGCTTGGGCGGCGACTTCAGGTGAAGTATCCATAGATTATTGATAGAACCTCACCTTAATGTTAAGAATAAGTAATGTTTGTTGCAAAACCAAAGATATCAATCACTTTTTCAAGAATTAAATCCAAGTAAACCAATAAAACCAAGTTTTCTTAGTATTCGATTGTTTGATATCAACAAACAGGCTCCAAATTGTCTTTTGTTTCTTTAAATTCTGTGTTCGAAATTCAAAAAAAGACTATTGAATGAAATTGTGAATGTGCCAGGTTCAAAACTGCATAAAAACTTTTTGCTCGACCTAATATAAATTTTTAGCTAGGACCAAACGAAACTGAAAATACAAGGTGGGCCAATAGATGTGTCCAGAAGTGTAATATGTTTATATTCGTAAGAGTTTATGGAATAAGTTATCAGATTGTTTAAAAATTTAGTTTTGTGAGTACTTGTGTGGTTTATATTATGGAATACTTGAATAGCCTGTTTTACCGAACAGCAGCAAATAGAGTGCATTGATTTGTTTATTTGACCTTAAAGATGTTTTTATTTTGTCAAATTGAGGTTAATTTTGTAACTTTAATTACAATGCTATTCAAACATTGTTGGAAAAAGTGGTGAGATATAAAGTTGAAACCTTCTAAATACAGAGGAATGAGTTACTTGTTTATTTGACCTTAAAGATGTTTTTCATTTAACTGAGTTTAATTGTATAACTTTAATTACAATTTAATAATGTTATTAAAACATTATTGGAAAAAGTGGTGAAATAAAAATTAATTAATTTATTTATTTTGTCAAATTGAGGTTAATTTTGTAACTTTAATTACAATGCTATTCAAACATTCTTGGAAAAAGTGGTGAGATATAAAGTTGAAACCTTCTAAATACAGAGGAATGTGTTACTTGTTTATTTGACCTTTAAGATGTTTTTAAATTGACAAGTGAGGTTAATTTTGTAACTTTAATTACAATGTAATAATGCTATTCAAACATTGTTGGAAAAAGTGATGAGATATAAAGTTGAAACCTTCTAAATACAGACGAAAGTGTTACTTGTTTATTTGACCTTAAAAATGTTTTTCATTTGACAATTGAGGTTAATTTTGTAACTTTAATTACAATTTAATAATGCTATTCAAACATTGTTGGAAAAAGTGGTGAGATATAAAGTTGAAAGAGGAATGTGTTACTTATTTATTTGACCTTATAGATGTTTTTCATTTGACAAGTGAGGTTAATTTTGTAACTTTAATTACAATGTAATAATGCTATTCAAACATTGTTGGAAAAAGTGGTGAGATATAAAGTTGAAACCTTCTAAATACAGACGAAAGTGTTACTTGTTTATTTGACCTTAAAGATGTTTTTCATTTGACAATTGAGGTTAATTTTGTAACTTTAATTACAATTTAATAATGCTATTCAAACATTGTTGGAAAAAGTGGTGAGATATAAAGTTGAAAGAGGAATGTGTTACTTATTTATTTGACCTTATAGATGTTTTTCATTTGACAAGTGAGGTTAATTTTGTAACTTTAATTACAATGTAATAATGCTATTCAGACATTGTTGGAAAAAGTGGTGAGATATAAAGTTGAAACCTTCTAAATACAGACGAATGTGTTACTTGTTTATTTAACCTTAAATATGTTTTTCATTTGACAATTGAGTTTAATTTTATAACTTTAATTACAATTTAATAATGCTATTCAAACATTGTTGGAAAAAGTGGTGAGATATTTATAAAGTAGAAACCTAAATACAGATGAATGTATAACTAATTCCCTTTGGTGAGTGACTGCGTAAGAATTTAACTTGAACAGGGTTTGTTTACACATTCATCAGATATTGTTGGAACATACATTAACTACATTTTTGTCCGATGGGAAGCTGTTTCAGGTTCAGTGTGATGTCATCATCTGCCTAGCCTTTTCCCAAGTATGTTGGGGTCGAAATCTAACCGGATGCATCAGTGTGATGTAAATGTATAAAAAATTGGCTGTTACTACTATCGAGGTACTATCGACAAAACGGACGCTTTTACACCTTAAAGTTGCTTTTTGTATACACTAATTCATTGAAGAAACCCTGCCTTCATGGAAGCAGAAATGTTTCAAAATTGGCAAGGCCTGGCGTTTATCGATAGTATATACAACAAACTTTTCTACGTACATATTTTACCTTGCAATTCGATTCGGTAACGTGTGAGTCGTCTCGAGTTGCCTCGTAACGCACGTCTTGCTCATCTAACACAATACGTTCTTATCTAATGAAAAGTGTTACTCAAACAAATGAATTGTTTGTATGTGATTGTGAAATTAAAACAATAAAAAATATCACCTTAAGGGGGAAGCGCTAAGGTAGCCCGCGAAATTCAAATTTTCTTACGTTTTTTGCGATTTGCAGCTCGGTGTCTGAGTGTATGTTGATCAAAGTATGATACGCGACCGTAACAAATATGTATTTACAGAATTTTAATATTAGAATTAGTAATACAATTTCTTAAGAGTCAGTATAATCCTGAAATGTTAAGATTTCATGAAATAGTCATTCAATAGATAATCTTTGAGAGTTGTATTGATGACTTTAATAATTATAATTCTGTAAATTCATATTTGTTACGGTCGTGAATGATATTTCAAAGAACATACAACCTAATACTGCGGGGAAATTGCGTAACATACTTACAGTAGGAATCGGTTTCATTTTGACAGTTCAACGACAATCATTGCGCTATTTACATTGTTTAGCAGACAAATTTTTCGAACTTAAGAAGCAGTGGATTAGCAATTTGCTTTAAAATGATTCAGATTCTGATTGATAGTGTGTTACGCAATTAGGGTGTTGATCTGCAAATTGCAAAAAAACGTAAGGAAATTTGAATTTCGCGGGCTACCCTGGCGCTTTTACCTTAACAGTAACTAAGAGCAATTGAGATAACCTATTTCATTATATAATCGGTTAAGGTTAACGGCGCAGGATAGGGATAGAGATTAATATCATCAGGATTGTGCCGGAATATAACAGTTCGTCGTGCACGTGGTACGACAGCGGCTCCCCTTTTTTTTTTTTTTTTTTTTTTTTTTTTTTTTTTTTTTTTTTTTTTTTTTTTTTTTTTTGTGGATGGGAAATCATCAAATGACTTCTCCCGTTGTGGGCGGAGCGGGAGGGCGTGTCAGACTTTTACTGACTAAAACCCACCCGTGTTCCTTCTGTTGCCTGTGCCGGGGCCACGGTAACTCTTTCGAACATCCCGCAACCCTAGCTGGCATCGGCCCTAGCGGACCCCGTCAATAGTGCTGACATCTCTTTGAGGCGCGCGTGGAACACAACGCGCCGTCGACTCGGGCTTTGTCCTTACCGGACGGCGAGCTACCCATTGCTCACCGTCCGCAAGCCCGCGCCTACGGTGGCCGGGAATCGGCTGTAAATTCCCGACGCCCAGGGCGACTCCTGCGGCGACTAGGAGCGTGAGGGCGCAAAGCTTGCCTCTCCCTCACGCGTTCCGCCTCCTCCTTCGCGAGCATTACTGCTTCGCAGAAGGAGGTAATGGCTTCCCATGTACTCTCGCCCCGTACCATGGCCTGGACCAGGGCCGGACGCGAGAGATCGCCGCCGCCGATCGCTTCCGCGAGGACACGGCGGTGCTCCGCCCAAGCCGGCAAGCCGGGCAGACCTCCACCGTATGCTCCACCGTGTCCTCCGGGCGATCCACACAGTGGTGACACCCGGGCGTTTCCTCCCGCCTTATCCGGAACAGGTACCTCCCGAAGCACCCGTGTCCGGTGAGGACCTGCGTCAGGCGGAAGGTGAGGACGCCGTGGCGCCTCTCCAGCCACTCCTCAAAGAGGGGACTTATCGCCGCAATTGTGGCGTGCCCAGCGCTGGGTTGCGACAATCGCACTCTCCATGCCGCCATGAGATCCTGCCGGAGCTCTGTCCGCCGTGCCGCGATTTCTCGCGGCAACGGAGTTACGCCCCGGCGTCCTGCCTCCTCGCGCCACTCCCACATGTGCGCGAGGACTTTTGCCTCCAGATCCCATGGCGGTAATCCGGCAAGAAGGTTCGCCGCCTCCCCGGAGACCGTGCGGTATCCCCGGGCTAACCGGATGGCCATGACCCTCTGGGACGCGTTCAACCGACGGACCGGTCGCCGCCTCACGGAACGCGCCCACACCGGAGCTCCGTAAAGGGCCATGGACCGCACGACCCCCGCGTAGAGCTTCCGGCAGGAGGCGTTTGGACCCCCCAGATTGGGCAGGAGCCGCCTCAAGGCAGCCCCGGCCCGCTCCAGTCTGGGAGCCAAACGTCGGAAATGCTCCACGAAATTCCACCGGCTGTCGAGGACGAGTCCCAGGTACTTCATCGTCGACTCGACACCGATGGGAACCCCTCCTACCGTTATTTGAGAACCCGACGGTGGCGCGTTCCGAGGACCATGAAAACACATGGCCTCGGACTTGTGCAAGGCCACCTCGAGTCCCAATTGCCGGATCCTCTCTGTAATTGTCGCAACCCCGCATGTCGCCAATTCGGCCACAGCGGCTCCCCTGACATCACCTCCTGTCTTCAGAATACAAACTTACTTGGATGCTACACATCGACCATGTCAAAACAAAATTAATTTCACTATTGCGAGCGGTACGAAAAATTACAAACTGTATTCCGAAAAAAGTACGACTAATTATATATAACTCTCTAGTAAAATCAAACCTTGAATATCTAATTGAAATATGGGGATCGGCCGCTAAGTCTAATCTAAACTCACTACAAAGATTACAGAACAACATTATCAAAGTATTATTTCATTATAACTATCTATACCCAACGAAAAAATTATACGAAAAAACTAACTTACTAAATCTCACACAACTTTAAGCATATAACACCTGTATTCTCATTAAAAAAATCACCACGAATTCCGTACAATCAAACATACAACTACATAAAAAAACAATAACATACAACACAAGAAGTAACAACAAGTTCCAACTCATGACTGCATGGGCACGAACTAATTACGCCAAAAAAACAATATTAGTTGAGGGAGCACAGCTGTTCAATAATTTACCGGAGGAATTAAAGAAGTGTGATCGTATAAACATTTTTTTAAAAACCTGAAGAAACATGTATGTACCCTTTTTTTTGTGGTTCTAGTACTCTCGTAACAAAATTAGACGACGGCACTTATTGCATTCAAAAGATAATTGCTGATATAATATTGAGAATAAATCATAAACTTTTCATCTTATAATGATCTGTGACGTATTATCTTCCTAGATATTAAGGAAGACTCATGGAATATCTTAAAGATATACATACACTTCTGGACACATCTATTGGCCCACCTTGTATTTTCAGTTTCGTTTGGTCCTAGCTAAAATTTTATATTAGGTCGAGCAAAAAGTTTTTACGCAGTTTTGAACCTGGCACATTCACAATTTCATTCAATAGTCTTTTTTTGAATTTCGAACACAGAATTTAAAGAAACAAAAGACAATTTGGAGCCTGTTTGTTGATATCAAACAATCGAATACTAAGAAATCTTGGTTTTATTGGTTTACTTGGACTTAATTCTTGAAAAAGTGATTGATATCTTTGGTTTTGCAACAAACATTACTTATTCTTAACATTAAGGTGAGGTTCTATCAATAATCTATGGATACTTCACCTGAAGTCGCCGCCCAAGCTGTGGCACTTATTCAGGCCGGACACAGCCAAAGAAACGTGAGTGCTCAACTTAATTTAAGTCGATCTGCGGTCCGAAATGTTTATCGGAGGTACCTAGAGACTGGCGGCTTTGTTCGTCGCCAAGGAAGGTCACGATCTCGGGTCACAACTGAAAGGCAGGATCGATTCATCGTGACGACCAGCTTGAGAAATCGTCACCTTACCTCCATTGAGATACAAAACCAACTTCGCGACTTCCACGGAGTATCTGTGAGCGCTCGAACTGTTCGGAGAAGGTTAAAAGAACGCGATATGGTACCACACAAGCCAGCTAATGGGCCCAAACTAACGCGAGCCCACCGAACAGCGCGCCTTCATTTCGCACGCAGTCATTTAAATTGGACACAGCAAGATTGGAGCCGTGTACTCATTTCTGATGAGTCTAAAATTGTGTTACATGGCAATGATGGAAGGAAGAAGGTCTACCGACGTAAGGGAGAGCGTTTCGCACAATGCTGCTTTGAAGAGAGGGTTGCTTATGGCGGTGGCTCATGGACTGTCTGGGGCGGTATATCCGCGAGCGGCAAAACTCAACTTGAGGTTGTTACAGGACCACGGCTGCCAACATTAAATGCTGAAAGGTACATTCGTGAGTGCTTAGAACCTCACGTGATACCATACGCGGACTATGTGGGCCCAAATTTCCTTTTTATGCATGATAATGCAAGAGCCCATGCGGCCGGCATCGTCAGGGAATATCTTCGGGATGTGAACATCACAGTTATGGACTGGCCAGCCAGAAGCCCAGACATGAACCCCATTGAGCACATGTGGGACGAGCTAAAAAGACGTGTTAGGGCTCGTCAGCCAGTTGCCCAGACGATGCAGGAGTTGAAAACTGCCATAGAAGAGGAATGGGAGATGATCCCTCAAAATTTCATAGAGCGGTTGATAAACTCTATGCCTAATCGTATGAGAGCTGTGGTAGATGCCCATGGAGGCAACACGCGTTATTAAATTAAACCTTTATTTGATAAAACATGTTTTTTATTCAAAAATCAATTGCCTTTAACAAGGCGCATATCCGACTTGTTAGGCGTAGCTCCATGTCGTATGGTATTCTGAATTCAAATTTAAAACAATACGATCGAAAAAGATGGTAAAATGTATCAGGTTTAAAACTGCATCAACAGTTTTTGTTCAATCTAGCAATCATATTTCGGTAGGGGCCATCGAAACCTAAACTCTAAGGTGGGCCAATAGATGTGTCCAGAAGTGTATAATATTTATGATGTCACTTCCAAGAAATTATTGCTTAATCAACTATGTATTATCAATGACGTCAAAATAAATAAACAAAAGAATCCCTGTTAACTTTTTTGAATACCGAATCATGATCCCTCTATTATACAGTCCTTTCCAAGCTGTTGTGTTACTCCAATTTTGCATCACAGTGATCTTTATCGGCATTGAATTAAGGTTCAAAATAGATAACTGACAGAAGTAAAATAACTGTACCAAAATAACGGTACCCTTTAGCTCAACTTGTTTTACTGAAAAATATGTAGTACCGTAATATAAAGGCCCTTGTACTAAATATATAAAGGTGCCTAATTCTTATTGTAATCTTTATTGCGTTGTTGTTGACTGCCTCGTTGGTCTAGTGGTCGCAAGCGCTACTGCTGAGCATGAGGTCCTGGGTTCGATTCCCAGGTCGGGCAGAGTGTTATTGGGTTTTTCTATCTAGAATTTCTCAGTAGCAGCCCGGAATCTGGATTTGTGCCCGGTAGATGGCAATAAGCTCGCCCCCTATTACATGGGACTTAAACATAACTGGCGAAATGCGGGTGTACTAAATATAGGAACACCTCTGCCTAACCCTTAAGGGAAACAAGGCGTGATGTTATTGAGTTGTTATTATTTAACATCCTTGGGAAAAACCCAGCTGACTAAGCTTTGCTGAAAAGATCAGATCTTATAATTGTGATGACACAGAAATGTAGTATTAATTATTGGTACCTACGTAACATAATCAGCCTATAATGTTCCCACTGCTGGGACACAGGCCTTCTCTCTTCTAGAGGTAGTGGGCTGCAATATACTACGCGAGCCCAGTGCGGGTTGCTAGATGTCATATATCTTCGAATTATTGGTTCTAGAACATGCCGGTTTCCTCACGATGTTTTCTTTCGCGGTTTTGAGAGCAGTGGTGATGAAATTTTTTACACAATGTCGCCTGCCTAGGTTCAAACCCATGACCTACAACTTGTAAGTCGGGGCCGTCACCACTGGACCACCACTGCTCTACTGTAGCAATTTTTTTTTTAACAATATAATGATATTCAGCCCGTATTGACCCACTTTTGGGTACAACCTCGACCTTTTGTGCCAATCCTAATAGAACTGATCTAAGCGAAACGCATCGAGGTTTTTCCAACGCACATGTCTACGTCATTAAACTTTCTAGATAAGAGCTGCTAGTGTGCATTAACTACTATATATATTTGTATAGATAAGTAAATATTTCACGTATGTATGTATTTATTGTATATACAGGGCATTTTTTTAATCACTAGCCAAATTTTCACAGGATGATCTACCCATGAATATGAACAACTTACACTATAGGACCAACTCTGAAATCGCGAGAAAAAAATCAGCTGTTTCATACATTTTGGCCGAGTAGGTATTGAACTTTTGTATGAAACAGCAGATTTTTTTTTCGTGATTTTAGAGTTGGCCCCACAGTGCAAGTTGTTAATATTCATGGGTAGAATATCCTGTGAAAATTTGGCCGGGTATTGAAAACTAACCTTGTATGTAAATGGTTCACCACAGACTACCTGCAGTACTGTCTCTCCTTTCTCCCTTAATCCATCCAAAGGTTGTGTTTAAAAGAACGCTCTTAGCGATAAGACTGTCCATTGTGTCACCCCTTGTGAAATTTCTACTTTTATATGTGTTATATTTATGGTGTACATAATAAAGAGTATTTTATCTATCTATACAAAATCTACTGTAAACTGCTGAACATAGAATTTCCAATGAGTGTTACAAATATCTAAAATGAAATTGGTTAACAGCTGATCGCGGGGAAGACCTGGGTGAGACCTGGGTGAGACTCAAAGGCCCTTAATGTAAAATTAATGCCTTATTGGTCTAACAAACAACAGTGGGTAAATTGGAAAGTGGCTTATTATATGCCAAGAAGAGGTCAAGTTTCCACAATCTTCAGGAAATTTTGTTATAACGAAATCTTAGTTTTTTTTTTCGCCCAGTTAGTCTATCTAGCGTTTATAAATGTCGCAGTAAGATGGTTGTAGCCGAGATATCTGCCAGGATCGCGGGATTTTCGAAAGAGTTACCGCTTAGAGCAGGAGAAGTCATTTGAAGATTTCCCACCCAAAAACAAAGCCGTGATATAATTATATCCCTAGGGATATAGCTATATACCGTAATACAGTTATATGAAAGTGGTTCATAATTAACTATCTTACTAGGAATATAACTATGATACGAGCACAATCTAGTAATATAGCTATTAGAGCACTACGCGCGAGCCGAGCGAGTGAAGCGAGCGGTGTCGCGGCAGCGGCTGACGAGCGCTACGTCGAAATTGGTCACAGTAACAAAATTAGGGCACTCCGACAGTTATGAACCGCTTTCATATAACTATATTACGGTATATAGCTATATCCCTAGAGATATAACTATATCACGGCTTCAACCATCTTACTGGCTGCGTCATAAATATACTCAACCAATGGGCTTTTTATAATGATAGGTATTGCGGGCACAGAGGAGCTCGTGGCTAATTAATAACAGCCGCACGGGTCGATCCATCAGGTTAAGCTACGCTTGCTAGGGTTGCTCCGTGAATGGGTGACCAACTGATGGGTTGGTCTGGCTGTCATTTGTAGATCTTTGACAGTCGTTACGGGTCGTCTGAAACCCGAAAGTCTGACAGCCAGTCGTACCAAGGTGTATCGTATTACCCAGTTACTGGGTTGGGGAGGTCATATAGGCAGTCGCTCCAAGTAAATTACTAGTATTCAGCCGCATCTGGTTAGACTGGAAGCCGACCCCAACATAGCTGAGAAAAAGCTAGGCAGTTTAATTTGATAGTAAAATAAATTATTATAGATTTGCAATAAATCACTGATATTTTAAAGGAACGTATGTTTTATTTCTATATATTTTTTTCGAATGCACTATTCAGTCATAATGACAGAAGACGTCTCGTTCACTGTAAAAAGTAATATTATTTTTTATTTTTTGTTCCGGTTTATAATAATTAAGCGTTAATTTGTCCCAAAAAAATAAACAACAAAAATAATACATTTGCTTTCTGAAAAGTATTCTAGATTACTTTTCGAAAAACGAACGATCAGAAAAGGACAGAGTATTATATCTAACCGGGATTTTTCCCAGAATATAAGTCACAACCATAGATATTAAATTTCTATAGTCACTACTCATCCGCTACCGCGAATTTCAGATCAATCGCTGTCATTATTATAATATCGTGACATCTGCCGATCTGATAAAAAGTGTGACTTGTAAGAATCCTGTATGAGTCAGTAATCATGCAAATAAAGGGCGAGGATGTGCGTATTCGCGGTTTCAAGTAATGCACCGGTCGTGAGCAGGAGCTTTATTGTGAACTTTAGAAGATATTAGACTGGGCAACAAAAAAATAAAACAATCATTTCAGTAGGAGCATGAAGTCTGGACTTGTGTTTTTTTTTTAAATTTCTGTTATTTTTATTGATTACTAGTTTATTTATATATTTATAAGTATAATAATTATGTATTATACTCCGTCGGTTTAGGTAGTTAACTAAATGTAAACAATCTTGGCATGTCTTTTTATCTAAAAGTTGTCTATAAATTGTATATAAAAATCTTTGCGACTAGGTATTTACTAAATCGATGTTAGCTAATAAACTAAATTTAAATAATCTTTGTGTATATTATATACGACCTCTTTAATATAAAAAGACATACCAAGATTGTTTACCTTTAGTTAACTACCTAAACCGATAGACCATAGGTATGTTGAAACTGTTTGTACTCTCCGTCACTTGTCCCTAAATAAAGGTTAATTAGAAAACCAGCGTCAGACAGCATGTCTAATGCTGAAATGAACCTTTTTTGGCGCAGCCGTGAGGCGCACACTATTGTTGTTAAAACATTATTTTCACTTTTTATTTTGTTATTTGTATTTTGTTGTCACGAACCGTGTCCAAATAAAAATGATTCTTTCTTTTCTTTGCCCGGTTGATGGCAATAGGCTCGTCCCCTATTACATGGGACTTAAACATAACTGGCTAAATGTAGATGAAATGTCAAGTTAATTAAAAAAAAATCGGTATAATAATATAATGATTGTTTTTTTAAATTTTATTTTATTTATAAATATTAACTGTGTAACTTATTTCACTTGTATATAAGAGGAAATGCTTCAAGTTCCTATATAAATAGTAGTAATATTTTTTAGTATAAGACATCCTGGTCTGTCTTTGTGACATATTTCATTCAAATCCGTTTAATTGTTTACGCGTTATTCTGTAGCAAATATCTTTTTGGTATATCATAACGGTGGGATGAGATGAAAACTTTTAACCCGTTTTTCTAAGCCCTGGAAGTTTTTTTTTTAATTTTTTTATTTATCATTTATACAAAAGAACACAGGATTACATATTTAATAGCACCAAAAACCACTAAGGTTTAAACTTGTGCTATCATGAGTCTATCTCAATATCAAACTATACGTGAAGCATTTTATATGTATGCGTTATTGCCGATACAATATTTAACATATTTAGGTCTTTAAACAGTAACAATCATTCCTACATAATACTTAAGTAATATTGCTTAAGTTTACATTTAATATTTTTATGTGTAATACATTTGCTTATTTCTGAGGGTAGACTATTAATAAGTCTCGGTATAATATAACCGCTAGTTCGTTCGCCATACGTATTGTACCATAATGGGCATCTCAATATGGTTTTTCCAGGGCTTAAGGCAATCTGGTACTTATAATTAGATCTAAAGAATCCTGGAAAAACCAAAATGGTAATTAAAGCCAAGACATAATAGGGTCCAAATAAAACTAAACTCGGTCTAATAGGAAAACTAGTTTTAATAAACACTCTTGCTAATGATCGCATTTTTTCTAGTCAGCAAGACGAGTAGCATAAAAACCGGTGTAGGGGGATGAGCCTCGCGGTCAGCAACCCAGCCTAGTATAGCAATAACAGGGACGTATTTCCAATAGAGGTGACTAGGACTAGTACTTAGGTTAAAAATGTTTTTGTTCAGCTTAAAATGACCATAGCCATCATGCAGACATGATGTAATAAATCGCTATGGCCAATGTACACATTAGTCGGAGGTAACAGTTGGTACACTTGCGGGATTGACAATTCAACAAAATTCATTGCGTCATTTTTTGCGCAAAAATAGCTGAATGGATTTAGATGAATTTTTGCACACAAATAGCTTTTAACCTGAATTAACATATAGGGTACTTTTTATCCCGGTGAACCGACATCCACGCGGGCGAAGCCGTGGAAAAAGCTAGTAATAAATAAAACAAAAAACGCGCCGTTTACCTTAAATAAACAATAGGCTTATTTAATTAATCGTTATCCGTCAAAATATAACACATACACACTCAGAAGTACACCCTCGCCATCACTCACTTTCTCACACATAGTACATAGAAACACACACCCTTTGCACGTCGCGAATGTGGCACATTCATATTTTTGTATCAAACTACACTTAATTTTATATGGATTCCCGGAAAGGCATGCTTAAATTGGAAATCCAGTTACTCAATATTTTTTATAATACAGAAGTTTGAAGTTAAGTTTCTAGTGAGGTGTTTCTGTGTTACGGCCTCTAGTGTCCGTAACACAGATTAAATCCTAGCACGGAACTGGGGTTTGCTCCGCTATCCGCTGTAATATTCCTTTCTGTCACTCATGGTGTGGTATTTAAATTAACATGTAGGTACTCAAAGTTATTGAAAAATAAAGATTATTTATAATTTAATTATTTACGTTGACGAGCTGACGAATTGTTCAAACATTTGAAGCAATAGATTAGTAATTTCTAAAAATATTGGAGAAAAATATTGGAGACTTATTTTTTTCTTTTTTACGTAGTCAAAAGATTACGGCGATACATTAAGTTAAATTAAGGCATCACGCCTTGCTTAGACTTTATACCGAGTTTTGATGTAGCGGGTCCCAACTTTAATGCGTCTTATCTAAGTCATTTTTTCATTAATATGATAAAGCAAAAAATACGTGTCTAATATTTTTTTTTATTAACTAACTGACGGACTAAATATAATTCTTTTTTTAACCAGGCATCATCTCTATTGGGGTGATGACCTTGTGCTAAGAAGTCCCTTGTAATATCCAAGTAGCGAGCTTACCTAAGGCCATTATAGGGTTGGTGACAAATCAAATGGAAGCCACAATGAAACCGTTTTTTTAGAAACCTTGGTCATTCTGTCATCCAAATGCTAGCAGATAGAACGGCAAGACATCGTTATTATCATGCTCTGTCTCACTTTAATTCCAGTTTATTTCGTCTCGACGTTTTCTTCCATATCAGCATCAAAAAATTCCAAAATACCTGTATCGACTGAACACCCAATTTGTCCTGAGTTTTCAAAGAACGACAGTTTCTCTAATAATTCTGATTAATTTTGAACATTATTTTGACATACATAAACCTCACACTACACTAAATAATTATTTTATCTTTACCAGACGCACATAGTGAAACAATAATTAGGTAGAAACATCTAGAAAAACAAATAAAAATAACAACCGTAGCAAATTCGCAATAAATGTCGCAGAAAGGTGGATACAATCAATTAACTATACTCAATATTAAAGGCCCGCGCAGATTGTCGATTAAAATTCTTTGGCCCAAAAATTCTTAATTGATGTCAAAGGAATTAAGATCTTTGTTCGGAGTAATTTATGTTAGATCGTCCGAGATTACTGACAAAAGATTTTCTTTTAAGAAAGGTTTTTTTTTTATTTTATTTTTTGTTCAATTGTCAATGAGTACAATAATTGTCAATCAAGATTTTTATTCATTAAATGAACCCTCATCAAAAATAATCGATATCGTTATGTAAGTATGGTAATTTGAAAAATGAAATAGTCTTAAATTTTCTTCTGCCCTTTATATAATCAATAGCATATAAAAAATATATAATTATTATTTTTTCCTACCTGCTTATTTTCGGACAGCGTTTAGACTAGACCCAAATTTTTCCTTACGCGATGGGAAAAACTATATCAGACAACCCGCTTCGCACATTCTTTGGTCTGTGGATATTCCGTAGGTATCTACTAAAAGTACTTCTTGCATGAGAGTATGAACTAAAGTACTATATATTGAAGTGCGTTTTATGCTCAAACATTCCAGTTCAGACAGCGGAGCCATTCACGTGTGCGATTCAGTTTAGAGATACAGGTAAATGTGTGTTGTTTTTACGAGCATTTTTAAATATAGATTGGGTGAATATTTAAAGCAAACTTTGAATTAAAGCAATGATAAAAATGTGTCTCGTAAAGTAAATAATATTAGATCAAGTTTTTTGAAGAAGAATAAGTTCTAAGTGGAAGTTCTTTAAAGTGGAAGTGAAAAATTTTGGCTACAAAATATTTGAATATTGTAAAAAGTGTCAACTTCAAGAACTTAAGTATTTATTGGTGCGGGAAAATACTGTAGTTAGGTGTTATAAATTAAATTAGTGTCTCAAAGAAATACAAGGTGTAACATAATTAACGCACAACCTCTTAAGGAATCATTGTACTCATCATTATGAACAACTTTTACTACGGGACCAAACCTGAAAACGCAAAAAAAATCTGCTGCTCCCTACATTTGCGTTCGCATAACTGTAAAAATGTAGGGAACAGCTGTTTTTTTTTCGCGATTTTAGGTTTGGTCCTATAGTAAAAGTTGTTTATATGAGTACAATGATCCCTTAAGAGGTTGTGCGTTATTTATGTTGCATATTGTATAATATTCAATGATGATATTTATTTCAAATTCAAAATATTTCATTTCACATAAACCTACATGGGCACTTATGAAACGTCAGAAGCTAGGTGCACGGTTCCAATTGGTCGTTTCCTGTGGAAAAGAACCGGCAAGAAACTCCACGGTTACTCTTTTAAAAATAATTGGCTTTTACAATGTTTTCAAATTACAGTGTTGTTAAGTATATTAAAAAAAAAAACATCGCTGTTTATAACCAACCTCATTTAATTCTTTCAAATTAGGCCTTTTTGTAGTTGATTAAGCCCTTTTTGCAATGTCATTCTAGGTAACCCTTAAAACTCACTTGTTGAAAAATTAAATCGTCGAGGAATCACACCACGACGTAGTTCACATTTCGAAGTAATATTTAGAGACTAATCTTATCTACACACAGTATAAAACAAAGTCACTTTGCGTGCTTTCTGTGTCTATGTGATCGATTAGATCTTCTAAACTACACAATGGATTTTGATGCGGTTTTCGTTATCATTTCTATTAGAGCATTTATATCGGAAGGTTTATTGTGGAGCAATGTTTGCAAGTGATAGTGGGCAATAACGAATAACAAAACGTTATTTAGTAAACTTACTAAAGGTTATAGAAAGTTATGTTGCAAAATGTTTGTCTACCAAAAGTAACTTCAGTGATGGCCAAAACCGCATCAAAATTCATTGTGTAGTTAAGAAGATCAAAGCGATCAGACAGACACTCACAAGCAGATAGACAGTTAAACTTGAATTTACAGGGTATACAACTTTTTCCATGGGACCAACATCGTAATCGAGAAAAAATTATCGGCTGTCCCGTACAAAGCTTCAATATCTTCTCGACCCAAATGTATGGGTCGGCTGACATTTTTTCTCGATAACGATGTTGGTCCCAGGGAGAAAGTTCTCAGTTTTATGGTCTATACCACAGCCTTAAATTTGACCACACCTTTCTGATACACCCTGTATAATATAACAAATAAATCTCGCTGTTTTGTCAACTTGCAAACACCGTGCGAAGCAGGGGCGGGTAGCTAGTGCTACTATAAAGCAAGACAACAGTCCTTTTATCAGTTATACCTCTGATCTTGCATCACAGTCAAAATCACAGTGATCTTTATTTTCATTACAATAAGGTCGCTGTTGAGTTACCGCCCGTGACAAATCTGTTAAAATCAATGTGCACTTTATTCTCGTTCTTATAAGGCTGCTGTTCGATTGCTGCTGTCAGAGGTAAAATAACTAACTCTAAAAGGACTGTAGTGATGTAGCAAACTGTCAGTAGTAGAGCGTAAGAAATCGGAAGTGAAAGTAAAAGTTCGGAAAAACCTAGGATAGAAATAATACTTCGTATATTTTCCTCATAGAGAAATTCAGACGATTTGACGGTCGATACAGATTTCAGTTGTGGATGCGATTCCTGCATGGAACGAATACTTTTTATGGTCATAATTTATGATTATTATGTAGTTCTGGGTCTGGTACATACTACATTTTATTAATCGGTACCCAAGTTACAAATTCTGAAAGACGCAAATCAATGCAAATATACATAATTAGGTTAAAAAATCTTGATTTTTTTTGTCATTTCAGATCACCATGTCGAAAACAGCCCTACTTTTCGTGCTAGCCATCGTGCCCTGCTTCTGCCAGCGTCCATTCTACGCTGGAATTCGACCAATTGGATTCCCGGACACCCCAGTAGCCTCTGGAATATTCGACAGATTCCAGAATGAACCAATACCAGCCCAGTTGAATGGCGACAGGAACACCGCAAACCAGCTAGGTGCATTGCCGGTGGAAAACCAGCCTTTCTTTTTTGTGAATAGAGACCAAGTTGCTGCGAACTTGGCTAACCCACAAACTTATCCAGTTAGGCCAAGTCCGTTCAATGAAAATCGGAATCGGATTTAAGAGATTTTTTTTCTGAGGTAACGCCAAAGATTTTTGGTAGGTGTTTTTAATTTTTAAGTTATCGATGTTCTATTTATAAAATTAAAATAATATTTTGAAAGAAAATGAACGATTTTACTGAGAACCTCATCAATAAAACTTCCTGTTTGAGAACTTGTCACGTTAAATCTAGGAAATTAAAATAAAGCTTAGATTTCATTTCCGGCTCAAACCCGTACAATTATAATTTAGTTCGATCCATTACATATGGAGACCCCTCCGTGCCTCGGAAAGCACGGTAAGCTGTTGTTCCCGGCTGTCATGCTGTGGTGTGATGTCACGTACATTAGCACGTCACGTATAACACGATAGATAAGAGATAAGAGATAAGAGATATATAAGAGGTGTTCATAGTTTATTAGAATAGTATCACGAACGCATTAGTATATACAAGGTGTAACATAAATAACGCACAACCTCTTAAGGGGTCATTGTACTCATCATTATGAACAACTTTTACTATGGGACCAAACCTGAAATCGCGAAAAAAAATCAGCTGTTCATGTTCGCATAACACGTCAAAATGTAGGGAACAGCTGATTTTTTTTCGCGATTTCAGGTTTGGTCCCATAGTAAAAATTGTTCATAATGATGAGTACAATGACCCCTTAAGAAGTTGTGCGTTATTTATGTTACACCTTGTATACGCCAACAATTAAAGGGACTTGACTCTTCAGTGGAGTTATGGAGACGTACGCATCATAGTGTTTATTTAACCCCTCTTCCTCCCTACATCGCATGGCGACCCTCCCAGTCGGCTGGACGGCGTTATAGTTGCCCCACCAGGCGCTATTCGGAGTGAATTCAGTCGGCTTCAGTCAGCTATTCCACGTTAGTTGGATAGTCGCAGGCCATGGAAGCACATCGTCAAAGGAAGAAGTGGTTATCGGCCAGGCGGCAGCGGGTGGATCAAATACGCAAGAGCAGCTATGAGTGCTTGCGGTCATCAAACAGTTTTTGGTTTCGTGTGTTTAGGGACATTAATTGTATAGTATTATAAATTTAAGTATATAGTTTCAAGATGTAGCAAATTTACGGAGGAGTTAGTACAGTTGGTAGGTAAGATAGAAGACTTATATAAACATACTGTTAAATTTGAAAACGAAAGCGGAGCCAGTCAAGTACTCGAGATGGCGTCGGAAATATTTTCATTGAAAACGGCGGTTAGCTTACTTTCGAAAATGACTGGGGATGAGCAGGTGACCCAAGACTTGATTGATGCCGAAGATTTGTAAAGCTCTATTTGGAGGAGGCCGATGGTGCGCTTTTAAGTGCTAACTAGGCTACTTACCCAGGGGGCTAGGATGCGGTTGTCCTCTGGTTACGCGGTTGACAGCCTGCTAAGGGATATGAAAAAACATTTGCTGACGGTAAAATCAGACGTTGCTATACAAGCCAAACTTGCTCGCGCTAAACTAAACGAAAAGTCGATCACGGATTTTGGAGCCGAGATAGAGAAGTTAATGGTAGACTAACTATTTCTCAAGCCGGGGAAAATTTTGAAGCATATACAATTTTGCGGCTTTTAAACGAGAAATATGCGATTAAAAAGTTTACTGACGGGCTTTGTAATCAACGTCTTGCTACGATTATTACGGCTCGGAACTTGCATTGCTTAAAAGATGCTATCAGGGTAGCAGAAGAAGAAAATTGTGCTTCGTCGGGTCAAGTTCTGAAATTCCAGCGTAGGTCCGCGAGGGGTAGTTTTTCTACGGGCGATAATGGTCGTGGAATTAACTACAGGCGGCATGCTGCAGGAAATAGGTACGCGCAGCAAAGAACAACTGATACGTGCAAAAGTGACAACGTAAGGCTTAATATTGGAATGCGCGGTCGTAGCCATAGTCATCGTGAACGGTAGACTCAGCAAGGTCGGCAGCGCGTAGCATGTTTACAACATGCACGGTACGATGCTGACTCCGGCGTAATGTCAAGAAGTAGCGAGGGCAAACAAAATGAAACTTAGTTTTTTCGAGACAAAGCATATTTTAGCTTGCAATAGTAATAATTGGGTGAATTTTCTAGCAAATAATGTAGATATGGAATGCTTAGTCGACACGGGCGCGTCGATATCAGCCATAAAGAGCGGTTTCTTTAGGGAAAATGCATTCTGCTGTAAAGTAGAAGAATTAATGATTAATGGTGTAGGGGGTAGTTTACGAGCGGTAGGTTATGTATATTTAAAGTTGGAATTCGAGCAATGTTCGTTTATGCAAAAGTTTTATTTATTCGATGATTTGTCGTGTAGATCGGATGGCATTTTAGGCAAGGATTTCTTGCAGAAGTATGGTGGTGTTGTAGATTTTTCGGGGAATAGGTTATCTCTTAAAAACTACGAGGGCAGACGGTGTTAATGCCTCTTAAATCTTATATTACTCGTTTACTATTACTCCGCGTTGTGAAGTGATTATTTTCCCGTTAACAGAGCAGAAGATTGTGTAGTGTTTAGGAAAGAGTTGCGTGAAGGGGTTTTCTTAGCTAATGTAGTAGCCAGACTTAGGAATGGAATGATACCCGTTAGGATTTTGAACACAACCTCTGAAGAAGTTGTGTGTGGTATGTCCGATGTAGAAGTCTATCCATTAAGTGATTTTCGTTGTTGTAATTTTGTGGAATCAGAAGTAAGCGTTGAACATGTTAAGGAAATATTTTCTTTGGTTAAACTTGACTATTTGAGGCCCAAGGATCGGTTGAGGAGTGATTTTTCAAAAGGCCTTATTTCCACCAGAGCCAAATTTTCAGTAGAGCCAAATATCTGTGAGATATGCAAAGGTTGTACTATAACTTTTGAAAGTAGTCAAAATAAGTGTGCATTAGTTGTTCTGAACATATGGCATTTAAAAAAATATAGTTTTATATACTTGTGTTGTTTTTATCTTAAATTAAATTTTGGAAATATGACCTTTTGTTTGCTACAACAGGAAATAAGGCCTTTTGTATAAAGTGAATAGGAAATATGCCCCTTTGTTGCACACCAATTTGGAAATAAGGCTTTTTGTACAATTCAGAATGAGTAGGTTAGGTAAAAAACAACTAGATAGCGGTGTTACTTAAAATAATTAATTAATAATTGCCAATGACAGTGACAGCTAAATGTCAAACAACTTTTTTTTTCTGTGTATGATCGACGTGCAGCCTCAGTGTTACCATGCATTAAATTTTCAAACAGAACGCTTCAAATTCACCAAAAAAATAGGTTGTTTTCTTTGACCAATTTTAGCTAAATAGGAAATATGCCGTTTTGTATGAAATTTCTTAACACGGTTAAAAAACAAGCAGGAAATACGGCGTTTTGTTAATTTTCACACTGCCTGTCTACCTACGGGTGGAAATGTGCCAGTTTGTTTGACATTCTACTTTTGATGCGCCTTTTACTATAGGAAATAAGGCGTTCTGAACTAAGCAAATGCCAGTTCCAGTTGCGATTTTGACTAGACTTCACGATTCCGTCGAAATCTACATCAAAGTAAAAAATGGAAATAAGGCCTTTTGAAAAATCACTCCTCGGTTGTCAGTTGAGCAAATATGTGCGTATCCAGACATCTTTTGTCTTCCGGGTGATAAATTAACTGTCACGGATGAGCAGTCAATACGATTAAAAGAGAATGTTACTCCAGTTTACAGGAAGCAATATAGAATACCTTATGTGCAGAAAAAGGAGGTTGATGGGCAGGTGCAGGAGATGCTGGATAGTAGTATAATTGAGGAGGCGGTTCGTGAGTGGTCTAGTCCTGTTTTAGTTGTGAATCCACCAGTGTTGGATTATCCAGATTTTTTTGATACAAACCGATAGTTCGGAATATGCGATAGGAAGTGTGTTATGTAATAGGAACGAAACCCATTGCATATGCTAGTAGGTCGTTGGGGAAAAATGAGCTAAATTATCCTATAATAGAAGAGTTATTGGCTATAGTTTGGTCAGTTAAATATTTTAGACCGTATGGGCGGAGGTTCGTTGTTAAAACGGATCACCGGTCGCTATTGTATTTGTTCAACATGACAAATCCATCGAATAGGTTAACTAAGTTTCGTTTGTAGAAGAGTATGACTTTGAGGTCGAATATATAAAAGGGAAAGAAAATGTACTAGCTGACGCACTTTCCAGAATAGTAATTTCAAGTGATGATTTCAAAACCATGCGTAAAAGACTATATCCGTAATGACGAGAGCGCAGTACCTACAAACGGTTGGAAGAACCGAATGTTTGGGATACGGACTCCGTGGTGTCTAGGACTGATGACCCTAGGGCCGTGAAAGTTCTTAAAAAACAAGGAAATGACATTGAAATATGAATGGGAGAATATGTTAAATAATACTGATTGTACAAAAATATTTTCAAAGTCGCGCAAGTTAATGTCTAAGCCAGGAATCTCGAGTATTTATGTAAACTATGAATCTTTATTGGCATCATCGTGAGACGAGTTTCCGAAAGACGTAGTCGCTTTTTGTATTGAGACAGGCATAAAAGTAGTTATTATTTTGAAAAAAAAAATTATAACGTTAATTTTATTACGAAAATGGCCAAATATTTGAAGTAGAACAGTAATTCGATATGTGGAGACTTTAAAATGTGTGTAGTGAACGGGGAGCGAAGAGTAGAAGGAATAGATGATAAGAGAATTAATTTGAATGATTTCCCTATTTTACCCACGAGTGGTCATTCAGGGATACGCAGGATGGTGAATAATATAAAGAAATATTATTATTGGCCGTCTATTGAAAAAGATGTAGTGGAGTACATTGGTAAATGTGATAAGTGTTAAAAGCAAAAGTTTGCCAAACATACTAAGGAACCAATGTCTATTACTACTACTGCATCTTCATCTTTTGATAAGATTTATTTAGATGTAGTAGGACCACTGGATAGGGATGAAAAAGGTAATGTTTACATATTGACTCTTCAATGTGAACTTACGAAGTTTGTGGAGGCTTATCCGTTACAGAATAATTCCGCGAATGAGGTAGCAAAAGCGTTGGCAGATAATTTCATTTTGAGGTATGGAACACCGCGAACGATTGCTACGGATTGGGGTAGTGAGTTCATTTCGAATGTAATGGAAGAGTTGTGTTCTGTCTTGGGCATTAATAAAATCTTATCAACATCATAACATCATGAGAGTATAGGATCTTTGGAAAATTTTCATAAAAATTTAGGTGCATATTTAAGGATTCAAACAAATAATAATCCATCATCATGTTTTTCTTATCACACAACAGTGAACACTATATGAGTTAGTTTTCGGTAAAATTTGAAGGTTACCAAGTAATCTTCAAGGTGAAAATATTGAACCTTTGTATAATTTTGATGATTAACCCTTAAAATTTAATACAGGTTACAAAGGGCTTCAAATGATGCGAAAGAAAATTTGATAGCAAGTATGTAAGTTGGCAAAAAAACATTGATATGATAAGAATCTCAATCCTGTAACTTATAAAGAAGGTGACTTGATATGGGTAAAAAACGAGTAACCAAATGTTGTAGTTAAGTATAAAAATAAGATAGATGTAATACATAAAAATAAGACAAGTTATATTGTAAGAATAAGAATGTAAGATGGGAAAGTAATGGAATGAAAAAAAAAACAATCTAATTTAGTTTTTTTTTTTTTACTTTAAGAAGGGTGATGTGGTGTGATTTAACGTACATCAGCACGTCACGTGTAGCACATAGTTCAAATTAAGATACATGTGTTCATAGTTTATAAGAATAGCATCACGTACGCGTTATGTATACAGGGTTACAGGGAAAGTCGTACTGAATATTAAAGGAGGTTATTATTCAGGTCATTTCTGGTGATTTTGATTCTGAAATAAAATGTCCGAAACTTAACCGTTATGGAGATATTAAATTTTAAAGATTATTTTTAAAAATCCTTTATTTTTTGGCTTTTAGTCGTTTTCTTTGGGATTAGAGCTCCTAGAGTCGGTTTTTTTGATGTATCTAGTTAGAAGACATGTCCATTAATAAAAATGATCAATAGAAACTGAACCTACTACTAACAGCTTAAAAAACTGCTCGACAACGGTTAGCATTATGAATTTTCTAATAGAGTGTTCTTAACTTTGATGGGCTTTAAAAAAAAAATGTATGGAACTTATTCTGCGAATAACTTTACAAAGTTCTACGTCTCTTTAGCTATTCAAAAAGGTATATCATCTACTAGGTTTGTTCATAAAATCTTAAAATAATGTTATTAGAATAGGCCATCTGGTAGTACAACATAACAGAATTTCGATACAAAAGAATCCGGCTTACTACCTGGCACTTTTAAACAATGAAAAAAGGTTTGGGTAGACATTGTATGTGCCCGGGAGACGTGCGGTGACAGGTATTTATGTCATTTTAAATGTCTGAATTGTCAAATCGTGGATCGTGGTGTTTGTTTAGTCTGCTCATGCGATTCTTCCATGGTAGATGTGTTATCCGTGCCCTCCGATTTTTTTTTGTAAAAACGCGACTTGGCTTGGATTTTTGGACTGTTTCATCTTCTAACTGTGTGACGTGGCTTGTAACTGGACTTTGATTTGTGTTGTGAACATGGCAACATTTACCAACGAGGAATATGCTGACATCCTAATGTGTTATGGATTTTGCGAAGGAGTGTCGTTGCGTGCACGCAATGAATACATGCTAAGGTATCCTACTCGCCGAGTACCTGATATTGGCGTATTTGACAGAGTTTATCGAAGACTACGAGAAACTGGTTCTGTGCTAGTACGTCGGACTGACATGGGACAACCTCGTGTTCTTGATGACGACGACGAAGATAATGAAATACGACGTCTCTTTGAAGCCGACCCAACCACGTCAACAAACGTTGTCGCTCGACGGCTTGGTATTTCCCGGTGGAAAGTCTGGTTCGTAATGCACAGTTCTGGGCAATACCCTTACCATTACACGCCAGTGCAAGTAATTGAAGAAGGGGATCCATTGAGACGACTAGACTTCTGCAGATTTATGCTCAATGCCGATAATGAAGATCCGGATTTTTTAATGAAAATCATGTGGACAGATGAGTCGAAATTTGACAAAGACGGCATCACAAACTATCATAACACCCATTATTGGGCTCCCAAAGCGCAAGGTAACCCCAAGAAAAAAAGACCAAAAGGGTCACAAAGGAGATTCAGTCTTAATGTGTGGATGGGTATAATATCAAATAACTTGATAGGGCCATACTTCCTGCCCGATAACTTGAATGGCGAGACATATGAAAACTTTTTGAGGGAGGAGTTACCCTCTTTAATGCAAGACTTGCCTATTGCATTGAGACGAGACATGTTCTTTCAACATGATGGCTGCCCAGCGCACTACAGAAGAAGTGTTCGAGCATGGTTGGACGAGAATTACCCAAACCAATGGATTGGAAGAGGCGGACCCATAGCATGGCCGGCGAGGAGCCCCGATTTAACGCCGATGGATTTTTATGTGTGGGGTCATATGAAAAGCCTAGTATATGACCAAATGACACCGATCGCAAATGTCGATATTCTAAGACAAAAAACTATTGATGCGGCTGAGGAAATGAGGCGGAACCTACGAACTTCTGTCGTGAAAAGTAATTTAAGAAAAAGAATGAGACTTTGTGTAAGAAATAGCGGCGGCCATGTAGAACATGAATTATAAAAATATTGCTAAAATTTTTGTCTTTTTTTTACGTATTTTAGCTACTTTTACCTCAAACTAAAAATGTACTCTCTCCTAACTTAACTGTTATTTGGGCAATGTTTTGCCTATTTAATAGCAAGTGTTATACCTTTTTGAATAGCTAAAGAGACGTAGAACTTTATAAAATTATTTGCAGAATAAGTTCCATACAATATTTTTTATTAAAAGCCTGTTAAAGTTAAGAACACTCTATTAGAAAATTCATAATGCTAACCGTTGTCGAGCAGTTTTTTAAGCTGTTAGTAGTAGGTTCAGTTTCTGTTGATCATTTTTATTAATGGACATGTCCTCTAACTAGATACATAACAAAAAACCGACTCTAGGAGCTCTAATCCCAAAGAAAACGACTAAAAGCCAAAAAATAAAGGATTTTTAAAAATAATCTTTAAAATTTAATATCTCCATAACGGTTAAGTTTCGGACATTTTATTTCAGAATGAAATTCATCGGAAATGACCTGAATAATAACATCCTTTAATATTCAGTACGACTTTCCCTGTAACCCTGTATATACACCAACAATGTAAGGGACTTGACTCTTCGGTGGAGTCATGGAGACGTACGCATCATAATGTTTATTTAACCCTTCTTCCTCTCTCAATCGCAATAGAACTTTGACAGTCGTTACTGGTGGTCAGAAGCCCAAAAATCTGACAACCAGTCTTACCAAGGGGTATCGCGTTAGGCAGAGGTGCACATATAGTACACCCACATTTCGCCAGTTATGTTTAAAAAAGGCGATAGCAAAATAAATTGATGGCTTTTTCGTAACCATTTATTTCACTATTACAGCTTGTATGGATTTAATTTTTAGATATGTGTTTATTGATTATTTGATAAATACTCTGACTGAAGGAAAACTCAATTGGGTTAAATTTCTTCGATAGAATTAAATTCCGAAAAGACCTCTACTTTTGTATATTTATGTCTGTAATTCTAAAATCCTAAGTAATTTCATTGCAAAATTGAAATTGAAGTGAAATTACAGATGGCAAAACCCAAGAAATCATGCTCAGCAGTAGCGCTTGCGACCACTAGACCAACGAGGCAGTAAAATCAATTTACTTTTCTTATAATCTATACAAATATATAAAATTTAAGTGTCTGTTTTATGTTGAGCTGTACGATTACTGACAGATGCTTGCACTGACTGGACAGGTCCACTCAATCTGTGTGGTTCTTTCCTCAAAAGACCATTTCAGACACCAACCTACATGGTCTTCACATGATCTGACCAAGATTATGTCTGGACTTTAAAAGAGACTGTGACCTCTGAGTTTGTTTCGGCCTTTCTTCTCAGAGTAGTCAGATAGGAAACGCCGGCCTCATCTAGTTTAAAAAAAAAAATGTTTGACATGTAAAAGTGTTTATATAAACCTACTTACAGAAATAAAATCATTTATCATTTAATGTCAAAATAACAACTTTTTACTAAATACATAAGAAATAATATACTCTACTTATAACAAAAAAGCGATTTTAAAATTTTTTATCTGTCTGTCTGTCTGTTTGTTCCGGCTAATCTCCGAAACGGCTGGACCGATTGTGACGGGACTTTCACTGGCAGATAGCTTATGTTACGGCGGGTAACTTAAGCTACTTTTATTTTAGAAAAATAATTAGGGTTCCGCGCAAAAAAATTAAAAGCCAATTTACTAAGAAGCCAATTAATTAATTTAATTATGAACAAAAAGTCGGATTTGAAAAATTCTTTTTGTATTTGGTAGCCCAATTTTCGAGGACGGTTGTAGGCTATTTAAAATCACGCTACGACCCTTAGGAGCTGAGCAAAAACAAAAAAGTAAAAAATAACACTAAGTGAAAATTAAGTAATAGCGCGGGCGGGTGATTCAACGCGATGGGCCGGGGGACGACGGAGTTTTATTAAAATGTATCTTACAATATTCACACGAACGAAGTCGCAGGGCACAGCTAGTATATTATATAATGCATGAAGAATCAAATTAAAATTAGTAAGTTTGTGTGCATAACTAGAAAATTTACAGAATTACCTACTTTATGGTGCTATGCATATTTCTTCAGTTGTGAAAACAAACCTGATCTGATCCATACTGTATAATAAGCAGGTAAATAATTTATAAATAGTTAGTATTTTGCTATGTAGCTAGCACTTAGCCTCCTACCCAAATGAGCGTTATCAGTACCTTACAGTGGGTTCATAAAACTTACCAGCCAGTAATTTGTCTTATAATCAGCCTAATTGTTTTGTTTCCACTGCTGTGACGCAAGCTTTGTGAGAGAGAGTGGGCCTTAATCTCTATGCGGGTTGGTGGATGTCACATGCCTTCAATTCTTAGGGTTTCGTACGCCCGAATGACAAACGGAACCTTTATAGGATCACTCGTGTGTCTGTCTGCCTATCTGTCTGTCACAGCTGATTTGCTCCGAATCTACTGGACCGATTAAATTGAAATTTGGTATGAAATTTCTTACTCGTATATATGAATTTATGTGACCCAAACACGAAATAAATGAATTTTGAATATGGGGTTCACTTATAAGGAAAAAATTAGAAAATTTAAAAAAAATGTTTTGCAGACCGTACCGTGTGGCTTATCAAATGAAAGAGCTTATTATAAAATTTGAAATATATATTTTTTTATAATTTTAAAATAAATAGTTTTAAAGTGATACTAGAAAATACGAGTATATGAAAATTGACCATTATCTCCGAAACTGCTGAACCTAAAATTTGGAAAAAAAATACCGAGTATGGTTCTTACTTATAGATTACAGGAAAATTGATAAAAAGTCTATGGTCTTAAAATAACATGGTAAATCATTCAATATTGAGCGTAAAAACTTACATTTGCAGGTGGAATGTACGGGGGAACATATTTTTCAACTACAGCGTTAAGTTTGTTGTTGGGATAAATTCTTCCCAACTACGGAACCCTTCACTGTGTTTTTTATTCTAGGACATGTCAGCGTCCTCATGATATTTTTTAACTATCCCAATAAAGGATTTAAAGGGTTTCTTTTTTTGCAGAGAACGAGGGACACGCAGTTGTCATCATTATTCGTTGAGTTCATTCATAATTCGCAGAACGCAAATCTATGAACTCAGTTTTGTTTTTTTGAATAAATTATGTACCCTTTGAAAGATAACGAGGTAAATCGACCAATACGAAGTAAGCTACAATAAGAATGTTCTATTAATAAGTTCGAAGAAATCCTTTATATTTCCCTAGATTTACGTATAAAGTATGATTTTTTTCTCAAGGGGTTATTAGGTTATGTAACGGGACATGTTTTTTTGTTGGATTAAATAATCATGCCAATTTTATGAAGAAATCACCTTTTTCATAACTTTTATGAAAAAAGATGAGTTACATAATGAACCGTTTAGGGATCACAAAGGGTGACAACGGGACCCAATTACTGAGCCTTCGCCGTCTCTCTGTTTATCGGTTTGTTTGTCAGTCTTTATGATACAGAGTTGTAACTTTAGACCTGTAATAGCTAGCCAGTTGAAAATATTACAGAATATGATCGCTACTACTATGGGAAATAATAAAGAAGAAAGTAGAAACTTTGACTGCCTCGTTGGTGTAGTGGTCGCAAGTGCTACTGCTGAGCATGAGGTCCTGGGTTCGATTCCCGGGTCGGGAAAAGTGTTATTAGATTTTTCTATCTGGATCTGTGCCCGGTTGATGGCAATAGACTCGCCCCCTATTACATGGGACTTAAACTTAAACATTATAAAATGGCGAAATGTGGGTGTGCTATAGGTACATCTCTGCCCAACCCTTCGGGGAAACAAGGCGTGATGTAATGTTATGTAGAAACTTTTACGGTCTCATTACTAAATATATGTAAGAGCCCGTAGTATGTGAGTCCAAGTCCCACTTGGCCGATTTCTTTATGAATTATTTTCTCGATAACTAGAAAGCGTTTTTCAAATAGGTAGGTCACAATTTAATTTGGAACGAAGTTCCTCATCGCGCGTTATACTCTGCACACTTTTTTTAATTTTTTTTTTGTGGATGGGAAATCATCAAATGACTTCTCCCGCTCTGGGCGGAGCGGGAGGGCGTGTCAGACTTTTACTGACTAAAACCCACCCGTGTTCCTTCTGTTGCCTGTGCCGGGGCCACGGTAACTCTTTCGAACATCCCGCAACCCTAGCTGGCATCGGCCCTAGCGGACCCCGTCAATAGTGCTGACATCTCTTTGAGGCGCGCGTGGAACCCGACGCGCCGTCGACTCGGGCTTGGTCCTTACCGGTCGGCGAGCTACCCATTGCTCGCCGTCCGCAAGCCCGTGCCTACACTGGCCGGGAATCGGCTGCCAATTCCCGACGCCCAGGGCGTCTCCTGCGGCGACTAGGGGCGTGAGGGCGCAAAGCTTGCCTCTCCCTCACGCGTCCCGCCTCCTCCTTCACGAGCATTACTGCTAAGCAGAAGGAGGTAATGGCTTCCCATGTACTCTCGCTCCGTACCATGGCCTGGACCAGGGCCGGACGCGAGAGATCGCCGCCGCCGATCGCTACCACGAGGACACGGCGGTGCTCCGCCCAAGCCGGGCAGACCTCACCGTATGCTCCACCGTGTCCTCCGGGCGATCCACACAGTGGTGACACCCGGGCGTTTCCTCCCGCCTTATCCGGAACAGGTACCTCCCGAAGCACCCGTGTCCGGTGAGGACCTGCGTCATACTCTGCACACTTGGCGAATGAGAGCTAGATCGAGAAAAGTGTAACATTTTGACCGTCACGACACTTTTGCTATAGCTATATACACAAGCCTTTGTGAGAGGGAGTGGCTGTGTGGGTTGGTGGATGTCACATGCTTTTAATTTTTAGGGTTCCGTATGTCTGAATGAAAAAACAGAACCCTTATTGGATCACTCGTGTATCTGTCTGTCTGTTCGTCTGTCAGAGCCAATTTGCTCAAAATCTAATGGGCCGATTAAGTCGAAGTTACACGTATTAATTTCTGTGACCCAAACACGGACGTGTTACGTAATTAAATGAATTTTTAATATGGGGGTCACTTTTGGGAGACAAATAAGGAAATTAAAAAAAATAAAAGTTTTGCACACTGTACCGTGCGATATATCAAATGAAAGGGCTTACTATGACGCTCTTAAGTATATATTTTTTGTAAGTTTAAAGGAAATAGTTTGAAAGTTATTTAAGAAAATAGATGAAAATTGACCATTCGGACCTTATCTCCGAAACTACTGACCCTATAACTTTGAAAAAAAATTAACAAAAACTAGTTCTATACCTAAAGATAACAGGAAAACATATAAGAATTGTATGGTCTTAAAATAACGCCAAAGAAAAGATGGATGGATTGTGTGAGGAATGATATGAAAGAGAAGGGAGTGAACGATAGCGTGACTTTTGACAGGGGAAAATGGAAAGAGAAAACGTGTTGCGCCGACCCCAAGTAACATGGGACAAGGGCAGGAAGATGATGATGGTCTTAAAATAACACGGTAAACCTCCCAATATTCTACGTACAAACTTACATTTGCAATTGGAATTCAAGTACACTGTTACGTTTGTTCTTGGGATAATTCTGTCTTTTCGTTCTTCATCCGAACTACAGATTCCTTCATTGTGCGTGATCCGACATGCACTTGGCCAGTTTTTTTTTCATTTAGTTACTATCAAACATTGTTAATTTAGTTCATTGTGCCTGTTTTTTAGTACATTATAGATACACAGCGAAAAGAACTTCGTTCCAACCGGGTGTCGCATTTTTAAATAGCATGTTTCTATAAAAAGTTGGATCAATCATACAGTATGCATGGGCTTTTAGATTTTAAATACCTACAACTGAAAACGCTAATATAGTAAAATGTTGGAGTTTTATCGTTTTTAAATTACACGATACTGTTGGCTAGGTGTACAAACGGAGATCGATCGTAAAATTCTTTAAACAACCTTTGTATACTTTAGACAAGTATTTGTTTTTAATAAGACGCTGTCCTAGTCGGTAAGTTAAGCCAAGCCGCTTGAAGACCAAATGTTGTTCTTAATTTTTATGAGCTGTACCCCCACCATATTAACCAATCAACGGTGATTAACGTCATCGACTGAAAAGCAAAGTCAAAGTCAAAGTCAAAACGTTTATTGCGAACTAAGTGTACATTGTTGGTGTAATATTATGTCAGTACTTTGACTTAGCAGCCTTTTACAAGCATTGCAATTATCATTCGCCTGCCCTTATCATCCTAAATTAGCATGCATTAAACATTATTATTACTTATTTTTTCTTTTATAATTATACAATTAAATTGAGATATTATATGTAGTTTTGTCAGAATTAAATGTCAATAAAAATGAATTTCATCCTTTTCAGGTAGTACAAATTACAATTATAATTTTATATGAAGTTAAATAGGATAGACTAAATCTTATTATTTATATAGGACAGATCGCCACTTTTGTACATGAGAGAAAATCGTTATTTTAGCAAATATAAATAGCAATATAATAGCAAATATTGGGGAAGGTTAAATCGTATCAGCAAACGTAGATTTAACGATTTATGTGTGTACCCCACATCCCCCCTGCATCCCTAATAAGGAATGAAAAATGCCGTGTGCAACATTATTTATACGCGCGTTCCAGGTAACGCGCGTCGTCTACGCACGTGAATAAAACGCCGTATACATAGGCCCTGAGACTCTGTCTTTTGTTTTTCAGGTTATCATGTCAACACTAGCCTTTATCTTCATCACGACCATCGTCCCTTGCTTCAGCCAACGTTCATTTTACGCTGGACTCCACAACATCGGTTACCCAGACATAGTAACTCCTAAAACACTGAACAGCGTACAACACAGTGGAACAATACCAGCACAGCTAAATGGCAACACGGATATCGCTAACCAATTAGCCAATTTGCCAGTGGATCAGCAACCTTTCTTCTATGTTAATAGGGAGCAAATTGCACAACACATGAATAGTGGACAAACTTACCAGCAGATAACTAGTGGGTTTAATGAGTTTAATCGTGATAAGCCTTTGGATAAATAAACTTTGGATATAGTTTTTTAAGATTCTGTAGTTTTTAGTGATGTCGTGATAATCTATGTTCTATGTTATTGGAATTGGTTTCCACACTTAGTCTTTCAGTGTGCAGCATTATGCGTGGATGTTGTGAAAATACATATTAAAGATTGCTTTTGGATTTTCTGGTGGGGATCAAAAGGTATTGAAAATCTTGACTAAAGATGCTCCGTTTGTGACAGGAGAACTTTTCGTAAGTACTTTTTATAGGGATTTTGTTTGAATTCATAAAATGTTTATAACGAATTTAATCTGCCTAGCCTTTTCCCAACTATGTTGGGGTCGGCTTCCAGTCTAACTGGATGCAGCTGAATGTAGATGGAGCGGCCAGTCTGACCTCCACAACCCAGTAACTGGGTAATACGATACCCCTTGGTAAGACTGGCTGTCAGACTTTCGGGCTTCTGACGACCCCTAACGACTGTCAAAGATCCACGCATGACAGCCGGGACCGGGGCTTAACGTGATTTCCGAGGCACGGAGGAGTCTCGGTATGTAAAGATGGTCACCCATCCACGGACCAACCCCGGTAAGCGTAGCTTAACCTGATGGATCGACCCGTGCGGCTGTTATTACTTAGCCACGAACGAATTATTTTGTGATAATTATCTTGAACCACCTTACTTTTGTAACAACGATGCAGAAGACAACGAAGTGAAGGGGCTGGCGAGACTGAGATCGGCGACAATTAAATAATAATAATTATGCACGTAGTCGTAACTTTATTCAAAGTGACTATATATAGTGTATGACTACTTAATAAAAAGGAACGTTGATTTCTCACTGATTGTTGACAGAATGATAACAGCCTTGAGGTTTGATAATAATATAACAGCGGAGAATACGAAATTGGATTTACACAACTTAGGCCCGCTTCTACCTTATTCTGCTTCAAACGATTGACAGAAACAGCACGATGTTTTAAATTCGTGTAGCGTTAAACGCATTTAGTGTGGTGCAAGCGAGCCTTACTGTATGACAATAATATAAATGGATATCAGTGGATGCGTCAGGCGTTGATCAGCTTTTTGTATGTCATACAAATATTTATTCTATATGAGAATGAAAACCATCTTCCGTAGGTACTTTACTTAGCCAATTGCTCAGCCACAGTACCGACCTTACTGTAACTATATAATATCAATCTACCTACATATATACCAACATACATACCTTTATATAATATACATTGTTCTTCCAAACTACGCAAAGGATTTTGATGCGGTTTTCGCTAAAATTTAAAGAATTTATTCCGGAAGGATTAAAATATTAAGGCAAAAGCGGTCGGGTCGCCCGCGAAATTCAAATTTTCTTACGTTTTTTTTTGCAATTTGCAGGTTAGTATTAGGTTGTATGTTGATTAAAAAATGATTCGCGATCGTAATAAATAAGTACTTACCAGGGGTGTAGCCTTCATACAACCCGATTCCTATCGGCTTTCCTTCGGAACAACCGCTCGTCTTAATGTCTATTATTGCCAAATAATATGGTGTGTGTAACTGTGTATTACATCACATTACATAATTATATTTAATACCAGTTTAATACATCATAAGATTAAAAACCAACAGTTTTTTGTCTCAGTTATGAGAACTGAACAATTTTTTCTTCGGGTTCCTTCTAATGATATTTGTAGCTGCGCCACTGGTATTTACAGAATTATGATCCTTAGTATTAAAACATTAAACAAATAAAGAAGCGAAGCAGGGGCGAGTCGCTAGTACATATACAGGGTGTTCGGCGCATGGTTGAACAAACGAAAACAGCGAAGTGGTGCGTGCGTTCATGTGCTTACTCACGTCAAAAAAACTCGGAGTTTTCTCCACGTTTTTTAAATTCAAAAATCTACTATCTGCTCAAAATATGGATTTTATTAGAACATAACAACATTTAATAACAGAACCAAGCAACTTTGGAAAAGTTTTCTTGGCATTTTGTGGCTATCTATGGGTTTAAGCGATGAATTTTGATCACTTTTTTATAAAAAATTATTTAAAAAAAAAACGTGGACAAAAGTCCGAGTTGTTTGGCGGGAGTACATTGCACATGACCTCACCACTTTGCTGTATTCGCTTGTTCAACCATGCGCCGAACACCCTGTATGTCGTTTTTGGAGTCTCTCTGTGTGACCGCTCAGTTCTTCTAAACTTCACGATAGATTTTGATGCCGTTTTCACCATCATTTATAGAATTTTTTCCGGAAGATATAGGTGACTAACACATTAATATTCTACTTAGATATAGCACAGAAATTTCAATATTTTTACAAGTCACCGGATCAGTAGATCGCACCCGTGCGACGCAGGCGCAGGTTGCTAACGTAGAATAATTAAATTTTCGTCATTCACGTCACACTTGAAGCATTGATAATTTTCCCACAAAACACAAGCTTTGTGTGAATTACCGTGTCACCAGAGCCACGCATATTTGCTCTCGACAACGCGAACACACTATAAATGGATACAAACCCAATATTTGTTGATTTCTGGGAACATTATACAACGATGGATATTTTGCGTACCTTTGGTATTACGTTTAGTCTGGCGTTTGTTGTTTGTTCACAAATATTGTTAAACGAGCGTTAGCATTTTCTGCGAACACATCATTTGGTAGCTGATTTCACAACTGGTGTAATTGTAGTTTCAAGGTTCTGAGAAACTCAAACTCAAAGCATTTATTTCAATTAAACCAATCACAGGCACTTTTGAATTGTTAAAGAGTCAGTCAGTTAGTCAGAAAATTGAAGCTAGTCGCCCATTCCAAAACGTAGATCTCTATGGAGAAGAATGGGCAAGAAACTCCATGGACACTCTTTTAAATCAAAATTATTACAAAATCCTGGGTACATTGTTCTTGTTGCTTCTATATATGAGAACAATGTAAAAACAAATAATTAAAAACAACCCAAAACATAAGATCAAAAATAAGCCCTGGCAGTTAAGAGATGACCAGTCTCCACTGACGGCACCCGTTCACGAACATGACGCGTGGATCAGCACCATCCAGCTCAACCATTTTGTAGGGAACCGAAAAATCATGATCATCATTCTAAAAGCTATGTATCTGCATCAATCAATGACATCATCATCACGCTTGTAAACCCCGGTGGGTTAGACAGAGGTGTACCTATAATACACCCAGATTTCGCGAGTTACGTTTAAGTCCCATGTAATAGGGGCGAGCCTATTGCTATCAACCGCGACAGATCCAGACTCCGAGCAGCTACTGAGAAATTCTTGATGGAAAAACCCAATAACAGTTTGCCTGACCCGGGAATCGAACCCAGGACCTCATGCTCAGCAGTAGCACTTCCGACCACAAGACCAACGAGGCAGTCAATCAATGACAAAAGTTATTATGTACCTTATTATTTCAAAATGTCTTTGACATATCTCGGGACCCTGGAGTCCCGGACCTTTGAAAGGCATACAAGGGGCCGAATCCAACTCGCAGAGGCCCCTTAGACAATTTTAAATGATGAGGAGGCACCAACCGACGATTATCCCTGTATGCACTGTGCAAGTGCGTCCAAGGACAACCCTCGGTTGGTGCAGGACTATTGCAAAACATGGAAACAAAAAGTAATTTGGGCTATGGGTTTGGGTGGCTGTGGACTGGTTACCTAGAACTGACTAATGTTTTATGTATTAGTATTAAGAGCAGTAAAGTCATGCAAGTTTCTAAAGATAGGTACTTATGAAAAAGGTGGCTTAAAACCAATAATTTCTTTAAAAATCTGGTCCTTTCTTAACATCTAGCTACTAGCATAAAAGTATTTAAAGTTCCTACACTTACCAAGATCACTTACACAAAGCCTAATTTATAATTTATTTATATTAGTCATTCCAACTTCTGAACTAACAACAAAATTTTCTCTAAGTTCTGGAATATTCATTACCATGGGGCTTGTGGCTAAGTAACAACAGCCGCACAGGTCGATCGATCAGGTTAAGCTATGCTTGCCACGATTGGTCCGTGGATGGGTGACCATCTTTACATACCAAGACCTCTCCGTGCCTCGAAAAGCACGTTAAGCCGTTGGTCCCAGCTGTCATTCGTGGATCTTTGACAGTCTGACAACCAGTTTTACCAAGGGGTATCGTATTACCCAGTAACTGCGTTGTGGAGGCAGTCGCTCCAAGTAAATTACTGGTATTCAGCTGCATCTGGTTAGACTGGAAGTCGTCCCAACATAGTTGGGCAAAGGCTAAGCAGATGATGATGATGGTCCAATACTCCTTAATATCCCATTTACACCCAGTCAGACGTTTTAGGCTACCTCAAGCTTACACAATTAATCTTAGTTAGTTCGTGGTAGACTACTACTTGTGAACACAGACTACAATCTTGTTTAATGCTAACATTTCTGAGCAAAAGATTTCTACTCCAACCAGGGGCCGATGAAGAATTATTGCTATAATTTTTCCAGTGTCAAAGAGAGACGGAGCTATACTTGACCTATACCACCATCCCTTTTTCGCAACGGAATCATGATGGCAATGATGGCTTCATGATAACAAAATAAAAAGTGAAAATAATGTTTTAACAACAATAGTGTGTGCCTCACGGCTGCGCCAAAAAGGTTCATTTCAGCATTAATGCCAGACAGATGCTGTCTGACGCTGGTTTTCTAATGAACCTTTATTTAGGGACAAGTGAAGGGGAGTACAAACAGTTTCAACATACCTAATACATAATTATTATACTTATAAATATATAAATAAACTAGTAATCAACAAAAATAACAAAAAAAAAAAATTTTTTTTAAAGCTACTTACTGCAGTTCACAGAATCCGGTAAATACATTTTTTTTTACTGCGCCATATAACAGCTGCAGTGACGGCAGTCATGAAAATGATGGCAGCGGGGTTTGACTGTTCGGTGTCAAAAACGTTCACTAAAAAAAGATACCAACTTACTTTCATAAAATAACGTTTCTGTGGCGTCTTTCGCCGATTAATTGCAGACGCTACGTGGCAGGCACCGCTCTTCTAGGAAACCGCAGCATGTTTAGAAAAAAAAAACTAGCCAGTATTATATTAGTTGCTGGGCCAATTAATTGATATGACATTGCAAAGATCTAACGTTTAAAATTAGAAAGAAAAGGTTCCTAGAAACCGCAAATCGACAAACCTAATGTTGACAGCATACTTCCAGACCATGTAACATCGACACCGCTTTGAGCACTGAACAAAACTTTGATAAACGACGAGAGCTAGTTCTAGTCATAGAATATGAATGACAGAAGAGATATTTGCTCATGCTTCGAAAATATTCCATTAGCCTACAGATTTTGGGCGTAAGTAATGTTGAACACAGGATTGGGAGAGAGAAGGAACAAACAGGCAGCAGGCAGGTGCTTAAAGAAACACGAGAGGTGTCGTGGGACACCCGGTTCGCTCTTGCACACTTAGCGAATGAAAGTTAGACCGATAAAAGTGGGAAAAAAAATTGTCACAAACTTTTGTTACGTAAAAAAGTGTACCTAACATTTTGACTCAAAATGTTACACTTTTTTCAGTCTATCTCTTATTGGCCAAGTGTGCAGAAGAACGTGCGATAAAGAACTTCTTTTTCTCATTAGGCATAATTTATGAGAAGTGACTGAGATAAATTAACACAGTGCAGTATAGCTATATAATACTGGCCGACTATTTAACGTATGCCATCTCAATGCTCAGAGCATTCCCAGTCACTTTAACGAACTGTACGTCACGTTCACTGACAACAATGTTCACGCCGTCCTGATTTCCGAGACTTGGCTCAAACATAACCTGCTTTCAACCACTTACTCGCTCCCCGGTTTCGTACTTCTTCGGAATGACCGGATCGGTAAGAGGGGGGGTGGTGTAGCCATATACCTTCGCGACGATTTTCCTTTTAAAATTATAGCTTCTTCCTCTTCCAACGAATCCGCAGAGTTTCTTTTCCTCGAGGTTTGTGTCAAAGGAGCTAAAGCAGTCCTTGGTGTCGTCTATTGCCCTCCTTCCATTGATTATTTCACTGAATTCGAATCGGTACTTGAATCTTTGGGTTCGGAGTATTCACATCACATTGTTATGGGGGATTTTAACACCAACCTTCTTGCCCATAACTCCCCTCGGTCCCGTAAACTCCTGCATCTGATCGAGTCAGCCAGTCTGCATGTTTTGCCTCTCCAACCCACTCATCACAATACAGTCGGTGATGATACTTGGCTTGACCTGATCCTCACCTCTAACCCTTCCCTAGTTTCCTCACATGGTCAACATACTGCTCCAGGCTTTTCCCATCACGACCTTATTTTCCTTTCCTATATCCTCAAGCCCCCTAAACCCATACCCAAGTTCCAATACAGGCGTGCCTTTGCACGTATGAATAGCGAGAGGCTTCAACAAGATGCATCCAATATTGACTGGTCACCCCTGGAAACTGCTGCATCAGTTGACGAAAAAGTTAGTTTCTTTAACAAGGTTGTGGTCAGGCTTTATGACACCCATGCTTCTATCAAGAAAATCAAGTTGAAGCATCCGCCTGCGCCTTGGATGAACAGGGGAGTTCAGATGGCAATGCGACGGAGGGACCGCGCGTTTCGGAGATTTAAAAGGGATCGCTCGGAGGAAAATTGGACATTCTTTAAGGCTGCTAGGAATCGGTGTAATCAGATGATACGCAACGCTAAACGCCGCCACATCTTAAATAATATCACTTCTTCTTCTTCTGCCGATATCTGGAAGTTCCTTGGAACTTTAGGTATCGGCAAATCGCGACATTCAGACCTTCCTAACACAATTGGCTTGGACGATCTAAATCGCCATTTCTCCACTGTTCCCACTCTAGATAGTCTAACCAAATGTCAAACCCTCGACTACCTTGCTGGTCTGACGCGTCCCAATATCAACCCCTTTGTCTTCACCCCAGTCGACCCAGCAGAGATCAGAAAGATTATTCTTTCCATCAAGTCCAAAGCCGTTGGCTGCGATAATATCAGCCGCCATATGATAGTAGCGGCTCTTGATCAAATCCTTCCTGCAATCTCCCAAATCATAAACTTCTCCCTTTACACCGGTGTTTTCCCTTCCCTGTGGCGTAAAGCCATTGTACGGCCCCTCCCTAAGATACCCAACTCCTCTCTTCCTAGTCACTTTCGTCCAATTTCCATCCTTCCCTTTCTTTCTAAAGTACTCGAAGCCAGTGTTCATAAACAATTCTCCCACTTTATTCACCACAACTTCCTCATCAGTCCTTTTCAATCCGGTTTCAGGCCCGGGCACGGTACTGTTTCAGCTCTTCATAAAGTGACTGACGATATTAGGCGGGGAATGGAAGACACTAAAGTTACAGTTCTAGTGTTAATTGACTTCTCCAATGCTTTTAATACCGTTAGTCACGTAGTCCTTTTATCCATCCTTTCCTATCTTATGGTCTCTCTGGAGGTATTGGAATGGTTTTCCTCTTATCTTCGGGGGCGTCAGCAGTCTGTCCATGCTGGAGACTCTTCGTCGAGTTGGTGTGATTTTGCAGCTGGCGTCCCTCAAGGCGGTATACTATCTCCTCTTTTGTTTTCCATTTTTATTAATCTCATTACCACCATGCTTCGGACTTCGTACCATCTTTATGCCGACGATTTGCAGCTTTACAGCCAGGCAAGTGCTGACAACATTTCCGATGCGATTGTGGAGCTAAACCGGGATTTGGGTGTGGTCAAGGACTGGTCTGATCGATTTGGGGTGGCGGTTAACCCTAACAAGTGTCAGGCTATCGTAATAGGGAGCCCCTATAGCATACGAAAGCTAAATGGCTTAACTGTGCCACCTGTAATTTTTGATAACTCCATCATTCCATTTAGCTCCGATGTTAAGGATCTAGGTCTGCATGTCGACACTTGTCTTGACTGGCGAAAGCAGGTCACGACTGTTAGTAAAAAAGTCACCGGAACGTTGCGGTCGCTCTATCGGTTGAAAAATCTTCTCCCATCACACATAAAGGCTATGCTTGTACAGTCCCTAATCTTTCCCATAATTGACTATGGTGATGTGTGTTACTATGACCTGAATGCAGATCTCCTCAATAAACTTGACCGCCTTCTCAATAATTGCATTAGATTCGTTTTCAATCTTCGTAAGTATGACCATGTATCTGCGCACCGATTGCGTTTAAAATGGTTACCCATTCGTCAGCGCAGAGAGGTGAGGGCTCTGTCTATGTTATTTTCTATTCTCAACAAACCTACTTCTCCTTCTTACCTGACTTCCCATATTCAGTATTTATGCTCTGCCCACAGCAAAAATCTTCGTTCCACTAACAATCGTCTTCTACGATGTCCTTCTCACCGCTCTGGTTTCATTCACTCTTCTTTCTTTATCCAGGCAGTCTTTCTTTGGAATTCGCTCCCTCTGAACATCAGGACGGTAAGAAATCGGTTGTCATTTAAAGTCAAGGCACGTGAGCATATACGTAAGAAGTTGGCAGAAACATCCCAGCGCTGATTTGGTGGATTCGTTTTCTCCTCTTTTGATCGTTATTTCTCCTGACGAAGTTTATTCCGTTTATAAGTATTTATGTATATATGTATACATATAACTATATATCTATATATATATCTATGTATTTACTCCAGTATTTTATAGTTATTTTCGTGTTATCTATCCCTTATGTTGCACCTGCCATGTTTTCTCTCTGCATCACCCTAAGGTTGACTGGTAGAAAATGCCTCAGGCATTAAGTCCGCCTTTGTACGGTATTCTTTTTACTTGTGCATAAAGTTTTAATAAATAAATAAATAAATAAATATAGCTTGATATTGGTGGGTCGTTGGTAGGTGACTATTATGGCATAAAAAAGTTATTACCAGATGAGTTTCACTTTTAGTCATTTTTCTTAATCTATGTTCAAGTCTAGGAACGTTCATTAAGGAGTCCAATATTCGTAAATAACTTTTGTGGTTTGGATCACGTTGACAAGCAAAATCTTTGTAAACTAACACGACTATAGGAATTTGGAGAAGACAACAAAGTTACTTAAAACCTATAAACACTACAAAACGAGAGGTACTGATTCTTGTATTCTACAAAATTCTGAGAGCTTACCCATTTGCTATTTCGAATCATTGCGTAGATAGGAACTGTTTCATGTCATATTGTTATCGGAATTTTATTCCTAGTATTTCCAAAAACTAAGTATTCTTTTACCATAATTCTCAATGAATAAACCAGATGGCTGTATACTTACCCCCTTACTAATAAACGTATTATATCAGGTGAATATTTACACACCGATTTCTCTATTTCAGTCGTCAGTAATTTGACTTTCGAAAGAAGAAGACAAAGCGTTGTGTAACTATACAGACGCTATACAACGTTTATTAGTAAGGAGGAAGTAGTGTAACTAAAGGATTTGGAGATTAGATAGCAAAGGTAAGTAAGTAATTAAAGCCTCCTTTTTGAAGCGTATTAATAAGTGAATAGACCTACTTGGAGTTTAATAAAAATATTCAGTTACAACAACAGAATAAATAAAACTTCACCTACCAGCTAACTAAAACAAAATTTCGCCCATTTTGGCTCATTTGCACATAGATCCATCTAATAGATCCCACTACATAACTTTTTTGTTTGATATCTCTATATTGCCTGGTTTCACCCTTTTTTTGTCCTCTAACTAAGGATCTAGTTACATTTAAGGGGGAAGCACTGAGGTAGCCCGCGAAATGAAAATTTTCTTATGATTTTTGCAATTTGCAGCTCAGTGTCTGGGTGTACTCGTAAGTTGATTAAAGTATGATTCATAACCGTAACAAATAGATACAACTCTTTATGTTAGTATAATCCTTAAATGTCAAGATTTCATGAAATAGTCATTCAATAAGGTTATAACCTTAACCTTAATCTTCCTTAATTATTATAACTATAAATAAATACAGATTTGTTACGGTCGTGGATCATATTCAGATCAACATACAACCTGATACTGACCTGCAAAATAGAAAAAATTTAGGAAAATTTTAATTTCGCTGGCTACCCTGCCGTTTTGGCCTTAAGGTGAAGCGCCAGGGTAGCCCGCGAAATTCAAATTTGCTTACATTTTTAGCAATTTGCAGGTCAGTATTAGGTTGTATATTGATTAAAATATGATTCGCGACCATAACAAACATGTCTTTACAGAATTATAATCATTAAAGTCATAAATACAACTCTCTAAGACCAAGTAATTCTATTGACTGACTATTTTATGAAATCTTCACATTTCAGGATTATACTAACTTAAGGAATTTTATTACTGATTCTAATATTATAATTCTGTAAATACACATTTGCTACGGTCGCGTAACATACTTTAATCAACATACACCCAGACACTGAGCTACAAATTGCAAAAATCGTAAGAAAATTAGAATTATCCGGCTACCTTAGCGCTTCTCTTTAAGAGCCTAAATTTACTTTGTCACTGTGCCATCAATCATAGACCCAACATGTCGTAATACGGGTCAGTTTTGAGCTTAGCGCGGGGCTCTATATCGAGGGTAACTCGTAGTTTTTTATGCTAGCGGAAATATTTTTGAACTACCTGTGTCCCGCGAGTTCGTTCGCGTGGAACTCGTAAGATACACAATTTACTAAAATAACAGCCACATTTTAATAAAACTCCCTCGTCCCCCGACCGCACTATTACTTCGTTTTCACTTAGAGTTTTTACTGATTGTTTCCTTTTGCTTGGCTCCTAAGGATCGTAGCGTGATGTTAAATAGCCTATAACCATCCTCGAGAATTGGGCTATGAAATTCAAAAAAAAAAAAATTCAAATCCGGTTTTTGTTCATAATTTCATGGGTTTTAATTTTTGCGTGGAACCCTAATTATTTTTTTAATATAAAAGTAGCCTAAGTTACTCTTTGTAACATTAGCTATCTGAAAGTGAAAGTCCCGTCAAAATCGGTCCAGCCGTTTCGGAGATTAGCTGGAACAAACAGACAGATGATAGATAGACAAAAATTTTAAAAATTGTTTTTCTGTTTATAAGTACCGTATATACGGGTACTTTCATAAGTATTTAGTAAAAAAAACTGTTATTTTGACATTACAAACAGACACTTCAATTCTATTTATTTGTATAGATTAAATATGTAGGTAGAGAGAGTTAGATAAACCCGTATTATCAGGATTAGCTACGAAGACCGTTTTATAATCACGATCCTGTCATGCGCCATGAGCCTATCATATCTGTGCCTTTACACAACTATGTCGGGGTCGGCGTCCAGTCTAACCAAATGCAGTATTTTACATGGAGCGACGGCCTATCTGACTTCCACAACCCAGTTACTGGGTAACACAACACCCCTTGGTAAAACGACTTGTCAGAATTTCGGTCTTCCGACTACCCATATACCTAACGACTGTCAAAGATCTACAATTTTACTGATAGCCTAGCGTTTGCCACTTTCACAACGACCTTTACAATGACTTTCAACGGGATTGATATAAGCTTGGACTGCCTCGTTGGTCTAGTGGTCGCAGACGCTACTGTTAGCATGAGGTCCTGATGGTCCAGATTTTTCCATCTGGAAATTCTCAGTACCAGCCCGGAGTCTGGATTTGTGCCCAGTTAATGATAAATTATTTTATTTCTGTAAGTAGTTTTGAACAAACACTTTTATACGTCAATCAAATTTTTTTAAACTAGATGAGGCCGGCGCTTCCTATCTGACTACTCTGAGAAGAAAGGCCGAAACAAACTCAGAGATCACTGTCTCTTTTAAAGTCCAGACATAATTTTGGTCAGATCATGTGAAGACCATGCAGATTGGTGTCTGAAATGGTCTTTTGAGGAAAGAACCACACATATTGAATGGACCTGACAATTCAGTGCACGCATTTGTCAGAAATCGTTGAAGTTAATGGCAATAGACTCGCCCCCTATTACATGGGACTTAAACATAACTGGCGAAATGTGGGTGTACTATAGGTACGCCCTTCGGAAAGTACGGTTGTAATGTTATGTTATGTTATTTACTGAAGAATTCTCGGGTTTTCACGCTCCATGACAACTCATTACCACATTGTCCCAAGTACAGCCTAATTAAGTGAAACTCTTTTTAGAACAAACCCTTCTATTTACAGTGCTAATAATTGAATAAATTATTCCCGCTATTCGCTTTAATGGCCGTTCACAATTTGTATTTAGGCCATATTACCCGAACTTCAGCAGTTAAGCGGGACTATGGGGGATAAAGCTATTACCTACATGGGACTTAAACATAACTGGCGAAATGTGGGTGTACTACAGGTATACCTCTGCCTAATCCTTCGAGGAAACAAGACGCGATATTATGTGACGTGATGTGATATAAGATTTTTGGTAGCATAATGTCAGTCCTATACATTTTTGACTTTTCAATCATCGTTATAGTTGATAGGATGTCACTTTATCTAGGTTCGTCGCGGCCGCTTAACGTGCTTTCCGAGGGACTGGGGGTGGTCTTGGTATGAAGTATATGGTCACCAGCCTCACAGAGCAGTCCCACTGACCCAGTGACTGGAACCTGTGCTTTAGTATTATTTCCTTAACTAGTATGTGTACCTTCCTATACAGGCTGACTGGCAATTAGTGACCGATACTTAAACACATGATTGTACTCATGATAACAAACAACTTTTACTATGGGACCTAACCTGAAATCGTGACAAAACAATCAGCTGATCCCTACATTTATGTTTGCATACATAATCAGACGATATTGTTCCCACTGCTGGGACACAGGCCTTCTCTCTTCGAGAGGGAGTGGGCTGTAATCTACCACGCGGGCCCAGTGCGGATTGGTAGATGTCACAAGTCGTCGAATTCTTAGTTCTAGTACATGCCGGTTTCCTCATGATGTTTTCCTTCACCGTTTGAGACCGTGATGAAATTATTTACACAAAGTCAAGCGCCTGCCTGGGTTCGAATTCACGGCCTAAAACTCGTAAGTTAGGCCCTTACCACTGGGCCGCCACAGCTCTCATGCTATTTCCGGTTTAATAACGCATGTTTGAATAAGTAACTAATTTAATAACGCTTACGCCTGACCGCTTTTGAGAGAAGACAGAATCTTAGATGCGTTGTTAAATTTTTACCAGGCACTTTAGGGGAGGAGGGGGGAGGAGGAGGTTTGAAGTTACATTGCGGGATTTCCGTAATGCTCTTGAGTTCTGAAGGCGTACAAATAGTCAAGAATGCAATCATCATCATCTGCCTAGCCTTTTCCCAACTATGTCGGGGTCGGCTTCCAGTCTAACCGGATGCAGCTGAATACCAGTATTTTACATGGAGCGACTGCCTATCTGACCTCCACAACCCAGTAACTGGGTAATACGATACCCCTTGGTAAGACTGGTTGTCAGACTTTCGGGCTTCTGACGACCCGTAACGACTGTCAAAGATCCACGAATGACAGCCGGGACCAACGGCTTAACGTGCTTTCCGAGGCACGGAGGAGTCTCGGTATGTAAAGATGGTCACCCATCCACGAACCAACCCCGGCAAGCGTAGCTTAACCCGATGGATCGACCCGTGCGGCTGTTATTACTTAGCCACGAGCTCCTCTTGCCTCTTGTCAAGAATGCAATATATATCCTATATATATATATATATATCCTATAGTGATTTGACTGTAACGTTGAAAAGAAAATAATAAATGAAATTTAAATGGTGAATCAGAAGTCAACAAATCGAAAACCAATACAAATTGTTAACAAAAATTGACTTACCGTGGAGTTTCTTGCCGGCTCTTCTCCATAGGAAATGACCAATTGGAACAATGCACCTAGCTTCTGACGTTTCATGAGTGCCCATGTAGGTTTATGTAAAATAAAATATTTTGATTTGATTTGTTCTCAATTAATTATTAGAAACGAGACTATATTATATCAGCCTGTGACTTTCATATTGCAGAGCAAAGGCCTCTTCTGATACAGAGAAGGCTTGCTCATTTAAAGTAGACTAACCAACTTTTGAAACACTTAGTTATTTTAAAAACAATGAATCATTAATGAATTAGTCTTAACAATGCATCAAACATAAAAGTAATTAGCATTATTAACACAAATTATTATCTCGTTTCAAGGGACGCGCCAGAAGATAATTAATCGAATATATATTACGTACAGTTGATAATTAATCAATTAATTAAGTATAATGAATGCATCCAGAATATTGTTGGAAGGCGAAACAGATGTTACAGTATTTTCAGTGTTAATGAGCTTATCATTTGTAGGATTATCGATATCTCATTATGAATGATGATAATATTAAAGACCTTTGTTTGAATTGTTGATGTAAGTATTTTACACTTACCAACATACCACGGGATTCATGAACCATCAGATCATGATTACGTTAACGAGCGGGGCTTGTGGCCAAATGACAACAGCCGCATGGGTCGATCGAAGCCACGATCCGTTCGTGGATGGGTGACCAACTATTACATACCAAGACCCCTCCGTGCTTCGGAAAGCACGTTAAGCCGTTGGTCCCGCTGTCATTTGTAGATCTTTGACAGTCGTTACGGGTAGTCAGAAGCCCAAAACTCTGACAACCAGTCTTACCAAGGGTGTCGTGTTACCCAGTAACTGGGTTGTGGAGGTCAAATAGGCAGTCTCTCCAAGTTAAGTACTGGTACTCAACTCCATTCGGTTAGACTGGGAGCCGACCACAACATTGTTTGGAAAAAGCTAGGAAGAGACCATAATAATGATAACGTTTTTGGACGAGCAGAGCAGAATCTAGCAGTAGTTATATATGGACCATACAGATCGCTGTAAATTATCCATTCCTGGCAAACGAGTTTTTTTTTCACAGTATAAATGGCATTTAACTTATTAATTTTTTTACTGAATTTACTGAATGATTTTTTTTTTACAGTCTCGAAACGTTTACAGGGTGTTCTACCCATGAATATGAACAACTTTCACTTTGGCACCAACTCTGAAATCACGAAAAAAAAACTGCTACTTCATACAAAAGTCAATAACTACTTGACAAAAATGTATGAAACAGCTGATTTTATTTCGTAGTTGGTCCGATAGTGAAAGTTGTTCATATTCATGGGTAGAACACCTTGTCAAAATTTCAAGATGGTACAAAAATCATCCAGTATATAATAGCAGTAGTATTACTGATCACAACAAACATACACACAGTTCATATACTCGTAGTATTAGTAACAACAACATTACTGGCGAAATGTGGGTGTTACTATAGGTACACCTCTGCCTAACCCTTCGGGGAAACAAGGCGTGATGTTATGTTATGTTATGCTAACACATGTTGGCACGTGCCTAAGCCGACGTTTGCACGGACGTAACGGCGATTTTTTTCGCGCACTGGATTTTCAGCGCTCTGGTTAGCGCCGAGAGTTGAAAATCCAACAGTCTGTTTTTTGACGCGCTGGAATGCACTCTGTTGGATTCTCAATGCTCGGCTCAACATCGACAGTCGAAAATCCAGTGCGCGATAAAATCCCGCCGCGATACTTTTGCGTCCATGTGAACGTCGGCTAATAAAGGGGCTGTCCAGCTTATCAGGGGCGCAGCGTTCATACAACCCGATTCCTATCGGCTTCCCTTCGGAACCACCACTCCTCTCAATGTCTACTATTGTCAAATAATATGGTACACCTGCGTGTGTAACTGTGTATCACATCACATTATTTATATTTAATACCAGTTTAATGCAGTCATCATAAGATTAAAAACATTATAAAAATGTCTATAATATTTGTCTGAGTTTATGAGAATTGTACAATTATTTCTTCGGCTTCCCACTAATGATAATTGTAGCTGCACCACTACACCTTATCATATAATGTTTTCAGAATGCTATTGGACCTTCCGCGCAACCTATTCATAATTGACGCTGCCCTCTTTCTCATTATGGCATGAAAATTGTCGACATGGGCATCCGCGAACATCTGTGAAGCGCTGCAGAAGCGCGGAAGCCCCATCAAGGTCCTAAATCCATTATTTTACTGAACGCACAGGACGTTGCAGGTAATCTGCGTATACCTCACCCACAAGCTGCACGTGTAGAAGGTTTGGCAGTAGGCCTTAAAAAGATACACCTTCACCCCCCTACTACAGCGTGCAAACCTGCGGGCTAACATATTGCACCGAACCGCCAACGCCCTACGCTCCCTGTCCAAATCTGCATCATCAGGTAAGTTGTCCGGGACCACATGTCCTAGGTACTTAACCTGAACAACACGCTGCAATGGTGTCCCGCTTATAGTCACAGGAGGAACATTACCTAAAGACACTTGTTTATTTAAGCTTAAGCAGACAGATGCGAAAAATAGTCTCCTCCTGTCTGAATAACAAAAACTCGCTAAAAAGCTGCCCATTGCTTTTGAAGTAACTTTTTTTGGTAACTTTTTAAAAGGTTACACATAGTCCCATTGCATTTTATCAACGCCATACTTTTATGCCTTTGGAATAAAAATCCAATACTTCTTATACCCAAATAAAAATATGCCAATCTACTCCAAAGAAAAGCTATTGATCGCAAAATCTTTTATTACGCTATAAGATGTTGCAATAAAAAGAACCAAGAGTGTTTTACGTCAATTTTCTATATTTTTAAAGGGAATTCGCAATTTTTGCAGCCTTTGCGTTACATAAATGTCACTTCGGGAATTTTTTTCCATAAGTCTAACGACAGACATATTTTTCACAAATTGACAATATATATTGGTCCTTACGTCATGTGAATGGATATGAATGACTTTCTGAGATGAGTGAGGCTGTTCGTATTTTTATGAGAAGATGAGTTATTGCGTACAACCATCGGATAAGCTCGTGGCTAAATGATAACAGCCCCACGGGTCGATCAAAGGGTTAAGCTACGCTTGCCGCTGTCGGTTCGTTGATATGTGACCATCCATTACATATCGAGACCCTCCGTGTCTTGGAAAGCACGTTAAGCCCTTGGTTCCGGCTGTCATTTGTACCTTTGACAGTCGTTATGGGGGTAGTCATAAGCCCTAAAGTCTGACAACCAATATTACCAAGGGGTATCGTATTACGGACATAAGACTCCACCATCGGTGACATATAACTTTAAAATACTTCATCAAAATATTGCTAGTACTATGCAAAGCACAGAGAAGCGAGATGTAATATGCCTTTCCGAAACCTTTATAAAAAAAGCAATGAGGCTTGTATTCAGATTCATGATTACGAAATGGCTGCCAGTTTCTCCACGGAAAAACAAAGAGGCGGGACTTGCATTTTCGTTAAGCGTGACCTTGTCTACAAGGATCTATCGTTTTTATATAACCATGCAATACAAAATACGTTTGAAGTATGTGGAATAGAACTTACATGTCATAAGTTGATAATTATAATATGTATAGGATGCTTCAATCCAACTCCACCCAATTCTTATTCAACTTAAACAGTCTTTTGTACCAGGTATTTCAAAAATATAACTCGAAAACAAACGTGGTTCTAACAGGTGACTTTAACATTGACACTCTTAAAAAAGGCAATATCACAAATCAGTTACATGATCTAGCAGACAGTTATAATCATAAGCTGCACATTAATGAACCAACTCTTAAGTCTTCCTGCATCGACCATATTTTCAGTAACATTCCTGATGCTATTGGTACAGTAATGCCACTCTATTTATCCGACCACGACACGGCACAAATGTTGAGCTTCCCCGTGAGACGTAATGCACAAAATCAAGCAACGTACTATGCCCACAAAGGAGTTTTCAGCTCAAATAATATTCAGGAGCTAGACCATCACCTCTTAAAGCAGTATTATTGTAATTTTACCTCAGCGTGTCTCACACTGAAGTAAAATTAAAATAATACTGCTTTAAGAGGTGGTGGTTGGTCCACAGATCAAAAAGGCTTGCAAAATTTGTCTTGGTCTGAAACTTATGCAGAGAAGGACATAAGTAAAGCATTTAGTTCTTTTCATGACACATTGTGCCTGTTTTTTAATTTATGCTTCCCAAAAATGAGGGTAAAGGTGCCAAAAAAAAAAACAGAACTGGATAAGTAAAGAATTTAAAAAAAGTTGTAAAATGAAACGGTTCTAATGTTACCAATATTATAAGAATAAATATATAAAATTAATTTTATTCATTACTCAAAACTTTTACAGAAATGCATATATAACTCAAAAAAGAACGCAAATATCAAGTTTATTAACAAAAATGATAACAAATGCAAAGCAGTATGGAAAAGTAATTAAGGATGTAATAATAGGCAATAATTTTAAAAATGATATAGACAATATCCTAATTGACAATACAGTACTAACAGATCCAGTAGAAATAGCAACTGCGTTTAAACCACTCTATCATTACAGCACACTCTTTTACCACAGGTACAAAGCGGAACTGTGATGAAAGTTCACTAGTTCGTTCGATGTTTCTGAAAAGTGCGTCAGAGAATGAAGTCAGAGCGGTGATGACATCATTAAGAAACACAAATTCGGCAGGTTTTAACGAAATTAATACGAATATTATAAAAGCATGCATTAATGAACTTATTATTCTCAAAATGAATAAATAAGTTTCTATATGCGCTTAAAAAAATTAGGAATATAACAAATGTCCGCACGGCAATAACCTCATATCATGCATGTGTTGAATCGGTGTTACGATATGGATTGATTATGTGGGGCAATAGTACCGATCAAGACAGAGCATTTGTTGCACAAAAAAAATACAATTCAATTGCATCGATCAGCTTATTCAAGTAAAATCAGCCATCTTGCCCCTAAGCATCCTCATAGCAAGCTTTACACAAGACACCAGTGGTGTTTAATTTTGACAGTTTAATCAATCGCTTAGCAACCTCTCAGTGCTAAATAGAGTTTAAATAAAAATTTTGCTAATCAGTCGCTTAGCAATTGGTTAAAATTTAAGAGAAGTTTATAAATATGACTCTTAATCAGGATCCTATTTTTGATTACGTACATAAATACCAACATACGTTTGAAAACTTTTGATGGGTACTAGCGGACACAGTCCATAAAAAAATCTAAAGGTAAATAATAAAAACAAAGTTTCAACAGTGACAAACACTTAACAAAAACGTCAAGCTCAATTAATTAAACTCATTAATTACTTTAGAATAATTTTGTTTTGTCACACAATTAAATGCTGAAGTTCAGGAAATATGGCCGGAATACAAATTGTGAACAGCCATTAAAGCAAAGAGGGCGAATAATTTATTCAATCATTAGCACTGTAAGTAGAAGGGTTTGTTACGAAACGAGTTTCATTTAATTAGGCTGTACTTAGGACAATGCGGTAATGAGTCGTCACGAAGTGTCGAGTGTGTGTATGTGGTGGGGGTATGTGTGTGTCGTGTTGTCTCGAGAATTCTTCAGTAAATATCATAACATATCATCACGTCCGTATTTTCCGAAGGGTCAAGCAGAGGCGTACCTATAATACACCCACATTTCCCTAGTTATGTTTTTTTTTTAAAAACTTTACCCACTTAAAAAAGTACAAAGGCGGACTTAATGCCTTAGGCATTCTCTACCAGTCAACCAAGGGTGGTGAAGAGATTAGATGGCAGGTGTTCTGTTAGAAATGGATCAATTTGTACATAAATAAGTTATAAACTTATAATACACATACATACATATTTACTAAAATATATAGATACCTATATTATATATATATTATATACAAATTCAAGAGAGAGAGGTTTTGAGATGACTCTACGCTATTTATTTTGAAAATAACTCCGCAATCTCCGCTTAAATGCATACCGACTGGTGGCCATCCTGATGTCAAGGGGTAGCGCATTCCAAAGAAGAATGGACTGAATATGAAAGGAAGAATGAACAAAGTCAGAAGTATGAGAAGGACAGAGTAGGAGAAGATTGTTAGAGGAACGAAGATTCTTAGCGTGTGAAGAACATAGATATTGGAAGTGAGACACTAGATAAGAAGGAGGAGTGGGAGAGTTAAGAAGGGAGAAAAGCGTGGTCAAAGCACGTAAATTTCTCCTCTGGCGAATGGGCATCCATTTGAGCTCAGACCTATAGCTCGACACATGGTCATATTTTCTGAGGTTGAATATGAACCGGATACAATTTTTAAGCAGTCTGTCAAGCTTATCCAGCAACACCGCATTCAAGTCAAAGTAGCACACGTCACCATAGTCAATGATAGGGAAAATCAAAGTCTGCACAAGCATAGTTTTCGTCTTAGCGGGCAAAAAGTTTCTCAGACGATACAGAGATCGTAGAGTACCGTTGACCCTTTGACTAACATTAGTGACCTGGCGCTGCCAGCTAAGCGTCAAGTCAAGATGCAAACCGAGATCTTTCACAGTAGGGGTAATGGGTATGACGGTACTATTGAAAATGAGAGGAAGAAGAGAGCTAAGCGTCACCCTACCCATCATGCGTGAGCTTCCAATTACAATGGCCTGACACTTTGAGGGGTTCACTGACACCCCAAAACTATCAGACCACTTTTTGATGTTTAAGTCCCATGTAATAGGGGACGGGTCTATTGCCATCAACTGGACACAAATCCAGACTTCGGGCTGCTACTGAGAAATCCCAGATGGAAAAATCCAATAACACTGCCCGACCCGGGAATCGAACCCAGGACCTCAAGCTCAGCAGTAGTGCTTGTGACCACTAGACCAACGAGGCTTCAGTAAATAAACACTCTTAATTTAAACATTACTGTAAATAAACAACATATTTACTTTGTCTATATACATTATATGAATGAAGAAAAGGCCAGAGATAATACATATTTTTCTGCAGACATCGTTTCATAATACTATGGCTAATAATGGATGTATGGGGCATAAATTCCTAAGTCTGAGCTGCTTTCAGAATATCTTAATTCATAAGTACTTTAACACTATATTTGTATAACCCACATGCTGAATGTGTATTGGTGGTCAGCTACAAATGTCAAACTTGTGACAATCTTGACTGATAAATAATACTTACCTACAGTGGGGTAAAAGTCCAAAAATGTCCAGCTTCCAGTAGGCTGCAAGCCGGTTACAGACTTCCTAGAGATGTGCCCTAACAGGCGTTGCATAGAAGGGGTTTCGGATCGGTCTTTTGAGAGGTAACGGTGCCCTTTCCATGTGAAGATGGTGACCACCGGGGTGGTTTTAGTGAGGTGAAAATCCCACACTCCCCGGTTTTATACTCAAAGCCCGGGACCCGCCTTTTGGATTCCCCCCGAAAAAAACAACGGCCAAGTGCGTGTCGGACCACGCACAATGAGGGTTCCGTAGTTGAAAAGAATTTTACCCAAAAACAAACTTAATATTGTAGTTGAAACACATGTTCTTCCGTAGACGTCACAGTCAATTCTCCAACTGTTTTAAGTTTTTAATCGCAAAAAAAAATGTGATAAAACTCTAAATTAACGGTTTTCGGACTTTTTCCTTTACTTGTGCTGTGAAACTTTGCTTCTTGCCAAATTTCATGATTCTAGGTCAATGTGAAGTACCTTAAAGGTTTTATTTGCCAGTATCAAAATATGTCGCATAAATGGTCGTATTTTTATGATTCCGTAGTCAACAAGGAACCCTTATAGTCTCGCCATATCCGTCCGTCCGCAGCTTAGCTCAGAGACTCTTAGTATTAGAAAGCTATAATTTGGCATGGATATACATATTAATCACGCCGACAAAGTGGTAAAATAAAATCATGAAAAAAAAATTTTTAGGTTACCTCCTGTACACGTAAAGTGGGGACGTTTTTTTTTCGGATGTTGCTGGAAAGGTCTTTCAAAAATATTGCGGGTTTATGAAAACAATTTTTCGATTAAGGGATTCGGTAATATTAAGCTTTAAAGTGCTAAATTGTGAGTGTCCCCCCCCCCCGCCAGCTAAATGGTTAGTTTTGGATATGTGAAAAAATTCACAGAAGTAGTATATACAATGAAATTAAAAGGAAAACTATCACAGCTAAGTAGGCTTTACAAGTTTGCGAGTAATAGTCGACCAACTTACATTTGGAGTTGGAATGTATAAGAGAACATGTTTTTTTCAATTACACTGTAAAATTTGTTCTTGCGATAAACTCATCCCAACTACGGAACCCTTCATTGTGTGTGGTCCGACACGCACTTTGCCGGTTTTTATCTATTTCTTTGACTTAGAAGCGTGATATTTTAGAGCTCCAAGGGATTATACTTAGACCTATGTATTTGATACTAATTTCAACTTGATACCTCCACGCGTTCCTGGGAAAATGGTCTTGACAGACTGACAAACAGAGAGACGGACAACAAAGTGATCGTACAAGGGTGCCGCTTTTCCTTTTGAGGAACGGAACCCTAAAAAAAGGCCGCAAGTCGGTGGTAACACTTTGACCTTAAGCTGACCTTGCGATGTACGGAGTTTCAATTGAATTAGACGCTAGCTTATACTGGTCTAGTTACCACTGATGTGCAGCCTACTGTACGTAGGACTTAAAAGTGTATTTTATTCTTAACTTTTCGGTTGTGGTTTTTGTATTCAAATACTTTTCTCTATAGTCTTGTTTTGTTGCAGTAGAAAATCCTACTTTCTACTAATATTATAAACGCGAAAGTTTGTGAGGAAGAATGGATGGATGTTTGTTACTTTTTCACGCAAAAACTACTGAACGGATTTGGATGAAACCTTACTTCCTACTAATATTATAAACGCGAAAGTTTGTGAGGATGGATGGATGAACAAAAACTACTGAACGGATTTGAATGAAATTTGGCACACAGACAGTTTATAACCTGGATTAACATACATGATACTTTTTATCCCGTTATCCCTACGAGATGGAGACATATGCAGGTAAAACCGCGGAGCACTGCTAGTTCTTTTATATTTTTGTACGTCTCCACCATTTAAATTCGACTTCAACTTACATGAAATTAAACTTGAATATCTTTGAAAGTTCTTTCAAAGTGTGTCTGAGTCTGACGCTGGTGAACAAAATTATAATTATAATAAACACTAAGAATACAATTAAAATAAAGACAATTAATTCATTTTCGTAATCACAGCGTTCATATTCCTACCTAGTTATTTTCACTTTATGAGCAAATTGACAATAATCTATTTCGTATGATGTTCTATTTTGTGTCGGCAAATAAAATTCATGTTTTATACTTAATTTATAATTACTTTAATTTGATTTTCACAATAATTATTACAAATTTTATCGACTTAAAAAATAATAACTAAATGAGAATAATTATTTTGTAATAACTAATGTATTCAATTTGTCCTAATAAATCAGTCTTTTTAGCATGTAAAGACTTTGATGATTAACGTTGATATTGATTCCAATAATTAATACTTTTGTGATGACATAATTAAAAATGTAGTAGATATCTAATAAATATGATAAAAAATCCATTTGAGGTTCGTACCACTTACGACCCAAATAATTAACATTCAGTTTTAAAATTTGAATTTAATTGCTTGTTTTGTAGTCTCGTTCTGTTTAAATTTCGAAGCAGTCTCACGTTTTTATTTTTAAATTCTTAACTTAAAACTTCTTCGTTTCATTTTATCTTTGGAAGAGCATAGAGTTGGAGTTACTGTTATCATCGACAAAACTGTTGCCTCTTTGTGGGTAAGACTGTGGGCTGTTCCTGTTTGCTTCTAGGGCCCTCCAGTTGATAAGCCAGAAAGGTTGCTGGTCAATAGGCAACTTGCTCAGCCTCTGAACTAGTTCCGCATCACCGAGGGCTTCTAGAGGCAGTCTGATTGTAGTTGTGGTGCCGGCTTCATTTCCGAATCTAGAAATTTAAAATTTTTGATTTTAAATTCTAAAATTAAATTTAAATAATATTTTTTATGTCATCAGCCCACGTTCTCTCACTACTGACCAAAAGCCATTTCATTCCATTCGGATAATGGATGTAGTTCCGTTACCTAGTCCATATCGTCGTTTCCAATTTTGAATATTTATGACAAAAAATCTAACTAAGATTGAATTTATACTATTGAACTTCAGTAAGTAGGTAAGTATAAGAAAATGACCTGTTGTCCAATCCTGAGGCGTCTGGAGCAGCGGTGCTGGGTGGGACGTAGGGGAATCCTATGGGTAGCCTGCCTGCGTACGGTGATCTTTGGGCAAGGCAGCTGATGAGGATAGCTGAGAATACTATGATGGTCTTCATTGTGGAGTACTGAAAGCAGGAAAAATGTTGTTAGATGAAGTTTACTTTTATAATTAGAAAGTTTACTTCTATACTAGTAATAAAGCTGAAGAGTTTGGTTTTTGTTTGTTTATTTGTATGTTTGAACGCGCTTATCTCTGGAACTGCTAGTCGGATTTTAATAAATGTTTTTGCATTTAATAGCCCAATTCTTGAGGAAGGCTATAGGCTATTTAACATCCCGCTAGGATCATTAGTAGCCGAGTAAAATGAAGAAAAAAAAATAGCAAGAACGCGAAGCAAAAACGAAGTAATTGGTGGGTCGGGGGAATAAAAAATTTCACGCGGAAGAAGTCGCGGGCAGAAGCTACTTATTAATATTTGAGCAGCATTAGGAACAGTATCTATGATGATTGGGAAGGGACTAGCATTAAGCTTAGCCTAGTCAAAGGTGATAAACAATATTAAATAAGTACCTTTACTCCATTTGGAATACGATTGTTACATAAATAAACCTTTTTTACAGTCCGTTCAACCGATTTTGTCTTCTATTCCGTAGGCATAAGGATGGCATTAAAAGCAAAAACGTGGTTACAATACCAACTGTTAACTGCAGCTGCCATCTGTCATGCCACCAACGCAATATAAGTCAAAATCGGTTGAACGAACTGCAAAAAAGGTTTAATTATGTTTCTTATTTCAAATGGAATATACTTCCCGAAGATACATGGTTATTTATGTATGCGATTTTTATTGGAATTATAAATGTTGTCATTTTGATAGGCAAATCAATCAGAAGAGCTTGACCAAGGATTTATTTTCAACACTAAACACATGCGGTTTATAGGGCAAAACTTGGCTAATTCGTGATATGCAGCTATTCGGTGATAGATAATATGTGTTTTATTACCAAGTTACTACTGACTTGATAAATGTATATTTTTCAATCAATACAGTATTTGCCACATTTTTAGATATAAGTTAGCAAAGCTTCTTTTGTCTACTATATCACAGTAAATTTGAAAAATAATCTGATCAATTAATCGAATTTTACAAGTAAAAAACAAAACTATCACCGATTACCCAAGTTTTGCCCTACAGCATAGAAAAATATACACTGGTAGGTATTTCCCATGAATAATGAAATACCTAAACTATACTGATTTCCTATAACAGTAGGTATAGTAAGGTCTGTTGACCACAATAAAACTACAAACTGATAGCAAACCTGACATGACGTCAACTTCGTATTACAGCGATAAGAGGCAGTAGAAATAACAGAGGATTAAATAAAACGGAAACTTTTTTGAGAATTAATTATTATGTGGATGAGAAATAAAGATTGGAAAGTAGTTACTTTCTAAAAAGCAGTCCAGTTGGACTGCTTTGATTATATATACAGGGTGTAGCGTAATTAATATTAATGAATAATAAAAAAATTTATTTCAGATCACATTACACAACCCATATATTGTTCGTACGTGTGCATCCAGTGAGCCAGCATGGGTAGCCCCTTGCTGGTTCACTGGATACGGCTGCCGCCTATCATACAATATACTCAGGATGCCGTGGGAGCTAGCACGGTTAATGGATAACCCTGTATCTGCGGGTTGGGGGACCCCAAGTCCTATAATATAAAAAACTTGTCAAACCCCGAAGTCGATGGATATGCGCAATTTTTTTAAAAATTATTTTTTGAAAAATTGCCACCTTTGTTCACTTCCACGGCCACCATGTTCACAAAAGAAGGAATTTGCACTATCTGATTTCTGCATAATATTCTTAAATAAATGTGCTATAAGATGTGTATTACAGTTTTAGAGTGCCTCATGTGATTTTGTTTTCTAATCTTAAAGCGAAAAAATATGTTTCTGTAAAAAAAAATCCGAAGTTTGAGTTCGTCTGGTGTAAACAAAATGTATGGAAACATAGCTGCCCATATTTTTTTAGACTTGTCCCCTTATCGCAGATTCCAAAATGGTATTATCAATATTCCATATATTTTTGTGTGAATACTACTTTTACGAATAGAAATACGAATACCAAATATACTATTCGCCGAATACGTAGGTATACGAATATCTGATTCTACTATAGCTGCACGCGATTATTAGTCAAAAAAGAAGAAAGGAAATTAAACAGGCTAAGCAATATAAATATTTACATGTAAATTAATAAATAAAATTAACTAATAAAGGTAAATTTTTATTTAAAAAACATAACAGTTGCCAGTTTTTTGGCGACAAACTATTCCTTTTTTTGTCTGTATATTTCCTGCTGTTGAAAACAGCTTAGCTAAAAACGTGCGTGTACTTAGCTACAAACTAAAACTAAAAGGTCGCCACAATTACTGACCATCTGTGGATGTAAACAAAAGATAAGAAAGTTTTATGACTTTCTACATGAATCTTTGCATCTACCAACTCGGTCGCAACACAATATTTATTGTATATGGGATTTCTAGAAAGTCAATAATTACGAATGTCATGAAAGTATTCTGAGAATAATGAATATTCGGTAATTTGATGGTATTCGACGAATACGAATATTCGTATTCGTTGCATCACTAACCAAGATAATTATTATTCACAATTTTCGGTGGGAACCACAAAGTGAAAAGCTGCTCATCCGAGATGGAGTCTAGCAGATGTAAGACACTGATTTTATATTCTGTGATTATTTTGGCTCACATAATACTTGTTAAAATATCAGGAAAGTCGTACACTTTTACAATGCTTGTGAATATGTGAGCACCGTGTATCTAACACGTATTTAATTTATCTGTCATTGCTTCATTTTTAATTGTTTACCTATTGTGGTAGAGTAATTTCATCCTAGGTGCATCGTCTTCACATATAATTTTAAAATAAATGTACTTATACAAAATATTGTAAAACATTTTAAAAGAGTAACGGTGGAGTTTCTTGCCCATTCTTCTCCATACGAATCTACCTTTTGGAAGGGGCGACTAGAATCAGTTTAGACGTTCAAAAGTGCCTTTAATGTGCCTAATTGAAATAAATGATTTGACTTTGACTATGACTTTAAGTGCACAAGTGACTTTAAAACCTGTTTCCATTATATTTTACCCAAGAAATTAATTACGGATATAAATTGGTCTCGAAGTATTGCAGTACAAATGCGACTTAAGAATGACCATGTCATGACGTTATTAAAAGAATTAAGAAAATATACCTAGATGGAAAATAAATCTAAGTAAAAGAAACTGTTGTAAGTAAAATGTTGTAAAAACTCACTTTAATTTTTTTTTCAAACTCTTAATCACAAGCACAAAGTTGAACTGATTTTAAACAAATCTAATTATCACAGCTCTAATTTTTATTTTATTAATATTTCTGTGTTCACACGGCGAACGTAAACAAACTAATGAATAAAATGACCACAAACATTTTATATATAAACAAATACTCTTAACTAAACTAACCGAGTAAAAGAGACAAACTAATTTCGATTTGTGAGCGTGTGACAAGGACAGCGTTGTTTCACAACCGGTGTGGGTCTTGATGACGCATGATAGTGCATCGTCGGTTTTATTTCGATATGGGTATTTCCAACTTTGAGGGTTTTAAAAATATTGTTCTTAAATGGAAATCCGTGACGTAAGCATATTTTTAATTTCGAAAACAGAGGGATCTCCTTTAGTTCTCTAGAAACAGGTTTTTATGAGTCAGCGTTTATTGATATTCTCGGCCCTGAATAATAGCAGCATATTATTGTACCATTGCAGATCGGAGGGCTTTGTATGGCTTATAAGTAATAACAGAAACACCCTTCGATCGATCAGCTACGCTTGCCGCGGTTGGACCCTGGATGGGTGACCATCTTTACATATCAAGATCCCTCCGTACCTCGAAAAGCACGTCAAACCGTTGATCCCGGCTGTCATTCATGGATCTTTGACAGTCGTTACGAGTCGTTAGAAGCCCGAAAGTCTGACAACCAGTCTTACCAAGGGGTATCGTATTACCCAGTAACTGGGTTGTGGAGGTCAGATAGGTAATCGCTCCATGTAAAATACTGGTATTTAACTGCATTCGGTTAGACTGGAAGCCATCCCCAACATAGTTGGGAAAAGGTTAGGTGGATGATGATGCAGGGCTTCTTCTCATACAGAGAAGGCACGAACATTGATCGCCACGCTTGCCCAAGATGGGTTGGCGATTTCTCGGCCATATTAGCGGTTAATTAACTTGAAAATTAATGTTACTATTGCGTATTTAATGGGTTATTTTATTGCTCACCGTCCTTTTGTAGATAAACTTGTTAACCTAATTAAAACGTTTGCACTTGCAGGGTTAATTCCTTAAAATGTCTTATTTTTTATTGCAATTAGTAAGCTTGTACTTGCCTCATAAGACCAATAAATGAAATTAAAGCTTTGAGCAAAACACATTTTTAAAAGAGAACGTTCTGTACAGGTTTAAAAATTACCCCAAATTGGAGAAATTATCCATAAATACCTAGAAAATTGGAAAATCTCACCAAAAACATTTCATTGAAAGTAGGTTACGAGGACTCACAAACGCTTTCACTATTGAAAAGTTATCAGGTCTAATCGCACGCTGAGAACGAAAGTGACCGATTTCAAAATTTTGGTTAAATGAGTTAAGTATACAGAATGACTTAAAAAAGTATATTCTATCATAATTATATTAGAAAACTGGCCAATAAAGGTAAGAAAAGGATAGAGGTATATTTCGGTCTCTTTGTCACTCAACCGTTCCCTGCCCCCGCGCCCGAATGAAAGTGACGAAATCAGTGTTGCACCGTGAGTTGTCGTGACAAGACGTGACAAGTTTAGCGACGTAGTGACCGATTACGCTTTGTGTCTGTTTGTTTGTCAATTTCGGAGGTAAGTTTAGTTACAATTTATAGTCATAAACTGACCGATTCAGATTTAGGTTCCTTTTACATTATAAGTATTAGCGTATTAGGTGACACATAACAAATTCGGTCACTTATTTATTAACAAATGAGTCTAAATAATGGGCCAATTTTGAATCAGGTCTGTATAATTTTAAATGTACTCATCTGTATTTTGTACTATTTAGAAGAAAGTCTGTTTAACATTTTTTAGTTTGGTTTTCAATTGACTTATTGATTAATAGTGCAATTTATTACTTTTTTCAGTGTTTAATATTCCCTACTGAGTCGGCAATCCCAAAACTAAAATGAAAAGAAGTGCTTTAATTCTTCAATTAGTGGAAGAGAGACAGCAGAATAAGGTAATTACGAAAACTGTTCGTTTATTATTCGTTTTTCATTAGTACCTAGGGACTATAATTATTTGTAAAAATGTTTATATTTGTTTTCCATATTCTCTATTGTACTTGTTTGCAGAGCCCTGACGAGGCTTTGGATATCGACAAAGAAAACATGCCATCTAGCCCATCAATTATCGAAAATACACCTCCACGTCTGGACCAGGAATATAACAATGTTCAAATCCCAAGCCGAAAAACAAAACCTTTAAATGTAAGTTATTAATTTTTATTTAAGTCATGGGTAGTCATTTTAATGTAAGTTTTATCTTGTGATGAAAAGTTAAATTATTCATGTTTCAGGACCCTGAAAAGGCTTGTCAAGAAATAAATACGGAATCAAAAATTACTGAAAAAACCTCAGAAAGTACATCTGCTGTCCGACCACGTTCAAGAAGTTCCAGTACGAGCAGTTCATCTTCATCCTCAAGTAGTAGCAGTACTTCATCATCTTCAAGTACATCTGTTACAAATGAATGTCAAAATACAGCCACTCCGGGCCCTAGTACAGGCAATTTAAAATCTCAAACAGGTAACCAACGTTCATACGTTCAATCACCAATACATCCGAATGAAAGTGATGTGGATCTCAGTGACTCAGATCCAACATACCATGCTGTAAATTTCAATCAAAGAAGTAGACATGTTTCCAGCACTAGCTCTTCTTCTTCTGATTCTTCAGGTCAACCGGAACCTTCAAAAAGTAGGAAGCGTAAAAGGAACCCTAGTAACTGGAAACAAAATCAAGCAAAAATGTTACGAAACTCCGGAAAAAGTTACAGGTCTATGTCCATATCAAAAAAATACATTCCAGCTAGGCATGTGAAAGAAACATGTACGAGCAAGTGTAGACTTAAATGTTTTGACAATATAAAAGAGGATGAGAGGTATAATCTGTTCAAAGCCTATTGGGGATTATCAAATTTGGAACTGCAGCGTGCTTTTATTAGATCTTGCATGATGGAAGTGCAACCTAGGTACAGGTACTCAAATGCTCGAAACCCTCGCCTTCCAAACAACTCCTTTTATTTCACAATAGATGGCAAAAATATACGTGTTTGTAAATTATTTTTCATAAACACTTTGGACATAACGGACAGACAGCTAAGAACTGTTAAAAGTAAAACCAACAGCCATGGTATCGTAGAGCCTGAGCTTAGAGGAAAACATGACAACAAAAAAAGGGTAGACCCTGAACTGCTCCAAAGCATCAGGAACCACATAGAGTTGATACCGAGGGTAGAACCCCATTATTTAAGAGCGACTACAAGTAGAGAGTACATTTCCGACAGTAAAACTATAAGGGATCTCTGGACTGATTTTAACAATGATCAAAAAGAAAAAAGTTTGCCACAGTGCGACTATTGGTTATACTTGAATACTTTTAATAAAGAATTCAATATAAGTTTTTTTCAGCCGAAAAAAGACAGGTGTGAAACGTGTGTTGCGTATGAACTTGCTCCTGAAAGTACTAAAACACTGCTCAAATCGAACTATGATAAACACCTCGAAGAAAAAGAACTGTGTCGCCAAGAAAAACGGACGGACCGTCGAAACATTGACGAGACCCACATTTGTGCTATTTATGATTTACAGTCCGTCATGTTATGTCCCAGTCCAAGTTATTTTTACTATTCTTCAAAAATAAACTGCCTTGATTTCACAATTACAGAATTAAAAAATGGAGAGGATGATAAAAAGTCTTACGGAGACGTTTACTGTTATTTTTGGGACGAGACTCAGGGGCAAAGGGGAGCCAATGACATAGGTTCATGTATTTTCGATTACTTACGAACCCTACGCGCAAAAAACGCAGATAAAAAGTTACATGTAACATTTTACTCTGACAATTGCACTGGGCAGAACAAAAATAAAGTTATTGCTAGCCTATATTCATATGCTGTCGCTTATTTTGATAACATCGAAAGTATAACCCATAAGTATTTTATAAAAGGGCACACCCAAAATGAAGCGGATAATGTGCACAGCTTAATTGAAAAGGAAATTAAAAAGAACGAAAAAGCAGGGCCTATATACATACCTGTTCAATTTGCTACCTTGATCAAAAGCGCTCGGAAGTCTGGACCACCTTTCATAGTCAAAGAAGTTAATTATGAATTCTTCTTAAATCTCAAACTACTTCAAGAGCAGTGGGGATACAACTTCAACGAAAACTTCCATAAAGAAACAATACTGTGGAATGATCTTAAAGTACTGAAATTTGACAAAGCGGAGATGTTCCACTTTTATTATAAAACATCATACTCCGATGAGATGTTTTCTCAAATCGACATGCGCAATAAACGTAAAAAAATGATGGGGTTCAATGAAATTGTAATTAAACAGCTGTATGAGCATGCACTTGAGTTAAAAGAAAATAAAAAAAGGGATCTCAAAGATTTAGTCAGAAAAAATTTAATACCTAGTATTTACGCTAGTTTTTACAACACTTTGTAAGAAACTTTAATTCAAATAATCTCATAATAATAAACTTTAAAGAAGTATTATTAGTAGATATTAAAATAACAAACTTTAAAGAAGTATGTTGTACCAAAAAGCTAAGTCTGAATTAGTGCAATAGGCAGAGTTTAATAGTTGATTAAGTACAACTGAATTATAACCAGAATACTGTTACTGTGGTAAACTGATAGATAAGTTATGCTATTAATACTGATTTTGATGTGATTCAAATACTTTAAATAACTATTTTTATTTTGGTTATGTTTCGTTAAATTTAAGAATTCGTTATTCAAACCAGTGAAAACAGAAGGTCTCATTATTTGGATTGTCTGAGTTAAGCAGAGTGTAATTAAAATTTGATTAGGTAATACAACCGAGCTATAACTATGTACAAGACTGTACTAGTACTACTATGTTAAACTGAAAAGTTAGTGCTAATATAGGAATATTGTTGATTTGGATAAATATTTTATTAGTGTTATAGAAGAGTGATATTGATTATGTTTCGTTATAATATTTAAGAATTACTTACGTAAATGTTTGGTTTCCTACTTTATGATACGATTTTGATACAATTTTTTTAGTGTGATTATTATTACTGATCTCTATTAAGTCTAAGGAGTGATTTATTAAATGACACTTACACATACTTCACTGTTTTATTTAGCTTTTTTGAAAAAATAAACAAAATCTTAAGAATGAAACTGACTTATTTTTAGAAAAAACATATTTTTTTAAAACAAAGTTAGAAATGAACAGACCTTTACCTAAAAAGGTCAGTAGAAATAAAAAACTTCTAATACTAAAGTGACCTATTTTTTCGATTTTTTTTTTAAACTTTATTTTATACGAGAAAATCATATTTTTTTGTAAAAACTATATAATGTTTCTAAAGCTATTTAGTGAAACAATAAATTTCAACAGAAATTCATAACTTTTGTTACCATGTTTTAGTGTTATTGTAAAATGAACAGAAAATGCTTAATACGGCGGACTCATTTTCGCTCTTTCCCAAAAATTAGCAATTTTGAGTTGAGTCACTTTCGTTCTCAGCGTGCGTAATGTAGAGCCAAGCTCCTGGCGCTACAAGGCCTAACTCTACAAACCTTACATCTTGGTCCAAATGTATGGCTTGGCCGTCTCATTGAACTATTGCATGACACAATACGCCTAAGACCAGTGACTTAAGTTCTTGCCATAAGCCCATTAGAGTGTCTTTGCAACGGCCACGAAACGGCCAAGCCATATATTTAGACCAAGATGTAAGGTTTGTTTGTAGAGTGAGGCCTTGTAGAGGCTTTGCCTCTTCATTGGATACAGATTATTAGATTTTTTCGTTACAGTTGGCTAAATTTTTTTGTATGCAAATCCTAGCCTACATAACAAATTTCAGCTTTCTGGAACTTCGGGAAGTGCCCTAGAGGTTTTGTTGAGTAAGTGAATCAGTGACGAAACCAACGTATTTTAGGATTAATAAAATCCAAAGTATAAAAGATAGACATATGAAACTTAGTGCGTTTTATAAGTCTGCTAATGAAATCTTATCCTGAAAATTTGAGCTCTTTAGCATTATCCAGGCCCAAGCTAAAAATGAGGGATTTGAAAATACGACGAAACGCTTCTAGGAAAGGTAGGCTTCGAAAAATTATAAGTACAAACTCTTGGAAACAGGAAAATGGTTTAATGATAATCAAGGGAGTCAGTTATTGGGTTTTTCTATCAGGAATTTCCCAGTAGCAGCCCGGAGTCTGTGCCCGGTCAATGGCAATAGGTTCGCCGCCTATTTGGCGAAATGTGGGTGTACATGGGGACAGCCACATCTCTGCCTATACCTTCGGGGATTACAGGCGTGATGGCGTGGTAATGTTTAATCCAGAAGAAAATAATATGAAAATAAAGCCTATGTAGTGCATTAAAACCTGTGCCTACGAAAATGTTTGTAAAACCAGGAACATTTGTTGCTAGGATACCGATACCTATGACAGTTCTCATCGATTGATAAGAGCTGTCATTCACTGTCTCCTATTTAAAAGCGAGCAAGTCGCAAAGTCGCGTGCATATTTCACGAAAACAGGGCACTACTCTAGCTGGGGGGCGTCCCACACTACGCTTGCCGATACGCGGTCTCCACTCCAGGACTCGTCAGCTCCACCGGCTATCGATCCTTTGACAAACATGGCCAACCCACTGCCACTGCTAGACGCACTGACGACCTTAAAAAGTTGCCGAGAACAGACTGGATGCGGAAGGCGGAGGACAGGGTGTTTTGGCACCGCCAGAGAGAGGCCTATGTCCAGCAGTGGACTGCGATAGGCTGAGTTGATTGATTGAGGGCACTATTACTTCATTATTATTATTTGTCAATAAGTGAAAATTGTTTGAACCGTCCATATGCAACTATTATTACTGTCAACTTGATTGGCCTTGCGCTCAAACTACAGTCCAGTCGTTGACAGAATACGTTCTTGAAGAACTAACGAATATGTGTTATGCGAATTTGATCCTAATTACAACTAGAAATTATCCAACTGACAGGTGTCTCTCGACGGGCAGGTACAACTGTACCTTACACTTTATAAAAGTTTAAGGCCCGCTTGCACCACAAATCACTAAATGGATTTACACATAATTCTTCACATCGTTCGGTTTCTGACAATCGTGTGAATATGACAGGGACAGAAGGATTTTTTAAATATAACATAACATCACACCTGTATTTCCCAAAAGGTTAAGCAGAGGTGTACCTACAGTACACCCACATTTCGCCAGTTATGTTTAAGTCCCATGTGTATATTTTAAATAAGTTTAGCGCTAAATGCATTTATTGATATGTGGTGCAAGCGGGGCCTTTAAAATTTTCGTTTTACCACAGTTTTACCACTTTTTAACACAGTTTCAACTGTTTTGATTTATATCAAGGAGTTCCATAATTTATTATACCGATGTCTGATTGGCTTATTACGAACGTTATAAAATGATACAGGAGACAGATTTTTAATTTTGATAGACATTAATCTTGCTCAGGCAGAGAGATTAAAGGTTTTTAGATTATTACGTTTTGAGATTACGTTTAATGGTATTAATATTAATAAAATGTTTTTTGCTCCTTTCAGTCTAATTCAGTATCAGTATTCAGTAGTATTCATTTAATATAAACCAAAGCGTTGGCTGCGGGCAGGAGACCATAGAAAGCGGTATGCGTGATACCTAACTACCCATATACCTACATGATATTGATAAAAAAGGTTGTAGGCTTAGCAATTTTGGAGATAAGGGGAATGGTTCATCTATTTTCTTAAATGACTATATTTTTTTATTTTAAATATCACACGGTACAGCTAGCAAAAAAAAATCTAATTTGTACCCCAAAAGTGACCCCCATATTAAAAAAATAAGTTATTTACGTTACACGGCAATGTTTGAGTCACAAAAATTCATAAGTGTACCTTTAAACTTAATCGGTCCAGGTGCCATATTATGAAGAATTAATGCCATCTTGATTCCAATTCGAAAAAGGGATGGTGTTATCGGTCATGTATAGCTAGGTCTCTCTCGCACACAGGAATCATGATGGCATTAGAACGACATAATTTGGCACCAGTAGATTCGGAGCAAGACAGACATACGAGTGATGAATGTGAACCCTTACAGAAGGGTTCCTTTCTTTCATTCGAACGTACGGAACCCTAAAAGTTTATCTATTGCTTACCCTATCTCTTCTTTCGACTTAAAATACCTACTAGTAGGTTATATTTAAAAATGGTCAATTAAAACTTATTTTTCCACTAACTAACGAACTAACTAATTATACAAATAAATATATGTACAAAACAAAAGGAAACTTAGGCGTAGAAGTACTCGTCCGCATCGCTGTCATCCGGAAACGTGCCCAGAAGACTGGCAGCATTGCCACGTTGAATGGCAATGCTAATTCTTTGGCCAAAGAACGAGCCAGCCCTCTGGTCACATGAAGTGTCGACCAGTCGGCGAGAAATTTCCTTGAAAAGGAGACGCGCACTCGGGCCCCATGACCGTGACGTTTCGACCCCAAACGGCTCAAACTGTAGTTACCGAGAAGGTTACAGTATTTGCGCTACTTTAGGGTCTCAGCAGCCGCAGCAGCGGCGCCAGCACAGCACGCCGTGCTTGGAACATGAACATTAGTTCGTTAGTGGAAAAATATGTTTTAAGTTTTTTATAATTTGTCTATTTTTTGAAGTCTTTTAATTTGTTGTTAGGTTTTGTTTTAGGGTATTTTATTGCCTTTATTTTTTATAAAACGTCCGTCGACATCGAGGCAGCCCCAGGAGAAGACGGCGAGATGAGCTTGACGCCTACAGACAGGAGTGGAAAGGAGAAAAGGAGGTCTTTCCTCTGCAGTGGGACAACATAGGCTAAAAATAAAATAATAATAACCCGCGCCGTATCTCTACCTTGAAGTCGTGGTGGGGTTTGCGCGCTCCGAACTCTAAGTCGGTGCCGGTAGAGTTTACTTTTCCGGAACAGGTCAAGGATGAGGAGCCAGACCAAGAGAAATACAGAAACCCGCAGGACAGCATGTAGCGAGCTGTTGGGCAGTAGTGACCCACGAACCCTATCTCCCGGGTGCTGGTTCCTCATCTCTGGCTTGCCTTTATTGACCGGCTGGAGTGAGCACTGACGAGGAACAGAACTCCCACCTTTTTCTTGCCTTACTTAAATTAATATTTTTTATGTAATGGGCATAGTTTTTATGCAGATTAGTTTAAGTCTATCAATCAAGACGAACGTCTGTGTTAATTTTATTGAGCTTATATAACCACGCAACGGATTTTGATGCTGTTTTCACCATGATTTAGAGAATTTATTCCAAGAGGCTTACATACTATTATAAAGAAATCTCGATGTTTTATCAAGTCATAAAAACGGGACTGGTTGCTAGTATTTACCTACTACAGGCACTCCAATTTACGTAGATAAATGGTAAATGCACTATGTGTTTTGTATCAAAATTTATGCTCAAAAGGTACCTATATTATTGCATATTATTTGCATGAATAAAACAGTCGTTAAAATTTTCGAAATCATCTGGTATTTTTCCACTAGAATAATAAAGATCACCATACAGGAAAAATGCACTACGACTCAACGTTTGTCAACACAACAGTAGTTAACCTACAGGGGAAAACCGAGGTCCCGTATATTATTTTTTAGCTCCTCAACACCACAGTGACCTCAACATTTAAATTTACTAGCAAAAGTACTTTAGTACAAATAATATGTAAAGCCTTCCACGAAAAACTCTTGTTTTGGCGAAATCTTTTCAGAAATAATGATCTGTAACTTAAGCTTCATTAGAGTCCCCTTTTTCGAATACATAATCAATTCTGTTACAATATTATTATAATCACCGCAGTTTTCTGTTATACTTTTTTAATTGTCTGTTTATTTTTAACGAGGTTCTTTAACGCGGCTTCAGTAGGAGTAAACTGGTTGAAAACGTCATGTAATGGATAAGCGTTATATTACGTTCCATGCGACTTTCTCTCTCGAAGGAAAGGCGGGCGTTTTGGGGGACTGTCTTACGTAATATTGACGTTCGAGAAGTGCTGATTCTCAGCCTAGTTTGAATAAATGACTTTTGATTTTGATTTTCTGTATCTCTTTTAGAGAATGTGCGAATTTGGTGAAAATGTAAATCCAAGATGGCGGCTGCGGCGAACCTCCTTGTCGGATTACCGCCATGGGATCTGGAGGCAAAAGTCCTCGCGCACATCTGGGAGTGGCGCGAGGAGGCAGGACGCCGGGGCGTAACTCCGTTGCCGCGAGGAATCGCGGCACGGCGGACAGAGCTCCGGCAGGATCTCATGGTGGCATGGAGAGTGCGATTGTCGCAACCCAGCGCTGGGCACGCCACAATTGCGGCGATAAGTCCTCTCTTTGAGGAGTGGCTGGAGAGGCGCCACGGCGTCCTCACCTTCCGCCTGACGCAGGTCCTCACCGGACACGGGTGCTTCGGGAGGTACCTGTTCCGGATAAGGCGGGAGGAAACGCCCGGGTGTCACCACTGTGTGGATCGCCCGGAGGACACGGTGGAGCATACGGTGGAGGTCTGCCCGGCTTGGGCGGAGCACCGCCGTGTCCTCGCGGAAGCGATCGGCGGCGGCGATCTCTCGCGTCCGGCCCTGGTCCAGGCCATGGTACGGAGCGAGAGTGCATGGGAAGCCATTACCTCCTTCTGCGAAGCAGTAATGCTCGTGAAGGAGGAGGCGTGACGCGTGAGGGAGAGGCAAGCTTTGCACCCTCACGCCCCTAGTCGCCGCAGGAGACGCCCTGGGCGTCGGGAATTGGCAGCTGATTCCCGGCCACCGTAGGCGCGGGCTTGCGGACGGCGAGCAATGGGTAGCTCGCCGTCCGGTAAGGACCAGGCCCGAGTCGACGGCGCGTCGTGTTCCACGCGCGCCTCAAAGAGATGTCAGCACTATTGACGGGGTCCGCTAGGGCCGATGCCAGCTAGGGTTGCGGGATGTTCGAAAGAGTTACCGTGGCCCCGGCACAGGCAACAGAAGGAACACGGGTGGGTTTTAGTCAGTAAAAGTCTGACACGCCCTCCCGCTCTCGCCCAGAGCGGGATAAGTCATTTGATGATTTCCCATCCACAAAAAAAAAAAAAAAAAAAGATGGCGGCTGCGAAAATTTGGTTTTTGTTTTAAATCATACGTGAGAATAGGAACTTCGTTCCTGACGGTGGACCCCAAACGCACACGTTTTTATCAACTCAAATTTTATACTTTTCTTAAATGTTTTGACCTTGGCTGCTTCCTTCATTTTTAAAATATTGGTTACTCACTAAGAGTATTGAGGTAAATAAGTACCACCGTCCGTAGTTTCAATGTTGAGTTTCTATAGCCTACAACAGTAACATAACATCACGCTTGTAATCCCCGAAGGGTTAAGCCGAGGTACACTCACATTTTGCTAGTTATGTTTTTCAAGTCCCATGTAATAGGGGGCGGGCTTATTGCCATCAACCGGGCAAAAAAACAGACTCCGCGCTGCTACTAAGAAATTCGTGATTGAAAAACCCAATAACACTTTGCCCGACTTGGGAACCGAACCCAGGACCTCATACTCAGCAGTAGCGCTTGCGACCACTAGACCAACGAGGCAGTACAACAGTAAATACCTGTTATCTTCAATTTATTATCTAAGAAGTTTACGTATTTAATCTAGAACTCCTGACATCGTTTGACACTACATAGTGTCAAAATAAAAAATTAAAATCAAAATATTTTATTTCACATAAACCTACATGGGCACTTATGAAACGTCAGAAGCTAGGTGCACGGTTCCAATTGGTCGTTTCCTATGGAGAAGAACCGGTAAGAAACTCCATGGTTACTCTTTCAAAAATAATTGGCTTTTACAATGTTTTCAAATTACAGTGTTATTAAGCATGTGAGGACACTGTAGGCCTGTCAACAAGTACCAGGTACTTAATAAAATAGAAAATGGTCTACAAATCTACAGTCTATAAAGCCTACAAAGTCGTCGAACGATGTCTAGAGTCCCGATGACCTATTCGTACGAATATTCGGTGGTTTAAGGTGAATTTGTGTCGCGTCGCGTGTCGCGCCTATTTGCAGTAGCCTTTAGTCAAAGGAAAAACTAATAATAATCGGAGAGTTGAAGCTAGCTGCCCATTCCATAGAGTAGATCTCTATGGAGAACAACGGGTAAGAAACTCCATGGATGACAAAAATTAACAAGTCCTTCATGATCTGTTACGTAGTAATTTATTAGGCATATAATGTGGGTAGATATAAGTTATCAATTTCCTGTGTCATTGATAAATGCATTCCGTGAATAAATTATCATATTGCGGTTTTCCGGTATTGACAATGGTTAGAGATAAATAACAAACATAAACTCACGCCTTCTTCCCATTGGGGTAGGCAGAAACTACAGAACGCCACCCGCTACGATCCTTACAAATTCCTTTTGCCTCGTTTTCGTTCATACATCTGGTCATACACGCTCGCGTGTTACGAGTACTACGCACCTGACCTTTCTGAAGAACATCACCAATAAGTTCATTAATATGTCCTTCTAGGACGTCCCCTCCCGACGTTAAGCTCACATCTGGTTAGAGATTCTTCTGAACTAATTTGTTCACTGATAGAAAGCTACACTTTTGCCGAGTGCCATAGTATACAATATACAAACTTTTGTACTTTATGCTCAATTTTCTTAAATCACTTTAAAACTATTTACTTATTTCAAAAGTTATTTAAGAAAATCTATTCGAGACCCTCACCACACTAAGCCCTTTTATTTGATATGTAACACGGTGCAGTTTGCAAAACATTTTTTTAACATTTTATTATTTGCCCCCCAAAAGTGACCCCCATATTCAAAATTCATTTCTTTACGTTACACGTCCGTGTTTGGGTCACAGAAATTCATATCTGTACCCAATTTCAACTTAACTATTCCATTAGATTCGGAGCAAATAGGCTGTGACAGACAGACTGATACAGAGTGATCCTATAACGACGGCGAAGTGCTAATACCTCCTAACTGACTCCTAACAAACATGCGAATAACGCCTTATCGTTTTGAATTTAAAGGCGTTATTCGCATGTTTGTTAGGAGTCATTTAGGAGGTATTGGCACTTCGCCGTCGATAAGGGTTCTGTTTTTCCTTTTGAGGTGTGGAACCCTAAAAAGAGAGAGTAGTAATAAAGAACCTTTCTTTTTAATGAACAAAGCTCAAGAGACGACAAAGTCCTAAGTCTTTTCAACTTTTGTCAACACGAAAGCGCTTTTCTCACAAAAGTAAAGACTTTCTTTATTAGGTACAAAGACTTTCAAACTTTTCGGCCTTTATCTTTCAAAGAGCACATCAAATAAATGACTGTGAGTGGACTTCGAATGAAATACAGTCACGACCACTAATTTGTATACACTTAGCTAATTTTAAAACTGATTTTATTCTACTGTACTGATTGTAATTTTATGTTGTTACGAACAGAGTGTTTTGGAGCACATAGAATTATGAAACAGGTGGCATCTCTACGTTGCTATCGTTATTCCACGATAAAATCGCTTTTAAATTTCCTTTTATCCTCCGATTATCCTTTAAAATAAAAGTTCGCGAGCACATTCGTAAGAAGCTGGCAGTATCATCACAATGTTAACGTTTTCCTATTGTTTGTCTTATTTGTTTTAGTATATTCGTGTATTTATGTATATATTTATTTGCACTTATTTATATATAATTAGGTATATATTATTATATTTATAGTTTGTAATAGGTATATGTGTATCTTTATATTTAAATAAATATGTATTCCACAATTTCTCATAATTGCACCTACCACTATTTGTCTCTGCATCACCCAAAGGTTGACTGGTAGAAAATGCCTATGGCATTAAGTCCGCCTCTGTACTTTTCTGTGCATGAAGTATTAAATAAATAAATAAATTTCCCTAAATGTATACATATTAGTGCTCGTGACTGTACAAAAGAGCATTGGATCAAAAGATCTCTTTGAAAATCGATGATCTTTATATAAAGGAAAGAAACAGTATTATTTTTAGACTATTTTTCAGTAGGTTGGCTGAGACAGTGGTTCAATAACAACGCCGTCCTCGGTGAATAAAAACAACCGACTTCCAAAAAAACACTACAAAATGATAAATAACTTTAATTTCGGAAGTCGGTGTCTTTGGATCTGTATTTTAGTTTTTTGCCACTGACTTCCGAAATTAAAGTTATTTATCACTTTGTAGTGTTTTTTTGGACATCGACTGTTTTTTTTTTTTTTTTTTTGTAAAAAACATTTTTATTTTTCACTTTTTAGTGGGTTGGTTTGTAATTTATCTAAGTTAATATAGCCTAATGTCAACTGCTCATCACCTTTTACAAAATATTGCTTTTCCCGATACAGGGACGTTCATGGTTGAGGAGTTCTCCTGGTACTTCACCATCAGCTCCACTTCACCATATGCATTGTGACGAGCATAAATTGCTTGCCAACCATATTAATCGAATCGCAACCCGTGAAATACTTAAAAACAATAATAGTTACCCCATCGCCGTATCTCTACGTTGACGTCGTGGTAGGGCTTGCGCGCTCCGAACTCTAGGTCTATGCTGGTAGAGTTTACTTTGCCGGGACAGGTCTAGGGTGAGGAGCCAGACCAAGAGAGATACAAAAACAAGCAGGGCAGCATGTGGCGAGCTGTCGGGCAGTAGCGACCCCTCGGACCCTATCTCCCAGGAGTAGTCTTGTTCCCCATCTCTGGCTGAGTCAAAGAATGACATATCTTCTTTTGCTTACCGTGTTCTAGCAGGAGCCATTACTCCACCTAAAATGATGGCCAGATCTCTCGTGGGGGGCACTCTTGTTCGCTTAGCCTTTGGCACAAGATAGTTTAGAACCTGAATTTGATACATAGGAAAAGATAAAAAAGTATTTTTATCTCGGTAGTACGTTCCCGTGGGTTAATTTCCGACATCCACGCGGGCGAAGCCGCTGGTTAAAGCTAGTAAATTATATAATAAATAAATAAAGAGACTCATCATCTGCCTAGCCTTTTCCCAACTATGTTGGGGCCGGCTTCCAGTCTAACCGGATGCAGCTAAATACCCAGTTTCTGGCTAATACGGTAAGACCCCCCCCGGTAAGACTGGTTGTCAGACTTTCGGGCTTCTAACGACCCGTAACGGCTGTCAAAGATCCAAGAATGACAGTCGGGACCAGCGGATTAACGTGCTTTTCGAGGCACGGGTGGTCTCGTTATATAAATATGGTGACCCATCCACGGACCGACAGTGGCGAGTGAAGCTAAGCTTGCCGCGGTCGAACAGTTGATTTATTTGTATTTTATAGTTATTTTCGTGTTACCAATCCCTTATGTTGCACCTGCCATGTTTTCTCTCTGCATCACTCTAAGGTTGACTGGTAGAAAATGCCTCAGGCCTTAAGTCCGCCTTTGTACGATTTTTTTTTTACTTGTGGTTTGTAAACACCTCTAAAAAATCTTGTTACTCTCTCATCTGTTCCCAAGTGAGAGCCTAAGATTAAAGAAATTGAAACAATACTGTCAGTACAAACTATTAGGTACTTCGCTTTTGGGAAAAACTGTTATCTTAAATCCTTCGTCGTAATTAAGTCTAATATTGGGATTTTCAGATCAAACGAACGTTAAGGTTGTAGAAGGTTGTCACCATACTTACATAACGAGACACCCTGTGCCTCGGAAAGACGTTAAGCCGTTGGTCCTGGCTGTCATTCTTGGATCTATGAAGTTCTCGAAGTCGGGTAAAGCTATAACCACAGTGTTCAGAATCATTTCCTCTTCTTCTATACAAAAAAATACCCCCTAGTATTGGTAAGTAGATAGGTCCTTAATGCTTTGAAGGACACTATACGGCTATAACAGTAATAACAAAACATCTGTTGTGTCTCATTTGTGTCCTGCAAAGTGTTAATAAACCTCATCACCTCGTGATAAGTTCAGCACCCCAATTCCAACAACCTGTCAAAAACAATCCAAAGAATTTTGACATAAGTACCTTTGTACTCAATGATCATAATGTCCTAACTGTATAATGTTTTATTGTGTGTACATAAATAGTAAAATAAATAAATAAAATAAATACATTCGTAATCGATTGCTTCATATATTATGTTTGAAAAATTCGTCTGCTCTCAACGTAAATAACGCAATGAATGAATGTTGTTGAACTGTCAAAATGAATTGTATTGCCATTTTATGTGTGTTACGTAAATATAGGTAGTTTCATAAAAATCTGTTTTATTTAACCCGGAAGCAATAAGAAGGTAATTAATTACCTTATTAATTAATGCTTGTCCGGAGTTCTGGACGCGGTCCGTTGTTAAACAGGCGCATCAAACCCACTAAATGGGCAGGACTAAAATCTATTGCCTTTCCTATAATTTAAATTGTTTACACTCTACTGACTAAAATAAATATTTAAATAGCCATTATTTACAAGGATTTCTTACTTAATTTGTCAGCAGCACAAAATGTCAAGAGTTTTCGTACTACAATAAAATTAACATCAATAAGTTTTGACGGGACATTTACATATTTCTGGAACTTTTAGGCCAGTTTTATTAGCCATTATATTAAATCTACCAGTTCGGTATAGCATTCTGTTTTATTTCGTGGCTCTTGAGGTTTGTCTTTTGTACTTATGAGACACTAGCAGCGCCCCGCGGTTTCACCCGCATAAGTCTCGATCCCGTAGGGATATCGGGATAAAAAGTATCCTATATGTTAATCCAAGTTTTAATCTATCTGTGTGCCAAGTTTCATCTAAATCTGTTTTGCAGTTTTTGCGTGAAAGAGTAACAAACATCCATCCATCTTCACAAACTGTCGTGAGTATAATATTAGTAGGATTTTTCAACAAAAACCTACGACGCATGGTATGTGTTCTGACAGGATTTTATAATAAGGGGATTGTTGTACAATTCAAAAAGTAACGGCTTTAATTAATGGCACATTCGGGTGTAACGTTCGAAGAAAATTAATTACTTATATTTTGTGGACAGAGGGGCTCGTGGCTAAGATAGCAGCCGCAAGCGTGATCAATCAGGTTAAGCTACGCTTGCCGCGGTCGGTCCGTGGATGGGTGACCATCTGATTACTGTGCCTCGGAAAGCACGGTAAGCCGTTGGTCTCGGTGGTCATTCGTGGAACTTTGACAATCGTTACGGGTAAGTAGTCAGAAGCCCGAAAGTCTGACAACCAGTCTTACCGAGGGGTATCGTGTTACCCAGTAAGTGGGTTGTGGAGGTCAGATAGACAGTCGATACATGTAACATCCAGCTGCATCCGGTTAGACTGGAAGCCTACCCAAACATAATTGGGAAAAGGCTAGGTTTAGAACACCGAAGCAGGAAGTTAGATATTTTTTTTTTTTTTTTTTTAAATCAACAACCATTTTCCTATAAAAAATGTAGGTTTCATAGTAAGTACCTACCTAGGTACGTTTTGACGTTTTTTTTGCATTGTCGCACTTTTGTAAGAAAATGAATACTTCATTCACACGGACCACATTTGGCCTTCAAAATCCACCGTGTGGGCGATATCGACCACATCTAGGCCACGTCGCAACTACAACGCAACCACCAGCGAGACCGCGCACTAGCGGCCGGCCACATCGCAAACACAATGATCTGTCTGTCTGTAAACACTAGCCACAACGTAACCACATCACAACTACTATCGACAACACAACCACAACGCAACTGCAAGAAGTTGCAGCGACACTATTCACACGTAGGTAACCACTGCTTGGTCACATTCTGTCGCTGCGATGTGGTGTGGTTGTGGTACGTGTGAATGGGCTTTTAGTTATTTATTTGTATGCATATTATTTGTTTTCCTTAATATGATACCCAGATTTGCGATGAACTTCAAAAATGATTGATGGGCTCAAAACTGGTTATTATTACTTAATATCCTGTCTAAATGTAAAGGAGTATAAAGGAGTCGGTCAGATCCTTGACAGTTCAACAGTGCCTGTAAAGGGGGAAGCGCTAAGGTAGCCCGCGAAATTCAAATTTTCTTACGATTTTTGCAATTTGCAGCTCAATGCTTGGGTGTATGTTAATTAAAGTATGATTCGCGACCATAACAAATATGTAATTACATAATTATAATCATTAGGATCTGTAATCTACTTAAGTTAGTATAATCCTCAAATGTAAAGATTTCATGAAATAATCATTCTTGGAATTATTAATGAATTTAATGATTATAATTCTGTAAATGGATATTTGTTACGGTCGCGAGTCATATTTATACTGAACTGCAAATTGAAAAAAACGTAAGAAAACTTGAATTTCGCGGGATTTTTTTTTTTGGGTGGGAAATCATCAAATGACTTCTCCCACTCTGAGAGGAGCGGGAGGGCGTCAGACTTTTACAGACTAAAACTCACCCGTGTTCCTTCAGTTGCCTGCTTGCCTGTGCCAGGGCCACGGTAAGTCTTTCGAACATCCCGACCCTGGCGTTTTCGCCTTAATAGTTTAATTAAAATTAATGCTTTAAGTTTGACTTAAATTGCTAATCGCCTACGTGCAATGGCACGACGAGCACTGCTATTTGTTTTTGGCATGTATTTTATCGAACCTCAAATAATTCTTATTTTGATTTCCTAAAAATATTAATGGACTTGTCCCAAAAATACGAAATAGCCAAGTAACTGCAATCGACTTGGATGTAGCGCCCGTCGGCACCGCTCGCTTCGCTCGCTCGGCTCGCGCGCGTTTTGTTACAGTTCTAACCTAACGAATTTGGTCGGCGTGCCCTAGCTCAGTTACTGTGACCAACGAGAAAATGCCAAAAAGTTAAAAAGAGCTTCATTAATTTAATAACATCGACTATCATAGCGACCAAAAAGTTTTAGAGAATGAATTACATCTTTCCCTTTCTTTTCTGCTTCACGAGGAGAGGCATTCGCCCAGTAGTGCCAGGCTGCTGCTTGCTTAGCACTGGTTTCTTACTATCAACGTACGAAAACCTTTAAACGAATTTCACCAATGAAACTGAACGCAATCAGCACAACTAAACTGCTTTCAAGAGCTTTCAGCGTCAAATTTTCCACAGCAATGATGACACTGACAGCTCTTGAACGCGGTTTAGATGTGGTGATCGCGTTCAGTTTCATTGGTAAATTTCGCCCTTAATCAAGCCTCAAACCTTATCAAATTATACGATGCAAATAGCGACGTCAAAAATGTTACGCATAACATTAATTGACGAGTCTTCAATTACAAGTTTAACGTGATAAGTCCAAAAGTGATCAGCGTGAACACTCAATTTGCACAAAGCTTTGTTGAACATAAATGTCATGTTTAGAGTTTTGGCGGATTGTTTTTCATTGCGAGACGGTAGGTACGTCTTTAATGACTAATAGGTAGTTTTCGGTAAAATTTGGACTTAGTGATAGGCTAGTCCAATGTTGGGCATAGCTGACTGACTTAACATACTTAAATATATACTTAACAGGCATACTCACATTAATACATACATACTAATACATATTTATCTACCTTAGATATTTATTTCATTATTAATGTACACACATTATAATATAATATAAAGAGATACGTTATTATAAGTAAGTATTGCAAAGGTTACAAAGGTAGGTACTGTTTATTTATTAAGAAATTTCTTCCAGCAGACCTGCGAAAGGAGAAACGAAAGAAATGTAGATATAGTGTGTGAGAAGAAGAAGAGATAAATATGATTTGTGATATCTACTTTAGATAGAAGTATGGTGCTGGAGCTATTGTATTTTATCTGACAAAGATTATGTCTGAACTTCTTCTCAGAGGTAGTCAGATAGGAAATGTCGACTCCATCTACCTAGCAAATATTTTTTTTAAATAAATGACTTGTAAAAGTGATTTCGATATATTTTTTACAGAATAAACAATTTCATTTAATTTCCATTGATTCTTGTCACTCTTTTATATACTCAAGTAGCACATTAGTGAATTTTGCAACTTATCTAATAGCTTTAATGAGCGGTTTAACAGTGTTTGATAAAACTAGCAGCTTCAAACACTACTCATTGTATATGAGTACCTCCAATCACTCGTAGTTGCTTATGAATGTATTTCGTTTCTACTTTATTTCTTATGGTTGCATAGAGTCGATCTTGTTACTTAAAGTTGAAAACAGGGTGTAATTTTTACTGATATAGCAGCAGTAGTGGTATACAAGGCTTTAAAAGCACTTGTAAGCAACTGTTACATATAAGCGGTAACGTACCCTTATTTGGCACTTCTATTTCCAAATAAGTGGTAGAATAGAGTAAGTAGTATATCACCTCTAGTGACGAAAAGTATCATTTTGCAGCCTTTTTGGAACCTAACGTGATTGCATCTTTAAGGCCTATTGTATTCTAATATGCCACTCCAACGCGTAACTAAATTTCAATAGGGGGTTCTTGAAAACCAAAAGCAACTATTTTCACTTATTTAAAACCACAAAGGATCTAACAGTTCCAAAATACATAATTGTTACCTATTATTACTTAAGTCAGATCGTCCTGCGCGTCACTCTGTTGATAGAAATTTGTCTTAAACCTTTTGTTTCTGTTGATATAAAGTTCGTAGGTATTAAAATACTTCGTCAAAAATGAATTGCGTGAAATGGAAAAAAGTTAAACGATGTGGTAGTTATCATCGGCAGGTTGTACATACGTACTTTAAGGAATACTTATAATGGACGTGGACACAAAAGATATTGATTCAAACCATGATGTTGTTATTGAGTAATCAAAAGAAGATACTCGTAATGTTGAAAGCTAATTATGATATATAATATCAGTTAAAAAAAATACCTTGTAAAAAATACCTAGATGGTATAAAAATATAATTGTGTCAAGAAAAAAATTACTGTGGAATCAAGGGGTCCGTACATACAAAAATGAATTAACATTCTTTCGTGTGTTTTAAACACATTTTGGACGTTATTTTTAATGTTTAGGGAAATTCAATAGTTATTAATTAAACGGTAACCATATTTGAACTGAATTTATATCTAAGACCTCAACATTTATACCGGTGGCGTTCGTTTCTTTGTATTTTGCAAAATCTGCAAGGAAACTGCGCCAGAATGTTGTCTTTTGTTGTTTGTGCACGTTGGACGCATGAAAAGTGTCACTTATTTGAGTTACTAAACAAGCGTTACAGAACAACACTCAAAATAAAATTGCAAGAACAAAACGCTGTCTCGTAACGTAACACCAAATACGAGTCATTAAGTTATAGAGGCATGAGGAACAGGGTGTAAAGTTCACTCATCCTCTATGAAAAGGGAGGATCCTCCGACGAGACGGGTGTTGTGTCTGGTGGGCTACTGCCCGACGGTTGATGTCGGGATGTTGTATAATGCTAGTCGCGCGGTAAACTCTGATTGCGCGATGCAGGATTTTGCGTGACGTCAGTGTGACGCGTTCCATTGTGGCGATGTAGATATGCCGCCACAAAGTCATAGGCAAAAATCGAGATATATTACTATGTATTTCTAGTCTTTCGGCAATTCTTTGAATTTTTTTGGTAAGATATTGTGATAGCCTGCAGAGTAAGCAAACTGAAGTGGTAGTGGACTGGCCATGTTTGTCGAAGGACCGATAACCGGTGGAGCAGACGAGTCCTGGAGTGGAGACCACGTATCGGTAAGCGTAGTGTGGGACGCCCCCCAGCTAGATGGACCGACGACCTTAAAAAGGTGGTTGGGCAGACTGGATGCGGAAGGCGGAGGACAGGGTGTTGTGGCGCAGACTGGGAGAGGCCTATGTACAGCAGTGGACTGCGATAGGCCGAGTTGAAGCTTTTATTTATTGTACCATGCACATGGATGTACCAATCTGGGGTTTGAGCTCTAAATTAACAAGAATATGGAAAATAATAAATATTTTCTCATTTTCAATAACCTTGTAAAACATTATAAGCATCACAGTTGGGGCAACTATAAAATTTAGCTCAAACCTTAAAACAATGATCGTTAATAAAATTCATATTAAACGAATTTCAATTTAATAAATAAAGATTCATTTCAAACAAATTATCGCTGAAAATCCTTCAAAAGTTTAGAGCAAAAGCTAGAAGTTTGTTGAAATGTAACAAAGGGTATTGTACGAAGACTTCGTTTAAACGAAGCCTATTGTTCATTTTGTATTGTACCTTTTCGTAGCTTTTAGCGTCGGTAAGCGTCTGGGCGAACACTTAAGGCTTAGCTGGACTGTGCAAACAGCTAGTGGCGTTCTGTTACATGATGAATAAATTCAAACAGTGTAGGTAGGTGTAAACATGAGTCCGCTTTCTGGCCCAGAAGTCCCAGCACGAACGCGTGACATAAACGTTCTAACGATAATTGAATCGGAAATGCACAATAAATTATCCTATAGCATTTTAGTTTGAATTTTTGCAACAAGCCTAATAGATACCCATATATATGAATAAAGTCTTAAAAATAAGTAAATATTATGTGCAAAATGAGTATTTTCAATTTTAACAACGAAGATACGTTTACAGCGCGCGTTCATGCTAGACCCACTGTATTTATCCAAAACTAAGACGCAGAATTCACTGGCTACAGGTTCGAATTTGATTCGTGTTTTCAATCACACACAAATCTGATACAAATTCTTCTACAATAATAACTCACTTAAGTGAGTTCCTACTATAATTGCACTAGTCACTTTACGACACAGAAATAATCTTTGAGTTAGGTGCATTGAAAATATGTAGGTATTCCATATTCAAATCCTTGTTTCCAATTGATGTTATCACCACTTCAACAAATATCAACCTTATAAATTGAAAAAGTTATAAGCGCAACCTGAACTATTCGTGTGAGTAATAAAGTACCTGACATTTTTTTCCAAAAACATATTATTGTTTGGAAACTAAATTGTGAACGCAGGATATGTGTTTTAAATACGACACTGGTCAAGGAGCGCCAAATAGCCGGCAAATAATTTAACATGCGCGAATTTATCGTTCGAAATGAAGGGCCTAAGGAGGCGATTCCAAAAACATAACGTATATTATATAAAAATTGAATTCATTTAATTTGTGTCAATGTTAATTTTAGCAAAGGGTGCTTACATAAAGAAACAGGTTTCCGGCACAGACAAACCCGTGCAGGTCGGTACCGATCGGTGCAGGTATAATATTCCCATGTTATCTTATGTGCTCACTTATAATGAAACAGGTTTAAACTTGTCAGTGCCGACTACCTTATTAACCCTGTAACTTATTAACCGTAATCCAAAAAGGCATGCAAATTTTTCGAGCTCGCTTCTCTTGCTCTTGCTGCCTAGGTTCTATTCAGTCTGAGTATTTTCTGCATAAGTTGACCAAATAGCTGCTTCTCTATGAATGGTCAAAAGAAGATCTTACGTGTCGGTGGCAGGGTGCTAAAATTTTCAAGATCGCTCCGCTCGCTCTAATATTCTACGTTATCATAGTAAATTGACTGCTAAACCTGTGATGGCACATGGCAACCTTACAGGGGCGTAGCCTTCATACAACCCGATTCCTATCGGCTTCCCTTCGGAACAACCACACTTCTTAGTGTCTACTATGGCCAAATAATATTGTGCGCCTGTGTGTGTAACTGTGTATCACATCACATTACATAATTATATTTAATAGCAGTTTAAAACATCTTATGATTAAAAATCTGCAGTCTTTTGTTTGAGTTTATGAGAACTGAAAAAAAATTCTTCGGCTTCCCTCTAATGATAATTATAGCTGGCGCTACTGCAGCCTTGCTACCAAGAAGGAGACTACATACGGTAGCGGTGGCAGCATGTTATGTGATTATTCATTTTAAAAAAAGTGTATATAATAAATATTGTATAATTGAGTTTGGAAAAAAAAATACGCCGGGGGGTTGGGTGATCCATTTTCATTTTCGCACCAGGATCTGATCTGAAGTTACGCAACAGCTACCCACATACCGCAGTGTCTCAAGACGAAAGTCTTTGACCAGCGCGTGTTGCCAGTGATGACCTATGGGACTGAAACGTGGTCGCTCACAATGAGCCTCATTAGAAGGCTAAAAGTCACCCAAGGAGTAATGGAGAGGGCTATACTTGGAGTTTCCCTACGTGATCGAATCAGAAATGAAGAGATTCGCAGGAGAATCAAGGCGCTTGACTCAGTGGAACGCAGAGCTAAGAGCCTCATTGGCGACGTAAGACTGGTGGATGCCAAGCTTCACAGCTTGGCTCATCGCCGCAAGGTTGCCTGTTTGACGGTCTTCTACAGATTATACTTCGGGGAGTGTGCTCAAGATTTCCACGACCTCATTCCACCAGCCACCTTCTATCAGCGGACATCTAGACGCACTGCAGGTTACCATCCTTACCTAGTTGCTATCCCACCAATTCGCACTAAGCGTTTCCAAATGTCTTTTGTGATACGCACAGCAAAGGAGTGGAACTCTCTGCCTGCGTCTGTGTTTCCGAACGCATACAACCCCGATCTCTTCAAAGTGAGAGTGAACAGGCTTCTTCTGGGTAAGCTCGCTCCATCGTCGACTTTGTCTCTGTCATCTCTGACCTAGACTAGAGTCAAGAGCAAACCTATCTCAAATAAAAAAAAAGGTAACCGACGTGGCCCTGTCGGGGTAGTCGAAACCTAAATGAGCATGAGGGATGCCGCGTGCACACCGTTGCCACTCTTACAGGTCAATATACTAATAATATCAGGAATAATTTATTTCGAGTCACTTTTTACGCTACCTATTTACTTTATTGGAAAATGCATCTTTTGTTTTTGATTTGTTTCTTTTGTTATTTTAACAGCCAAAACTACTCTGTAAAAAAAAGAAACGCTGTTCTATTGAATGTGATAACTGATAATTTCATCGCCACTCTTCAAAAATATTTTTATTTCGTTGTCATCCACCCTTTCCATTAACTTATTTGCAAATGAGTTAGCATCCTTTGGTAACATCCCGCGGTCACTATAATAATTTTCCACCCTTATTTTCATTCGACAGACAAACAAAAGAGATTGCTTTTCGGCCCGGATCGAGCCCAGAACCCGATTTCTATTATTACTCATCCTTCGCTTACCTGTAGCAGAAGGCGTGGTCATAATTAAGGGTTTGGTACCCATCAAACAGAACGAAAAAATAATCAGTCATCCCATACATCTAATAACTAAAGGTTTGGTACCCATCAAACAGAACGAAAAAATAACTAGCCATCCCATACATTTAATAATTTAGGGTTTGGTACCCATCAAACAGAACGAAAAAATAATCAGCCATCCCATACATTTGGGTCGAGTAGGTATTGAAGTTTTGTATGGGATGCAGTTAATAATTTTTTCTTGATTACGTTATTGGTCCCATGGAGAAATATGTTCAGTTTGATGGTCTAAACGGTCACTACTTTGCATTATCTGACCCCTCTTACAAAGAAGAAGAGGGGAAGAGGAGTCGGGTCCTGCGGGTCAGTGACTGTACCACAACCTTAAAATTGGCATACATTTTATATTACTTTTACTTATAGAGGTATGAGGAACAGGGTGTAAAGTTCACTCATCGTCCATAGAAAAAGGAGGATCCTCCGACCAGATGGGTGTTGTGTCTGGCTGTGGTCTGGTGGTTGTATATATGCTAGTCGCGCGGTAAACTCTGATTGCGTGATGCAGGGTTTTGCGTGACGTCAGTGTGACGCGTTCCATTGTGGCGATTTAGATATGCCGCCACATACTTTTAGTAACTTTTATATTATTGTAGGTAATTATAACGACCTTGCCTAACCCTCTTTGATGTTCACTAATTTATTTGTCACTAACTGTGCCCCGCAACCTCGTTGGCGTGGAAGTCTTCTTCCACGCGTTCGTTTTCACTTAGCGTTCTTTCTGATTTTTTTTTTGCTCGGCTCTTAAGGGTCGCAGCGTTATGTCAAAAAGCATATAACTATCCTCAAGAATTGGGCTGCCAAATGCAAAAAGAATTTTTCTAATCCGACTAGTAGTTCCAGAGATTTGCGCAATATAGCTTAAATTTCATGTGTTTTAATTTTTTGCGCGGAACCCTAATTATTTTTCTTAAATAAAAGTAGCCCAAGTTACTTCTTTTAACATCAGTTGTCTGCCGGTAAAATTCCGTCAAAATAAGTCTTGCCTTTTCGGATATTAGCCATAACAAACAGACAGATAGACAAAAAAAAATTTAATTGTTTTTTTGTTACAAGTTTCATAATAATATACTTTTAGTAAAAAGCTGTTAATTTAACATTACAAACAGACACTTCAATTTTATTTATTTGTAAAGATAGACGTACCTTACAACACTACCATACTATTGGATTAGTGACGTCTCCATTACGAAAGTAAATTGACTTTGAACAAGGGAGTATTTGGGGATGGAAAATTTAAACACTTAGTTTCATCCCTGAGGGCAGAAGGATTAAGTACAAAAGTGCCCAAAGAGGGTTTGATGGAAAATTATAATAGTGTGGTCTGATTGGTTTGGAGTATATGAAGAAACAATTGACGTACGGAACCTCTAAACCTTGTATTACATATTAAAATTTCGGGATATGGTAGGTAGGTACGTTAGCATCAGATAAAGACTCACGATTAACAGGGCCCATTTTCGGGAAAAATCATCGTCTCGCTTTCATGGGAAACACAGTTTTGAAACAGTTCCGCAACATTGTTTTCTGCAACATTAAATATTGCTAGCAACAACGGAGTGCAACTTTCGTTTACTGTGAATAATTAGGAATGTAAATTCACATGTTGCCAACAACACTACAACGTTCCATGTCAACAAAAATATGAACCCGCAACATAAAACATGTTGTTGAAACAATGTTTTGTTCTAAAAATATGGTGTGTTTGCGATGATTGTGTTATATGTAGTTTTTACTTGTTTTACCTAAGTGATAAGACTTCCGTTAGTACCATCTGTGTTGTGCCCTGTTGTTCTTTCTATCAGTGTGCAAGTATATATCTAAATAAATAAAAATTAATGTTTGTATGTTTGTCCTCTATTCTATGCGCTGCCATACCGTTAATTCGACTGCGATAAAACTTTGTCAACTTATTACTAGAACTTTCACGAAGGTTTATAAGCATAAAATAACCGGCCAAGTGCGTGTCGGACCACGTGCAATGAAGGGTTCCGTAGTTAGAATGAGTTTAGCCCAAGAACAAACTTAACATTGTAGTTGAAAAACATGTTCTCCCATACATTTTCACATATCCAAAACTAACCGTTTAGCTGGCACTGACACACTTTTAGCACTTTAAACCTTAATATTTCAGAAACGGAGCCTTAATCGCAATATTTTTGAAATACTTATCCAACAACACCTCACACCATGGGGTAGACGAGAAAAAAAAAACATCCCCACTTTACGCGTAGGGGAGGCACCCTAAAAATATGTTTTTTTCATCATTTTATTTTACCACTTTGTCGGCGTGATTGTATATCCATGCCGTACTATAGCTTTCTAGTACTAAGAGTCTCCAAGCTAAGCTGCGGACGGACAGACATGACGAAACTATAAGCGTTCCTTGTTGACTACGGAACCCTAAAAATATACGGACGAAGTCGCTGGCGGAAGCCAGATCTTAATAATATTATAAATGTGAAAAAAAAGGATACTTTAATTTATCCCAGTAGTCCCCCCTGGGTACTTCTGTGGGATAACTTCTGACCCCTACGCGGGCGAAGCCGCGGGAAAAAGCTAGTAAAGAATATTTTCTACCAATAAAACAGCTAAAGTGAAAAAATTCTCCCATTTTAATATTCGTGATAATCCTGATAGTCATGCAAACCGGTGAGGATAATTTTTTCTTTGAATATGTTCTTCATGAGGTGTCTCTGGCAGTGACTCAATGGTACTTCGATGTACTCTGAAATATAGAAAATTATTTATCTACGGATTAAGACGATATCAGACGCTTACATTTTTGCCTTTCATACAACACCTTTCACTCGAAGGGAAACAACGTCTGGACACAAAATTAATCAAAAGTGAATTTATTAGTGAACCGATCCAACGATGTCGGATTTTGGTACTCTTTCATTCGCCTACCGAATGATCGAAAGATTAAATGTAAGGAGCAAATAAACGAATGAATGTGTCGGTATCGTGTGAACGCGGAATGAAGAAAAAAATAACATTTACTGTCACTCCAGTGAAGTGTCTGATATCAGCTTTACCAATTTCCATGCAGCCGAGCATTTCGGAGATCCTCGAGAAAAAACAAGCAATGAAATCATCCCTTATTTTCAAGATATTTTGTAAAAGTGTGGAAAATTTATTAGACATCTTTCGTTGTATGAATTATATTTGTTGTTTTGATACGTATCAACTCAAGCTATCACGCCCTAAGCTACGTCTACTATTTACTGGACACCCTGTAGAATTCCTTTATAGTTAACATTACGTTATATCTATTAACTGTAATGAGATGGTACATAATTTAAAGCTGAACACCTAGACGTACCAACATCGAGAAATAAAAGCGTTTTCTAGGCCTGCCTCTTCTATCCTCTTAAGTAAATTATAATACCTACAAACGAACCTGACAAGATCGGCCTGGAATTAATGCGCGCACTAACACGATACAAAGAACGAAAATACCTTGTGCGCCTAATATTACGCATAAACTTAAATATATAGTACAAAAGAAAAAATAAAACCAATGGGGTAAATATGCATCACATCCGCGCAAAACGGCAATCGGTCAGCATAATGCTGCTGTGCGAAACAGAGCCACAGCGCTAACTTTCAGCAACAGCCGGCGTATTTTATTTTTTTATTTTATTTTATTTTAATAAGTACAGAGACAGACTGACAAATTAAGACAATTCAGCACAGATATGACAACATACAGTATATAAATCTGAAGTCCAATTATCACTGTACACAGCGTTCAACATTTAATATGCTTCTTTAGTGACAGTATGATACGATATGATACCGGATACGATCGGACTGTCCAGTTCACGAATTTGTATCTTGGTACATAATAGTGATCCTTCCGGCCGTACTAATCGGATCAACAGCCAAACATGATCCGTTTTTTTTTTCAAATCAGACAATCGTAAGGTAGAAATGCATGTGCATTATGAAAAAAAAAAACTGTAGTTTACATTACCATTAAATTCATCACCCCTGCAATTGAGCATGTCTAAGTAGCAACCGTTGTTGAAAGCCTTGTAGAAGTAAGCCTTCATCTTGGACATCCCACAGACTGGCCTGTAGTGCTTCGGGCAGAACAATGGGCATGATTCACCGTACATCCTTCTAAGGCTGGTTTTATATTGTTTTATGCAGAATTTAAGGGGAGTTTTTTTGAGTTCTGTAGAAAAAAATTGTATTTTATTTTCATCTAAGAACCACAATCTTGTGGGAAGCACTATACCAAAATATATACATATTTTTTTTAATATTATTATTATTTCTATGCTTTTCGCATATCTCGAGACCATAGGGTCCCGGACCTTTGGTAGGCATACGAGGGGCCGAAGCCAACTTGCAGAGGTAGACAAATTTAAGTGTTTAGGAATATTTTCCAAAACACATACATCTAGTTTCACAAAGACAAACATTAATTCCCCAGTACGTAATGAATCATTGACGCTAATTTAATTTAATGATGTTGCACAAAACAACTTGAGCATAAGTTAATGTTCCAATACTTATAGTCGTCTTTAAACAATGTCGCTAGTAGTATTGAGTGACAAGAATGAACATGGGTAACTCGATGAAAAAAATAACTAGTTTGATATGTTGACAGTTGGTTGTATTCCATGTGGTCCGAGTTATTTAGTTTGCATTGTTTTTACTGTGATTTATAATTATTGTTGTGGTACAAAACACGAAAGAAGAGACTAGTCAAAACTTACCTACCTATACAATATTATCATATAGCCTAGGAAAATACAAACATTGAACATTGGAACATGTCGTCTGCGAAAAAAATCCTTATCCTGGAATTATTTTTATTTAGGCGTTAAATTACTGTGTGAAAAGTCCATTGCGATAGTAATACATTAGTATAAAAAATAAATATTTTTAGGCCTCTTTTTTTTAGATAAAAATCGTAGGCATGTCGCATGGATTTTGAATTATCACAACAGTTTATGTAATTATAGTAAGTAGGTCTTTTATTTTCCCTGTTCATCGTTATGGTCTTCTGCTTCTCTTATTACTTCTTATTTTTCATTATTTTCGAAACTCTTTCATCTCTGTAAATATCTAGTAATGACAGTAGAAACTACTGTTATTGGGTATATTTCAGTATCGTTTATTTCCTGTTCTTGTGTATTGTAAGTATTCAACGTAAGTCGTAGGACACTTCTTAAAACATGACTGACACACCAAAAAATATAACCATGCGTATTAAACGGCTTCCTTGAGCATAAAACATATTTTTATTTGCATACATTAGTACATTCAATACAGGAGTATGCGCTTTTCTCGAATTTTCTCAGCCTTATTTCTCGAGAACTATTGATCCTAAATGAATCTTACTTTTTGTGCGGAATTTGAAAAGGAATAAAATTGCTGAAGCATCAGTTGACGTATACCCAACACTTTTAGAGATTTTTGAAAAGAAATGGTTTCGGGACCTTTGCCAGCAATTTTTTTTTTGCACTTGATTTCTTTATGAACTTTTCACACAACATTCTCTACGCTATGCAATCCTGCAATTTTATAAAAATCTTCGGCAATTCTTCTGAATTCTTCCCTCTCTGGCATTAGAATAAAGTCAGGTGCTAATCTAGCAAACTTCAGAGTTACCTTTTGCACTAGTCGACAAATCGATTTGTGGACATTGGTCAAATTACTTAATACCTGCTGAAAAGATCCTGTGGCAAAAAATCTCAGGCACAGTAGTTGGGTTTTACCATTAATGGCCTTATTTCTATGGGTAATTGGCTCCACATCAAGCTGGTCACATATTTGAATAGCTGCTTCTTTTGAAATCGGATACGAAAATCTTCTCCATCGTATTTTGAGAATACATATATCTTCTCTGTTTGGGATATGACGGCGACAACGGGGAACATATTCTTCTGTTCAGACAATGATGACAGCCTCGAGAAATACATGTATAATCCAGGATTGGCAAACTTATTACTACTGCTTTGTAAATAAAAACTGTAAATTCGTACACAAGACAATAAAATAACTACGAACTGCAATATTAATATTGGGCTAATGGACGTTTGTTGACCTATAAAAATTTAACGCCCGAAATGTCAATTTTAAGGTCCTGTCGCTAATGCCGCTTTGTGCAACAAAAAATGTGACAGATTGCCTCGTTTGACACTTCCATTATTTAAAATTAAAGAAGCATTAAAATCGAGTCTAACGTTGCTTTCTGCAACAAGTTAATGGAAGATTAGTATTTAATGACAGTTTTAAAAGTTAAAGTTCTTTTCTGCACCTGGCTGTGAGCCTATTTTACAATTCGGTTTTAGCTACACAACGAGATCAGGGTTTCTATGTGTGATGGCGAGCCGTTCACAGATCTTAAAACAACGATGACTGTTACATTATAATGCATGATGATGAATCATTTTTAGGTGCATATCGGCTCGGGCATTTATCTTTTTGTTAAGGAATTGGATAAGTCTAGGAAAATTACGTCGCGTAATTCGGTGCAATAATGTACGATAGCGCTACAAGGTGGTTTAGCACTTGGCCAAATTCGGAACTAATGCCGCCATCATGTCTTTTTAATACATTTTAAGTGACATTCACAAAACTAGTCTGACAACCGGTCTTACCAAGGGGTATAGTATTACTTAGTAACTGGGTTGTGGAGAACAGATAGACAGTCGATCCATGTAAAACACTGGTATTCAGCTGCATCCGGTTAGACTGGAAGCCGACTCCAAAATAGTTGGGAAAAAGCTAGGCAGATGATGATGATGATTTCAGAAACCAATTGCACAAATGTTTGCCAATAGCGCCTCCTGTCAACGTCATTCGAGCGCCAAAAGATTCTTGTAGCGGTGTGACGTATTCGATTGTAATGACACACCATGTTGAAAACTATATACGCGTCTTAATTCTGAACACTGCTAAAGTCCGTCTCACGAAAGAAGTCTCGCAGACGCGGCGCCACAGGCATGCGAAGGAATCATAAATCTTTATCTCAATATTATAATCACAGGCACTGGTTAGTAAAATGCACAACCCTAGTTAGAGAAAGGTGTCTGAGGTAGGAGGGTTGTTGTAGACATGTTGCTAACTATACATTATATTAATAATTAGTTCCACTTATTGCCGCGGGACTTCTTTCGTGAGACGGGCTCTTTTTTTTTTGGGTGGGAAATCATCAAATGACTTCTCCCGCTCTGGGCGGAGCGAGAGGGCGTGTCAGACTTTTACTGACTAAAATCCACCCGTGTTCCTTCAGTTGCCTGTGCCGGGGCCACGGCAACTCTTTCGAACATCCCACGACGTCAATTAGTGCTGACATCTCTTTGAGGCGCGCGTGGAACACAAGGCGCGCGTGGGACACAAGGTGCGCGTAGAACACAAGGCGCCGTCGACCCGGGTCTGGTCCTTACCGGACGGCGAGCTACCCATTGCTCGCCGTCCGCAAGCCCGCACCTACGGTGGCCGGGTGCCTTACCCTTACGCGTTCCGCCTCCTCCTTCGCGAGCATTACGGCTTCGCAGGAGGTGACGGCTTCCCATGTACTCTCGCTCCGTACCATGGCCAGGACCAGGGCCGGACACAAGAGATCGCCGCCGCCGGTGAGACGGGCTCTATAAGGATCTTTTGGCGCTCTGATGACGTTGACAGGAGGGCAATGCTGGTAAACATTTATGCAATTGTTTTTTGAATTGTATTGGAAAAACAAGATGACGGTGATGGTAGTTCTGATTTTGATCACGCGCCAAAAGATTCTTGTACGGCTGTAGCTCTGACTGACTGCAAGTAAGTGACTTGATCACTGTTCCCAAAGCCAGAGGATTCTTTTAATAAAACATATTTAGAAATTGTATAAAGGATGTATGTTTTTACGTCTGATAGGATTAATAAAATACTCGGTACTCCCTTTCTTCTCCTAAAATTGTTTGTCCGAAAATCATTATCCATAACACGTTTGCTATAAACTTCAGTAACCATAATGTTCAAAATCCCGAAATTTTGTTTAACATAATTATCTTTAGTTCTAAAAGTATTCTGTCATAATATCGAGTACTATAATAATTGAATTCCCTAATTTTACATGACCTAAAGTCATATGCCCTAAGTATTGTGTTAAATAATGTGTATTATTCCGAATGTTCATTTATAATATTTTTTTTAGTCCTAAAACATTAGCTAAAAATTAGGTTCGCAGAAACGAATCGCTGTAAATCCGACTCCACGCAGTCTTGTTTGCTCTACCCTTAGAGTGTAATTTAAAATCGCGTAGGCGCGGAGGGGCGAGGCGGCCCGCGAGTTGAGGAGCAGGTGGTTGTAACACTCGCCGTCGCGGCTGAGGCTGGCCGGCGAAGCCGGCCAGCAAGCCGAAGCTGCGGTGGTGAGCGTTAAACCCATCTGCGACGATAAACTCGCGTGGGACCGCCGGAGCCCCGCAGCGCCGGAGCCGTGACAGAAACCATGCCTGCTGCATGTTGCATGCTTGCTTGCATGCTTGCTTGCATGCTTGCATGCATGCTTGCTTGCATGCTTGCTTGCATGCTGCATGTTTGCTTGCATGCTGCATGTTTGCTTGCATGCTGCATGCTGCGTGCTTGCTTGCATGTTGCAACGATTTTATGTCTTTTGTATATTATTGATTGTAATATTTATGACAAACTGATTTAGGACATATTATATTTAGGGATTTCAATTTTATGGCATGTGATATTATGTGATATTAAGTTCGGGTAAGTTGTCATTCGGACAAATGATGATTAGGACAAAAAAAGTTATGGCACTTTAAATTATGGATAAAAAAGTTAGGTGACACAATAGAGAACCAAAATACTCACCAATACTATTACAAATGCTGTAAGTCTTAAAGGTACATTCTGAGGCGAACATAATATATTTTTTTTCTTTTTCATCCAAACCACACGTCATCCGTCCCTCTTGCGGGCAATCATCATACTTGCACTTCTCGCACATTGCTACACTTAACAATGCTAAAAAAACGCATAAGTTTAAATTATTTGGGTATTTAAATTAATACTGAACTATTTGATGTCCACGGTCACGTCTGTGAATAGCGTGGTATCCACGTCATCTAATTTAAAAATATCTGTCAATGTACGAAACGCCCATCAAGGATAGCTTGATTTGTTAACAGCTCTCTATAAATCAATGGATTATTTATTTTAAAGAAAATATAACAAGAAATTAAGTAATTATGTTGGCCCTGTTACAAAACAAGAGTTAGCCATTTTTGAATTTCAAACTTTATTCCGACAACGTTAATGATGGATCGCCCGATGACGAGCCCTGCTGGAAGCTCTTTCAGAAGGACGGGTTTGCGTTCTGCCGGATGACTGCCGCAAGTCCTGCTAGCAGTATGCAATTTACATGAAATTTTGTCCATTCCTTCCAGCACTACGGAGACCTCAATTTGGAACTTGCGCTTGTCAGATGTTATAAACATCACACACTACATCACACATACATCATTCACTATAATTATAATTTCCTCCAAGGACGTCCTCTTTCGGCGGTTCGACTACACTTATGGTGGCTAAAACCCGCATTGTTTATTATTTATTTAATACTTCATGTAATAAAAAAATATATATAAAAAGTTAACCAGTCAGGCCAGCGTCTCTCTTTGGTGTCAAAACCAATTTAATGATAAGTACCTATTATTTTTTTAAAATCAATCTAGCTGTTTGTGCTAAAATAATTGAACAAATAATAATTTTCATTTAGCTGTCATTTTTACTGGCAGATTTTTTATTGGTGTCCTGATAAAAAATACTCCGTATTTAATAGACTATTTAAATATGTCTCGGGTGGACATTTAGAACACTTTGCCCATTGTCTTTTATTCCTTAGATAAAAGATATTTGATTTACCTAGCAATGACATTTAAGCCTCTTAGCCCTCCTGCTCTTTAAGATATGCAAACCAACGTTGTTAAAATAACAACTTACGGACACAATAGCAGTGAATACAATTTAGTTCTAAATGAGAAAGCACGAGATTCATCGTTTTACATTATTTACTTCAGCCACAGGGTTGATTCGCACGGGTTGTGCGGTAGACAATGCAAAATGTCACATCGCGAAAGGACATTGAGAAAGTCTGGGCACTGCATTGTTTTCATTAATTCTGTGCTTGCTTACATATGTATTTTATTAATGTCAACCATATGTTTGGATTTGAGCTCTAAGTAAAGGCCGGTTTTACGCTCAATATTACTTGCACAAATATCTTTGGCACAAACTATTTGCACTAAAGTCACTATCGTGTGGTATGGATGCAACACATTGCACCATCTATTTTGCCCAAAATCTTACACAAACCGTGTAAAAGATTAGGCAAAAGTTTAAAATTGCACATAGACATGGGTTTTATAGGGGGAAAGAAATCAGTAGGTAGCTAAACGTTTTCATCATTATTAATTTTAATAATAATATTCTTTAAAAGCACTAATGTATGCAACAAAAGTGCATTATCCTAAATTGTTATTTTTATGATATCAAAATTGATGAATTATTCCTGTTATACAGGATATTTCTAGCATGGAGTCATTGATTTATATTTGAGCCCTTGACTTAAGTCACCTCTGTGTACGAGTACATCTACAGTGTGTTAGGTTAAGCGAGGGATATACTTTACCTTTTGCAACGGGACCAACTCAAAAATATGACAAAAAAATCAGCTGTTCCCTACACTTTGTCGAGTTATGGGAACATAAAATGTATGGAGCAACTGATTTCATTCCGGGATTTCAGGGTTGCTCCCATAGTAAATGTTGTTCATTTTCATGAGTACTACACTCTCTTGAAGTATGTCCATCGTTTTACCTAACACACTGAACTATAATGTCAAATAAGAAATACATAATACACTCAACGGCAGTAGGTGTATGTGGACTTTAACGCGAATTTGTATAAATCTCTGGTCCTCGTACTGGTCTCTAGGTACATTAGTCATGTTCCTTTATCTTTCGTCTGCCGATTTGTTTGCTAAAATTGCCACCTCATTACACTTGGAGCCTGGAGTCCCTGACAGGTCTCAAGAGGTGAGAAATTAGTTTTTTGACTCAGTAATTATGAAGAGGTGGTCTTCGCGGGCGCTGGTGCACCACATTCTGCCAATTTTTGGTTGCTGCTTGTCAAAACGAGTCCCGTGATTCCTTTTTATAACAAATCTTCAGTTCGTCCTCCGACGATTAACAAGCAGGACCAAGCAGCCTACGTAGCGCTATGTGGAGTGTATTGTTTTTTTTCTGAAATTGGCATAACCAACTCATCAAAGGCCGTAAAAAAAATGTAATAGCTTGAAAGCAAAAAAAAAATTTTGCAAGGTAATACCTACATTCTTGGGGAACCAGCTTTGGCATAATTTTTCACACAAGTCAATTTTAAACTAACCTAATACGTGTACAGTCACGAGCACTAATATGTATACACTTAGCACAATTCTTCTTAGCAGATATTAGTGCTCGTGACTGTACATATTATGTAATATACTAATATTTTAGTGTTATTTTGTATATTGTAATTAACACATTCTTTTCAGCAAACGAGTAAACTTATCATACCCCTTTTTATACTAAAACGCGGGAGACGAGTTTATGGAGACGTCTTTTTAAAGTAAAATACTGAAAGTTTCATTGAAAAATATCAAATGAATATTTTACGGAAAGTCTAATTTTTGCGCGAAAATTACACCCACGCTACGCCGCGATTTGGCGGGAAAATTCTCGACTACATAGTGTTAAGATTTAAAACTAAAAATTAATAAAGAGACTTTCACCTAATGTGAAATTATTCACTGAAACCAACTAGAAAAGTTACTTGGCGTCTGATAACAATAAACAATTACAAAGAAAGGTACACAGACCACAAAATGCACTCACCTCAGACCCTGTCTCAACATCTCTACCTACAACACCAGCTACATCCACTTTTGACCCGTTTTGGAAAACTCTTTCAAAATTCAAAAACTCTGTTCCTGTTTTAAAGCGAGTTCCTCGCGGTGCTAGACCCCTAGTGGCACAACACTTAGCAGATTGCGTTCGTCTTGCTGCCCGGGAGAACTCGCAAAGTGCTTGGGAACAGCTGCTCACCATCCCTTACAGAATTCTACATGTACAAAAGAATTTGGTAACCAAAAAAACATTAACTGCACAAATTAAAGAAAACTCTAATATTTCGGCTCATACTTTAGATTCCAAATTACAAACACAGAGATATACCTCTTCAAGAGGTATATCCCATCTGGTAGAATCTAAGTTAGGGGAAGGTGAAATTAGCGGAGCAGCCAGGATTCTTTTCAGTAGTGATGTGGTGGCACCATGTTCTCCAGAAACGCTCGCAGCTCTGGAGAGCAAAAACCCTGCCCCAGCGGATGGCCTTTCTTTTCCCGACCCCCCTGATCCGGATAATCACTCCCTCACCGTTACAGGTCGAGAGTTGGTCACAGCCGTTTGCTCCTTCCGGAGCGGCTCCGCTGGCGGCCTCGACTGCCTGAGTCCTCAACACCTTAAGGACCTTATCAGTCCAGGCGCCGGGGCAGCTGGTGAGTTACTCTTGAAGGAGCTTACGGCTCTGATCAACCTTATGCTCTCCGGCAAGGTGAACGAGGCCGTCATCGACGTTCTGTACGGGGCGAACCTATGCGCCCTGTGTAAGAAGGATGGCGGCATTCGTCCCATTGCCGTGGGAACTACTTACCGACGTATGGCAGCCAAGGTTTGTTGTAAATTTTATGGTGAGGTGGTTTCGGAAAAATTTCAGCCCCTGCAGCTAGGTTACGGCTCCAAAGGGGGCTGTGAGGCTGCCGTGCACGCCCTGTCGACCTACCTAAATTCTGGCAAAGGAGAGGTCATCTTGAAGGTTGACATACGGAATGCCTTCAATTCTGTTAATAGGGACACCTTGCTGGCAGAAACTAAAAAAGAAATACCCCAAATTTATAGTTTCCTTTGGCAATTTTACAGGCACCCTTCAAAATTACTATATCGGGACAACCTTCTGAAATCTGCTGTTGGCTGTCAACAAGGTGATCCCCTCGGGCCAGTGATTTTTAGTTTAGCCATTCACCCAATTATTCGACAGCTAAATTCCAAATTTAACGTTTGGTATCTTGATGATGGAACCTTGGGTGGCGATGTAGAAACTGTTTTAAATGACCTTCAATTCTTAAAAAATGAATTTCATTCCATTGGCCTTGATCTCAACCTTTCGAAATGTGAACTATTCTTAGCAGACAGTACTGACAGACATTTGACACTTCACAAATTTAACGCAATAGCCCCAGATATCAAAATTATTGATAAAAGCTCTCTCCGCCTCCTTGGTTCCCCAATCTTTGAAAATTCCTTTCCCGTTTTTATTGAGGAAAAAATACAAAATTTTAATGACGTTTCGGAAAGATTGTTCCAAATTAACATGCATTCGGCCATAACCTTAATTAGTTACTGCTGTTTCGGCCCTAAATTAACATATTTCCTTCGCGCTTCCCATTTATGGAAGCACACTCATCTTTTAGACAAAATGGACCAAATTATCCGGCGGCATACATTAACTTCGATCTTAAATGTGGCCATGGATGACCGAGCCTGGGCACAAGCTACTCTTCCCATACGTATGGGAGGCCTCGGCGTCCGCAAAATTTCTAGTATCAGTTTACCGGCTTTTATATCCTCGATCCACGGCACTGAGAATTTAATCAGGAAAATCCTAGCCTCGACACTGATTAATTTTGATGTGCCGTGCTTCACCGAGGCTATGGATGCCTGGAGACTCGCTTGCCCGAATTCAGATCCACCCGACAATCCATCTTTCCAGAGACGGTGGGATGAGCCGCTTTGTAGATCATCATCATCTGCCTAGCCTTTTCCCAACTATGTTGGGGTCGGCTTCCAGTCTAACCGGATGCAGCTGAATACCAGTATTTTACATGGAGCGACTGCCTATCTGACCTCCACAACCCAGTTACTGGGTAATACGATACCCCTTGGTAAGACTGGTTGTCAGACTTTCGGGCTTCTGACGACCCGTAACGACTGTCAAAGATACACGAATGACAGCCGGGACCAACGGCCTAACGTGCTTTCCGAGGCACGAAGGGGTCTTGATATGTAAAGATGGTCACCCATCCACGGACCAACCGCGGCAAGCGTAGCTTAACCTGACCGATCGACCCGTGCGGCTGTTATTTCTTAGCCACAAGCCCCTCCGCTTTGTAGAGTAGTACAGCTTTGTAGAGTAGTACAGAAAAATTTACTTGACACGTCTGCTACTACTGCGGAGCGTGCGCGCCTGCTGGCTGTGGGTAAGTGGGAGTCGGGTCTGTGGCTTCATGCACTACCGTCGTCGAGCATAGGCACTTTGTTTGACGACACTACTTTCCGCCTCGCTGCTTCTCTGCGACTAGGAGCCCCTTGTTGCTCTCCTCATCGCTGTCACTGTGGCGAAGTTGTCAACAGCCTCGGACACCACGGCCTGTCTTGCAGCCGAAGTGCGGGTCGCATAGCGCGGCACGCGAACATTAATGACATCATCCGACGGGTTCTTGTCACCGTCGGCGTCCCAGCTGTATTAGAACCCAATGGCTTGGCACGCGACGATGGCAAGAGACCGGACGGCATGTCTTTATTTCCATGGAAGGTGGGTAGGCCTTTAGTGTGGGACGCAACTTGTGTCGACACTCTTGCGCCATCCCATCTTCCCGGCTCGGCGTGCTGTGCTGGCGCTGCTGCTGCGGCTGCGGAAAACCTCAAGCGGCGAAAGTATAATAACCTTATCGGTAATTATATTTTCGAGCCGTTTGGGGTTGAAACCCTCGGGCCGTGGGGTCCGAGCGCTCATGGTTTGTTTAACGAAATCTCCAAACGGCTAGTCGACACTTCCCGTGACCCAAGGGCCGGCTTTTACCTTGGCCAGAGGCTAAGCATTGCCATACAACGTGGCAATTCCGCCAGTCTCTTGGGTACATTAACAGTCGACAGCGATGTGGAGGAATTTTTCGACGCCATATTTTAGTTTGTGAATAGTTTTAGTTAAATTACAAAGAATATGTTTACTTTGTTCGTAAATTCGCGTTTAGTGCTTGGGCCACATTTACTGCCGGTGAGTGTATGTATATATTAATATTACTCAATCAACCAAAGCTACCGAAGAACCATGTTAAGAAGATAGAGTAGGCGAAAAAAAAGAATGGCGTTGTTAACATACGACCTTGTTGGTAATTAAAAAATAAAAAGAGAAAATAAATTATAAAGTAATTCTATACAGGCCTTACAATGCAACATGACGAGTATGAGTAGCAAATACTCCATTTTCTGACCAACAGTAGGTTTACTGTAAGGCAATCAATAAACTGAAACGGTTTGACTCCACAATCTTACGTCTAAAAACTAATTCCGATTAAAATTCAATTACGATTAAGAATTATACTTCCTACGACACACACGCAGGCACACGCACACGCTTCACATGTCAATTATTTTAATATAGGTATGGAACCGGCTACATCTGCCGCATGTCATATCAGAATTGGGCGAAAGAAGCCACTAATTAGGTTTCGAACATTAGGAACCGGCGACGTGGTAGGCCCAGAAGGAAACGGGTTGACGGGTTAGACTCCTACCTTGGGAATTGGGCTCTACATAAGAGAGGGAAACATGGAAAGACGGAAGGGAGGGCTTTAAAAAAAATTAAGGACTCATATGTCATAATTTCGCGCCTGTAATCCCCGAAGGGTCCAGAGGTGTACCTATGGTACACCCACATTTCGCCAGTTATGTTTAAGTCCCATGTAATAGGGGGCGAGCCTATTGCCCATCAATCGAAGACAAATCCAGACTCCAGGCTGCTACTGAGAAATTCCAGATGGAAAAATCCAATAGCACTTTGTCCTATCTGGGAATTGAAACCAGGACCTCATGACCAGCAGCAGCACTTGCGACCACTAGACCAATGAGGCAGTGATTGATTTAATCAACATTCACTTTTTTTCAACAACATTCATTCAATCAACAATCAACATTCACATACATCTTCGAAATTGTCTTCATTGTGAAGATACCAAAAAGTCAGTCGCTCAGCGAGCTATAGAACGAGCTATGCTTGGGATCTCTCTGAGGGATAGAATCTGAAACGAGGTGATCCGGCGGAGAACCAAAGTTGTCGACATAGCTCACAGAATAAGCAAGCTGAAGTGAAAATAGGCCGGCCATATTAGTCGTAGAACACATGATCATTGAGGCAGACGTGTTCTTGAGTGGAGACCGCGAATCGGCAAACGTAATATAGAGGACGCCCTCCGGCTCGGTGGAGCGACGATCTTCGCAGGGTGGCTGGTAGCAGCTGGATGAAAGTTGCCGAGAATGGAGTTGAATGGCGTGCAATTGGAGAGGCCATGTCCGGCAGTGGACTGGTAGGCTGATGACGATGATGATGGTGAACATTCACAGACATCTTCGAAATTGTCTTTATTATGAAGATACCAAAAAGTCCTTGAGATTCTTATAAAGGGTGTCTCAGTAAGAGTGCACTTTTTCGTTTTAAAATAAAAACAAGTATTTTATGATAGAGTTGTAATATTTTTATTGTATTGTAAAGAAGACATGTTCCGATTAAGTATGGAATAAAATATCCGGCAAATGACCCCCACGGCTCCGATGACAGGCCATTACTCTTTTCATGAAATTTTCCATGACTTTTGCACAGAGATGTGGCTGTATCTCACCGATGACGCGTTGGATTTCCGATTTGAGCTCAGGAATTGTTTCACAAAACCCCAAAGAAAAAAATCGCACGGCGTTAAATCGCACGATCTTGGTGGCCAGTTGACATCAGAATTTCGTGAGATAATGTGTTCTGGAAATCGTTGCTGCAATAAGTCGATCGTTTCATGCGCGGTGTGGCAGGTTGCGCCGTCCTGCTGAAACCACATGTTGTCCAGATTCATGCCGTCCAGTTGAGCCTACAAGAAGTCCGTTATCATATTCCTGTAACGAATGCCGTTCACCGTTGTAATGAGTTTTCACAATTATAACGCGTTGTTCTTTCGAAAAGCGCTCCATTTTTAATAATCGGAATAAACAGAGGTGACAGCTGTCAAATTTCAGAGTTGCCACTTGCATGAAAAAAAAATCCAATTTTAAAAAGTGCACTCTTACTGAGACACCCTTTACGAGTCCAACAGGTGTCCTAATTGTTATTGCAATAATTCCTTGTGTCTATGTCACTACATAGACAATTTCATTATTAATTGTGATTACGTCATTAAGATCTAGTACGCAGGATTCCCTTACTATGTGATGAGGATAATCTTGATAGTACATTTCCTGAAACCGATGTCAACGAGTTTTTAATCTAGTACCTGGTGTGCCAAAATAATTAATATCATTAGATACTTCATTATTTTAAGTCATTTATTTATTTGTAATTATTGGTGTCTCTTTAATAACTTGACAAGATACACATTAAGTAGCAATAAACCTCATAAACTTTCTTTCATCTCCATAGAACTATTAGCATCCATTTAGATCTCAATTCTTCGGACTATCCTGTACTTCCTTGGTACCCAACTTGACCCCCTTTTCGGATTTATGTTTTTGGTGAGATTTTTATGTTGAGACTGCCGCGTTGTCGCGAGCGAGCGTTGTTGCTCTAGTGGCCGTAAGCGCTACAGCTGAATATGAGGTGCTGGGTTCGATTCCTAGGTCAAGCAAAGTGTTATTGGGTTTTTGCCTCAGGAATTTCAATAGCAATCCGGAGTCTGGATTTGTGCCTGGATGGTGGCAATAGTCTTGTCCCCTATTACATGGGACTTAAACATAACTGGCGAAATGTGGGTGTACTACAGGTACGTAAACCTTTGGGAAGGACAGACGTGATGTAGGTAGAACCACTGATGTACGGTTGACACCACATAAACGTTTGACCATTAAATATTAATTAATACAGAATAGTAGTTAAGGAAACTCGAAATACAAATCAGTGGTTATTAAAACACGTTTATAATAGTGTGACACGGTGTTTTAATACATATGTGGATATTCGTACACTGTTTTTTCTAAACTCATGCAATTTCATCACAGTCTGCTTTTTTGGGCTTTTAATTTTGTTACTTTCTTCGATTTTGTTAAAACTCTCACGAAAACAAATGCCGAAAAAATTCTTGACAGCTCTTGATAAAACTTGCGTATTTGACATGAAAAATATTTAAATAGGTGAACTCTGCCACATACCGTTTACAGATGTTATTTTAACTCTGACAGCTCTGAAAGCAGCAACCCAATAACAACTTTATTTCAACGGACATAAAGATCACTGTGACTTTGACAGGCTTGTCAATGGTAGCAACCCAAAAGCAACCTTATTGCATCGACAACAAAGATCACCGTGATTTTAACAACGATGCAAAATGGTAAAATTACTGTGAACGGTCTGCAAGCACATGTAGGCCGCACATCAGTGGTAACTTTCTTGATCTTTGTATTATGCTCTAAACGGGTGACTGGTCGTCTTACTGACCATAGTTTTGTTATTGTTATTAGTTATTAACTGCTTATTTATTTTACTTCGGTGGTCCTAGTTTATTATTTATGACTTCGAGTTACAGCTATATATAGCTATGTCGCGGGATGTTCGAAAGAGTTACCGTGGCCCCGGCACAGGCAACTCCTGAAGGAGCACGGGTGGGTTTTAGTCAGTAAAAGTCTGACACGCCCCCCCGCTCCGCTCCGAGCGGGAGAAGTCATTTGATGATTTCCCACCAAAAAAAGAAAAAAAGCTATATTAATAGCTATACGTAAGTGGGCACGCCCTTTATGTCTGGAGGCTTTTATTTTGGTATAAAGTTCTGTTTACGTTTATAGTTTTTAATTTTTATTTCTGCTTGAGTATAGTTTTCGACGTTTTTTTTTTAGTATATCGGCGTGTGCTAGCTGACATAATGGCAAATGATTTTATTTAATATTTTTATGTTGCGTAAAAATTATTTTGCATATTGTATAAAATCAAGTTTGTCTAACCGAACAGATAGCTGTGCTGCTGGGGAGTATGTTGCGTCACTTTTTCTTCCCAGCTAAAGCACTTTGAAGTGGTGAAGGTCGTGCGTTTTGGGGGACTGTCTCATGTAATTTTGACTTTCGAAAAGTGCTGATTCTCAGCCTAGTATGAATAAATGACGTTTGATTTTGATTTTTTTACGGGGGTTGTACGGCCCCTGCCTAAGATACCCAACTCCTCTCTTCCTAGTCACTTTCGTCCAATTTCCAGTATTCATAAACAATTCTCCCACTTTATTCACCACAACTCCCTCGTCAGTCCTTTTCAATCCGGTTTCAGGCCCGGGCACAGTACTGTTTCAGCTCTCTTTCAAGTGACTGACGATATGAGGTGGGGAATGGAAGACACTAAAGTTACAGTCCTAGTGTTAATTGACTTCTCCAATGCTTTCAATACCGTAAGTAACGAAGTCCTTTTATCCATCCTTTCCTATCTCATGGTTTCTTCGGAGGTATTGGAATGGTCTTCCTCTTATCTTCGCGGGCGTCAGCAGTCTGTCCATGCTGGAGACTCTTCGTCGAGTTGGTGTGATCTTGCAGCTGGCGTCCCTCAAGGCGGTATATTATCTCCTTTTTTTGTTTTCCATTTTTATTAATCTCATTACCACCGTGCTTCGGACTGCGTATCATCTTTATGCCGACGATTTGCAGCTTTACAGCCAGGCAAGTGCTGATAACATTTCCGATGCGATTGTGGAGCTAAACCGGGATTTAGGTGTGGTCAAGGACTGGTCTGATCGATTTGGGGTGGCGGTTAACCCTACCAAGTGTCAGGCTATCGTAATAGGGAGTCCCTACAGCATATGAAAGCTGAATGGCTTAACTGTGCCACCTGTAATTTTTGATAACTCCGTCATTCCATTTAGCTCCGATGTTAAGGATCTTGGTCTGCATGTCGACACCTGTCTTGACTGGCGAAAGCAGGTCACGACTGTTAGCAAAAAAGTCACCGGAACGTTGCGATCGCTCTTCTTAAATCTTCTCCCATCACACATAAAGGCTATGCTTGTACAGTCCCTAATCTTTCCCATAATTGACTATGGTGATGTGTGTTACTATGACCTGAATGCAGATCTCCTCAATAAACTTGACCGCCTTCTCAATAATTGCATGCGATTCGTTTTCAATCTTCGTAAGTATGACCATGTATCTGCGCACCAATTGCGTTTAAAATGGTTACCCATTCATCAGCGCAGAGAGGTGAGGGCTCTATGTTATTTTCTATTCTCAACAAACCCACTTCTCCTTCTTACCTGACTTCCCATAGTCAGCATTTATGCTCTGCCCACAGTAAAAATCTTCGTTCCACTAACAGTCGTCTTCTACGATGTCCTTCTCACCGCTCTGGTTTCATTCACTCTTCTTTATTTGTTCAGGCAGTCTTTCTTTGGAATTCGCTCCCTCTAAACATCAGGACGGTAACAAATCGGTTGTCATTTAAAGTCAAGACACGTGAGCATATACGTAAGAAGTTGGCAGAAACATCCCAGCGCTGACTTGTGGATTTGTTTTCTCCTCTTTTGATCGTTATTTCTCCTGACGAAGTTTATTCCGTTTATAAGTATGTATGTATATATCTATGTATTTATTCTAATATTTTATAGTTATTTTCGTGTTATCTATCCCTTATGTTGCATCTGCCATGTTTTCTCTCTGCATCACCGTAAGGTTGACTGGTAGAAAATGCCTCAGGCATTAAGTCCGCCTTTGTACGGTATTCTTTTTACTTGTGCATAAAGTTTTAATAAATACATTTTAAATCTTGAGCTGGCCTAGCGTTGTATGGAATTTCAATAGCGAAGCCAGCTTATAAGAGTAGGGGAAGACCAAAGAAACAATTTCATGGACTGTGTGAAAGATGATATGGCTGGAAGGGAGGTGACAACCGAGATGCCGACTAAAAGAGAAGTATGGAAGAAAAAGACATGTTGCGCCGAATTGGGAATCGGGCAGAATAATGTTGAAGAGGCCAGCTTATACTGGTTTTGTTACCTTGATGTGCGGCTTACCGATTGATTTATTTAATTGGCACATTTTGAAATTAATTAATTAATCAAAATATTTACAATACACCTTGACGGATCCCCCTTAAATGTAATGTATTCCACTAAAAGGACCCTGCATATAATTCGGATTAACAAGGCTTGAAAAATGGCTAGTAGATCGTCGAACTCCATAAGTTCTGAGTTTGGCTACACGATGACTGACACTCAAATCTGTGTGGTTTCTTCTTTAAAGAAACCACCTCACAAGACATAGGTACAAGACATACAGGAATGATGTTTAAATTTTTTTTGTCCGTCAGGTAGATATTTAAAAAAATATTGGACACTTATTTTTTCTTATCTTATGCAATCAAAAGATTACGGCGATACATTGAGTTCAAATGTGGCATGACGTCACGTCTTGCTAGATTTTATACTGAGTTGCGTAGCGAGCTCCCACTTCCCAACTTTAATGCGTTTTATCTAAGTATGTTTTTATTAATATGATAAAGCAAAAAATACGTGTCTAATATGCTTTTATTTTGCTGACTGACGGACTAAATAGATTTTTTTTTAATCCAGGTATCGTCCTTATTGGAAAGACTTTAATAGACTTTGATCTCAGGAAACACCGAAATCATCTAGCTTAAAAAATAGTTTACGTGTAAAACTGCTGACTAAATAAATATTATTTATCATTTGATTATAGCGAATTCGAAGCGAAGTTTTTGGGGGATTGCCTTTATTGCCTTTATTGATAGTAATGTAGGCAAACAAGGTGTAGGTAAGGTTGACAAAAAGTTTCAATTCCATCGAGATATTAGGATTCATACCCCGAAGCTATGCTAAGGCAATACTAATTTATTCTCCTAAGACTTTGCTTCACAAAAATAAACGTAAAACCGCAATTCTGACATAAATAATGCATTTAGCTGATTGTGGTCCACACAGGTTTTGAAAGTCAAACCAATTATTTTAATATAATGTTTGCAAAAAGAGGTGAAAGCTCAAATAAAAATAATGCGATGTAAATAAGCGTGTTTAAAATAAAATTAACATTACAGTTTATTTTGACGCCTGTATAAAGCGTTTTCATTTTTCTTGTCATGTTTATCTGCTATGAAATAATTTTATCGTTTCATTTATAGGGTTTTTTGTTGCATATTATGAAGAATAATGTGAAGACCTTTTGATTGAATATCAAAATAAGAAATGCTGGCCAAAATGTTTTTAGTGGGCGATAAAACTAAGTACATCCCTGAGAGATAGAAATCATAATCAGTCATAGAAAATAGACTGAGGCATAAGATTAATTAATAAAAATACTTTAAAGATAAAACTTCTTCTATTTGTTCAGTGAGTTAATGGCCTAACCCAAACCTATTTACGATAGGCATGTAGACAGGAGATAAATATTATTACCTATTATTAAGTTGTTTAATAAAATAAACACCAACTTGTAAACATAACAAACAATTAAACTCAACATAAATAACCCCAAAACCCCTTTATCCCAGTTAATTATATTCACTCTCAAACACTCACTACAATTATTAATCTCAATTCCACAAAACAACGTGTCTGCGGCTAATTGTTATTAAAGGTGCATGCACACACATCAGTCACGTCAACAATATAGTTCAATAGAAGTGGTAGGACATTGGTCTCACACAACAGTCACGTCATCGTCACTAGTGGTGCGACTGAAGGGGTGCTACACACACGTTCGGTCGGATTGATTCGGCACAGCCAGCAGTAGCTGGCGCTGGCCGAATCGTGCCGAATCATGCCGACCCGTACAAGAGTGTAGCACGCCTCGGGTTGCGGCACCGCAACAATAGCGGGCATATTGAAACGTTCTAACGTAACCACTTATCCACACTGTAGGCAAATATCTGATTGTGTATGTATATCAACTAAAACAATTATCACAATGGAAATTGAATGTTGTTTATGTATAGTATAAACAAACTATCAAAGGATTTTAAACTACGAAGACAATGACAATTTATTGATGACTTTCAGATGACAGGTGACATTAGACGTATCGTTACATTTGTACATCCTCTCCAGAATGCACATCCATTTTCCTTGAGCAGAATCTTGATAATGCTTGCACTGTAGAGGCTTTTAGTGAGTACATCAGTGACCATGTCTTCAATCACACACATACATCAATCGTGTCCCATCTTCATTCCTAACGTTAAGGTAAAATATATGTTTTCATTCATTCATTTAACGTGACTGATCGGTGATGTGACTGGTGTGTGTGCACGTACCTTTAACTGCTCGTAAATTGACTGGCATTGTATTAGGTTCCTGTTAGCACGAGCTGCTAAGATACTAGTCTAATTCTGTGAACAAGGCCTAGGTTTAGGTGGCTATTGTGCTCGAATAGTATAGACTAGACACCATTATCACACATAACATCACGCCTGTGCTCCCCAAAAGGTTAGGCAGAGGTGTACCTACCTATAGTACACACCCACCCACATTTCGCCAGTTATCCTACACCATATTATCCTTAAGAACAATTAGCTACTGTACTATTTTTATAGTCTACTAGGTCTAGCTTCTGCCCGCGACTTCATCTGTGTAAAATTTCGGCCCCCGAACCACCCCGTCGTGGTCGCATCGCATCGCCCGCCTGCGCTATTATTTCGTTTTCGCTTAGCGTTCTTTCTGACTTTTTGTCATTTTTCTCGGCTCCTAAGGGTGGTAGCGTGATGTTAAATAGCCTTTAACCTTCCTAAATAATTGGGCTATCAAATGAAAAAAGAATGATTGATTTCCGACTGGTAATTCAAACAAACAAAAACAAACTCTCCAGCTTTATTATTAGTATGTAGTACATAATTATATAGATTTTATTTAAAGTTGCGTCTGGAAGCATGAGTGTATTTTTAGTGGCAATATTTTTCTCTTTGTTATGTACATACAACTTATTAATTTATTTTTTGTACACTAAGCCTTTTTTTTTTTTTTTTTTGTGGATGGGAAATCCTCAAATGACTTCTCCCGCTCTGGGCGTAGCGGGAGGGCGTGTCAGACTTTTACTGACTAAAACCCACCCGTGTTCCTTCTGTTGCCTGTGCCGGGGCCACGGTAGCTCTTTCGAACATCCCGCTTGTACACTAAGCCTAGGCTAGGAACCACGTGTGTACATCAACCTCTCGTCAGAAATCGCCATTGTAACGAAATAAAGGTGCTGTCAAAGTCAAATTGTTGCGGTTGACGTAAGACGTAGGTCCTCTACAACATTATTAGTTTAAGAATTTAATTAAACAGAACTTTTGCACTAAATTTAAATACTTAATCAATTTTAATATAAGAAACCACTGAATTTATAATTATTAAAATTAATAATATACGTATTACTGATAAATTCTTGCTTGCACCTTGTCATCTATATCTAAACACATATTAATTAAGTACTAGCTGTTGCCCGTGTGTGTAACGTTTGAAATAATAACAAAAGTTCTAATGATCATAATGACCGAATTTCATTAAATATACTTTTTTTTTTAATATGACCATGAAATGATTTAATGAATTATTGATATAATTTCATTTTACCTAATTTTATATGGTTTAATGAACATTGTCTATAGGTAATGCATATTTGAATTAATATTCAATTAGTATAATATTACGTTACTATGATATTCAAAATCTATATGTAATGTTTAATATAATTAATTTAGAAACGTCTACTTTGTTTTGTATATTTATGCAGTTTATGTTAGGTTAGGTTAGAACAGTGGCCATTAATGTGCGAAGGCGAGCGAGCGAAGCAAGCGTGCCGCGGCAGCGGCCGCCGAGCGTTCGATCCGCTCTATAGTTGGTGAATCATTTGGATTAGATGAGGTTATAACCAGAGGTCGGAATTAGGTAGAGTTATTTATGTACTTACACTGATTTCAAACAGCAAAAGAATAAAGTGGATACCTCAAATCTTAGTGGTACTTTAAATGAATCGGACAAGGAAAATGATTCTGATGGGCCGTTTGAATAAGCAAACCCTCACGAGTCTAGGCTAGAAGCAAAAGTATTTTCTTATTTATAAAAAAGGCGAGGTATAAGTATGAGAATTTGCTTAAGACTATTAATAATTTGTATTGTGTATTAATGTAAATACTAACAAAAATTGTCTATCTCTGAGGCTTTTATTATTCTTTATTTGTAATATTGTTGGCAACACGGGACTGTCTATTAGAAATCCCGGGAAGATCCATATTAATATCAACATTTCGATGCAAGTACATAAATAACTCCACCTAATTCCGACCTCTGGTTATAACAGTATGATGTTTCCTGACTTACTCTCTGTACTTATTCATTACAGAATGTTGGCTGAAAATTAGTAAATATAAAAGTTTGATCAACTGAACGTTATACAACATTATTTTTAGTATATGCGAAACCTGGATATAGTTGGTTCAGAATAAGTAACTGAATCGATTCTAATAATTTTTACATCATGTTATATTTTGTCCTAAAAATATTTTAAAAAGGTTACAAGTTGGCCGCCGAGCAGCACTAAGTACTCTATAGGTACCTGCTGCCAAATTATTATCAATGAGCGTAAGACGACGCTGGTGGCGCGGGTGGCGCGGGTGGCGCGGGTGGCGCGGGTGGCGCGGGGTTGCCGCGTGGTGAGCAGTTTTCGAACGGACAACCAGATAACATAACAAGCTCATAACTTTGTGCTTTTTCATGTTACAGTTTTGAAATTTTGTACATATATTCTTTACATAAAAATACCAGATACGTGTTTCGGTTTTCGCATAAACTAAAACTAATGTTGTATAAAAAGAGCATTATACAAATAGAAAATTATATAAAATGAACGTTGTACTAAATGTTATTAGAGCAAAAGAATCTGAACGAAATGAAATATCATGTGAACGTTATTTCAAGGATATTATACTATCTGTTATTATGCCACAATTATATTACACACCCCTGTTGCCCGCGGCTTCGCTCACGTGTGATATTTGCAAAAATCATTCCTTAGTGGATGCTTACAACATAAAAGGCATCGCTGTTTGTGTTTCCATGTGCGACCGCGTTGTTCTAAACTACGCAATGACTTTTGCTACGGTATTCACCGTTCTAACCTAACGTAACCCATGTGGTTGGGGTTCCCTGGCTTAGTTACTGCAATCAATTTGCCTTAGAGGATTTAGTCTGAAAGGTTTTTATATTTAATTCATAAAAGCCGTAGGAAGGGCCCTAATATTATTAGGTCCTTACATATGAATTTGTACAGGAGGAATATAAAGTCTTTTTTTTTTTTGTAAAATAAATTTAATTAATTAAACTATGCACCGTTGTTATCTATGCACTTTTGCCATCTCATAGGTAGTTCATTGATCCCTTTACTAAAAAAACCATGGGGGCGAGAATCAATAAACTCTTTGAAGGCGGTTTGGACTGCCGCATCGGAGTTGAATTTTTTTCCTTGTAAGAAGTTGTCCAAATTCCGGAAAAAATGGTAATCTGTTGGAGCAAGTCCGGGGAGTATGGTGGATGTCGCAGACATTCCAATTGTGGCTCATCTAACTTAGTGGTTATTTGTTGTGCAGTGTGTGGTCTTGCATTGTCGTGAAGAAGCAGTGGTCTAGAGCGATTGACCAATCTCGGTTGTTTAGCAGCTAGTTCTTCCTTCATGGTTTGCGGTTGCTGACAATAGATATCTGCCGTAATCGTTTGGCCAGATTTTAGAAAGCTGTAGTGAACGACACCGCCGCTAGTCTACCAAACACTCACAAGTAACTTTTTCTGAGTCAATTTTCGTTTAGGGCAGGATTTGGCTGGGTCTCCAGAGTTCAGCCATTGCGACGAGCGCTTCCGATTATCGTACAGTATCCACTTTTCATCACAAGTAATGATTCGATTTAAAATCCCTTCATTATTGTGTCGGTTGAGCAAAGTAACACAGCAGTCGACGCGTGTTTGCAAGATCGATTCACTCAATTCATGAGGTACACATCGTTCAAGTTTTTTTACTTTCCCGATTTGCTCCAAGTGGATTAATACAGTTTTATCACTTACCCTGAAGCCTGCAGCTATCTCCGAAGTGCTTTGTGATGGATCCGCTTCCACAATAGCCTTTAATTCTTCATTTTCTACTTTAGTCTCCGGCCGTCCACAGGGTTGGTTCTGAAGGTCCAAATTTCCAAAACGAAAACGTTGAAACCAAAAACGTATCGTGCTTTCTTTTGTGACACCAGCGCCGTACACATCATTAATCCTTCGAGCTGTTTCTGCAGCACTGGTGCCACGGTTGAACTCGTACTCGTAAATATACCGATATTTCATGTTTTCCATTGTGCGGTAATAAGCGACGCCAAAGAAAAAAATAATGAGGAGAAAACAAATGAATGACTGATTTCAAAACTCAAATGTACCAGCTAAATAAATGTATAAATTTGAATTTGAATTCTTAACCAAAGAGGAGATATTTCAGATCAAAGTGGTCAGTACGACAAAACGCTAATTTCATATGTAAGGACCTAATATATTAAATAGAAATAATCGTTTACCTTATCGAAAATCGGACCGAATCGTTATTAGTGTCTTATCTTACTACACCTTTCAAGTATAGATACTTATGAACAGTGTTCGGATAATCGGGGAGCTAATATACCTAAGCTTCACTTTTATTCCCACGAAAGAATAATACGGACATGCCTTTCAGAAAAAAAATATTAATATTTTTTAGTCTTCTATTCGTATAAAATACAATACATTAGTCGATACGATAAACTAATCTGTTAGATAGATAAATAAATTTCCACTACTTGACCACATTGTGCACATTATCTTTTTTTATTGATATTCCATTTGTTTTGAATAAAATAAAGACACTAAATCAAAATAACCACTGCTATAATTTCATTAAGTCTGTTATAGTTGTTTTTACAAAATTGTTCAATCTCGGGAACCCGGGATTACTTATTTATTCAGAAATGAATGTCCATATTATTCATTCGTGGGAAGAAGCTTAGGTATAAAAGCGCCCGATTATCCGATCACTGTTTATGAAGTAATTGACTTAAATCATATTTTCTGAGGTTAGAAAGAATTAGCGCAGAACTGAAGACAGTGGTGCTGATACTGTGAAAATATAATAATCTCATGCATCACGTTTAGACAGCCTACTAACGACATTAATTAAGACCATACTCCTACACACTCGTTAACTATGAAACTCAATAACGACTCAATTCAAAAACCCCATGATTTTCTATTCTCAAAATAACCCAAAATATTCTCCACAATGCCTGTTTATCATTGAATTCCTTCAAAGGCCTTCCATTACGGCCCATTTGTGGGTATTACAACCTTTCAGGCTCTGTTACATTGGCAAAATAAATGAGGAACAGTAGTTCCGCTCTTAAAATTACGTGTTTGTCTGAAACAGTGTGTCAAGTTTAAATGTTTACTAGAGGCGAGATAACCATCACTTTTGGATATGGATTTGAGTCAACCTTAATATGTACACCTTCTTATAAAACACTGTTTATGACGTAGGTATTTATTCTTTTTTTTTCTTATTTTTTTTTCAAGCCGTACCTCTAATATGAGTACAATGTGGGACTGAGAAAGTGATATTATAAGAAAACTCCTTCTATTTTAGGCTTCGTTTGGTCAACGGTTAATAGCTGGGTCCAGCCCGCCTAGCGAAGCAAACGCACACGCGTCGTACGAGATTCGTTCGTAACAACCCAACATTTTGCCTCGTGCGGCAGCCTCGCAAGGCGCTTGGGTCGTTCTGGACCTGGCTTCGGCAGTAATGTTTCGAAAATTATAACATTTTTATAGAATGGTACTCCTTTATCTATCTGTTCAGTGGCGCCAAAAGATGGTCTATTATCAAATTAATGATCTCAAAATATTTTGTAATTGCACGCTCGAGCACTCACAGGGTCTAATCAATCAAAATAGAATGTTCCTGCGACTGAATACCTTTTGTGACCATTTACTTAGAAGAAAATAACGCAGAAAATATTTTGTTGAAAGATTATAATTGTTTGGAGAACTGATTGCTAAGTATTTTAGGCAATTTCTCGTTTCGAAGATTCATTTAAATCTTCTACTCTATGCTATAGCTTGTCCTGTCCAAATACCTATTCATTTTTCAAAAATTTGTATCAGTCGTTTTGTCCTGAAGTACCTAAGTACCTCTCCATTTGTTGACGGTGTAATTTTCTCTATCGAAAGTTAACCTACTCTTGCCGAGGTCAATCCGTGGATGGGTGACCATCCTTTAAATACCGAGACCCTTCCGTGCCTCGGAAAGCACATTAAGCGGTTGGTCCCGGCTGTCATTTGTAGATTATAGATAGTTACGGGTAGTCAGAAGCCCGAAAGTCTTGCCAAGGGGTTGTTACCCAATAACTGGATTGTGGATATCAGATAGGCAGTCGCTCCATGTAATATACTGGTATTCAGCTGCTTCCGGGTAGACTGGAAGCCTACCCCAGCGTTGTTAGGAAAAGGCTAGATAGATGATGATGATGGAATAATTATCTATACACCTAGATTTTTGTTGGCCTGAAAGACCACAACTTTTACCATTGTTATCAAATTAGCACTCCTGCCTTCATCTTCGGGAAATACGTGGCTTAATAGGATAGGAAAAAAGGTTCTCAAATTAATTACGTGTAAAAGTGTCTTAAAAGATCTACTTAATAAACATAATTTCTTTTACTTTCACTATGAATTATGGAAATAATATTGTATACGTACTCGTACTACGATATATTATTATCAAGCTAAGTGTACGTTTTCAGTTTATGCTGACCTCTCAATGTACGAAAGGCCGAGGTTGGCTCAAATTGCAAACATGGGGCCAACCACCACCTCTTACAGCAGTATTATTTAAATGTTACTTCAGTGTGAGAAAGAGATGGAGCTATACGGGACGTCTAGCTCCATCTCTTTCCCACACTGAAGTAAGACTACCTCTTAACGCAGTATTGTTGTGACCACCAGGTCTAGCTCCAGGCATATCGTTTGATAAATGTCGTCTTGTAAAGTTCATTATTAAGAAAAACGGCAAAGTGCAAAACAAGTTGCGTAATTTTACTTAATAATAAAAAAAAATGGAAATTAACGCAGTTAAAAGTTATTAATCAATCTTTTTATTTTGTCGTAAAATGTGTTTTCCCAATAATTGTACAACTATCTTAGATTTATTGAACATATTGAAGTTCATTCTAACTTTTATTTTAGAGCCCTTTAAGATCACGTAGGCATCACGTTACGGTGAAAAAAAATATTTCCCTGACCCATTTTAATGACTTCTTGTGATTGTGTGAAACGGGTTTTATGGAAACTTTTGCTGAGTGACTTAAAAGTTATTTTATTGTGTTGCTTTATTTTTATTGTATTAAACGCATAAAAGTTATACGAATCTGTATTGTTTTATTACTGGGGTGTTGTAAAAAATCTTTCAGGAGTTTCAGGAAACCTACGACTAGCTCCCTGAGTTTTTTTTTTTATATTTTTGCTACACCTGTATGAGAAAAGAAAAAAAAATACGTAAATGCTGGGTACGGTCAGGGAAAGGAGGACATGTAGTGATTATTCAAGAATATTGCTTGAATAAGCCTACATTTCCGCTGAAATTCAGCAGATAAAATATAATCTGTATAGGGGTTGGAGCTCATCCTGTGGGTGAGATTAGGACTTGGCTGAAATGGGACTAGACTGAATAATATTCTTATAACGCCACTAATGAGGTAGCGTAACCTTGCTCACATTGATAGCGCCTCTATGTCGTAGCAATAAGGGTGGTTTTCATAGCGCAAATATTACAGTATTTTTATCTCACGAAGCGACGCGCGCTTTACTTGTGGTTACCAAGTGTACAAACACCCTGTGAATTTGTGGAAGCGCAGGAGCTCTCAGTACCGTTCGAGGCAATGGCGAAGTTGCAAGTGTGTGTAGGGGTGGGGGTGTATGCATGTGTGTGTTATGTGCTGATGCTACTCGTCTTCATGCACACATTCACAGCGTATACAAACACGCTGTGAATGTGTGCATTTGGTTACCACAAGTACAGCGCGCTTCGCTTCGTGAGATATAAATTCTGTACCCTACTGATGTGCTACTGATTGTTCATTTATACACAGAATGAAAATAATTATCTATAACAAAGTGGGAAAGTTCTTAACCTAAAATAGTAACTTTGTAATCTAAAACTCCTAAAACATTAAATTACTCATGTGTACATGAGTAATTTAATGTGGTGGATGGTTCTTTGTGTAGATAATACAATCTAGAAGAGTGGCTCATAGGACATAAAAGAATTAAAAAAAATTGCGCGTGCAGAACCGTACACGTGATAGAAGTGAAACTTCTTAAAACAAAAGAATAAGAGAGAATTAGTGTCGGAGACAGAGAGAGTTATATCTTTCTTCTCTCTCATGTAACGAAATGTGCCTAAACGTGACGAGTTCTTGAAATTTTACTCTCAATTCTCCTCCAATTATCGAATCGCAGCCTAAGAAGAGCGGGAGAAGTTATTTGATAATTACCCACCAAAAAAAAAGGCGTAAGAAGTTTCATTTCAAAAATGATATTTTACTCTTTTTAAGCAAAAGATAATAATATAATCATGTTCAAAGCCTTTTAAATTCAACAATAAACTGAAAATATTGAGTACTTACGTTTTCGAGATCCCACGACCGCCATTGCTCTGTGTCTGTCCAATATTTACAAATTTGAAACGTGCATGTAAAATAGGAATGAGACGTGGTCACATCGCAAGCGGATTGTAAGCTTGCTAGGTAGGTACTCGTCTTCTTCGTGACCGCACGAGTTAATTGTCACATGGTGAGTGGCCAGTCAATCGATGGCAAAAGATGGCGCCGGTTGACTGGCCAATCTCTATAATGTCGGTCATCAAAGATTTAAATCGCATGTTTCCATTGCTGTCAAGTCACTGCAAGATTGTGTGTATCAGAGGTGTCTAAACGAAACAGAAACGCGACCATTTTTTGACGTGATCGGCACTCCTAAGGGGCAAAATCGAATCAAAATCAAACTATGCATTTATTTCAATTAAACTATTTACAGGCACTTTTGAATTGTAAAGGAATCGGTCAGTTAGAAATATGAAGCTAGTTACCCATTCCAAAGCGTTGGAGGTACCTATGGAAAAGAAACGGCAAGAAACTTCATGGACACTCTTTTAAATTTATTTTATTAGTTACATCATTATGTTGAATTTATAATTACATGTGAGAACGATGTAAAAAAACGTTAAAAGCGTCCAGAGTAGCACAGAAACAAAAACAAAAACAAAAACAAAAAAAAAAAACAAAAAATTAATAAATAAATAAGCCGTGGTAGCTAAGAGATAATCACTGATGGCGCCCGTTCACGAACATGACACATGGATCAGCACCATTTAGCTCAACCATTTCGAAGGGAGCCGAATGATCCAAACACATGCGCCACCATCGGCAAATATAATATTTTTGCCACCATGCTTTGCCGAATCGTGCCAAATATAGCCGACCCGTATATGTGTGTAATACGATTTAAATTATTGCTCGGCATGTGCTATTTATTATGAGGTTGACCTCCCAGGATGCGTGGGACGGAGGCTACGGTTTTGTCACTCTGGGCTTTCTAATTAGCTTGTTACCAAAGGTTTAGTCTGATAGACCAGTGGCCTCTAAAGCTGCTGAACCGCGACCCACCTAACAAAAACTTCAAAATTCAGGACTCACCTCTTTGCTGTCATGGAAAAACAACTATAATAAAATATAAATGAAGGAATGTTCATAAGAAAAAAACATTTAGTTACAATTGAAAATTTTAATACTTAATTGAATACAAGAAGTGCTATTTCAATGAGAAGAATGTATTTGTTTTGTATTTTTTAGTGTTCCGTGGTCAACAAGAAACCCTTATAGTTTCACCATGTCTGTCTGTCCGCAGCTTAACTCAGAGACTCTTAGCTTAAAAAGCTAATAAAAATAATTCACGCCGATGAAGTGGTAAAATCATGAAAAAAAAATTTTTTTAGGATACCTCCCGTACACGTATAGTGTTTTTTTTTCTCATCTACTCATCACAAATCTACATGGGATGTTGTTGAATAGGTATTTCAAAAATATTGCGGGTTTGTGAAAACAATTTTTCGATTAAGGAATCCATTTATGAAATTAAGCTATAAAGTGCTAATTTTATTAGAGTCAAGTTTGTGTCCCATTGCTAGCAAAACAGTGAGTTTTGGATATGTGAAAAAAATTCATTGTAGTAGTATATACAACGAAGTTAAAAGGAAAACTATTACAGCAAAGTAGGCTTTACAAGCGTATGAGTACCTAATAGTCAACCAACTTACATTTGCAGTTGGAATGTATGAGAGAACATGTTTTTAAACTATAATGTTAAGTTTGTTCTTGGGATAAATTCATCCCAACTACGGAACCCTTATTGTGCGTGGTCCGACACGCACTTGGCCGGTTTTTGTCATTATAGCTTTAGTATCGACTTCAATTTTATTTTAGTTACTTTTAATCGCCATGTGTTTGATACGTCCAATTTATTTCGGTATTTAGTTTGGTTATTTAGTTTTAATTGTCAATATTAAGCGTATTTTTATGTTTCGTGTTAATTAATGTAATTGGTGTTGTACCGTTTTAATTAACTATAAATAAATAAATAATTTATTATTATTTTAATTTATTTATCATAGCTGAAAATCAACTTTTCAAGGCCCACCCAATATTCGCTCTCGACCCACCAGTGGGTTGTGAGCCACAAATAATAAATTTCAAACGTAGTTAAGATTAATGTCTAGGAAATTTAAAAGATTAATATCTAGGCTGGTTAAACGCGAATAATAAATTACAAACGTAGTTAGGATTAATGTCTAAGAAATTTAAAATATTAGTATCTAGGCTGAATTAATTAAATATTATTATGATAAAAGAGTGGAGCAAGTAAGTGAGTTTGTATATTTGGGGAGTCGGTTTACAAGGGATGGAAAGATTGATGAAGATGTGGAAAGGAGAGTAAATGCGGGAAATAAAGTGAATGGTGCTGTACGTGCGGTTGTGACCAACCGTTAATGTCCAAAAAGGCCCGACTGGCTGTTCACAATGGTGCGCTGGTGCCTACGCTTATGTATGGAAATTAATGTTGGGTGTGGCAAAAGTAGCATGGAAGTGGAATAAATGCTGTGGAAATGCGTTCCTTGCGAAGCATGTGTGGTGTGACTATGAGTGATAGACTGAGGAATGATGTGATAAGGCAACGGTGCGGTTTAAAAGAAGATGTAGTGACAAAAATTGATAAGAGTATGCTTAGATGGTTTGGTCATGTTGAGAAGATGAATGAAAGTCGACTAACAAAAGGTATTTACACGGCATATGTGAGTGGAAACGCCGGAAGGGGACGCCCTAGGAAGACATATAGTGATCTTATTGGTGATGTTTTTCAGAAAGGTCAGGTGCGTAGTACTTGCAACCGGCGTGCGTGTTTGACCAGATGTATGAATGTAAACGAGGCAAAAGGAGTATGTAAGGATCGTAGCAGGTGGTGTTCTGTAGTTTCTGCCTACCCCCATGGGAAGAAGGCGTGAGTTTATGTATGTATGTATATCTAGGCTGGTTAAGCTCGGCACTATTTTTACAGTAAAAGTACTTAAGCATGCTCTAAGCATATACCTACATACTTAACATCATACACTGTGTATTTGGTTTCCCGGTTTTTCTTCCTGTCACATCTTGTTTTGGATCTTAGCATTTTGCTGGTGGTTCACGAGGTGTTTCACCGAGCAATTCATGTAAGCGCGTACTTACGAGAATTCTTTGTAATCCGTGGATTATCTTTGCGGTTTCTCAAATATTCGTCTATCAAAGCTATTCCCAAATTACAAATGAAGTTTCTTATATGATTAGTTTTTCATATTTCGATGCCATTATTCAACATCTGTAAAATCACGGCATTGATGCCTGCGTGGTTTAACATTGAAAAAAACATAGGAAGGGACCAGCGCTTACCATTACGAGACAGAGCATACGTTCTGACCAGTTTGTCAACTACATCCAATTCACTTTTAGTTTTATTATGAAAGGAAATTATGCATAATCTTTCATTTGATTTCCGTATTTTCGTCTCTTTCTTGATCATGACGTAGAGATAACATTACAAATACCTGCTTGCGTAGCTTTAATACATGGGAACCTAAAGTGATATCTATTTGGAATCTAAAACGTGAGGATCGGCCTCAAACTCAAACCATTTATTTCAAATATACGGGTCCTTTTTTTATTTGAGATAGGTTTGCTCTTGACTCTAGTCTAGGTCAGAGATGACAGAGACAAAGTCGACGATGGAGCGAGCTTACCCAGAAGAAGCCTGTTAACTCTCACTTTGAAGAGATCGGGGTTGTATACGTTCGGAAACACAGACGCAGGCAGAGAGTTCCACTCCTTTTGAATTATCAAGGGGTCTGTCAGTCAGGAAGATGAAGTTACTTGCCCACTCCAAAGCGTAGTACCTACTACGCTAATACCTGTTCTTCTCCATAGGAACCTTCCTATTTCTAGCAGTTCCAGAAACGCAATGCACCATTTATTTGTTTAAAGTTTATTAAAACGGTACAATACCAATTACATTAATAAACTTAGAAACACCATACAGTCAACGAGGTCATAGGTCATTGTTACTAAACCACAAAGGGACTGTTATCGGGTTGTTTACCACAGTAAATCTCTAGATGCGTTGTGTAAAATGTTTTTGCAACTACTAAAGCATACATTTATTCTATACTAAGCTGGTTTTGGTGAAATATACTGACTGAAACTACACCTCCCTCGAAAGACAACCACTCTTCATCTAATGTTAGGTAGGTAGGTTTAAAAGGTGTAGGTACTGTAGCAATCTGCCGGGATACCACGGCAGATTGCTACGTGTGTAGTGTGTATGGGGGCGTACAACTATCATAAATTAAGCAACGGAGCACTATGATAATATTTTAATGGCTTATTGAAAGCATATTACAATATAAATGTTAATCTAGCACTGACTCAATACAAAACAATTTTCCTATCCTGTCAAATTCAAACTATTCTATTCGCCACTTGGTGTTCGAATGTATCCATAGGCAAATACTTAGCGGCCAGTCCCACATGAGGTTGCCACCGGCATTAAACCTCTACAGTACCTACATATATGCATTTTGGCAATGCTGTTTGAAGATCTGGAATATGTCTCGGATCGGTGCCAAACGATCAATCTTTACTTTTTCGTCTCTGGTGATAGCATCATCAAATCTTATAGGTATTTGGTCTTATATCTACATCGCCACATGTGAACGCATCACACTGACGTAACGCAAAAATCCTGCATCGCGCAATCAAATTTTACCGCACAACTAGTATGTACTAGGTATTGAACAAAAACGAAAATCGTTTTTGGATATCGTACAACGAAATATTTCTATAGCAGTGCCATAGATCATTGAGGTTTGGTCTACCAGCACAGAATAATCCTGCTAAGATGAAAAGCACCAAAACTGCTTTTATTTCAGATTAATTAGTTGTATTGTCATACAGTGAATTATGTGCTAGTCATGTGATACTTGCGGTCTAGATAGATAAGCATACTTTTGCATTGGTATATTTCACTACTGATTCTAGAATAATATCAGGAAAAAATACTTTAAAACATTCATAATAACTTTGTATTGGCTCTTTACTCTCGGCAAATGTGTAATACAATAATGTTTTCATTTCTTGTACGAATGTTAGTCCTTATACAATGATATTTGGGTGGACCCCCGAAACCCCCGCTCGCGCCTTGAAATTAATAGTGAGACTAGGTTTATCAGCCGTAAGTTAACACTTACGGTTCTTATATCTAGGGATGCCGTTCCGTACAGTTTTAGTTTACGAGACAAGACAATGGTAAATTACGATATTGTCTAAGTTAGGAGGGTAGCCATAACATCACGCCTGTAATCCTCGAAAGGTTTGGCAGAGGTATACCTACAGTACACCCACATTTCACCAGTTATGTAAATCCCATGTATTAGCGGGCGAGCTTATAGTCATCAATAAGGCACAAATTCAAACTCCGAGTTGTTACTGAGTAATTCCTGATGAAAAACCCAATAACACTTTACTACATACTACATTTTAACTACATATAGTTTCAAGAGTCCACCAACCCTTAATTCTCTCCTATCCGCTGTCAATGGGACTTAGTCCCACAGGACCCTCGGTGACACCTGGACTTAATCTCATGCAATATTCATACACCTACAATTGCCCGGGCAACGTATAAAAAAGGCATTTTGTTTACAAATAGGCACTCAGTAGTTGACGGGAGTATTATTTAGGAGACTGAAGTTTAGGCTGCTTTTATATGTTTCGATAGAGGTATATATAGAAATAAGAGCATTTAGGAAAAGGATATTATTGACCTGCACCCTAATTGCGTAACACTCATCGACCACAATCTGAATGATTTTAAAGAATATTGCTAATCCATTGCTTCTTATGCTCGAAAAATTTGTCTGCTCCACACTGCTTAACAACGTAAATAACGCAATGAATGTTGTTGAACTGTCAAAATGAAACCGATTCCTACTGTAAGTGTGTTACGCTATTAGGGTACTGATTTACTTCGTGTTATTGACCGAACTTTTTCTTGTAATCTGTTGGCTAGTAATTCTAAGTGTTAGTTTAAGTTGGTTTGGATATCATTTGAGTGTTTAATAATTAATACGCTCAGAAATCGCGTGATGAGTTCGTGACTAGGAGTTCCGTATAAGCTTGAAAGTAGTAAGTGAGTTAAAATTTTAGCACTAAATAATAATAAAAGTAATAGTTTAGCAGCACGGAGTCTGGATTTGTGCCCGGTTGATGGTAATAGGCTCGCCCCCTATTTTTTTTATTTGAGATAGGTTTGATCTTGACTCTAGTCTGGGTCAGAGATGACAGAGACAAAGTCGACGATGGAGCGAGCTTACCCAGAAGAAGCCTGTTCACTCTCACTTTGAAGAGATCGGGGTTGTATACGTTCGGAAACACAAACGCTGGCAGAGTTGACTTAAACACATTTCATAGGACTTAAACACAACAGGTGAAATGTGGGTGTTCTTATAGGTACACTTCTGCCAACTCTTCGGGGAATACAGGCGTGATGTTATGTTAGGTGATTGTTTGAAAATAATGGAAGAAATTCACACTTTGATTCACTTTGATTTTGATTCTCAGTGAAAACCAGCCAAATAAGAAAAATATTTCATTTTTATGTGGCGTGGCTATGAAATTAAATTAATCCGTCTAGACAATAAGATAACGCTTCAGTGATCCTGTAGAAGCACAAATAGATGGGTGCTAGTTTACAGAAGGTCGGCTTCATACGACTGAACCACGCATATACATAAACAAGGTGTTATTGAAATCTCTTAAGGGGTCATTGTACTCATCATTATGAACAACTTTTACTATGGGACCAAACCTGAAATCACGACAAAAAATCAGCTGTTCCCTACATTTATGTTCGCATAACTCGTCAAAATTTAGGGAGCAGCTGATTTTTTTTCCTTAAATAAATAAAGACAACACAAAACTGTGAACCCACTGATTTTTTCCGGTTTCCATAAAGAAAATTTTGGAGATTTCGGACTTTTTTTAATTTTCATGCCCGAAATCTTAATACAAATTACTATGGCGAGAATTCAGAAAGTTTCTGAACTTTTACGTAGAACAGTAGTGATGTTACGGAAAACAGAAAGAATCTGTGGGTTCACTGTTCTTTGTTGTCTTTAATATAAGTATAATATTAACTAAGTGACTTCTTATTTACGCCAAAGCTATCAAAAAACAGCAGTGCTTTTTGCACGTTTTAGTATTATTCATTATTTTTTTAACAATCATCTACAAGATTTATCCTCAATCCAATTTTTTCACTGACTGGTGAAACTCTTGAGCTAGCCAGACGTTTTATTTTTCGTGGCTACTACTTTAAGTTTTCTGTATAGACTTATCAAAAACCAATAACCCGTTTTCCTGGTACTGAGCCTTAAGAGGTTTTGCGTAATTACAATAATACCTTGTAGACACGCTTCACGTACAGCGAATGCAAGCACTTGCCAACTGGCATTCATTTGAGGGTCGGTATAGGCCAAATGGGCGAATGCTCAATCTATCCCTAATCAACCAAATTATTTTTTTGTGAAAATAGGGACAGAGCATTCTGTCGTTGGTCTATCCATACTTAAATGTCAGGACTATGAAGTAAAGAATGCTCAAAATGAAAATATTTTATTTCACATAAACCTACATGGGCACCGAACCGTCATAAGCTAGGTGCACGGTTCCAATTGGTCGTTTCCTGTGGAGAAGAACCGACAAGAAACTCCACGGTCACTCTTTTAAATATAATTGGCTTTTACAATGTTATCAAATTACAGCGTTAATAGGTATGGGAGGACAGTGTAGGCTTGTCAACAGGTGCCAGGTACTTAACAAAATAGAAAATGTTCTACAAATCTATAGTCTATTAAGCCTACAACGTTCTCACATTCACAAAATTTAAATGAAACTATTTAAAAGAGAAATAAATATTAAAAATAAGAACCTATTTAAACCAAATGAAATGATTGCCAGTACAACTGTAACAAATCTGAATTAATATCCTCCTCTTATTCAGGTTTTATGTTCTTCGGGTCTAAACCCACCGATCGCTGTACGCACGAGTCTATGTGCGCACGCATCTGTTTTCACCCGTTGTATGGAGTCACCTTCTGTAGTTATTCTGTGGTAGAAGTCTGGAATTTCGATACAGTGGCAGTCAAGTGTGAAATACATTACAAGTGATCTTCAGCTGTTTTTCGACAGCTATTGATATGGCCATCGGGTAGCAAGTGGATGCTTGTGATCGAAAATTCACGATAGAGTATAGATATCAAACACAGTTCGAAGAATGTTTTTCAACAATTTCACATATTGCTTGTCGTTTGTAAAGCTGACACTTTTAACATTCTCGCTTTGGCCCTTGAGGAGAGAATAAGATTTGAACAAGAAATTCTCCATAATTCTCATAATCTATCAGTGGATGATACCAGGAATCCAGCTGATATAATCACGGCTTAGGTTGAATTCGACCAAACTTTTATACCTAGTTTAAGTCTAATCCAGCGAATAAATTTTAAATTGTTGACAGATTTTCAATACAAAAACTATCAGACGTCAATTTTATTCCGCGGATAAAAGATATCTGACTTTGGTTGAATCAGCCGTAATTAGCATTTAGTAACCATAATCGAGCCTTTTCAGGAAAAACATCGTAAGCGTCAAAAATCACAAAACTAATTTTCTTCGTAACCTCGTTATTAGACAGTTTTACATCTTGTCGCGATTACTCTAAATTTTTATTTTAAATTTTCACGACTTTATTGTTGTAAGAAATTATCATCGTAAATGAAAAATTTTTATTTTAAATTTTCACGACTTTATTGTTGTAAGAAATTATCATCGTAAATGAAAAATATCGTTAATTAGGAAAGAAAAAAACCCTTTCCTGTAAAAAGTGCAAATTGTCGCTTACGATGTTATTCCTGAAAAGGCTCGATGTCGGATAGGCAGATTATATTGGATATCGGAATCCCAATAACTCAAGTGTTTTAAAGCTGATAGCTTGTGGCTTAATTCCGCAAAAAACGGCCTCACTCCTGAGCAGAATAAGAGGCTGTCACAATAGAATCCTGAAGGCTGTGGCGGCAGATAATTCCTACGCCGTAATAAGGCAATGTATGCGAATACTTAGTTTCCATTTCTCGTTTTGTTTAGTTGTTGGGTGGTCTTCTCATGAATTCGTCTTAAGTTTGATACAATAGTATTTTAAGTGCAATCCTGTTACTAATGATATATGGATCTTTTAGCTGTCCGAAACAAAATGATTTTATTTATTTAATTCAGATGATTGCGCGGATGTCAGTCGATGTCCCTATTTGTTTTTTTTTTAAGTAGGTATTCGAGTGTCACCCAATTTCTGAATTAAAAATGCACTTGAAGTTAAGTTTGACAAATTCTCAATTCATTAACTGGATGTAAGAATCGGACCATTTAGCTAATCCATCATAGCCTTCGCATTTTACAAAATAGCAATATCTCGTAGACTAGCTGTGCCCACGACAAACAATAATGTGTCGCTTAGAGAAGGTGTAGGTACCACTCCTTAATTGAAAAGGAAGAATCTTCCGATCTTGCCTGGTGGTAAGCTACCTGGGGTTCTCTACTACAGCCCTTTCAAATACAGTCACTGTGTCTTCAGGGTTTATAATATCAATGCGGCGAAGTGTCTATCTGTACTTTCGTCAAGCCGGTAAGATTCCATAATCTCTTATAGATTATTGGGACGTTAAACCCTTAGATAGATAGGTTTTTCTATCTCCAGTATGCCAAAACTGGTGATAGATAGGTTATTGGGTTCAGTCTTAAGTCGACTGCCCGTCTGTCGGAGGGTTCTGAAGCGTTATCATGGTGAAGAAGGATCACGCTTTTAGAGCGCTGTTGCAAATTTCCCAAGAAAACCGGCAAAAAAAACTATGAAATTATCAATATAATTATTGTTATTTCTATTGTATCTGTGTATCCTTTGTTGTAACTCGCAAAAAAAAATCTTGAAAAAAAAATGAATTAAGAAAATGCTTCTCTGTAAACGATGTTAGAGAGGTTGCTTGACCTTAAAAGAGCTCCTACATACTCGTACAGTAGCATGACCACCACAGAAACGGGTTTCCGTCGACAAAACCCGTTTCTATAGTGGTCGTGCTACGCGTGCAGTTGCCCGTGTGAATAGCAACATTAGCAACCCATTTACTGAGATCCACCTCTGGTTATTTATGTCTACCGTTTTGGATTTTGATTTGCTGATTTTCGGTAGCGGCGCGGCGCCCTACAATACTATGAAGATGACACCCGTATAAAGAAAATTTTGCACATAATTTTGATTTAGACCTCTTTTTACTCTCGAAAACTATACAAGTTAAAACCCCGCTTCAGAATACAGTATATGTGTCCATCGTTAAAAAAAAAAACTTTTTACAAAAACAATTTAACCGGCTTCCATAAAATACACTACAAAGTGCAAAATAACTTTAGTTTGGGAAGTCGTTAGCAAGAAATTACCAAATTAAATGACTTTTGCACTTTGTGGTGTTTTGTTTTTGAAGTCGCTATTACTGGTAAGTACATTATTGCCGCGGCCTGCAAAAGAGGCATTAATGGACTAACGTGAAAATGTGGGCCGAGGCGAAGCCGAGGCACACATACGTAAGTCCTAAATGAAACCTAAACGGTGAGAACCTAAATGGTTTCTATGGTCAATGTTAACCCGATACTGCAATATAATTGGTATCTACCAGAAAAAAAAAATTTTTCGGGAATCTTCCCGAAAAATTTTTTTTTCTGTCCTGCGCCCTCAGGAATACGCTAGCTGAAGATCGATCGACACTTTAGACCGTTTTATAAAATAAAAAACTAAACAATCAAAAGCTCCTAACTCTAAAACGGTGCGTCGCAGGGCCATGCTTCTCAGAACCTAAATGGTTTCTATAGTCAAAGTTACCCCGATACTGCAACAAACATGGTAGAATTCAGAAAAAAACGAAAACTTCCAAGTCCCAAATTTATTTTGTAACAATGTTTTGTTATTTTACATTTCTTTGCTTCTCATAGTGCCTCTAAGTGTATACTCCAGTTCCTACAAATCCGGTCCTAAGACGACCACTGACCTAATATTTGTTTACCGCTTATAAAATAATCAGAAAGAAAAGCTTAATTGTTACGATGTTCCTGACAGACCATGGGCTAAGGTTGTGGTAGATTTATTTCAATATAAATGTGCGAACTACTACGTAGCACAACTTCTGGTGGCATAATAATTAATCATTTAAAAATATATATTTAGCCGTCAAGGAATACATAATTATAATATCAGACCACATCACAATTTTCATCATTTGAATTTAGGAAAGCACCAGATTGGAATTTTACTCATATGACGTCATCAACTATCTTACGTCTTACTATCCCCAATCGAATGGGCAAATTGAACGCACAATTCAAACAGTAAAAAATATTATTAAAAAATCAACAGAAGATAACACGGATTGTCGTCTATTATTGTTAGAATGCTTGAATACACCGCTGGGTAGTGATCTATCATCACCAGCTGAAATACAAAGTCGAAAATTAATAAGTGCCTATTTTTCCGACACTAAAATTATTGGCACCAAATGTGCATAACATAAAAGAGAAATCAATAAACGGGCAAAATAAACAATAAGAATTTTATGATAAAAGTAGTAAGAACTTAACTCCGTTACACGTTGATCAAAATGTAAGATATTTCGATACAATTAAAAACTATTTGGTACCAGACGTAGTTGAGCGAATCTGAGAAATAGGTCATAATTATGCTGTTCGTTTACATAATGGAAAAGTAGTTGTACGGAATAGAAAGCCCATGATAGCAGATCACTCGCACAGACACTGCCCTCCTCCAGACTATGAGTTTTATTATGAGTGTAATGCTACGGCTACACTGTCGCGATAACGCGAACTACACTTCGTGCGCTCTCTTTCTCGCACCGCTCGCCTATTGCCTCGGACTGCATGAGATTGTGTGGAGACAAAATAGTTCATCTTGTTTACATCTTTTTTAAAATTCACTTTTTACGCAGTCGGTTTTTTTTTATTTTTTAAATTAACTTTTTCTTAAGTATATATACAATTTTTGTGTGGAGGGGGAGGAAGATGATATTCATAAGTGGGTACATTGATAATGTTGGTGGTGGTATAAAAGTGAATTACATTATTAAATATGGCAGTCATTTCTGGTGGGTGTTTGATTCACGTTTCGCTTAACATACCTACCTACCTACTGTACGTTATTAAGGAGTTCAATTATCAGATCTTCACCATATTAAGTGGGACCCTCTCGAGAGAAAACTGTTTCAAACAAAAATAATCCTCTGAGTAAATTGGCTGTGTGACATACAGACAGACAGACGGACAGGACGAAATGATACGAGTTCCCTTTCTATGTGCCATTTGGCTACGGGACTCTAAAGACAGACGAATTGAGAACTTCTTCCTTTTTAAAGACGGTTATAGAGATGCCTCAAACAATCTTCAGTTTTTCTTCAAATTTAGATTCGGTTGAACTTGAGTGAGATGAGACCTCTAGAAACAGATCCAAAACCAAATATTCCAAGACCCAGGTCCAGAGACCAGAACTCCTGAAACTTTATTTCCGACAATTTTATTACGAATTCTTTTGGAGTTTACTCTTTAAGAATCGATTTTCATATAAGGGGCCCGGTACGGAAAGCCCGGAATTTTATGAGGAGTGAAATTAATACAAGCGTTAACTCAAAAGCGTTACGTTTTTCTGCGCATCGTACCTTGCGCACCTTTCACGAAATAAACTCCAGTCGTGCGGCGTCGGAGCTGGCACACACACACACTATTTTGTCAGAAAATGACGACATTTGCCCAACGCCATCTATCGGACATAGTGGTTAGCTCGAAGCTCGCTCTGCATGCAATAAACTTACAAACTGAAATCCAGTTTCATTCAAAAAGTTGTTATGATCTAACATTGCATTCTTTATCACTCAAAACACCACATCAGTTATTATTATCTTACATTATCACCAGTGATAGGAATAGGTAGTGCTAATTTGCCTAAACTTCGAGGAAGGAAGTAACATAGAGTCGATAATACCTCCTCTAAAATCCCGGAATAATTTTAATGACGTTTAAATCCCGGGATTTAAAAACCACGAATTATTCATCGGACTTTGTAGTTACAAATTATTGATTTGAAAAATCATATCATATTTTAGGGTTACACACACACACACATTCATATCTGTAATTTTTATAGTGTACATAGTAAAGAGTATTCTATCTATCTATAAATAAAGTCCAATAAATAATTCGTGGTTTTAAATCCCGGGATTTAAACGTCATTAAAATTATTCCGGGATTTTAGAGGAGGTATTATCTACTCCATGTTACTTCCTTCCTCGAAGTTTAGGCAAATTAGCACTACCTATTCCTATCACTGATTATCACCACTTTTTATTTGAAATTATTTTAGCGCCACTAATCAACCACCAATGGAAAGCGATTTTTATAACATTATTATTACTTTTTGAAATAACATAGATCCAGTTACCTTTAGGACGTGTTAAATAATTATAGTTATCACATTTGTATATTTGTTAGTACCATTTGGTATCAATAGATGTCGTTACGTATATTACATTACGTAATGAAATATTCTTCTTGAACACTTTAAATTTATATAACACTAGCTTTTGCCCGCGACTTCGTTCGCGTGGAATAGTGACTTCCGGCAGATTTTTGGTTTTACCCACATAGTTCCCGATCTCGCGGGATCTCTTCAAAAATGAAATGTGGAAGATATTCTAGGGAACTCTTCAAAAATCAACATAATGAGCTCTGCGTTTGAATTGAAGATATGTATACTCACTTAGGGCATTAAAACCGTTATTGCCGATCGAAAAAGGCGAAAATGTTATTTTTCCCTTATTTTCAAAATATTATTTTGATTTGCCATTTCAGAAAAAAATACTGTTTCTCCCTTGACAAATTTTCTATTATTTTAGGCTTTAAAGATTATTAAAGTTTCTTACACCAAGACATTTCTGTATACCACGTTTTTAGTTTTGCCATCCTTTGCAAAAATATATAGGTCTTGTGGTTTTGACACTCTTGAGCACGCAACGTAGAGTTGTCCATGGGAGAAACAGTCTTTTTCAATATGTACCCCCGCAACTTTAAGCGTTTGCCCTTGGGCTTTATTTATGGTCATTGCAAACGCAGTTTTCAGCGGAAACTGAACTCTTTTGAATTGGAATGGCAAATCAGTTGGAATGATGGGAATGCGGGGAATAATTACAGTTTCGCCTTTTGCCATTCCAGTCATAATAACGGCTTTAATGACATTCCGTCCTAAATAGGTTACTTGTAACCGTGTGCCGTTACATAACCTTGGTGGATCTAGGTTTCTCATAAGCATCACAGGAACTCCAACTTTCAGCTTCAACTTGTGAGAAGGCACTCCTGATAACTCTAAGGAGTTGAGAAACTCTGTTGGGTAAGATGTCACTTGCTCGGTATCCACGACGTTATCTACTGATAGATACTCGATGACATCTCCCTCTACGTCAGACATAATTTGGTCATTTATCCGGCCTACTATTTCATTTGTTGGCGCCAATATCGCCCTTTCGCATAACCATTCCCGATTTTCGATATTAGCGCGTAAATCCGGATAGACACTATTTTTTAAATTGTATGTGCTATCCACAATTTGGCATAATTCGCTGCTCAGCGTGATCATACTCTCGGAGTCGGTAGGCATACGATCCTCGCCGATCTTCAGAAGAGCAGCAGCATACTGCCCGGCTTGACAATCATTATGGAGTAATACTCGCATATTCGTCGACAGTGAAACCTTTTTCACATGTGTCCATAGCACAGATGCTTTTAAACAGGCATTGATTTCATCTGCCGGTGTGCCCCTTGCTATAACCGGCAGGGTCTGCCGGAAGTCACCGGCCAATAGAACCACCATTCCTCCCATAATACCTTGATTGTTTTTAATGTCTTTCATCGTGCGATGAAGTGCTTCGATTGCTCTTTTATGGGACATCGTACATTCATCCCAAACCAGCAGTTTACATTGTTGCAACATTCTTCCACGCTCACTACTTTTACTTATGTTACAAACTGGCATTTCCTCATGAGCTAAATTTAGTGGCAATTTCAGAACTGAGTGGGCCGTTCGTCCTCCACTAAGCAGCGTAGCAGCTATTCCGGATGAAGCTACTGCCACAGCGACTCCTTTATCTTTCCGGATTTCAGCTAATAATAAGTTTAGAAGAAAGGTTTTGCCGGTACCTCCTGGAGCATCCAAAAAGAACAAACCACCTTCACCACTGGCAACTTTGTTGATGATTGTCTCAAAGACTAATCTTTGTTCTGGATTTAAAAGTGGAAGGGCCTCTGTTATTTGTTGCTGTAACAAAACTGGATCATAATTTAGCTCTCGCATTAAATCATTACTGACTTCCCCAATTCTTTGTGGTCTGCTCATACCAAAATCGGACAAATATTTACCAGTGATAGTTATCACTTGGTCCTCAACCTTGGTCAGAGCGTCGTTGTAAATTACATCATTATACGAAATATTTGGGTCCTCTTCTTGAAATCTGCGTAAAATGTCGTCCGCCATATCATTTTTATATTTTCCCCACAGATATTCAGGGTTTGAGAGTCCACACGTTGCTATTAATATAGCAAAAAGCTCTCTCACCTGTGGCGCAGATTTGCATTATGCGGCCTCTTCTAGAGTTAGATCCCAATGATTATCGTTCTCTAATAGTCCTCTTGCCTCACATGCCTCTCTAAATGTCGAGAATTCTTGATCATTTAGCTTTTTGAGATCTGCAAAAGAAGTTGGCCCCCGCACGTGGTGTAAAAGTATTCTCAGACAAAAACACTCCATATTAGTAACGTGGACCGTGTAAACTCGGCCTAAGGCATCTCCAGATTTGACACCAGGCCAATTCTGAACCGGTACTCCTTGGATTCGTCGTTTCCATTCCCTCCTTGTTGCGTTCCAAGTGTAATATCTTGGTAAATCAACATAGAGGAGCGTCCTTGCAAAATCATCTCTTGTGCAGAGCTCAAAAAAAGCGGTGAGTGTTGTTTTTGGAGCAGAGGTTAATCTCTCTTGGAAATTGTTTGCAGTAAAATAGACACGTTCACCATTTTCCAAGTGTACAGTCAGGTGTGTGACTGTCGGGTGCCTTTCGTGTAACGGGAAAGCTAAAAGCCGCCACACGGCTTCGTTGCTGCTAACATAACGACCAAACTGATACGTTTGGACTTCATTTATGGGATTAGCAGCATCGGTGTTTTTAAAATTAAAGATAGCTTGGTCGCTACCTTTGTTTATGTATTTACATATATATTTGATAGCGCGCACTGAGCTGCAAGCCTCTACGTTAATATGGGCGTTAAACATTTTTGACAATACGGGCGAAAAAGGAACTACCCAACTATTATCAATAGTAACATAAACATTTCGAACTTTTACAGACGCCGTTTGTCCCCCATCTCCTGGTGCTCTTCTACGATACAGCGGATATCCATTGTCATTATGGACAGTTTCTTTAATAAGCGCGCGAGGATATTTTTTAGAGCATTTTCCATTTTTCATGCAGGGGCTTTGAGGATTGTCAGAACCGCAAGGACCATGAATCATATTTTTAATAATAATTTCATGAAGTGCCTGGTCACTACTTGGATCCGGTATTTCCGCTCTAATAACATTATCTATTCGATCGGGTCTCAGCTTGTCCTTCAGCCAGATTAAAATATGCACGTGAGGAAGCCCGCGTTTTTGCCACTCTATCGAGTACATAAAGCATAGTACTTCACCGAACACATTTCCTTTATTGACAACTTCCATAAGCTTTTTAACTTTTAATCGAAAAACCCTTGCAACAATATCATGTCTATCGATTGCCCTCTGTCCCGGCAGCAACTCTTCAACTATTTCAGGCCAGCTTGGGTTGCATGTAAAAGTCACGAACAAATCGGGGCGACCATATGTACGTACGTAAGCGAATGCGTCCTGTGTATAAGCGTGTAAATATCGGGGGCTATTTACAAAAGATGATGGCAAAATTACCAATTTACCTAAATCGTTAGGGTTAACATTACCATCATTTGCCACAGCATCTTGAAGATGGACATAGTTCTCCGCTCTCAATTTGTTTTGGTTTAATGATATGTATCGTAATCGTTCGCTTTCAACTTTTACATACATATCAACATAAAACTGATTGGCCAGTTGTCTACATCGTGATATTATATTAAAATCATTTTCTCGAACCATGATAATATGGTAGGCATAAAAATCCATGCATGAGACTTTTTTGTTGTTTACAGGCAAACCTGTTACAGGACTGACTTGGGGTATTTGAAAGTGGTACCCCTCTTGCCCCTTGCTGAATATCAACGGATATTGCAATGCGTCGTAAAATTTGTGTGTATCTGGTACCCTACTTAAAATTTCATTACGGGCATGCAAAATAATGTCACGGGAAGCAAACTGTTCGCCTGTGACTACAGCTGCTACTTCATTAATAAGCGGTGCATTGTACCGTCTTTCATGTTCCCCAGTTGGTGTACGGTCAGGGTGCATAATCAACTTGTATTCTTCTCCCGGTATTCTTTCTAATGCTGTTTTGAAAGTATTAATGAGGTTGTTATGCTCGTGCAACATTCTCTGGATTTTTAAGACAGTATCCCTTACAACTCCATTAATATTCTGGCATCTACGGTTAACTTCACTATTTTCGTCTCCCATAAAATAAATTTGCAAAAATTTAGGCTGATCGTTTGTAGGCAGTAAAGACCCAACCCTATGGTAAACTTGACCTTGTATTTTAAATGTACTGGAAAATCCAGGCATAACAACCTCATGATCTACCCCAAATGACGTCATTTGGAAACAGCTATTATATTTCCTTATACTGTTCAAAAAGAGTCGTGACTCATTACTATCGCATAAAAGGAATGTTTTCAGGGGTTCTTCTGGAATACCGAGTGATGGAAGTGAAACTTTACCTCCAGAACAGCACATACCCGGAGTTTCCTCTTTCCATTTTAGTGCCATACAATATGTGCACTTTTTAGCCATCCGTCCTAAGAGCACTAATCGATGGTTCATGTAATCGATTAAAGGGTCGTAATCAAAAGCAGCATCATGAAATACCTCCCACGTATTACGTGTAAATATATTTCGTCTTTGTGCTTGCCGTGCAGCTAATAGAACACGTCGTCTATGAGATTCTTCATGTGACTCTGCAGAAATCAGAGACGCATGACGTTCAGCATCCAAAAGCCGACGTACTCGAGTTTGATCTACAGTTTCGGAAGCTCTTTGAGTTGCATGACGCCTGGCGTCTAAGAGCCGTCGCTCCTGCCTCACCTCCTCAGTCTCAGCAGCTCTTTGAGCAGCGTGACGTTCGGTGTCTAAGAGCCGGCGCTCCCGAGCCATCTCTTCTGTCTCAGCAGCTCTTTGAGTTGCATGACGCCCAGCATCTAAGAGCCGGCGCTCCCGAGCCATCTCTTCTGTCTCAGCAGCTCTTTGAGTTGCATGACGCCCAGCATCTAAGAGCCGTCGCTCCCGAGCCATCTCTTCTGTCTCAGCAGCTCTTTGAGTTGCATGACGCCCAGCATCTAAGAGCCGTCGCTCCTGCCTCACCTCCTCAGTCTCAGCAGCTCTTTGAGCAGCATGACGTTCGGTGTCTAACAGCCGGCGCTCCCGAGTCATGTCAGCGGTCTCAGCAGCTCTTTGAGTTGCATGACGGCCGGCATCTAAGAGCCGTCGCTCCTGCCTCGTCTCCTCTGTCTCAGCAGCTCTTTGAGCAACGTGACGTTCGGTGTCTAAGAGCCGGCGCTCCCGAGCCATCTCTTCGGTTTCAGCAGCTCTTTGAGTAGCGTGACGCTCAGCGTCTAAGAGCCGTCGCTCCTGCCTCACCTCTTCAGTCTCAGCAGCTCTTTGAGCAGCGTGACGCTCGGCGTCTAAAGTTAAACGGGCTTGAGTCTGTTCTTGAGACTCTTGACTTCTTGCAACTCTTTTAGCTCGAGCTCCGCTGGAACTACGTGCTAAATTGGACTTGCGTTTTCTCGTCATTGAAAAAAGTAGTTTAAAAAAGAACTTAAACTAAAGAAATATTACAATCTTTCCGAACTTAAATTGAAAACTAACTGAAAACAAAAGAATTTTAAAAAAATACGAATTACGAACTTGATAACAATTTAAAAGAAATTATATTACAACCTAATCAACCTATTCTCTTAATAACCAAGCTTAAAACTAAATAATTTAAAAGGAACGATCTAATTAATTTAAAAATTAAAACGAATTTAGACATATAATTTTAATATCTACTAATAATCGAGATCAAACTAAACTTACATTATACAACAACCAGACGACCCAACAAATAAACCTTTTAATCGACAAATACAACGGAACCAATTTTGAAAACAACCACCAGACAACCCAACAAATAAACCTTTTAATCTACTAATACAACGAAGCCAATTTTAAATTTACGAAACGATTAATCCACAATTCCACGACAGTACCGAAGCGCTCGGCCGATACCCAACCAAATGCGTGTAACGAAACCATAGCGCGATCTATTTCGATCCCAACGCCATCTATCGAGCATAGTGACAACTCGGATTATTTATCTATACTCTGTTCGGGCATTTTCTTTGTACTAAAAGTTTTATTATTTATTGATATTATTTTTTTCATACCTTTTTACTATTTATTTACTTTTTTCCGATGAATTAAAACAATAACATGAACCGAACTCGTGTAACGATCGACACCATTGCGCGATCACCAACTCGACATATAGTACTAATAGAATTATCTATACTCCGTTAGAGCATTTTCTTTGTACTAAAAGTTGTATTATATTATATTTTCATACCTTTTTACTATTTATTTACATTTTTCCGATGAATTTTCAGTACTGAATTGATGCCGACTCTTGACCAATAGATGGCGCTGTATGCCCGGAATAAATTTTATTTTTTATTTTATTTTTTGTAATAAAAACTATCCTATGTCCTTTCTCAAGTTCCAAACTATGTCTGTACCAAATTTCACACAATTCGGTTCAGTAGTTTAGGCGTGAAGCAAAGACAGACAGACAGACAGACAGAAAGACAGACAGACAGACAGACAGAGTTACTTTCGCATTTATAATATTAGTTTGGATTTGATAGATTGAAACGATTGCGATAAAACAAAAACTAAATATAACTCCGAGGTACACAATATTTGAGTATAAAGGTTAAGCGTATTGGTTTCATACTTTTTACGTGATATTGGAACAACGTAATCTCTCACATACAAACAGACCAAAATACCTTTAACACCCCAACTAATTTTTTTGGAAGTATTTTCAATGTACAGAAACGCCTCGTCTACAGATTTATTATACACTAGCTTTTACCCGCGGCTTCGCCCGCGTGGATGTCGGTTCACCGGGATAAAAAGTATCCTATGTATTAATCCAGGTTATAAGCTATCTGTGTGCAAAATTTCATCTAAATCCGTTAAGCTATTTTTGCGTGATTGAGTAATAAACATCCAAACCTCTTCACAAACTTTCACATTTATAATATTAGTAGGATACTAGCAGCGCCCCGCGGTTTCACCCGCATCAGTGTCGATTCCGTACGGATATCGGGATAAAAAGTATCCTATGTGTAAATCCAGGTTATAAACTATCTGTGTGCTAAATTGTATCCAAATCAGTTCAGTAGTTTTTGCGTGAAAGAGTAACAAACATCCACCCATCCATCCTCACAAACTTTCGCAATTATAATATTAGTAGGATTATATAATATTAGTAGGATAAAATTAATTATGATCTGAGATATATATGTATATGAAAGTGTTATATCCCCGTAGGTAACGCGATAGATAGTGCAATGCACTTGCAAAACACTTGACATTCTATTATTGTAACATTAATTTATGTTACAGGTAGGTACATTGTTTATGTACGCACCTGCGATGCCTGCGGAGTAATTTTTAGGTTATTCATAAATTTATCCATACCTATATTTGGTTGTATAGTTACAGCATATTTTAAGTAGTAACTGGTTGTTTTGTTTTGTTATGTAACTATTTATGTACTGATCACTGAACCTGACTTGATTTCCGTACGTCTTTTTCGGTTGACCACTGAAAATCAGCGCTATGCTGTGGGTCCCTCATAGCACAGCATCATGCTGAGTGGAAGCCTTCTTGTCACAGTCATGACGTGCAGCTTCCGACTATTTCTGTTTTGAGCTCGTGATTATAATGTGGATCTATTTTGTTTTATTTTTCTGATTATTCTTATCGTTTTGTATGCACGTGTTTCTGTGACAAATAAACCTATTTTTCTTTCTTTCTTTCAATGTTTAGCAAAGGCTTTGTACTCGCACTATATCTACATTTAGGGCAGATTTTTGAGATAGGGATAGTATGGGATAGTAAGGAAAGAACCTTAACATCAGCAAAACTTTCTAGGGAGACTGCCCTTAACTATATCATCCTTGCCCTTTTGAGAAATAGGCCAGTCAGCGTAGACAAAAAAATCGCGTTAGGTCGGAAAAATTGCACAATACTTACTGATTTTTTTGGGATGTTGGATTAGTAGGATATGATACAAAATCTACTATTTGAGCTCAGCCATAGATTTGTATGTGCAATAAAAACTGAGATACCACACTTCAAACATTGGCCATTTTTTCCAATAAAGTTCAAAATTCAGTTCAGTTTTAGCTGACTTCTAAGCAGGACATCGGTTAAATCTCTCATTCTACGAGGAAAGGCATGGAAGATGAAGAGTGCAACACTATAACTGTCAATATTTAACTGCCACCCATATCATGGTAGATATGGTCATGGTAAGATGTTAGGCGTCCTTTCACTACCTTCTTACACTGCTTACTTACTTTTTTTGCGTACTTTTTTTGACGCGGCTACCACGTTTATCAACCATGACGCCACTCACGAGAAGATAACCTCTGCTGGCAACAAAAGTCTTGTGGCACTATATGGTAGGGAAAAAGACGACTCTCTCCACGCTCTGCGTAACGGGATGTTTGTCCGATCTGCTGCCAACGCCAAAATCCACCTCGTTCGTCTGCTCCAACCAAAGAGGCTGCAGCCCCAATATTCCTACAATACCTACCATCAGGTGCAGAAATGGTTGGGGGTAGAGGAAGAGCCCACCAACTAGGGATGGACAAGAAGCTAGCAAGACATGACACCAGTGACCTCAACCAAGGAACCAGCGCCACTAACCCTGCTGAAATCCTGGCATGCAATTGCAAGAAAGTGTGCGGAGGACGATAATCTAAACTTAGCGAAAAGGTAAATCGTAAACAAAGCAAAACACATAACTTAGAGACTCGTTTATAACTAATGTTACACAAACATACGTGCCTTTGGGAGTATCTCTATAAATTTCACTAACTTTGTGTAAAGGAGTTTAAAGTGATTTAGCTATGTTTACTAACGGTGTTATTTTGTTATTAATCACGCTTGCTTCATAAATGTTTAGTTCTGAAATCCTTGATGAAGTGTGTTTAGTAGCGGAGTTCCATAAAATACGAAAATGAGCACTAAGGGCGATTTTCACTAATGAAACAATGCGTTCAGAACATCTAAACCGCGTTCAAAAGTTGTCAATGTCAAAATTGTTATGGAATATTGACACTGACAGCTCATGAACGAGGTTTAGAAGTGCTGATCGCGTTCAGTTTCATTGGTGAAATCCGCACTAAGAAAAGATTTTGGAATAAAATAGTAAGGGGATAGGTCATGAAAGGTTGTATGGAAACTCGTCAATTTTGCCGATGTGAAAACCTATTGGACATACGGCTTGTTTTATCAAGAACTACCCCCGCGACTTCGTCCGCGTGAAGTTTATTGTTCCCGCGACCCACCCCGTTGCATCGCATCGCCTGCCCGCGCTATTACTTCATATTCGTTAAGCGTTCTTTCTGACTTTTTTTCATTTTGGTCGGCTCCTTAGGGTCCCAGTGTGATGTTAAATAGCGTTCCTCAAGAATTGGGCTATAAAATTTAAAGATAATTTTTCAAATCCGACTGGTAGTTCCAGAGATTAGTGCGTTCAAACAAACAAACTCTTCAGCTTTGTTATTAGTATACCTATATGTTATATATAGATATATACGTAGATAATCCGATGCTTGACTTTCTATAACCTTTGTATAGGGCATTGAATTCATCTTTTCAACTTTTGGGCTTTTAATAATGTACTGAAATTTATTAATCCGACTATTGGCTTCTTTCTTCGGTTTCACTTAGCGTGAACTTTTGTGTCTTGAATTTCTTTTCAACAAATAAAATACTATTTTGGTAAGTTTATCAGAAAAGGGTAAGAACTATTTATAAACATCAGGTACCTACAGTCTACACAGTACATATACCTCTGACAGCAGCAACCCAACAGCAACCATATTTTAAGGAGAATAAAGATCATTGTGATTTTGACAGACTTGTCAGAAACAACAACTCAACAGCAATCTTGATACAAGTGATGCAAAATAATTGAGTGAGTTAAAATAATTGTGAAAGGACTCCATGTGGGTACGGATAATATTACGAGCTGTGGTTTGGCTTAAAAGTTCTTTAAAGCCTGATTAACACGGTGTGATTTAATTGCCTGTGGCATACCATAAGTTGAAGCAACAATGAAAGTCCATCGTCTAAACAGTGTAAATGTGGAGAAAGTCATTTGTTGCCTCAATTTTATTATACATATACCCCAAGCAAAAAATCTGCATCATATGTATGGGGCCTTACGCCTGTCTATGTATTAGGCATGGGATCTACATCGACATCATTATCCACAGGCATTCATATAAATTGCTGAATATGCTTCTCTAGCAATACTTATGCCATTAGCATTGGTCTTGTGTGATTAATCTATACATCTTCTATACAAATAAATAAAATTGAAGTGTCTGTTTGTAATGTCAAAATAACATACTTTTACTAAATGCATAAGAAAGTATATACGGTACTTATAAACAAAAAAGCAATTTTTAAAATTTTTGTCTGCCTATCTATCTGTCTGTCCGATTGTTCCGGCTGATCTCCGAAACGGCTGGACGGATTTTGACGGGACTTTAATTGGCAGATTGCTGATGTTACGGAGAGTAACTTAAGCTACTTTATTTTAGAAAAATAATTAGGTTTTCGCGCAAAAAAATTAAAACCCTTTGAAATTGTGAACAAAAAGTCGGATTTGATAAATTCTTTTTGCATTTCGTAGCCCAATTCTCCAGGATCGTTAAAGGTTAACAGCCGAGTAATAAGAAAAAAATCAGGAAGAACGCTAAGTGAAAACGAAGTAATAGCGCAGGCGGGCGTTGCAACGCGACGGGTCGGGGGACGAGGGAGTTTTATTAAAATGTGTCTGTTATTTTAGTATAATGTGTATCTTGCGACATCCACGCGAACGAAGTCGCGGGGCACAGCTAGCATAAAGTAAAATTACTAGCGTAACTTCACATAGTTTATGGGGGTAATAACCAGCGGCACATTCTTTTCCATCCCTTCTTTAAAGTTTCACCAGTCGGTTTAATTTGACCATGAATATCAATCATGTTTATTGCTCTAGGTATGGCCGAGTCGTTTAGAGAAGATATAAGAAAAACAGATTAATAAAACTTAATCTTGAGCTAAATCTGAAACTTGCCAAGTCTTATTCATGTGTAGAACTTAGCGCAAATAGTTCGGAACAAAGTCAACAAGTTATGATATATTGACCAAATAACATTATCTGTTTGCTGATATGGCTTAATTGTTTTGGGTCAGCCCACAAATTCCCAAAGTCAGTGTTTAACATAGAACGCCTAGTTAGGTACAGACTGATATTAGTGTTAAGATAAGAAAAAGAAAAAGAAAGAGAAATAGGTTTATTTGTCACAGTAACACGTGCATACAAAAAGATAAGAGTAATCAGAAAAATAAAACAAAACAGATCCACATTATAATCACGAGCTCTAAACAGAAATAGTCGGCAGCTGCACGTCATGACTGTGACAAAAAGGCTTTCACTCAGCATGATGCTGTGCTATGAGGGACCCACAGCACAGTACAGATTTTCAGTGCTCACCCGGGAAAAACGTAAGGAAATCAAGATAATTTATTTGTCCATCTATTTGGCTATAAGGCTGAGAAAATATTTGATTAATATTTTATGTATTATTAGTTTTTCGAAAGAAGCTCTTTAATGCGGCTTGCAGTAGGAGTAACTATTACCCTGCGTTCTATTTAAAATCGGTTATCGCGAAAATACACGATCTTTCGTACTTTTTGTTCGGTGAACCTGAACGCGTGGTCGCGAGGACAGAGGGCGCAATCCGGTTTTTTGACCATACAGTGACATTATGAACGCGACCGATCGCGTATTTGCACGACGATCGCTTTTAAATAGGACGCGGCTGGAGAAATCGTCACGTAACGAAGAAGCGTTATGCCCAAAAATGTCAATTTCAATTGTCGAAAGTTTTTGTTTGTTTTTTAATACAGCGCCATCTAGATCATCTTATGTTTATAGCTTGCTTTGCTAAAAACTTATACAAGATTAGCTCTATATTAAAAAAAAAACTTTTGACATTTGAAACTGGAGACCATACTAGATGGCTCTGTATTAATACATAATATACAGCGGAAGGAAAATCGTTCCAAGCGGGTGTCCCTCGACGTTTAAGGGTCAACTTGTTTTACTCACTTGTTTTGAACTACTTGTTGCTCCCGATTTCACTCGCATCCCAGGGGTACTTCGTCGTATACTTCGTAAATAGTATCCTGTGTATTTATTAAAGTTATACGCTATCTATGTAGTAAATATATCATTCAAATCCGTTCAGTAGTTTATGTGCGATTGTGTAACAAACAAACATCTTCACACATTTTCCATAAACAGGGTTACTGGTAACTCGACGTATTCTTTGCAGGACGTCATAGTAGGATTAAAATGCAACAAATTAAGCCACCACGTTTAATCACCACGCATTAATCACAACGTTTGCTCAAGACGGGTTGGTGATTTCAGACGTACATATACAGGGTGATAAGGTACTTACAAATATTATTTTTTATAAAAAAAAACTCATGCAGATTATAAAATACATTATCAATTAACATTTTTTCAATAAAATTTTTAAACATATTTCCATTTCATTGCTTAATTGCTGGCGGTAACTGATTGTACACACGAATAGCAGTAACATTCAACAAAATAATGTCAGTCATTTAAAATCAAAATTAAATAAAAGAGGTCATAATATTACATCAAATGTCACAGGCTACAATATTAAGTATGTCAATACAAGCATGTTACTTAAATAAGTAAAAATGAGAAAAGAAATAATTTATTTTTATCAAAAAGTAAAATAAGTAACCAATTACATTTTAATTTTAAATATTATTGCAAAAGAGCATGTCAGGAGTATTAAATGACAATGCCAGATCCTGCCCCACCCTCACATTAATTTCCAAGAAATGTAAATTTATCAAAATTATCGCATGAAAATAGGACCCTTGGTTACTTAACTATTATTCTTTTAATGTTGTGGCTAAAAAGTTAATGATAAAAGGAATTTAAAAACCCAACCCATTTCCTGTTTATATCGATCGCGACTATCTGCGTTACTTAGTACGTATACACGTGGAACCAAACGAGTTATTTGATAAAAAAATAGCATCTATTAATGTATTATGAATGGCTTTTAATATGGATTTGGTTAAAATACACATGTTCATGAAAATAATGTTTTTTTAATAATATTATATATTATTATGAATGTATATTCTCATCATTATTTCGCATTTGAGCCCTAGTAGGTGATTAGGTGTAATGAAACGTCATTGACGCGCTAATATTAGCTATGTCAAAAAGTCATTCAATGATATTCGCTCTGTTCTGTTTGAATTGTTGTTTATTTTTTAAGCTCCCTAATCTCTCTGTGATCATATTACTGTTATATTTTCACGACGATTTTCGCTTTTGTACACGGACTCGATCTCGCCTACTCGCCGACTTTGTGCTATTTACTACGGATTCTGACCATTTCTTTCGACTTGGTTAACGATGTTGAGGTGCTTAAATTGGCACTTGTGCGTCGACAGGATGCAAAGACATGTTGTGTCTTCATTACAACCTGCACTGCAAACACTTCTCGTAAAATGGAAATCGTTGCAACAGGTATGTAGGTACTACGTACTACTATGTAGGTACTACAATTATGTCCTAAGTCAAAACTATTACTAAGGTTGATATCGGTGTTATGTCATTCCTTCCTTTCATAGCCAAACATCCTAGGATAGCGTTGTAACAATATACAGCACTTATTTAATTATTTCTACAATTATAACTGCAATTAACCTAAACTTAAGGTACCTAACCTAAATGTAATAATTGTTCTTAGATTTAAACAGAAACCGCAAAATCTAAAGACATTTAAACGTGTTTTAGTCATAAGTCATAAGTAATTTATTTCATAACAATATAAATACATTGTGTTGAAAATTAAAAAAATAACATATTACAATTGCAATTAAAATAAAATTCATTAAATACGTTTAGAAAAGTCAATAAAAACAATAACGGTCAATTAAGAATTCGAGTACAAATAGATCATAAATGATAAATGTTTAAGTAATAAAATCAATAATAAGTTACAATGGAAAAAAAATCAAAAATCATCATCATCATTAAAATCATTTATCATTTATCAATGTCACATGTCATCTAGGAATTCATTGATACTGTAATAGCCTTTCCCCAATAAATAGGTCCTCAATTTGTTTTTAAATAAGTTAACACTATATGGTTTTTAATTCTACGGGTAACTTGTTGTATAAAAATACAGACTGATATCTTGGGCTATGTTTGACAATTTTTAATTTCGGTTGAATAGTGTTGGGCAAATCTTTTCTACGTGTGCTAGCTCTAATTTGTCTTTGCTCATCAGTCTCAATTTTGTGAAAATTTTTAACTAAGCTGGTTAGCAACACTAAAATGTAAAGGCACGGCACTGTCAACGTGTTTTAGTTATCACTAATAAAGCAGCAATAGAATGCTACATTTGGCATACTTGTAAACCAACATTTATTTGATGGGTCAAAGCTCTATATAGTCTCTGGCATTGTCCTTTCGATGATATGTTTATTTTTTATTAAGAATCGGATATGAGTTTTAGTGAAAGTTGTTAAGTATGACGGGTAGAATTACCCCCTTAATTTGGTCATCTGCATCCAGCAGATGACTAAATCGTCACCCCGTATTGACTATGAGTCCAGTTTCCTCACGATGCGATGTTTCCCTTTACCGATTTCAGTGATATCCAATAGACAAAGAAAGTGCCTACGAATTGAAAAATAGTCACATTGGTAGTTGCACAGAACCCACAACCTTGTGTATGAGAGGCGAGGCCTTAACAACTGGGCCATCACTACACACATTAGCGTGTAATGGCAAAAATAACTACCTAAGGATTTTATTTATAGTATAATAAAGTACCTAACATTATTAAAAACATGACTGTATTAAAAGGGTACTTAAAAAAATATTAATTGAAAAATGTTATTACAAAATTGACGACTTCCTGAATGATGAATCACTGACTGATTGACATTCTATTTGACATTTGTTTTTTGATCTTTGATGACATTTAACATTTTTGTATTAATGTTATTTTTTTTTCTGCAATTCAAACCATTTGACATTAATTTGTATTTTGTACTAGGTATCATAATTTTGTTAATTGTTATTTAAAATTATAATGTATTTTAAATTAAGTACGATTTGCATGCCCATGTGACGGTAGAACATGGAGTACTATTATAAAAATAGAAAACACCTAAGCTATGTATTGCTATGTATTTGATTTGATTCAGTAATCATCCAATCTGCCTGTTAGCTCCCAAGCATTTTCTCATGATAGTTTCTGTTAGAACACTATGTTTAAGGGGGTAGCGCCAGGGTAGCCCGCGAATTTTTTTTTTTACGTTTTTTGCAATTTACAGTCAGTATCAGGTTGTATGTTGATGGTGAGCTTAACAACTCAATACAATTCTCTAAGTTAGAATTGACCTCAAATGTCACACATTCAATAGGGTAATAAGATCTTAGAGGTTTGTATTGATGATTTTAATGAATATAACGGTGTGGTGGTATGGTGTGGTGTGCTATGGTGGTGATGGTGTTCATAATAAAGAAAGAAATAAAAAGATTTTATTTGGGACACGCACAGGAAACAAAACCATAAAAAGGATATTAAAACTAATAAAATCATGAAAACAAATGAAAAAAAAAGAAAGAAGACCTATGCGAAGCCAAAAAGGCTCCTATCTCAGAATGATGCTGCGATATTTGTTTAGGGGTAGCTGTGATGCCACGGACACAAATACGGACATAAAATAAATGAATAAAATAAACAATAAAATATAATAAAGAACACAAATTAATATGAAAACCGTATCGATAATAATTAAAAACTATTACGATATACCCACATATCGGGTGTGGGTCCAACGATGCTTGTCCATGCTACAGACTATTGTCTATGGTCTATGACAAACGAAGGGACGCGAGCGCAGCCGATGTACTGTACAACTAATCGTCTTCTTAATGTCAAAGTATATATACAAAATGTAACATAAATACCGTACAACCTCTTAAGGGATCATTGTACTCATCATTATGGAAAACTTTTACTATGGGACCAAACCTGAAATCGCGAAAAAAAATCAGCTGTTCCCTACATTTTGACGAGTTATGCGAACATAAATGTAAGGAGCAGCTGATTTTTTTTTGCGATTTCAGGTTTGGTCCCATCGTAAAAGTCGTTCATAATGAGGAGTACAATGACCCCTTAAGAGGTTGATTGTTAATTATGTTACACATTGTATAAGAAAAATAGGAGTATTGATACTTAAAAAATAAAGAACATACAATAAAATATATAGCATCAGAATAAATAATACTTCAGAGCCTAGTGACTATTAAAACACAAGGTGGTGCAAATATATAATAAAATTTATCGTCATTTTGTTTGCTATGTATCGACTGTGTTGTGCTATGTGGGTCGGAAGCAAGCGGATTCAATCATCGAACAAAACAAGTAATAGAAACAAATCCATGTGCATACTATGACATAATACTTCGCTAAGATCACCAATACTAACTGCGTGCACTCCCAGGTTGAGTTTAGTGACTGGTTTCCTTTCCAATAAATAGTATTCTTTCTTCTATTTATTTAATACATAATTGTTACGGTCGCAAATCATACTGTTATCAGCAGACAAACTAATACTGCCCTGCAAATTGCAAAAAACGTAAAAAAAAAAATTGAATTTCACGGGCAACTCTGGCGCTTTCCCCTTAATATAAATTATTAGGATGTGGTTAGTTTACTTTCAAACATGGTTTTATAATGATGGTATGATACTATTAGTAAGACTGCCTCTTTGGTCTAGTGGTCGCAAGCGCTACTGCTGAGCATGAGGTCCTGGATTCGATTCCCAGGTCAGGCAAAGTGTTATTGGGTTTTTCTATCTGGAATTTCTCAGTAGCAGCCCGGAGTCTGGATTTGTGCCCGGTAGATGGCAATAGGCTCGCCCCCTATTACATGGGACTTAAACATAACTGGCGAAATGTGGGTGTACTATATGTACACCTCTGCCTAACCCTTCGGGGAAACAAGGCGTGATGTTATGATGTTATGTTAGTAAGAAATAACTTAGGTAGGTAGAGCTGTTATTGTTTTCTTATTCTTTGCGTGTTTATTTCCCATTATAATCAACATCCTAGCATGTTTTCCAGCCTATTCCTATTGGTAAGTCCATTTAATATAAGATAGTAGAAGAATAAAAAATAATATCATGATACGAGTATAACATACCGACACTAGCGGCTCTGTATATTTATGAAACTGCCTTATTTGTTAAGCTGAATGCACACTTGTTTCCCCACCTATCAGATACTGTTAAACGTAACAGGCGGAATGACATGTTACGCGGACGGAGAACCAAAACAGCTTTAATGTGGAAAAGCATATTCTACATAGCCCCGCTAGTTTATAACAAAATTCCAAAATCAGTCCAAGTGTTAAATTTAAATGGGTTTAAAAAGAAACTTAAAGATTTGCTATGTAATAAATGTTATTATAATTTAAACGACTATTTGAATGATACCTTGACATCCTAATTGTATTGTAATCTTTTATACTTTGACATCCTAATAAATTGTGTCTGTGATATTATTTTTAATTGGCATACCTCAAATTGTAATTTTAATTTGTAATTATTCTCTGTCCTGTAATAAATGTATGTACCTACAATTTGCACGCCACACTTGGCAGAATGTGACGATACCATATTGACAAATTTTAAGACCATAAATAATGTACCATATTCTGACAAATAAAATATGATTATGATTATTATGACAAACATACATTATGTTATAAGAAAATGGTTTTGTACATTCTCAAAATATTTTTTCCTTGTCCGTCTTGTCGTGTCGTCGTCGATTTGTCGTCGTCGAATCAGCCTCAAATGGATAAATTTCCTCATCCCATAACTACTAATACATAATTACCATTACAAAAAACTGGCTGCAGTTAAGTAAATTGGTACCCAAGAGGCCAAAACCAAATGAGAAAATGTGAAGGTTTTGTGTTAAAATGAACCTTTTCGATATAAAACTAACTGATAATGAAACATATTTGACGAAAAATAGCATAATGGACACATTTTCTATTTTACACAAAGACCCTTGACCCCTTGCGGTCGAAAGAATTTGACGTGCCCTTAAACCCACATCGTTAAGGCGACGTGCCTATTTCTTTAGACCTTCTTTGTTGATTTTCCATCAAAGAAAGATTCTGGGTATGTTTTCAGCACCGTCGCTTAGTTTGTATTAAAGTCAGTTGGGAGCAAACTATTTAACCTGCTAAATTCTGCTGTCGCCTCAAGGCGACACTAGCGCAATGCCGCTAGCGAGGACTGCTGTCGCCTCTAGGCGCCAGCGCTTAACGGTACCTGCTGCATTCTGCTGATGTCTTGAGGCGACCGCGACAGCAGAATTCAGAAGGCGTTGTTGAAAGAAAATGAGTTTTCAAATTAGACGTTTTGATGTAGGTACCGTAGTCCCGTAGTTTGAAGACGTTTTTTTTTAGAAATAAGGCGGCTACGAAAGATTTTTAGGTCTTATTATAAACTTATAAAACAATAATTTTGCCTAGATTTTATGGCGACGATAACCGATTTTTAATGATTTTAAACTGAAGATTATGTAAACGAGAAGTGTTAATGATTTCGAAAAATATTTGTTAAATAAAAGTTTATTCTTAATAACTTAATATGTGAATATTTTAGATTATGTTTATATTACATAGTGTAATAAATGTCTGACGCGGATAAAAAACTGAGAATCACGCAAAAATTATCAAGTGTATTTTTTTGAAACCATCACCATTTTAAAGAAAATTTAACTATTTATTTTTTGGTATACGTGTTTTAAATATAAAACCTTTTATTTTATGTTTAATAAATTAATTATGCGTGTAATTTGGGACAGCGCTCCTTGATGGATGAGTCCTATTACTGGGTGGACGTACGACGCGTTTCGTGAACTCAGCACAGAACACGCTAGCTATGCACTCAAGGCTGTTGGCATACATCTGCGTCTGATAGTTGCGCACGCATAGCCAAACTTTAGCCAAAAATTACAAACTTTTTCTTTCCTAAAAAGTAGGATGAAAAAAAAAGGAAAGAAAGAAAGATAACATAAAAAGAAAGAAAGAAAAGAAAGCGCGAAAGTTTGAAAGTAGGATGTGTAGGTTTATGAGACAAATGATAAACATTTCTAATGATGATGATGATGACTTTTGATCACACTTGCTCGTAAAGTAGCTCTTATTGAAGCGCTTTTAGGTTCATAATGCAGTGTATTAAATACGCGTGCTTTTTGTTTTATATTACCGCACGTGCACGTACGGTAATGTGCGCCACAGATAACTATTTACTAGTCGGAGATGTGCGCTTTTTTAATCTCATCAAAGAGACTTGCTGCCTTTTATGCCTTCTGTGTACCTACATAAATAAAATATGATTAATTAACATAATATTTCATCAAATTATTTAGTTTTGTCAAAAAAATAACATTATACAAATATTTAGTTTTTATGCTTTTAATATGTATGAGTATTAGACTGTTCGACGGCTTCGTGCCTTTGCCTCTGCTTCAACCTGCGAAGACACCACGATAAAAGGAATCCGCGGGCCATAAGTATTTTCTTTTTTACATAGGTAATTAGTTCATGAAACTTGTTTTTCCCTTGGAAGTGTCTTGAAAAAAGTCGTATGAAATGCGTGTGCAATCATTACAAGCTCGGCTCCCTTATTGCGCTCGTCTACGGCTCGTGCGAATAATACCGATCCTTGCATACTCCATGTTAGGATCGTAGTAGTTGGGGTTCTGTAGTTTCTGCCTACCTCCATGGGAAAAAGGCGTGAGCTTATGTACGTATCTATAAACTTACAATTATTATTTTTATAATAATCAGCCTCTATGTTCGCACTGCTGGGACACAGGCCTCCTATCTGTGAGAGGGAGAGGGCTATAAGCCACTACGTGGACCCAGTGCGGGTCGGTGGATGTCACGTCTTCGATTTTTTTGGTTCTAGAACATGCTGGTTTCCTCACGATGATTTCCTTTACCGTTTTGAGAGCAGCGGAGATGATATTAAATACACAGATTAAAGTGCCTGCCTGGGTTCGAACTCACGACCAATTCGTAAGTCCGGGCCGATACCACTGGGCCACCGCTGCTCTCCATTAATATTTTTAATGCATGAATATTATTGCATTTACATATTCACTATAGAAGAACTCCTATTATTATTATGTTTGAATTTAAAAAAAAGAACTTTCATGCATAGCATGACTATATGATCAACGTAAAAATAGGCAAAATGACAGACTGTAGAAAGCTTTCTACGGTTTGATGTCGAAAATTGATGAATTGATGAATGAATGATTTTCGTAATAATACGATTTTTGCAAAAAAAAACAGCATACGACGATGAGTATGAACACTAATTAGCTGACATAAACGCTATGCACTAACGCATGCGCTGATTGGTTAACAACTACACTCGAGCCATGTTCTGTTCGACCAGAATTATTCAGATGTTATGAATAGACTTTTAGATTATCTAATCAGCAATAAAATTTCCAATCGTCCTAAACAGACCGGTTTTTTTGCGTAACCAAAATCTTTCGTAGTTTCCAAAAACGATTTATCAATTATCTGCGTCATAATTATAGAAGAATATATAATTATCTCTTATGTCTGTTTTTCGTAAAAAAGAGATAAGTGTTCATGTTACGCATGCTTATTGTGAGCGATCGAAATAAAATAAAATAAATATCTTGGTCACAACAGCTTCCACAATCAAAAGAAACAAGACATTCGATAAATTCAGTAGGTCTCAGAATCAAAACAAAGTGAAAATCGTGACAGGCGTAGTTTGAAACTGGACCATGGCAGAGAGCCAGGTAGCTTTAACAAGAAATTTATAATGTACGGAATGGTTGTCTAATAGAAAGAAAAGGCCGTGTACGTTATTTATTTACAGTCACGCGTAGAAAGATTTATATCGTAGGGAAAAAGGACGGTTTTCCTTTAAAATATCGATCGAAATAACGAGATATGAAACTGACAAACAGATTGACTTTACCTATGGCTTTCAATTTCAATGTTTTACACTTTCAACTATAGAGCAGTGATGGCCCAGTGGTAACGACCACGACTTACGAGTTGTAGATCGTAGGTTCGAACCCAGACAGGTGCTTTACTTTGTGTAAAATATTTCATCACCACTGCTCTCAAAACGGTGAAATTCGAAACTGGTTCCGCGTGGTGGATTACGGCCTACTCCCTTTCACAGAGAGCCTCTTCCGGTGAGAGGGAGTGGGCAGTAACCTGTGTCCCAGCAGTCGGAACATTATAGGCTGATTATGCTACACTTTAAACTATACTGTAGGTACCTACTCGTTATTCGTTTATTTTGATGCATGTAGCCTTTATTTAATGTAATTCTATGTCATCTAAATATTTGCAAAAGAGTACCTGCACCCACTGGCGTTATGGGACGGCAGAGGATCCTTCGGCATCACGGCCATCGTTAGGCACACCGCGACGCGATGTCCTTAGGCATTGTCATTGAAATTTCAATTCTATTGTCATACTACCTCTCCGTCACATAAGAATCCCTTGTCGTGCCGTGGTGGGCGCAGGCCCTTATGCACATTTTAGCTTTAAGATAAATCACTTTGTTTAACATTTATATAATTCGAGCAATTATCGTTAAATGAAGCAAAGCGCCTAGTCATTCTAATAACTCGATACTTACCTACAATTTAATAAACTCTGCGAGAATACAGCCTTTTGGAAGGTAGAGAAACCGGTCCTTCCAAAAGTATAATTATAATGTAGCGCATGAGTAAAAGTTACAACAGCGAATCGATACATAAATAAGTAACTAGACGAAGTTTGGATATCCCCAAAAAAGCAACAATTAGTTTGAATAGATTTTAAAGTCCAACAGTAAAGTCCAAATCCTAACCTTTTGGGTTATCATGGGGTTATCCGTCGTTCTTTATGACGTATATTGTTTTATATAAAAATAATTATTATGTGTAATAACCAGAACTTTGAACTGCCTTCTGTCTGTTGCAGATACCAGATGACGTTGCACGACCTTCATTCGTGTTTGAATCTCAAACTTATTAAATTGATTATTATTATCCATATAGCTACAAAATAAGGTTTTTTTTATGACTTGGAATAAAATTGCTGAGTTCGCATTCTTCATACAGATTTTTAATAAAAATTGCAATCTGATACAGTGATTTTAATTCGCTTCTTCGGAATATAAGGGCCTTCCACAAAAACTTACGTCTGTTATCAATAACGCTACGCGACATTTATATTTATTTTGTGTATTAATTTCGGAAGCCGGTGGCAAAAAACGAAAATACTAAACAAAAGGCACCGACTTCCGAAATTAAAGTTATTTTTCACTTTGTAGTGGGGGTTATCTAGAAGTGTGTACCTCTACTTACCCCCTAATAATACAGGCGTAATGGTACTTTTAATATTGTGTTTATTTGTCATTGTGTACAAGAGATAACCAGTAGGAAATAAACCATGCAACACTATTGTTTTGTGGCTTGAATCGGTTGGTTTTATTACTAACCTTGGAAAAACCCCATCTATGCTAAGCAAATAAATAATATTGAAGTGTCTGTTTATAATGACAGAATAACAGGTTTTAACTAAATGCATATGAAAGTATAAACGATACTTATAACTAAAAAAAGCGCAAGTCCGATCCTGCATGGAGTATTGCAGCCACCTTTGGGATGGCTCAGCTAAATACCAACTTGCCGCGCTTGACTCGGTGGAGCGCAGAGCTAAGAGGCTCATTGGCGACGTAAGACTGGTGATATGCCAAGCGTCACAGCTTGGCTCATCGCCGCAAGGTTGCCTGCTTGACGGTCTTCTACAGATTATACTTTGGGGAGTGTGCTCAAGAACTCCACGACTTCATTCCGCCGGCCCCCTTCTATCAGCGGACATCTAGACGCACTGCAGGTTACTATCCTTACCTAGTTGATATCCCACCAATTCGCACTAAGCGTTTCCAAATATCTTTTGTGATGCGCACAGCAAAGGAGTGGAACTCTCTGCCTGCGTCTGTGTTTCCGAACGCATACAACCCCGATCTCTTCAAAGTGAGAGTGAACAGGCTTCTTCTGGGTAAGCTCGCTCCATCGTCGAATTTGTCTCTGTCATCTCTGTCCTAGACTAGAGTCAAGAGCAAACCTATCTCAAATAAAAAAAGCACTTTATAAAATTTTTGTCTGTCTGGTTGTTCCGTCTAATCTCCGAAACGGCTGGACCGATTTTGACAGGACTTTCACTAGCAGATAGCTGATTTTATAAGGAGTAACGCAGGCTACTTTTATTTTAGAATTAGGGTTCCGCGCAACAAAAATAAAACGCTTGAAATTCAAAACGGCTGGACAGATTTTGACGGGACTTTCACTAACAGATAGCTGATGTTATAAGGAGTAACTTAGGTTACTCTATGTCAGAAAAAAATTAGGGGTCTACGCAAAAAAATAATAAAAACCATGAAATAGTGAACAAAATCCGATTCAAATTGGGAAGTATTGACATCCACGCGGGCGAAGCCGCGGGCAATAGCTAGTGGAACATATGCATGGAGTTTGTATCGTATTTCAACTAAAATCGATCAGACTTTTTGGAAAAAGGCAATTTCTTAGATCAGCACCCTAATATTGCAAAACACAATCTCAATCACAATCCGAGGGTTTTGAAGGTAATTCTTAAACCATTGCCTCATAGGTTTGAAAAATTCGTCTGCTCAACAACGTAAATAACGCAATGGACTGCCAAATTATAGTCATTGCGATCGATTGTTATTTAATGTCTGTTATGCAATTGGGCCTGCAGGCCATAATATCCATGAGTAGGTACAATATTATCGATGTTCATCTTCTGTTAATGCCTTTCCTAATGATGTTTGTCCAATAACCGTTTACCCAGATTAATGCGACTGAAATCGAAACTTTATAAAGAACGGCTTCCATCCGAATTCCGACCTCTGTCACCTAGGTACTGATCAATATCTAGTGGTATTTTAAAAGTTGACCAGCTGGTACATTGATGGGATTGGAGCAACACATGTGTCAATAAAACACAATTCGTTCATTTTTGAAAGAAAATACAGAAATTTACCAAAATTTTTTTTGTAATTTTTTTTTATTTCAGCATCATTCAATTTTACTGTTTGGGGTTTTCTGATAAACTCATAACTTATTTTTACTAGACATGTCTTTTAGGGTCCACGAAACGATCAATTGCCATCAATTTCTATTGTAGTAATACTGACAATCGCTTCAATTTCACTTGGCAGACGATAAATTTGCGCATCAATGTGTAACAATCACGTAAAAATTGACAATTGCGATTGATCATTTCGGGGACCCTTTAAAATTAGGTCAGTAGGCCACCGAAGATTAGCGAAACAGATAGTCGTACAAAAAAAATGTCTACACCGCTTAGGTGATTGAACTAACGGCTTCTGTATTATTCAACACTAGCTATAACATTGAAAAACCCACTAGTACGGCGGAGGGTGTGTTTGATAAATAATGACTTGCAAAAGTTTCTATTACCTCACGAATGACTCAAAACCGATGCGCTTAATAACCAATTTAACTTGACCTACCACTCCCCTCTCCATGCCTTCAAAAGTGGACGTCAGCGCAGTGATTGAGTGAATCAATCAGGATCTACCTTGACTGGTCACTGATTGACTTGGACTTGATATGTGACGTCATTCGCCGGCGAAACGAGAATACCAGCGTTACGCGTTGAATGGGGTTTTTACGCGCACTTCATAATGTTTAGAGGTGTGTGCAAATATTTGATTGTTTTTGTTGATGTTGTGTCAATTTATACAAGCTTTCTCGAGTCTATTTTTAGTCGTAGGGTGGAGAAAAATAAAGAAATTAGCATTTCTATTAACAAGATCAGACTAAGAAATAAATTAAATAAAGCTTGATAGATGCCTATACCATAGCAGTTGCTTAGATCGGATTGATATTTAAATAAAGTAGCTACAAAAAAGTACCTACCTACATACATACTTAACCACTTCTATAATTTTTTTTTTGTTCACAGAACATCATAAAATCAAAATCGAAAACGAGTTCACCATTGCTTAGAAAACAAAGTCAGTTGTTTCCTTTCAAAAATCAAAATTCACCGCCACACTGTTTCCAATTTCAAAAGTTGTTGGCCAGTCTATTATTACTGAAGTCTGTGTCCAGCGATGCCGATGGTCCCGATAACTCGCGAGTTCATATTTAAACAGAGTGCAGTTGTATCGAGTCACAGTTCGAATTGAGAACCGAGAGAGATCGTGACAACCATTGGTTCATCCACCTCGTTTTAATTGTTTATTGTGTGTGAAATCTTATCAAAGGTACATGTTTTGTTCATTTGTTTTTTTTTTTGTGTCTGTCGACTATTTCGAACTTTTTAAAGTTATTTTTTTTAAAGTTAGTAAAGTTAGTTAATTTATTTTTAAGTTTCAAAAGTAAATAGACTAGATGGCCTAGAAAAAGTGCAATTCTATCAGCGATAACGATGATGGATAAGTCAAAAATGTATTAGATTGTCATAAGCTATTGTAAAACTAATGTCAAACCTGTTGGAAAGTTGTTGTAGAAAGGCTTTGACAGCGACTGTCACTTGTCTAAGCCCTCTTGTCAAGTGAATTTGTAAGTTTTGGTTGAATTACGCTATTTGAATTAGATACAATAATTAGGATAAAATAGTACCAGAAATTAAAATAAAAAATATTATTAATTTAACAAAAATACTAAATAATTATTATCCACTAATTAGGTTTATTAAAAGTGCTTATTAAGGTGTTTCAAACAGAAATGTTTTTCTCAATATGTGGGCTATAAAAAATCAAACAATAGATGTTGACTATAAACAACCTTTTTTCTCCCATAGTTATTAAAACTTGAGCGCTTTTTTTTCATACTATCGTGTTCCATTCTAAACAAGATTCACTGCAGCAGATTGCATTCTTATGCAAAGGATTATTATGACTATAATTTGCGCTCTTTATATGAATCGTGCCAACAACCGGTTTGAAAAAAAAAAAACAAGTCCACTTATAGGCGAACTAAGTAACAATCCTGCATCACTCATGGTTTTATTAATTCTTGATTTCTTTGTTCACAGACAATGTCTGCCTACAAAATCGTTCTTGCACTCACAGTCGTCATCGCTGTTGTGAACGCTCAAAGGCCGTTTTACGCTGGGCTGAGCCCTATTGGATACCCAGCAGTGGAAACAGACCTAATATCGAATAGGTTTGGCGAGGATGAAGCTTACCCTATTGACGCTAGGGGTGACAGGAATCTCATCAACCGATTGGACGCACTCCCCGTTGACAACCAACCTTTCTGGTACCTGAACTGGAGACAGTATGAGGACTTCAGGCGCAACCCACAGACCTATCCCCAGAGACAAAACAGCTTCATCGGTAGCAGATAAACGAAGAAACTCAAATGTATGGAATGAAAATATGGATCGATTTAGAATCTCGATTCTTGTATTCGATTCTTGACTGACGTATGAATGTGAATCGAAATTAGAATATGGTTGGAAGTGGAAATGGTTTAGTTTGGAACGACTGTGAATCTAAAAAAAACAGTGTTATTATTCATTAAACAGTGTTTTTGAAAGTTTGGAAGAAATGCTTATTTGGAGCGGTTTTAAAAAGTGTAGGTTATTTTCGAATTTGGAACAATTTGTTATTATTTGAGTCATTGAATTATTTATTTTTATTTCACCAGCACGTATTTTGTTTTAATTTGTGTGCCAGTGATAAAATTATTGAAATTATGACATTATATTGCATTTACTATTAGTTGTAAAATAAATTACGTTTTTTTTTTTATAAAAGATAACCATTTTTATTTTTTCTCCAATATTGTAGGTACTTATTACTTACAGTAATAAAAGTACTACAGTTTATTATTTAATTTTTAGGTTTCTGTACCCGAAGGGTGCCAAACAGAACCTTATTACTAAGCCTTCGCTGTCCGTTCGTCCGTCTGTCTGTCTGTCAGCGGGCTGTATCTCATGAACCGTAATAGGTAGAAAATTATACAGATTGTGTTTTTCTATTGCTGCTATAACAACAAATGATAAAGTAAAAAAAAGTAAATAAATAAAGTTAAACATTAAAAGGGGTCCTCATACAATAAACTTTTGATTTTGCTTTTATTTTTCTTACTCACTGAGTAGAGTACAAATATGTTTTTTTTATCATCAAAATTGAAGAAATAGAGGGCCGCAAAACTTGTCAGTTTTAGACCATTTTTGTACGAGCTCTATCGCAACAAATAAACAAGTTAGGAATTTGAAACTTCTGTATATCATGTACCATATACTAAAAACACCGATTCATGAAGTGTTTTATTTAAATACGGGCGATTTTTTGCAACTGCAAACATAATTTTGTAATTCAAAGTATCATTATGAAATACAAAGTTATGTTTGCGATTGTTCAAATTTAAGATGAAAAATATTCTTCGTTTGCTAATTTTTTTTTAAATATGGAGTGTTAAAATATTGTACGGTGGTACGGAACCCTTCGTGTGCGAGTCCGGCACGCACTTGGCCGGTTTTTATTCCACACTATTTTATTCATTAATTTTTATGTTATTGAATAAAAGTATCTACCGAATGATAGTTATGATTTCATAACAAAACCACTATTTTACTGCTAGATGAAATTGCTCCAGTGGAGTGCTTTCACTATAATAGCAAAAGTATGTTTTCCGTCAATCCAATCACATTTTCGAAGTTTTTAAATCGCTAAAAGATTTCCAATTTCAACGAATAATAAATAGAGTTCATTTTCAAAAAATAATTTGAGTCAATTTATACTTTACCGACGTCAAAATAGGAGGAGTCTCGCAATTGAAATGTTTTAGGTTGGCTCAATTATCAATTCAAATGTTGAAGTAAAAAGCGTCTGTAAAAAGTTCTGTGTTACATTCCTTAAGCCAAACTTAAAATAATATGAGCATGGAGGCAGATATCTTTAGTCCTAAGATTAGATGTACTGAGTAGGTAGCTACAAAGCTATACAACGTGCCGCTACAATGGCGTCATTAATTTATCACACGGGTAGGGCTAGTGGCCAGTAATCATAAAAAAAATAATAAGATAAATTAATTGACTGCCTCGGTTGTCTAGTGGTCGCAAGCGCTACTGCTGATCATGAGGTCCTGGGTTCGATTCCCGGGTCGGGCAAAGTATTATTGCGTTTTTCTATTAGGAATTTCTCAGTAGCAGCCCGGAGTCTGGATCTGTGCCCGGTTGATGGCAATAGGCTCGCCCTCTATTACATAGGACTTAAACATTACTGGTGAAATGTGGGTTGTACTATAGGTACATCTCTGCCCAACCCTTCGAGGAAACAAGGCGTGATGTTATGTATGTATGTAAAATATTTCGTAAATTGAAAAATTCAAATTTTAAAACAAACAAAATAATAAAGCTCTTTTTTACCTTCAGTTCAAATACTAATACTTTTTTTTTTTGTTGAACATGGGTAGGTTAGGTACAGATATTGTAATTATTAAAGAACGCTATGTCTAGCCATTCTCGGCGTGCAAATCGTACGTATCTTGGTACAAACATGCTGATTATAATAAATTATCAAACAATTATCACACATTATTAAATAATTCTAATTCAAATTGTCGACACAAAAAAACATTCCAATAAAATAAAATAATAATAAATTCAAATATAAATTGTCAAATCAATAAATAATAAATTAAAAAAAGGTAATTATAATGTGTCAGTTAAGTATTCGTTCACTGTATAATAATTAGTTTTTTTTATAATAATATTTTCAGTAAAGCCTTCTTAATATCGTGTATGTTATTAATTCGCATTCTCTTTGCACGTTATTCATTTTAATTGCATTGATGCGATGTTATGATACGTGACCCCGACAAATGATCTCTGCGCTACATTCTTTAAGTATAGGTTGAGTAAAGTAGAGGAAAATTGTAAATAAATCAATAAATAATAACGTGAAATTAAAATATCTCCATAAAACAAAAACGCGAAGCCGTGTACGTGTGTTATATGCCAGACCAGTGTAACTGATAAATGATAAATGATTTTATTTCTGTAAGTAGGTTTATACAAACACTTTTACACATCAAACATTTTTTTTAAAACTAGATGAGGCCGGCGTTTCCTATCTGACTACTCTGAGGAGAAAGGCCGAAACAAACTCAGAGGTCACAGTCTCTGTTAAAGTCCAGACATAATTTTGGTCATATCATGTGAAGACCATGTAGGTTGGTGTCTGAAAAGGTCTTTTGAGGAAAGAACCACACAGATTGAGCGGACCTGTCCAGTCGGTGCAAGCATCTGTCAGTAATCGTACAGCTCAACATAAAAGTTAAGGAGTTCAACGATTCGACGGACAATACCAAAGAAAGGACATTTGGGTAGGCCGCATAATTTACTCAAACTGGCAAACTATGATTAAAGCTGAGAAAAAAAAAAACAAGGACCCACATAGTCTTCACATTCACAGTAATTAAAATAATATAACATTTTACAAAGACACACTACTAACTAGACACGAGCTCACCCATCAAGCTGCAACTGTGAATTCTCTTCTCTTCATCAAAAAACTCAATACCTAACACTTTGCTCAACTGGGAATCGAAGACAGCCAAACACCAGCATCACTTTTTATCTATAATGTATTGAAATTTGTTGACACGACAATAACAGCATATACATATAGCTTCTATTTTTCGCAACCACGCTGACTAGACCTGAATCAAGCCTAGCTATTGAATGGCAGTACTTTGACATTATCTACATCTCAATGGCGCCTCTGTCTGTAGACCACTCTGGCAAATTAACTCCCAAAGCGCTATACAGGGCCTTGTTAATTTGTCCCATCCCACACCCATTAAACAGCTCTTTATCTGTTTGATGGGTGTGGGATAGGATTATTACAGATCACCGATTCTCTTTTAGGCCGCTTGTATACGCTAAGAAAATTCACCGCGTCTGATGCAGACAGGACCAATTCACCATGTAGGTACACAACAAGAATTTGGTCGGAACTAGACACGAAAACTTATCGTTTCTGCTGCAGAAAGACAAATATGAACGTGTACATGATAAGATTGTTTTTGGCGTAGGGTATGGTAGGTCGCACTAGTCAAGTCTGTTATTAATTTTCGATAGTTTGTGAGTGAAGAAAACAATCATTTTAACTACGAAGCAAAAAAAAAGAAAATTGCATATTATATGTATAAAAGAATAAAAAAAAGAAACAAAATACAAGAGACTTTACTGGGTTCATCCAATTCTACAACAAAAACATGAGTTTGGTCGGTGCATTAAGGTGGGCATTCACGGTCAGTCCATCGCGCCAAATGGCGTGATATACATCCAACATTTGATCATGATTGTCAAAACCCCTTGGCGTGATGCAAAACTCTGAATGTCCAATCGCTCCATTTGATTTTAGTCGTTTGGTGCCACGCCAAATAGCACTATCGTGAATGCCCAACTCTTTATTACCTCACCTACCCCGCCCCTCCCTACACTGTAGCAACACAAAACGCGTCGTGTCTAGTGCAGACAAGATTTTTTTTGTTCCGCACCGTGGCAGTGTACACAGTTCGTGTGTAGAAACGACACGAATTCTTGCGTAGGACTTTTTTTTAGCGTGGCCTTACGGTAAAGTAGGCGTTGAACCAAGCTGGCCATTCTACTCATGAAAACCTGAACTTTAAAGTAAATAAAAATTCTTCATAATCATATTTCTAAATCAATTGTATTTATAAAATAATTTACAATGGTTAGGAAAACATACTTTACAGCAGGTCAAGGGATGTGAATAATAATGGTAATGGTTTAAGTAAATCGCTTAAATTATTATTATCAGATACCTTAAGCTAATTTGTAAACACTAAACAGTAACACGAATTAAATTTTGCAATTTACGTAATATACTTACCTACATACTACCTAGACACTACGGAATAGTTACTATTTCTTTATGACAAATGATATACAAGATTTAACATAAATAACGCACAACCTCTTAAGGGATCATTGCACTCATCATTATGAACAACTTTTACTATGGGACCAAACCTCTGACTGACTCCTAAGACACAGGCACATACACCTAATTTAGGAGTCAGGGAATTAAAATTATTGTGACCTAGTTATAAGCCTTATATGCTCTTAGTTTTTAGTTCCTGTAAAATCGCGAAAAAAAAATCAGTCGTTCCCTACATTTTGACGAGTTATGCGAACATAAATGTAGGCAGCAGTTGTTTTTTTCGAGATTTCAGGTTTCTTCTCATAGTAAAAGTTGTTCATAATGATGAGTACATTGACCCCTTAAGAGGTTGTGCGTTATTTAAATTACACCTTGTATATTATATAATTGTCGCGTCGATAAAATAATAGTAGTTTATGAAACTGTTGCATAATGAGGGATATTCAAAAACGAGTGTGTTTAAAAATCTCGCCTGGGGCTTGGTTTTTAATAGTATCACACCACTGTTTTAATATCTAGTTATGTGCAGTTTCATACACTATTTTATCTACTCTCATATATTGGGATTGAACCTATTAATTAAAAGATTTTTTGCCTTTTTTTGCATTTGCCATGCCATAAAGTCGTGATAGCATTTCTCATAATTAAGTATAATGTTCTTGAATTTGCTAGTATATTGTGATTCATTTCCGTCGCAGATCGATACGAAAATATTGGGCGGAGTCAAATTTTCTTCACATTCACTGTTACCAGACATTTTTAAGCAAGAATAAAAAAATCCCACTAAATTCAGTACAACAAAACATGAATGGCGCTAAAACCCAGCACATCACTGCGCATGCGCTAAAGCAGCGCTGCGACCGACAAGTAAAAATTGGAGTCAAAATTTTTTTGTAATGCTATAAAAATGTTGCGCCCTGTATAAGCGTTCCATTAGAAAAAAATAATTAATGGAAACTACTTGGTGATATTAACTTATTGGATTTGCCCTGTATCGTAATGGTAAAAAAAAATATTTTATAACATTATTTTGTTAGAGAAAAAGTGTTATAATATATTAATTTCAGCTATTTTTAAATTTCGATATTGTGTTTATAAATTCGTTTTGAAGTTTATAATTCGAATTTTACGTTATGAGAGTAGATAAAAGTTATTTATGTACAGCTTGGCGTGAAGCAATGCTACATTGAAATCATGCGCTGTTTTCGAAACAGGCGAAGAAATAATAGTAAAGTATAACCAAATTTCACGGAGCGATTGATAGAAGTATAATTATAAATATTGTATACTAGCTTCTGCCCGCGATTCCATCCACGTGAAATTACTTGTACCCCTGACCCACCCATCGCATCGCATCGCATCGCCCGCCCATGGTATTGCTTCGTTTTCGCTTAACGTTCTTTCTGACTTATTTTCTTTTTGCTCGGCTCCTTAGGGTCGTAACGCGATGATAAATAGCCTTTAACTTTTCTCAAGAATTGGACTAACAAATGCAAAAATAATTTTTCAGGTCCAACTGGCAGTTCCAGAGAATAAAACTCTACAGCTTTATTATTAATATTAGTATAGATAACACTGTGTGTTATTATAAAACCGACATTCGGCACTATTTTGAAATTTTCTTATTTGTTATAATTTTCATTTTGTATAATGACGTTAGTCATTCCAATGGTATTCTAACTATGCCTTATTACTATGCAGTGAAAGTCATGTGTTGCTGCTGGACATAGGCCCCCAAACATCGTCATTTCAACTGGTTCTGTGCTTCTCGCATCCAGCGGATTCCTGCGGCCTTCACAAGGTCATCGGTCCACCTTGTGGGAGGCCTTCCAACGCTACGTTTTCTGGTACGCGGTCGCTACTCCAGCACCTTTCGGCTCCATCGACCATCTGTTCTGCGAGCCATGTACCCTGTGGCCATTGCAATAGTATTATTCGTTAAAGTTCAATTCAAATTATTTATTATTTTTGTGACATTAATTTCACATTTTGTGATTACTTTACCTCACACACTCATTCATTATTTTTCTAAATTTTAGAAAAATCGTGTACGGTTACAATCTCTCAGCTTTAATCATAGTTTGCCAGTTTGAGTAAATTATGCGGCCTACCCAAATGTCCTTTCTTTGGTATTGTCCGTCGAATCGTTGAGCTCCTTAACTTTTATGTTGAGCTGTACGATTACTGACAGATGCTTGCACTGACTGGACAGGTCCACTCAATCTGTGTGGTTCTTTCCTCAATAGACCATTTCAGACACCAACCTACATGGTCTTCACATGATCTGACCAAGATTATGTCTGGACTTTAAAAGAGACTGTGACCTCTGAGTTTGTTTCGGTCTTTCTTCTCAGAGTAGTCAGATAGGAAACGCCGGCCTCATCTAGTTTAAAAAAAAAATGTTTGACATGTAAAAGTGTATAAACCTACTTACAGAAATAAAAATCATTTATCAATATTTGTGAATACGTCAGCACCATGTATCTATCGCAGTCTACTAACTTAATGAGCCGTTTAGTTAACAGCCTAGCCTTTGGAAGTAGCGCTCCGCGGCCGCTTCCGCGGCACCGCTCGCTTCGCTCACTCTGCTCGCGCGCGGTTGGTCACAGTTCCAACCTAACCTATAATGAATATCATTCAGGCCTTTAGTTGAACGGCGCCGTTTAGTTAAAAGGCTAGGCTGTTAAGAATGGCTAATTAAGCTAGTTGGCTGCGGCATATCTATCACATAGGTAATTAATTGATGTGTCATTGCTTATTTTTAATACTTTGAACCTTATTGCAGTAGACATAGTAATTTTATTCCAGGTACATCGTCTTCACATTGTATACAAAATATTGTAAAATAATTAAAAAGAGTATCTATTGAGTTTGTTGCCCACTCGCGTATTATAACTCTACTAATAGTTTTATGCCCGTTTTCACCGACATCCCCTAAGTTTAAGGGATCCCATAAGAACGGTTAGGAGGCTGTTAGAGGGTGGTTTCTGTTTCACCAACAGTAAAGGGTCAGTTAAACGTTAAAAGGTCCTCTAAATTTAGGTGGGCGAAATGTGGGCCCATAAACCAGCACATACGTAAGTGATATCTCAAGCAACGAACATGGATAGCGATTTATATGAATTTGTTGAACATTTAGAAACTGTTTCTACTATATTCGACGTAAATAACAGCCGTAGACAAAAAATATATCGGAAACGACCAAACTACTTCGAAAGTTTTGATGAAACTGACCTTTTTCGGAGATATAAGGTTAGGTAAATCTTCAGTGTTGTATTTATTGGAAAAGATTGAAGACGCCTTAGAATTTCCTGATAATAGGTGAGTACTTAACATATTAAAGATTTTCAAAGTACTTAGCCCATAAAATATCATTTAAAAATACCAAAAAAAAATTAACCTATGAATGTGGTTTTTTTTCTATGTTTAGTCGACGATACGTTGTATTCTCATAATTATAATTATGTAAGTAAAGCATTTTTTATTTATTTCAGAAATAATTCTACATAACATCACGCCTTGTTTCCCCGAAGGGTTAGGCAGAGGTGTACCTATAGTACACCCATATTTCGCCAGTTATGTTTAAGTCCCATGTAATAGGGGGCGAGTCTATTGCCATCTAATAATTCTATACCTCCAATAAATCAGTTAATAGCATTGAGTTTTTATGCTACGGGTAATCATTTGTTGGCTGTGGCAGACATAGGTGGGAGAAGTGTGGCTACTTGCAGTTGAATAATAAAAAGAATGCACACACTACACCAATTACACCAGCAGCTTGTCTTTCTCATCCATTGTGATATTTTGGCTACACTTCCTCTTTTCTGCCATTATAATACACCGTAACGGTAGTATAAATAGCAAACGAATAATTACCTAAAGCCTAGATCAGGGGTTCTCAAACTTATTTTGTCTACTGCCCACTTTGAGAATAAATAATTTTTTAGCGCCCCCATTTTTTCACCTAGTTAAAAACCACCTTGTGGGCACTGCAGGCCTAGATCTATTTGTTCAAAAATATCACGTATACTTTAGAGAATTTCATAAAAAACTATCTTGTTTCAAAGTATCGATAAGTCCAAAGACGAATCAGTCACTGCTATCGAAAACAAAACGTCACTTAGTTATGTGTCCCCTAGATAGGTGATAAAAATGCTGGTGAAACTAAATTTTATTTAGGGGCTAGTTTGGGGGAGCTTTTAAGCTAAAGGTCCCATACGTAGGTGGTAGAATAGGGGACGTTGGTGAAAACGGGCATTAGTGTCCTACCTTAATGCACTAAGCACTTAAATGCAGTAAATTGCAATTTAACTCTTACCTCGTTTGTGTAAGGTATAAATTAGAATGATTGCTGAGAGTTTAATCAAACTCACAGCAATGATTCTAATTTATATATCCACATATAGAGGGTGGAAAAATTAATGGGCCCTAAAGGGTAACCACTTTTTATCCTTAAGATTGATTATTTTACTTAAAGGAAACATTCCTTTATTTTTAAAAGAAACTACAATGCATTCACAGATTTCTCGACAAGCTAACCTAAACCGGGAATCAAACCAGCTAAAAATTCAAAATATAAACACTCGCTATTTTATTTCACTAGTCGTTCGACTCAATGTTAAAGATAAAATTTCTCCAAGAAACATTAGGTACCTAGTACACCCACATTGAAAAATATATTAAAATTTCAATGTATGGATAGGTACAAACGGGACGATTAGATGGCCTGCAAGAAGTCCAGACCTGACGCCTCTGGACTATTTTCATGAAGCCATGTAAAAAATATTATTTACAAAAAGGCTTATGAGACTGAAGAAGCGCTAAGAGTTGAGGTAGGAAATGTTATTAGGAGCATACACCACAACACTGCAGAAGGCTACACGAAGTGAATTTCAAAAAAGACTGAATTATTTATGTATCCATAACGAGGGGTCTCATTTCGAACAACTTGTCAGTTAAATTATTAAAGTGTAACAAAATTGTAATTTTAAATAGTTCAAGTGTCAATGTTTTGCCAGGTAATAATTTCCTTTCATGTTTATGTGTCCTTCATATTAGAATTGATGACAAAATAAAATTAATGTTAGATTTCATGATCTTTTTTATTTCTAAGACCAAATGTTTATTAGAAAGATTTTATCATATAGTATTAATAGAATAAAATAGCGAGTGTTTATTTTTTAATTTTTAGCTAGTTCGAGTCCCAGTTTATGTAAATTTGTCGAAAAATCTGTGAATATAGTTTTGTTTCTTTTTAAAAATAAAGGAATGTTTCCTTTAAGTAAAAAAATCTATCTTAAGGATTTAAAGTAGTTTCCCTTCAGGGCCCATTGATTTTTTACACCCTGTATAAATAAAAAGAAATGTCCAGGCTGACTGACTTATCAACGCCCAGCCCAAACCCTTACGGGTGCAAGGGTTTGGGCTGGGCGTAGTTCCTAGGTAGAAAGCTGAAATTTTGCACAGAGGTTCCTTTTATAATGCAGACAAGGAATAGGGAAGGATTTTTTGAAATTAAACCCCTGAGGGAGTAAAATGGAGGATGAAAGTTTGAATGGAAAATCGTCATTTTGTAGTACAAACCATGAAAATTAGTATTCAGCCTTCTGGATATAAAATAAAAACCACGTGTTTTAGAGTTTTTGGAAATTAATAAGGTGGAAATTAATAGGGGGTGAAAGTTTGTAATGAAAAATTGGAATTAAGCCTTTTGACGTGTTTTGGCGTTTTTGGAAAATCATCCCCTAGGGGGTAAAAAATCCTTACTAACTCATCATCGCTCAGCCTGACTTTCGCTATCGCCTAAGACACTTTAGTAATTCAGTGAATCATAACTTTACTAGGTTCCGTACCTGTAGTTATTTAGGTAACATTTTTTTCTGAAATTCCCACGGGATAGGAAAGAGGATTTATATTTTCGCTTTAAAGTTGCCTTCAGCATACATAATCAACCTATAATGTTCCCACTACTGGGACACAGGCCTACTCTCTGTGAGAGGGAGCGGGCTATAATCCACCATGCGGGCCCAGTGCGGGTTGTAGATGTTACATCTTTTCGAATTTTTGGTTCTAGGACATGCCGGTTTCCTCGCGATGTGTTCATACACCGTTTTCAGAGCAGTGGTGATGAAATAAATTACATAAAGTAATGTGCCTGGCTGGGTTCAAACCCACGACCTATGACACGTAAGTCGGAGCCGTTACCTCTGGGGCACCACTGCTCTGGGCCACCATTGCAATTTGGCAGTACAGTAGGTAATTCAATATTTCGTTAATAGGTTAGGTACTGTTAGGTTATAGGATTTTGTTATATATGTGTGTGTTAACATTGTGTATATGTGCGTGGGCTGCGTACCTGCCCTGCTCTAATCTAAGGATTAAACAGTATGCTTTTAGCTATCAGTAGTTTAACTTGTGTCCCTTCGTACCTACATAACAGATTTTTATCCTCCAGCAATCATATATCGCGCGCCGCCCCTCTGATAATAAATAAGCAGTGTGAGAAGACATTGTTTACGTGGTTACGTGGATTGTTCCCGTGGAAAATTTTTGACATCCACGCGGGCGCAGCCGCGGGCAAAAGCTGGTACTTTATAACAATGATATATGAATTACATTGCAATGGCTTACTAATGCTTTTACGTCATTCAAATTAGATCGTGAATGCTGTACGGTTTCGACTTTAATGAGGCACGAGTTATTAAAGCTATCATTAAAAATAACTTCATCAGTAAAATTATTATTAATCGTAGATGCTTTATTTGGAAGGATCAACCAGGCTTGCGTATAATGAAATAGGTGCCAGCAGAAACATAAAAACCTCGTTATGAGGGTAGGAAAAGGTTAAGGAAAGCTTATGGGGATAACGAAAAGGATTTCCATCGTCACTAACGTTAAACCACGAATGCACCTTTTTGGCAACAAAGAGTTCGCCATCAATTAAAACTCTGCGTCGTCAGCCCGACGCAAAGAGTTTTTATTATTTGAGGAAAGTTTTACAAATTAGTCAAGTACAGATTATCATTCATATAAAAGATACATTAAAACCAATAATTCATTAGATGCGTTATTAATTACTCTAGATTTAGATTTTGATCAACAAATTAATTTTAAATATTCACGAAATGTGTTTGGCTCAACGTATATTTTGCTTGTGCCTTTTTGCGATACGACGTTGCAGCCATTTGCACATGTGCAGTAATAGATATGCTGAGCGCGCATGTATTTAAAATAAGCCCGCCATATTACTAATTCTTGCTTAGTTCGGAGTCGATCTGTGTCAATCTTAATATTTTTATATTTCCTCGCACAATGCATAGTAAAACGGTGTATGTCACGCTTGCGTAAGATGATTTCCGACTCGTCTCGACTTATACACTCGCCGGAAATCACCTACTTTCCGCACTTGTAGCATAAATAACTATTTCATGCCTACTGAGATATTATGAGAAATATATTGACAAAGAAAAGAAAAGAAGGAAAAATAGGTTTCAAGTAAAAAAAAAATAGGTATCAAAGATAATATTAATATTTTGTGCTGTCAATAAGATATTAGAAATTGAGCACACCTACTTCATCCTTAACAAATGAGTGACAAAATATTATAGGTATACCTACCGAATCAGTCTTCTATTTTAAATGTTTTGGGCTAGAAGTTAGAATCAAAATCAAAATATTTATTTCACATAAACCTACATGGGCACTTATGAAACGTCAGAAGCTAGGTGCATGGTTCCAATTGGTCGTTTCCTATGGAGAAGAACTGGCAAGAAACGTCAATTTTAAAATATTGTAAAAGCCAATTATTTTTAAAAGAGTAATCTTTTAAAAATAATTGGCTTTTACAATGTTTTCAAATTACAGTGTTAATGGATAAGGGCGGACAGTGTAGGCCTGTCAACAAGTACCAGGTACTTAACAAAATAGAAAATGGTCTACATATCTACAGTGTATTAAGCCTACAAAGAATTCACATTCACAAAATATAAAAGATAAATAAAATAATAGAAATAAAAACCTATTTAAACCAAATGATACCATTACAACTGTAACACAAAAGCCACTAATAAATAGTTGAAATTAGAATTGTAGATAGGTATAATATAAAATAATGAAAAGATTATGTCAAGGAAGTAAATAATAAAAACATTGTAATTTGGGAGCAGTTAATAGACAATGAAAGCAGTTAATAGAACAGTGAATAGCATTTAATAGCATTTTGAGTGTTGTTGGTAAACTGTATGCAAAGGTTTTAAAAAATAGAGTAATAAGAGTGGCAGTGGAGAAAATATGGAATGAGCAGGCAGGATTTAAAGAAAGAATGAGCTTTATGGATCAGATCTTCTCCCTAAGGTGCATAGCCGAAAAATATCTGGCAAAGCACAAGAAAGTCTACTGTGCTTTCGTTAACTTGGAGAAGGCATAAGACAGTGTGTGGAGCGAGGAACTGTGGTCGACACTGTCTGTGTCCGGTGTGGACTGGCGCTTGGTATGGGCACTGAAATCTTTATACAAGGATTCCAGTGTTTGTATTAGGATAAATGGGGTATACATGGACTGGTTCTGTATCTCGAGGGGTGATAGACAGGGTTGTGTAGCGTCACCATGGCTGTTCAACTTGTACATGGATAGTTGTCTGACAAATTTGAAAGAAGGTGAGTGCGGATTGAGGATGAATGAGTTGCTTGTCAAATGCCTTCTCTACGCATATGACCAAGTTCTACTTGCATTGTCAGCAGAACAGTTGCAAGACATGGTGACTGTCATGGAAGAAGCAGATAAAATAAAGGGGCGAATATAAAATGTGAATAAGACGAAGGTCGTGGTGATTGAAAGAAAAAAGGACGTATCGATGTGTGATGTGATAATAAATGATAAAAGTGTGCAGCAAGTAAGTGACTTTGTATATTTGGGAAGTCTGTTTACAAGAGATGGAAAGATTGATGAAGATGTGGAAAGGAGAGTAAATGCAGGAAATAAAGTGAATGGTGATATACATGCGATTGTGACCAACCAATTAATGTCCAAAAAGGCCCGACTGGCTGTTCACAATGGTGTGCTGGTGCCTACGCTTACGTATGGAAGTGAATGTTGGGTGTGGCAATAGAAGCATGAAAGTAGAATAAATCCTGTGGAAATGTGTCCCTTGCGAAGCATGTGTGGTGTGATTATGAATGATAGACTGAGGAATGATGTGATAAAGCAACGATGCGGTTTAAAAGAAGACGTAGTGACAAAAATTGATAAGAGTATGCTTAGATGGTTTGGTCATGTTGAGATGATGAATGAAAGTCGACTAACAAAAGGTATTTACACGGCAGATGTGAGTGGAAACGCCGAGAAGGAACGCCCTAGGAAGACATATAGTGATCTTATTGGCGATGTTCTTCAGAAAGGTCTGGTGCGTAGTACTCGCAACCAGCGTGCGTGTATGACAAAATGTATGAACGTAAACGAGGCAAAAGGAGTATGTAAGGATCGTAGCAGGTGGCGTTCTGTAGTTTCTGCCTACCCTCATAGGAAGAAGGCGTGAGTTTATGTATATATGTATTATTAGACATTTACATAATTATGCCGTTAATGTGGTTCCAGGGAAGCCACATGTGCAGAAGGAATTATTACCGAACTTCCTTGTCTTCAACTTAGTCTTTAATTTTATAATACGCTTTTTTGATAAGAATAAGTTTTTTTTAAATTTTTTTTTTTATTTGAGATAGGTTTGCTCTTGACTCTAGTCTAGGTCAGAGATGACAGAGACAAAGCCGACGATGGAGTGAGCTTACCCAGAAGAAGCCGCTGTGCACATCACAAAAGACATTTGAAAACGCTTAGTGCGAATTGGTGGAATAGCAACTAGGTAGGAATGGTAACCTGCAGTGCGTCTAGATGTCCGATGGTAGAAGGGGGCAGGCGGAATGAGGTCGTGGAGTTCTCGAGCACACTCATCCAAGTACAATCTGTAGAAGACCGGCAAGCAGGCAACCTTGCGGCGATGAACCGAGCTGTGAAGCTTGGCATCCACCAGTCTTACGTCGCCAATGAGCCTCTTAGCTCTGCGTTCCTCGAGTCAAGCGCGGCAAGTTGGTATTTAGCTGAGCCATCCCAAACGTGGCTGCAATACTCTATGCAGGAAGTTTGATGTGGGTTTTGAACTATCCATCGCTAAGTTCTGCAACCGACTTTGGCAAATTGTTATAAAAACTGATAAAACATGAAATTGTGATACCCAAAAGATTAACTAAAATCAGCAAGTTATTTCTTATACTTATATACAGTATATGAAATTAGTTGCTGATTTTAGTTAAACTTTTGGGTATCACAATTTCATGTTTACTACTTGTATTTATATTAAGGTAATCGCTTCTTATTTTCAAAAGCCCTAAGTTCTTGTAAACAAACAAAATACTTTCTAAGATATAAAGACAGGGCAGAGTTAGTGTATCAGTGGCGCAGCTACAATTATCATCAGAGGGACGCCGAAGAACAAATTGTCCAGTTCTCATAAACTCAGACAAAAAGTTATAGGTATTTTTGTAATGTTTTTAATCTTACGATGAATGTATTAAACTGATATTCTATTATTCCCTTATATTCCCTTCCCCCCGGACCTCGTTCACGAGTAGACGTGCCAGTGACTTTATTAAAATTTTTATTCAATTTAAATGAAATTTAAAGCAAAATAAACTTTACAAAAAAATAGGAGTGCATAGTTTGAGAGGAGGTGCTCAATACGTTTCCAACTGCTAGCGAACTACACCTACGACCAAGCTACTCCATGCGTCATACTACTGGCTCCACCCTTGCTCCGCCTTGATCTGCAACGTCAGAAACACGAACCACCGAAGCAAGCGCAGCGCTCGTACGTAGACATCGTGCTATCTCCGTCGTCAACAGCGAGCCCCCGCCCACTGCCAGTGTCTACGACCACAGGACGCAAGTAAGCACCTCTCACTGACTATGATCTCCTGGTACTCGAAGCATTGTGATGTGACTTCCGCAGCGTTTTGATTGGGAACATTGAGTGGATCTATGATGACGACTTAGCAACTGTCATGAGGACATGAGCATTATCGGTATTATCCACAGTATCCTATCCACATTATTAAAGCGCTATCCTGTTGTTTATGTTTTCCTAGTACTAATTTACCGTTCACTAAGAATTACCTTTTTTGCGGGCCACGTACCCACTTACATCTATTTTGGATCATACCTATGAACAAGGATTTTGGGCGATATTGTATGCTGCTTGCAATACTCTTCATTCACATAATCTTTACTAAGTTTATGAAAACCTGGTACTAAAATGCCTAAAATGCTGCGCTCGCCTCCTACGTCAAAAACCAACATCAACCTGTCGCAGTCCGAAGCCGACTTAAGCAAACTCTGTGAAGATGAGCCTGATGAGCTATTTGCTGATCTGAGTTCTTCAAATGTTACGCAAAGAGCTAAACACTGCAGGTCTTCTAGTGCTGAAAAAACAGTCGAATTTGATTTCAGAGCTGAGCTGAGAGAAATGATGACACAATTTATAGCATCTCAGAATGCCCGGTTTGAAACCTTTGAATCTCATATAATGCATTCTATCTATCTATTTATAACTGGCGAAATGGGGTGTACTATAGATAGACCTCTGCCTTACCTTCAGGAAATACAGGCGTGATGATAAGTTATGTTTTGAAAATAATAATCACTGTGTTGAATATGAAGTTAACTGACTAGAACCAATATGTAAATATTTAGCTTTATAACTTGTGTGTATACTTGTGTATATTTAAACCGTTTCAGAACGTGGGAGTTTCAAATTGAGCCGCTGGAAAATTGTTCTCAGTTACGTCCAGCTAAATATTTTCACATTTAAAGTTTCATGTTTTACAATTATTTCTGATTACAACGGGAATTATTCACAAAGGTTTACTAACCTTTTTTTTTTAAATACTTTTTAAGCAAGGTAATTTAACATAAGAGAGAATGTAAGGATGGCATTAGTAACATAGAATCATTAAAAATAGGCGAATCTATTCATTATACATCCCATTTAATATCACTTCCCTTAATTACATTTAGCTATACTTAACATATGTACATTCACAGACTGCTCTTCAGTAAAGCGACCACCAAAACTGTCGGGGCTAAGTGGTTTCTGAGCACTATCGAAAATACTCGGGTGCGTGGAACCGACAACCAATATAGCCGTAGAGCCTGGGACGAGAAAATTGAATGACGAATATTTTGATGACAGAAGAGAGTATTATAATTGCCTGATTTAGGATCATGTAGTTGCTGAAACGATCTTTATATTGAGAATATAAATGCGTGTAAAGAGTTCATTTATTTAAAAGACAAGTTGAGAAGTTTTCATTAAAATAAAATCGCGCACTTTTCGGGATTTTGGTAGGCGTACCAAGAAAATTAATGGTGCCTATAGACAGCTCTTCTTTAACATAACGAAGCATCACGCCTTGTTTCCCCGAAGGGTTAGGCAGAGGTGTACCTATAGTAACATCCACATTTCGCCAGTTATGTTTAAGTCCCATGTAAAAAAAAAAACTAAAAAAAATTCTCGTGTAAATACTCTTGTTTATATTCATAGAAAACTAAGAACGAATTAACACGTCACTGCAACGAGCGCGGGTGCTGTCATTTAAAGACTTTCCACCAACATTCGGGCCTTGCGCAGCTACTCCGTTCAGAAAGTCATTAGGCGGTTGGATGGTATCGTATCTAGCTTCAACTTAAAACGTTTTGCAGTCGATTTGTACGGTTCCAGTTAGTTGTGCAAATTGTTGCGAGCAACATATTTGATGATCAAATCAAATCAATTCAATCATTAGGTGATACAGAATTACAAAAAAAATCAAAATATTTTATTTCACATAAACCTACATTGGGCACTTATGAAGCGTCGGAAAAAAGTTCTTTAGACCATATCCTACCTTAATACGTAAATATCTTTTAAAATAAAATATACACATACATAAATTCACGCCTTCTTCCCAAGGGGGTAGGCAGGAACTACAGAACGCCACCTGCTCCAATGCTTACATACTTATTTTGCCTCGTTTACGTTCAAACATAACAAAACAACAATAATCATTATCAGAGCTGCTCCTTCTAAAATTGAATTCCAATAAACACGAGGCTTACGACAAACAATTATTTTGACTCTGGTTCAATGACTTAAACATACAAAACCCATTAAAACAATGAAACAGCGAAGCCGACACAAGATCATCTAATTTCCACAAAGTTTCTGCATCTCCTGCAAGTACACACGAAAACTAAAGTTTATACTGCATGTACTTGTAATTAACATGACAATTGTTCTGTTTATTTCGAACGATTGTCTTGGGAGCTGTCTTTAACTTCGCAATCTGCCGCTGTCATAAGTTTGTAGCGTTTGCTCTGAAAGTGGGTTAGGCAGTTTCTTTAAATGTTGGAACAATCGCGATAAAATGAGGCTGGGGTGTTACATTGGCATTATTATTAGTTCGTGAATAACTAATAATTAGATATTGTTCCCTTATAAGTATAATTTTGCCATTATCTTAGTTTTACAGGTTTTCAGTCGTATTTCGATGTATCTTCTCGCCTTCGTGTTACACATTTCTCATCATGTGGTTTTTTCTAATTAATTAAATTTATACAAAACATGAATGTTGTTTGGGCATTTTTTCTGTTGGTAGCGATGCGGACGAATTTTTTGATGCCCTGTGATTGTTCTCGCCTCACCGTTATTATATACTTGTACATATTATTAGCTTTTCCGGAGTTTAGATTCTATTGGTTAATATTGGCTCAGCTCCACTCCTCTCCTCTCTTCTCCGCTCCAGTGGACAGGCAGCCTAAGGCCCTAATGTTGTTAATATTTATGTAAAGTCAATTATTTTAATAAACCATTTCCATACTCTAACCCGGCTGTTGCAGTGAGTCGGCCGGTTCTGACAATTATTTAAATACTATCTTCCACGTTTGTTAATATAAACACATGAATGTTATTTCAATTACCAAAGTATTATGAAGACTTCACAATGTAGATTTTAATACAACATCATGTAAAGCTCCCAGGCTACTCTTGTAACGAGAATATTCCCACCTTAATGTGCTGTTGTTTGAAGAATAAAGCAATTTCACCCACCACGATATAACAAGAAGTGCAACCTTTTTAATCCCATCTAATAAAGTAATAACGAAGGTGCTTTACGGAGCGTGGGTGGACGAACGGTTTTTTTTTACGTAACATGAACATCACGCCTTGTTTCCTCGAAGGGTTGGGCAGAGGTGTACCTATAGTACACCCACATTTCGCCAGTTATGTTTAAGTCCCATGTAATAGGGGACTAGCAAAGAGGGAAGGGGGGGATATTTGTTGAACCTCCCATACATCTAAACTGCAAATGTAATTTTGTACGCGCAATATTGAAAGATTTACCATGTCATTTTAAGACCAAATACTTTTTATAGGTTTTCCTGTAATCTATAATTTTTCAAAATTTTAGCCTCAGTGGTTTCAGAAATAAGAGGGGGGATGGTAAATTTTTATCTATTTTCTTAAATAACTTTGAAACTATTTATTTTTAAATTATAAAAAAAAACCATTTGAGACCTTCACAGTAAGTGCTTTCATTTGATTATGCTACACAGTACAGTTTACAAAACATTTTTTTTTTCTTATTTGCTCCCCATATTCAAAATTCATTTATTTACGTTAACGCCCGTGTTTGGGTCACAGAAATTCATATGTGTACCAAATTTCAACTTAATCGGTTCATTAGATTTGGAGAAAATTAGCTGTGACAGACGGACAAACAGACAGACACACGAGTCATCCTATAAGGGTTCCATTGTTTCTTTTTGAGGTTCGTAACCCTTAAAACATGCTATATACACCGGTAATTTTAGCACCTGATAAAATTTTCTTTATTTTCTTGGCCAGCGTTAACTCTCTAACTCCACCAACTCGCACTGGGCCCGCGTGGTGGATTATGGCTTACTCCCTCTCACAGAGAGGAGGCCTGTGTCCCACCAGAAGGCCTGTGTCCCACCAGTGGGAACGTTAAAGGCTGATTATGTATGTTAAGGTAAAGTGAAATGTTGTAGTATGATATATAAGTATATATAATCTATGCAACAAAAATGAAATGCTGTTCGTTGGTCAGTGCATAACTTGGGAACGGCTCTACCGATTTGGCTAATTTGTGTTTCATAATACGGATACGGTAGGGTACGCGGAGGCCCATGGGCTCAGATAAAATGTTAAGAAAAGTAAAGTACTGGTATTCAAGGCAGGCACTAAAACCTACCCGACTGCACCACAGCTGAAACTTTGCGGAAACCCCTTAAACCAGGTCACATCGTTCAAGTATCTGGATCACTGGGTGTCCGAGGACCTTAAAGACAGCCTGGACATAGAGCGTGAGCGCAGAGCGTTGACTGTCCGCTGCAATATGTTAGCTCGCAGATTTGCGAAATGTTCGACTGAAGTAAAGGCTACACTGTTCACAGCGTACTGTCAGTCGTTCTATACATGTGTTCTGTGGGTCAACTACACGCAGAGGGCATACAGCACTCTGCGCGTTCAATACAACAATGCATTCAGGGTATCGATGGAGTTGCCGCACTACTGCAGTGCTCCGGCATGTTCGCAGAAGCGGGCATAGATGGCTTTCACGCCATCATGCGCAAGCGATGCGCCTCCATCATGCGCAGGGTGCGCGGCAGCCCCAACAGCATCCTGAGCACTGTAGCGGACAGGTGGGACAGTCCCATACTGGGGCATTGGATACGCCTACATGCCACTGTGGCGTATAATTAATAATTGTTTTGTTTTGTTTTTCTGGTAGATGTAAGTACTAACACTAGTTTCTAGGTTGTGTGTTGTACTAACCAAATGGACCTTGTCTGAATTAAAAGAATTTTATTTTATTTATAATGTTCCTAATAGTCCAAATCAACTCATACAGCAGGAAAAATTGGAAAAGTTGCCGGGAAAATTGGTGCATTAGTGTGGTATTGGTGTTGGTGTATTGGTGTATGGGAATTTTGTATGAATTATTGAAATTTGTACAGGACAACGTCAGCTAGTTTACTATACAGGGTGTAAGGGACAGCCCTCCGCAAACTAACAGGGTGCATTCAGCTACTTACTTTGAATCATATTCCACCGGAAAATTTCTCAGGAAATTTTTATTTTTTTAACCGTTTTTTCAGTTACCTACTATTCCTTTACTTTAATGTAAAATAACATTCTCTGTACGCAGCATTACATTTATGTACATAAAACAGCTAAACTAAAAAAAATCAGCAATGATTTTGAAATACTCGGCGGGTGAAGGCTCGCTGCGCTGCCGTTCGCTACGCGCGTTTTGCCACGGTAACGATACATTGCGTGTAATAAAACAAATCAGGTATATTGGATTCCCTTAAGGTTGCTGAAATAATTTCAAGAACCGGTCATCTCAGTATGATATACTGAGTTCACTCCATCAGTCTGCGGAGGGCTGTCCCTTACACTCTGTATGAAATATTATGTTCGTATTTTTGGGGAGTACCTAACTTATCAACTTCGAAACAAAGAAGTTTCTTGAAATCGCAAACAAATGAATTATGGCCCTCATACTTCTCTCCCTTTCATAAAAGTATCTTAAAGTTATATATTTTGCGAAAGCCAACGCTTCCAATATTTTAAAGTAAAATATTCTTATTTGAAAAGTCGAACTATGTGGTAAATTCCCCAGAATGAAATAAAATAATTTGAAGCGTTTATTTCTGTATGTTCAACCGTGAACACGCAATAGTTACACGCGTTAGCAACAGGATTACAGCGTCAGGGATAAGAGCGACATACATTCGTTCCACGCGCCGCTAACATCGGCATACCGTCAGCGCTAAGAAGTTACCTACTGATATCTTCGCTTCTTCAGCTCGATACACACATAACACACATGTAAATAGGTATCAATGTCTATTGACCACAAAATTTGTATTTAAGTTAAGTATTGTAATAAATTTGAAGTTTCTGCCTACCCCCATGGGAAAGAAGGCGTGAGTTTATGTATGTATGTATGTATGTAATAAATTAGTCATCAAGCTGGAGTCGGTCCTATGAGTCTGTGGGATCGGCAGTGAGAAAACCATTTCCTGCGTACATTGCACGACGTACACAAACCCCTATTCCTACCGAAATTCTGTCTGTTACCGTAGGTCTCCTTGTGACAGACTTCCCGCACGTAAAACCAACGTAATTTACGTTTGGTGTGGTTTCTATGATAGGTTAGGGCGTTAGGATAACTGGGGTGCTGGGTAATTGCTATAGGGCAAGGTTTATAGTCAGTAGGGTCTTAGGTAACTCATGAGCACCAGGCTCAACTGTTTCAAACGTAGCCGTACCAAGCTGTAAGTCTCGGTGCGTAAACTGTAAGTATGTAGATCTTTTTACACTTCAATATTTGTTCAATAATTATATGTACTTCTGTGAAAAGTATAAGAAAGTACTATCTGAAAATATTCGATTTTATGCATCGAGGGTTTCGTCGGTCAGTAGGTACTGTTGGTACTGTAGAGGCCTTAGTTAAGCCTGCCTTCCGCATGAATCCTCTTTGGATTTTAACATTGGCTGATAAGACAAACTTTGTTTTTCTATTCGAAAACTTAGAATAAGAATAGGTGATGACATAAAGTCATATTGTTTTATATGGAGAGAGTGTAATATTAGCCCCAGTGATTGAATGTATTAAGATAGCTTTGATATAAGCTAATAAACCAGTTCGTACAACGCAACGGTCTTTCTATTTATAAATCACCACGAAGATTCCCCAACACATCTCGAAGTCGAGACCCCGCACACAAAACACATAGTGACCTGCCTAAGTATCGTGGCTGGTCGCTATAGTACCTATCGTTATTGCTGTCTCGAAAGTTATTCTCAAAAATCTAGTATCTTCTAGTCGCATGGAGAATATTTATTCCGGTCGCCGATAAATATTCCGTATGCGACACGCGCCACAATGGAGGCATTCGGATGTAGGTATCCTGCGTAGAAGTGCTCTTTTCACGCTAGATTTCTATAAAGACGGTGAAGATGTAGGGGGAGAATATTTTAAAATTGATGTGTTGTTGCGCCGGATAATGCTGGATAGGTGACTCCTGATGATGATGCTGTAAGGTGTATAGAGAAAACCTCTCGAACTAATATGACACTGAAATACTATAATGTACAGTTGTTTTGAGAATATGAAGTAAATTGTTAAATTCTACTTTGGCATTACAAGCCCGCGAAATTTTTCTCACTTTTTTGCAAAGTGAATTTTGCGGGCTACATAAGCTACATTGAAGTAATCACCTTAAGGGAGCTTACATAAAGAAACAGGTTTCCAGTACAGGCGAGTCTGTGCGGGTCGGTACCGATCGGTACAGGGTTATTATGGTAGTTTTTTATAAGTGAGCACATAAGTTAGCATGGGAAAATTTTACCTGCACCGATCGGTACCGACCCGCACAGACTCGCCTGTACTGGAAACCTGTTTCTTTGTGTAAGCTCCCTAAGTAAAGCTAAAGTACAGATTGACAAATTCTCAACTTCAAATTCTCAATTCAAAAAACAGGTTGTAAATAATAAAAAAAAAAGTGTGTGTGTATCAGCTCCGACGCACACCTGGAGATAACTTCGTGAAAGGTGTACGTTGCGCAGAAAAACGTAACGCTTTTAAGTTAACTCTTGTATTAATTTAATTCCTCATTAAATTTCCACACTGAGGGCCTTAAGTATATGAAAATTATTTCAGGCGCCAAAGGCCCATAGAAAAATACCTTAACCTAAATATACATATTTTTATGATCAAAAACTTGTTCGTCATCCTAATTGGTTTATCAAGTAATTTGAACTTTAGGATGTTTTCAAAATTATTTTTTGGTTGTTTATTTTAGTCTACAGAAATTAGTTTGATTTTGGAATATTTAGAGATGAAGCCATTAGATAGTTTTTGCATGTTATGCTCTTCATACTTTGCAAGTTCGCTTGTAACGCATGCGAAGTAAGGGGTTGCTACTCAAATGATCAGGTCAGCACACTGGGGAAGGTCGGGCAAAGCTAATTGTAGATGGCGTAATCATAGCTAGGTCCCTACGGCCTACAATAATTTGGACATTTCGTTCATTCATTCCATTTCGTGTTCATTCATGAGTTTGGTTTTATTTCGTTATTTTCTGTGATTTCAATATTTTTATTCAAGTATTTGACATAGAAAGTGTCAGAATTTAAAACTTTAAATTTTCCTCATAGTCACTGTCTTCAAAAAGTTTCTGACCCTCTGTTTATTTTTTTGCAATATCTCTACGAATAGCTTTAAGCCAACATCTTATAATTTTAGGGTCTCTCGGTAAATGGTAGACTTAATTTCGGAGTATTTAGGAACACAACAACGCGTAATTTTCGCAAACATAAAATAAAACCACAGCTTTTAACTCTCTACAAAGCGTAAGTCCGATCCTGCATGGAGTATTGCAGCAACCTTTGGGATGGCTCAGCTAAATACCAACTTGCCGCGCTAGATTCGGTGGAACGCAGAGCTAAGAGGCTCATTGGCGACGTAAGACTGGTGGATGCCAAGCTTCACAGCTTGGCTCACTGCCGCAAGGTTGCCTGCTTGTCGGTCTTCTACAGATTGTATTTCGGTGAGTGTGCTCGAGAACTCCACTACCTCATTCCGCCTGCCCCCTTCTACCATCGGACATCTAGACGCACTGCAGGTTACCATTCCCTACCTAGTTGCTATTCCACCAATTCGCACTAAGCGTTTCTAAATGTCTTATGTGATGCGCACAGCAAAGGAGTGGAACTCTCTGCCTTTTTTTTTTTTTTTTAATTGTGGATGGGAAATCATCAAATGACTTCTCCTGCTCTGGGCGGAGCGGGAGGGCGTGTCAGACTTTTACTGACTAAAACCGACCCGTGTTCCTTCTGTTGCCTGTACCAGGACCAAGGTAACTCTTTCGAACATCCCGCAACCTCGGCTGGCATCGGTCCTAGCGGACCCCTTCAATGCTGCTGACATCTTTTTGAGGCGCGCGTGGAACACAACGCGCCGTCGACTCGGGCCTGGTCCTTACCGGACGGCGAGCTACCCATTGCTCGTCGTCCGCAAGCCCGCGTCTACGGTGGCCGGGAATCGGCTGCCAATTCCCGACGCCCAGGGCGTCTCCTGCGGCGACTAGGGGCATGAGGGCGCAAAGTTTGCCTCTCCCTCACGCGTCCCGCCTCCTCCTTCGCGAGCATTACTGCTTCGCAGAAGGAGGTAATGGCTTCCCATGTACTCTCGTTCCGTTCCATGGCCTGGACCAGGGCCGGACGCGAGAGATCGCCGCCGCCGATCGCTTCCGCGAGGACACGGCGGTGCTCCGCCCAAGCCGGGCAGACCTCCACCGTATGCTCCACCGTGTCCTCCGGGCGATCCACACAGTGGTGACACCCGGGCGTTTTCTCCCGCCTTATTCGGAACAGGTACCTCCCGAAGCACCCGTGTCCGGTGAGGACCTGCGTCAGGCGGAAGGTGAGGACGCCGTGGCGCCTCTCCAGCCACTCCTCAAAGAGGGGACTTATCGCCGCAATTGTGGCGTGCCCAGCGCTGGGTTGCGACAATCGCACTCTCCATGCCGCCATGAGATCCTGCCGGAGCTCTGTCCGCCGTGCCGCGATTTCTCGCGGCAACGGAGTTACGCCCCGGCGTCCTGCCTCATCGCGCCACTCCCACATGTGCGCGAGGACTTTTGCCTCTAGATCCCATGGCGGTAATCCGGCAAAAAGGTTCGCCGCCTCCCCGGAGACCGTGCGGTATTCCTGGGCTAACCGGATGGCCATGACCCTCTGGGACGCGTTCAACTGACGGGAACTCTCTGCCTGCGTCTGTGTTTCCGAACGTATACAACCCCGATCTCTTCAAAGTGAGAGTTAACAGGCTTTTTCTGGGTAAGCTCGCTCCATTGTCGACTTTGTCTCTGTCATCTCTGACCTAGACTAGAGTCAAGAGCAAACCTATCTTAAATAAAAAAATAAGAAAAATAACTTGTGTTGGGTACTAGCTACGATAGCGCCATTTTGACAGTTGCCTTCCCCCTTGATTCGGCAGCCGACACGAAGCAATTACTACACTTAATCGACTTTCATTCGGCTCGTGCCAATCGGCAAACTTCGTACGGCACCTACACTCATGTTCGGGTCGGCTTGGTACAATTCAAGCTAAGCCGCGTGTCTTCGCCGAATCATGCCGACCCGAACATATCTGTAACACTCAGTTCCTATTACAAAGCTATTTGATTGCAGTCAGCATACCTGCCTTTTTTTTTGTATGGGAAATCATCAAATGACTTCTCCCGCTCTGGGCGTAGCGGGAGGGCGTGTCAGACTTTTACTGACTAAAACCCACCTGTGTTCCTTCAGTTGCCTGTGCCGGGGCCACGGTAACTCTTTCGAACATCCTGCAACCCATGCTACTTCCAATATTAAATCATTTACCTACCGCTATTGTCTACCTAATCTCCTCTTGCTATTAATAATTTTCCTCCCATCTTTTGTTTATAGGACAAGATTTCATACGCAGACACGACCTACTCAACTGTCACTTTGTCTGTTAATGACAGTTTCGGCCTGCGGCAAAACCAAGCAGTTTGTTGGTAAGTTCTAAAATAAAACCTCTTTTACGTAACCAGACCGGGGCGCTCTGACGTCATAGTGACACAAGGTGAAAATAAAATAAAAATCTGAAACTTTTAAATTGAGATACTGGCTCACGTACTGTACCGTACCTAACGTAATCCGACTACCGACATAATACGTACAGATGTAATTACTCGTTGTAAATTTTACGCGACCCGTAAACGAATGGTACAGGGTTGCCTAATCGAAAACATAATGTAAAAGTGTTTTGCTTAATTCATCCTTTGGCTTGGATTATAAATTATCTTAATGATTTTTATAGAACTCTTCAAACAATTTAAATCATTGATAATTCATCGAACGCTTGTAGCGGTGCGTAGTTCGGCTTTATCGACGAACTACGTTCTAATAAAGCGAAATTATAAGCATCGAGCGTTTCCATCAAGTTAGATCGAATTTGCTCTAATGAACGAATTCGAGACAGAAATTTAGTTTTAAAAGATGAATCTACAGAAACCTGAAGGCCGAAATCGTAAATACTTAAAACGATTTGAAATAAACTTTTTTTGGATTTTAGAAGAACAGCTTTGGAATCATCCTCAGCAAACGCGTGTTCATTGTCGGATCCGTTATCCTTAATTTTATTTACAGCATCGCGCTGCAAAATTTATGCCTACAAAATTTTGAATTTCGATTCAGTACTTTCCTACATTTTATTAATAATTTTAACCTTTCGGATGTCGACCTCCGTACACACACAAGACGTCAATGTCAACGCTTTTACGATTATGGTAATAACGTTAGGTAGGCCTTCAGAAAAACGAAGATTATACCGTTAAATCGATAATAACAAAGTATAAATTAGCGACCAATCCTGACCAAGCCCTTAAGTGTAACTGTCCGACTTAAGACACTTGGAGCATTTTTTCTTATGTCGCACTGTGTAACATAAGACATTCGAGAGGGAAACAAAATCATCGGCAATTTCACCTTTAAAATAATGTCAATCTTCTTTTAAGGCTGATTTACATTGATCTATTGATCCATTGGCCAAAGGCCATAGACCATTCAGGCTGTTCTATTGAAATTCAGCGCTGAATACTGACTGCTGGACTGTTTACATTGGTCAAAATTAAATATCGAGCCAGTTTTGCTGGATTCTAGCTCTGGATTGGAATACTAGACCAATGTAACCTACCTACTTTGCTATTAAGTACCAATTTTACCAATGAAACTGATCGCGATCAGTACAACTAAACTGCTTTCAAGAGCTGTCAGAGTCAATATTGAAACTTACAGCTCTTGTAGGCAGTTTGAACGTGCTGATCGCGATCAGTTTTATACAAGGTGTAACATAAATAACGCACAACCTCTTAAGGGGTCATTGTACTCAGCATTATGAACAATTTTTACTATGGGACCAAACCTGAAATCGCGAAAAAAAATCAGCTGCTCCTTACATTTATGTTCGTATAACTCGTCAATATGTAGGGAACATCTGGTTATTTTCGCGATTTCAGGTTTGGTCCCATAGTAAAAGTTGTTCATAATGATGAGTTCAATGACCCCTTAAGAGGTTGTGCGTTAATTATATTACACCTTGTATAAACCCGCCCTAAGAACACATCAAGGGATTATACAAAGAATTTCTTGTTGTAGGCCATTGTTGTGAAACATTTCGAGCGACAAAGGACTGTGAGGCTCGTTTTGGTGATGTTTTCCTTTCAAAATAGTAATTCAAGTTTCTGTCAAGTTTCTCATATACCTTTGGGCAACCCTAAAACCGACGCATTAAAATATTAGTTAGGATTTAATTATTCTGTAATACAAGTTTCTGATTGCTGTTTCACATACCATCTTGTTTCGCTTATTTTGAGATCAATCTTCTTGAGTGTTAATTCATCTAGATATACAAATAAATAAAATTGAAGTGTCTGTTTGTACTGTCAAAATAACAACTTTTCACTAAATGCATAAGAAAGTTTATACGGTAGTTATAACAAAAAAGCAATTTTTAAAATTTTTGTCTGTCTGTCTGTTTGTTCCGGCTAATCTCCGAAACGGCTGGACCGATTTTGACGGAACTTTTGGTAGATAGCTGATGTTATGGCGGGTAACTTTTATTTTAGAAAAATAATTAGGGTTGCGCGCAAAAAAATTAAAACACATGAAATTATGAACATAAAGTCGGATTTGAAAAAATATTTTTGCATTTGATAGGCCAATTCTTGAGGATAGTCATAGGTTATTTAACATCATGCTACAACCCTTAGAAGCCGAGCAAAAAGATAAAAGTTAGAAAGAACACTAAGCGAAAACGAAATAATAGCGCGGGCAGGCGATGCAACGCGACGGGTCGGGGGACAAGGGAGTTTTATTAAAATGTGGCTGTTATACATTCTGCATTTACTTGGTTACTTAGACATAATGGTATATGTGTTACTTCTAAGATTACCGAGTCCCTCAGGATCGCAGCAAATATTACGCCGCTCAAATCGAGCCGCGAAGTTTTGACTCTTGAATTGGTGCCGAGTGATGCGTAAACCGCGATTTAGAATGTAACTGAATGCAGTGTAATTTCGGTGCCCCATTTTCAGTGGCGTAAATTGAGCTCGTGCGGCATCATCCTTAGATAAAAGCTTGTAATTTTAGAGCGCACCACAAAACATCATAGCAATAAAAGAGATAGAAATAAATAGAAAGAGATGACAACTAGTTGAAACGTTTAGTTATTTAATATTTAAAACGCAGTCCGTTGATGACTAATTAGATTTTTGTAATTATAATCGCGGTCCCAATTAACCATAGATATGATTAACCCTTTACTGCATGATTTTTTATTTATGTTAGAAAAAAATATATGTGGTAGGATACACTAAATAAATAGACACGTGTTTCAGGATTTTTCTTTTTATTGAATGGTTTCAGAAAATTTTCCACTTTTCCACTTTGGATCACATTTGGGACATTGAGCAGAAAATGAACTTTTACACTTTTTAAAACAATAAAAACTTACCTTAGTACCAATATTTAGATACCTTTCTTTCTTGGGGTATTTATTTGCAAGCACTAACACTGAGATTTGTATTTTTTACACAATTTCGAAAATCAAAAACTCGCTCCGCACCGGTTCGTACCTGTTCACTGACTTTGATGAAAGATGTAGTTCACACAACTTGCTCATAGATGGCGATTTTATAAATAAAATGAAGCTCGTCTGACACGAATTTGACACAAAATAAGAAAATCAGTTTGAAACTTAAAAATATTTAAGATAATATGGTTTGGTTCATTTATGAACCACGATGCGGTAAAGGGTTAACTAATTGTCGTATGTGTATTTATCGCATTCTGTTTTCTTTTTCATTAATTTTCAAAGATGGCATCAAATTAGCTTATAAGAACCGTTATTTAGCTAGTTTCCCTTGTATGGGCTTATCAACAGGGTCAAATTAAATTAGATAGCAAATCTCCACAGGCGTATTGGGTTAACCAAAAAAAAAGTTTTTTTTCTTTTTCAGTCAACGACCAATGGTAGTTACTTGAAATATTCATTTAAAATATCAGCTTTTTGTTTAGTCTTTCACGCGAACGAAGTCGCGGGGCACAGTAAGTTTTGGTATAAAATTAATCATGTACAGTCCATTCTTTTATATCTTCGTCAGTTTTCAATTTGTATCTGATAACAAGTCAGGACACATAATTAATACATTTTGAAGCAACGGCACTGGACATAGAAAACTATATTTAATTACTTGATAATAAAGATTAAAATAGCATATTACACCTTTGACCAATATCGAGCTGAAATCAACCTGAAACCTTTTTAATAGCCTGGCCATTTTATGAAATATATATTTTTTTTTGTAATTTAATGGCCAGTCTGTGAGTGTCACATTTTTAATTCGGTCTGACATGTGAAAACGATGACTCATGGCTGAATAATATTCTGCGGTATTGATATTACAATGCAATAAACAATGCTGAGTCGGTATAGCAGATTTATCGTGTAATGAGCAAACAAAAGTAGTCCTTAAGGTGACGAATGGATTTTGGCCGTGACTGTAGCTACCTTCCTTAGTACCTAGGTGGTACCTATGTGGTACCTACTTTTTTTGTAGAAAAAGTGTCGAGGGTTCACGGACTATTTGTATTAAGCGACATCCTGGCCGATACTGAATTATAATCATATTCGGAATCGCCAGATTTTACTGCGCCGTTTGAGTTCGGTTTCGTGGCGATCTGAAGACTTTTTGCCGCTTGATACATCAGTAAATTTAGGTCTAGTATGAATCTGATTTGATTGATGCGACACATATTTTATACAATTTTAGAAAAGATAGACTTCATACAGACAAAATATTTCGTGATTTTGACTTATGCTGTTTTTCCTGGCATAAATTTTGTAACACAGGGCGTTTGAATCGTTTTGCCTGCATCTGAAATCCATACTTCATGTCGCTTAAAACATACAAATTTTCTGTCATTTCATACAGGTCACTTATAGTGTAAAGTGCAACATAAATCATTTTGATCTGCAACTACTTTATGATACTTCAGATGATTAAGTTGAATAGCTTGATTCTATTTTGATATCGCGATGGTTGTTAATATATTTAGCCTAATACTAAAACAACACCGAGTGGCGCTTGAATCATTTAGCTTGTTTCTAAATAAAAGTGATTTGAGGTAATTTTGTATCATGCGTGTCAAAAGCCCAAGCTGTGGCCAAGAAACTGGGCATCCTAAATAGGGTGAAGCGATACTTTACGCCTGGACAGCTTTTAACTCTCAACAAAACGCAAGTCCGGTCCTGCATGGAGTATTGCAGCCACCTTTGGGATGGCTCAGCTAAATATCAACTTGCCGCGCTTGACTCGGTGGAACGCAGAGCTAAGAGGCTCATTGGCGACGTAAGACTGGTGGATGCCAAGCTTCACAGCTTGGTTCATCGCCGCAAGGTTGCCTGCTTGTCGGTCTTCTACAGATTGTACTTCGATGAGTGTGCTCGAGAACTCCACGACCTCATTCCGCCTGCCCTCTTCTACCATCGGACATCTAGACGCACTTCAGGTTACCATCCCTACCTAGTTGCTATTCCACCAATTCGCACTAAGCGTTTCCAAATGTTTTTTGTGATGCGCACAGCAAAGGAGTGGAACTCTCCGCTTGTGTCTGTGTTTCCGAACGCATACAACCCCGATCTCTTCAAAGTGAGAGTTAACAGGCTTCTTTTGGGTAAGCTCGCTCCATCGTTGACTTTGTCTCTGTCATCTCTGACCTAGACTAGAGTCAAGAGCAAACCTTTTTTTAATAATAAAAAAGCGACATTTGTTTCGGTTAATAACAGCTTTAAAAAAAATGAAAACTATACTAAATTGGGCGGATTTTGTAAAGGAAAACAACATATGCCACTTTTTTGTAAAAATATTGATACCTAATTTTTTATAACGATTTTTTTTTCCGAAAAATGAAACTTTGAAATCCTGTAAACCTAACCTTGTAACCTTCGATTTTAATTTCACTAATGATTAAATATTAATAATTTTTATCCATACGAGATTGGAGTAGTTTTATAACTAAGGTAGATATTTTTTTTTAAGTCGGATTTGTGCCCGGTTGATGGCAATAGGCTCGCCCCCCTATTAAATGGGACTTAAACATAACTGGCGAAATGTAGGTGTACTATAGGTACACCTCTGCCTAACCCTTCGGGGAAGCAAGGCGTGATATTATAATTTTTATCTTGTACATTATAAAGTTAATCTGTCGCGTGACTACTCTACAAAGTTGTGCGAGGTTTTTGCTTTTTCGTTATAGGAGTCATTGTTACAAATACTCATTTTGATTTAAAACTTTAACACCAAAACTAACTTCTTTTTATTTGCCATTATTACGATAGGGTCTACAGCTAAACATTATCTGTGACAATTTCAACTGGCATTGTTTAAATGTCAATACAACTATTTTAACAGACAGACGGCGTAGAATAAGTAGGTACCTAGCCTAATAGGGTCGTTTGACACACTTTGGGTTTCCCAAATAAAGCATCCACATAATAAAATTCTTGAATTCATTCATACACTGAACGCACTACCTAAATCGCTGGGTCTACAAGCATAAAATATTGCACGAGAGTTCCTTATAAAACGATATAACTAAAGATCACGAAGGAAGAATTTTCGTAAATTCATCCCCTAAAGGGATTTAATAGGGGATGAAAGTTTGTAGGGAAGTTCGTCATCTTTGTCGATAGGATATCCTATCGGGTGGGCGCACGGCTTGTAATAAATAATATTTCAGTAACTAACAAGGCTTCCAATGTTTAATTATTTCGTCTTGATTGACATTTCATAAATATAACGCAGGTAATCCTTTTCCAACTCGCGGACTACGTATAAATTGAAATTTCATTATGTGAAATTTCTTATTTTTTTAATACGATAGCGAGGTTAAAAAAAGAAGAAAAAGAAAAGAAAAAACGTTTATTTAGGTTTTTATAGGTTCTTCATTTATTAAATATAGGGACTTTTAAGTATAATTGATTACACCAGTGTTCATGTGTTTCAAATTAAAATTTCATTACGTGATTTTTTTTTAATACGATGGCGAGGTCAAAAAAAAGAAAAGAAAAGAAAATACGTTTATTTAGGCTTTTTTAGGTTCTTCGTTTATTAAATATAGGGACTTTTAAGTATAATTGATTACACGAGTGAGCTACCTAAACATGAACACTCGTGTAATCATAACATTACGCCTTGTTTCCCCGAAGGGTTAAAAAAGCACCGAAGTGCACATATGTGTACCCATTTGTTTCTTCTTTCTAATAATAGTAAAACAAAAGTTAAACAAATCCTGAATTTTATTTTAACCTAAAAGAACTCGAAATGAGCATGAAATACTTTCTTACTCATTTTTTTAAAGTGTAGGTATTAAGAGGCTATGCATAGTAAAACCAGTGATCAAACATGAGAAAGTAAAAACGTATGTACATATTTGCTGTTTAATTAAAAGTCGGGAGGAGTACTTTAGGGGCAAGCCACAAAGAAGTAGCGCAGTCAAGGCGCATATGTTTCATTCAGGACGCATCAAGTTGATTGCAATCGAATCATGAAAATACAGCTTACTTGTTTTCTTATGCAGAGGTGTACTTAAAGTACACCCACATTTCGCCAGTTATGTTTAAGTCCTATGTAATAGGGGGCGAGCCTATTGCCATCAACCGGGCACAAATCCAGACTCCGGGCTGCCACTGAGAAATTTCAGATGGAAAAACCCAATAACACTTTGCCCGACCCGGTAATCGAACCCAGGACCTCATGGTCAGCAGTAGCGCTTGCGACCACTAGACCAACGAGGCAGTAACATGAAACAAAATAACCGGACTATTTTAATAAAATGTTAGTCCATACTACATAAGCGTTATTTGTGTTACGCGGTCCACCCACATCGCAGAGTAAATCCACAAAATTAGAACTTGTTTTGTTTCACAATGCAAACTAACATCAAACAACAACATCTAATCTCATCGAGCGTGAGTCGGAGTAATCCTGAAATCGTGGAGAAGAAATTTCAAGGATGTACAAATGTAGAAGTGTGTAGTAGTATATTCAATAAGCGCAAAGTTGTAATACACAATCTGATTTTTGATCGAATACTGTATATATACGTGAAAGGCATTCGATTATAAAATCAGAAGACGAGGTCCATTTTAGCCTTAAGATTTTTGCGATGTCTAAGCTCAGTGTACACTAATGATAAAACATATCGCCAATTAACCATATTTTTAAAGTTTTGGATGAAGTACTGGGAAATCAGAATAAGTAGTACTTATTACACAAACAGTATAGTATAGTCCCGCGTCGAATGAGATTGAGAGAAGAATGGTAAAAGTACTAGGAGAACAGAATCATAAAGATGATGTTATTAGGGGGTGTAAAATCATGTTATGAATGCTTTATCAAAATGTACTGGGAATATCCGGGAGCTATGAACTGAATAAAAAACCGCGCAAGTGGTGATCGGACCACGCACAATGAAGGGTTACGTAGTTAGAATGAAGAAAGAAGAGACAGAAATTGTCCCAAGATTAATGTTACAACGTTATGTATATTCTTGGGATAATTTCAACTACAATTGAAAAACATGTTCTCCTATACATTCTAACTGCAAATGTGTTGTTTATGTGTAATGTATGTGTTTACGCACAATATTGAGATATTTACCATGTTACTGTAATCCCATAGGTTTTACTATAATCTATATCAATAGAACTAATTTCTGTATTTCTTTTAAAAATTTCTGGGGGTATGGTCAACTTTCGTTTATTTTCTTAAATAACTTTAAATCGATCTATATTAAAATTATAAAAAAATCTATTCGAGACACCCACAGTCCTTTCATTTGATATGTCACACGGTATAGTTTGCAAAACTTTTTTTTTTAATTTTCCCATATTCAAAATTATTTTATTTATGTAACATGTTTGGGTCACAGAACTTGATATGTGTACTAAATTTTAACTTAATCTGTCTGTGAGAGGCTGTGACAGACGGACAGACAGACAGACACACGAGTGATCCTATAAGGGTTTTTTTTTTTTGAGGTACGGAACCCTAAAAATAAAAAAGATTTGTATTCGAATAGGGTTTTTGGGCAAAATGACACCGCACGTTACGCACACGCCACGATCTGCTAAATCGTTCAGGAAATAGGTATCCTTCATTTCTACGATCCATGGCATAATCTGTGTCATCACATAACATAACATAACATCACGCCTTGTTTCCCCTAAAGGTTAGGCAGAGGTGTACCTACCTATAGTACCTACATACAATCTACATTTACGTACGTAATATACAAGATTGATACCACGAGCCACTATCTCCAGTTCGCAATTTGTCACAAAGGTACACATGAAAGCAACTATAACTCACGCTATCCATCGATGATCTGTTATTGTAAACAGTAGAGTTGCACGCCCTTAAAGTAAAACTATCGATAGTATCGTGGGTTCCCGATAGTTTTAATGATTTGATACTGAGTTAAAATTAGTAACGAGCTGCAATAAAATTTCGATTGTATTGTATAGCTATTAATGTACCGATAGTGGCGATAGAAGATAAATGGCAATTAAGAGCATCGATGTTTACTCGCTAACATAACATCACGCCTTGTTTCCCCGAAGGGTTAGATAGAGGTGTACCTATAGTACACCCTTATTTTGCCAGTTATGTTTAAGTCCCATGTAATAGGGGCGAGCCTATTGTCACCTACCGGGCACAAATCCAGACTCCGGGCTGCTACTGAGAAATTCCAGATAGAAAAACCCAATAACACTTTGCCCGACCTGGGAATCGAACTCAGGACCTCATGCTCAGCAGTAGCGCTTGCGACCACTAGACCAACGAGGCAGTCGAGGTAGTTACTCGCTATCCAGGTAAAATATCGATATTTAAACTATCGGCAGCCGTGCAACACTAAAAGTATCACCTGTGTTTGCATAGTTGACAAGCAGTTAATTATATTGTACCAACTAATAATTCCAAGTAAAGTTTGTGGCTTTTTGACTACCGCATCGTTTGATAGATCGGTGAGGTTCCGACTCATGGTGGTAGTAGGTAAAACTCATGGTTTAATGGCCGATTCCTATAATTTATGGACCGTTATTGTTTAAATTAACTCTTGTATATTTTACCAATAATGAAGCAAATACTTCATAGCTTTGTATAGTAGACCCTCCCATATGGATGTTGCTATCACGGGTAAAATTAGCTTACGAATTTATTTCTACGTAAAGTTTGACAATAAAAGATGCTACCATTGGTAAACAAAACGATTCATATTTTTTTATAGGAACCGAAAAGTAGTCGGTAGGACTCCGACATAACCTGACCACTCTGTTGTTCTTTTCCCAACGGACAAAAATATTACAACGTGGTTTCAGTCGCAAATTGGTTAATCGTTAGTCTGTCTGTCTGTTTGTTTGTTCCGGCTAATCTCCGAAACGGCTGGACCGATTTTGACAAGACTTTCACCGGCAGATAGCTGATGTTACGGCGGGTAGCTTAGACTACTTTTATTTTAGAAAAATAATTATTAGGGTTCCGCGCAAAACGATTCAAGATTGAAAAATTATTTTTGCATTTGGTAGGCCAATTCTCGAGGATAGTTATAGGCTATTTAACATCACGCTACGATGCTTAGGAGCTGAGGAAAAGAAAAAAGTAAGAAACAACACTAAGCGAAAACGAAGTAATAGCGCGGACGACCGATGCAACGCGATGGGTTAGGGGACGAGGGAGTTTTATTAAAATGTGGCTGTTATTTTAGTATATTCTGTATCTTACGACTTCCACGCGAACGAAGTCGCGAGGCACAGCTTGTTATAAATAAAGTCTCTTTTCGTGTCTGTCTTTGTGACCGCGTTGTTCTTCTAACCTTGTTTTTTTTTTATGTGAAATCTCTCTAGGCGGAGCAGGAGGATGTCACACTTTTACTGACTAAAACCCACCCTTGTTCCTTCAGTTGCCTGTGCCGGGGTATTCTTCTAACCTACGCCACGGATTTTGATGCAGTTTTCACCATCATTTAGAGAATTTATTCCGGAAGGTTTTTAAATGCGTATTATTAAACTAAACATAATATTAAACTTTAATTTTTTTTTATTTTTACAAGAATTTAATTACAACATAGGTACAAGATAAAACTAAAATATATGTGTATACATAGTACAAATATACTATAAAAATAAAGGGGGGAAGAGCTCATTGGGCATCAAAAAATTCATCCGTATCGCTGTCAATGGGAAAAGTGCCCAAAAGGCTGGCAGCATTACCACGTTGGATAGCAATGCTGATTCTTTGGACTAAAATAGGCCAGGCCTCTGGTCCCATAAAGAGTCGGCCAACCACATGGCGATGTCCCGAAATACTCGATGAGCACTCGGACCCCAAGGCCCTAGTGTTTCAAACCCAAACTGCTCAAACATATAGCTCCCAGTGAGGTTATTATATTTGCGTTATATTAAACTTACAAAATCTCAATGTTTTTTCTATTCGTATAACACGCAAAAACCAGGATTCGGGTCGGGTCTCTAGTAAAACAATATTATGAAGAAAGAACAACCTCGTAACTTTCAATACTTTCGATATTGGTAACTGTTCCAACTTACGAGTTGAAAGTCGCGGATTCGAACTTAGCCAGGCATGCTCAGTGCAATATCTGCGATTTACTTCATCACCTACTTATTTACTTATCTTAAACGTTGAAGGATAACATAATGAGGAAACCGGCATACCCGAGAACCAAACAATTCGAAGACATGTGACATCCACCAACTTGCACTAACCGCGAGGTGGACTACGGCCATCTCTCTCTCAGAGTGGTTTGTGGGCTGAGCCCAGGAGCAATAAGGCTGATTATCCTTTGGAATTGTAAACAATTTTCGATCCTTTGTTGGCAGTAAAAAGGAAGCTTTTTGTACAGTCAGATAAGTAGATATTCATCGGCACTTCCGATTCCACTTCTGTGTTTCGAAACAGAAATAGTCCTGACCCAGAATTCTATATAACAGCACGCCTATAATCCCTGAAGGGTAAGGCAGAGGTGTTTCTATAGTATACCTACATTTCGCCAGTTATGTTTAAGTCCCATACAGTGGGGGCGAGCCTATTGTCATCAACCAGGCACAGATCCGGACTCCAAGATGCTACTGAAAAATTCCTGATGGAAAAACACAATAACACTATGCCCGACCTGGAGAATAGCCTCTAATTTTTATGTAGGTTATGTAGAAACAACCAATAATTATTATTATAGAAAATTTCCTTCAAGAAGTGTTTTATTACCAACAATAATAAAGTTTGTATTATTACAATTATATTATTATTATTTTTAATTGCATAAGCCAGTCGCGTGCGGCGTACCGTTCTGAGCGCACGTTTACTACAATTACGTTCCAATGTTAAGAGTAGTTTTTTACATCTACCCTCCGTAACTTTAATAAATTATTATTATGAGTAAAAGTGACGAAGAAGTTTGTTTGAGTGTAAATAGTGATGAAGATGTTGAGGAAAGGAATCAGCAGACTAGTGATAAACGCTCATCTAGTCCGATATTATTACGTAATGGACCAGAAAAGCGAGTAAGACCAGATAGTGATGAAAATGGAGATTTAGAGGACGAATTTATAACTGTTAGAAGAAATGCAAAACGATTAAATAGAACTACATCTAAAAATAAAGAGAGTGAAAATAGTTTAGAAAAGGAGAAACTTTTTTCCGCGGAAGAGAAATACGAAATATGTATGACATCAAAAGAAGTTTTGCCAAAACAAATGGGGCTTGCAAAGTTATTAAGAAAAGAAAATATTGGAGGTATCATCGCAATCAAATATAAAAATCCTTATAGAGTGATTTTACAATTTAATAATGAAGAAGAAGCTAAGAAACTGTGTACGAGAATGAATGAGCTAGGTTATAGATGCCAATCAACACAACAAATCAACATATCTCATGGTGTTATCAAAAATATTGATTTGGATGTGGAAGAAGAAGAATTGGTGAAAGCATTTAGTAGTGTTTATGAAATAGTATCGGTGAAAAGAATGAAACGCTACACAGAAGAGAAATGGATAAACAGCGAAACTGTCCGTGTGTGTTTCAGAGGCCCATCTTTGCCCCCGTACGTTCACAGTTACGGATGTAGGTTTAAGGTGGAGCCCTACGTATTTCCGGTATCGCAGTGCTCGGGCTGCTGGAAGTATGGTCATCTTATCAGACAGTGTCCTACGAAGAAAATTATTTGTCCGAAATGTGGAGGTCAGCACACCAACTGCGAAACAACTGAATACTATTGCATCAATTGCAAAGGAGAACATATGGCACTCAGCAAAAATTGCCCTTTATTCCTTAAGGAAAAACAAATTCGTTTACTCATGTCCCAAGAAAACAGTACATATAAACAAGCATTAAATATATACTTACAAAAACATGATAACAATGACAGGTCAGTAGAAATAAATTCCAATTCAATGAGTAACACACAAAATTCTATTGTTGAGACAATAATTAACGACCAATTAAACAATGAGCCAGCAAGTAATAAACCAACATATAAGGAAACATTATTAACAAATAGTAAAGGAAAAGAAGACTGTTTAAATAGAAAGAAAAATGAGATAGTAAACTCAACTCGGAACACATCACATCTCAGTTCGGAAGTAATAAGAAGAATTAATAACAAAAGACATATCGAAAAGCCGACTGAAACAAAGATGCAAGTTGATGGAGAATCTAACCGTAAAGAAAATCAAAGCATAATAGTGGAAAACGAGGAAGAAACACAAAATAAAGAAATATTTAGAAATAAAAGTTTAATTGGAAAAATAAAAGATATTTTGCTGTCGAGGACCAATAGGAAAGAAAAAATTGTTGTAATTCTAGAAAGTATAGTAGAAGAGTTTAAAAAGTATTTCATGCAGATGTTTAAAGAATTAGAGTGGTTTAAGGTAATTTGTGATATGTTTAATAATGGCCAGTAACGCTAAAGTAATTAAGTTAAATATACTCCAATGGAACTCACAGAGTATTAGGCCTAAGCGTTTGGAGTTTGAAAGCTTATTAATTCAAGAGAAAATTCACTTGGCTATTCTTAGTGAAACGTGGCTAGAAAGAGAAAAAGAATATAACATTAATGGCTACCATGTATACAGGAAAGACAGAGAGGACTCGTACGGTGGGGTTGCCATAGTAATTCACAAGTCACTTAAGGTACAGTCGTCTGTAATTAGATTGGGCAATGTAGGAATTGAAATATTACATTTAAAATTGCTGAATTGCTCTAATTTGGAAAATGTCATATCAGTATATTGCCCATCAAGTACACGCACTACCTCATCCGACTGGGATAGTCTATTTAGTGTAAATTTAAAAAAAACATTGATAGCTGGCGACTTTAATGCTCACCACACAAATTGGTCATTTAAAAATGATACAAGAGGGATACAAATCTTGGATTCAGCGATTGAGAATGGCTTTATTTCCCTGAACAATGGCAGCCCTACAAGAATAAGATTGGTGAGTGGTATACTACAAGAATCGTCTCCTGATGTTACATTTGTGTCATCGGACATTGCTGTTAACTTTAAGTGGGATGTAACAAATGAAACATTAGGAAGCGATCACTTGATAATTAAAATAAGTTTAAATTTTAACAGTAATTGCAAGCCATTTAGGGGGCGTAAATATAAGTTGGCCAATTGGAAGCTGTATAAGGAGTGTCTTACCGTAGCTTTTAGTACCATAGAGGTAACAAATAATATTCAAGAAAGATATGATTTTATAATTGATCAAATTAATACCGCTGCTAATAAGAGTATTCCACTAATTAAAATATCTACCGACCCTACTAGCAAATTTAGACCAAAACCATATTGGAATCCTAACCTGTCTAAGTCGGTTGCTCAGAGAAGATTAATGCTCAAACAATTTAGACGCAATCCTACCCCTTTAAATCTCTCAATACTTGAGAAATGTATTGCTGATTCAAAAAAAGCCTTACAGCAGGCTAAGCAACAGAGTTGGAGTGGTTATTGCAATAGTATTGACGAGACAACTACAGCTACAGAGATGTGGAATCGAATGCGATGGATTAAGGGCTATAAAAAGGAACCATTTCAACCTACAGACCATCAAAAAGAGGAACTATTGTGCAACTTGGCACCTGACTCTGTACTTCCCCCGATGCCTATCATCAATTCAATGAATCCATCTCTTGAGGCAGATTTCAGTTATGAAGAAATGCAGAAATGTTTTAAGAAAAAAGACACTGCCCCTGGACCAGACCTTATAACTTACTCAATGTTGTATAACTTACCAACAATTGTTAAGCTTTACTTATTGGATACTTATAACTTGATTTTTTCATACGGTTACATCCCCTTACAATGGAGACAGATTAAAATTATCCCTATTCCTAAGATTAGTAATGAAAATGCTGCGACTAAGATAAGACCAATTGCTCTCATGTCCTGTGTTTGCAAAATTCTCCACACAATGATCAATAAGCGTTTAGAGTGGTACGTTGAGAAAGAAAAAATTTTATCCACCGAAACTACAGGTTTTAGACGGGCTCATTCAAGTTTAGATGCGTTGGTAAGATTAATTTGTCATATACAAATAAGTTTTTCTAAAAACATCTCGACTTTAGCATGTTTCCTCGACTTAGATAATGCTTATAATAATGTCATAGTTAGTCAAATTATTAATATTTTGGAAGATATCAACGCGGGCTTTAAAGTATCTAAATATCTATGGATGTTTCTTAGTGATAGGCGTCTTGTGATAAAAGCGGACAGTACCCACGACACAGACTGTGTATGTCGATGGACGCATAGAGGTTTAGCTCAAGGGGACCCGTTGTCCCCTCTATTGTTTAATATTGTTACCTCTAAGATTACCCACAACATAAATAACGTATCAATATCTCAGTATGCAGATGATTTTGTTTTTTTTACTAGTCAATCTCAAGTAAACGATAGCATTATCAACATGCAAGGGGCGCTCAACACCATGGTAGGGTTGTTACAAGAAATTGGTCTGCAGCTATCTACTTCTAAGTCGAAGTACTGTTTATTTAGCAGGGGATTTAGAACGCAACCAATTAATTTAGTTATTAATAGTCTACCTCTAACTGTTACTGAAAACATCAAATATTTAGGCATGTGGCTTGATAGGCAATTACGATGGGGAAGACATATAAATGAAACTTGTCAAAAAACACAAAAATATCTAAATTTATTAAAAGTATTGTCTGGACCTTCATGGGGAATTCATCCGAAACATATTAGACGATTGTATATTGCTTTGATAAGGAGCAGGATGGATTACGGTAGTTATTTATATGACAATAGTGCAAATTCGCACACATACAGGTTAGATAAGGTGCAGAATCAGAGTTTAAGAATTGTTGGTGGGTTTATTAGAAGTACACCCATTCACACAATGGAGTGTGAGTTATGTATTCCTCCTCTATTTATTAGGCGACATTTTTTAGCTATAAAGTACACTTTAAAAATACAATCGTGGTCAAATAATACTACTATTAGTCTATTAAAAGAACTAAGCGCTCTTTGTACCAAAAGGTATTGGCAAAAAAAGAAAATTCCTCTATTAGTTTCAACATATGAAAAAACTCAAGAAGAAGTTATATCATCCAGTTATCCGCTAGAAATGTTTACATTGAATACTTGGGTTACTAACATTCAAATAAATAAGATTATCAAGTATGATCTAGATTCTATTAAAGGTAGTAAACACAATTACAATTTTAATATTCTTAAAAATGAAATCTTACATGAATTACGTAATAAATATGATAATTGGCATAGAATATATACTGACGGTTCAAAGAGCGTTTGTGGACTAGGGGCTGCTTTCTATCACCCCGAAGATAAAATTAAAGGTTGTTTTAAGGTTAATAGTAGTAATACATCTATAATGACAGTGGAACTTACAGCAATTACAGAAGCTCTAATGTACGCTAAGACCAAAGGTTTACATAAGGTAGTAATACTCACAGACAGCAAGAGTGCCTTGCAGCATATTGCTCAATGCTCCTCTGGTGGCAGAGGTGTTTCGAAAGCTTATGCCATTCTTAGTCTAATTCATGAATTCAATTGCAGCAATAGAGATCTGAGATTGCAGTGGGTTCCATCCCATGTTGGCTTACCGGGAAACGAGGAGGTTGATTTACTTGCAAAAAAGTCAGCTTTACATGGAATACCTATTGATGTTAAATGTCACTACTCTGAATTGTTAAATAAATATAAAATAAATTGTCACAACATGTGGAAAGAATACTTTGATAAAAAATCTCTCGAAAAAGGTGTTTGGTACAAAACGGTGCAATCTGAACCTCCGCGTATTCCCTGGTTTGCCGATATGAGAATTTGTCGAAAATATATTGTAATAGCACATAGGTTAAGGACCGGACACATGCCACTCAACAAGTTTGGCTTCCTAATGACAAAAGTGAGTAGTCCAAATTGTCAATACTGCGAGTCTGTGGAGGATGTCCATCACTTGTTGGTGGAATGTGTCCGTAATCGCAGAGAAAGAGATGCCTTATTGGCAGAGTTAAAAATTAGTAAGTTAGATTTAGGTGCTGTTCAATGTTTTTTGTCTAAACCCTGTAGTGAGGAGGCTAAGAAAATTTATAGTTTTGTTTGCAGCTATTTAGCTAATAGAGCGTCTCTTGTCTCTTAGTTCGTAAAAATATTTTTGTTATGAGTTACGATGGGGCTGACATGGTTATGTATGATAACCAAAAGCCTCCAAATAAATAAAGATTAAAAAAAAAAAAAAAAAAAAATTGCATAAGCAAGGCTTTTTTTTTTTTTTTTTTTTTTTGTGGATGGGAAATCATCAAATGACTTCTCCCGCTCTGGGCGGAGCGGGAGGGCGTGTCAGACTTTTACTGACTAAAACCCACCCGTGTTCCTTCTGTTGCCTGTGCCGGGGCCACGGTAACTCTTTCGAACATCCCGCAACCCTAGCTGGCATCGGCCCTAGCGGACCCCGTCAATAGTGCTGACATCTCTTTGAGGCGCGCGTGGAACACGACGCGCCGTCGACTCGGGCCTGGTCCTTACCGGACGGCGAGCTACCCATTGCTCGCCGTCCGCAAGCCCGCGCCTACGGTGGCCGGGAATCGGCTGCCGATTCCCGACGCCCAGGGCGTCTCCTGCGGCGACTAGGGGCGTGAGGGTGCAAAGCTTGCCTCTCCCTCACGCGTCCCGCCTCCTCCTTCACGAGCATTACTGCTTCGCAGAAGGAGGTAATGGCTTCCCATGCACTCTCGCTCCGTACCATGGCCTGGACCAGGGCCGGACGCGAGAGATCGCCGCCGCCGATCGCTTCCGCGAGGACACGGCGGTGCCCCGCCCAAGCCGGGCAGACTTCCACCGTATGCTCCACCGTGTCCTCCGGGCGATCCACACAGTGGTGACACCCGGGCGTTTCCTCCCGCCTTATCCGGAACAGGTACCTCCCGAAGCACCCGTGTCCGGTGAGGACCTGCGTCAGGCGGAAGGTGAGGACGCCGTGGCGCCTCTCCAGCCACTCCTCAAAGAGGGGACTTATCGCCGCAATTGTGGCGTGCCCAGCGCTGGGTTGCGACAATCGCACTCTCCATGCCGCCATGAGATCCTGCCGGAGCTCTGTCCGCCGTGCCGCGATTTCTCGCGGCAACGGAGTTACGCCCCGGCGTCCTGCCTCCTCGCGCCACTCCCAGATGTGCGCGAGGACTTTTGCCTCCAGATCCCATGGCGGTAATCCGGCAAGGAGGTTCGCCGCCTCCCCGGAGACCGTGCGGTATCCCCGGGCTAACCGGATGGCCATGACCCTCTGGGACGCGTTCAACCGACGGACCGGTCGCCGCCTCACGGAACGCGCCCACACCGGAGCTCCGTAAAGGGCCATGGACCGCACGACCCCCGCGTAGAGCCTCCGGCAGGAGGCGTTTGGACCCCCCAGATTGGGCAGGAGCCGCCCCAAGGCAGCCCCGGCCCGCTCCAGTCTGGGAGCCAAACGTCGGAAATGCTCCACGAAATTCCACCGGCTGTCGAGGACGAGTCCCAGGTACTTCATCGTCGACTCGACACCGATGAGAACCCCTCCTACCGTTATTTGGGAACCTGATGGTGGCGCGTTCCGAGGACCATGAAAACACATGGCCTCGGACTTGTGCAAGGCCACCTCGAGTCCCAATTGCCGGATCCTCTCTACGATTGTCGCAACCCCGCGTGCCGCTAATTCGGCCGCCGCCTGGTGCGACCTCCCCTGCGCCAGGACCAGCGTGTCGTCAGCGTAGCAAACTACGCTGACGCCACCAGGGAGGTCGGCGCGCAGCACCCAGTCGTACCCGATGTCCCACAGATGCGGTCCCAGAACCGATCCCTGCGGGACACCGCACGACATCTCTCGCCGGTTCCACTCTCCCCGGTGACCGGGGTAGATGACGGCCCTGTCCGTCAGATAGGCCTCGACCACGCGACAGAGGTAGGTCGGCACTCGGTGATACCGGAGTGCCTCCCTGATGCAACTCCAGGGCAGGGTGTTGAAGGCATTGGCGATGTCTAGAGACACCGCCAAGACGACCCCACCCCGGGCCACAGCATCCCTCGTCGTGAGGGCTCGTACGCGCATGATGGCGTCCACCGTAGAGCGCCCCTTGCGGAAACCAAACTGGCTCTCCGCCAAATCCGGCCCCACCCTCACCAGCCGCCCGACAAGGCGGTCTGCAATGACTCTTTCAAAGAGCTTGCCCACCTCGTCGAGCAGCACGATGGGCCGGTAAGCGGACGGCGAGTCCGCAGGGCGCCCCGGTTTCTTAATGAGGACCAGTTTCCCTGTCCTCCATTGAAGCGGGAACTGGCCCCTCTCCAAGCATGCGCTTAGGAGCCCCCTTAGTCGAGGCCCGAGAGCCTCCAAGGCCAGGACCCAGGCTTTTCCAGGTAAGCCGTCGGGTCCTGGGGCGGTATTCTTGGCATTCAGCCTGCGCACCGCCACTCTCAGCTCTACCTCGGTCACCTCCGGAGCATCGTCGTCATCGTCGGCTGCGTGGTCCGCATCCGACACCGCAGGAGGCGGAGCCATGGGCGGGGGAGTATGTTCCCCTCGCGAAGGGAACAGAGCGCTCACCACGTCCTCCACGAGCTGGGGCCGGAGACTCTGCGTCAGCGGGGGAGCCCATGGGCGGAGCTTGTTCCGCACCATTTTATAGGGGCGTCCCCACGGGTCCCTGTTCAGAGTCTCCAGCGACTCCTCACGGGCCAGTCCCTTGGCCCGCAGGATCTCCGCTCGGAGGGCGGCCTTCGCCGCTCTGTACCCCTCGTACAGCTCCGCCTGAATGGCTTCCGTATCCGGAGGGCGGATACGGAGCCTGCGGTGCCTGGTGTACCGGCGTCGCGCAGCAACGCACGTGTCGCGCAGAGACGTCAACTCCGGCGACCACCAGCACACCTGGCGCCGGGCGCGTCCGGGCCGGACCCGGGGCATTGCCACGTCGCATACTTCGGACATGGCCTCCCGGAACCACCCCGCCTCGTCATTGATGTCAGCAGGCCTGTCCAGCGGTGACACCCAGGCCTGCACGATCGAGGCTTCCAGGAGGAGCTCCCGGTCCAGCTGCTTCAACGCCCACCGCGGACCACTCGGGGCCTGTCGGACCGGCGCGCTCGAGGTCTGGGCGGAGACGTCAAACCGGATGTACCGGTGATCGGAGTAGGTCTCCACCCCCTCCATGACGCGCCAGTCGAGGACACGCGGCGACAGAGCGGGGCTGGCGAACGAAATGTCCACCACTGACTCACCCCGCATCCGCACACACGTGGGGACAGAACCCCGGTTTAGGACGACCAGGCCCGTCTCCAGAGCCCAGTCCTCCACCATCCTGCCCCGTGTGTCCGTATGCCGGGAACCCCAAGCCACATTCTTGGCATTGAAATGAAATGAAATAAAATAAATATAATAAAATAAAATGAAAAAAAATAATGAAATGAAATGAAAAAAAAAATGAAATTGAAGTCCCCGAGGACGAGTACAGGGAGGGAACGGCATCCGACGACGACGACTCTCAACTCCGCAAGGGAGTTGTGGAACTCGGCGAGAGTTCGGTTCGGGGAGAAGTATACCCCTACCACGACAATCTCCCCGAACCGTGCTGCCACGCAACCCCGTCCCCTCTTGACCGCCTCGAGGGACGGGGTACCGGCGGCGGCCGATGAAATTAGAGTCACTGAGCCGCTCAGGTCCTCCACCCAGTCATCCCTGGGCGGGACAAAGTACGGCTCAGCGACCACGGCGATGTTAATCGACCACTGCGCCATGCTCTGGAGCAACAGATCCTGAGCGGAGGCGCAGTGGTTGATGTTCGCCTGGAGGAGGCGTAATGGGGCCATTATTGGCACTCCATATCAGCCCCCTCCCGGCATAAGCAAGGCTTGAGCAACGGTTTTCTAGAGGTGACCGCCACATAGCTTCTGCAATTTACTGGCGAATGACGTCACTGAAGCGTTATTTATGAAACTAAGTTGGTTCGATTTCCTAGAGAGCATTTTTTGGCACCGTAAAGTCAAACCCAGGTGCCATCATTTTCATGACGGCCATCACTGCGGCCGTTTAGTAGCGGCCACCGTTCTTCTAGGAAACCGTAACGTTAGCGATTATGATAGGCTGAGCAAAAAAGCAAGTCATCTGCTTAATCTGAAACAATATTTGGCAATAGTGTTCTATGCACACTTGCACAGTGCATTTATGTGCAATTTATTTCATCACCACTGCTCTTAAATGGTGAAGGAAAACATAATGCGGCATGCTCAAGAACCAAACAATTCAAAAACATGTGACATGTACGGTCAGCAACAGAAGTAGATTAACACTGTTACTTTTACATGTGAAATCAATAGACCCTAAATTATTAGTAGGTACACTACTTTTCAGGATTTTATGTAATAGCTAAAAGTTTTTATCATCGGAATTAAACAACTGTCCATTTTTTTTATTTATTCTTTTGAACATAAATTGTGTTAAAAAAAACTGAAGTGTTAATCGACTTTTGTTGCTGACCGCACCAACCTGCTCTGAGGGCCCGCGAGATGGATTACGGCCAGCTCTCTCTCACAGAGAGGAGGCTTGTGACCCCGCAGTAGCCCAGGAGCAAAAAGGCTGATTATGCTTCGATATCTTCGGAATTTTAAACAATTTTGAATCCTCTGTTGCCAGTAAAAAGGAAGCTTTTCTGTACAATCAGATCAGTAGATATTCATCGGCACTTCCGATGCCACTTCTGTATTTCCAGAAATAATAGGGAGAGCAAAAAAGCAAGTCATCTTACTCTGAAACAATATTGCCATTTTGTGTAAAGGGAAAACCAACCGCTAACTAGCATTTTATACATCAACAACAGGTTATCAAATTAATGAGTAGGTAATACTCGTAGTTTGATTAAAAACCTGCGTTGATGTTGTTTTGATACCTATATTAATGTGGTTTTGATGATGACTGTTCAATTTTTGCTTTTATTTTTATGAATCTTTTTTGTCTTAGATGTCCTGCAATAATAGAGGAAAATAATATGCAGTGTTACTAACGCTATCAACAACAAAATATTCTAAACAAATGAATAAGTACACCTGCGTACTGTATTTTGATTAAAACACATTGAACCGCTGAAGAACTTTCTGGCACTCATGTTTGCCTAACGCCGCCAACCTTCAAGCGGCGCTAGCACTCAAGTGTGCCACCCGTTCTCTCTTCCCTTCGGGGAAACAAGGCGTGATGTTATGTTATTAAAATCGGTCCACCCGGTCAAAAGTTATTTCTTATTTGTGTGGCGGCATCGCCACAATGGAACACGTCACACTGACGTCACGCAAAATCCTGCATCGCGCAAACAGAGTTTACCGCGGGACTAGCATATATACAACATCCCGACATCAACCGTCAGGCAGTAGCCCACCAGACACAACACCCGTCTGGTCGGAGGATCTTCCCTTTTCATAGAGGATGAGTGAACTTTACACCCTGTTCCTCATGCCTCTATACTGGTGACCCCGACGTGATCGTCAGCACAGCCTTCGTGCAACTACTATAGCGTGACGTCATCAGCATCAATTCCTCGAGCTTTCGAAGCCAGCACCCAGGGCTTCTACGGGTATCCTGACCACCAGCATGCAGCGACCGCGCATACCTGGTCATCACCCTCAGCCTCATCTGCAACCTTGGCACAGCACACTGCACTCTCGGCCGGTCAACAAGCAGAGCCCTTCAAACCTCTCCTGGTCGATGCCAGCAGTCAGCCTCAACCCGGCGCTGTACCACATCCGACGCACTGGAGCATAACGCAGCGCCACCCCTACTCACTGGGGGCATCTCCGCAGACAGTTCCGACTCAGCGTGAACTATGCGGCACCCGGTTCCGACTCACTGGAACCTCAACTGGCCCTGGCAAGCATCGCAAGATACACGACTCTGCCCACTATCGACCTCCGGTCTCCGGAGGGGAGTGATGTGGCGGCATCGCCACAATGGAACACGTCACACTGACGTCACGCAAAATCCTGCATCGCGCAAACAGAGTTTACCGCGCGACTAGCATATATACAACATCCCGACATCAACCGTCGGGCAGTAGCCCACCAGACACAACACCCGTCTGGTCGGAGGATCCTCCCTTTTCATAGAGGATGAACTTTACACCCTGTTCCTCATGCCTCTATATTTGTTATTAGAGCGTGACCAGTATAATTTTAGCTAAACACAGTCCTTCCGCCGTGTCTGTCTGTCTGAATGCGATAAACTCAAAAACTACCGAACGGATTTTCATCCGGTTTTCACCACTGGACGGAGTGATTCACAAGAAAGGTTAAAGGTGTAAAATTATAAATTGGCTGAATTATGATGATATGATGATTGTTGAAGATGTCGGAAAAAATCATGACGACTGGGAACTTTCTGCCGTGCACCGCGTAAACCAATAGAGTATTACGGAACATAGGGTACTTTTAATCCCGGTAGTACGTTCCCGTGGGATATTTTCCGACATCCACGCGGGCGAAGCCACGGGCAAAAGCTAGTATCTTAATAATTAATAAAAAGTAAAGGAAAAGAAAAGAAAATGAGTGCGCTAAAATTATTATTACTTGTGAGACGAAGGATCGAGTGAAGTCCGTATGTAGGAGTATATCTACGAGATCACTGCACTCGTTTATGAACCTACACATTCTTGGCCGTGGAGAATTTGCTCTGTACACGGTTCTTTGGCGCGGAGGATAGAAAGGGGTGGTGCGAATGCGGGGATATCTAGCAGGGACCCAGTAAGTATTCCTACTCAGGAACTTAGGACAGTCTATCATATTATTCAAAATTTTGTACCTACATGATTTTTTTTTTCATTTTGTTATGACTGATACCTATAATATACTAATAAATATTACCTACCTATAATATACTAATCAAATACCAGCTATAGAACTAAGTAAAATGGACACACGGAATTAACGTAAAGGGTAAATGTTAAACAATAACTTTTTATTAATTACTCAAACGTGTCTGGCAGGATAATGGGTTTTACCGAATTAAGAATTAAGTTTACGACTTTCCTTGTTTAGATGCATATATTAGTTAGGTATAGATTATACCAATAGCTGTTAACTTTACCTACACACCAGCAATCTGTTGCATAGATTAAAAAAAAACTTTTTTTAAGCAACTTACTGGGATCAAGTGTTTAGTGCAAAAAATATAACAAAAAATGAGTGAAATGTAATTAAACTGATTGCTTGTTTTTATATGATTAGTATGATTACATCCGAGCAAAAATTATTGATGGAAACTCCTTGGTGATATTAACTTCTTAGATTTGCCTTGTATCGTAATGGTATAATAGTTATTTTATAACATTATTTTGTTATAGACTGTTTTAATATGATTCTATTTTATGATTTCGGTAATGTATTTATAAAGTATGCCAATAGGAACCTTACTGACAATTTATCCCTCTAGAGGGCGCACCTGAAACGCTTGGTAAACAGAACAACATTGCGTCCGTCTATGGTAACTATGCTAAGACTAGCTAACAAATAGGTTATAGTAAAAAGGTCGAAGTTCCTTATAATTTTAAATTGTACATAATTTTAATAATAAATTCATTTTATGATACCGTACAATTGTACAAGATAATGCAACCTGTAATGATAGTTATAAGGGGAATAAATAATTAAATAAATAACGCAAACAGAAAACAAATTTCATGTTTAGGCCTCCTTTTTCATCTATGGTTATAAAAAAAATTATCTATGGTTAGATGACTGTTAGAAGTCCGGTGTGTTTACAATCTACTGTTATAGTATTCTAGTGATATTCGTCCGTCAGGAATATTCTGTAATATATAGTAATAATGCATCAGTCAGTGAATCAGTGTTGTGCCATTCGGTAGTATATGCATCCATCCAAAAAAAAAAGGTAGTATATGCAGGAACGAAGCTGTTCATTAAGTTCACTAAAAACGGATTACTTCGCAAGCAGTGGTAAATTGCTACATTGCAAGCATTTTACAGTCACAAACTGAAATGATACACCTTATCAGTAGGAATATAGGTATAGTTATAGTAGTATAGTTTACTTCATGTTTACGTGGCACCATCTGCTGTCCCAGCTTTGCGTAATATTGGCAGAGTTTATAATGATATAAACTCGTTTTGTGAAGCTTATAATTCGAATTATACGATATGAGAGTAGTAATAGTTTATTAGTTACATTTCGTGAAGTGAGTGTGATATGATAATCATGACCAGCCGATCTCTACTTATATCTATTGATTTTGTAGCTCACTTCACCTAAGTTTTCACGGTGATATTTTTAAAGAATAGATCCGCTTTTAATATAACAACAAATGCTATGTATTAATAAAATAATTTCCAATTTAAACGGTGACCTTTAAAAGGACCTCACACTTATTATATACACTTTCTTCCTCCCGCGACTTCGTCCGCGTGAAATTTCTTGTTCCCCCGACTCACTCCGTCGCATCGCATCGCCTGACCGCGCTGTTACTTCGTTTTCGGTTAGCGCTCGTTCTTACTTTTTTTCTTTTTGTTCGGGTTCTCAGGGTCCCAGCGTAATGATACATGATACCCTATAGCCTTCCTCAAGAATTGGGCTATAAAATTCAAAAAGAATTTTTCAAATCCGACTGGGAGTGACAGAGATTAGCGCGTTCAAACAGTCAATAAAAAAAAATTGGTAAGCGCATTTTTCTTACTTTAAGCATTTTTATACCGTCAATCGTAATTTCTGAACATAAGGTTCAATTTGAATAATTTAAAAAGGAATTGACATTTACTTAATCAATCTTGATTATGAAACTATTTATTTGGAAAAGGATTAATACCATGTTTATGAAAACACCTTCGCAAATAATGCATTATTTTATAACAAATTTGATTTCCATTAAAAAAGTTATAGTGAGCTAACCTTAAAAGATAGACATATGCTATTGTAGGTTTTTTAGAACTTTTTAAGAGGAACAACTCCGTTATACATTATTTTTGCGTAACTTTAACCGTTTACGCAGCGCACGCAACGGAAGCTCTCAAAAGGAATAAAATTTTCCCGTTTTTGCAACATTTTTCATTGATACTCCGCTCCTGTTGGTCGTAGCGTGATATTATATAGCCTTCCTCGCTAAATGGACTATCCAACAATATTTTTTGAATTCGAACTAGAAGTTCCTGAGATTAGCGCGTTCAACCAAACAAACAAACAAACTCTTCAGCTTTATAATATTAGTATAGATGTACGAGTATATAGGCTTAATAGACTGTAGATTTGTAGACCATTTACTATTTTGTTAAGTATCTGGTACTTGTTGACAGGCCTACACCGTCCTCCTATACCTATTAATACTTTGAACACATTGTAAAAGCCAATTGTTTTTAAAAGGGTAACCGTGGAGTTTCTTGCCGGCTCTTCTCCATAGGAAACGACCCGTGCACCTAGCTTCTGACGCTTCATAAGTGCCCATGTAGGTTTATGTGAAAAAAAAAAAAAAAAAAAAAAAAAAAATTTGATTTTGATTATATCGTAATCAATTTCAAACCAGATAATCAAAGCAGACGCTAATGAGTACGCTTATAAAATAACTTAGTTACGTACCTTGTTTTAATATTTTAAAAGTTGCGTATACCTAACCGCGGAAAAACTGACATTATAAAACAGTGACCGAACCGCAAAACAATACGTTAACCCGAGCATGATTATAAGTTATGATAATGATTTAATAATATTTATTGTATTATTTTGCTAAGAACAGATACCATGTAAATTCTTGAATTGCTGCGTCACAATTATAATTATGAAAACTGATACTGGAAATAACGCATTGTTGATGACGCATTTCAATATCTCTTTTCGTATTGAACTAAATAAATGATTCAGAGCTTCATTATGAAGTATGCCGAGTGCCCGATGGGATTTCGCATCAGGAAACATTACGAAAATATCACAAATCCTTCCTTATAAGTAGCTCACCTTCGTTAGGGGCCATCCTTTAGTCACGTGAGTATTTTTAGGCCACTTTTATAACCCCTAACCCTCTCCCACTTGGCGGTGATACATTGTGAGGTTTAAGCCTACCTCCCGCGCCCCCAGCATCACGTGTATTTTATACTAGCTTTTGCCCGCGGCTTCACCTGCGTGCGGGTCGGAAATGATCTCACTGGAAAGTACTAACGGGATAAAAAGTATCCGATGTGTTAAATCAGGGGGCCAACCACCACCTCTTAAAGCAGTATTATTTTACTCTTACTTGAGTGTGGGAAAGAGATGGAGCTAGACTTCCTGTATAGCTCCATCTCTTTCCCACACTCAAGTAAGATTAAAATAATACTGCGTTAAGAGGTGGTGGTCTAGCTCCAGGTTATAAAACATCTGTGTGCCAAATATGACAAAATATCACAGTTTAAAAACATTTCATGTTTGTTGGTGGTGATGTTCGATTGGTTTTTGGAAAACGTGTCTGAATGTGGGAATTGTGACTACATTGTTGTATTGGGTACCCACCTTTAAGAACAAATGTAAGTGGTATTAGTAAATAAATAAATTACAATTATTTGTAGAGTCCGTTTTAATAAAAAAATATCATAAAAATAGATTCTGGTAAACCATAAATTATTAATAAAATTGAGAATTCAGTTGGTGTTTACTGTAAGTGAAGCTTTAAACACTATCATTTGTTCGCTCGGGTTTTCACGTGGTCGGACGATTCAATTCAATTCATTATTGGTAAATTGGTAAGTGCTTTTCAATGGCTACAAAAAGCAGAGGGAGAGGTAGACCGCTAAATAACTGGATGACAAATGTCCGGAAGGACATATAAAAGCTTGGCGTTACAGATGACGATGCTTACCAGCGAAGTGAATGGTGCCGAAAGATTAAGAAAGCCGACCCCGCGTAACGGGAAGAGGTGAGGGCAAAGAAGAAGAAGATTGGTAAAAAAATATTTTACACATCACACATTAAATTCATTTCTTTTTCGTCGCATGAAAAATACAGTGATTTCGTCACATTATCCCTCCCCCCATCGTTTTTTCCCTCCTGTTCGAACGTCACGTGATTAAAGGTCGACCTCATAATTTTAAAGAACTCTTGTGCAAACTTTCATGCTTCTAGACCCAGCAGTTTAGGCTTTGCGTGGTCTGTCAGTGAATGAATGAATATATTTGAGAGCATTTATGACGTACGGCATTATATACAAACTTTCAAGTCCTTGTTTTTCGAAATGTATGAACCGATTTTAATGAAACTACAAACAACATCAGTGGAGAAACATTTTGTGGTCCTATATTTTTTTTTTGCCAGAAACACGGTACACCATGTTTCTGGCAAAAAAATACTTTGACTTGAAAATCACGCAATGCGAAACGCGTGTGAATTGCCGTCTCTGGACAGCCTCTTTGCAACAAATAAAATAAGTGACCATTGCCAATTACGCTTCCAACAACAACACATTTAGGTCAAACTTTATAGTTTGTAACTGAAACAAAACGTTGGGCTTTGCCCACAAAATCCTTCCACGCACACTAGTAATTGGGTCAAGGATTTAAAAATTCCAACTGTTTTCAGCATGGAACAAACATTACCATATTCCAGATATTTCCATTCGAGACTGCGGTTGTCCCATAAATCCCCGATCTCAATCAATTGAATACGTTGCATTTAATTCAATCAAAAATTTCAATAGCATGTAAAACCAATTAAAACAGTTAAAAGGGGTAAAAAAAACCTTTGATGATTTCATTGGCCCTGTGTGAAATCAATGGTTTGTATTTACATTTTAAGCTTGTGTCTGTTCATGGATGTTTACTGATCCGATTTCTGTGATGGGCGAATGAGATTTATTCTTTTTTTTTATTAAGGTAGGCGGTTTTAGAGCTTATGAATTAAGGACAGATTTCCGAGAAGATTAACTGTGACAGCATTTTCAAAGGGTTTTTGGTACTACGATTCATTATATTATTATACAAATTAGGTATTTTATAAAAAAATCGCGAAATGTCAGATGGCATTTTCCGATCAATTACGTCAAAATTCAGCCACATAACTGTTAACTGAGCCAAATAAATATTTAGACGACAAATATCGCGCCGCGATGACAGCAAAGTGTACGGTTGGCTTTGTGATCAAGCTGTTGCCAGGTGAGGTGTCCATCATAAAGCTATATGATGCGATTTGTTGGCAACGCGACCTGGCTTGCCATGGCGTCCTACTGAGGTACGGCTCTAAAGGGAATCGGGAAAAGGAACAGATTTTTCTAAGTGAAGTAAGTCATTAGACGGTCGTCTTTAGGACCAAGCGCCTTACGCCTTACAAACGAGGGTCTTTATTAATTAAAGGGGCTGTAATTTTTTTATTAGAGTCAAAATATTTTGAATGTGTAATTACATTAATAAAGGTAATTGAGCTCTTTGTTGTGCATTTAGACAAGCTTAGAGTGTTACAAGCACAGGCTATAAGGATTTTTTTCCGCTCAAACAGACAGGGCGACAGTTGGTAATCATTTTGTGAAATTATTATACTAAATGTATTGGAAAAAGGAGAGCAGTCTGGTCGCCTAGTGGTAATTGCCTCGACTTATGAGGGAAGGTCGTGGGTCCGAACCCAGGCAGGCACTTTATTTTGTGTAAATATTTTCTTTACCACTGCTCCCAAAACGGTGAAGGAAAACCGGCATGACCTAGAACCAAAAATTCGAAGATATGTGACATAATATACCAACCCGCACTGGGCCCGCGTAGTACATTATAGATCACTCTACCTCGATGAGGGGAGACCTGTGTCCCAGCAGTGGGAACATTAAAGGCTGATTATGCTTATACTTATGCTACTTAGAAAAATCAAGATGTCGGCGTTAGTTCCAATTTTGCCCATGCGCCAATATATCCTTTTTCAGCTATATTTACAGATGGCCTAGACAAAGTGACATTCTATTTATTTATTACTAGCTGTTGCCTGCGACTTCGTTTGCGATCCAGGGTAAAAGTAGTTTATGTTCTTCTCCAGGTCATGGTTTACCCATCTGCCAAATTTCATCCAAATCTGTTCAGCCGTTTTAGCGTGAAAGCGTAACAAACAAACAAACTCACTTTCGCATTTGTAATATTAGTTAGGATTCTATCAGCGATAACGATGAATAGAAAATAAGTCGGGAGGTGACGTGGGAGACTTGGTTGGAACGAAGTTCCTTTCGCTGTATTGTGTATTAATACAGATAGACGGCACAAGACTTTTTCGTTACGTCACAATTTCTGCCAGTTTACTCCAACCACGAGCTACGTTAAGATCTTCGTTCTAAAAATGTAAACCTTAATATGTCAGTCCTGTTGAAAGTCGTTGAAAAACGAAACGCTTTGAAAGTGATTGTGGACGACAAGTAACCTGGAAGGCCTAAACAACTGCCAACACATATAAATATACAACCAACAATTCCAGAGAGCTTCAAAAAAAAAAAAACAATGATGACGTTATTAATAAGAGTACGTAGAATTCTGATTTCCTTTGACTAAAACTTGAGTTGGACCCGGGATCGGAATATTGTACCCGATAAGTGACTTCTCGTCCTACGCAGTATAAATTGTCATTAAATTATTTATTATGGCACTCCAATGACTAGTTCACAAAAACATTAACAGAGAGCTTAGCCTAAATGTATAAGTACTACAGCGAAATGTATAAGTACTACATAGGGGAGTGCAATAAGGATTACATTGTTATGTTATTAATTGAGGAGAGACTTAGGGACTGACCTCACTTTATCAACGCGGAATCGGCTTGAGTTTATCAATAAGAGCTATATTTACATGTAATAAAAGCGATGAAGACGTCATTCGCCTCATTTTAGTTCGCACGACGCGACTCGACACCGCGCCGCACTAAATGCGACTAATGTTGCGACACGAGATCAGCTCATGCCGATTCCGCGTCGATAATGTGGTTACTCGCTTATTCTGACTTTCGATCCTCTATCTAGTCCGTTACCTAGCAATTTTACTTCATTACAATAAACATAACACATAACATAATTAGCCTATAATGTTCCCAATGCTGGGACCCAGGCCTCCTCTCAGTGAGAGGGAGTGGGCAATAATCGGGGCGTAATCCACCACGCGCACCCAATGCGGGTTGGTGGATGTCGCTTTGTTTAAATTTTAGTAAATTTACAAAATTATATCCTAACTTAACGAAAACTATTCACAAATTAAAATATGGCGTCGAAAAATTCCTCCGCATCGCTGTCGACTGGTAATGTACCCAAGAGACTGGCGGCATTGCCACGTTGTATGGCAATGCTTAGCCTCTGGTCAAGGTAAAAGCTGGCCCTTGGGTCACGGGAAGTATCAACTATCCGTTTGGAGATTTCGTTAAACAAACCATGAGCGCTCGGACCCCACAGCCCGAGGGTATTGAATTGAATTTTCGGTTCTAGGACATGCCGGTTTTTTCACGATGTTTTAATGCTGCCATCTTTTAGCTGCTTATACCTACGTTTCTACATTAGTTTTTCCTTTCAATTGGTCTGTGTAGTTACAGAACGAGGCGGTCTATAGCTCGATGGGCGATAGTAACGCGCGTGTACTGTACTTCCTTCTCGGTCATCCTCTTTTTCTCTTGGCCTTGTATTTGCTCCTCTACACACATCGAATAACCAATCATGTTTCCTCTCCTATTCTCTATAATATACTCCATGTGTTTTTAGGGTTCTGTACCTCAAAAGGAAAAATGGAACCCTTATTAACACTCACTTCGTTAGCCGTCTATCTGTCTCTCTGTTTCTCAGTCTGTCAAGACCCTTTTTCTCAGGGACGCGTGGAGGTATCAAGTTGAAATTAATACCAAATACTGTGTAAGGGACCGTCCTTTGGAGCTTTAAAAAAAACAAGTTTCTAAGTCAACGCAATAAAAAATACGGCCATTTATGCGACATATTTTGTTATTGGGTACTTCCCGTTGACCTAGAATCATGAAATTTAGCTTGCCAAACTACAAATAAAGATTTCCGAAATCTTTATTTTTGTAGTTTTATCACATTTTTTTGCGATTACAAACTTACCTTGCATTTGGAGAATTGACACAATGTTAAGTTTGTTTTTGGAAAAAATTCATCCCAACTACGGACCCCTTCATTGTCATTGTGCGTGGTCCGACACGCACTTGGGCGGACTTTTTCTTTGAACATTATTCATTCATATTTCTACATAAGTACCTTTTCTGTTCAAGCCACTTTCTCCATTCGACGCCAACACCACATTTTATTTGTGTTTTTTGTGATTAGTTTGTGATCTTCTTGTGCACAGATTCATATATCTTCCTTGCCATTAAAATACCTTATTTTTATTTCGTTCAAAAGGACACGTGATTAGCATTCCCTCAGAAATTCACCAATAAGAAATTGAGGGAAATAAATATGTCATATCAGTATCAACGCGAAAGTACTCTCTAATTATGATACAAGAGTAATATGTTCAAGGGTAATATGTTCAAGGGTATAATTAAATAATTATATTGACGTGAAAGGTTTCTCTAATATTTAGACAAATTACTGCCGTAAAGTTGGAAATTAGTTTGTTGGTGTGTACCTAGATGGTAAATATGGTATTGTGTAAATACGTTTGAGGTTGTTTTGAGGAATTGCTCAATTATTAATTGTATAAATATTTTTGTACATAATCAACCTATTATATTCCCACTGCTGGGACACACGCCACCTCTCTTGGAGAAGAAGTGGGCTCTAATCTACCACGCAGGCCCAGTACGGGTTGGTAATTGTCACAAGTCTTCGATTTTTTCTATTCCAGGACATTCCAGTTTCCTCACGATGTATTCCTTCACCGTTTTTATTATTTATGAGCCTATACTATCCCACTGCTGGGCAAAGTACCCCAAATCCTTCCAGGAACTCTTTTCCCGTGCCACTTCGAACCAGCCCTCGCGGTACGCGTCCAGCGGGGCAGTTGCGTAACACACTTAAAGTAAGGATGGTAACCTGCAGTGCGTCTAGATGTCCGCTGATAGAAGGGGGCCGGCAGAATGAGGTCGTGGAGTTCTTGAGCACACTCACCGAAGTATAATCTGTAGAAGACCGTCAAGCAGGCAATCTTGCGGCGATGAGACAAGCTGTGAAGCTTGGCATCCACCAGTCTTACGTCGCCAATGAGCCTCTTAGCTCTGCGTTCCACCGAGTCAAGCGCGGCAAGTTGGTATTTGGCCGAGCCATCCCAAAGGTGGCTGCAATACTCCATGCAGGATCGGACTTGTGCTTTGTAGAGAATTAATAGCTGTCCAGGCGTAAAGTATCGCTTCACCCTATTTAGGATGCCCACTTTCTTGGCCGCAGTTTGGGCTTTGTACTCGATGGTGGCACCGAAGTTGAGACATGATGTCAACTCCATGCCTAGGAGCTCGAGTCGTGTCCGGTTTCGGACTAGCAAAAATTAAAGGGGAGGGGGAGGAGAGGGGGGGGCATCAATCTGAACAAATTTTTCCCGGGGACCAACATCGTAATCGTGAAAAAAAATCCGTCGTCCCATACAAAACTTCAATATCTACTTAACGAAATGTATGGGACGACTGATAATTTTTTCTCGATTACGATATTGGTCCCCGGGAAAAAGTTGTTCAGTTTGATGGTCTGTACCTCACTCTGAATTTTCGCTAGTCCGAAACCGGACACCCTGTATAAATAGTATTCAGGGTCTTTTGAATGATGGTACCTATGAATTTGTCTACTTGATTTATTGATTGCTGATTATTTAAAGTGAAATGGCCAGTAGGCCAGGCCTGCCTATCCTAAATCTGGCCAACGTGAAATAACAAACAAATAGTTTCAGTCAGTAACAACGTTATACTGTTGCCCAATGAGCTCTTAACTACAGAGAATAAAGGAGAATTAATAATCAAGCTTTTTCCTCGTAGGCGATTTCAAACCCTTGCAGGTTTCCTGACAGTGTTATTTATCACCGTCCAGTGATTAGAAAATGCATAACAACAAATCCTGGTCCAGGTATGTATGTATCAGAAACTAACTTAGAATTTGGTGTATATGAAGCAAATTCACAAACTTCTAAACCAGCTTTAAAGTTTCGTCGTAAAACTGCAAAGTTAAGAAAAGTAGTGTACGAAAAGATTTGAAGATTTTTATCTCGGGAATTAATTCAGTCGTAAGATCTGCTGGTTCAAGTAAAACCGCGGATAATAGCTAGTAATAACAATAATTTACAAAAGAGCATCTCGTTCTAGTTTAAAAGTAGGTTTTCTTGTACTTGCCAAGGGGTATAAACGCAAGGAAAGAACGAAGTTTCGCAAAACTTGTCTCGCAAATTCGCAATGCATTGACCACGCCTTCGGGGCATGTATCCGATATATGTATGGTATTTGAAAAATTTCAGTCTCGATGGAAAATGTGATTTATAAAAGCCATATTGGGCTTCTGTCAGAGCAATGGTTGGACCATAACAGTAAATTGTCGTGAGGAAATAACGGAGGGAAGTCTTTGCCCAGCAAAAGTTCAGCATGGTCAAGATAACCCTCCAGCATTATCGACCATTTCATCGGCACCTCAAAATATTTTTGATTTTTTTTTACTCGTTAGATAGCTGATTGAATGAAAATGTCTTGAAATAAAATTCTAAAACACAAGCAGGCTGGTTTTAAACCACAAGCAAGCAGGTGGGTTGGACCGCTTGGTGTTTGATAGGGGTGGTTTTGAAGGGTTACTTGAGGTAAAGATCTGATGGTTTGGGGCCAGATAGATTGGGGGAGAGGAGGGTTAGCCTGCTTGTAGTTTAGAATTTTATTTCTAGAAACAGAAACTTACAAACTCGCTCTGCCCAGGGTCAGGTGGGTTGGACCGCTTGGGGTTTAATAGGGGTAGTTATTAAGGTTTATTTAGGAAAAGATCAAATGATTAGGGGCCAGATAGGGTGGGGGAGAGAAGGGTTATCCTGCTTGTGGTTTGAAATTTAACTTTTTTAAGAAAAAGAAATGAACAAACTCGCCTTGCCCAGGGTTAGGTGGGTTAGCCTACTTGGCTTATGATAGGGCGGTGATCTCCTTCTGCGAAAATGTCATGTCACAGAAGGACGCAGCGGAAAGGGAGAGGGAGATTTCAAGTGCTCTCCCGACCCGCAGTAGGCGCACCGGATGTCGGCAGAGGGCAGATAATGCCCTCTTCCGGCCCCCCTAAATGGGTCCAGGGGTGGCGGACTCGGGGACGTCCGCCATCCCCGACTCACAGGACCCGAGGTGGTGGCGCGTAGTGTTCCACGCGCGCCCCTCTTAGACGTCGCGGGGGGAGTCAACACCTCACTCCCCTCGCTTGACAAGATGGAGCCCGCAGATGCGGGTTGGCACCAGTGCAGTGGTTTTAGTCAGTAAGAGTCTGACAGACCCTTCTGCCCACCCCAGGGTCGAGGATATCCATGCGAATTTCCACCCCGTTACAAAAAAATTGTAGGGTAGGTTTGTGAGGGTTGCTTGAGGAAAGGATCAGGTAGAGGGGCTAGGTGGTTTGATATACTTGTAGTTTGGATTTTAATGGTTTAGAGAATATTTTATATATTTAAAATCAGAGAAACATTCTAGCTGGAAAAATCGATTTTCCATAGATTTTCACGATTTACGGAAAATCCTGACGTGATAGAGCAAAATACTCAACGGATTTGAAATCAGCGGCCAAAAATACATAAGGAGAGAGAGAGAGAGTTATAGAGTTTACGTAAAAATTTTTTTTGGGTTTTATGGTCCTGTGTAATTTAAGCGAATTTCTAATTAAATCATTCACATATGTTATGACTTGCTGTACAATATATTTTCCCAACCATTGTAAATTATCTTAGAAATACAATTGATTTAGAAACATATTATGTATCTATCAATTAATTTATATGTTATTGCTTAATTTTAAATTATTTTTACCTATCGTGGTACAGCAATTTTATTCTAGGTGCATTGTCTTCTTAAAAAATTATATGATAATGTATATGTTACGGCTAAAACCCGAAGTGCGGCTACAACTAGTTTTAGCCGGCTTCAACTAGGTGTGGCCGGTAGCAGTTAGTTAAACTTAGGTGTGGGCTGAAAAGTAGGTTAGGTTAGGTTAGTACTGTGACCTGACTACACAACGTACGAGCCGAACGAGCGGAGCGAGCGGTGCTACGGCAGCCGTTGTGTCGTCACAGTTCTAACCTAACCAACCTTTCAGCCTACATCTAAGTTTATCCAACTGCTACCGGCCACAACTAGTTGTATCCGGCTAAAACTAGGTGTAACCGCACTTCGGATTTTAGCCGTAACATATACAAATATTGTAAAACATTTTAAAAGAGTAACGGTGGAGTTTCTTGCTCATTCTTCTCCATACGAATCTACCTTTTGGAAGGGGCGACTAGAATCAATTCGATTTTTTTTGTAAATTTTGACGTTCAAAAGTGCCTTTTATTTGCGTATGTGAAATAAATGATTTGACATTGACTTTATGAAGTATTTTTTATTTAATTTAAAGTTCAGTTATCCAAATGATTAAAATGTACTTGCGCGAAAACTCATTCACTGGAATGGTTTGAATTTTTTTACGGTTTTTTTATTGCTGAGAGCGCACTTTGTTTTATTATTATTTTTTTATTTTTTGAATGCAGTGACACGTTCGTTCTTGTATTGACAGAAAGCCATTGAGATTCCTGATATTTTCGTTAGATGGCGTTGGTTGATAGTAATACAATATTGTGTTTGTGATTGAAATCACTTACTGGCACGGTGGGTTAGCACGCGTGGCGGTTCGTACCGAGTTAATATTATTTGTATTTCAAAACTTTGTTTAAACAATGGTAAATATTATGATGTCATTTGTTGAAAAATGAATTGAGCTATTTTTTAGGAAAAAAATAGGGTTATCGCTTTAGAATTTAAAATAATAATATTTATTATTTTATTTTCGTATTTAAAAAAAATAAAAAATATATTAGTGTACCTAGTAAAAAAAACAAAGTCATTTAAAGTTACAAAACGAGGTTTGTAGTGTAGCCTGGTCTGTGCACTTGACGTCACAGACATTAGTGTACTATCAGTTTATAGAAACTTTTTATTTACAAGCCATGTTTATGTAACGCGATATCACGCTGCGCCGACGAAAAAAATGTTCAAGGACAATTTACCCCCCGTTGCGCGGGAGGCCGCACATATCAGTGGGTATTCTGAGTAGGATGGCCTCCTCAATAGTTTTGGTTCAACGCCTACTTCACCGTAAAAGAGAACCGGTGATCTATAATAATCCTATACTACACCCATTAAACTGCCAGTATACAAGATAACACTAATATACATATACATATATATATATATATATTATGTACAAGTATACAATAAAAAATAAAAAGGAGGGAGAGCTCATTGGACATCAAAAAATTCGTCCGCATGGGTGCCCAAACGGCTGGCAGCATTGCATTGCCACGTTGGATGGCAATGCTGATTATTTGGGCTAAAAATAGGGCAGCCCTCTGGTCCCGTGAAGTCGACCAGCCGTTTGGCGATGTCCTGAAATACTCGATAAGTACTCGGACCCCAAGGTCCTACCTAATGTTTCAACCCCAAAAACGGCTCAAACATAGCTCCCAATAAGGGTGTTAAATTTGCGCCGTTTGGGGTATGGCTGGGCTTGATTCAGATCTACACAACGTGGTAGCGAAGAATGGATGCTATCCGAATATGTGATGCCAATTCAATCAACAAGAAATCATAAATCATAATGTTTTGTTTTCATAATTTACCTAAGTATTGCGTATTTGGCTGTCTTTGATTCCTGGTCGAGTAAAGTTTTATTAGGTTTTTTGATAAAAAAACAACAGATATTCTTAGTTGAAGTTTGAAGGCTGAATTTGTGCCTAGTGACACTCGACTGGCACTTGCAACATAACTTTCATTACATCTAAACCTGTATTAATCTGTATTGATCCTTGTAGTCTACACAATAGGCAGATCCAAGTCGCTGTGGTCGAAATCGGCCAGGATCATATATTATATATATACTCATATATAGACAGTACATCTAATCTTAGGACTAATAGTTATCTGCCTCATATACTCTTATAATTAAAATTTTGGCTGTAGGAATGCAATACAAAACTTTGTACCGGGGCATAATACTTCAACACTTCAACATTTGAATTAGTATCTACTCAATTGAGCCAACCAAAAAAATATAATAATTAAGAATTAATTCCTTTTTGAACTTGGTAAAGTATAAACTGAATGCGCTTTGGCTAAAATTATTTTTCGAAAGTAAACTCTATTTATTATTCGTTAACATTGGAAATCTTTAAGAGGTTTAAAAACTTAGAAAATGTGGTTGGATTAACCGCAAACATACTTTTGCTATTATCAAGAAAGCACTCCACTGGAGGAATTTTTTGAGAGGGGATCGTAACTAAATACTAACAGCTGCACGGGTGGAACGAAGGTTAAGCTACGCTTGCCGCGGTCGGTTCATGGATGGGTGATCATCCACCAACCGACCACCATGATGGGAGATCCCTCCGTGCCTCGGAAAGCATGTTAACCCGTTGGTCCCGGCTATCATTCGTAGATCTTTGACAGTCGTTACGGGTAGTCAGAAGCCCAGTGACTGGGTGGTGGAGGTCAGATAGGCAGTCGCTTCATGTAAAATACTGGTATGACAGCTGCATCTGGTTTGACTGGAAGCTGACTCCAACATAGTTGTGAAAAGGCTAGGCAGATGGTGAGGTATCAAAACTATTAACGTTCATCTTCTATCGATGCCTTTCCCATCGATTTTTAAGTAGACTAGGAAATGCAAACAGGATCTAGAGAGATCTTGAATCTCGCAAGACTACGAGCCTTTTTTTTGCGAGATCCAGTCTTGTGGAAAGTATATCTCGTTCTTAAAACCTTGACAATCTCGACACCAGATTTATCATGCGAGATCTCGAGTTGCCTACCTCGACTCGAGATTGCATTCTCGACAGTCGATTTTCCGTCAACCCCAACATACGTGGGTATAGCCTAAGCAGATTGATTAATCCACTGGAGCAATTTTATCTAGCAGCGAAACAGCTGTTTATTTATAGAGGCATTTCTTTCATTATGTCTGGAATAAAAACAGAATAATAAAGTGTAAAACTTATATTTCTCATCATCTGCCTAGCCTTTTCCCCAACTATATTGGGGTCGGCTTCCAGTCAAACCGGATGCAGCTGACTACCAGTATTTTACATGGAGCGACTGCCTACCTGACCTCCACAACCCAGTTGCTGGGTAATACGATACCCTTTGGTAAGACTGGTTGTCAGACTTTTCGGGCTTCTGACGATCCGTAACGACTGTCAAAGATATACGAATGACAGCCGGGACCAACGGCTTAACGTGCTTTCCGAGGCACGGAGGGGTCTTGATATGTAAAGATGGTCACCCATCCACGGATCAACCGCGGCAAGCGTAGCTTAACCTAATCGATTGACCCGTGCGGCTGTTATTTCTTAGCCACAAGCCCCTCTATGTAAAACTTATATTACTACGTATAAGTAATACGATATTGGAGAAAAAATTAAAATAGTTCTCTTTTATAAAAAAAATAACATGATTTATTTTACAAATAATAGTAAATGCAATACAATGGCATAATTGCAATAATTTTGTCACTGGCAAATAAACTGAAACAAAATATGTGCTGGTGAAATAAAAATAAATAATTCAATGACTCAAATAGTAACAGATTGTTCCAAATTCGAAAATTACACTTTTTAAAATCACTCCAAGTAAGTCTTTGCTCGAAACTTTCAAAAACACTTAATAATACTGTTTTTTTTTTTTAGATTCGCAGTCGTTCCAAACTAAACCAGTTCCACTTCCAACCATTTTCTAATTTCGATTCACATTCATTCGTGAGTCAAGAATCAAATACAAGAATCGAGATTCAAAATCGATCCATACTTTCATTCCATTCATTTGAGTTTCTTCGTTTATCTGCTACCGATGAAGCTGTTTTGTCTCTGGGGATAGGTCTGTGGGTTGCGCCTGAAGTCCTCATACTGTCTCCAGTTCAGGTACCAGAAAGGTTGGTTGTCAACGGGGAGTGCGTCCAATCGGTTGATGAGATTCCTGTCACCCCTAGCGTCAATAGGGTAAGCTTCATCCTCGCCAAACCTATTCGATATTAGGTCTGTTTCCACTGCTGGGTATCCAATAGGGCTCAGCCCAGCGTAAAACGGCCTTTGAGCCTTCACAACAGCGATGACGACTGTGAGTGCAAGAACGATTTTGTAGGCAGACATTGTCTGTGAACAAAGAAATCAAGAATTAATAAAATCATAGATGATGCAGGATTAATACTTAGTTCGCCTTTATAGGCAAAAAAACAAACAAGTCCACTTATGTGGACTTGTTTTTTTTTTTTAAATCGGTTGCTGGCACGATGCTTATAAAGAGCGCAAATTATAGTCATAATAATCCTTTGCACAAGAATGCAATCTGCTGCAGTGAATCTTGTTTAGAATGGAACATGATAGTGATGATTAAAAAAAACGGTGAAGTTTTTATAACTATGAGAGAAAAAATTCTGACAGTCTTCATCTATTGTTTGGTTTTTTATAGCCATCCTATTGAGTACAACATTGCTGTTTATAAAACACCTTATTAAGCACTTTTAATAATCACAATAGGTGTATAATAATTATTTAGTATTTTTGTTAAATTGATAATATGTATGTTTTTATTTAATTTTTGGTAAGAATATGTATTCACTATTTTTATTTCTTGTATGTAATTGAAATAGCTTCATAATTCAACCAAACCTTACAAGAAGGACACTTGAAAAGAAGGCTTTTACAAGTAGCAATCGCTTTGAAAGCGTTTCTACAACGACTCCAACAGAACTGACATTAGCTTTCCGGTAGCTTATGACAATTTAATACATTTTTGAGTTTTCCATCATCGTTATCGCTGATAGAATTATGTTTGTTGGCCCACTGGTCTATTCAACGTGGTCTATACAACTCTAGGGGGTCATTGTACTCATCATTATGAACAACTTTTACTATGGGTAAATATATACAAGATGTAACATATATAATGCACAACCTCTTAAGGGATCATTGTACTCATCATTATTATATTTCAGGTTTGGTGCCATAGTTGTTCATAATAATGAGTACAATGGTCCCTTAAGAGGTTGTGCATTAATTATGTTACACCTTGTATAAGTAAGTATAAGTTTACTCCTACCGCAAGCAGCGTTAAACAACTTCGTTAAAAAAAACTTATTAAACTATCTTTAAAAAGTTCGAAATATTCGAAAGACAAAAAATAAATAAAATCTTTTAAAAACAAATGAAAAAAATATTTACCTTTGATATTATGATATCACGCACAACAAACAACTAAAGCGAGGTTAATGCCCCAATGATTGTCACGGTCTCTCTCGGTTCTCAATTCGAACTGTGACTCGATACAAATGCACACTGTTTATATGAACTCGCGGGTTATCGGGACCATCGCCGGACACAGACTTCACTAACAATAGACTGGCTGACAACTTTTAAAATTGGAAACAGTGTGGCGGTGAATTTTGATTTTGGAAAGGAAGGAGTTGGTTTTTAATCAATGTTGAACTGGTTTTGAATTTTGATTGTATGCTTTTCTGTTGGCATCGAATAGTAGTTTTAGAATAAAAACTTTTTAACAAGTAGGTAGGTAGGTACTTTTATTTTATAGCTAACCAAAAAAGATCGATACAATTATCACTGTCATGGTATAGGTAGATAACCTATCAAACGATTAAATTTTATATTATTTTATTTGAAATTTTAATGCAATTTTTTAATTCTGCTCCACTATTCTACGTCTAAAATTAGACTCAAGAAAGCTCGTATACAATTATAACACAACATTTAAATTTACAAAAACAATCAAATATTTGCATAGAACACATCTAAGCATTTTAAAGTGCGCGTAAAAACCCCATTCAACGCGTTACGCTGAAATACTCGTCTCCCATGCGAATGACGTCACATATCAAGTTCGTTCAAGTCAATAGGTGACCAGTCAAGGTAGACCCTGATTGATTCATTTAGTCAATGCGCTGATGTTCACTTTTGATGACACGGAGAGGGGAGCGATAGTCAATTCTAAACATACAAATAAATAAAATAGAAGTGTCTGTTTGTAAACTTTTTAGTAAATGCATAAGAAAGTGTTTGAACAAAAAAGCAGTTTTCAAATTTTTTGTCTGTCTGTGTGTTCCGGCTAATCTCCGAAACGGCTGGACCGATTTTGACAGGACCTTAACTGGCTACTGATGTTACGGGGAGTAATTAAGGTTACTTTTATTTTAGAAAAATAATTATAGTTCCGCACAAAAAAAGTTAATTATTACCCATGAAATTGTGAACAAAATTGGTAGCCCAATTCTTGAAAATAGTTATAGACTATTTAACATCACGCTACGACCCTTAGGAACCGAGCAAAAAGAAAAAAAAAAGAACACTAAGCGAATACGAAATAATAGCGCGGGCGGGCGATGCAACGCAACGGGTCGGGGGAGGAGGGAGTTTTATTAAAATATGGCTACCTATTATATGTTATTTTAGTATATTGTGTATCTTATGGCTTCCATGCGAACGAAGTCGCGGGGCACAGCTAGTTGGTAATAGAGCGCATGGGTTTTGAGTCACTCGTGAAGTAATAAAAACTTTTGCAAGTCACCATTTATCAACACACCCTCCGCCGTACTAGTGGGTTTTTCCGGTGTTATAACTAGTGTTGAATAATACAGAAGCTGCTAGTTCAGTCACCTAAGCAGTGTAGCCGGTTTTTTTTACGACTATTGTTTAGGTAATTTGCGTTCGCCTACTGACCTACTGCCCCGTTGGTCTCGCGAACTCTCGTGGTCGCAAGCGCAGCTGCTGAGCGTGGGGTCCTGGTATCGATTCCCGGGTCGGACAAAGTGTTATTGGGTTTTGTCACTATGAATATCTTAGTAACAGCCCGGTTTTTGGAAGTTGGCGGTGTGATGCCTCCGTGCCTCGGAAAGCACGTTAAGCCACTGGCCCTGCGCCTGATCTCTTTTTCCGGTCGCGTTGGATTGCCGTCCCATCGGACTATGACAGTGAGGAAAGAGAGAGCACCTGTGTCTCACACACTTGTGCTCTTTAAAATCTCCCGCGCCGAAGGCTGGTCTTTTTTTTATTTGAGATAGGTTTGCTCTTGACTCTAGTCTAGGTCAGAGATGACAGAGACAAAGTCGACGATGGAGCGAGCTTACCCAGAAGAAGCCTGTTCACTCTCACTTTGAAGAGATCGGGGTTGTATGCGTTCGGAAACACAGACGCAGGCAGAGAGTTCCACTCCTTTGCTGTGCGCATCACAAAAGACATTTGGAAACGCTTAGTGCGAATTGGTGGGATAGCAACTAGGTAAGGATGGTAATCTGCAGTGCGTCTAGATGTCGAATGAGGTCGTGGAGTTCTTGAGCACACTCACCGAAGTACAATCTGTAGAAGACCGACAAGCAGGCAACCTTGCGGCGATGAGCCAAGCTATGAAGCTAGGCCTCCACTAGTCTTACGTCGCCAATGAGCCTCTTAGCTCTGCGTTCCACCGAGTCAAGCGCGGCAAGTTGGTTGGTTGGTTGGTCTCCGCTGAGATTGGTCGCCATGGCCGAAATTCGGTCAGGAGGACTATTATTATTATTAATTTTAAAAGACGTGGCGAAGAAAAATAAGTAACAGTATATCAAAAAAGCCCTAACAGTAAAATTGAATGATGCTGAAATTATGCTAGCAAAAAGAAATATTTTGTAAATTCCTGGTTTTTCTTTTAAAATTGAAGGGATTGTGTTTTCCAAACACAGGTGTCACCTGTCGGTCCAATCCCAATTTATATGACAGTCTTTGCGCAAATCTAGTCTAAATCTCGACATTGTAACATCTGATCATCTTGTAGAACACCTGTTGATATTGATCAAAAGCGAGGTGACAGAGGTCGGAATGCGGATGCCAGTAGAGCTTTATATAATTTTTTTATTTCAGTCGCACTTGTTTTGACAGAAAGTCGACTCTAGAAAATGCAATCTAGAGTCGAGATAGGCAACTCGAGATCTAGCATGCTAAGTCTGGTGTCGAGATTTGTCAAGGTTTTATGAACAAGATTTACTTTCCGCGAGAAAGGATCTCTCGAGGTTCGAGATTTCTCGAGATCGAGTTTGCATTTCCTAGTTTACTCCAAAAATCGATGGGAAAGGGATTGACAGAAGATGAACGTCAATAGTATTGATACCTCATCATCTGCCCAGCCTTTTCCTAACTACGTCGGGGTGGGTTTCCAGGCTTCCTTTTTCCAAAAAGTATGATTGATTTTAAGCGCACAGTGACGTAGCTCGAGTAAATCCGTTGCAAACCGATACAAACTCCATACATTTGTATGGGGTTTTTCCATGGTTAGTAATAAGGTCAATCTACTCAACCTACAATAGAATATGGTTACAAAAAATATTGCAGCTCATGTTAGTATGACTCATCCATTGTCATTTAAATGTCATTTCACATAAGTTGGTATAGTGGACTCGTAAATGCTTGACCAGTTTTGACAACGATTCCCAGTCAATTAAAGTTTCAATAAGGTTGAAATTATGTAACTGTCATATAGACAAATAGACCTTCTAAAAAAGGAGCAGGTTCTCAATTCGTCTGTATATAATTAAAAAGTACGTTTATCGACATTTTCGTCAATGAGGGTTTTCAGAAATGACGTTCTCTAGGACATTAGGTGGCAGCACTGAGACATCAGGGCACCTGTCAGAAGTGTCAAAGCGCCTATATTGTCTCTAGTCATGACTGAACGATGAATGAATGATGAACGTCATCATATATTGTCGAAATGTAGACCTCTTGTTAAAGTGGCGCCAACTGACGACGTAAATTTTCATGAAAACCCTCATCGTGGGCCGATTTCGAAAATTCTATTTTCTTTTTTCTAGTGACATTCAACCTTAGGGTGATAAAGCAATTATGAGGTGGACTACACTAGTAAAAAATATAATGATTTGGTATTTTGCAATGCGGAAGAGCTGTGTTGTATGGCTGAACCACTTCCTGCTGGATAAATGGCAAATCCTAATAAAAAAAAAACGTTGCTTTATATCATGGTTTCACCTGCATCGTAGTTACGTTTACAGACTCCTTCTCTTACATAAAAGGGTTCGTGGTTAAGACGGACTCATGGCTAATTAATAACACCCGCACGGGTCGATCGACCAGGTTAATCTACACTTGCCGCGGTCGGTCCATGGATGGCTGACCATCATTACATACCGAAACCCCTGTGCTCGGAAAACACGGTAAGCTGCTGGTCGCGGCTTTCATTCTTGGATCTTTGACAGTCTTTACGGGTCAGAAGCCCGAAAGTTTGACAACCAGTCGTAGCAAGGGGTATCAAAATAACCCAGTAACTGGATTGTGGAGGTCAGATAGGCAATCGCTCCATTTAAAATACTGGTATCCAGCTGCATCTGGTTAGACTGGAAGCAGACCCCAAAATGTAATTGAGAAAATGTTAGGCAGATGATGATGAAGTACCTACATAGATTCGGAGTTCGGTGACTGATAATAGACCAACAGAATCATCCAGAATTCTAAGTAGGTATTAGTAGGTACGAATGCGATTAGTGGTGATTGATAATAAATTATTAATTAATAATCGTAGTATTGTCATTAGGTAAAGTAGGTTACATCTTTTAAATCGGTGATTATATGTTTTAGTATTCCGTACCACAAAACCTCAAAATAAAAACAGAACCCTTACAGGATCACTCATGTGTCTGTCTGTCTGTTCGCCTGTCACAAGCAATTTGCTACGAATCTAATGGAAAGATAAAGTTGAAATTTGATACACATATCAATTTCTATGACCCAATCACGAACGTGTTACGCAAATAAATGAATTTTGAAAATGGGAGGGGGGAGGTCACTTTTGGGGCCAAGCAAATTAAATAAAAAAAGTTTCGCAAACTATACCTTGTGAAATATCAAATCAAAGGGCTTACTGTGGGGGTCTCGAATATAATTTAAAAAAAATTAAAACAAATAGTTTTAAAGTTATTTTAGGAATATAATAGGCGAAAACTGACCATACCCTTATCTCCGAAACTACTGAGCCTAAAATTAAAAAAAAAAAAACAGAAAAAAGCGTGTGTGTGTGTGTGTCAGCTCCGATGCACGACTGGAGTTTACTCCGTGAAAGGTACACAAGCTACGTCGCACAGAAAAACGTAACGCTTTTGAACTAACGCGTGTATTAATTTCACTCCTCATAAAATTTCCATACCGGGGGCCATATATGAAATCGATTCTTAAGGAATAATCTCCAAAAATACTTCTATACAGATTACAGGAAAACCTTTAAGAAGTCTATGGTCTTAAAATAACACGGTAAATCTCGCAATATTGTGCGTACAAACTTACATTTGCAGTTGGAATGTATTGGAGAACATGCTTTTCAACTACAATGTTAAGTTAGTTCTTGGGATAATTCTGTCTCTTCTTTCTTCATCCCAACTACGGAACCCTTCATTGTGCGTGATCCGTCAAGTACTTGGCCGGTTTTTTAATAATAAAATTCCAGTGTTTTTCCTAAGGCCTCGATAGTAATAAATGAATAAATAGTATTAAAAAGTAATTCGCGATTGTTATTGAAAAAACAATTACTATAAACTCAAGAACAAACAGGACATCGCTCGTAATTATAATAATAAATTATATTACGGTTAATATAACAACATTATAAACAATTCTGCTTCATAATCTCGGAACTACGTTTAACTATAATTTAATGAGCATGGTTTATTTCCAACTGGTTATCTCTTGCATGTTATTTACGTAGTTGTTCATAATAATAAAATAAACATAACACTTAAATGATAAATGATTTTATTTCTGTAAGTAGGTTTATACAAACACTTTTACACGTTAAACATTTTTTTTAAACTAGATGAGGCCGGCGTTTCCTATCTGACTACTCTGAGAAGAAAGGCCGAAACAAACTCAGAGGTCACAGTCTCTTTTAAAGTCCAGACATAATCTTGGTCAGATCATGTGAAGACCATGTAGGTTGGTGTCTGAAACCAATAAACAGAGGTGTAGAGGTGAGTTCATAAATAGTGTACCTAGGTACCATGGGAGAAACGAACATAAGAACACACCCGTAAGGACTATTCTTGCTTGCAGCTTTCGGCCGCTAAAGTAACGCTTGCTAACAGATGATGGTCATCGTGTTCACGGGATTTTGTTTTCATATTGGTCAGATGTAAATTTCCTCGATAGTACCGACATGATAAAGGTACAACCACATTTCGCCAATTCCAGACTAAGGGCTTCTTGTGAGACAGTGGAAATTCTCAATAGACAAAATATAATAAACTACATTATCGCTATCATTTCGTAAATATTTATGATTACGATGATAGGTACCATCGCGGACACTTGCGGTGACCACTTTTCGACCTTATTACTAAGGCAATACCTAAGGTTGAAAAGTAATTCACTGCAAGTTTCCGCGATGGTACCTACTTATTGATATTAACCAAATCGGATTTGGCAAATTTTTAAGTTGGTTGTCAGCAGCAATAGTTGATAAGAATACGGACAATTTTATTTATTGTCCGTATATTCAAATCACAACTCACAGCCCAAAGGGGCTCACGGGTCGATTGATCAGGTTAAACTACGCTTGTCGCGGTCGGTCCGAGGATGGGTGACCATCTTTACATACCGAGACCACTTTGTACCTCGGAAAGCATGTTGCACCGTTGGTCCCGGCTGTCATTTATGGATCTTTGACAGTCGTTACGAGTCGTCAGAAGCCCGAAAATCTGACAACCAGTCTTACCAATACCCAGTAATTAGGTTGTGGAGGTCAGATAGGCTGTTGCTCCATGTAAAATACTAGTATTCAGCTGCATCCGGTTTGACTGGAAGCCGACCCGAACAAAACTAAGAAAAGGCTAACTAAGATCTTGATAATATTAAAATCGCAACTGTCATTCTATGAACGTTGTATAAAATGGCTTTAACACGGCAAATAGGCGTAGTTTGTCAATTTGTTAAACGATGAATTTCTCTGGCTGTACCTAGGTACTTATCTACATGACATTGACATTGTATAGAAAAGGTAATCTATAGCCGCATGGGTCGATCCATCAGGTTAAGCTACGCTTGCCGGGGTTGGTCCGTGGATGGGTGACAATCTTTACATACCGAGACTCCTCCGTGCCTCGGAAAGGGTCGATCCATCAGGTTAAGCTACGCTTGCCGGGGTTGGTCCGTGGATGGGTGACCATCTTTACATACCGAGACTCCTCCGTGCCTCGGAAATTATTTATTTTACTATTTATGTACACACAATAAAACATTATACAGTTAGGACATTATGATCATTGAGTACAAAGGTACTGCTTATTTCTTAAGAAATTTCTTCCAGCAGACCTGCGAAAGGAGAAATTAAAAAAGAAATCTACTGCTACTATCTAAATTTGTTTCAGATGAGTTAAACTTAAGCGGCTCATCGTGAGAAAATCTCATTCATTATTTTTTATTTTAAACCAATGTTATTGTGGTTTGTTATTTTAAAGTAATATGGACACCTTACTACCACAAACCTGTGTTTATCATTTGTTTAGGCTAGAAACCTGTAAAACACAATATGGTGTGTGGAGTTTGAGTTTGAAATTTGATGGAGAGAAGACGCATGAAGCTGACGAAGTACGTTAAGACAAAGATAAATTCCAACGGCCTTGAGTGCATAGCTTGTGTGTTCTGTGTTCGCGTACGTCCACCCAGTAATTGGACTCACCCATCAAGGAGCCCTACCCCAAATTAGGCACATTATTAATGTATGATACATAACTACAAAGTATTTTAATAAAACACGTATACTTAAATAAAACTAAATTATCTTTAAAATGGAGAAGATTTCATAAAAAAATACACTTGATAGGTCTTGCATTGTTCTCAGTTTTTTATACGCGTTAGACATAACTTTACAAATTAATTACACTATGTAACATAATCTAAAATATTAAAATATTAAGTTATTAGGAAAATGCTCTAATTTAACATATATTTTTTTCCAATACATTCCACTGCTCGTTTAGACGTGATATTCAGTTTAAAATCATTAAAAGTCGGTTATCGTCGCATTAAACAACAACAAGTGTTTTAGTTTTTGTGCGAATTGTGCCGTGAGCTTTAAGGGTCCTGCAAATAGGCGCGATACGCGACGCGAATCGCGCGCGACTCAAAGGCACCGCTAGTCGCGTGACACGCGGTGCCTTTAAGTCGCGTCGCGTGTCGCGCCTGTTTGCAGGAGCCTTTATGCGGCTCTCGGCAATCATTCTAATTAATACTTTAAAACAGTGATATACTAGTTACATTGCAATGACTTACTTATGGCTTAACTTTTTTTTATGCTCCTGATTAAAATCACTGGATCACAGAACCTGACTTTTTTCATTTAAACATGTATGCAATGGGAATCTGTAATATTACTCCAAGACATAAAACATTCTTTGTAGGTATATGGATAACATTATAATTATTTTAACAATATTCCGATTCAAACACGCGCGAATAAAGATCGTGCAAGGTCATCTGTTATCTGCAACAGACACAAGGCAGTGCAAAGTTCTGTTATTACACATCACATAAACATAATATCACGCCTGTATTCCCCGAAAGGTTAGGCAGAAGTGTATCTATAGTACACCCAAATTTCACCAGTTAGGTATATTTCAGTCCCATGTAATAAGGGAGCCTATTGCCATCAACTGGGCACAAATCCAGGCTCCGGGCTGCTACTGAGAAATTCCAGATGGAAAACCCAATAACACTTTCCAGACCCGGGAATCGAACCCAGGATCTCATGCTCACCAGTAGCGCTTGTGTACATTAGACCGACGAGGTAGCTCTGTTTATTACTTTTATATTATTTTTATACTATAACAATAATTTTATACGTCATAGAAGCGAGCAACGGATAAACCAAAAGGTTATGATTTTACTCTTGGACTTTCGAATCTTTTGTTGTTTTTTTCGGGGATATCCAAATTTTGTCTAATTGCATACCTTAGTATAGATTCGTAAATCCAAGAGGTACCTTTGGAAATACTGGTTCCTCTACCTCCAATAAACTTGTATTCGCAGTGTTCATAATGGAGGTATGCATCTGTAGAGTGATCTGAATATTAAACAACTAATGTTTAGTTTAATTTTGTCAATTGCTGTCTGTCAAAGGTATTTTTCGAATAGTCAAGAAGTGTACTGAAGTTCATAAGTAGTTTCACTCATAGAATAAGGCATATTCATTTGCAAAATCAATTCCTAGGTAGACATATGCCTTCACAACTTCGAAAAGCGACCCTTCGATTCGATTTGCAAAATAACATCAAATTAGATAAAAGGTGTGGGTACAGGTACACCTCAGCCAAACCCTTCGGGGAAACAAGGCGTGGTGTTATGTTATGCTATAAATCATTTACGGTTTGACAAGTTACTCTAGGAATTACAACAGGTACAATATAACACTAAAATATATATATTTTATATTATATTTTAGTGTTGTAGTGTTACGTTGTAGTGTTAGTATTGGGCATCAAAAAATTTGTCCGCATCGCTGTCAATGGGAAAGCTGCCCAAAAAGCTGGCAGCATTGCTGGATGGCAATGCTGATTCTTTGGGCTGAAAATAGGCCAGCCCTCTGGTCCCGTAAAGAGTCAACCAACCGCTAGGCGATGTCCCGAAATACTCGATGAGCACTCGGACCCCAAGGCCCTAATGTTTCAACCCCAAACGGCTCAAACATATAGCTTCCAATGAGGTTGTTTTATTTGCGCTATTTGAGGTTTTCTGCACCTGCAGCAGCCGCCTCAGCACAGCCCGCCGTGCTAGGAAGATGGGATGGCGCGAGGGTGTCGACACAGGTTGCATCCCACACCAAAGGCCTACCTAACTTCCAGGGCATTATGGTCATTCCGTCTGGCCTCTTCCCATCGTCGCGTGTCAGACCATCGGGTTCTAAAACAGCTGGCACCCTGGCGGTGACAAGAGCCCGACGGATGAAGCCGTTAATGCTGGCGTGCCGTGCCATCCGACCAGCGCTCTTGCTGCAGGATAGGCCATGGTGTCCGAGGCAGTCAACTCCTTCACCGTATTGACAGCGATGTGGAGTCCCGCAAGGAGCGCCTCATACGCAAATATGTAGCGAGCCTGAATGTGGTGTCACCCAGCATAGTGCCTATGTTGGGTAGTGCCTGAAGCCAGAGATCTGAATCCCATTCACCCACAGCCAGCAGGCGGGCACGCTCAGCGGTATTGGTGGACGTATTAATGAGTTTATTCCGTACCAACATGCAGAGCGGCTCATCCCACTGTCTCTGGGAAGACGGGTTCTAGGGCAGAACCGTATCCGGGCAAGAAATTTTCTAGGCATTCACCGCATCGGTAAAACACGGTACTTCAGAGTCAACCTGAGAACTGGTTAACTCTTCGGTGCTGTGGACTGATGACAGAAACGCCGTAGGCTTACACTAGAAATTTTGCGGATAAATAATAATAAATAATAGTTTTCAAAAGCGAATATTATTTTAAAGCCGTACCTAATCACAATCTGTTTTCAGTGTCATATTTCGTTATTTCGATCAATATTTTAACAGAAAGTCGTCCTTTTCCCTACGATATAAATCTTTCTACGCGTGACTGTAAATAAATAACGTATCCGGCCTTTTCTTTCTATTAGACAACCTATTCCGTACATCATAAATTTCTTGTTAAAGCTACCTGGCTCTCTGCCATGGTCCAGTTTCAAACTACGCCTGTTACAATGTTCACTTTGTCTAGATTCAGACACCTATTGAATGTATTGAATGTCTTATTACACTTTTGACTGTGGAGGCTGTTGTAATGGTTATAAAATATTTATATTTTATTTTGATTTATTTTTATTTTATTTTATTCAAAACCTGTATTAACAATAACACACATATAATCTGCCAAACTGCATAACAGTTTGTCGGCAGTAGTTCTCGTCTAGCAATGGATTACAAATCTTGAAAATTACTGTGCTAAACTTAATTACTATGTAAATTATAGGTAGAACAATATACTTAAGGTCGAAATCAAAAATCTCACATTTTACGAAAAGGCACTGACGCCAACGTGAGGTTTGTTACAAACATAGCTATGGACACAACGAGATATAATGTTTTTGTAGAACTTTTTTAAGTGATCTCTTACAATAAGCACGCGAAACATAACCACTTCTCTATCCTCGTTACGAAGAACACATTTTGCTCACAGTAGTTAAAGATCATCGTTAGGAAAGTTTTATCATTAGCCACATAAATAAACCTAAATTAATTTAATACTTTGAAAGATAAAGTTTGATTAAAAAATTTTGGGCTAAAGCCTGGATTTACGTGCCAATCTCAAAGTCTGCCATAAAAAATTGGTTTTACAAGTTTAAAATAAAAGACTGCAAAAGCTCCCTAAGCCGCTTTACACCTGGCAAATTCATAAACACACGTTTTCAAACGACAGGCCTACGGTACCTAAATCAAAAGGTCTAATTTGCAAACTATTCTTTCCAGTCTTTCAATATTACTTTAAAATAGTTTGTTATCAACCAACTGTGTACAATATACCTACAAAGTAAGCGACGATGTTACACATAGCATGTACAACATAGCTAAAGCTTTTGACAGAAAATCAACAAAGGTCAAAAGAAATACGTTACCCATAACAATGTGGGTTTAAGGCGCTACCCCGAGCAAAAACTTGCGATAGTGCGTTATAGGCTCTTAACTCATTAATTAAGAAAAATAAACTACATCTAAAAGCATATTATTAATGTTCGATATCCTATCATCACATTGCACGTCCTTATTTGTTTTTATGTGTTATAAATACATTATAAATATCCTTGTAAAAAATTACTTAAATATTGATTGCAAACATCTATTGCTAAAGGTAGGTCGGTAGGTGGGGTTTTATGAATTTGAGGATTACACTAATGAATTTTTTTTTTAAATTTCAAAAGATCGCTTTTCTTTTTTTTTATTATCAAAATAATTTTCAAAAAATGTGTGAATTCTAAGATAATTGGGCGTGCAGAGGGAGCGGGTTAGAGCGGGACCGAGTGGTGGTACAGAGAAGGACCGAACGCTCAAAGGCGTTCAGTCGGGGAAGTGCCCTAAGGGCACGTCAAATTGTTTTGCCCGCAAGGTACTCAAATAAAGAGGGTGTCAAGGTTCTGTGTGTAAAAGATCATTTTATTTTCAGTGTTTGGTATTTGCAAACGTGCCTAAAAGTTTGTAAGTAAAAGAAAGAGATGAGAAAGAAAGACAGAGAAAGAGATGGTAGGTATTGATGAAAAATCCAACATGAATCTGTTCATCTCGAGTAATTTTTGAGTTTTCTCAACTATAACGGTTCATGAGAATATTACCTATGAAAACAACAGATTAAAACTGTATAAGTAGGGGTATCTAGCGCCTATGGATTTTCTATTACATAAACATTATACAAACATAAATATGTAATTTACGATTCTCAAAACAGGACAATATGCTTACCAAGTAGGCTTACCTAAGGCAACTAAGACCATGACTTACCACGAAACGATTAGCAAAAGCATAACAATAGGTACAGGATAATGAAAACAATATTATTAGTAACAATACACAGAATCCAAAAATTATTCAATGTGATGGGAAAAACCCACATTTGAAAATAACATCGACATTAATCTTTGTGTTACGTTTTGATTCGGAGCCAATTCACGATAACCACAGTAATATATATGTTACGGCTAATACCCGAAGTGCGGCTACACCTAGTTTTAGCCGGTTAGAACTAGGTGTAGCCACTTACTCTTGGTTAAACCTAGTACGAGCCGATTGTTTTCGGGTAAAACTAGGTCTAGCCTTCATCATGCCGTGCTTAAACGGACCCTAGCACTCTCCAGCCGTTGCCGTGGCTCCACTCGCTTCGCTCGCTCGGCTCGTGCGTTGTGTGGTCACAATTCTAACCTAACCTAACCTGCTTTTCAGCCTACACCTATGTTTAACAAACTGCTACCGGCCACACCTAGTTGTAGCCGGCTAAAACTAGGTGTAGCCGCACTTCGGGTTTTATCCGCAACATATATATGTTCTATATCGGTTAAGAGGATTCCGTGTACTTCCTTAAACTTGGCATTTTGTGTATTTGTATGGCATAGGTAACTAATGATTAATTTTTCTACGGGAAACTTATTTAACCATTACATTTTCTTGCGATTTTGAAATTAACTAAAGATAAGGAAAAGTGATCACGCTTTCAGAAAAACAAGTTTTTTTGCAGTTTTTAGAAAAATATTAAAATAAAAATGAAAGAATAGAGGTAATTTAAAACACACAAAATAATCTTGTTTTAAACTATTCTAAGCATATATCAACACTTCAATTTAAGAATTTTGAAAAAAAAATGGTATATAATTTACTGACTGATGACTTGCCCTAGGTAGACGTATATCTACCTAGGGCAAGTCATCCAGCTCGGTAGATACAACTTTGAGAAAGAAGCCGACAGAAGTATCCAGTTGGGTTGGAAAAGTCTTCTCGTCACCTATCCCGCAATGTTTTAAGACTAAGGTCATCAACCAGTGCGTCCTGCCCGTTACGACATACGGTGCCGAAACGTGGATACTGACAATTGGGCTGGTCCACAAATTCAAGGTCGTTCAGAGCGCTATGGATTGGGCTATACTTTGATGGATAAAATCAGGAATGAAGTTATCCGGAAAAAAACCGGAGTAACCGACATAGCCTGCAGAGTACGCAAACTGAAGTGACAGTGGGCTGGCCATGTTTGTCGAAGGACCGATGGCTGGTAGAGCAAACGACTCCTGAAGTGGAGACCACGTATCGGCAAGCGTAGTGTGGGACGCCCCCCAGCTAGATGGACCGATGACCTTAAGAAGGTGGCTGGGACAGACTGGATGCGGAAGGCGTAGGACAGGGTATTGTGGCGCAGCTTGGGAGAGACCTATGTCCAGCAGTGGACTGCGGTAGGCTGAGTTGATATTCAAATGAATCAGCTTTCTCCCGAACATTAGAAATATATCTACATTATGTAGGATATTCGATTTTGCCGCTCGGCTGTGCCGAGTCATACTAACCCGAACATGTGTATAGCTACCCTTAGTCAAAGCAAGGTAATAAGGTCGAAAAGTGGTTCACCGTAACTGTCCGCGATGGTACCTACTTAAATTAAGATTAAAAAAAGTTTAATGAAGACGACCTTGTACTAAGCGTGGAGCGACATATCTAACGCACGATCAAACAAAATGCATGCAAAGGCAGGTCGTAAAACGTGCTTCAGTTCGACTATTATTGGCCTCAGTTGTGTGGCTATGAGAACAGCGGGTAAATATATATACACACTTATTACAAACTGCCTCGTTTGGTCTAGCTGTCGCAAGCACTACTGCTGAGCATGAGGTCCTGGGTTCAATTCCCAGGTCGGGCAAAATGTTATTGGATTTTTCCATCTGGAATTTCTCAGTAGCCGCCCGGAGTCTGAATTTGTGCCCGGTTGATGGCAATAGCCTCGCCCCCATTACATGGGACTTAAAACGTAACTGGCGAAGTGTGGGTGTACTATAAGTACACCTCTGCCTAACCTTTCGAGGAATACAGGCGTGATGTTATGTTATGTTAAATTATAAACTAGCTATTGCCCACGGCTTCGCCCGCGTGGATGTCATTGCCTAAAAAATCATGTTTTTTTCTTTAGTTGTGCGTACTTTTAATTAATTTAAACAAAGCGCTCCGCGCTTTTTTATTGAATCATTAGATATAAAAAAAAATTTGAGAAAAAGAAACAACCGACTTTCAAAAAACAAAAAAAAAACAATACAAAGTGAAAAATAACTTTAATTTCGGAAGTCTGTGACTTTGGATCTGTTTTTTAGGTTTTTGCCACCGACTTCTGAAATTAAAGTTATTTTTCACTTTGTAGAGTTTTTTCTTTTGGAAGTCGGTTGTTATTTTTTTTTGCAAAAAAGTTTTTTATTTTTCACTTTTTAGTGGGTCGGTTTGTAATTTATCTAAGTTACAATTGCCTAATGACAACTGCGCATCACCTTTTACAAAAGATTACTTTTCCCGATACAGGGACGTTTTATTGTTGAGGAGTTCTCCTGGTACTTCACCATCAGCTCCAGTTCACCATAGGCATTGTGATGAGCGTATATTGCTTAGCAAACATTTTAAAGTATCGAATCGCAACCCGTGAAATACTAATTATTGAGTTGTTCCAGTGGCCATCTCACCATCTGTGATCTTCGTCATCAGTTCCACTTTACCAAATGGTGTTTTCCGAGAGCAAATGCACAAGTTACTATAAAAAATACCCAAGTCGCTATAGGTGTGCCTATAATATTTGAAGAATTCCCTCGGTTTCTCCAGGATTCCATTATCAGATCCTGACCTGATGACATTGGGACCATCTGGAAAGTATACCCATTCAAACAAAAAAAGAATTTTCCAAATCAGTCCAGCCGTCTTCGAGCAATCGGGGAACACACATGATTCCAACGAACTGAGAACCTCTTCCTTTTTTGAAGTCGGTAAATAATCATTTATAGCCAGAGTGCATCTCATGACAATTCCAATAAGCCCAAACACGGCTAGGATACATTGTTTTATTACGGAGTTCCAGTGCCTACCTTCCAGCTTCATCATCACATCAGTTCGATGGTACCATTTTCATCATAACCATTTATTAAAATTTGCTTCGTCATAGTCGCTTAACTATCTTAATCGAGATTTCTTATCGCCACCCGTAAAATACTTATCATTGAGGAGTTCCTGTGGGCATCTGTGGTCTTCTTCGTCAGTCCACTTCACCTAATGATACTTTCTGAATCCAAACTACAAACCAACTTGGTTGGTTGGTGTTTGGGGGTGTTACTCTAATTTCGTAAGTCGGTGGCAAAAAACTAAAATACAGATCCAAAGACACCGACTCCGAAATTAAAGTTATTTTTATTTTTTACTTTGTAGTGTTTTTTTGAAAGTCGGTTTTTTTTTTGTAAAAAGTTAATTTTAATTTTTTATTTTATCTTGTTTAGATATCGATGTCCATCGCGTCTGCGGAGTTTAGCTAGCCAATTTAAAATAACCCTGTAGATATCTACTGAACCGAAATGCAAAATAATTCCTAACTCCGTTTATCGCAGATTTATGAGCCCCGTTGTGGCGGACAGTTCAGCACCCCAATAGTAAGCGGATATTGCATGCGGTTACTGCATTCGAATCCGACCAGTGACCACAAAACGTGACTTATTGCGCTAGATCATTCCGTGGCTGACTGTACCAGACCTGCCTGTTTGTGGTCTCAGGTAAACATAGCGATGGACAGCGAAATTGATGATTAATTATAATGTAGAATTAATTTGGGTGTTAATGTTGGGTGTTTGCTATGTGGTGTTGGGGTAGAGTCGGATGATACACGATTAGGTACTATTTTATTATTTTTATGACAGGGATATGTATAGTAAAGCCTGATTTACACAGTGCGATTTATAGCCTGTAGCATATCATAAGTTCAAGCAAAACGCGCGTTCAATAAAGGTTGCACCGTCTAAACAATGTTTAGATAATGCAATGATTAAATGATGCAAGTCATTTGTTGCTTCCATTTAATTGCAATCCACAAGCAAGAAACTTGCATCGTGTAAATGGAGCTTAACTCTCCAATGCAATATTTTTTTTTTCCTTTTTGTAGTCGATACGATGCAAGATGAAAGTCATTATTTTCGTTCCATTTGAAATAATTATTCCTGAAACCGTCATAATAGGTTACGTCAACACGGCGCAATTTTTCACGTTTATCGGATACGATATTTTATCGTATAACTGCAAAGCTAATACGATAAAATCACGTATTAGAGACAAATAATTCCCGCCTATACCAATTGAAGATCCTATTATAAAATGTGTAACATAAATAACGCACAACCTCTTAAGGGGTCATTGTACTCATCACTATGAACAACTTAATATCGGACCAAACGTGAAATCGTGAAACAAATATCAGATGTTCCCTACATTTTGGCGAGTCATGCGAACATAAATGTAGGAAACAACAGATTTTTTTTTCGCGTTTTCAGGTTTGATCCCATAGTAAAAGTTGTTTACAATGATGAGTACAATGACCCCTTAAGAGGTTGTGCGTTATTTATGTTACATCTTGTATATTCGAAAAATATTGCTACGATTTTTATCATATACGGAACGCAGTACGAAGTGGCTCTTATGTTTCTATTGTATCGTTCACACGGAAAAACAAAAAAAATATATATATACCAACGAGAATTCAATTAATGGTCAAGAATGTTGGTTCCAAAACATTGCATCAATGTGGAGTCACAATACATAGGTATCACAAATTGGGTATCTAATTGTAGCAACACATTGGTACAATATTAAGGAACAGATTCTATACAATCAAATTAATTCTTGTCATCTTTTTGAGGCTGACTCATCATCTGCCTAGCCTTTTCCCAACTATGTTGGGGTCAGCTTCCAGTCTAACCGGACGCAGCTGAATACCAGTATTTTACATGGAGCGACTGCCTATCTGACCTCCACAACCCAGTAACTAGGTAATACGATACCCCTTGGTAAGACTGGTTGTCAGACTTTCGGACTTCTGACGACCCGTAACGACTGTCAAAGATCAATACTCAATACTCAATACTCAATACATTTATTTGCATTCCACAATGTAAACTTAGGTGGTAGGTACATTATAAAAATATACATAATTGTAGATCATTGTGGACCCTGTCGGGCACAGCGAGGTAGGATAGAGGAAGAGGGCTATTATTATATTATTATTTGAAAATAGTAAAATATACATGCTTTTCTAGTACTCACTTCGACTTTGATTTTATTTATTATTCATTTTTCATTCATTATTCATTTTTTAATTATTCATTTAATTTATCATTAAAATATTCATTAATATTATAATAGCATTTATGGATTAGGTATTGTTTTAGTTTAATTGTAAATATATTAAATTTTTGTTCATTTTTAATTACTTCCGGTAATTTGTTATATATTTTAACTGACATTACTAAAGTGCTTGTTGAGTGCATTTTCAGCTTAGAGCCACCAGGTAGGTTTAGCCTATTTCTGTGTCGTAGTGTATATTTAGGTTGTATGTTTTCTCGTGTAGTGAATAATTGTTGGTTGTTTCTAACAAATTTGCATATTTCTAATATATACAAACAGGGAAGTGTTAAAAGTTTGTGTTCTTGGAAATGTGGTTTGCAGCTGTCTGTGTCTTCTATGTTAACTAGGATTCTGATTAGTCGTTTTTGTAGTATGAAAAGTGTAGGTGCATGTGTACTGTTTCCCCATAATATTACGCCATAGCTTAACCATGCGTATGCATAGGCATAATACGTAACCAGGGCTGTCTGAAGGTTTGTGGTTTTTTTGATTTCGCGAAGGGCATAAGCAAATTTAGATAATTTCGACCGAATATTTTTTATGTGTGATTTCCAATTTAAATTTGTATTTATGGATAGACCGAGTAGGGTGAATTCTTGTACTGTCTCTATTTTTATGTCATCGTAAATAAAATTTATATCCAGAGGTGCTTTTTGTCGTGGGTGGAAGGAAATGATTTTAGTTTTATTAAAATTAATCTCGAGGTTGTGTTCTGTCATCCATGTTATTATTTTGTTTAGTGTGTTTGTAAGTGCTTCAGTTAGGTTGCTATTGTTTTGACATGAAGTTAGTACTGAGATATCATCAGCAAACAGAACACATGACTCATTTATGGTTCTCGGGAGGTCATTTATATAAATTATAAATAAAAGGCATCCAATTACACTCCCTTGGGGGATTGAGGCATTAATTTTATTGCTGTCCGATCTAATGTGTTGTATTTGGTTAGTATGTTCATTATAGTATTCGACTTCAACTTGGTGTTCCCTATTTTCCAAGTATGATTTAAACCATTCATGAGTTTTTCCGCGGATCCCTATTCCTTGTAACTTATTAAGTAAGATATTGTATTGCACTTTATCATAGGCCTTTGTCATATCTAACAGCACACCCACAGCGTACTTTTTCTTATTAATTATATTAATAGCTTCCTGGACAAATTTATATACTGCTAGAACTGTAGAGCGGTTTTTCCGGAAACCGTTTTGAGATTCATTAAAGATGTTGTACTTTTCGCAAAAAGAATAAACACGATTACACATCGCTTTCTCAAATATCTTCGATGCGGTAGGTAACAGAGCTATAGGACGGTAGTTAGTGGGGTCGGTTTTAGAATCTTTTTTATGAACTGGTTTTATTATAGCTTTCTTTAGGTAGTTCGGAAACCTTCCTTCTTCAAAAGACTGATTGACAAGCAAGTAAAATGGCAGGGTAAGTTCATTAGCACACTGTTTTACTAAGGTTGGTGGTAGTTCATCTATTCCGTAGCTGTTTTTGTTTTTGAGGGTTTTTAACAATACATTTATTTCACCAGGATCTACTGGGCTTAGGAATATGGTGTTTTCTGTGGGGTGGAGTACCGAGGTGCCGCGCGGATCTTTGTCGGGGGGTTGGGTATGCCCCGTTCCGATAGATGCAAAGAAGTTGTTAAATATATTTGCAATTTGTTTAGGTTCCGTGACAACTTTGTTATTAATTTGTAGTGTTATGTTACTATTGGCTTTTTTAACATTTTTGTTCGTTCTTTCATTTATTATTTTCCACATAGTCTTCACTTTATTACTAGATTTTATTAATTTATTTATATATTGCAGTTTTTTTGCTTTGTTTACGATTTTTTTTAAAGTCTTTTCATAAATCTTAAAATTTTGTTTAATTATTGGGTTATTAGTTTTAGTTGCAAGTATTTTCTCTAGCCTTTTATTTTTGCACGAAGTTTTGATTCCTTTAGTAAGCCAATATTTTTTGTAATTTGTTTTTATCTTTAGTTTTGTTTTTGGTATACATTGGTTTAGAAAGTTAGTAAGTGTATTATTAAATAATTCGTAGTTTTCATTTATGTCTTTATCGGGTTTGATTATGTCGTTCCAGTTTAGTTCTCTCAATTTGGATTTGAATTGTTGTGTGTTTTTGTTATTAAACAGCCTTTTTTTAACATACCAGACGATTTGTTTAGTACGTTGGGGTACAGTCAAGTGTATAGTTGTACTACAATGATCAGAGAACCCCAACTCTTCTACTGATGTGTGCGATTTAGCATTGAAATTAGTGAATATTAAATCGAGGCACGTTGAGGTGGTTTGAGTTATTCTCGTTGGTACTTGTATGTGCTGCTTAAACTTATATTCTAACATGAGATCTAAAAATTGGTTACTTTTTAAACTATTGTCCAGTATATTTATATTAAAATCTCCTCCTATAACAATGTTTAGTTTGTAGTCTTTTTTATTAATGTAATCTAATATTTCTTTTAATTGTTTATAAAATATAGCTTCCTCTCTCCTATTCCAGTAAATAATAATTAACAGTAAATTCTCTATTTTTAATTCTATTGCACTCACTTCTATAACATACTCAATTGACATGTCTGTTATATCGTTTCTCTGTAAACATTCAATATGGTCTTGTAGAAGAATACAGACGCCGCCACCTGTACGGGTTTTCCGACAGAATGAAGCTGCAACCTTGTAGCCACTAAAATGTATTAAATCCAGTCTTTGTTGTGATAGCCAGGTTTCTGATACACATATAGCGTTATATTTCGGTGTTTCTTGAAGGAAAGCTTCCAGAATGTGTTGTTTGTTGGAGAGACTTTGGATATTTTGAAATAATATTTTAAATTGTTGGTCTTTGTTTTCGAAATGTTCTGTCTTCTGAGTAGGTGTGGTTTCGAAAGTCACTGTTATTATTTTGGGATATGAATTGCTCTTCCTGTGAATTACATTTTTTGTTGTCAGTTTGGTTATCGGGTGTATCGTCCGCTTTATTTGCTAATTTTCCATCAATAAACAGTTGATTGTTGCGAATTACTGCATGCATTCCTTGTCTTCTTGCTTTCAGCATTTCTTCGCGAAGTAAATTCCTTTCTCTTCGTGCATTATCGTCTAAATATTCCGATAAAAATAGTCTAGTACCCTGAAATACGTGGCTGTTTTCTTTGAGATACGCTGCCATCCTTTTGCTTAATAGCTCAATCACCAATGGGCGATTTTTCAAGCTTCTTTTACCAATTCTGTAAGTTCCTTCGATATAGCCCATCAGGTTAACATTCATAAGTTCTCGAAATAGATTCATCAATCTGGTGTGTAGGTTGTTCACGGGCTCCTTGTAGTATTCATCGAAACCGTATAACACAATTTTCTTCGAATAGCTTTCAGTGCAATAAGTTTGACAAGCGTTTGTTCGCATCTTTAGGTTTTCTATTTCAGATTTTAATTTTTCGTTTTCAGTTTTCAGGCTTTCAATTTCCGAGTTTACGAGTTGGATGTCCATTATTCTCTGTTCATTTTGCTTTACTAGGATCCACGAATGACAGCCGGGACCAACGGCTTAACGTGCTTTCCGAGGCACGGAAGAGTCTCGGTATGTAAAGATGGTCACCCATCCACGAATCAACCCCGGCAAGCGTAGCTTAACCTGATGGATCGACCCGTGTGACTGTTATTACTTAGCCACGAGCCTTTTTGAGGCTGACTATGCGTGAAAATATCGTAACGAATGGTCACCATGTGAACAGCTATATCGTATTCGAGTAAACAGTAGTATACGTGAAAATATCATACCGAATGGCGTAGTGAATCATATTGGATACTAGCTGTGCCCCGCGACTTCGTTCGCGTGGATGTCGTAAGATATGCAATATACTAAAATAACACCCACATTTTAATAAAACTCCCTCGTCCCCCGACCCGTCGTCAACCGTCGCGTTAAATCGCCCGCCCGCGCTATTACTCCGTTTTCGCATAGTGTTCTTTCTGACTTTTTCTTTTTCTTTTTTCGGCTCCTAAGGGTTGTAGCGTGATGTTAAATAGCCTATAACTATCCTCGAGAATTGGGCTACCAAATGCAAAAAAAAAAAATTGAAATCCGACTTTTTGCTCATAATTTCATGAGTTTTATTTTTTTTTGCGCGGAACCCTAATTATTTTTCTAAAATAAAAGTAGCCTAAGTTACCCGCCGTAACATCAGCTATCTGCCAGTGAAAGTCCCGTCAAAATCGATCGAATCGAAAAGAGATTAGCCGGAACAAACAGACAGACAGACAAAAATATGAAAACTTGCTGTTTTGTTGTAAGTACCGTTTATACTTTCTTATGCATTTAGTAAAAAGTTGTTATTTTGACATTACAAACAAACACTTCAATTTTATTTATTTGTATATTCCACCAAGAGCTTAGATTTCTTGGTTTAAATTATTGTCCTAATATCTACCATGTTCTCAAATTTAGTGCCCATGAAAATTTATCGTAACGTTTACACTCAAATCCTTTGGTGTAATCGTAAAATATACCTGACTAATAAAGTTTATTTACTCTATAACAACTGCTTTATAAATCTTGCCTCAAACGATGTTCCAAAGACAGGTTATTTATTCGAAAACTCGAAGGCCTTTGATGGGAAATATCATTTTGATATAGTGGTTTCGATCTCGGCTAACGATGCATTAAGGAAATTATAGCCTTCTTGAAACCCTTTTGAATCTATCTACCATTGCTGAATATGTAAGAATTTTGTTGTTTCCATTAGGAATTTCTCAATAACAACCCGGAGTCTGAATTATTTGGACCCAGTATGGCGAAATATGGGTACTACCTCTGCCTAATATACTTCAGGAAAACAGGCGTGACGTTGTGTTTTGTTATGAAATATCAATCTCTGTCATTTTCTTGTTGGACGAAACAACATATACGATGTAATTTTAACCAATTTCAGTCAGAATACATCAAGTTTCATTAGATTAATTATAATGCGGTCTGCGTTAAGAGACATTAATTTAATTACTTTTGGGCCTACGGGGTCGCGATCCATGTGACAAGCACATTTAAATTCACAACAAACGACATGATTTAACAAAGTTTTTGAATTTTAAAACTGGTCCACTTAAATAATTATTTTGTTCACATCTGCTGAGCCTTTATTTTTGGAAGTAAAAAATGATTGATGCCGTTTTCGGATTGGTTGTACCGTAACAAATCGGTCACATCTGTATTTTGCCAAACACCGTATTTTTGACGCACGGGTGCAAAGACAATAAAGGTTATCATTTGTGATTTTTATTCGTTTATTGTGTCATTGTAAAAGTTCTTGCGTAGATAGTATTTGTATGTAATTCTTCTTTGGATGGGAAAAAGGTATGAATGGAGACAAATAGTAGATTGTTTGCCAAGGGAGCAAACAACTATTTTAAAGGCGAGAGTGTTTCTTTGAATCCAGAGCGGAGCAAAGGGATTCATAGCTCGCGCTTAAATTAGTGTTGCTCCCGAGGTGGACACTCTACTTTTTATTACCCTCTATGAGAAAATAAATAAGTGCAACTTATGAATAAGAATAGTACGTTCATTTATTTACATATCATACAATTAGTAACAATACGACATATCATAGATATATTTTTTCGTTATAAAACTCATTAAAATCCTGAGCAAGCAATTACGAACGAAGGCGGAATCCATTTCACACGTTTTTTTTTTTATTTTCTCACAAACTTTTTTTTTAATTTGGCTCGCGCGTAGTATACTTTATCAAACTTGTTCATACAATATTCGTGATTGATATCTTTGGCGATTGGAACTTTTACTATATAACAATATACATTCCAAATTCAAATCACTTTTAGTCCCTAGTTATTAAAGAGCTATTTTAGACCCTGTATAAGACGATAAACACGCTCTTTTTGAATAGATGTGATAATTTTTTTTTTATGTCAGTTACGGTTTTACATACACACTTAACTATAACAACACGTCTGTATCCCTGAAGGGACCTAGCAGAGTTACACCTATAAGTACATCCACATTTCGCCAGTTATGTTTCGTACGGTTATGTAAACACTTCATTTTCCACCAAACCCAATAGGGAATAGACATTACATAGGTGCCTATACATATAATATATACTATAATTATCGACTTTGTCTCTGTCATCACTGACCTAGACTAGAGTCAAGAGCAAACCTATCTCAAATTAAAAAAAAATATATATACAGGGTTAGTTTTCAATAACCGGCTAAATTTTCACAGGGTGTTCTACCCATGAATATTAACAACTTTCACTGTGGGGCCAACTCTAAAATCACGAAAAAAAATCTGCTGTTTCATACAAAAGTTCAATACCTACTCGGCCAAAATGTATGAAACAGCTGATTTTTTTCTCGCGATTTCAGAGTTGGCCCTATAATGTAAGTTGTTTATATTCATGGGTAGATCACTCTGTGAAAATTTGGCTAGTGATTAAAAAATTGCCCTGTATATTATATATATATATATATCGACGGCGAAGTACCAATACCTCATAACTAACATTTTTCGAGGAATTGAGAAATTTGATTTTGAAACATTTAATAACGCCTTTAAATTCAAAACGATAAAAAAGGGAATTTCTCGAAAAATGTCAGTTAGAGTTATTAGCACTTTGCCGTCGATATCTAGTATTTCTGTTATTTTATTCCGAGTACGTACCTACCTAAGCAAAAGTTCTCACAGCGAGTTTGACGGCTTTTCTTCTCATTACATCAATGCTATAAACAATAACACGCTCCGTTCACTACCTAGTTTTAACTTGCCAGTAATGCTAATATAGCCAGCTCTACTAGAAATTGAACTGCCCTCTTCAAAGTAACAGTGAATTAAATTCTATGTGGTACGGAACCAGAATGGAACTAATCTTGAACTGTAATATTACGAGTAAGTTGTCTACCCGATTCCAACTTCGAACATTTGAATGGTACAAACGATTGACTGTGGTATTAATTATTAGACTTTAGGGCTCAACACAAAACTGCGAATTCGCATCGCATCGCAAAAATCTGCGAACTCGCATGTGTGTTACTTATGTTTGGCAAAAGAAACAGTTTTGCGGAAAAGTTTTGCGTGCGATGCGAATTCGCAGTTTTGTGTGGGCCCTTAGGTAGAAAAGTACAGTCACAGATAAAATGAGTTTGTCACTTTAAAAGCAATTTTCGTTTGCCCATTGCACCATAGAATCTGCTCAGCATTATATTTGGGTACGAATATATTGACATTACAAAAAGATGGCTGATCTTTACATGTCAAACTGAATTTAAAATGTGACACTGACAGACGCTGACAATTAAAGAAATCGATTTAAAGTATATTTCATGAAATGGCCAGGCCATTAAAAGATTAATATCAACTCGACATTAGTCAAAGGTGTTTGCTATTTTGATCGTTGTTAACAAGTAATTTAATATAGTTTTCTGTGCAATAGCCTGCTCAGTGTCGTGTCTTCAAAAGGTACTATGTTTACTTGAAAAAGCGTACCCTTATTGAAAAAAAAACGAATATCTGCATTTTTTTACCAAAATTAAGTTAAATATTATATAACAATCGACTCTCCCAGTCACGACAAAGCTACAGGTGAAACCCGTAAAAAAATACAGATAATCGATTTTTGCAATAAGGGTACCTACGAAAGGAAAGAATTTGAAAACTGACGAAGACAAAAAAGACTTGACTGTACTATGGAGGAAACTTACACCTGACCAATTTGAAAACAAAATCCTGTGTACACGATGACCACATCTGTTAGCAAGAGTTACTATAGCAGCCGAGTGCTGCAAGCTAGAATAATCCTTACGTTATATAGATGTTCGTTTATCCCACACTATTATTTTCAGTGTCAATGGACTTTGTCCTTAAAGAAAAAAGTAAGATGATGCTTTTTGCGGGATGATCTGCAGTGTTATTCTGTTAAGTTCACACAGAATGTCATTGATTCGGCTTTATCACAGTTACTACAACGGTGATTGCTACTGTATATTACCGCTATAACGGTAGATAACTACGGCAAAAACTGTCATAGCTGAACCAAAACATGTTTGTGCAAAATGAATCAGGCCTTTTACATTTTGCTACCAAAGTCTGTAGCAGTACAGCTAAGCCAATTCTCATTTTATTATGTCGTCTCATTTTATTACTGACTGAGTAACATCAATGCAAGTTTGTAATACAATTATTCAGGATTAAAAGGATTCTATTATATACATCGCATCTTCAGGACTCAAAGTAAATTACGTTTCAGCGCTAATTCACTATAGTTTTGAATGGCTTAATTTACTGGTTTGGCTGTTTGTACTTGCAGAAACTGAGCATTCTGTTATTTATAAAACTTAACATCACGTCTGTAATCCCCGAAGGGTTAAGTAAAGGTATACCTATTGTACACCCACATTTTGCCAGTTGCATTAAGTCCCTTGTAATAAGGGGCGAGCCTATTACCATCAACCGCAACCGCATCTACAAAGCGCAAGTCCGATCCTGCATGGAGTATTGCAGCCACCTTTGGGATGGCTCAGCTAAATACCAACTTGCCGCGCTTGACTCGGTGGAACGCAGGGCTAAGAGGCTCATTGGCGACGTAAGACTGGTGGATGCCAAGCTTCACAGCTTGTCTCATCGCCGCAAGGTTGCCTGCTTGTCGGTCTTCTACAGATTGTACTTCGGTGAGTGTGTTCGAGAACTCCACGACCTTATTCTACCATCGGACATCTAGACGCACTGCAGGTTACCATCCCTACCTAGTTGCTATTCCACCAATTCGCACTAAGCGTTTCCAAATGTCTTTTGTGATGCGCACAGCAAAGGAGTGGAACTCTCTGCCTGCGTCTATGTTTCCGAACGCATACAACCCCGATCTCTTCAAAGTGAGAGTTAACAGGCTTCTTCTGGGTGAGCTCGCTCCATCGTCGACTTTGTCTCTGCCATCTCTGACCTAGACTAGAGTCAAGATCAAACCTATCTCAAATAAAAAAAAACCGAGCACAAATCCAGACGACTTCGGGGTGTTACTGAGAAATTTCTGATGGAAAAAGCCAGTAATACTTTGCCTTACCTAGGAATAGAACCCAAGAGTTTTTAAGATTAAAGAAATAAATATCAATTAATAAACCCGGAGTAAAGTTACACCTGTCTTAACTTTTGGTTTAACCATTGATTGCTCAATGGCAACTTTATTCAGAGCTTATTAATAAAAGGATAAGGTTTAATAAAGCGGTATACCTCCTTGTTTTATTCTCATGGGCACTTTCGAACTAGACGAAAAAAAATATGTCATATTCCAGTAGTGCCTGTGAATTCTTTTCTCGATTTGTTGACTGCAAACCAAGCCGCATTTGAAAACAGCCAGCTCGGTTCATCCATCTACTATTCATGGTAGGCTCATATAGATTAGATATTAGGTACCAGTTGGAGAAGTGCTCATTATTTCAAACAGATTACCACAAAATAATGAAATTACACTCCACAAGTAATTAGTGAAGGCAGGTGTGTAAATAATATTGTAACCGCAAGCATCTGACGTGTTTTCGATTTCAATTTAATAAACAATTAAAGGGTTTGTATGAATTATAACGATATTGTAAATTGTTTGTTACACGTGTGTATAACTTCGTTCGTAGTATCTTTGTTTTACTTGCTTCGCAGAAAGAACTATGGTATTTATTGTCATTTCAAGATGAAAGCGAAAGATCTCCTTCGTCATATCAATGATACCATTTATTCGACTGAATTCGGCCACTTCGACAGCGTTAGCGTTGGCCTTAACTTTTAAGTTGAGCTGTACGATTACTGGCAGATGCTTGCACTGACTGGACAGGTCCACTCAATTTGTGTGGTTCTTTCCTCAAAACACCATTTCAGACACCAACCTCACACGTGACACGTGGTCTTCACATGATCTGACCAAGATTATGTCTGGACTTTAAAAGAGACTGTGATCTCTGAGTTTGTTTCGACCTTTCTTCTCAGAGTAGTCAGATAGGAAACGCTGGCCTGAGTTTGTATAAACCTACTTGCAGAAATAAAATCATTTATCATAAAATCATTTATCATTAAGGGGGTATGAGACGAGCCACCCCGAGCGGCGTTCAGATTATAATAAAACGCCCGGCGCCAGGTAACCGCTGGCACTCGGTAACGTTGAGTCCAGCTGGCTAATGTCCTAACCACTGTGATCCCCCACGGTCCCCCTCAGGACCATCACCAAAGGTGAATGATAGGTGTTTATTTTATCTTTCTTTGTATCTAATTAGTGAACTTTTTAAATGTGCATGAGGAGGAAATTTCATAAGCAGCATTAGCTTGATATCGAAGTTAGTACTTACTTTTATCAGAAGGAGTACATTCTTGTATGAAGCAGGTTACGTTCTCTAGTTTCTACCTACCCCTATGGGAAGAAGGCGCGTTTTTATGTATGTGTATGTCGGAAATACGTTAGTCGTCGCTTGAATATTAGCTTGGCAGTTTTTGTTGCAGTAGAGTTTTAAAGGTTGATTCGAACGGCTATGATACATGGCCCAAGGTAGTGATTGTTGTATTTTCGATTATTTTCAATTTCAGCATGTTTGATTTAATTAAAGAGTAAGATTTGGTTATAAGTGTAGAGTTCGACCCGATGAATCTAGTTATGTCAGGAGTGACCGAGTGCAACAAAATTCTGTCGTGGACTATTTGTTCGCAGGGTAACCATCACACGAGGACGTGTGCAAGCAGGATGGCCGTGTCGGAAATACGTTAGTCGTCGCTTGACTATTCGGGACGCTAGCGCCGCCAAGTGGTGCTCGACTGTGTCTACAACATAACGCTCGTCGACCGAAGTAAAGCAGAGTTTGTCGGTGGCTGTCGAGCAGTGAATACGTTAAGAAAATGTCCCGCGTCCCGTATAGTTGTGTCGCGTACCCACAGTGTGTGAATAGCTACGAGTATTATAACATAACATAATATCACGCCTTGTTTCCCCGAAGGGTTAGGCAGAGGTGTACCTATAGTACAACCACATTTCGCAAGTTATGTTTAAGTCCCATGTAATAGGGGGCGAGCCTATTGCCATCTACCGGGCACAAATCCAGATTCCGGGCTGCTACTGAGAAATTCCAAATAGAAAAACCCAATAACACTTTGCCCGACCCGGGAGTCGAACCCAGGACCTCATACTCAGCAGCAGCGCTTGAGACCACTAGACCAACGAGGCAGTAATAGCTATTATAGTGTGCTTAATTTGATCGTGAATTATAATTTGACTCAATAACCAACACTACCCACAGCACGCCCACAGTAGCTCAAATATGGCTGACGATAACTAGAGAGATGTGCCTTCTCCGTCATGTATATTTTTGGTTGGTAAGTAAAAAACAGGTACAATTTGTTTATACGCCTATTTATTTCAAAACAATATTATACATAGTGTGGATACTATCGGGTAGTTAGAACATCTTTTTTTGCTTATTTTATCTTAAAATTGGTACAAATCTTTGGAATATATCTTATTTTATACAAAAAGCGATCTAACAATAATATTATTCACATTTCACATTTATTTTACAACAAATTATTTCATACTTGTATCATTTAACGAAAATAAATAAATACATATATTATGTTCTTTGGTCTTAAACCTACGAGAAAAACATATAATTTACAATTGAAATGTTTTTACAATATTTTTACTTATTTACTACATTTTTAATAAAAAAAAAAACCTTAATTCGCACCGTTGCGAGAGTTCGTGTGCGAAATTAATGAAAACGATTTTTCTTTAACAAATAATAATTTTGAAACATTTAAACGTATACCTGCCAGTGTTATGCTAGCCACACACGTTACGATTTACTTGCGCAAATTTAGGCTTGCGCAAGTCTACGTGACATCAAATGGGATCAAATGGGATGGATCTGTGTGTGGGATATTGGGATGAATATCCCACACACAGAGAGCAGAGCATTATTTGTAATAAAACAAAACGGTCGCCACAGACGTAACGATTTATTTGCGCAAGCGTAAATTTGTGCAAGTAAATCATTACGTGTGTGGCTAGCATAAACAAAGTTACAAAAAATTACAGTACCTTTATTAATTAACACTCAGCAATAAGTGACTGAGTGTTTAAAAAAAAAAAACCTTACTATTCAAGGTTTTCATGCCATAGATTGCATTAAGCTCTAGATGGCTTAACCGCTTTACGGTACAATTGAGAGCGCAATTGGCTCTAAGCTGAAGTTACGAACTGTATCCTGGTTCAATACCTATTATTACTGGGCTTGAATTAATAACAGTTATTCTTGTAACCATCACATTATAAAAAGTAATTGTACAGTGAATGACTGTTAAAAAGCTTGCAAACACTATGAAGAAGATCAATGCTAAAAGTTAAACTTAAAAAAATGACTTCATACGATTCAAGGTCAGAATAAGCTATACAATTCAAGGTTAAAATAAGTTATAGAATTCAAGGTCAACAAAGCTAACTTCTGAAAGTCAATTTTTCTAAAACATCTTAGTACTCAGTTTTTCTTCTTTTGTAACCTAAGTTTTCATTGCCTCAACCTCATAAATTAAACATAACAATACACAATCTTCCAATAATTACATTTGCATTAAATATTTGGTAGAATCAATAATACATCTTCGCCTCTCTATACCACTGTAGGTATGTAACAGAACAAAAAAAACATTAGTCCTACTGAAATACTTAAAAATACTGTGTACTTGGGTTTCAATTAAGATTAGTAACAAGCTTATGATACACGCTCTTTTCCAATCAATACAAATAAAATAGCGATATTCATATCTTGCTAAATGCACAAACGTACGTTAAACATTGATTATGAACGGTCGCCGTACGAAAACTTTAGCCGTACTTAGAACCTTGTCGTAAAATAAAATATGACGCATTAAGGCGAAAGCGCCAGATAGCCCAGGAAATTCAAATTTTCTTACGTTTTTTGCAATTTGCAAGTCAGTATTAGGTTGTATGTAGATCAAAATATGATTCGCGGCCGTAAAAAGTATATATTTACAGAATTATGATAATTGAAGTCATCAATACAACTCATTAAGCTCAGATAATTCTATTGAATGACTATTTCAAGACATCTTGACAATTAGGATTATACAAACTTATGGAGTTGTATTACTGATTTTGATGATCATAATTCTGTAAATGCATATTTGCTACGGTCGATAATGATACTTTAATCAACATACAACTTAATACTGCTTGCAAATTGCAAAGAATATAAGAAAGTTTGAATTTCGCGGGCTACCTGGCGCTTCCCTCTTAACGAATGCATTTTATGTGACAAAGTCCAAACGTGATCAATGTTTTCGTAAGGTGATCGTACTTATCCTTATCACTCTAGCTTACCATTATACGTAAATACGTTGACCTCACACCGTAGACTATTAAGGGAATCACTTCCATTGCTCCAGTCGTATACAAAAGGTCCATTATGGAATTAGAGGAAGGAGCAATGTATTCTTCTCAAAAAGGTTATAGATACATACCGCGGTTTATAAATATGTTCTTCTGACTTTTGTACCACCTGCACAGGGAATACTTTTGTGTTTATGAAGCAAATGACTTCTGTTTTTGTTACTTATACTATGCTGTGTGTGGTAAACAAACCATATCTACACTTTTTGAAGCTGTAGGAAATCTGTTTATAATAAAGCAGTATAATAGGAGTGAAAGAAAGAGACAAAGGTCAAAACTATATTACAAAGAACGGTTGGCCTGCCAACATTTAGAAACAAGAATACAATAAAATATAATATTTTTTAAACCCTATGATTTGTTGAACAACAAACGATTTAAAATAAATAAAGCGCTTACAATGCATCAGATATTTCACAGATAAAAAATAAACATTCATTGTCTTTTGTACCGCGATCCGATATCCTTGCATCCCTATCTTGTGATGCATTTTTCGTCCAAGTCCCCAGTAAGGAAATCATTGGTGTCTCGAACGGTCATGATGGTGACTCCATCAGCACTGTTCCTGGATATGATGTTGCTTTTCTTCTTAGTACTTCCGTAGTCGTAGTTTGATATCACCACGCTCTCTGTTGGGTTCCTGTAAAAGTTGATAGAACAATCACCGTTGTAGTTGCAGGGTTTCTTAAAGGAGAGACCAATTAAGAGATAGGCTTTTATTTTTTTTGTGACGTCATTACATTACGAAAAAGGTAGCTGGATGCGGGAGGCGGAGGACAGGGTGCTGTGGCGAAGCCTTGGAGAGACCTATGTCCAGTAGACTGCGATAGGCTGAGTTGATTACTTTACGCCAATGTGGGCCAGCCAAAGATTGTGATAGTTGAGGTTTCCAAGGACAAATAGCCGTACTACGTGAATGCATTTGTTGTTATTATAGGACAGTTTCTTGGCTTTATAACACTTATGAACGAACGTTATCATGAGTATTTTATATGAAGCTCTGAAATATTTACTGAACCTAAACATAAACCAGATTCTAGATGTTACGCTTACAATGTTAAATAACTTTTAATACTTATGGTGCCAGCGGTGGTATCTATACTAATTACCATCTGACCGGCATCGGCAGTCAAACTTAAGTTTTCATAGAAATTGTTCTGCTAGTCTCGTTGCGCTGTCACGTCGCGCCTGTCTGCGGGCGCCTTAATACAAAACTGAAAACTTCGTTGACTGTCAGTTTTGTATACCCAACTGTATTTCAACCACAGTTAGGTACGTTATTATTACAAAATTGGCTCGGTAGTTAAATTAAACCATGTCAAAAGAAAAACTTCGTTTTGTAATAATACCATAACATCGCATATTAATTCGAAAGGCAGCAAGCTGTTATGATTGTTTGACCAAAATAATAAAAACCAAGCATAAGGGCGTTTGTTCACAGCCACCGTTACCGGGACGTCACCAAGAAACGAAATTATCCGAATCGAACGTGACATCCCTTTGACGGCAATTGTGTATCCACCGTGACTGAACTCGGCGATTATGATAAGCTAAACAGAAATCGGGCGAACAGCAGTATGTGGATAAGATCAAACGTCTTTTGTATTGCCGGCACATCGCCCGTCAAAATCTCGGGCCGAGTTCTAGCGGTTGTGCCGAACTACTCAAAACTTCGGCGGCCGGGATGACGGTGCTTGGTTCGGGTCACGGACGTGTGGTGGACACGCGAACATAGTAAATTTATTTATTACTACTTCGGTGGCGTCATCACGTTCCCGGTGACGTCCCGGTAACGGCGAAGGTGGACAAACGCCCTAAAGTTGTCTTGAGATTTGACTACAGATCAAAATTGTAACCATAGGAAAAGAGGTGAAATGCTTCAACGAATCGCCCATGCATGTATAACCTACTTGAACAATATTGAATACGTAATTGACGACGATAATGGTACTTAATTTGCATAAATACAGATGATTAGCACTAATAATATTAAGCGAGAATGATCAATCATTATTATACTGACTAGCCGTGCCCCGCGACTTCGTTCGCGTGGAAGTCGTAAGATACACAATATGCTAAAATAACAGCCACATTTTAATAAAACGCCCTCAACCCCCGACCCGTTGCCAACCGTCGCGTTGAATCGCCCGCTCGCGCTATTACTTCGTTTTCGTTTAGTGTTCTTTCTGACTTTTTTCTGTTTGCCCGGCTCCTAAGGGTCGTAGCCTGATGTTAAATACTAAAATAGCCTAACTAGCCTATCTTCAAGAACTGGGCTACCAAATGCAAAAATATTTTTTCAAATCCGACTTTTTGTTCATAATTGTAAGGGTTTTCATTTTTTTGCACGGAACTCTAATTATTTTCCTAAAATAAAAGGTTCGTAAGTTACCCGCCGTAACATCAGCTATCTGTCAGTGAAATTCCCGTTAAAATCGGTCCAGCCGTTTCGGAGATTAGCCGGAACAAGCAGACAGACAGACAAAAATGTTAAAATTTGCTTTTTTTTGTTATAAGAACCGTTTATGCTTTCCTATGCATTTAGTAAAAAGTTGTTATTTTGACATTACAAACAAACACTTCAATTTTATTTATTTGTATTGATGTTTAGATGATGGTTAAAATTACCAATTAATCTGATTACAATAAATTGTCGTCAGTCGCAGCTGAATTTTCGAACATGTTTGATTATGTCATTGAATTATTGCTCTTACCAAAGTAATCAGCACCCACTTTCTTCCCATAATATTATTAAGCATCATCAATATTTTTTTTGGGTACTTCTTATTTGACACTGATGAAAAATTTTCTTTGTCTGGTCTTGAAAAGCGATTGCTTTGCTTGAGGCTTTTAATATTAGTTTGGTTATCAAGCGTTTGGTTTTGGTTAATGATCATGCCGATTTCGGCTACGATGACTGTTTCTATGTCTTACGACCACAGGTTACCAGCATGTCCTCTGGTGTAGCTAATGTTACCTATCTTTCTTTTTAAGGTTACGTATCTCAAAAGGAAAAAAGACGGAACCCTTGTAGAATCACTTCGTTGCCCGTCCGTCTGTCTGTCTGTATGTCAAGACCCTTTTTCTCAGGAACGTGTGGAGGTATCAAGTTGAAATTAATATCAAATACGTAGGTCTAAGGTCCCTTGGAGCTTTAAAAAAATTAAGCTTGTAAGTCGACGCAGTACAAAAATACGGCCATGTATGCAATATATTTTAATACTTGCAAATAAATCAAAGCCTATAGGGTACTTCCCATTGACTTAGAATCATGAGGCAAGAAGCAAGGTCTCACAGCACAAGTAACGGAAAAAGTCCGAAAATAATTAATTTGTAGTTTTATCATATAAAAAAGATTTGTTTGCGATTACAAACTTACATTTGCAAATGGAGAACTGACCTTGGCGTATTTAAGGGAGAACATGTTTTTCAACTACAATGTTAAGATTTTTTTTGGGATAAATTCATCCCGAATACGGAACCCTTCATTGTGCGTGGTCCTAAACCCACTTGGCCGGTTTTTTTAATCTTAGTAGTGAAGGTACTTGTACTTGTTAGAATACCATTATTGTAATGGTATTACGAGTATATGTTGCAGGGTTTCTTACTCTTTCATTTGAGATCAATGTTTTTTCTATCACATTATTTTACGATTAACCAAAAAAGAAAAAAGTTTTCAATCTATCATATTTTGTTTGACAGCGTCCCAACTAATGTATGCTTATGATTGATTATTTTTTAAGAGAGGGGCTCGTGACTAAGTGATAACAGCTGCACGGGTCGATCGAAGGTTAAGCTACGCTTGCCGCGTTCTGTTCGTGGATGGAAGATCATCCACTACATAACATAACATCACGCCTTGTATCCCCGAAGGGTTAGGCAGAGGTGTACCTTTAGTACACCCACATTTCGCTAGTTATGTTTAAGTCCCATGTAAAAGGAGGCAAGCCTATTGCCATCAACCAGGCACAAATCCAGACTCCGGCCAGCACTACATATCGAGACCTTTCCGTGCCTCGGAAAGTACGTTAACCCGTTGATCCCGGCTGTCATTCGTAGATCTTTGACAGTCGTTACGGGTCGTCAGAAGCCAAAAAGTCTGAAAACCAGCCTAAGGGGTATCGTGTTACCCAGTAGCTGGGTTGTGGAGGTCAGATAAGCAATCGCCCAAAATGTAAAATACTGGTATCCGGTTGGACTGGAAGCCGATTCCAACATACATATTTGGGAAAAGGCTAAGCAGATTAATTGATTAATTTTAAGTGACGTTTTTTGAGTGCTACGGTAAAGCTAGGTATTGCTACGCAGAGGTGTACATACCTATAGTACACCCACGTTTCACCAGTTATGTTTTAAGAGCGTTGTCACATTTTGTCACCTCTCTCGCGCACACAGGACCTTAAGAATATTAAATGAAAAGATGTTTTTTTGAAAAATGTAATCAATGGGCGATCTATTAATATTAATTTAATAGGTAATTATTAAAAACACATTTTTATTGTGGAATTTATTTAAATCATTTCAAAAACAGATCATAATACTTATTGAGCTAAGTTTATTAGATAACACAATAGAAATGTGTTTTTAATAACTACCTAACATTTTTCAAAAAAGCATTTTTCGGGGGGGGGGGGGGGTTGGGTATAACTGAAATGCTTCGTAATTTACTTATAACTCCTGCCGCATTCGTTTTGGTAAGAGCATTTAGTTTAGTCGCCTCATCAACTGCAGGTTTGCCAGTAGGTTAGCAAATAACAACATACGGTGAACTAAAAGCCGTTTGCCAAGTTTTTATGGCAGTGTTCCCATTGGACCGTAAAACGGTTGATGGAGAGTTTCTGCAATATATTCAGTACTAACTTTTTCCCGGGACTTCGTCTACGTATTTTGTATTTCATCATAAATATTCAAGATGAAAAGTAGCCCATGTCCTTCTCTAGATCCCAGGCTACTTCTTTGTCTAATTTCATTACGATCGGTTAAGTGGTTTGATCGTGATGAAGTCACAAATAGTCATAGACAGGTACTTTCACATTTAGGATTGTGTTAGTGTGTTTGGTGATTTTTGAACTCCTACCTTTTTTCGTTGAAAAATATCCCACAGGAACGTATTACCGGGATTAAAAGTATCCAGGTTATAAACTATCTCATATAAATCCGTTCAGACGTTTTTTGCGCCAATCTGGAACATACATCCAGACAGACAAACGAATGAATGAATGAATGAAATGCACCGACCCCAGCGTGGTTTAACCAGACTCGATTACTCGAATGAACCCAAAGATTCACACTAGCCCCTGTAGCTTCATGTTTCATGGGGCTACATAGGCCATTGCATATCAAGGAGTAGACCGGCGGGCGCGGTAATGGTAGGGAAGACGTGCCCTTAGGATATGGAAGGATTATTATAGTCTACCGAGTATGCACCCTAGAGTAAACATTGGAATATTGGAGAGACGGGTAATATTTATCTATGGATGGGCATCTTTTAACGAAGTCGCCGCCAAGTTGTTTCAAGTCCGGCTTCACCGGTGAGTCTTTTGGCGGGGTTACTGCTATGCTGTATTGCGTGTTGCTGTTTCTACCAAAGTCTTCGTCTGAGGTCTCAACATACATCCAGACAGACAAACGGACAAAAATTCTTCGTTACTATGTTATTATATGTATAGATATGTTGATTTGATACTCACTAATGGTGTTATTTGAATTATCCTTTATCCTTTTAATGTTCGTTAGTCCAATTAAAACGTGTCATGAAACAAGCTTCATTAAAACTTAGGTTTATTACTTCTATATTGAGGGAATCTATCTATATTTTCTATGCAGGTTTCTATTTAAACTTGTTAACCTAGCGCTCCTCCTCTTTTGAAGCCTGTTAAAATCAGCATTATTATGACGACAGAATTAAAATTCAAGTTTTATTACTTTACTTCTTTATAAAAGCAGTCACGCTCAGTCTCTGTGCTAAAAACATGAGTATCAATAGTTTTAAAGAGGAAATCGGCTGCATCATTAGGCGTTTTGTACACACACGATTTTCTTGCCGTGAAAAATTACGGTTTATTCGCCGTGTCACACGGTCGCCAGTGTTGTATGGAAGCTTGTTGACGACAAGGGTCAGCACCACGGCACGGGGCCGTCGCCGGTATGCGTCGGGTCTGTCCACGGGGCGTGATTCACATCTCTGTTGTATGGCAGTCTAGGGGAGTCTGTCGACGGCACAAAATGTTTTCTCGTATCGTGACGGCTTACATAATTTACATTGATTCATAAAAGGCCTGTAATATGGAATTAAGATGATTGGATGTATCCAAAATCTCTTTTTCTTTTTGAGTTTTTTATACACGTAATCAGCAATGATAACCTTTTTTTTAATGGATTCATGACGTACGTCTGCAGTTTGGCACAGAAAAAACACAACTGATCCGTACTTTACCGTTGTCACGTCCGGTTGTTAGCCGTGTCATGTACAAGCTCACACGTTTTTTCTACGACGCGGTTTTTACGCCGTACCGTAATGAAACCGTGCCGTGTACAAAGGGCCTTATGGAAACATACCAGAGGGAGTTTTATAGCCAAGTTCCCGCTAAAAATGGCAGGTGTACACATTTTTTTCTAGTAATTTTTTGTATGGACTTCCTTCGATTTACGTGCTTTGCACAAACCAAAATATAATGGGGTACGAAACGTCAACTATTTACAGGTATTTCGGAAAGCAGCAGAATATATGCTTTTCATCTCTAAATAGTATAAAATAAATTCGCTTTCCGCGTCTGTCTGTATATCCGCTAACTCCTCCTAAACCACGCAACAGATTTTGATGCGATTTTCACCATTATTTAGAGAATTTATTCCGGAAGGTTTATGTGTATCAATCATTAATATTAATCTACACAGGTCGCCACATCAGTAGGTACATTGCTTGCCCCCGTGTGAAGCAACAGGCGGGTCGCTAATTTAAAAACTAAAACAAATGCTTGTGAGTGCTTGTTCACGTTAACTCGCGGGCGCGATGGCGGGCGCGGTCACGAAATATGATATCAAACACATTACATACTACTGGTATGCAAGTGTTCACGTACAAAACGCAGGTGCGGTGGAAGTGAAACCACCACACCCGGTGCTGCCCCCGCGCTCGCGTGACCAACGTGAACAAGCACTAAGACGTAGTTAATAAAAATGAACAGTAAACGAATATAACATATAATTATCTTGGTTTAATATTAATAGATAAAACATAACACATAACATCACGCCTGTACCTACTCCCCGAAGAGGTAGGCAGAGGTGCAATGTAACATAAATAACGCACAACCTCTTAAGGGATCATTGCACACATTATTATGAACAACTTTTACTATGGGACCAAACCTGAAATCGCGAAAAAAAATCAGCTGTTCCCTACATTTTGACGAGTTATTCGAACATAAATGTAGGGAGTAGCTGATTTTTTTTCGCGATTTCATGTTTGGTCCCATAGTGAAAGTTGTTCATAATGATGAGTACGATGACCCCTTAAGAGGTTGTGCGTTATTTATGTTACACCTTGTTTATAGTACATCCAAATTTCGCCAGTTATGTTTAAGTCCCATGTAACAGGGGTCGAGCCTATTGCCATCTACCGGGCACGAATCTACTTATATACACCGGGCTGATACTGAGAAATTTCAGATGGATACACCCAATACTACTTTGCCCAACCTGGGGATCTAACCCAGGACTCATGCTCAGCTACTTGCGAACACTAAACCAACAAGGCAAACATAGCGTCATATATCTTGGTTTAATATTAATGGATAAAACTATAGAAATCGCCATTAAACTAAAAAGGTTTGCAACTATAAACTCAGCAGGACAATAATTTTCCATTCGCACTATCATAAATTCATAATGCATTGTATGTCATATGATTTATTTCATAGGCCGTTGGTTTCAGGGTACTAATTCAAATTGTTTTGTATTTACATCTATAGACGCTGTGCTAAAATGGAATTAACAGTGCGAAATTGTGTGATTTTGTCATAGAAAAGTGTTTTAGACTTCGGCTGACTACGGCGGTGCCTAAACGGAGGGTAATGTTTTTTTTTTTAATTATTTAAGTGTGTTAGTTATTAAAAAGAAATAAAGAAAATACGTTTATTTACGGCAAACATGACGCAAAGAAAGAACACAAACACAAAAAGAACAAGTTGGTTAAAAGAATGAAAATATATTACTAATATTTATAAAAATATAATTTAAAAAATATATCATACTGCCTACTCTGAAACTAATCTTCGTTGATTTTGGCAGTTGATTGAGGCAATATTATTGTAATTTGAGAGTTCAAGAGTCAATATTGAAAAGATTAGGTACCTACTCAGAGCCCTTCGTAACAAAATCTGCACCCTTGGGTTTATAAAATACGAGTTTATTTTTTTTCTTTTAAAATGGTAACGAATTTTAGATGAATGGGTGTAATTAAGTATGGTGAAGAAAATAAAGACAGGCTGGTTTTAAAAAAAATAGAGCCAGATACGAGCAAAATTCATTTTCTTTTAAATATCAAGACATTATGATAAAAATACATTCGTTAGTGCTTTTGTAGGAGAAAGCTAATTCTAATATTGTAGTTGCACCTATCTACAATGTGTCGATCAAAAAAAGCAATTTTCTTAAAACTAAGCGTAGACACACCTGCCGAAAATTACACGACTGAACTTCGGCAAAATTACGTTGAGTAAATAAAGTATTGTAAACTAGACACGCCGAATTTCCGTCGCGTAATTTTACGGCAGGTGTGTCGCTACACTCAAAATACACAAATCTATTTTACTGCACTAACTACATCCACCTTCTACTTTTTACCTACATTCAAAATAACAAAAACCCCTGTTAACCCAACCTGTTACACCGATGGCGGTGTGTACTCCTGAACGAGGTCTCGCAGACCGCAGTCCTGGATAGCCTGGAGCTACAGGTCGGGTGAAGTGTTCCTCGGCGGCAGCACAGGTACCGGTTGAAGTGGGACCTGAAGACTCCACTCACGCAGTACAGGGCTACTGGATTCACGCACGAGTTCAGGAAACTGAGCAGAAGAAATTTATGTTAGTGTATTTTTCCGACTTGTTAGATTACGTCATCGTTATGAAGGGGATCACGTTCTCCCCGTGATCAAGGGGCTAAGTAACTGGGTTGTGGAGATCTAATGGGCTGTTCTACAATGTATTAAACTGGTATGCAGCTGGATCTGGTAAGACTGAAACTGACCCCGACGTAGTTGGAAAAAGGCTGGGCAGATGGTAATAAATTATACGTCGTTGTTTCCAAACATAGGTAATGTTAAATTGAACTAAGGGTGGTCGCACATCTGACGGAAGACGTGTTGTGTATCGTCGGTTGCGTAACGCCAGAATGGACCAGTAGATAGTAAAACTTTCAACCTTACACACTCAACAGATGATGCGTTGGTGCGTTGAGCGTACTAACTGGAAGTTCACGAAGTTACACTCGACGAATCTTCCGTCAGATGTGCGCCCACCCTAAGGAAAAGTGTATCACTAACAGCCGAACTCAATAACCTATTGTCAGTAAAAGACAGATCGCTATTGATGGTAGACAGTATAATTCTATCTGTCCTTATGTCAGGCTGGTAAGATTCCATAAACCATAGATAGATAGGTTTTTCTATCTCCAGTATGCCAAAACTGGTGATAGATAGGGTTCAGCCGTAAATTAGCAAGTCAAATAAAATCTATCCACACAAAATGACTCCCAAATTACGTCAGTCTTCACCCCCCTTGACCTTTAGCGTTAGGAAGATGGAATGTGACATTATTCAAACAGATTGTTTGACCTGTCCCATAAATAACACCAGATTTTCATATATCAAGGGTCCCTGCGTACCTAATCTCTCCAGAGAGCGACAAAGTCAAGGGGCTAGGTCACGAAAGCTTTTGTCTACTCGACTGTACTCAAGTGAAGACACGGTCAATATTCTAGTTTGCTGACTTTTGTGACGCGGAGGCACAAAATATGACGCTTTTTTATGAAGGAAAAGGATCATGAACAACGATGTATGGAAATCCGTATTAAGTTGAAACACAATAAATCTTTATTTATTATAGACTACGCTATAGATACTATTAAATAAAAGTGTTCATTTTCACACAAGTATCCGAGTTTTAAAGTAATTAAACAAATTCGGAGATAACCTAAAAATTATGTCTAAACTACTCGCAACTTATAAAATGACCACAGATCAATCATGTAGGTACAAAACAACATTCTGATTTCTGGGTATCAAAAGTGAACAATTGACACATTGCCTTCTCATTACCACCGGCATCGGTTGATCAGAATCAAGCATCGACATGATTAGAATCTCAAGAGTTCTGAAACACAACACAAAAACGTCCTGGCGTAATAAAACACAATTAAATATGAAAACGTCCTGTCGTTAGTTACATGAAACACGCTAAGTTGTTTAAAACAAACACACCAACGAATTTCCGTAAGTATTACTATTTAAGTGGAGAGATTAATCGCGCTGAGTATTCTCATTCGACACATAAACAGTAATGGCGGCTTCCGCAGGCGCCGGCTTAGGGATGGCGATCTAGAATCGATTTTATAGGTCAAGTAATATTTTTTTTTATCGATCATAAACAATGAATTATAGATTTTTTAAATCGATTTTAGAAACTTGAAAACGAGTTCCGATGTTTTTCCTGCGGATTGCAACTTTAAGTTTTGATATCGATTATTCATTACACTTGACTAATTATGCAGGCAACACCAAAACGAGTAAGTGATTATCTATAGTAAAGCGTCGATGTAGAATAATGGCGGGAACAGATCTATCAGAACTCAATTTATTGCTGAATCGATTCTTTCCTGCGATTCGGATAGATTTAAAAATCGATCTTGTTTAGGAATAATCGTCATCCCTACCGGTACGTCTGTCATCTGCCTTGACAGTTGCATCTGCGTGAGACGAAACACAAAAATAAATATTTTCACAACGGAACTATGAAATACATATACAGTTCCTACTACGTTATGATTATGATATTATTAATTATTCAGCTATTTATGAGTTTAATACCATTTTTGTGATGTTTTTATGTAAAGGCTCATACTTACGTAACTCGTACAAATGAAGAGAACGAAACGTACGGAACGTACCACTATACGGAAATGTACCTAGCAATCGTTAATTTACTGTTTATCTTAAAATCATAATTCCGGATACGAAAACCAAATTCCTGAAGTGAAAAGCTTGTAAAAAATAAGAAAATAATTTGTATATTAATTTGGTTTTCATACGTGCAACTTTTCAAGACTGCTTTTGGTCAATCTCCTTTAAAAACTATCTCTTTTGGCTTTTTTGTAGTAACGATGATTCCATTTCCATACTATAGATAAGCTTAGACCAATCTTCAGCCACGTTGACAGCGTTAACATAGACCTCGCAAAGGTCTTTCAGGTCAAAGTGCAGGTGTTGTTGCACAGAGGCACGACAAGAGGTGAGGCAGGTTGAACTTGAGATAGCATTATCTTTGTTTCGTTGTTACAATTAAACCTTATCAAAAAATCAATTTGTTTCAGGAAAACCAATCTTCAATTTGATGAAAACTGAACTTTCCCAAACTTCTTCAGTTCATCGTCAATGTTGAGCTTTCATACTAAATAATTAATTAAAACTAAAGTCATCCATAAAAGGACATTTAAAAATAGAGTTTATTTTACAACTCAAAAGGGGACAGAATCGTGTTTAGAATAGAAACTGGCAAAATTAATTTTGATAATATTTCGGCACTTTTAATAAAATTGGGGTCGATGTCCCCACATCAAAATTCTAGAGCTGTTCTCCCAGAAGTAATGTTAATCGTTATAATGCTAGTTACAATTAACGCTAGATTAAGTCACGTACCTAAGGCAGAAGCCCATTATCCTTAAGGCGTGAATCCAATCGTTGTAATCAGTCTGCGCCGTCGGAGACAGATGGAACCACAGCTCTAATGCGTGGTACGGCAAGAAACAGATGAAAAACACTGAAACAAACAATTTTAGTTGTACCAAATTTAATGCACTTTTAGGTTTTTCATTTTGTGATTTTGTCGAGCTAAGCACGTCAAAAAGGTTGAATATCAGAGGTTAATAAAATTCTAAAGGCCGCGTTCACACTAGACGTATAGTCAGCCGCTAAACTATGAGCGTCAAATTCAATAACCGGTGTAAAAAGCCAAGGCTAAGTGGCTAACAAAGCCGAGAGATACTTGTTCTCCCTATTATTGTTATTTTTTTGTCCTGAACCTTCTGGTTACGGAGATATTGAAGGTCAAAGCTCCAACACTTTCATTATATGATACTTTTTTTCACAATAACAAGTTTGAAATGTTATAACTTAACTTTAAAAACCCACAGAACTCCTTTACCGTTGCATGCACCCATAAGCACAAGATTTGTGTGTGCATTGCGCGCTGCTGTAAACAGCGATTTTTCACACCAAAATTGAAAGTCATTTTCTAGCAAATATTTTGCTCAATATAATATAATATAATATAATATAATATAATATAATATAATATAATATAATATAATATAATATAATATAATATAATATAATATAATATAATATAATATAATTATTTATTTATTTTCTCAATGTTACTTAGGTACGTGAATAACGGCTATATGATGGGTCTTGTTACATCCTATGTACCTATGTATGAAAAAACGTCAGCCGTCAACTGACTGTCTGATGTTTTTCATGCATTCTCACAGTCGGCTTACGTTTGGTGTGAACTTGGCCTAAATCGGAAAAAGAGTAAACCATAAATGGAAGTAGTCATTGGCTCGTGAAATACAGGTACTCTAACCTAGCTCTGGAGCCAGGGTCTCAAATTTTTCTGTAACATGTATGTATATGGCAATAAACAATTTATTTTACTTTATTGGGACATATAACACATTACAATAAGTATGACCGAATAAATTAAAAACTAGGTAAGCGTGTAACCCACACCAATGTCCGCGAAATAATGGTATAAATGTACTTTAAGGGCCGGCGCCCACTGGCAGCACGGCACGGCATGGGATTTTTATGCGACGATTAGAAATATAACTTACATTTATGACAGTAAGAATTAAATTTCAATGATGATGCCGAAGGACGTCGAGGATACCGCGGCATCCTTGCCGTTGACATTTCAATTTTATTGACATACTGGTAAGTTATATTTCTATTCGTCACATAAAAATCCCTTGCCGTGCCGTACTGCCAGTGGGCGCCGGCCCTAATGCGTGCGTTGATTTAACAGAAAATTAAGAAGCACTTGTACTGTCTCTTGTGTATTTTTGGAATTATTAAATCTATTGGTATATAATGGCTATTTTAAAGATGCAATAGCCATCTTTTTGAACTTAAAGTGTGTAAGCACGAAAATATCCAAATCGATGAAGTGGGGGTTATGGTTACAATGCGTCGGAGAGGTGCCCGTGCACCAGCAGCGTGAGTTCTGCACCTTGCGGTGTGGAACAGCCGGGGCACACGTGCCTCTCGACGCATCACAGTTCTAGGTACAATGTAACAAATGTTATTGGTAATATCTGGAAATCGAACCTGTTATTACACAGACCATGAAACACCATGGCCATCAATAGGCTGCGTCTTGACTCCAAGCTTTGAACTTTATAACGCAATTTATTTTTTATTTTTTTTTATTTGAGATAGGTTTGCTCTTGACTCTAGTCTAGGTCAGAGATGACAGAGACTAAGCCGACGATGGAGCAAGCTTACCCAGAAGAAGCCTGTTAACTCTCACTTTGAAGAGATCAGGGTTGTATACGTTCGGAAACACAGACGCAGGCAGAGAGTATTTATTTATTTATAACTGCTTTGACTTGATTTTGTCTAAAACATTTTTTTGTGACCTTAGTAGCAGCTTATTGCAACAAGTGCGAGTCGGACTTGCACACGTAGTGTCCCATACCACTCTTTAATTTTTTATGTTATTTTAATTATTTGTCTTTATAGTGGCCATCATAGTAGTTCACACTTTGTGAAAATTACAAGTGTCTACCTATTACAGTTAAAAAGATAAAGCCCTGTGACAGACGGACGGATGAACAGCGGAGCCTTAGTAATAGGGTCCCGTTGGCACCCATTGCGTACGGAACCCTAAAAATAATGAGATAAAGAAAAAAATACTGCTTAATTGACTTAGCATCGCTAGTTTCCACTCGCAATTCAAAGTCAATTCGTAACTAGATAGTTAAAGAAAGAAAAAGTTTATAGACTCGCACAGGAAGATCCATAGATATTTATATTTGTATGAGAAGATCTCAAATACTATTGTAATATATTTATCATTGTAATTTAATAGTGCCCAATCATTTAATCGTTTTTAATCATATTCATTATTGGCAAAGCATAGCGCACTACCTAATTTTTAACATCTATGTATGTCTTTACCTATGTTTTACAAATAAATTATTATCTTGTCTTATCTTATCAAAGAGTTCTCTCTATTCACTGAAATGATATCAAGATCAAACTTGAAAAAAGTTTATACTTATAGGATGAAATTGAATTTATGGGCATCCTCGTAAGGAGTCATTGTACTCATTATTATGAACCACTTTTACTATGGGACCAAACCTGAAATCGCGAAAAAAAATCAGCTGTTTCCCACATTTTGACGAGATAGATTTTTAACACGGTTTTTTTCGCGATTTCAGGTTTGGTTCCATAGTAAAGCTTATTTATGACTGACTGACTGAAATGACTTCTCCCGCTCTGGGCGGAGCGGGAGGGCGTTTTAGACTTTTACTGACTAAAACCCACCCGTGATCCTTCAGTTGCCTGTGCCGAAGCCACGGTAACTCTTTCGAACATCGCGCGACAATGACCCCCAAAAGAGTTTGTTAGTGTTTTAAATTACGCCTTGTATAGACTCGCACAGGAAGATCTCAAAGAGTTCTTTCTGTTCACTGAAATGATACTGAGACCAAACTTTAATAGAATTTATACATAGTGGTAATCTCCTTAACCGAAGACAGTAAATTTATACCCTAGCGTTACGAAGGGATTACCTACTACTCAAGACTTGAAAATTTAAACTCAAAACCGCTTCGAACTAGCTACAGAGTTTTGGCTCAGTTACTATGTAAATTTTAAACCAACCAGTTAGAATTTCCATATATTAAGTATGAAAATGGATTACCTTGTCATTAGTTTCTAGTAGCCCAAAGTTTGAAGATGAATGGGCTGTGATTAATCTACGTCTACTATTTTATAATTATCTATACATATCATATCGGAAATTAACCCACGGGAATGTACTACCGAGGTCCTATGTGTTAATCCAGGTTACAAGCTATATTTGTGTACCAAATTTCATCCAAATCCTATTAGAAGCATAATACTAATGATTGAAATACTATTGTGAATTCATGCAAGCCTAGTACTTTTTGATAGGCTCAGAAATTGTGCACGTGTCGTGAACAGAATACCGTTAGGATTTGGATGACGTTATATAATATAATACTAATGATTGAAAAACTACCTATTGTGAATTCATGCAAGCCTAATACTTTTTGATAGGTTTACTGCTCAAAAATTGTGCACAACGTGTCGTCTTGTATGCATGCAACTATCAAGATGAAAAATATCCTATGTGTTAATCCAGGTTACAAACTATCTGTGTTCCAAATTTCATCCAAATCCGTTCAGCCGTTTTTGCGTGATTGAGTAACAAACATCCAAACATCTTAACATACAAACTGTCACATTTATATTATTAGTAAGATTAAAGGCGTTTTTCGTGTCCGTCTGGGTGACCGCGTTGTTCTTCTAAACTACACAATGGATTTTGAAGCTGTTTTCACAAACATTTAGAAAATGTATTCCGGAAGGTTTATGTGTAAAAACATTAATATTAAACTTAAATATAATAATGAAATCTCGATGTTTTGCCAAGTCCTAAAAGTCAGACGAAGCAGGGGCGGGTCACTAGTTACATACATTGTATAAAACAAAATCGCTTATTGTCTCTGTGTGTGCGCTTGATCTTGAGGAACTACTCAGTGTTTTCTTTTAAGTTCAGATAATTAATCAGTACAGCAGTGTTAGTAATTGACTATGTTACAATAAACTGTATAGTAGACTAGCTTTTGCCCGCGGCTTCGCCCGCGTGTATGTCGGAATATATCAAATTAGTACCTACCCTACGTGTTAATCCAGGTTCTAAAAGATCTGTATGCCAAATTTCCTCTAAATTCAATCAACCGTTTTGCGCCAATCCGGAAGATACATCCCGACAAACAACAAACGGACAAAAATTCTAAAAACTGTAGTGTGCGCAACAGACTCGTTCAATCACTTTTTTTCAAATATATGCAATGCACAGTTCTGAGTTCGTTACTATTTTTAACCGACTTCAAAAAAGGAGGAGGTTATCAATTCGGTTGTATGTTTTTTTAATGTTTGTTACCGTTACTCCGTCATTTATAAACCGATTTGAAAATTTATTATTTATTTTTAAGGATTGGACTTCCAAATTGGGTCCTTTTTTATCCAAATCCAGTTCTGATGATAGGATCCGTGAGGAATTGAGGGAAGTCCTCAAACATTATAGGCAAACACATAGTGATTTTGGTATTTTCGTCAACAAATCAAGCATTTGCATTCTGGAGCATTTCCGACGTTTGGCTCCCAGACTGGAGCGGGCCGGGGCTGCCTTGGGGCGGCTCCTGCTCAATCTGGGGGGTCCAAACGCCTCCTGCCGGAGGCTCTACGCGGGGGTCGTGTGGTCCATGGCCCTTTACGGAGCTCCGGTGTGGGCGCGTTCCGTGAGGCGGCGACGGGTCCGTCGGTTGAACGCGTCCCAGAGGGTCATGGCCATCCGGTTAGCCCGGGGATACCGCACGGTCTCCGGGGAGGCGGCGAACCTCCTTGCCGGATTACCGCCATAGGATCTGGAGGCAAAAGTCCTTGCGCACATATGGGAGTGGCGCGAGGAGGCAGGACGCCGGGGCGTAACTCCGTTGCCGCGAGAAATAGTGGCACGGCGGACAGAGCTCCGGCAGGATCTCATGGCGGCATGGAGAGTGCGATTGTCGCAACCCAGCGCTGGGCACGCCACAATTGCGGCGATAAGTCCCCTCTTTGAGGAGTGGCTGGAGAGGCGCCACGGCGTCCTCACCTTCCGCCTGACGCAGGTCCTCACCGGACACGGGTGCTTCGGGAGGTACCTGTTCCGGATAAGGCGGGAGGAAACGCCCGGGTGTCACCACTGTGTGGATCGCCCGGAGGACACGGTGGAGCATACGGTGGAGGTCTGCCCGGCTTGGGCGGAGCACCGCCGTGTCCTCGCGGAAGCGATCGGCGGCGGCGATCTCTCGCGTCCGGCCCTGGTCCAGGCCATGGTACGGAGCGAGAGTGCCTGGGAAGCCATTACCTCCTTCTGCGAAGCAGTAATGCTCGTGAAGGAGGAGGCGGGACGCGTGAGGGAGAGGCAAGCTTTGCACTCTCACGCCCCTAGTCGCCGCAGGAGACGCCCTGGGCGTCGGGAATTGGCAGCCGATTCCCGGCCACCGTAGGCGCGGGCTTGCGGACGGCGAGCAATAGGTAGCTCGCCGTCCGGTAAGGACCAAGCCCGAGTCGACGGCGCGTCGTGTTCCACGCGCGCCTCAAAGAGATGTCAGCACTATTGACGGGGTCCGCTAGGGCCGATGCCAGCTAGGGTTGCGGGATGTTCGAAAGAGTTACCGTGGCCCCGGCACAGGCAACAGAAGGAACACGGGTGGCTTTTAGTCAGTAAAAGTCTGACACGCCCTCCCGCTCCGCCCAGAGCGGGAGAAGTCATTTGATGATTTCCCATCCACAAAAAAAAAAAAAAAAAAAAAAAAGCATTTGCATTCAGAAAGTATGATTTGGTGAAGTGGAACTGACGAAAAGACCATAGATGGATACAGGAACTCATCAATGATAAGTATTTCATGGGAGGCGATAATATATCTCGATTAAGATAGTTAAACCACTATGACGAAGCAAATTTAAATAAATGCTTCTGATGAAAATGGTACCATTGAACTCAGATCAGTAATAAAACAATGTATCCTAGCCGTGTTAGGGCTTATTGGAAATGTCATGTGACGCACTCTGGCTATAAATTATTTTTAACCGACTTCAAAATAGGAGGAGGTTCTCAGTTCTTCGGAATATTTTTTTTATGGTTCCCCGATTACTCGAAGACGGCTGGACCGATTTGGAAAATTCAATTTTTGTTTGAAAGGGTATACTTGCCAGGTGGTCCCATTGTCAGCAGGTCAGGATCTGATGATGAGATCCTGGAGAAATCGAGGGAACTCTTCAATATAGACACACCTATAGCGATTTTAGTAATTTGTGCATTTGCTCTCGGAAAGCAACGTTTGGTGAAGTGGAACTGATGACGAAGACCTCAGATGGTAAGATGGCCACCGGAACAACTCAATAATAAGTATTTCACGGGTTGCGATTCCATTACTTTAAAATTATTGCTAATCAATAGAAGCTCGTCACAATGCATATGGTGAAGTGGAGCTGATGGTGAAGTACCAGGAGAACTCCTGAACATTTAACGTCCCTGCATCGGGAAAAGCAATGTTTTGTAAAAGGTGATGAGCAGTTATCATTAGGTTATTGTAACTCAGATAAATTACGAACAAACCCACTAAAAAGTGAAAAATAAAAACAACCGACTTCCAAAACAAACACTACAAAGTGAAAAATAACTTTAATTTCAGAAGTCAGTGGCAAAAACCTAAAATACAGATCCAAAGACACCGACTTCCGAAAAAGTATTAGTACCGAGTTTCGAGTTAATATGACAGCGCGTTAAAAATTTTTCTTACTGTTCTTAGGGTCCTAGTTTTCCTTACTTGTTTTAAAAAACTAAAAGTGACAATTTTTATTATTTCCTGAGGCAAATATTGCAAAGTTTCAAATGTATTAACCAAAAGAATAAGATTTTTCATATAACCTGTATCCCCTCTTTTCACCCCCACGGGGGTGGAATTTCGAAAAATCGTTTTGGATTTTTCCATAACTGAAATCAAAGATTTCTTGTACGCATTTTTGAGTTAATCAAGCCACAGAGTAAATCCTACTCTTAAAAATCTAATTACCCCTCCTCACCCCGTCAGGGTAGTTGTGAAAAACCAATAGTAAGAAACTTTATTGCTTATTTAGGCAAATATTCGTGCCAAGTTTCAAGTTTATTAACCAAATGAATAAGATTTTTCATATAAACTATATCCCCGCTTTTCACCCCCACAGGGGTGGAATTTAAAAAAAATCGATTACGATATTTCCATAACTTGAATTAAAGATTCCTTATACCAATTTTTGAGTTAATCATGCCACACAGTAAAATCTTCCTCTTAAAATCTAATTACCCCTTTTCACTCCGTCAGGGGTAGTTTTGAAAAACCAATAGTAAGAAACTTTATCGCTTATTTAGGCAAATATTCCTGCCAAGTTTCAAGTTTATTAACAAAATGAATAAGATTTTTCATATAAACATTGTCCCCTCTTTTCACCCCCACAGAGGTGGAATAAAAAAAAAGGTTTATGATACTTCCAAAACTTGACTCAAAGATTATTTATACCAATTTTCGGGTAAATCAAGCCACGCAGTAAAATCACCCCCTGTAAAATTGACTACCCCTTTTCACCCCATCAGGGGTAGATTTAGAAAAACCCTGATACAGGTTATTCTTTATTTTTGGTCTTAAGTATAAATACTGAGTTTATCGGACTGCGTGTTAAAATTCTTCCATACAAATTTTGACACCCCCCAATCCCCCTCGTGGGGGTAGTTTAGATAAACCAAAAATTACAAAGTTCATAATTTATTAAGATTAGTATTTGGGCCAAGTTTCAAGTTTATTAACTCAAGGAATAAGATTTTTCATACAAACGAAATACCCCCTTTACACCCCCTTAAAGGTCGAATTTCCAAAAACGCCTTCCTGGTGCTCCCCTACATTATAAAAGGAAGCCGTGTGCAAAATTTTACGTTCCTAGTCCCAGTAGTTTCGGCTGTGCGTTGATATGTCAGTCAGTCAGTCAGTCAGTCAGTCAGTTTCTCCTTTTATATATATAGATAAAGGAGCTATTTCTCTCGTTTACCCGTATCCCAATTCTGCGCCCACGACTGTATATTGAACACTATGTATGTTACTAAGTATGTCTGATCAGAATCCTGAGTAACTGGATTCTACATCAGAGCAACCCATTGGACTTTGAAAGCTTCTGCAAACAAGCGCGACACAAAGGCACCGCGTGTCGCGCGACGAGCGGTGCCTTTCTGTCGCGTCGTGAGTCGCGCCTGTTTGCAGGCCTTGATACGGGTTTCACCATCATTAATTTAGAGCCAAACCAAGCAAGGTTTAATTATGTGTATTATACCTACATTAATATGTTACTTAGAACTAGCCCACTTCGATGGTCTAGTGGTCGGAAGCGCTTCTGCTGAGCATGAGTTCCTGGTTCGATTCCTGTGTCGGGCAAAGTGTCACTGGGATTTTCCATCTGGAATTACTCAGTAGCAGCCCGGAGTCTGGGTTTGTGCCCTATTGATGGCAATAGGCTCACCCCCAGTTACATGGGATTTAAACATAACTGGCGAAATGTGGGTGTACTTTAGGTGCACCTTCGCCTGTGCCTAACCCTTCGGGGATTACAGGCGTGATGTTAGAAATAGCATAAAAGGTGTTTTGACATGTCACCACATCAGAGTAGACTGCACCCGTGCGATGCAGGGTCGGGTTCCTAGCTAATACTAATTCATTTTTAATCACTGTTATCGATTTAGGTCATTAGAATAATTAATTGCTTGGTCGCTTTTCTCAAATTAAATATTCCTGGGATCAATCAACGTGGATTGAGGGCGTTAGAGAAGTCAGAGTGGAATTTTTCTATTGTCAAGAATAGGCGGTATAAAAATCTATTCAATGATGCAAGTTAATTTAGAGTGAAATAGTTGCAGAGTGTTAAACTTGGTGCTGGAGGTCGGACAGGCAATCGCTCCATTAATAATACTGATACTCTGTTGCATCCAGTTAGACTGGAAGCCGGTCCCAGCATTTCAGGAAAAAAGCTTATAAAATAATGAGTTGCAGTGTTAAACTTTGGCAAAACGAAATGCCAGATCCAAAGAAAAAACGACGATAAACGAAAACGAAACGGTAAATAAATTGCAGATAACCGGTTTACACTTTTAATTTTCCCGTTTGTCACAATTTATATTGTATCAGGTAAAATAATCAGTAGGTACGCTTTATTACATAAAATAAATGTAATGTCCATATCAAGCCTATAAATTGGGGCTCATCGAAAATTCTGGCTCACTGTCATTTTATTAACCAGCTGAGCCTCTCCCGAATTTCCTAATCGCATACATTCTGGATTCTGGGTAGTCAATTCCACGTCAGCTTTGAGACTGCTTTTCTAGATAATTGGCTGGAGTTCTCTTTGTCCTAATTTTATATATACTAGGGCCACCCCTGCTTCGCACGGTTTTTAGGACCATCGAGATTTCTTTATTATATTTAAGACTAGCTGTACCCCGCGGTTTCACCCGCATATGTATCGATTCCGTAGGTATATCAGGATAAAAAGTATCCTATGTGTTAATCCAGTTTATTAACTATCTGTGTGCCAAATTTTATCCAAATCCGTACAGTAGTTTTGCGTGAAAGAGTAACAAACATCCATCCTCACAAACTTTCGCTTTTATAATATTAGTAGGATAAATAATAATGTATCTTACACATAAATCTTTCAGAACAAATTCTTTAAGGCCCAGTTGCGTGAAAAACTTAACTCAGAGTTAGTTGCTAACACGAGGTTAAATTGACAATATTTTATGATAAACTGTCAATTTAACCTCGTGTTAGCAACTAACTCTGAGTTAAGTTTTTCACGCAAGTGGGCCTAAATTATGGTGAAAACCGCATAAAAATCCGATGGGTAGTTTAGCCCCTCATCCGGCATGCAAGCAGTTGGGGAACAATAGTTTAACTGTGTCTCATAACATGACAATTGAAGGTTTAGAAGAACAATGCGGTCACACATATAGACACAAGGGAAGCGACATTCATTAAATATGTGTAGATGACTTTGTAGGCTTAAATTTAATTGGATACATTGATGATTTGTATAGACTTTGTAATGTGTTATCGATGTATTCATGTAGAATGTGTTGGTACTTATTTGAGATTTTAGTATTAATATGTTGTAGAGTTTCTATAAGTTAAATTGGTATTTCATAGAATTAAATTCATTACTGAAATTCTAAAGCAAAAGGGTGCTTCGAATGAAAACCATTTTGCTGAACACAATTACTTCTTGTGATAGGTTTTAATATGTCTGAGACCTATTACTTGAGAACTCAGTTCGACTATTCAAAATTCATTAAAATGAACGATCGATGATTTTTTCCGACTATTTTACCAAATTCATTCAGTGAACTGATCAAAGTTTTTTTTTTTTATGAATGCCGCCTCAGATAAAGCAGCTGATCCGAAGATTATTCGAAATCAAAGATCCATTAAATACTCAGATTTTAAAATCAAATTATGAATCGTGTCAAGTGGTTTTTGATTGCAAATTGATTACAAAGAACAAATCAATTAGGCTGGAACTTCAAAAGTTTCGAAACAATTAATAAAACATAATAACGTGTTTGATTCCAATTAAATATTTTTTCTGTTGACATTTATTTATTTAGGTTATATACGTAAATAAAAACTTATATCTAATTAATTAATAAAAATAATAAAAGTACATTAACCTAATTTAAACTAAAACTATTAATCCGTATAAAAAATTCATCTGCATCGCTTTCGACTGGTAATATACCATAGAGACTGGCGGCATTGCCACGTTGTATGGCAATGCTTAGCCTCTGGCCACGGTAATAGCCAGCCCTTGGGCCACGGGAAGTGCCAGCTTGCCGTTTCGAGATTTCTTTAGGTTGATATTTAATAATTTTGGCTAGAGTTCGAACTAAGTACACCTAACTAAACCTCTCCAGTAAACAAAATATCAATATCAACTGTATTGATATATACATTCGGTTAGTATGCTTTTGACATCTTAGAACAGTTTAATTAACGAAGTGTGTAGTTTAACCTCATCATTTACATTCACCAGTTTGTTTGACTTTGCTGGGTCGTTTGATGTGTTAGTATTAAACAGAACGTTATATTAAGACTTTTAGCTCTACGGCAGAAATTGCGAAATCAGGGGATGAATTTTGAAAAAACCTCGGTGCTCACCCTCGTTATTTATAGTTCTCAAAATACGGCAGTTCTTTTTGCACATTTTAAGTGATATACAATTGTTTTTTAACAATCATATACCAGGTTTAATCCTCAATCTGATTTTTTCACTGACTGGTGAAACTCTTGAGTTAGCAAGACCTTTTTTGTGGCTACTATTTTCAAGTTTTCTATATATGTCTACCAACGACTACTTAAACGATAAGAATAGTTGGTCTCTGTGATTAACTCAAGACAATGTTAATATTAAATTATCAAATATTTTTAAATTACTTCAATAGCCGGAAAATTAAGTTATTTTTAACGTTTCGTATTACCGCTTTCGTTTTTTGCGCAAACTCAAGTGAGTTTGCGCGAAAAACGATATAATACGGTGTCATTTGAGAAAAGTATGGGAATGCAGCGGAAATCAGATGGAGGACTTGCACATTCGGCGCCATTTTTGTTCGAGATATTTGCCGGCTATTTTGTAAAATACACTTACCAATAACAAACACCAGCACCATACAAGCGACTGACTTCCGAGCCTGCGCTTGCGCTTCCCCCTGCCCCCCATGCAACGCCCCTGGCATTTCTCTAGTACTGGCCAGCAAGCGCTGCGCCATTAGTGAATAGAAAAAAGCTATCACTAGAAGAGGCAGGGCGTAGTATACCAGCGCTTTCGTTAAGGTCATCCATCTGAAACAAATGACTAGATTTAGAATAGAATAGAATACTCTTTATATTTATTTTTGGAACGAAGTTCTTTTACGCGGCTTGCGGTAGGAGTTGACTGGTAGAAATCGTCAGGCTAAAAAGCGTACTTGTATGCCCTTTTTTCGAGGGTGCTAAAGCCGATAGTAATGTCAAAATATAACCTCAAGATGGCGGCTGCGAATCATACGTAAGAAGGAACTTCGTTCCTGACGGGGGTTGAAGATTTTGTTTGAGTTTATATAATATAATTTTTATCATCCGTATGCCCGTTTTCACTAACACTAGGCGACACCGAAATTAATAAAATAAAAGCCTAAATAAAAGCGCGCTAGAAGATTTTCAACGCTCGACACAGCGCCGACAGTTGAAAATCCAACAGCGCAACACAGTGTCATCTTGGGCAGTTCCCAACTCTAGTATTTTTTTATGCAAAGCAGATTCCAACTTTTTTATGACAAAGTAAAAAAGCTATTGCTGAAGATTAAATCTGCTAGATGACATCATCAAATACTATAAAAATTGTAAAGAATCACGATTAAGATCGCCTAAAGGCCTTTGATTTATTTCTATTGTCCCCAGCAGGCTCATAAGATTTGTAACTGGGGCTGAAAGGAGTTCCCGAAACGATCAATTGCAATTGATCAATTGCCATCAATTTCTATTGTATTAATATTGGCAATCGCTTCAATTGCATTTGGTAGACGATCAATTTGCGCATCAGTGTGTAACAATCAGGTAAAAATTGACAATTGATCGTTTCGGGGACTCTTAAGATTCGTGGCGGGACGAAATTTTCTTAAGGTCGGTTTACTTATATCAAACGAGTGAACACACATCACACACACATTCTATCCCTACTGGATCTTATTTATTCTTTTTGTGTAAACAGAGAGACCATTATTTCGTTGGTTTATCCAGACTCCAGACTGGAATGTGAAGAATATCAAGAAAATAATACACTTGTTTTTGTTTTGGTTCCATGCTCGTTTTGGTCTAAGCCTACCTTTATATCATACAATACCTACCCTTCAAAGTATTCCTAGCTTGTAATTCTTGTAGGCATGTCTGTGTGTGTAGTATCTTCATTAAGTAATTAATTGTCATTGAAGAAGCCTTACCGATATATCAGTGTCAAGAACATACCCATAATTGGCATTATTAATAATGTGATGCCCCCCTAATCAAACGTATATTTATATAGAACTATAGAAGCTCGGCAGTTGGCAGTTATTGTAGCCGGGAAGCCGGGAAACCGGGAAAATTAAGTAACCATAGTACATGTATATCATTATAATTATAAGATTATGTTCGGATTGCCTGTAGCTATTAATTTGTTAGTAGCCACAATACTCTGTACCTACATTTTATGATGACTGATTATAATTATTCTGAGACATATAAAAAAATACCTTTCTTGCATTCACGATCGACATAAAACCATTAGTACCTAAGTCATTGCAAGGTAACTCTTATCTCCGTAAGCTATTTTTTTTTCGTTCAACCTATCTTGTCCCACTGCTGGGCAAAGGTCCCCCATACTTTTCCAATTTTCTTTGTGCTGTGCCTTTTTCGTCCAATCTGGTAGGAACGAGTCCAAATCATCACGCCACCGTTTTTTAGGCCTACCTCGGTGACGACGCCCGTCTTCAAACACCCACTGTGTGACGATCCTGGCCCATCTGTCTGGATGCATCCTATAAGTTTGACCCGCCGAGTCCCATTTCAGCCTCGCAGACTTATCACCAACATCGGCGATACCTGTCTTGGCCCGTATTATGGTGTTGCGAATTTGGTCGGTGAGTTTGATTTTTAAGATGCTACGCTCCATCGCTCTTTGGCAAACCTTGAGTTTGGACTTCTGAGCCTCGATCAAAGACCAAGTCTGAACGTCATAGCTTAGGATAGGCAGGATACACATGTCGACGAAATTGCGCTTTAGTGAGATAGGAAGGTCGCCTTTCATTAGCGCCTTCATGGACCAGTAGCATTTTCGCCTCGACAGTCGATCTCTTTATCCTGTCTGTTGTGAAAGGAAACTAGCTGGCCCAGGTAGATATATTCGTCGACATAGTGTATTTCCTGCCCATCGTCCTCGACCTTGTATTTAGCGGCATTGGTCATGACTTTAGTCTTTGACGGATTCATCGTTAGTCCTACCTCGAGGCTTGCAGTGCTCAGTTCTTGAAGCATTTGTTGCAATCGATCTGCCGTAGACGCGAAGAGAACGATGTCGTTAGCAATACGGAGGCTTGATAGCATTTTATCGCCGATTGGAATGCCCCTTGTTGCCCATGTGTCTGCGAGTTTTTTAAATACCTCCTCGAAGGTGCTGGTAAATAGTCTAGGAGAGAGCGGATCACCCTGTTTTACCCCTTTGTCAGTTTTGAATGTTATATCTACAGAATCTAGTTTAACGCTGGCCGTGCTATTATTATAAATAATCTTTAGTAGTTCTATATAAGTTTCCTCTATATCTTGACTTCTTAAAGCTGAAAAACTGAGGTCTAAATTAGAATAATTGCCGAGAGTTTTATGAAACTCATGACAATCATTCTAATTTATACTTTATAGCAATGAGATACGAGTTACATTAAAATGACTAACGGTTTACGTCATGATGGTGAATGCGCTGCTTAAGTTCATTCCTAAATCACGGCTGAACGAATTCGGATGCCACCCAGACTATGGCCTGGATTAAGAGGGTTGTCGTATTTTGTCACCCCTCTCGCTCACACAAGACCAAATTTTTAAGAATTTTTAATAAAAAAATGCTTTTTTTGAAAAATGGCGAACTATTTACTTAATGATATCAATATAAAAGTTACTTACTAAAAACACATTTCTATCATGTTATCTAATAAACTCAGCTCAATAAGTATTATGATCTGCTTTTGAGATGAATTAAATAAATGCCAGAATAAAAATGTATCATTAATAATTACCAATTATTATTATTTATTAGTTCGCCTATTGATTACATTTTTAAAGAAAGCATCTTACCAGTTAACATTCTTAAAAAATTGTTCCCGTGCGAGAGAGGTAACAAAATGTGATAGCGCTCTTAAGACATAATAATATATTATTAAGATATTTTAACCTGGAACACGCATTAGTTTAGTTAGAATATAATCGGGCATCACAAAAGATAATTCTCTTCCGAATGTATTAGGTACATATTATGTATCTGTCAGCCATCATCTGTCTAGCCTTTTCCCAACTACGTTGGGGTTGGCTTCCAGTCTAACTGGATGCAGCAATACCAGTATTTCGAACACTTTCCGAACTCGATCTTCCCTTTTGTACAAGGTGTAATTAAAAAACATGTAGATTGTAGATCTAGTCATACGAACATAAAATGTATGGAGCAGCTGATTTTTTTTTCAATATTTCCGGATTGTTCCCATAAATAGTAAAGCAAAGTTATACGTAATGATGACTATAATTACCGTTTTTCAGGTTTTCCCCAACCAATTTGCCTATGTTCAGCGTTATACATTTGCGAGATACATAAAATATTAACACTGGTTTGAAACTCTCAGTCTAGTACCCAACCTACCTAACCGCACATTTCTACATAAAGATTCAATAGAAAACCACAAATCCAGCGATGACGTCTAAGATAGTGCTTATATTGGAATTTATAATTTGCTTGAAACTCGTGATCATTTTATGTACAGCTCGAGCAAAGACAAATTCCAGGTTGGGTGATTGTCTTTGTGGAATCTGCTTCGTGTAAGAAGCATTGTGACCTAGCTAGGGGTAACAGCTAGCGTAGAACCTAATTCCCATTCTCACTAGGGACACTTGAAAGTAATATCTAAATATTATTGCACGTTATAAATGATAAATAAATGATAAATGATTTTATTTCTGTAAGTAGGTTTACAAACACTTTTACATGTCAAACGTTTTTTTTTTTTTAAACTAGATGAGGCCGGCGTTTCCTATCTGACTACTCTGAGAAGAAAGGCCGAAACAAACTCAGAGGTCACAGTCTCTTTTAAAGTCCAGACATAATCTTGGTCAGATCATGTGAAGACCATGTAGGTTGGTGTCTGAAATGGTCTTTTGATGAAAGAACCACACAGATTGAGTGGACCTGTCCAGTCAGTGCAAGCATCTGTCAGTAATCGTACAGCTCAACATAAAAGTTAAGGAGCTCAACGATTCGACGAACAATACCAAAGAAAGGACATTTGACTCTCGGCGGACTCAAGGACTCTCGGTGTTGAGCCAAGCGTTGAAAATCTAACAGTACACTTTTATTAGGCAGAGCTTTTAGGTGTCGCGTAGTGTTAGTGAAAATGGGAACATAAGTATTGAAAATACCATCTATGCTCGTTCAGTATTTAGTATTAATTCAAAGTAGCACATTCACGATCGACGTAAAACCATAAGTAAGTCATTGCAATGTGATTGTAGATATAAGAAATCTATGGTCTTAAAATAACATGGTATCATATATCTCTCAATATTGTACGTACAAACTAACATATTCAGTTGGAATGTCTGGGAGAACATGTTTTTCAAGTACAATGTTAAGGTTGTTCTTGTGATAAATTCATCCGAACTACTGAACCCTTCATTGTGCGTGGTACGACACACATTTGGCCGGTTTTTTTCTTTTTCACGTCAGCAAGATGGTAGAAGACTGAGGACAGTCGTACATTTAAGCCTGATTTACACCTAACTAATATTAATTTGATCCAAATACACTCCTTCGCAAAAAAAAGCAGGTGGTAGAGACAGGTTCCGTTCAGAAAAGGCAAGGTTCTGGGAGAAAACGTTGCACACAACCATGAGACGACCGCTTTTTAGTGACTCAGGCGCTGAGGAACCGCAAATGCAGTTACATAGACCTCAAAAAAAACCTTGAAGAGGTACGAGAAGCACAAGTTATCTTATGGACCGTGAGGAGGAGGCTTTTAGCGGCTGATATACGCAGTGGACGACCAGCGCGGGCCCCCAAGTTACTCCGTGAGCGCCGGATTGCTTGATTGAGGTTCGCTAGAAATAGCCTATCTTGGACACTAGGTACCTGGAGTAGCGTACTCTTCTCCGATGAGGCTCGAATTTGTCTGCATGGTGAGGACTAACGTCGGCGAGTATTACGAAGATCAGGGGAACGCTATGCCCACGTGTGGTTTGAAGAAATCACCCCTTATGATGGAGGGTCCGTTATGTTTTGGGCGGGCAGAATTTGCAGCTATCGCACCGAGATAGTATTCATTGAAAATGGCTCACTAAATGCGCAAAGGTACATAACAGAAATCATTTGTCAACATGCACAACCCGCACTGACTGTAATTGTTGAAGATGCCATTTCATAGATGATAATGCTCGGGTCCACCGTGCTGGCGACGTAGATGCTTATATACAAGAGGTCGGTATTCGTTGATTGGATTGGCAAGCGCGGAGCCCCGACCTTAACCCCATTGAGCACATGTGGGACCTCCTAAAAGGCGAGTACGATCTGTCCAACCACCTCCACAAAACACCAGGGAGCTTAACCGTGTGATCTCGGCTGAGTGGGAACACATTCCACAGGACATCATCAAAAGCCTGGTGGAAAGCATGCCAAGACGATTACATACTCATTATCTATTAATTTTTATTTTTTATTTATTGTCTTTTTTTATTTATTATTTATTTATTTAACAGTTTATGTACACATATATAAACAGACAAGAAGAAAGGAACAGAAAAATACGTACAAAGGTGATGCTTATTTCTAAAGAAATCTCTTCCAGCATACCTGCGATAGGAAAGTAGATAAAGAGATGTAGACAACGTCTGTAAGAGTAAAAGAGAAAACAAAATACATAAAATCACAAACGATACACTAATATGAATATATACGAATATATATAATATATAAACATAAAATATGAGTATATGTTTTTTATTAAAATACCATAAAAATACTCGTAGTCTTAATTTCATTATACCCATAAAAATGTCCATTTTAACACGGCTCTCTGTTTACATCGACTAAAACACCGATTCCAAGATTTAAGTATTAAAAAATATACTTCCATTGATAATGAGAAATTTCTAGTCATTGCGGCTAATGACATACTAAAAATATTAATATTATCCATAGAAAAGTCAATGACTGTAAGATGCCCGTTTTTTTTTTTTGCAAAGGAGTGTATTTGTCAGATAGATACACCTTAGTAACTGCCTATTAAACTACTCTATATATTTTTTTCTTTATTTTAAGGGCTTTATCGCTAAGCGATAACGTCGCCCTATAATATCCGCACAATCAACTAATCCTAAAAACATTTCACACATACTTTAAAACAAAAAATGCTAGTTTGCATAGTATCCTAGCTTGTTCCGATAAAGGACAAGCCATAGCATTACACTCTCCAATATTGAATTTATGTATTGGACCAAGTAAATTATACCGCAAAGACTCATTCCGCACACACTCCATCAAAACATGTTGCACATCTTCGACTACTTTGCATTCTTCACAATTGGGAGACGTAACCTTTTTCATCAGAAAACCAAACTTTATTGATGGAATGTGACCGGAACGAAGTCTTAGTACTACATATTTTGTAAAGTAATTAAATGTAAATAAGAAATTGTAATTAGTAACAACCTCAATATTTTATGTCTGTTGCCGACTCGATCATTCAACATCGACTATCGACATCTATCAAACACCTTACTATTCCTACGAGAATTTGATAAAAGATTGCTTTATGAAGCTGACTTTTGTTTTGGCTTCCAAGTAATTTTCGTTAAAATTTTACTATGTCCTATGTAAAACAGATGATTTCTACCTATATATAGATAGGTACTGTGTGATTATTGTTTGTCATTATATTTTTATACTAGTTGTGCCCCGCGACTTCGTTCTCATGGATGTCGTAAGCTACACAATATACTAAATTATCAGCCATATTTTAATAAAACTCCCTCGTCCCCCGACCCGTCGCCAACCGTCGCGTTGAATCGCCCGCCCGCGCTGTTACTTCATTTTCGCTTAGTGTTCTTTCTGACTTTTTTCTTTCTGCTCAGCTGCTAAGGATCGTAGCGTGACGTTAAATAGCCTATAACTATCTTCGAGAATTGGGCTACCAAATGCAAAAAGAATTTTTCAAATCCGACTTTTTGTTCATAATTTCAAGGGTTTTAATTTTTTTGCGCGGAACCCTAATTATTTTTCTCAAATAAAAGTACCCTTAGTTATCCGCTGTAACATCTGCTATCTGCCAGTGAAAGTCCCGTTAACATCGGTCTAGCCGTTTCAGAGATTAGCCGGAAGAAATAGACAGACAGACAAAAATGTTAAAAATTGCTTTTTTGTTATAAGAATCGTTTATACTTTCCTATGCATTTAGTAAAAAGTTGTTATTTTGACATTACAAACAGACACTTCAATTTTATTTATTTGTATAGATTACCTAGCTTAGTTCCAGGACAGTGCCATCAATTTTCTCAAAATCTGTACAGCCATTTTTGCGTACTGAAGTGAAAAAGTACTTGAAAAACTTTGACGTTTGTAATACCTATGATTTAATGTAAAATAAATTCAATTTTGAAATAAAAATGCTGATGAAATTAGCATTAAACTCGCATGCTGAATGTAATTGCCTGAATAGTTTTACCAGGCGTTTGAATTGGCGTGGTCAGAACCATTTGTATAATTACTGCATAATATCTGCATTAAAATTCCATCAACAGTCACTTTTTAACCGACTGCGCGACGCAAAGGAGGGTTATTAGGAGGTGAGCAGTGTCGCAAACCCTTTAATTTCTTGAGAATAAATCATTCAGGCTTCTTTTTTAGTTTTCTACCTCATCAACCTTACACAACATAGTTCTACCCTTTAGCCACACACGTCAGCCGGTCTATTCTATAAACATTTCACCGTGAAAATTTAGGCCGTCATTACATCTGAGCGGCAATTTCCGTAATTTTAAGAATGTTCACAGTCTGATCTCAATCTCAATATGTCAAATATACCTTTTCCCTACATTTTGTTAGTTTTTGACATTTCATTGTCGCTGAGATGAGATTGCGACTAGATTTTGAACGTTTTTAATTACGGGAATTGGGCTTCTGATGTTGGGGATTGACAGTATTGACAGCTCACTTCAAGCCGAGTTTACTTTACTTTTCACGCTGAGATTTTTACAGAATAGATCGGCAGATGTCACCTAAAACAACTTCACAACAAAAAACAGTCTTATCATCTAGAAAATAAAGTTCAGATTACTTTGGATAGTTGTCCCATCCAGGCGGGAAAGGTGTGCAGAAAACGATGGTAACATTAGGCCGTAGCTGCATTGTCACGGTGCTTGAGAACAGCGCCGCTGGCGCAGCAAAGGTGAGCGCGGCTGCCCATATGAACGTCGCGCAAACCAGTGGGAGTTTGCGAAGCTGTAAAAAAGTTCCAAGTCAGTCAAACTATAGTCGACTAGGAGATATTAAACTGTAAGATAGTAATGTAGTTAGCTTTGTAGTTAAGATAGTAGGGTACTTGGGACGTGATGTTTAATTTGAGCTAGGATTTATTCGCGACTAGCTGTGCTCCGCAACTTCGTTTGCATGGAAGTCGTATAAGATACACAAGAATATACTAAAATAACAGCCACATTTTAATAAAACTCCTTCTTTCCCCAGCCCGCCCGCGCTATTACTTCGTTTTCGCTTAGCGTTCTTTCTGACTTTTTCTTTTTTTGCTCGGATCTTATGTGTCTTAGCGTAATGTTAAATAGCCTACAACTATCCTCGAGAATTGTGCAAAAGATTTTTTCAAATCTGAATCTAAGAGTAGTTTTGTTCACAATTTCATGGGTTTTAATTTTTTTGCGCGGAATCCTAATTATTTTTCTAAAACAAAAGTAACCTAAGTAACTCCTTCTAATATCAGGCATCGGCCAGTGAAAGTCCCGTCAAAATCGGTCTAGCCATTTCGGAGATAAGCCGAAACAAACAGACAGACAGACTTACCGACAGACGGACAATAATTTAAAAAAAATGTTTTTTTTTTGTTATGAGTAGGTACTGTATATACTTTCCTAAGCATTTAGTAAAAAGCTGTTATTTTGACATTACAAACAGACACATCAATTTCATTTATTTGTATACATTGTATAGATAGAAGATGTATAGATGTTGTGCAGACAGAGTATATTACGAGTATATAGCTATATTGTTTGCGGTGTAGCATGGTGCGGGTTACAGAGTATTTAATTTACTACAGTTATTACTGATCCCGTATTTTATTTGTTCAAGAGTAAAAAAAGGAACGGTTCGTCTAATGTCACCCGCACCATAGTAGGAGTGTACGACTAAACGCCGACAAACTCTACGCCGACAAACAAAACTTTATTTCGGACTCTTCTCCGACAGGGCATAATATAATATACATATATAATCTAAGTACATTAATACCTTACGTCTGATAGCAGGTCGACGGAGTCCACCTGTGCGGGGCTCCTATTTCTGTGTGCAGGGTTTAAAGGAACCTAACCAAACCGAACCTCGGGGTGCCTGTCAGCGAAGTGTCCTGTCGGCTAAGAGTCCCGTCTTGTCAGTATTCAGTCTGTCGGCGTAGTATCTGTCGGCGTTTAGTCGTATACTGCCATACTACACCGCAAATAGTATAGAAACATCGGCTTTTATTTATTGTTGGAATGATTACCCTAAAAGCTCGGATTAACATCACCAGGATGAATTAAATTAATGACTTTCACGTTTTGCCAGCAACTCGATTTCCTAAATCCCAATGTGTTCGATATACACAGGCTGGCCATTTAGTCACCTGCAAGCGCTAAGGTTGTGTGATTCGATTTGTCATACTGAGCAACTTTTTCTATGATAACTTTATCCGATTCAGAAAGTTATTTAGTTTGACAAGTATAGTCGCCCCTTACCGCTTGTAAGTGATAAACAACATGTTGTTAGTCTTGTTGTTGAAAATCTTCATTTAATTCTACAATCCGTCTTTCGATGATAAAAACAGGAATGGATTATTTCATTTATTCACAGTATTTTTATCATTTCTCCGAATTTAACGTTGCTACGGAGACAATTTCTCTTCAAAGTCTCTAGACAGATAAGGATCATAATGATATACAAGATTAATTTGTCAGCTTGTTCCAGTCAACCTATTGTTAACAAAAACAAGTTAGATTTAAGCAACAAAATAACAACATAGAATAGGTTGTAAAATGTCTGTCCAATTAATTAAGACCTCTTATAAGCTAAGCAAGATGTCCCTGAAGACTTACTTTACTGCTTCTTATCTTCTCGACAGAAATGACATGAAAATAAATAAATTTTTGTTAGTTCTGATGAAGATCTAGCAAAGTGTCGAAGAAGCAACGTCTCTGAACTAATTTTGAATGAGGAACATGGAACAACTGATATCATAGGCTTTCTATGATCTACATAATATGACAGATACTAAAAACGCTCCCTTTAAATGTGCACAATACGTACGTATACACACTACAAAACCCTATAAATCTTAGCAATACATCCAACAAAAGCAATAAATAAATCTTAAACTTGGTCAGTTTCATAATACTCAATTTCAAAAACTGATCAACAGAAAGATATGCCGGAAGAAGACATCCATTTTCCAGAAAACCAATCCTTCAAACCGTTTCAAATCCACCTTCTTTTATACCGATATACGATGTTTTAAAAATCGAATTTACTAACCTGGAGCCTTCTAAAAGGATTTACAATAGCGCAGTATCTTTCAGCCGATAAGGCTGTCAACGTGAAGACCGATACTCCGATGCTCACATCTTTGCCTGCTTCGGAGATACGGCATATTACCTCCCCCCAGGGCCATGATTCCAGTGTGTAGATGATTGAGACGAACGGCACGCATATCAGGATCACTAGCAGGTCAGCTAAGGCTAGCGAGAATATGTACCTGGAGACGAAATTAAAAAAAGTTAAAATGAAATTGAAAAATGGTTGATTACTGAAACGAAAGTCTTTGACGCTAAACTAGAAGAAATTTTGAGGTAACGAAAAAGCGTTACTTATGCCACTTAGGTACTAGATGGCTGTCGCGGGATGTTCGAAAGAGTTACCGTGGCCCCGGTACAGGCAACTGAAGGTACACGGGTGGGTTTTAGTCTGTAAAAGTCTGACACGCCCTCCCGCTCAGCCCAGAGCGGGAGAAGTCATTTGATGCTTTCTCATCCAAAAAAAAGGTCGGGCAAAGTGATATTGGGTTTTTCTATCTGGAATTTCTCAGTAGCAGCCCGGAGTCTGGATTTGTGCCCGGGTCGGGCAGTGTTATTGGGTTTTTCATCTAGAATTTCTCAGTGGCAGTCCGTAGTCTGGAATTGTGACCGGTTGATGGCAATAGGCTCGCCGCGCGCGAGCGCGATGGGACTTAAACATAACTGGCGAAATTTAGGTGCACTTCTGCCCATCGTGCGTTATGTAACAATATAATAATTGTTTGGTTAAACCATTTAAATATCATTTCTGCTTCGCGGAAAGTTAAGTTGTAGGTGAGGGTTGGTGTTATTTTGTTTTTATACCTGAAGGGCTTGTGGCTAAGTAATAACAGCTGCACGTGTCGAACGTTCAGGTTAAGCTACTCAGGACTAAAACCCACCCATGTTCCTTCAGTTGCCTGTGCCGGGGCCACGGTAACTCTTTTGAATATCCCGCAAACCTAGCTGGCATCGGGCCTAGCGGACCCCGTCAATAGTGCTGACATCTCTTTGAGGCGCGTGGAACACAACGCGCCGTGACTCGAGACTTTGCCCGACCTGAAACCCAACAACACTTTGCCCGACCTGGGAATCGAACCCAGGATCTCATGCTCAGCAGTAGCGCTTACGACCACTAGACCAACGAGACAGTCTTGTATTATTAGAATTATTATGTTATTATTAAATAAATGATACTTCGGACAGGAAACTAGTTAATAATATATGGATAGTCCGATAGTTGACCACAATGTATGGGAAAACGGAAGAATTATGGATCGCTATTGTATGGTATCGGAAATCGGATGCTTGCTTGTTACGTTGTATGAAATATGCAAGCGACATGGCAGCATAGTAATTGGTGTCAGAAATGCTTTTAAATAACATCTGAGTCATAAATTGGCTGAAACTAGAATCTGCATTTATTTTTTGTAAGAATGTCCTAGCTGGATCCTGAAAATGTTTTATATAATGTTAGATCTTGTATGTCACTCATACGAGTTTTTTACATTATTTAAAACAATTCTTTAAATTATATAAATTAAATATTAATCTGTGTGGTTCTTTCCTCAAAACACCATTTCAGACACCAATTTACATGGTCTTCACATGATCTGACCAAGATTATGTCCTCAAAGAGACTGTGACCTCTGAGTTTGTTTCGGCCTTTCTTCTCAGAGTAGTCAGATAGGAAACGCCGACCTCATCTAGTTTTTTTAAAATATGATTGACGTGTAAAAGTGCAGTTTGTACAAACCTAAGAAATACATTAAAAAACCTTTACGAGGCCAACGCTAACGCTGTCAAAGAAGCCGAATTCTGGTCGAAGCTTATATGTATAAAATTAATAAATGACACGACGAAGACAGAAATAAAATTATTTATAAATATTATTAGGTACTTAGGTATACTGATTCCCAAAATATAATGTATGTCAGATGTGTGTGTGTGTGTGTGTGTGTGTGATGTGTGGTATGTCAGAAGTCATAATGCAGTCACCAATCTCTTCTTCGTATTCATTTGCGTTGTTTACTGCAATAATAAGACCGCAAAAGGCCGAGCAAGTAAGTGGCTTTGTATATTTGGGGAGTCTGTTTACAAGGCATGGAAAGATTGTTGAAGATGTGGAACGGAGAGTAAATGCGGGAAATGAAGTGAATGGTGCTATACATGCGATTGTGACCAACCAGTTGATGTCCAAAATAGCCCGATTGGCTGTTCACAATGGTGTGCCGGTGTCTACGTTTATGTATGGAAGTGTATGTTGGGTGTTGCAAGAAGAATATATGCTGTGGAAATGCGTTCCTTGCGAAGCATGTGTGGAGTGACTATGAATGATAGACTGAGGAATGAAGTGGTAAGGTAACGGTGCGGTTTATTCAAATTCAAATTCAAATTAATTTATTTGCCAGAATGTAGGTTTACAGAGTATGATCTTATAACTATACTGACCCCTTTACATTCTACCATTACAGTAATTATGGTGTGCAAATATTTAATTGTATTGCAATTATATTATTTTAATTAAATTTAAAAAAAAGACAACAACAGATAAGAACTCATGCATTAGGGTTTTTGGAACAAATTTTAATTAATTAATTGATATCAAGGTTATACCTATGTCAGTTCAGGTGATTATTATAATTTTATTATCATGTCAACTTAGGAATATCTATTTAATTGTAAATTGTAATTGATAATGTCATAACTATTATTATGTCAAAGTGATGATTCAGTCAAATAACATTAATCAATTATTATAAGGTATTTAACCAGATCAGAGATTTCAGTTTCCTTCTCCGCGATCTGACATGTATTCATTAAGACTGTAATAGCATTTTTCACCTAACCACTGCGTAACTTTTCTTTTAAACATGGTCAAAGGTAAATCTTTAAAGGCGTCTGGTAATTTGTTATATACCTTTATAGCATTTACGTACGAGTTCCTTTTATACAACTCGAGCCTGCATTGCGGTAAACAGAGCTCATGTTTAAATTTACTTTTATTTCTAGGCGCTACATTTCGTTTGGTTACCTCTTTATGTTTCGTAAAATATTCCGGATGTTGCTGTACAAATAGGCACAATTCTCTAATGTACATACACGGTAATGGCAGAATATTGTACTTTATGAACAATGGCTTACAACTATCTGTGTACCATGCTCCGCATATTGCACGTACACATTTTTTTTGTACTCTAAACGCTTTTAAAATATCCACCGAATTACCCCACAACAAGAGACCATAAGCGAGTACGGACGATACGTATCCGTGATATGCACAAAGAGCCGCCTCTGTTGATACCGTGAGTCTTAATCTTTTTATTGCGTAGACAAATCTGTCGAGTCTATCACAAACGTAATCAACATGTGTTTTCCAGTCGCAATTCTGATCTAACTTTATACCCAGAAATTTAGTACTTGCAACTTGTTCAATGATAATATCCTTATATTTAACATTTAACGCCAAAGGCTTTCTTCTAAGGGTTTGGAATTGTATCATTTTCGTTTTCTCCATATTAATTTGTAAGTTGTTGTAATGTAACCACTGTATTATATTATTTATCGCTTTGTTTACATCTATTTCATATGTGTCCGCATTTTCGCATTTCACAATGAGGGTTGTGTCATCAGCAAACAAAATTGTCTTATGGCGAGTGATATTTGGGAGATCATTCATATATATGAGGAATAAAAAAGGTCCCACAACACTGCCCTGTGGCACTCCAAAATTATTTTGTCGATAGTCACTTCTATGTAACATCTTTTTGTTATTATGTATTCTAGTGATTTCCACACATTGTTTCCTGTCATTTAGGTAATCTCTCAACCAGTCGTTCGCCTTGCCTCTTATTCCATATTTCTCTAGTTTGTGTAAGAGTAATTTATGGTCCACAAAATCGAATGCCTTACTCATATCTAGGAAAATCGCCGCAATCGGCAAGCCATCATTTATAGCCTGGGTAACGATTTTGATCAAATTGAAACATGCCAATGAAGTGGTAGTATTCTGTCTAAACCCAAATTGCTCATCTTTAAGTATACGATGACATGTTGTAAAGTCTTGAAGCCTTCTTAGCATAATTTTCTCAAAGATTTTTGACATGATTGGTATCAGCGTCACTGGCCTATAATTATTCACGTCAGATTTCTCTCCTTTTTTAAAAAGTGGCTTAACTACTGATTTTTTCAAAATATGTGGAAAGGTACCTTCCTCAAATGATAAGTTTATTAAATAACACAGCGGTTGACATATGTATGGTGCGCATAATTTAATTACATTGGTTGTTATGTCATCTACTCCTGCTGCGTTTGTGTTATTAAGATTTTTAATAGTTTGAAATACTTCCATCGCATCAGTTGGTTTAAGGAATATTGTGTGTTCGTTATTAGTATAGATAGTTTGGTTTATCTCGTCTGTTTTATAATTGAAATTCTTGCTATTTGTCAGTTGTATATAAAACTCATTAAATTTATCACTTATCTCCTTAGGGTCTTCATATGTCCGATTATTGTTGATTATTTTGTCAATTTGTGTTATAGTACTAGTGTCACCAATGTTTTCATTAATCACTGTCCATGTGGCTTTACATTTATTTTTATTAGTGTCAATATATTTCTTACTTTGTAGTTGTCTAGATTTATATATGCACTTTTTGAGTATGTAGCTGTATGATTTATATTGTTTATTTGACTTTTTTCTGTTTGTTTTATTGTGTTGTTGTTTAAGATAGAGATACCGTTTTCTTATACAGGATCTTCTTATGCCCTTCGTCAACCATATATGGTTCCCTTTTTTAGTGGACCTCCTTATAGTGTTTATTGGGAAGCACAGATTGAAAAATAATTTTAATAGGGAATGAAATTCAGCAAACGCATCTTGCAAGTTATTTTTTTCGTATACATCTGAGAAGGTAAGAGATGCCATACAATTATAGAACTTGTCCATATTTTCCTTATTATAATCAAATAGATTGAATGTCAGAACATTCTCATACCAGCTGTATATTTCAGATGATTTAGTAGTTTTCAGCGATAGCGTTTGTCCTGTTTCGTGGTCAGACAAGGCAAGGTGATGCACCTCCGCTTTAACTTGCTTGATGTTACTTGCCAACTGATCAAGACATGACCTTTGTCTCGTTGGTGTTTTGATATGCAATTCGATTTTAAAATTTTTTAACATACTCATTAACTCTTCGGTACTCTTGTTTGGCTTTAAGATGTCCAAGTTCCAGTCACCACAAAGAATAATTTTTCTGTGTTTCCTAGTAATTCTTACTAGTAACTGTTCAAGTTTTCCAAGAAATATTTGTGGGTTGCTGTTAGGAGTTCTATATAAACAAATAATCATAATTTTGTTTATTTCTACGCCACAACATTCAAAATTAAATTTACAAGTCAAGTCATTAATATAAGTCAAAGTTTTATATTTTATATTTTTATTTATCATTATGCATACCCCTCCTCGTTTAGTATCACGTGAATATGATGCTACTAATTTGTAACCTGAAATTTTCAAAAGCATTTCTGTACCTTTTTTCATGAAAGTTTCAGATAAACACACCACATCTATTCTTGTTCCGTTTTGTGACAGTTCTTGGATTGCATATGTTAATTCCTCATTTTTATTTATGGCGCCGGCAATGTTTTGGTGAAATATTCTAAAATTGAATTCCGGATTAGGGACGAAAACATTTATTCGCTTGTGAAGGCAACGGCGTATCAGAATGTCTACTTAAACACGGTGTAGATTTTTTTTTTAAATAATACGGTATGGTGCCCTTCCTGTAAGTTTCGGTGGTTATCCCCTCTAGTTTGCTCAAAGAGTCATTACAATTATTATTAATCCCTGGATGTACATTTTTAAACGACTTAAAGTAGAATGGGATTGTGCCCTTCTTAGGAATAATTGTGCTTTCTAATTTAGCCTTGTTTCTTAATAACATTAGATTTTTACAACACAAGAATGTTTTATCATAGTAATTTGAGTCAACCTTGAAGTTAATTAATTTACATACATCTAATAAGTAGTAGTGTTTGTTGTAAGGGTAATTACATTTTAGATTAATAAATGAGCAATTTTTAAAGTTATCACATATAGTTTTTAAGTTGTTATTTAACATACTTTGATTTAAATACCTGTTCTGCAAAACACTAAATACTATAATGTTAATTTTTTGGAAGGATTTCAGCATGGTTACTAATTCTATTATTACTTTATTGTGGTTAGTATCATTTTCTCCTATGCATATAATTAGATTATTATCTTCGGAATCTTCCAGCTTATTAACAGGTTTAAGAATTTCCTCTGCGATGGCATAAGGTTTTGTAGTGGAAGAGATGTTGTAATTCTTGTACTTAGTGTCTTTTCTAGACTGTATAAGTAGTGAAGCAAGCCCTGTAAACTGTTGTCCTCCCAATATAGTTAACTGGGAATTTGATTTGTTTTCTGTGGTTTTAAACTGTTGCTGGTAATTTTTTACTCCGCTTTTTCTATGCCGATTTAGTAAAGCGCCATCTGTTATGCCCTAATCGCGGTTTAAAAGAAGATGTAGTGACAAAAATTGAAACGAGTACTTATGAAACAAACATTGAAAAGAGTATTTATGCTTAGATGGTTTGGTCATGTTGAGCGGATGAATGAAAGTCGACTAACAAAAGGTATTTACATGACAGATGTGAGTGGAAACGCCGGGAGGGGACGTCCTATGAAGACATATAGTGACCTTATTGGTGATGTTCTTCTGAAAGGTCAGGTACGTAGTACTCGCAACCGGCGTGCGTGTATGACCAGATGTATGAACGTAAACGAGGCAAAAGGAGTACTTAAAATTCGTAGCAGGTGAGAAGTGGTGGTCCAGTATTAACGGCCGCAACTTATGAGTTGTAAGTCGTAGGTTTGAACCTAGACAGGCGCATTATTATAGGCACCACTGCTCTCAAGACAGTGAAGAAAAACATCGTGAGGAAACCGGCATGTTCTAGAACCAAAAATTCGAAGACATATGACATCACCAACCCGCACTGGGCCCGCGTGTTGGATTACGGCCCACTCCCTCTCACCGAGAGAAGGACTGTGTTCCAGCAGTGGGAACATTATAGCTGTTTATGTAGCAGGTGACGTTCTGTAGTTTCTGCCTACCCCCCATGGGAAGAAGGCGTGAGTTTATGTATGTATATGTGTATAAGACCGTTCGTTTGAAATTATTGCTGCAGAGTCATAGGGTAAGACACACTTTCAGCAGTGGCGATTAGATATCAAAGAATAGGGTTGTAATCATCATCTGCGTGTCCTTTTCCGAACTATACCTATTTACACTTATAATACAAATGAATACCCATATTCTAGACAGTAGGTAGGGTACACTATCTGTGTATATGTTGCAGCGAACTAGCTTAATTAGCCTTTTAGTTAACCAGCCTAGCCTTTTTACTAAACGGCGCCATTCAACTAGCGGCCTGAATGATATTCATTATAGGTTAGGTTGGAACTGTGACCAACCACGCGCGAGCCAGTTGGTCGCAGGAACTAAGCCAGGAGACCCCGACCAAATGTGTTAGGTAAGAACTGTGACCGACCGACTCGGGGACATCCATTGCCCCCCATCCCACGGGACCCGAGATGGTGGCGCGTAGTGTTCCGCGCGCATCTCTGTAAGACGTAACGGGGTTAGTTCAACACCTCACGCTCCCCTATGGGATGTGGCCCGCATGGCGCGGGTACCTTATCACCAGTATGGGGCAGCGAAAGTCGCATTCGCAGCCGCAGCCCCTGACGCAGGTGTACGAGGGAACACCAGGTTGGTTTTACTCAGTAAGAGTCTGACAGACCCCTCTGCCCACCCCAGGGCGGAGGATATCCATGAGGATTTCCACTCCGACCACAAACAAAAAAATAGGTTAGAACTGTGACCAACCGCGCGCGAGCTGAGCGAGCGCTACGCTATACGGACGACCGTCGTCCGGAGCTATCGTATAGAAATCAACTATTGCGCTTAGCAGCGCACGGACCGTCCGCATGGCATTAAATACAACCTAACTTTAAAGCTAATTAAGCTAGTTGGTGGCGGCATAAACATCATCAGTTGTTTATGAAATGTAAGCAAACTGTCGGTGTCTCACACTGTTTTCCTTCACCGTTATGAGAGCCATGATGAAATAAAACAGAAAAGATTGAAAGTAGTTAATACTTACGTGTTCGGCGCATTTCTCATGCCCCTGTGCCTGACATACACAATGACTAGGGTCCCATTGCCAAGCACCCCTACTATAAAGATGATGGCAAATAGGACTGGCACCAGATATGTCTCCAGTCGTTCCTCGTAAGGAGTGTAGTCGCTCTCAGTCTGATTGTCGCCTGGAGTGTATATCAGGACCGAGGCGTTAGGCTGGGTGGTAAACATCGTCGATCTGGGGAAGACGAGAAAGCATGGTTAGGAAATAGTTGTGCAAAGTAGTCATGGTCTTAGAAAGATGGCACTGAACCGCTTAACCCTTAATTTATCTGTTAAATCCCAGGGACTCCGCACGAAGATTCATTTTGATCTAAAAACTTTATTATCCCAATCTTGTTTTCGCGCGTCTCAGTACCTTCCTGTAGTAGCAGCCTGGATATGTATGAAGAGGAAGTGCGTCTGCGCAACGCGTATAGGTAAATAATTGTGCTCATGGAGTCCGCTGGACTCCATGGGTGTATTTGTGTGACAAAAATATTATTTCGCTGGATTGTAATGTCATCATTTATTCAGTGTTATTTTTATGTTTTAGGGCTGATTTTTCAATCGTCAGATAACTTTTATCTGGGGAATATGTTTGACGTTTTGACAGCTTTTGTATAGAAAATGTGTCAAACTGCCATATTTATTCCTCAGGTAAAATTTATCTGACGATTGAAAAATCAGCCCTTAGTCTACCAAATGGCTTCACGCAGTCGGTCTGTCACTTACTTCCAGAAGCTAACTCAGTAGTACTAGACTGGCTCAGATGTGATAATGAGGAGTCCAATGACAATATCAGAGATCATCAAAGTAGCCCTACCCACAGATGAACAAAATGCTCAAGACGAAAAGTTGCCCAGAGACCAAAGAAAATATTGTCATATACAAGATGTAACATATATAACGCACAACCTCTTAAGGGGTCACTGTACTCATCATTATGAACAATTTTTACTATGGGACCAAACCTGAAATCGCGAAAAAAAAATCAGCTGTGCCCTACATTTTGACGAGTTATGCGAACATAAATGTAGGGAGCAGCTGATTTTTTTTTGCGATTTCAAGTTTGGTCCCATAGTAAAAGTTGTTCATGATGATGAGTACAATGACCCCTTAAGAGGTTGTACGTTAATTATGTTACACCTTGTATATCCCAGCCGCCTGAATAGAAAGACAGTATACTTATGCCATAGCAGTGTGAGGCCGGTATGTTCGGCATGTACAAAGAAAATCAGTGTTCGGTGTGCAGCTAAGGATAAGGAGTAAAAAGCGCTGCACGTTTTTTTTTTTTTTGTAAAAACGTAAGCCAATTTTTATCTAGTTTTTAAAAGTTGATTTACATTTTAGACATTCAAGGAAATGGTTTAAAAAAATAATTTATTGTATTTAAGTGTTGAGCTAGAAGTTGGCATTGATTTCTGTTTTCTTATTTTTTAGTCTATTAGGTTTTTCAATATTGTCAACAAGACTGTTACAAACTAAAAACGAAATGTGATATTATAACATATAAGTATAATGTTTCTAAGTTAATAATAAACCAATTTTTTAGTACACATTTTGCTTTTATTTTGACCAAGATCAATGATTTTTGTGCAAGGAGTCTCATGGACTCCATGGGGTAAATTAAGTGACTTGGGGTCACCAGGTAAACTATGGCTTATTGAACAGAACACCATTTTGTGTTCTTATAGACTTGTAGGATAACGGGAAAAGAACTCAAATCAAAGGGCGGCTATTATTAAAAAAGAAAAAAAAAGAAATTGTAAAACTTCTAATTTTACATCAGTAATTCATAAACAAATGTAATGGTGAACATGCTAAAGAGTATTCTAATCCATTTATTAATTGATTAAGTATTTGCAGTACACATAACATCACGCTTTGTTTCCCCGATGGGTTAGGCAGAGGTGCACCTATAGCACGCCCACATTTCGCCAGTTATGTTTAAGTCCCATGTAATAGGGGGCGAGCCTATTGCCATTTACCGGGCGCAAATCCAGACTCCGGGCTGCTACTGAGAAACTCCAGATAGAAAAACCCAATAACACTTTGCCCGACTTGAGAATCGAACCCAGGACCTCATGCTCAGTAGTAGCGCTTGCGATCACTAGACCAACGAGGCAGTCAGTAGTTGCATTAGTATTATTTCAAAATCATGTTTATTCATAAGTGCATCGGTTGTCATCTTGCTTATTAACATTTTCCTTAATGCCAAGTCATAGTTAAATGTTTAATAACAATTAAATGGCTATTGATCCAATTTATTTATTTAGTCGAGTTATATGGGTATTTCCCACCTTATTTATTACTGTCATGGTGATTCTTTTAAATTGTTATGGTTTTTCTCACTGCGATATAATGGCAATTTACAATTATAATAAGTTCAAAATTTTATATTCGTGCAATTCCAGTTTGAACTTTTGTTTTAAGTGCCTACAGTGCGATAACACACACTTTTAACTTACTTATCAAGGCACTTTAAACTTTAGGGCCTACACTTTATAGCAGAACTTTTTATGTCATAATATTATTTTTCATAACAGCGGATAACATAAACTTCATTTCGCAGAAAATCGTTTGGCAAATACTCATTGATCATACATTCAAAACTTTTAATTTTGTAAGTCAAAATCATCTTTAGGCATACATTTCATACCCATAATAATTGAAAGAATCATCTATCGCATACCCCAAAATTCAAGGTCAACAAACAAAAATATTATTATGCTCAAATCTTAAAATATTACCTTGTGACAAGCTTTGCGGTCAAGAGCACTTTCAAGGTCGATGACAGACGACTTGAAATAAGGCGTGATCGACGGAGCCCCGCTTCGCGGGTTTCCTATTTCTGGATGGTTTAAAAAAAATAACCACGAAGCGGATGGCGGGCTCTGAAAGGCCCCGCCATCCCCTTCTAACCTAACCTGTCAGAGTCGGGGTGCCCCAAATCCCGAGCTCGCTTTGCTCGCTCTTGCATCCTAAATTCTGCCATCTTCATAGTATGCCAAATGAAATTGTACCAAATAATCGTCGCTCTAAGTAAACGTTATGCTAAACGAAATTATGCGGAATTTTAACATTGCCAAAGGTAATTATGCTAAATAAAATTCTGCCTTCTTAAAAGTACCATCATCTGCCTGGCCTCTTCCCAACTATGTTGCAACTATGTTGGGGTCGGCTTTTTAAAAGTAGGTATGCCATTGTAAATTCGGACATACAAACATTCGGCCAAACAATAATTATATTAAATAATTTTTTTGCCTTAAAAATATTCGTTTAAAGAAGATTATGCCAAATGTGTTATGCCAAATAAATTTCGGAGCATCAAGATTCTGCCAGATTAGAGGGAACCCTAAACTTTATCATTGGCAGCATTTTCTCTTATCAACTTTTAGTAGGCCCGATATTTGCTCTAGAACATCAGTATAATATAATTTACACGGTCTGCAGGTCGAACATCCTATTGGAAATTCAAATTTGACCCAGAAAGCTCAAAGTTCATGCAAATCGAGGGGAACCACTTAGGGGCGTACGAGTGGCCAAAAAAGGACAAGCATCTTTGACAAAATGGATTGGAAATTCGGCATGTAAAATGGCACTAAGCTTCAGTCCATTAACGACGCTATCCTTTGAAGCCAAATAGGTACATGGGTATCCTTCCGTGAAGTGCGAAGGACATAGTAAAGCTCTTTATCAGGCAAAGCACAGATCATGTGACAGTCTAATGTCATTTGCTATTACTAGTTATGGTTATTGAAGTCCTTCACTTGCTGAAGCTCTCCTAAGCGCTGAACAGCAGCCACAATTCTATATTGCGACCACATTGTTAACAAATATTAAGTCATTCAGATGTAGCTGTTTAATATTTGCTCTTAGAACATACAGTGAATTTGTATAACAGCAAAATGCATGCACAAATTCATAATATTATGAGCACTAGACCGCAAACCACTATAGCTAAAACTTTAATTAAACTAAAATACCAACGACAAAACATTTAAGTGTCTAGACAAAATATCATTGTGCATTTAAATTGAGTCGCAGAGCTTGTTATGCCACACCGCATACAGGGCCGAGGTACGAGCCTTGTGGAACGCCTAACATTCACCGTAGCATGGTACTGTTATTTACGTAAATCAGTTTAACAAACGCTGCGGATTCATTATACAAGCTCCTACAATGTATTCTCGACTCAATATAGGAACATTCTCGAAGCAAAACCGTGGCCTTTCATTTGAAAAAAAAAAAGTGAAAGCAAACTTATTCAAACGCTCGTGCAAACTTTTTAATGAGAGTAAATAACTGAAGTGTAGTGAAAAGGTTCACAAGTAACTCTAGCGCACTGGACGAGTTGTTTTTATGGAAAAATAACTGCAAAAGGGTAGGTGTAGAGTTTTCTTTAAGTCGACGGAGTTTCCTATTTTAAGTGGAGCTGAAGGAAATTTTTGCAATTGTTAATGCAGTATTTGAGGACTGTTCTGAAGCATACGTATTGCTTTAAATTTAAGCGATTATACTTACAGCAACAATTTTGAAGGGCGTTATGTATGCGCAGGTACCGCAGACAGACAAAATATTGAGAGCATATTTTTTTACTGCAACTAATGTTTAATGAGTTAAATTGTTCATGAGTCAATCAAAGTGAAAATAATTATACACATTATAATAAAAAAATTAGAACTAAAAGTCAACTTAAAGTTGCCGACAGTGCTGGAGCTAGACCACCACCTCTTAACGCAGTATTATTGTAATCTTATTAAGCAGTATTATTTTACATTAAAATAATACTGCTTTAAGAGGTGGTGGTTGGCCCCCTGACCTATTCTGTCACAAAATCAAGAACAATAATAGATACTGTTCCTGATCTCACTACCCCAGACCCCACTAAGGTCAAGTGCATATAGTCACAGTGGGCCCTGTCAGAATATCAGTGCTGTGGTATTTGTTTTTTCAAATATCGCAGCATCATGCTGAGATAGAAGCCTTTTTGGCCTCGCACAGGTCTTTGTTTTTTTTCTTTCCTTTTGTTTTATTTGTGTTTAAAATATTGTTAGTTTTAATGTTCTTTTTATTGTTATATTTCCTGTGCGTGTCCCAAATAAAATATTTTTCTTTCTTTCTTTCATATACATGACCTCAAAAATGGGGCTGGTACATCCATCAAATATGAGTTGAACTCAAGCCCGCTACAACGCCCGCGATCCCAATATCAAAGGAATAATAAAATATCGACAAAAAATATGAAAATGCGTTCCGCGTTCTTTCTGACATACCAATGTATTGAGGTAGCCTACAGATGTTGTTAGTAAAGTAGAATCGCTTGTCCGTACATCGTTAGATAACGCGCTTACTGAATCCTAATGTGTAACACTATTCAGAATGACAATGTCTTCCATTTTGACAATACAATTGAATCTATTGCTTCATCTGTTTGAAAGTTTGACTACTCTGTACCTAGTATAACGTAATGGATACTGTTGAATTGTCATAATTAAACAGATTTTCATTTTGAGTGTAGAGGACTGTTAATAGGTGTTAATATGTTGTGGGATTTTTTCTCTGTAAATTCGATTCAAAGTAAGTACATTGATTTTCATTTCCCACAATTTTTATTTGCCTTTGCATAATAATTGTGCCTTTTAATACTGAGAAAAGTTTTTGCTTATCGTTGTCTCAGTAAACATATGTAGGTTGTTCAAAAAGATTGTTTGTATTTATTATGTACCTGTTTCTTTTGTACCGAACGTTCATTATCCAATCCTCTTGGTTCTTGCAACATCGTAGCTCAATGTATGACGCGTCCAGTGAGCGAGTCTTCTAATACATTACTAGTCTCCGGCCGATTGGATTGCGCGATCGTTAACCGGTGCTGCAAAATTTCTGCTGAATAGTATTTAATTTAGGTTGCTAACATAGGTATAAGTCAAATTGTTACTTGAATAAATAATTGAATTATTATTATATATAGGTATAGTTAAAATTTGGAAAAAGTTAATAATTTTTTAGAACATAAAAAAAGTAAAATGATGATAACTATGATTATCATAATTCTAAATTAAAGTTAACTTTAAATAACTCTCTCTGAATGAAATATAATGGCGAAGTTCCTCTCGAAACTGCAGTCCATGTAAATTGTTTTGATTTTATAGCTTTCATATGCATCGTACGCTCAGACATTTTGTTCTCTGAAAATATTGAAATTTAAAAATGCTTACAAAATTCGACGGCAAAATGTAGAGGGCTTCTGATTTTGACGTAATATGTAAGCAGTTCGTTCAGCCCGAAAGTCTAACAACCAGTCTTACCAATAGATATCGTAATACCCAGTAACCGGGTCGAATAACGGTGGAGTTTCTTGCCCATTCTTCTCCATACGAAACTACCTTTTGGAAGGGGCGACTAGAATCAATTTTATTTTCTTGTTAATCTTTGACGTTCAAAAGTGCCTTTTATGTGCCTATTTGAAATAAACGATTTGACTTTGACATTGATAAACAGTCGCTCCATGTAAAATTCTGACATGCAGCTGTACCTAGCTAGGCTGGAAGCCAAAAAGTTACCGACCCCTAACTGGGACTCAAGCCACTTCTCTGTGGCAATTATAGTAAGTTCTCGACAAGTAACTTTGGTTTGAAGAACGTATGGAGTTGCGGGAGCACTTTTCTATAGGTATAATAAGTCAAGGGGGCCTGCGCAGCCGGCGGTATTTTTTTCATGTTTGCCGGCCCTTAGGTTTATTATTAAAGTAGGCCTTATGTACTCCACCACGCGAATCCAGTGAGAATAATTCAATTTTGTCGAAAACAAACACACTTCTTGAAAAGAAGTCTCGTAGTTAGTGACATGCGATTCATTACAGCTACCGTCACTTGAAATGTTGTTGAAATAGAACGAAATTAGTTTACGTAAGTACATCCACTCGCTAAGCAGACACTAATTAATTTGTTTGTTTTAGTAACACACTCAGGAGTTTAATGAAGACTTTTAGGATATAAGCTGTTTTAAAATAAGTAGTTTTTATCATGTAAATGTCGCTCATTTGTGCCTAACTGTTTATGATACCAGAATTAAATCAAAATTGACTTTATGAAGCTGTGAGTTTCAAAACTATATTATTTGGTGGACCTTTTTTCAGGATAAAAGAAAAATAAATCAATTTAATGCAATTTAGCCCCAGCAGTTTGTTTTTAATTTTTTATCGAAGTATAATATTAGACCAGCCAACTTAAATACACGTGATAGATTATTTTTTTACCACGGCATCGCTTAAAATTCTTGTTTAACTCGTGCTGGCACGAGACAAGAACCAAGCAGTAGCGTGCACTCCATACATGCAAATAAGCTCTGCATACCCTGTAGTCCTACGCATACATGCCCCTCTAAATGACAAATAACTATAATTTAAAAAAATCATGGTAATTTAGCTTACGCGCCATCTATTACTTTTTTTTTAACTAACTCGTTGGAGCGGCGAACATCCACCACCCGCTGCGCGCACCGCGCAGTCAGCGCTCCCGTGAGCAAAAGCATTACTACGCCTTGCTTATTCTTCATACAACGCATCTCGTGCAGTACACAGCAAAAGTGTGACTGTGTGCGTGAAAATGTGTGTGCGTGTTGGAGTTTTAGAAGCATAGCTTACATTGCAACCCGTCTAAATTGAGAAGCCGTAAAAGCACCGCTTAATTGTTCATTGCAGAGGGTCGACTTTTTTTTAGTCGGATTGACCAAATGTTCGACTATTCTACCAACTAATTCAATCTTTCGTATTAGTTCGTAATGTAATAAATTGCAAAGTTTTTTCGCCATATTGTTTTTCTTGGCGCAACTGTCGAGTAATTATTTAGCAAGTTTATTGTAAAATATGGAAAATTATACATGTGAGACCTGTGCTGGCGAAGTGTGTTTATATAAATTAAAATCCGCCGCGTTTTCGTCGTTATCTTTTGAGGAAAAAGTTAGATTGATTGCAAAGGGAAAGTGTGCACCCGGGTTGGATTTAACTCGAAGAACTATAGGATAACTATTACCTACTGGCTGACTGGTTGTGTACACACAAACACATTGTATTGTTTCCCTTGCGATTTGTTTACTAATCAAGATAAAAAGAATATTTGGACCTATAGCGGGTACTCAGATTTAAATAATTTTCACAAAGCGGCTGCTAAGCATGATTCTTCTGAAAAACATCTAGAATCCTGCTTAAAGTTCCAAGCTTTTAGTAAAGGAAGAATAGAGACTAGTTTGAATAGCCAGTTAAAGTTAGATATTGAAAGGCACAACGCGAAAGTTGAAAGAAATAGAAACATTTTCAAACGGTTGATTGATGTAGTTTGTTTTCTAGGTAGGTAAACAAGAATTAGCATTCAGTGTTCATGACGAATCCAGCTTGTCGTTTAATAAAGGCATTTTTCTGGAACTTGTAGATTTGGCTAAATAAATATGATGGGAATTTGGGAACCCACTTAAGGTAGGTACAACAAGCTGAAAGTGGTAAGTTTTTTTTTTCTTGTGCATACCCTGTCTGAAATCTCTGTGCACGCCACTGGAACCAAGGCAGTTTTTTTTAAAGCACTTCCTCCCTCCTTAAACATCATCATTATATATAGTTCCTTGCTCTTGTTTCATATTTATTATTGTATATATATATTGGTCGGAAATACATTAGTCGTCGTTTGACTAATCGGGACGCTAGCGCCACCAAGCGTCGCTCGACAGTGTCTACAACATTACGCTCGTCGACTGGTCACTAGAGTTAAGCAGAGTTCATCGGTGGCTGTCGAGCAGTGAATACATTAAGAAACTGTCGCGCGTTCCGTGTAGTTGTGTCGTGTACCTACAATGTGTACTATTATAGTGCGATTAATTTGATTGTGAATTATAATTTGATTTGAAGTGCAAACGGTTTTTCTATTGCGCAATAACCACGCCCACAGTAGTTCAAATATGGCTGACGATAACTAGAAAGATGTACCTTCTCCGTCATCAGAAGTGGGAAACGTGTTGGTTCAGGCGCAAAATGAAAACGCTGAAAAGTGACAGTTGGCGTGGCATGTTTGAACAACAAAATGCAAATAGCCAGCGCTTATTGAAGCCCTGCAAGCGTCTAAACAAATAACCGTGTGGATCTGCCTGTGTTCGACCTAGGCAATGCAGGTACGGATGTGCGATCATGGTGCACGACAGCTGATTTGTGCTTTGCTGAAAATTCACTGCAAACCGGTTGACAGCAGAGGAAGAGCTACGACGTCTTCAGAATCGAGCCAAGCAGTCCCGCAGCCATCAGCAAAGCCCTTCCTGTGCTTTAAGTGTGGGAAACCAGAATATATCGCAGCCCAGTGCACGAACGGTGGCAGCTAAGCGGATGGTGGAGAACGTGCTGCAAGCAGTGAACAGCAAGTGGATGTTTGCGTCGTACAACAACCCTCGGCACGTTAGAACATAAAGGTGAGCTGTTAACGATTTTGGTGCTGAATTCTCGTTATTAAAGGAAAGTTGTGCAGCCAAATTAAATGGCAAACGAGTCAATAAGGTTGTTGCGATGACTGGTATTGGTCAAACATGTGCATTCAGCTTAGAACAAATCTTATGTAGCGTAACGATAGTGCCAGTACGTCACGTACCAGTCGAAGTAGATAGTGATCAGATCAGTGGTGATGAGCAAGCTTAATTTGTGGTAGAAGTTTGAGTAAGGGATTCTATCGGCCGTATTGTGTTCGACCGTACGAGTAGTTATTACGTAGTCGTAGCCCGGTAGAAATCGGTGTCTCTTGAGTCACCTCAAGTAGTCCGTGGGTAAGCGATAGGCGTTTAACTCTGGCGGAGGTCGGGTCTGGAGAGACCGTAGTGTTTGTTCCATGCGCTGGATGTGAGAGAGCAATGCGATTGCTGGTCGGCTGGAGAGCCGTGGCGTTAGAGATTTTACTCGATGGTTTGGGTTTCTGTAAGCTTTTTGTTGCAGTAAAGTTTTAGAGGTTGATTCGAACGACTATGGTACACGGCCCAAGGTAGTGATTGTTGTATTTTCGATTATTCCCAATTTTTTCATGTTTGATTTAATGAAAGAGGAAGATTTGGTTAATACAAAACTGTAGAGTTCGACCCGATGATTTTAGAGTTAGGTCAGGAGTGACCGAGTGGAACAGAATTCTATCGTGGACTATTTATTCGTAGGTTAACCATCACACGAGGATGTGGGCAAGCAGGATGGCCGTGTCGAAAATCCGTTATTCGTCGTTTGACTAATCGGGACGCTAGCGCCACCAAGTGGCGCTCGACAGAGTCTACAACATAATTCTCGTCGACTGGTCACCAGAGTTAAGCAGAGTTCGTCGGTGGCTGTCGAGCTGTGAATACGTTAAGAAACTGTCGCGCGTTCCGTATAGTTGTGTCGTGTACCTACAGTGTGTGAATAGTAAAGTATAGTGTGATTAATTTGATCGTGAATTATAATTTGATTTGAACTGCAAACGGTTTTTCTATTACGCAATAACTAACAATACCCATAGCACGCCCACAGTAGTTAAAATATGGCTGACGATAACTAGAGAGATGTACCTTCTCCGTCATATTTATATATATGTACATATGTATGCATTAATTATTGTATATGTAACTGGTACACCACTGACTACCTACAGTGTTGCCTCTCCTTCTCCCTTTAATCCATCCAAAGGTTGTCTGTAAAATATCGCTTTTAGCGATAAGACCGCCCATTGTGTCAGCCTATGTAAAATTTCTACATTAGTATCTGTAATTTTTATGGTGTACATGATAAAGAGTATTCTATCATTCTGTCTATCTATCTATCACCCTTATCGCTTAACTTCATAATACTACCAACCAAAAAAATACATTATCCATAACCGAAGGTCCCCTTCAGGTTATTTTATATAGCTGCCATAAAACATGGTTATACGAAGACGAGCAAGAACATTTATGTGCTCACTAATAATGTAATATAGGGATCTTTATTCTGCTTGATAAGGAGGGCTTATTAATGCGAAATCTCTTCTTAATCGTTCCGTATAATGGTGGAAAGTGCTCGTGATTAAGTATCGCTAAAAGCGTTTACGACGAACGACATTTCAAGCAACTTTCAAGTCCTTGTTTTTCTAAATGAGTGATAAGATTTTAATGAAACTTCATACGCATAAGCAGGTTACATAGGTCTAAAAAAATATCTAAGAACATTTTCGAAATGTCTTATTTGAAAAAAGATAATTGGAAATCTCCGTTTCTATGGAAAATTTAAAATCGGTCGAATTTAGCTGTAACACTATTTTTCGAAAATGTTCTCAATAAACGTTTTAGACCCATGTATTCTGCTTATGTGTAGGAAGTTTCATTAAAATCAATTCATTCATTTCGAAAAACAAGGACTTGAAAATTTGTATGAAATGCCGTACGTCGTAAACGCTCTTAAAACAGACTATGTAAGAATGGACAGATTGTACAGTGGAGTAACGAGATGATTAAGCAATTTTCTTTCAATGCTGCATGTTTTTGTACGCTACGCTTGCCACGGTTAGCCGTGAATGGGTGACCATCTTGACATACCGAGACTCCTCCGTGCCTCGGAAAGCACCCAGCTATCATTCGTGGATCTTCGACAGTCGTTACGGGTCGTCAGAAGCCCGAAAGTCTTACAACTAGTCTTACCAAAAGGTATTGTATTACCCAGTTACTGGGTTGTTGAGATCAGATAGGCAGTCGCTCCATGAAAAATTATGGTATTCAGCTGCATCCGGTTAGACTGGAAGACGACCCCAACATAGTTGAGCAAAGGCTGCAGATGTTGAAGATGATGATACATGTTTCCGTTGCTGTGACTGTCATTTGGATTAACAATGTTGGCATGTTAAAACTGTGCAAAGGCATTTAATACACTCACATACATCAATTCGCTCTTTCTTTCCTTGGGGGTAGGCAGAAACTACAAAACGCCACCTTTACGTGCCTTACATAATCCTTTTGATTCGTTTTCGTTCATTCATCTAGTCAGAGACGCACGCTGCGCTGGTTGCGAGCTTTAAAGCGCGGTAGCGGTCATGGCATTTAATATTTTCTGAATACTTACTGTATTCAGAAAAATTGTAAGTATCTATTTCTCAATTCATATATCGAGTAAAAGAGACCTTTCCTCTTAACTATTAGAATTTATATAAATGAATAAGTTTATACATTTTAGCAAATTTACTTAATTAAGTATACGTTATTTTTTGCATTATAAGTGTAGGTATATTTAATATAAATAATATTCTTCTCCTCTTGTTTTCACACATTATTGTCTACATTTCTTTTCATTTCTCCTTTCGCAGGTCTGCTGGAAGAAATTTCTTAAGTAATATGCAGTACCTTTGTACTCAATACTTATATGTCGTATCTTTATCTATTTAACTGTGTGTACATTAATAATAAAATAAATAAGAAGGTATGTAAACGGTGGATGAAAAAGAGGATCTGAATGTGCGTTACCTTTACATTCCTCGATTGTACATTATTCTTTTCCTTTTGGGTGAAAAATCATCAAATGACTTTTCCCGCTTTGGGTGGACCGGGAGGGTGTGTCAGACTTTTATCGTCTAAAACCCACCCGTGTTCCTTCATTTGCCTGTGCCAGAGGCCACGGTAATTCCTCCGAACATCCCGCGACCCTGGCAGATTGTACATTATCCTAACAAGATTATTAATGCACTGATTATAGGCTCTGATTCATCTTCTAACTTGGAAGGAATAGCGCTTTTAAACATACAAACAAAGAAAATAAAACAAACCCTTCAGCTTTATTATTAGTATAGATATAGATATACATACATACATACATAAACTCACGCCTTCTTCCCATGGGGGTAGGCAGAAACTACAGAACGCCACCTGCTACGATCCTTACATACTCCTTTTGCCTCGTTTACATTCATACATCTGGTCATACACGCACGCCGGTTGCGAGTACTACGCACCTGACCTTTCTGAAGAACATCACCAATAAGGTCACTATATGTCTTCCTCTTAGATATAGATATTTAGATAGATAAAAAGTATCCCATGTTAAATGGGAATAACGCAGCTTTCTAAACATAGCATAACATCACGCCTTGTTTCCCCGAAGGATTAGGCAGAGGTGTACCTATAGTACACCCACATTTCGCCAGTTATGTTTAAGTCCCATGTAATAGGGGGCAAGCCTATTGCCATCTACCGGGCACAAATCCAGACTCCGGGCTGCTACTAAGAAATTCCAGATAAAAAAAAACCAATAATACTTTAACGACCTGGGAATCGAACCCAGGACCTCATGCTCGGCAGTAGCGCTTGCGACCACTAGACCAACGAGGCAGTCAAACGCAGCTTTCTATCAGTGAAAGAATGTTTCTGGTCAGATCAAACTACAAACTAAAGAAACTTGCCTACAATTTAACTTCTTTAATTTGTACTTATATGCACAGAATACATAATAGTACAAGTCTATAGGTACCATGGGTGAAACGAACATCTTTACACCGTAAGGTATATTCTTGCTTGCAGCGCTCGACCGCTTTAGTAACGCTTGCTTGGATGTAGTCATCGTGTGCACGGGATTTTGTTTTCAAATTGGTCAGAGGTAAGTTTCCTCGATAGTACATTGAACCAATACCAGCCTTTATGTTCTAAAATTCCATAAAGGCTTAATATCGCCAGCCTGGATATTGGTTGTAATACTCAAAGTATGTAACAGGACTCAGAACTGTTATTGTCCGAGGCTGTTGGGTGCTTTTGTATCTTTTACAATTGGGGTAAGTGATAAAATCTAATTGATTCCTTTTGCACGAATGTAATAACATTACTTGTACAGAATTTTAATATGTAGAATTTCATTTAAATTGTCAGCATTATGGTAGCTATTGCAAGATATGGTTATGGGAGTTCCTTTAACTGATCTTTGGAGCTGTGCTGTGAAAGAAAGGATGCGTCTTCATGGTGATCACGGTGAGCAGATTTGAAATTTAAAGTAAAAATGAAGTGATGTTTACGCCGCAGCTACGCAACCTAGCTCAACAACAAAACAATGTGTCTGCGACCTAGTCCTGTTAACTTACACCCTTATTCATAAACGCTGTTTAAAGTTAAGTAATGTTTAACGACTGGTTTTCCATAGATTTTTTGACGTTTAAACATCATTTAACTTTACTTAACGTTTATGAATAAGGGGATTAGTCTTAGAAAAGGCATATCTAATTTAATTTAATTTTTTAATTGTTTTTTTTTTATCTTTTTATTAGGGACGCTTTTAATGTTCTGCATCGCTCTCACATGTATAACTTCAACGTGAATGATGTAACCAATATTATATAATCATATTTTGGTTTTAAAGTGTTCGTGGAGTTTCTTGTCCGTTCTTCTCCATAGGTACCTACTAAACTTTGGAACGGGCAACTAGCTTCATCTTTCTGACTGACCCCTTGACAATTCAAAAGTGCTTGTAATTGGTTTATTTGAAATAAATGCTTTGAGGTTTTGAGTTTGAGTTTAATCTATCAACACAATTGTTACCATAAATAAAAATACTAATCGAAGTATATTTACGTGGCCTTGCCAGTCTTCAAAAATAAATCAAGCCAATGGATTCGCAATCGGATAAGTCGGGTGGTGACAAATTAAATTGAATCCATAGTCACCCTTTATTGGAAGCCTGTTCCTTTGTGTAAATTGTATTAAATGTTGCGTTGTGAAAAGCTGATAATTTCACATTGGAATTGGGTTGCGTTTTTCACGTTTCGTTTGATATGGGATCTACTGAATTCAGTGATGTGACCTTTGATTCATTTAATTAGATTACTGGTAGGTAGTCTTTTGATTTGTGTTGTGTGAAAGGTAAAACTAATTGGATTGGATGATTGGCCTGTAGCGTAAAGGCTAAATTCGAGCTCGTTGGAGATCAGTTTCCGCCTCTCAACTGAATGGCCTATTAAACGATACTTCGAGGAGTTTATTTGCAGAGCTAAAACTTTTAAGAGAACGTAGTTTGCACTCAGTTTTAACACACTTTTTTGTTTTGTTATTTAAGTTCTCGTCTAGTAGTAGTTTAAGACTCTTGTCAGCAGTATTATAAACAAGTGGTTTAACCTTTTCAGGACCTACTGGCTATATATACTGGATGATTTTTTTTTACAGTCTCGAAATGTTTACAGGTTGTTCTACCCATGAATATGAACAACTTTCACTATGGGACCAACTCTGAAATCACGAAAAAAAAAATCTGCTGTTTAATAGAAAAGTCCAAACCTACTTGACCAAAATTTATGAAACAGCTGATTTTTTTTCGTGATCTCATAGTTGGTCCAATAGTGAAAGTTGTTCATGTTCATGGGTAGAACACCCTGTAAAAATTTCGAGACGGTAAAAAAAATCATCTAGTATATATATATTTAAAAAAACTTCTGTAATTTCTGTAGTTGTGTCTGTTACTAAGCGAATTGATGTTTATTTATTTATAACAAACACCAACTCGCTTAGCAACTTAAACTACTTTCCTACATGGCAACATGGCAACCAATAAAACATAGACACGACATACCCACAAACAAATTGTATAAACCAATAGACAAACAAATGAAACTACAAACTGCCAGTTCAACTCGATTCACAATAGATTTATTCACGTAAACGCGGTGATGTCAAAAACAGAAATATTACGCACATTGACCATTGTACCGACGTAGATACAGACAGTAATGGGCGAATGGACATGTCCATAACATAATGACTGTCTGGGGCAAACTGATATGCGGATTGTACTCGTTGTAGAATATTTGTCATAATTGTTGGGCCGTTCACTTTATGACTGGATGGTGAGAAAGATAATGTGTTACGTAGGAGACAGAAAAATATTTTCTATTTTAGTTAAAGGCTGCTTAAGTTTTTTGTGCTGCCAGTAAATTTCTGGATGTCGAATGATAAGATTAACTGTACTAAAAAGGTTGACGAGAAAATGAAAAAAAAAAATTGATGAGACTTCACATGTAGTAGTCTGATAATAAACATAGGCCCTGTAAATTTAATATATTTTGTATATACCTATAATTTGCGTATATAGCAGTAATAACTTTCGTAAATACTTTTATAAAACAATATACTTATGTATAAAATAACAGTATTAACGAATTGAGTTCACTTGTCAAATTGGATTAGCATTATGTTAATATTGACACACGAGAGAATTTTTCTGCCTTTCCGACAATAAATTAAGCTATTTATATCTATGGTCGTTGCCAGTCTGCATACAAAAATTAAATCAAATATATCCAATAGTTTAGTCACTGTAGCTAGTTGGTTGATCGGCAAAAACCATAGTCGAACCATAACTACTATTTAGTTTGTTTGAAAAAAATCGCTTTTTGAAGGGAAAACTTTTTGGTATGGGAAAATCTTACGGGTTCGCGGCATGCGACATGCTTGCGCCAGACTGGTGACGCGCAGCGGCCTGTGTATATGTCGCAGTAAGATGGTTGTAGCCGTCATATAATTATACCCCTAGGGATATAGCTATATACCGTAATATAGTTATATTAAAGTCAAAGTCAAAGTTGTTATTTGTAAAACATAGGTGTGTGTAAAAACAGGTGTTTTGCCGTTGACGGCATACAAATATCAAAGAAGTAGTATTTACAATTACACATATGCAACAAAATTAAATTTATTAAAATTAATGACAAAATCTATCCACGCTAAATGATGACATAAAACTTATCTTAAAATAAAACCAAGATTACAATTCTGCGTACAAAAGTTGTAAAAAATTAAATTGAAATACACACTTCTACATTTATTATACCTCATTTTAGTCACTTAGAGGGTGACAAATATAATATATAATCACAGGATTAAACTACCTCTAACTTAAAGCGGTTTACTATCGGAGTGCCCTAATTTTGTTACTGCGACCAATTTCGACGTATCGCTCGCTCGGCTCGCGCGTTGTTGGTCACAGTTTTAACTTAAGGGGGAAGCGCCATGGTAGCCCGCGAAATTCAAATTGTCTTACGATTTCTGCAATTTGCAGCTCAGTGTCTAAGCGTATGTTAATTAAAGTATGATTCACGAGCATAACAAATATGTACTTACATAATTATAATCATTAGAATCAGTAATACAATTCCTTAAGTTGTATAAATCCTGAAATGTTAATATTTCATAAAATAGTCATTCAATAGAATTACTTGGTCTTAGAGAGTTGTATTGATGACTTTAATGATTATAATTGTGTAAATACATATTTGTCACGGTCGCGAATAATATTTTAATCAACATACAACCTAATACTGACCTGCAAATTGCAAAAAACGTAAGAAAATTTGAATTTCGCGGCCTACCTTTGCGCTTTCACCTCAACCTTACCTATTTGGTATGAGTACCCTATATTACTAGATCGTGCTCGTATCATAGTTATATCCCTAGTAAGATAGTTATGAACCGCTTTCATATAACTATATTACGGTATTTAGCTATATCCCTAGGGATTTAACTATATGACGGTTACAACCATCTTTCTGCGACATATACATGTTTTAAGTTTTCACTTCTGTTGGCGGTCCCTAAGACTCCCTATGTTTTTTAATTCCGATGCTAGGATTTATTTCATAGTTTCAAAATACTCCTATGCATTATCCTATAATACTCCTATGTATTGCCAGTGTTCTCATTCTTATCGTATTGTCTTGTCCACATTGTATACTTGCATTGTATACTAGTTTTTGTTCATGGTCTTGCTCCCCTAATAATTGAGTTTAAAATGTCAATTTCATAGACCACAAAAAATCATGAGGCGTAAAAGCAAGACTATTAAGAAATTAACATTCACTTTTACGACAACAATATTCGGAAACTTTAATCATGGAAATGAAACCGCAGTACATTAAAATATCAATAAAAGTGGTTCTGACGAAAGTTTACTCCATTAGCAGTATCTTAAAGCAGTTTTAGGCAAAGATTACAATAATTAGATTTCCTCTCACCGTCCGAAATCGTGCGAAAAAGTGTCCATACTGAGAAGAGTGTGCTCACACAATAATATTGGCATTTCCATGAAAATCAAGCCAAGTCTCCGCGGCATTGTGGTATGACATTATGTCAGAGGGTGTCAACACGATACAAAAACGCGATCATCTTTTGACGCGGTAGGGCGAATGTACGATTTAAATCTTTGGTTTCAACCAAATTTACATCTAATGTCTCAAATTACTTCAGACAGTGTCTAATGGCATTAACAATTTAATTTATTGTAGGTACTAGTTTAGATTTGAATAACACGCAGTAACTTGTGTAATTGCTACCGTTATTCTTAGTTAGCAGAAGTTGTTCTGTACCACGACCTTATCACGAAATCTGGAAATTCTCTGTTTATTTATAGTTAATACTTCTACGAGTTTCAGTTATTTGGGACGATAACTGGTTAATAATAGGCTAATTCAGTGTAATGAAAATATAATTTTACATACCTACTTACGTTCATAAACTCACGCCTTCTTCCCATGGGGGTAGGGAGAAACTATAGAACGCTTCTTGCTACGATCCTTGCACAGGTACATTAAATATCATATTATATCTGTCAATTGTTGGAAGTTGGCACAGAAGTTTTCATTATTAGAATAGAATAGAATACTCTTTATGTACACAATCAAAATTATTATATTAATCATTATTGTATTTAGAATCTTTTGAAAGCCAACCTAAACGCAGTTAAATAAAAACAGTTTCAGTAAACTAATACCTACTTATCCCGCACGCAATGAAAAAGGAATTAAAAGAGATTACTTAAGTTTCTGGTGGAATACTCTAAAGAGTATAAGCATTTTAAATCAAAAAGGTGTGGTCAAATTTAAGGGTGTGATATAGACCATTAAACTAAACAACTTTCCCCATGGGACCAACATCGTAATCTTGAAAAAATTATCAGCCAAAAAATAATCCCATACATTTGGATCGAGTAGGTACTAAAGTTTTGTATGGGACAGTTGATATTTTTTCGCACATTAGTAAATCAGTTTTAAAATACAAAATAACCCAGCATTCTAGAACGTTCTTTGTCGGAGGTTATTTCTCTTATTTCATTCCTTTTTCCCTACATAACATATTAATTTCATGATAGATGTCTGTTTAAATGAGTAATTTCACCCTTGGCACATCTTTTATTAGAAATACTTCAACGTTTACGTCATGATTATTAAAAATATGTTCGAGGGCTGAAACAAACCGGTTTCAGAAGTGATTAATTTGGTCTAGGGTACTGAAACTAAGCCTCTAAAGATCGTAGGTTAGCTTTATGTAAAACACAGATCTGGAAGAATTGTTTTTAGGGTTCCGTACCACAAAAGGAAAAAACTTCGTTGTCCGCCTGTCTGTCTGTCAAGGCCCTTTTTCTCAGGAACGCGTGGAGATATTAAGTTGAAACTAATATCAAATACGCAAGTCTACAGTTTCTTTGAGCTCTAAAATAATCAAGCTTCTAAATTTATGCAATAAAAAATACGGTCATTTATGCGACATATTTTGATACTCGCAAATAAATTAAAACCTATAACTTCCCGTTGACCTAGAAACATCAAATTAGACAAGAAGCAAGGTCTCACAGCAAAAGTAAAGAAACGTTCCAAAAATCAATAATTTGTAGTTTTATCATATAAAAAAAAAACATTTTTTTTTGCGATTACAAACATACATTTGCAGTTGGAGAATTGACCGTGACGTATATCGATGTATGGGAGAACATGTTTTTCAACTACAATGTTAAGTTTGTTTTAGGATAAATCCATCCCAACTGCGGAACCCTTCCTTGTGCGTAGTCCGACATGCTCTTGGTCGGTTTTTTTCGAGATGCCTTTGGTATGTGTACGGGATTTTATAATTTCTAACACACAATTTAAGAATAAAGTCATTAAGTATATTAGATTGAAAATAATACAAGCACATATTAAACACTAGCTGTGTCCCGCGACTTCGTTCACGTGGAAGTCGTAAGATACACAATATACTAAAATAACAGCCACATTATAATAAAACTCCCTCGGCCCCCGACCCGTCGCGTTGCATCGCCCGCACGCGCTATTACTTCGTTTTCGCTTTCAGATTTTTTTCTTTGTGCTCGGCTTCTAAGGGTCATAGTGTGATGTTAAATAGCCAATAACATCCTCGAGAATTGGGCTACCAAATGCAAAAAGAATTTTTCAAATCCGACTTTTCTTCACCATTTCAAGGTTATAATTTTTTTTGATCGGAATCCTAATTATCCCCTATTACATGGGAGTTAAACATAACTGACGAAGTGTGGGTGTACTATAGGTACACCTCTGCATAACCTTTCGGGGAAACAAGGCATGATGTTATGAATCCTAATTATTTTTCTAAAATAAAAGTAGCCTAAGTTATATCAGCGGTCTGCCAGTGAAAGTCCTATCAAAATCGCTCCTGCCATTTCGGAGATTAGCCGGAACAAACAGATAGACACAGGCAACAACTTTAAAAATTGCTTTCTGTTATAAGTACCGTAGGTACTTTCTTATGCATTTAGTAAAAAGTTGTTATTTTGAGATTACAAACAGACACTTCAATTTTATTTATTTGTATAGATAGACCTATATTCAATTAAGTACCTCTTACATCTTGTAAAAAATCTTATATTAATAATCTTCTTTATTATTTAAATTTTTATGTGCTAATAATAGGTCTTAAAATTAATAACGTAACAACGAAGTTTACGCCCTCGTAACGTTTAAATGGCCGTAAAAAGTAATATGAAATCTTTTTCGGTGATATAACATTATTTTGATTCGGTCCATTTCGTTTACTTGCTACCATTTTTATATGGAATGGATTCCATACACAATATTTTATTCTTATACAAGTACCCAAATAAATTTTTGGACGTCTTTCCCAGGTGGCTGTGGATTTATGTTTCATGGTTTATTTTTAGATATTTTCTATGAAATATATATTAATATAAATGTAAATAAAGCTATAAATACCTAACACATGGGACCCTATTACATGGGACTTAAATATAACTGGCGAAATGTGGATGTACTTTAAGTACACCTCTGCCTTAGCCCTTCGGGGAAACAAGGCGTGATGTGTAAATAGCTAACGTTCTAGAAAACTATTTTCTGTTTCTATGGATTTATCTTACGACTTTTTCACAAGTACCTAATACTACCTGCCAGTTAGTGAGCCATTTGCATTCTTAGATTTGATTAAGTTTCTGGTGTACTTACCTAATTAATTTAAATAAAACCCTATTTTCGCTTAATTTTTTTTTTTGATATTTAGGATGAAACTCACTACCAGCTAGCGGAGCTCCACATCGCTGTCAATGCGGTGAAGGAGTCGACTGCCTCGGACACCATGGCCTATCCTGCAGTAAGAGCGCTGGTCGTATGGCACGGCATGCCAGCATTAACGACATCATCCGTCGGGCTCTTGTCACCGCCGGGGTGCCAGCTGTTTTAGAACCCAACGGCTTGGCACGCGACGGTGGGAAGAGACCAGACGGAATGACCATTATGCCTTGGATGTTGGGTAGGCCTTTGGTGTGAGATGCAACCTGTGTCGACACCCTCGCGCCATCCCATCTTCCTAACACGGCGGGCTGTGCTGGGCGGCTGCTGCAGCTGCAGAAAACCTCAAGCGGCGCAAATATAACAACCTCATTGGGAGCTATATATTTGAACCGTTTGGAGTTGAAACACTAGGGCCGTGGGGTCTGAGTGCTCATCGAGTATTTCGGGACATCGCTAAGTGGTTGGTCGACTCTTTACGGGACCAGAGGGCTGGCCTATTTTTAGCCCAAGGAATCAGCATTGCTATTCAGCGTGGCAATACTGCCAGTCTTTTGAACACTTTTCCCATTGACAGCGATGCAGACGAATTTTTTGATGCCCAATGAGCTCTTCGCCCTTTTTTATTTTTTATTGTATACTTGTACATAATATATATATTAGTGATATCTTCTACCAGCTATAAAAATCTATTATAAACCGACCATACACGCCATATTTCGCCAAAAATTGCGACTCCCTAGTATAATCACAACAAAAAACTGTAATTTAAAGCATCCAAACTTTTTACACCAAAATAACAACCCCATACCACCAGTCATTAAAAAAATTCCTCCACAGATAATTTACCGGGACAGAACAAACGGGACTCACAGAGCTTAGTCACGGCCTAAGAGCGGCCGTTACTTGAAATGCAGTGTAATGAAGTGCCACAGTGCATTCTTTTGGCAGTTAAACAACATGGGTGTTACGTTACTAAAGCTGCGAATAGGATTTTGTTTCATTCAGTGGGTCTAGTAAGAACATTTTGTAATTTCGGTAGGTACCAGGTGTTGTGTTAAATTAAGTGGGTGGATGAAACAATCTGTGTACTGTATTTTGGGTCGGATGTACGCTTTACAATATATGTTTCATTTGATTAATTCAACTCAAAGTGAATAAAAAGTGTTTTTCTTTTTGTGAGAGTCTTTCGAGTAGCTCCTGGAAATCAAGTAGGTGTACTACCATTCAGTCATTTTCTTTTATGCTTTTTAATATTATTTAGTTCTAAAAAGGTGTCGTACTGCCTCAAAAACAGCTTGATTTATAACTAAAAGCATTAGATGCCAGTCTAATTTATACTACCTACCCTACTAAACATTATCAATAAGAAATCGAATGAATAGGCCGGATGTGTCGAGGAATTCCGATAAATTCCGTGACACGAATATTACTATTCCATCAAATATAATCCGCATCAAAGATTGCACAGACATTATCCAATTTAATGTCGGAGGAAGCTATCTTTTTCCGAATACTACCTAGCACTTGGTTTGGTATAATATTTTCATAAAATATCGCATTAGAATATCGAGTCGTTGACGATATGCTAATATTTTAGGTTATCGTAGATCGAATGATTTTCGGATAGTATTTTATGCCTCCACCTGGTTCCAATCTTGCTGAGTAACCAGTCTTTCCACTACGACACGAGATATTCTTGTGTTCCTCGTACCGGAAGCCTAACAGTGCACGAGTTAAAACCAATGATTCTGCATAAACTGTAGCCGTTACGATGCCATTAGATATTCGATACTCTGCTCTGATTAATGACAAAGGAACTTCGCTTGTTACTTTATATTACTTATGGTGTCTACACACCAAAGCCACCAAAGCACGGCGGTGGCGGCAGCCGTGGCATGTAGCGTTCACAGTAAGGCCGGGACTCCACCAAAGCGGAGACGAGACGAGCGGAGAGGAGATGTTTTTAAACAACCAATAGAATTGTGTTATTGACACATCTCCTCTCCGCTCAGCTTCAGTGGAGATCGCTGTGCGGAGATGTGTAATATTTTGTATGGCGCGATGGAAGCGGTGATGTGAGCTGTGCGCGGACGACGCGCAGTGGAGACGAGAGATGTAGCAGCGTGCAGTGAGCGATGTCACCCTCCCCCCTCTCGCCCGCCAGCAACCCGCAGAGACCCGCGCGCGCGCCGGCCGGCCATCTTGCTAGTACCGTGCACGCGAGCACACGCTTCTATCGTGAATAATTTGTGCGGTGTGTGCACACCGCACACATCTCCGCTTTGGTGGAGTCCCCCGAGCTGAAAAACATCTCTTCTCGCACAGCACACAGCACACCGCACACATCTTTTTTATTTTTTTTATTTAAGATAGGTTTGCTCTTGACTAGTCTAGGTCAGAGATGACATCTCCACTTTGGTGGAGTCCCGGCCTTAAGCACGAAATGAAACGAAACTAAGCTTCGCTCATGTAGATACCGCGTCTTTTCATACTTTGGTTCACACTGTGAAATATGACCCGAGGTATGAAAAGACGCGGCAGCTACATGACCGAAGATAAACGAACTTAGCTTCGTTTCGCTTCGTTTTCAGTGTAGCCCTCGCTTTAGTGATTTCCAAGTGCTCGGAGATATTGCGTGTGTCTTTCAAATAATTCAGACGTATTTTCAGTATTTGACATGGACGAGGACGCTAATAGTGAACGTATAATTGCAGTTTGTGAAGTTATTATTAGATAAACTCAAAATACAAAACTATTGGGTTAGGCCAATTTTATTAAGACGCGGTTCTGACAATACTTCTTATAGATTAAGTGATTTAAAGGAAGACGACTTAGTTTTACAGAGAGTCAAAACGTTACTAATGTTTGTCCCTAATCCCCGAAGGGTTAGGCAGTGGTGTACCTTATAGTACACCAGTAGTAGTGTCGTAGTAGTGTGTGTGTTAAAACATCCATGTCGTTAACCAGTACTATAATCAGCCTACAATGTTCCCACTGCTGGGACACAGGCCTCTTTTCTTTGAGAGGGAGTGGGCCACGCGGACCCAATGCGGGTTGGTAGATGTCATAAGATGTCACATGTCTACAAATTTTAGGTCCTAGGACATGCCGGTTTCCTTCACCGTTTTGAGAGCAGTGGTGATGAAATTATTTACACATAATAAAGCGTCTGTCTCAGTTCGAACCCACGACCTACAACTCGTAAGTCAGAGCCGTTACCACTGAGCCACCACTGCTCTCTAACCAGTACCGACTTTGAATATTTACTGAATATTGTTGGAAACAGAATATGTAAACAAGACACAGAAAAGCAATAAATCTCAAAAATCATAAAATCTCCAGTACACGGATTATCAACAACGTTAAAATACATAAGCTCGCGAATTTCATTTAGTTGCCTTTGCGACGTCTTCAAAGTATCTCCTCAACTAATTTCAAGCATTAAGGCTCCTGCAAACAGCCGCAACACGCGACGTGACATAAAAACACCGCGTGTCGCGCGACGAGCGGTGCCTTTGTGTCGTGTCGCGTGTCGCGCCTGTTTGCAGGAACCTTTTTCCTGAAGTAAGTCACGCTTTGGTTGAAGGATTTTCAGATTATGTGAAAGTAAGTAGCATTGACGAAAACGTTTTAGATAATAACCATCTCATAGTAACTATTTTTATATCTAGTATAATTTTCGTTAAAAGTTTGTAAAATTAAGCTATAAGTAATATCTATCTTGAATTTGACATATTTATATATGTATACGATTCAGTCACACTGTATTCTGTAATTCCTGAATACCTACGCTCAGCCTGTCTAGTAAAGTATTATAAAAGTCATTAGCCAAGAATTTTATTCCAGATTCCAAGGACACCGGAAGGATGGAGAAAAACTGTAAACGTACATTTAAAGAGATGCATAATCAGCCTATAATGTTCACACTGCTGAGACACAGGCCTCCTCTCTTCGAGAGGGAGCGGGCTGTAATCTACCACGTGCGCCCAATGCAGGTTGGTAGATGTCACATGTCTTCGAAATTTTGGTTCTAAGACATACCAGTTTCCTCACGACGTTTTTCTTCACCGTTTTGAGAGCAGGTGGTGATGGAATTATTTACACATAATAAAGCGCCTGCCTGTGGTCGAACCCACGACCTACAACAACTCGTAAGTCGGTGGTGGCCCACTGGGCCACCACTGCTGATGACAAGTACCGGATTTTCTTTGATCAATAGATGGCAAACACGTAAAACTGAAATGTCCTCTAAGGAATGGAAGTGAATATTACAACAACAAAAATTATTTCAGTATTGTGCTATTTGTACAGTTGTACAGATGTACAGTTATCAGGGTTGGAGTTCACATGGTTTAGTAACTCTGCATTATCCTCTTCATCATCTTCATTTCAGCCGAAAGACGTCCACTGCTGGACATAGGCCTTCCCAAGCACCGCCACTTCGACCTGTTCTGTGTCCCGCATTCAGCGGATTCCTGCGGCCACACCACCAGCACGCGGCTTCACCAGTGCACCTTGTGCCGCTACTCCAGAACTTTTATTCTACATTATGCAGGATGTTAAATGATAGTGATTTGAATATCATCATCTGCCTAGCCTTCTCCCAACTATGATGGGGTCGGCTTCCAGTCTAGCGACCGCCTATCGGACCTCCACAACCCAGTTACTGGGTAACACGATACCCCTTGGTAAGACTGGTTGTCAGACTTTTGGGCTTTTAACTTCGTTGTATATACTACTATCGTGATTTTTTTCACGTATCCGAAACTAACCGTTTAGCTGGCAGGGAGGGTACACTTGACTCTAACAAAAATTAGCACTTTAAACTTTAAAGTGAAACTGTGAACTTTAAAGTAAACTTTAAAGTGAGTGAATCGAAAAATTGTTTTGAAAAACCCGTAATATTTTTGAAAAACCTATCCAACAACACCCCACACCATGGAGTAGATGAGAAATAAAAAACATCCCCACTTTACGTGTACAGGAGAGTACCCTAATTTTTTTTTTATGTAAGATAGGTTTGCTCTTGACTCTAGTCTAGGTCAGAGATGACAGAGACAAAGTCGACAATGGAGCGAGCTTACCCAGAAGAAGTCTGTTAACTCTCACTTTGAAGAGATCGGGGTTGTATACGTTCGGAAACATAGACGCAGGCAGAGAGTTCCACTCCTTTGCTGTGCGCATAACAAATTTATTTTTTTCATGATTTTATTTTACCACTGTCGGCGTGATTAATATGTATGTATATCCGCAAAATTATAGCTTTCTAGTACTAAGAGTCTATGAGCTAAGCTGCGGACGGACGGACATGGCAAAACTATAATGGAGAAACCATGTTGACTACGGAACCCTAAAAAGTGTCGTGACGGTCAAAATGTTACAGCTTTTTCGGTCTAGTTCTCATTCGCTAAGAGTGCAGAGTATAATGTGCGATAGGGAGCTTCGTTCCATATGGAGTTGACTCATTATATTATTTCTAATGCCGGAATATTTGACTGAGTGCAAACACAGTGGTTTTGTCTCCAAAAAGAATAACAGCACTGAAAATAATTCATATGAAGTGCGAATTTTATGACAATATGAACGATAAACGACTCTTGGTCGAATAAAACTAAAAGTCGTAATTTCATTGTTTATTTTAAATTTTTATGTAGGTCCAATTTAATATATCCATTAAATCATAACACAGTGTATCTCGTCAGATACACTTTTTGTAATTCGAGTAATAATGTTTTAACAAAATATGAAATGTGTTTTTGTAAACCTCTAAGATACGATATTTTCAACATCTTAGCTTTAGCAACATATTTGCAGCATCATAGCTTAGGATTTAGAGCTACGTCTTCATCAATGTTTCTTTTAAATAAACACAGAACCACGAAAAATTTTACCTTCGTTACGAAGGTATAATTGTTTGTGTTTCTGTGTTTGGTTGGGCAGAGTATACAGGAGATGTTGGGTAATTTGTAGAAGGGCTTACAGCTTTCTGTTCTGTGTGGTGTCCCGGATGGCTGTGTGACCTAGGTGGCCTTGAAAAATCCGGAAACATATCGGCGCGATAGCCAGTTTCAGCTCCAAATATTATATTGTTGATCCGATGTCTCACAAAATCTTTCGTTGACCGATGTATTTTTCTCAACTGAGCCGCAATATAAGCTCCAAATAAACTATCTTTTTCTTTTATCACATCTTGTCGTCGAGAGATATTCTTCATAATATTTAATGCTTCGGATACCATCTCATGTTTTGGATTGTTTTTAGGACTTTTATTTGGTTGCGAAGTTTTATTTTCTTCCGCCGTCTCTGGTAAATCAATTTGTTTTGATTGTGAATCGTGCCTCACCGATTTGTCCTGTGAAAAGAAGACAGTAATGCTTCATAACACCAGTTGTTTTTTTTTTAAATACTAAGAATTACATAATTAGGTATTAATCAATTTATCTAGACATGGAATTGGATGGATATAAAATATATATATATATATTAAATATATCTGGGAGAAGTTCACGTTTGAATGAGTGAAATGCACCGAACGCAGCGTGGTTTAACAAGACTCGCTTACTCCAATGAACCCAAAGATCCACACTAGCTCCTGTATCCTCATGTTTCATGAGCAAAAAATTATTTTTACAGTTTCACTTAGAATTAAAAACAAGGAATGTTTTCAAAAGCGGCAGTGCTATAGGTCTTTTACAGTTCAAAACTTGCCCATTCTGTCCCATTTAAAAGAATGGCGTTGTATTTGGAGTACAGTTGACGCCAAATCAACCGTAACAGATTCATACAAAAACCATCTCTGTTGCAACGACATAAGTACGGTCTATGTTACGCTTCATGTGGCGTCGACTGTACACAAACATATTACAGAAAATTGAAGATGTGTTTATACCTATACTAATAAATAAATTAATATAACATATGTTATTTTTACTTACAGTATCGATCGTTCCAGTAGGCATATTTTTATTTCGCAGAAAATTTAGTGGTTTGTAGGCAAATCATTTACATTTTATAAATATCGTCGGTTGCACGGGACTTATTTGAACTATCAATTTTTTTCTTCTCTCGGTAATAATGACTAGTTAAATTTTTTATTTTTCTCTCTACTTCTGGAAGATCAGTAGACAAATCAGTTGCAATTTCTTTAAATGCGTCATAACGCCTTGGCCGGTTTTTACAGTTACTGTTTTGTGGATTCCACAGTAATGGTTTTGAACGATAGCGGTCTATTAATTTAATAACTTTTTCATCGTCCCACTCTATATTGATAATTTGATTAAAAAAAAAACATACTTCACGATACCACAGAATAAATAAACAAACACGACAATTTACCATGAAAGCCGGCGGAAAACTGAACGAGCGGAAGGGAGCGTAAGCTCACTTTCCCACGAGCGTCGGGCGCAAGCCGGATTGTTTAAAATGAGCCCGGCGGCTAAGCCGGGTTAGGCCGCCGGCTTTGGTGTGTAGATATCTTTACATAGCAAGACCACTACATCTTGCTTTCTGCATATCAGCACATGACGAAGAAGTGTACCCCTAGTGTAGCGCCACATCTGCCGAAAATTACGCGACGGAAATTCCACGTACTGTTTTCTATGAAAATTACGCAAAGTACCCTATAATCTTTATCAAGTCACATCATCTATCTAGAACGCGTCCGTGGTATTAAATTTGTCAGGTCAGGCTCTAACAAATACGTTACTTTACTCCATACAACAGTTTGAGAAACGCTCAGTTGAAGAACTGCACTCCTTGAACAAAACATTGCAAACACAGACGTTCGGGAAGGTAAGATGGGAGAACAATAGCCTACCTACAACATAATATGTTGTGTCTGTGAGTGTGTGTATGTAGCTTCAATTCTCTATCAACACATTGCTTTGTGCTGTCATTTGCAGAAAGTTTCCGCAAAATTATTTCTGGTTGGTTTCTGATAAGTGTGCGGGATACCTCGGGAAGATTACTAACTGATGAACTGATGAGTTTACTAAGGTTTGATTGCTGTGTGTAACGTTTGATTGATGTGTGTAACGTTTGATTGATGTGAGTGGAAGTCTTATCTTTTATTTTTATAGAAAAGTTGACACAAAGTTGAATGTTTTGACCATTGTGAGAATTAGAATAAGTTTTAGTATCTTTTAGATCAATTATCCGCTGGATGCGAGACGCACAGGACCGGTCGATGTGGCGACGTTTAGAGGAGGCCTATGACCAAATTGGCCAATAGTGGACGCCTTTCGGCAGAAATCATAATTTAATGATGACGATGATCTTTTAGATCCTAACACCTGGAGGTATGTTAAAAGGTTGAGTTGTTATACGTACATCTACAAAAACGATATTCGATACGAATGTTTTGAATTTAATAGATGGTGATTGCGAGATCTACGCAGTGATGCAGTGTATTTTAGAAGCTGAAGTGTTATTTAAAACTGCAAACTACGTATACAATACTACGCTAAGTATAATAGAAATACCATACTAAAAAGGGAAGCCAAACCACTTAGACTCAAAAATCCTTTGCCTCAATTCGAATTTCACTAGAAAAGATGATTCTTTCTAAAAATACACTGTTATCCCACATTTTCACGTAAGGACTTTGACAGAAACAATTCCTGCGACATCTTGTTATTCACAGAAATTTCTAGATTTCCAGAGTTCACCGTTCAAAGGAAGATAAAAATATGTGCTATCAGAAATATAAGATAATATTCTTTTATATTCCAATGCATTTTCCTTCAAAAAAATTCAATAGAATTTCAAAACGGTTGCACCCAATTCCGGGAAAACTCATCCGTATAACGCCATAGGATTTTCTGACAACATTCTTCAAAATACGACAACTGTGAATTCACTTTTCATATTTTGAAGGAAAGGAAAATATATAAAATACCTACGGATGTATGGTATGACATTTATACTACTGAGTAGGCAAACTATATTCGATTTTTATTGTATTTCCTTGTATTGCTCACGGCTTTTGATTGCAAAGTCAATGTCAAATTATTTAAATCGAATAGGCACATAAAAGGCACTTTTTACCGTCAAAATTGATTCTAGTCGCCCCTTCCAAAAGGTAGTTTCATATGGAGAAGAATAGGCAAGAAACTTTACCGTTATTCTTTATAAAATGGTTTACAATATTTTGAATCAATTATTATATAATTATATTTGAAGACGATGTACATATAATGAAATTACTATACCACAATAGGTAAACAATTAAAAATGAAGCAATGACAGATAAATTAAATACGTGTTAGATACACGGTGCTCATATATTCACAAGCATTGTAAAAGTGTACGATTTTCCTAAAATTTTAACAAGTAATAAGTCAGTGTATGAGCCAAAGTAATTACATAATGTAAAATCTGTTTCATAAAACATAAAAATTATACAATTTAAGTAGCAACCAGTTTGATTTTGTCTACACTGCCCTATGGAGCAGGACCAGCATGTTTCCAAGCATTCTTATCTTGGATACAATCCTCTAATTTGTAATATGCTTTTAAAAAAAATGTAATTTTAATATGAGTTTTAAATTTTCCTTCATTTCATTGCAATATATTACAAGGTATATGTTGCAATTTGTAGACTTAGTACTCTTTGTACTGTATCTAGGCGTCTTGGATACGAATGCACCGCACGTGTAGGTATGCAAAAAGTTCCTTGAAAAGTATCTGGCTTGTACTACAATGGCTATTGGCATTCCTTGGAGGGCCCCATATCATAACCATTTGTAGGACTGCTTAAGCGTAGTGCAAGCCAACTAGACAATAATCCTTGACAGTAGAGCACATAGTTCAAAATTGCTTAACACTTCACATGACTTTCGTCTTTTTGTCACTTCTACCAAAAATTTCGTGGTTACTCCCTAGGTCCAACTATGTTTTTCGCAAATTACAAGTCCTGTCGTTGTCAATCGTTGGGCTCCTGAAGTTTGAGTTGAGATGCATGACAATAAAATTGACAAATGCGTGCATTGACTGGCCAGGTCCACTCAAATATGTGTGGGTCTTTCCTCAAAAGACCATTTCAGACAATCTACATGGTCCTGAAATGATCTGACAAGATTATTTACGGATTTTTATATACACATTGACATTGATGAATTTTATATAATTATAATACTTATAATTATTTTAATTATTGTGAATGTGAAGACTATGTAGGTCATTGTTTTTTTCTCTCAGTTTTAATCATGGTAATCAGTTTGAGTTATTTATGCTGAATACCCAAAAGTCCTTTCCTTGGTATTGTTGTACTCTGAGATTTTTTCAGCCTTTCTTCTCAGAGTATTCAGATAGGAAACGCCAACCACGTCTAGTTTTTAAAATATGATTGACATGTAACAGTGTTTGTACATACCTACTTACAGAAATAAAATCATTTATCATATTTTTGATTGACTACTAAGTAGGCGTAGAATTAAAGCGCATTGAAAGACAAATATAACACCACATTAAAACAAACCCAGAAAATCCGCAAATATCATCACAATGTCGCTTTAAATATGAACCAAATTTGAAAAAAACTTAATAAAAACATTTTTTCATTGAAAGCGAGACGTATTCAGGGGTATAGTCTGTTTATAAATAGAGTGTGTTTATTCATAAGCCGAGATGAGTGAAAACTCACAGCGCGTGAGAAACAAAAGAGCTCGAGTACAATGCTACGTGTCATGTTTTCAATTGTCAGACATGTTTCTAGTTGGCAATTATACTGAATGTAGGCACCATATTATTATTTTTTAATCCAATAGAGCTTAAAATGTATTGTTAAGTTTTTTTTTTTTTGCTACAATTCGATCTAAGTAACGTTATCGTAACTACTTTTGCGAAACCCAGAGTTCGTAAAACTCCTTGTGAAGGAACAGACCAGAGAATTGAAACAGAGAAGATATTACCACCTTTAACCTACCTACTAGGCAACGCAACGGTGAAGGCTTTGAGACTTCATATATTTGCTTTGGTTTTCTACAACAGCGGTGGCCGCAGTGACGGCGTCATGAAAATGATGACCGCGGGGTTTGACTTTACGGTGTAAAAAACGCTCTCTAGGAAAACACACCAACTTATTTTACTAAACAACGTTTCAGTGACGTCATTCGACGGTAAAATGCGGACGCTATGTGGCGGCCACCACAGTCTTAGGAAACCCTTGCTTAAGGCCCAGACTCCACCAAAGCGGAGATGTGCGCAGATGTCAACAACAACAACAAACTGAACAAGTTGGCCCCCTGGCCTTGTCACGCGCTATAAGATTGTTGAATATTATTTCTATGGAGGTAGATATATTTCAGTGCAGCCTGAAGAGATTCACAGAAGTAGCACTGAAGTTCATTGAAAATGTTTAGAGGTCAATTTATTGTTATTTTTGGTACTTAATTTAAGTAAGATGTATTTTTTATTGTATCTTTGTGTTAGTAACATCGCATTGGCGTATTATAGCTGTTAGGGTGTATAATAAATAAATGTCCGTAGAGGAGACGAGAAGAGATGTTATTCAGCTAGAGTATCCACAGAAGATGTGCGGAGATGCGTACTGGCTAGACTGGAGCGGAGATGTGTGCTGGCTAGAGCGGCTGGCGGGTTGTGCGACGCGGGGGGAACTAGCTGCGGTGCCGCTCACTGCACGCCGCTCACGTCTCTTCTAGTCTCGGCTGCTCGCCGTCGCGCGTCGCCAGCGAGCAAGGCACAGCTCACATCTCCGCTTTTTACTGCCTAAATCTCGGCGAGATACAGCTCACATTTCCACTTTGATCGCTCCTTACAAATATGATACATCTGCGCTCAGTAGTATCCACTAAAGCTGAGTGGAGACGAGATGTGCGAGTAACGAAATTTTATTGGTTGTTTAAAACACATCTCCTCTCCTCTCGTCTCGTCTCCGCTTTGGCGGAGTCCTTATCAAATGACAAACTGACACAAAATGTCAACGCCGTCGTAGCGTATAGAGTTACCATAGTTGCCGACTGACTGCGGTTTGCTGATTGTACTTCCTAAAGTTGGTCCTCAAGTCTGTGTTATTCACCTATGGGTCTCATCTCTCAACGATTGGAACACGTATTTGATTATTCCAAGTGAGTTTTTACGTGGGTTTAAATCAACTAACATTTCACAAACACTATCCCATTTGTATTAAATCATCACTACGGTGTGAAAGAGATAGAACGCAAATAAACAAAGGTGAGAAATCAAACGACCTAGTTTTAAAACCGGGTTTAAGAATTTCAACAAGATTTTTATTTATTTAGACAATAGTAACATGCAATATATTTGACAGCGCAGCAAAATGGGCCGTCTGGAATATATGAAAGTTACTGGAATTACCGAAAAGGTCGGTTATGAGTGACACTGGCTGATTACTGTCACTCTAGCAGAGCGTCGCGCGCCGCATCGATGGTTGCGTGGCGGCTGTCTTCTGATGACAGGAGATGATGTCGGGGGAGCCACTGTCGTACCACGTCCGCGACCACGGAGTACTCATTTATATCGAGCCTTTTCAGGAAGAACATCGTAAGCGACAATTTGCACTTTTTACAGAAAAGGGCTTTTTCTTTCCTATAACGATGTTTTTCATTTACGATGATAATTTCTTACAACAATAAAGTCGTGTAAAGTTAAACTTAATCGGTGTGGGATGCAATATATGTCGACACCCTTGCGCCATCCCATCTTCCTAGTGCGGCGGGCTGTGCTGGGGCGGCTGCTGCAAGTGCGGAAAACCTCAAACGGCGAAAATATTCCGATCTTTTTGGAAGTTATATGTTCGAGCCGTTTGGGGTTGAAACACTAGGGCTATGGGGTCCGAGTGCCCACTTGGTTTTCCGAGACATCGCCTAGCGGTTGGTCGACTCTTCACGTGACCAAAGGGCTGGCCTATTCTTTGGCCAAAGAATCAGCATCGCCATACAACGTGGCAATGCTGCCAGCCTTTTGGGCACTTTTCCTGTTGACAGCGATGCGGACGAATTTTATGATGCCCTATGATTAATTATATGTATATATATATTTTTTTGACATTTGTACATATTATAATTATTATTTTAAGTCAGTTAGCTTATATATTATGTAAATATTAAATTTTACATTGAAATAAAGAAATAGTAACAGTAATCGTGACAAGATGTAAAACTGTCTTTTTAAGAGGTTACGAAGAAAAAATAGTTTTGTGATTTTTGGCGCTTACGATGTTTTTCCTCTAAGACTCGATATATAGTACACGACGAACCGGTATGTTTCGGCACAATCCATACGATATTGAAGCTGCTGTACCACTAATGTACGATGACCACTTCTGGTAAAGGCCACCTCGCGCCTTTATATTTCATTAATTTTGGTTTCATCATGGTTGGCTTTCGTAAGCGAACCTCTCGGAAAGCTCTCGTAGGTGTAAAGCACTCGACAATGTTTTCTTACAAAGCACAATAAAAAAATAATGTCTAAAAATTAAGCTTCCTCTTTTCACCACTGCCATTTTCTGGATGCTCCAATTTTAAATGAAAAGGTAAGCAGAGTGATCTCTGAAACTGGAAAAACTAGAGGCAAGTGCATTGCCCAACAGCAAAGACAAATGGGCACAGCACTTACCATAATAGGCGAGGTCGTGGTGTTGTTGAATATAAGAATTTAATATAAAAAGCAGTTTAAACATTTTCTGTGTATACCCCTAGCTTTAAAGTAACATTTTCAAACTAAATGTCAACCCTGCACTGCAATTTTCTGCAAAATAATTCAATTTAAAACTCTCATTCCATGAAACTACGAGTATTTACATGTGTGTTTAGTAACTCTTTCAGGGACACTTTCATATAGACAGCAATAGTACATGTGTTTATGCATATTCATATGTTGAAAGATTAAAAAAAATACAATCTAAGGCAATTCAAAACAAATACAGTTCTTCAATAGCGGCGTTACTTGTATCATAATTATTTAGTCAAACAACAAAATGTTGTTCCACAATATTGTAACGAAAATCATCAAACTAGATGGCGCCAATTTAAAGAAATAAAATCACAAATATACGGTTAACGCATCTAACCACTGACCCTGAGAGTTAAATTCGTAAATCTAGTTAGTCAGGGGTGAAAAATGAGACTGATGTTACAAGGAATTTAAAAAACCTAATAGGATCTAAAGGAATTCAGTTAACACTACGGAATTTGATCCATTATAACATAAATGAATTTCGATTGTCAGTCGAATGGAGCTTCGGAGTTGATGAGACGGAACTATTCTCATTGAATGAAGATATATTATTTTCTATCTCTGACGTAGCACTGGAAAGATTTTGTTCATATACTTCGTGTTAATAATTTAACGTGTTAATGATTTGAGATAGACTCATGATAGCACAAGTTTAAACCTTAGTGGTTTTTGGTTGCTATTAAATATGTAATCCTGTGTTCTTTTGTATAAATGATAAATAAAACAAAAATAATAAAAAAAAACAATATTTTTTTTCTTTCTGATGGGTTCTTGCTAGATAACTTATATCCAAAAATAAATGACCAAGCTCAAAAAAGAAAACTTTAAAAGTTCAGATCTTGAAAACTTACGGTACAGAAGACAACAATGAAGTCAAACATCAAAATCATTACAGCTTCCAATTTCCGTTGATATGGATTGTAAATTCCAGTAGAAGTACCTAGTTTTTTATATACAACGTACATACATAAATAACATCACGTCTGTGTCCCCGAAAGATTAGCAGAGGTGTACCTATAGTACACCCACATTTCGCCAGTTATGTTTAAGTCTCATGTAATAGGGGGCGAGCCTATTGCCATCAACCGGGCACAAATCCTGTTTTTTTATACATTGTAGATACAAATCCTATAGAATTTATAAAATTAATATTATAGTTATTTAATTATAAGATACATAATAAAAACAAAAACTTCCAGGATATAAGAAATCAGAGTAGGTTTTCAAGTAAAAAGATGAATAAATAAAAAAGATTGCTTGCTCACTATTTCATTTTCAATTAATAAAGCTACTCCAGTGTTCTTAACTGGCAACACAAAACAAACAAGTTTAAAGTTGCTTCTTCTAGGGATTTTTTAAACCGGGTAAATTAATTTATATTATAAAAAGAAGACAAAAACTTTGAGGGTCCTGTTAGTGACATTTTTATAATCCTGTTTATTTTGTAAGGAAGCATCTTTTAAAATTACTTTGCCCCGTCTTCCAATAACCTGATACAAACATACCACCTACCTAGGGTAAGATTCAAAGATTGCACTTCTTTGCTAAGTGAAGTTAGCTGTCATACGAATGTGGGCCTTATGTGCATAATCATATGTCCGTAGCGATGTGAGCAAGTGTTAAATACGAATATTTATTTATTTATGAACCATAACAAGTTAATAATAAGGTTTATAACTACTGGACTATCCGGGCTGGTTACTAAGTTTTAAGTCAAAATCTCAAGTGTCATTGAGATTTTCGCATGCATTAATTTATAGAAAATCTGTTTTTAGAAATTAATCTGGTCTATAGATTTTTATGGTTTATGCTTCCAATGGTTACAGTGCTGGTGGTCTTTTTCTGCGGGTGAATTCACGTGCCCCGCGTGGACTCGTTCTGCCCATGCAAAGTTAGTGGATACAGCTTTGAAAGAAACGTTCATTGGTTCAAGAATCATCACTGGTTTCCTAAAACCCTCCCCGGTTCAAATGTGTAATGCTGTAGCAGGAATAGCGCCACCAGTAATTCGAAGAACGGTGGCAAGCTCTAGCGAAAGAGACAAAATGGTCTCCGACACACGACACTCTTTGCACAACAACATCCTTGTGCCACAAAGGCTAAAAAGCCGAAACAGTTTTTTAGTGCGTCGCCCCACTCATTAGCGAACGATCAAAAGACTAAAGCTGTGGCGAGACAGTGCTTCCTTACCAAAACCATTCGTTCCACCTGCTGAAGATCTTCCACCTAGAGATAAGTTGCCTTGGGTAACCTGGAAGTCTTTAAACAGACTCCGGACCCAGGTTGGCCGAAGCAAGGAAAACCTGTTCAGGTGGAGATTCATAGAGGACTCCGCCTTTTTTTTTTTTTTTTTTTTGTTGATGGGAAATCATCAAATGACTTCTCCCGCTCTGGGCGGAGCGGGAGGGCGTGTCAGACTTTTACTGACTAAAACCCACCCGTGTTCCTTCTGTTGCCTGTGCCGGGGCCACGGTAACTCTTTCGAACATCCCGCAAAGAGGACTCCGCCTTGGAGTGTAAATGTGGTGCTGTGCCACAAACGATGGGACACTCAATATTATGTCTTGCGTGTCCTATCAGCTGCACGTTACAGGAACTGATGGACGCTAATGATGGCGCCAAACACGTAGCCGAATTATGGGATGAGTCCATTTAGATTACCATCGACATGTTAAGAAAACAAGTGCTGATTTTTTTTTTTTTTAATCATAATTCTATTACTTCATTTCTCCGTTGCTAAAAATATAGACAATATTCTCTGCGTTGATATCTTTGTACTGAGGACGACTAGAAGGGAAATTTTCGTTAGGATAAAAGTTAAAATTCATGTCGCAATCTCCTTTCAGAGACAATCAAGTGAAAAACTTGTAAAAAAAAAAAATTTGCGAAATTCAGACTGAGATCTGAATGCGAACGTTCTTAAAAAAAAACGATCCTAAAAGTCTCCTATGAGACGGCCCACTTGCACGTTTAGTCGGGTTAAATAAATAAATATAGAGTTTTTAAACTCGGAGTTAAGTACTTAACATTTTAACTGTTATTACGCGTTGCGCCACTAAAAAGTAACACCGGGTATTGCCGTAAAATTTGTATTTTTGAGTTCAGAACATTGCAGTTCAATTGACGAAACATAAAATAGAATTGCACTGTCTGTGCCCTGATATGTAACCCGACCAAAAATGAATGAACGAACAATGAACAATGAAGTCCGCCTCTGTACTTTTCTGTGCATGAAGTATTAAATAAATAAATAAATGAACGGAAATTGTATACCTATTTTACTCTACATTACATACGTAAAACCTTCTTGTCTCTGAATTTTATAACATGACATTTCATTTTAATCGTATTGTAAGTGGTTTCCATGGAGATTTAGTTTATTGATTGATAAAAACGTCAGATATGGAAAATATGTTTTAAGTTTATAATTTGTATTTATTTTTATATGAGTTCATTAATATATTGCCTGCTGATATAGCACCGAATTTCCACTTACTATAACGTCGAACAATATCAATCTGCCTAGCCTTTTCCCAACTATTTGGGGTCGGCTTCCAGTCTAACTGGATGCAGCTGAACTGAACTGAAATAACGTCGAACACTGTAAAATACAAAATATGTTACCAGCTACCTCATAAAGTCCTAGTACCTCATAACGTCAATTTATTTTGACATTACTTACACTAACTCAGAGTTAAAGCGACTTAACTCTCCCACATAGGTGGGTTAAATATTTTAATGTTTAAGTCTAGGCTTACCTCTAACTCTTGTTGGCGCAAGATGAATTATTTCATTAACCCTGAGTTAGCTGTTAACTCAGAGTTACATATATCGGATAACCCATAAACACGCAAATGGACCTTAATGATGGCATAGTATAAAGCTGCTTTGATTGGTTGAAAATCATCAATGCGTTCGATCTTCAAAGGCCCAAGTGTCTTGCTCAACCTTATTCCCGTTTCAACGTCAAAAATAAAAGTAAAATAATAACATAACATAATTTCTTGACTCCCCAAAGGGTTGGGCAGAGATGTGTCTAACAGTACACCCACATTTCGCCAGTTATGTTTAAGTCCCATGTGTAATAGGGGGCGAGCATATTGTCATCAAACGGGCACAAGTCCAGACTCCGGGCTGCTACTGAGAAATTCCAGATAGAAAAACCCAATAACACCTTGCCCCAATGATCCTTGCGCGACCTGGAAATCGAACCCAGGACCTCATGATACGCAGTTGCGCTTGCTACCACTATACCAACGAGGCAGTCAAGTAAAATTTACTTTTTGAAAAAAAAAGGGTTAACTTTTATTATTGTAGACTTAAAATCACTTGTGTCTAATAAAAAACTTTTTCCAAAAAAAAAAAAAAAAAAACAGGTGAAAAATAATTTAAATTTCGGAAGTCGGTGTCTGGATCTGTATTTTACTTTTTTGCCACAGACTTCCGAAATTACAGTTATTTTTCACTTTGTAATGTTTTTTTGGAAGTCGCTTGTTTTTTTGAAAAAAAAAATGTTTTTTTCACTTTTTACTTGTAGTACCACGCAAAGTCGTATACCACTACTTGCAATGTAAATAACAGTGACAGGTCATCAACAAACATTTAGTGGAAAAAATGCAATTCAAAAAGTACTCTGATGAGTAGTTTTTGAGTTGTATTTGTTGGTTCTGATGAACCTGACCAAATTTATTGCATAAACGACTTATCTGGAATTATAACATTTCAAATAAAAAAATTCAAATCATTTTATAATAATAAATAAATAATCGATAATTTTATTAACATACGTAAGTATAAGTATTTTTTACTAGCAAAGTATGGATTCTGAAAAGTATGGATTGTTTCTGAAACTATAAGATTAATAATAATAATAAATTCGCCAATCCCCATCGCCGTACCTCTACGTTGACGTCGTGGTGGGGCTTGCGCGCTCCGAACTCTAGGTCTGTGCCGGTAGAGTTTACTTACTTTGCTAGAACAGGTCTAGGGTGAGCAGCCAGACCAAGAGAGATACAGAAACCCGCAGGGCAGCATGTGGCGAGCTGCTGGACAGTAGCGACCCCACGTACCCTATCTCCCGGGAGAAGTCATGTTCCTCATCTCTGGCTTGCCTTTATTGGCCGGCTGGAGTGAATACTGACGAGAACTGACCTCCCACCTCATTCTTGCCTTTATTGGCTGGCTTGAGTAGAGATTTGCAAATGCAAACGTGCTCGGAGGAAGGAAGTATTCCAGTAAGATGCTGGTAGGGATCTTGACCGTACTTCCGGGATTGTCCTGACAGCCGTGGAATACCTCTCCACTCCTCTTAAGCACCTCAGGACATGTTGCCCCCTTGTCGCTACGACACTATATGCTAGCGACCGTTTCCGGAGACCCATTGTTGAGTGTGCAAGTCACCCCCTGCCATTTTATCCGTGTATTCTATTTATCAAACATTGGTCAGACAGGGGCCATAGTCCTTCCATAGTTTTAGATAACCAGTCCACTTTAGCCATCCAAACCCATAGCCCAATATTTTATTTGTCTCCATATCCTGCAATAGTCCTACACCAACCGGGGGGTGTCCTTGGGTGCACTTGCATAGTGCGTACAGGGATAATCGTCGGTTGGTGCCTCATTTCCATTGAAAGCGTCTAACGGGCCTCTGCGAGTTGGCTTCGGCCCCTCATATGCCTTCCAAAGGTCCGGGACCCAAGGGTCCTGAGAAATATTAAATTAAATAATAAATAATGGAGCTCTGTGGTAACAATCATTAAAAAAAACAACCGAATTGAGAACCTCTTCCTATTTTGAAGTCGGTTAAAAAGGAATGAATTTCAAAAGGACCAAGAATTAGGTATCAAATCTTAAAATTAATGTTATATCATTGTCTACTGTAAATGATTGCTTTCCACATTTATAATAACTGTAACAACGAGAACAAGGAAAAATATATATATTATTGTTACGCATTAGCAATGTAAGGACATAAATAACTTTATTATTTTGGAAATATACTAAATAAGGATATACCTATAAACTGGAGGGACCTACAAAATTACTCACATAATTTCCCAAAAACAAAAGTGTATGTTAAATTAACATAACACAACATCACGTCTGTGTTCGGGGGTGTTTATTAATTACGTGAGGCATTTAGGGAGGGGAGAGAGTCGAGCCGAATCTCACCCAGTCTCACGTGGGGGAGAGTGGGTTCTCGGTAAATATCACGTAATTTTTTTTCCGCAAGAAACAGTCTAATATTGCGACAAAATTGGGTGCTTAAAATAAGTATTATAAAAATAATTAAGCAAATTATGTTTATTGAAATAAATCCAACGCAATCAAGCACAGATTAACGTATTTACACTAAAACTACGCATTTTGAAAAATCTCGGGTAAGATTTGGGGTCGCGTGAGGTTTGGGGGGGTTTTTGGGGTCGAGCTAAATCTCACGACATCTCACCAACGGGGAAGGCGGGGCCGAAAAATCGTCAAAATCGCCTCAAGTAAAGTACGAACTACGAACGCAGGGGGCGTCCTTGATGTTTAATAATATTTTAAACGATGTTATTCAGTGCAAACGTAATTTAACGATAATTATTTACATTGATTCTGACACTATCACGAAATACATTAACCGCTAAACGAATGTTAAACATAGTTCTATTTCTGTCAATCATTAGAAAATGACAGAAACCGAAAGATATTTTAAATACGTTTAGCGTTAAATGCATTTAGTGATTGTGGTGCAAATGGAAATTAGTCTACTCCAATTTTAGTACTAAATATATAATTATAATGAATTAACATTAAAATATTTACAAATATCACAAAGAGTCGACCAATTGAATTATTTCACCATTACAATAGTTGGCATCAAACTGATAAAGGTAACATTAACAATTTCCCGGTACATGAACCAATTATTGTAGTTTTTGTAAACGTTGATGCAATTACTCACAAAAACGAACTTTGAATTCAGTGGCTTTTATGTGGTGACAGCTTTCATGAACATAAATGACTATTGCTATGGGAAACAGAACATCTATTTCATTAAAAAACTAAATAGGTTTACTTACCAAATCAAAGTCAATGAAAAATATGCTCTTTCTTATGCCATTTTTAAGTAGATCCCATAGTAAGTGGTTTATATTCAATCATATAATATAAGGGTTTACTTTCACCCTTGAAACGTTAATATGAAAGAAAGGATTCTTTCATATTATCATTTCAGGGGTGAAAGTAAACCCTTATAGGATTGCCAATAAATGGAGAGTCAGCCCGTAGAACACAAGTGTTGACTATGGCGATTTAAATGAATGTCTATTGGTCTTGGCGTTTACATAACATGAATCAGTTTTTTCTGATGAAATTGGCATTAAGTAGTGGCTTCCTGGGTCCATTTGTATCACGTTTGTAGGAGGGCCATCTTGGCTTCGTCTTGTCGGCGGAAGGTCGTAAAGTGGGATATCATCGATATCATCGTCAGTTTCTGCTCCAGAATTCCTAAATCTTTTTGGACTAGCGACGGTATCATATAAGGACGGATCCAAGTATTCAGGTTCAGGGCCAGAATGCCTATATCTCATTGGATTTGGAACGGTATCATACATGACCGGTTCAGGGCCAGAATGCCTAAATTTGATTGGACTAGGAACTGTATCATATTCGGTCTCTGAATCGCTGTCATCTTCATTTTTGTCACTTTCTACTTTATCTACTTCAATCCGTAGGTCTCTACTTTTATCAGATTTTGGTTCACTTACGGGTTTGTTTGTTGTTTCTTTCTTAATTTCTTGTTTGGATTCGCCTTTGATTTCCGGTTTAATTTCGTCTTGTATTTCTGTTTTAATTTCCTTTTGAGTTGCCGTTTTGGTTTCAAGTTTTTTGAGTTTAAACATTTGTGACTCAACCTTCAATTCTGCCTTTTCTTCGTTTTTACTCTCTTTTTCAGATTCTTTTACATCATCACTCTTCATTCCAAAAGTATCGTCCCTTTTTTCAAACTTTAAGAGGTCGTTCAGATCCCTGAAACTTGCGGAATCACTTTTCTGCACCTTTCTCAATACTTCTTTGCATATTGCGTCCATTTGTCCTTTATGCATTACCGGTACTATCGGTCTTAGAGGTCTCTTGGCAAAAACGATTTTCGAATCTTCAAGGCGGGTTGGTGTTGCCGGGTCGCTAGCTCTGGGCTCACTTATTTCTATAATGCCACTGTTCACAGTTAGTGTGCTTCCATTGTTTTTGTTTTTTTCATCGTAATTGGAATTGTACAATGGTGTAACTCCTGTTGACTCTTGCCTGACATACTGTTTATTATTGGCATTTAATCCAAAAATCGATTTCTTCTTCAAAGCTAAGTATAACGCCACTGCTAGAACAACTATGGCCATCAACATGAACAGCATTGAGAATCCAATAATAATAATTGAGTAAGTCGGTAATAATACGTAGTCCGTCCTCTGATCAGCAGTAGTAGTCGTAGTTAAGTGGGTCGTATCGTCTGGTTTGACAAGAGCTAAACCTGAAATTAAAAAAAGATTGTAAATTACTCTAATCATCAATTCTTGCTGTGTTTAATTACGTTATTATAATTAAAATGTATTTATTTATTTAATACTTCATGCACAGAAAAGTACAGAGGCGGACTTAATGCCATAGGCATATATAATATGGTTTATTGTAACGATATAGGGAAAATGAGACTGTTTTATTATACGATGTGTGTGGTAATTTAGCATTTTACCATATGAATAATAAATTGAAATGAATACAGATTTTTTCTCCTTTGAGGCATTCAATTTTATTGATGATGGCATTTTACCCATGGGCGTTGGATTTCCGCATCAAAATAGACATAACACTAATCGACTCAGCTTCATCTGTTTGAAAAAATCTTCACTATCATTTATAATTAAAGTGATGCATAAAATTTTACAGTTACTTGGTCTATTATTAGATAAGCAAGTTACAGGGTCCAAGGTCCAAGGTACCAACATAAATACGCAGATAAAAATATTAAGGTACTTACTTTTTGGAACGTCCTTAGTTATATTAGAAGAATTAATAGTAAAAGCCTCAGAACTGGCACTAGTTAGAACATTTATTATAATAAATATAAAATATAACTCCATTTTGCTGAATAACGTGTAAATCCGAGCATATTAGCTAAATACTGAGCTTCATTATTCCTGCAGTGACTCCATTAAGGAAAAACTATTTGGTGACAATAATAACTTCGTAATAAACGAAACTTTGAACATTATCCTGTGGTAATACGGTTGAAAATGCTATGTTTTAGTAATTAAATGTATCATTACATTGTTTACCAGTGAGTGTGACAGTCACATAGTTTATTAAATTATTTGTGTTAATAATTATGTTTATTTAGTGTTCCAACCCACTCACTCTCTCTCTCTCTCTCACGAGAGGAGGCCTGTGTTCCAGCAGTGGGAACATAATAGACTGATTATGTAGTGTTATTTGATTTGCTAATAAATTGTTTTTTTTTGACAGCAGGTGCAACGAATATGTACCTAAGTCTTTCAGTAGTTTTTCGTTCTTTATTTTGTGCATTAATTATGTTTATTCTTGCATAGTTTTGTGGGATATAATATTGCCTCTAGGTACTATTATCAACCAGATAATAGTTCTCAGGCAAACTAAAGCGTAAGGTTCAATCCATACCTACATTTAGTTATTTTTAGGGTTCCGTACGTCCATATGAAAAAACGGAACCCTATAATGTTAAGTTTGTTCCTGGGATATTATTCACGAAAATAGATGAAAATTATCTACGAAACTACTGAGTCTAAATTTTTGAAAAAAAATACTGAAAATATGTCTATACGTAAAGATTACAGGAAAACCTGTAAGAAGTCTATGGTCTGAAAATAACATGGTAAATCTCTGAATATTGTGCATACAAACTTACATTTGCAGTTGGAATGTATGGGGGAACATCTTTTTTTTCTTAGCCTGCTCTGCCCTACTTCTGGGCAAAGGCCTCCACTCAAATCCACTCCTTCCATCTTTCGCGAGCCTGCGCGCCCTCATTTCGTTATTATTAGATGTTTTTATAACAACCTATAAGTACAAATATTAGCTACTAGCTTCCACCCGCGACTTTGTCCGCGTAAAATTTCTTGTTCCCCTGACCCACCCCGTCGCGTCGCATCCCCTGCCCGCGCTGTTACTTCGTTTTCGCTTAGCGCTCATTCTTCCTTTTTTGTTTTTGCTCGGCTTCTAAGAGGCCTAGCGTAATGTTACATACCCTATATCCTTCCTCAAGAATTCCTCAGAGATTAGCGCGTTCAAACAGTCAATAAAAAATTAAATGTGCCGGTAACTAATAGACTAAGCGCATTTTTCTTACTTTAACCATTTTTATACCCGCTGTAATTTCTAAACGAAAGGTCCGAATTAAATAATTTAAAAAGGAATTTACACGTACTTAATCAACCTTGATGATGAAACTATTTATTTGGATAAGGATTAATACCATGTTTATGAAAACACCTTCGCAAGTAATGCATTACTTTATAACACATTTGATTACCATTAAAAATGTTAAAGTGAGCTAACCTTAAAAGATAGACATATGCTATTGCGGATTTTTTTTAGAACTTTTAAGAGGAATAATCCCGTCATACATGATTTTTGCGTAACTTTAACCGTTTACGCAGCGCACGCAACGAAAGCTCGCAAAAGGAATAAATTTTCCCCGTTTTTGCAACATTTTTCAAGGAAGCTCCGCTCCTATTCATTGTAGCGTGATTATTGTGAGGCCTTTAGCCTTCCTCGATAAAAGAGCTATCCAACAATAAAATAATTTTTCAATTCGAACCTGCAGTTACTGAGATTAGCGCGTTCAACCAAACTAACAAACAAACAAACTCTTCAGCTTTATAATATTAAGTATAGATTTAAAACTTTTAAAACTAATTACTCAAATTATCTTTATACTCGTATCAATAGACGTGAATTTTAAACATATTATGGGAGATCTATGATGAATCACGTGTCCTCATATTCACATACAGAATAGCTAATAGAGTAATTTCCTTCGTACCTAATTATTAGTTTCCAGTACTCTCAAACTTGTGGAATATGACATCGTTGACGGCTGTATTAAATAATTTAGCGATGTTATAATTAGAGACTGTAGACATTATTGGTGTTTATCTTCAGAAAGGTCAGCACCCTAATTGCGTAACACACTATCAATCACAATCTGAATGACTTTGAAACTAATTGCTAGTCCATTACTTCACATGTTCGAAAAATTTGTCTGCTCAACTATGTAAATAACGCAATGAATGTTGTTGAACTGTCAAAATGAAACCGATTCCTACTGTGTGTTACGCAATTGCTCCGCTGATGTGTAATACTCGCAACCGGCGTGGCGAGGAGTATGTAAGAATCGTAGCTGGTGGCGTTCTGTTTCTGCCTGTTTTTCTAAGTATGTACTAGCACTTCCCAAGCGACTTCGTCCGCGAGGATTCCGTACTTTAGTACCCTGTTAGGGGTGAATTTTCGAAAAACCCTGATACACGTCATTCTTTATGTTCGGTCTTAAGTATAAATACTGAGTTTCGAGTTAAAATTTTTGCATACAAACTTGACACCCCCAATCCCCCTTTAGGGGGTAGTTTAGAAAAACAAAAAATGACAAAGTTCATAATTTATTTAGACAAGTATTCGTGCCAAGTTTATTAACTCAAGGAATAATATTTTTCATACAAACAAAATCCCCCCTTTTTAATTTACTACTACTTTTACTTTTTTTTTTGTCGAATTTCCAAAAATCCTTTCTAACAACTGTCACAAGTTTGTAGTCCCAGCGGCTTAGGCTTTGCGTTGATGAATCAGTCGAGACGAGTAATTATAATACATAAATAGATAAAGATAATTAGAGGCTGGAATACTAGAACTAGAATTTGATAGATTCCTAGAAATTAGTTTGCGGGAAAATTGTGACGCTCATACCTCAATACAATCAACCAATGTTATTAATGTGGAATTCGAATTATTAAATGACTTTGGTGTTTCGGAGATTTTATAATGAGAAAGTGAGTCAACTAAGGTACGGTAGGTTAGGTATTATGCTTTTCTAATAAATTCACGAGTGAAGGTCAGAAAGGCAAATTACACAATCTTTTTTTATTTTTTACACAGAGATTATTAAATTCATAATCACACTGAGTACGTGTAATACGTACAGAAACAGCGATGTTACGAGCTTACGCCATCACGCCTGTATTCCCTGAAGGGTAAGGCAGATGTGTAGGGTACCTATAACACAACACCCACATTGCGCCAGTTATGACGAAATGTGGGTGTTGCACAGGTATACCACATTTCTATACCCATATTTCTATGCTATAGGTAGGCACACCTCCAACTCTTGCGATAAAATAAAATTAATAAAAAAAAAACATAATTAAAAAAAAAAAAAAATTTTGGCACACAATACTATCATATTTTAGTTTTCTGTTTTTGTTTTTATGTGAATATTGTGTGCCTTAACCTGGATCAAATAAATTTATTTTCTTTCTTTCAAAATAACACCAGCTACAAGAAGTTTTGCATGGAAAAGCAAAGAAATATAGGTACACGTTTTACTTTTTAATTTGCCTGTGCTAAAGTTATGTTATAATCAAAATTACCGGCTACTTAGCTGAGTTCAAAAAAATTGTAATTAATATGAAGAGGTTGATAGCGGCAACTTGTTAAAACTTCTGCTTTGTATGGAGAACAAACGAATTTTTTTAATGAAAAACTTCTCTACCTTATGTTGAACTACAGTGCTGAAGATTTTAATTTGCAACTAAAGCCGCTTCAGTATTGAAGAATCTTCCTCCGTCAAATTTTAAAAATATGAATTTATGCTGAAGTTTGGAAAAATAATTGTTACAGTGAAAAAAGACTAGGTAAAATCTTAGCATATAGTAACATTCAGAGAGATTCGGAGTCTGGATTTGTGGCAATAGGCTCGCCCCCTATTATATGGGACTTAATAGCGTTGTCACATTTTGCACCTCTCTCGCTCACACAGGACCAAATTTTTAAGAATGTTAAATGAAAAAATGCTTTTTTGAAAAATGTAATCAATGGGCGGTCTACAAAAAAAATATTAATTTAATAGGTAGTTATCAAAAACTCGTTTTGCATGTTGTTGAACTGTCAAAATGAAACCAATTCCTACTGTAAGTGTGTTACGCAATTGCCCTGCTGCCTGGTCGTAAAAAATGTATGATTGAATCCTATGACAAATTATATAATCCAAGTTTTAATGCAAATATGCTTTCAGTTACCCCACTACCGTAATATCGGAGAGTATTACAGTACCTACTTATCTTTTCCCACTACAATACGAGAGTGGGCACTTTTAGTTCTTGACAGTTCTTAGTTCTCTTAGAAAGCCTTTTATGTTGATCTTTACGTCTAAGGGTTTGGATGATTTCGTAAGGTACTCTATTTCAGATAGTTCAGGTAGGTACATCATACCCATCGACGGTTAAAAGGTAAAAGGGCATAAGCGACATTTTGGTCGAAAATGGGTTATGAATGTCATCCTACTTAAAATTTTCCGCTTTTTAAGGATGGCATCTATAACTCATTTTAGAACAAAATGTCGCTTATGTCCTATGACCTTTCAACCGTCGCCATGTAGATTTGGTGTCTAGGTACCTGAAGTAATCAGAATATATTTGCACCTCAATTTTGTAACACTCTTTCAAACGCAATCCGATTTTGAAGGAAATACTTAATCCATTGCTTCATATTAATATTATGTTTTAAAAATTCGTCTGCTCGACGACGTAAGTAACGCAATGAATGTTGTTGAATTGTCAAAATTAAGGCGACGATAGCCGACTTTTAACGATTTTAAACTGAATATCACGTCTAAACGAGTTTGAAAGATTTGGACAAAATATATATTAAATTAGATCATTTTCTTAATAACTTAATATGTGAATCTTTTAGATTGCGTTATATTACATAGTGTAATTAATTTGTAAAGTTATATCTAACGCGGATAAAAAATTAAGAATAACGCAAAAATAATAAAGCGTATTTTATGAAACCTTCACCATTTTAAAGACAATTTAATTATTTATCTTTTAGTATAAGTTTTTTATGCAGAGAGAAATTCAAGGAAATTAATGTAATGACTGTGCCTTCTCAGTATATTTATGAAAATCTTTTAAATGCCTATAAAAATATAAAATTGTTTAAAAAATACAGTGATATCCATAATATAAATACTAGAAACAAACACAAATTTGTTGTACCTACAACAAGGCTCAAGAAAATTGGTGGCTCTTTATTGTCTTGTCTTTATAATAAACTTCCAAGCCACGTTCAAGATCTGAGCCATAACAAATTCAAATCATTCATTAAATGTAAGTTGTGCCAGAAAGCCTTTTATACTGTTAAAGATTATATTGAAGTCAAGAAGGCTTCGTATTAAGCTGCACCAATTTCTTTTCTTTTTTTTTCATACGTACTGAATGTTTTTTTTTGTTTTTTTTTTTTTAATTTTTTGACACTGATGAATTTTATACAATGTGTATCTGGATGTACGACATTAAATGAAAACGAGCACAGTACTAATCCATCGAAACATTTTAAAACACGAAGATTAGTAGTTAATAGAAAATTTAAAAATTGCAGTTTTCAAACAAAATAAATAGCAGAATCAACTGCATAAAAAGTAAACACGCTTTATGTACGAAAAGTCACTAACCAACGGTGCGGTGCGGGGTGCGGGGCGCGGCGGCGGCAATGTTTACCAATTATTACGGACTCAGATCTACATCATGTTGAAAAATAAGAAAATGAAAAATAATTTCCTGTGGCTAAAGTATTCATTGGATTTGATTGATTTTTTGTATACGGGTAAAGAACATGATTCTCTTTATATGGTTTAAAGGAATGTCAATCGTCCTGTTCCACCTTGAATAAACAATGACACAAATATTTACTTTATAAAGTATTATATTTTTTTAATTATTGTGAATGTGAAGAATATTATATGTGTTTTCTCTATTTTTCTCTCGGTGTTAATCGTGGTCTGGCAGTTTGAGTAATTTATGCGGCCTAACCAAATGTCCTTTCTTTGGTATTGTTCGTCGTATCGTTGAGCTCCTTAAGTTCTGAGTTGAGCTGTACTATTCCTGACAGATGCATGCACTGACTGGACAGGTCCACTCAATTTTGGTGGCTCTTTCCTTAAAATACCATTTCAGATACCAATCTACATGGTATTCACATGATCTGACCAAGATTATGTCTGGACTTTAAAAGAGACTGTGACTTCTGAGTTTGTTTCGGCCTTTCTTCTCAGAGTAGTCAAGTAGGAAACGCCGGCCTCATCTAGTTTAAAAAAAATATGATTCACGTGTAAAAGTGTTTGTACAGACCTACTTACAGAAATAAAATAATTTATCATTTATTAAAATAGCTTTTGTTTTATGTATAATAAATTAATAATGCGTCTAATTTGGGACAACGCTCCTTGATGGGCGAGTCCTATTACTGGGTGGACGTACGACGCGTTGCGTGTGCTCAGTACAGAACACGCAAGCTATGCACTCAAGGCCCATGGCATTTTTCTGCATTTAATGGGTTTTTCTATTTTAGTGTGTTACGCGATTATCCTACTATCAGAAAACAAAGACACATAAAATCAACAATACAAGAACATACAAAGTCACGCAAAGCAAATTATTTCAGAAGCCTTTCGCTTGTCAATTTTATTACATTTCATTACGAAGGAAGGGTGACAAAAACACGGCTTATTGAATGAACAACGTTGTACGTAATTCCAGCGGCAGACATATTACTTTTGCCAAGTCAAGCTTGATTGACATATTTCAAATTTTTTCTAGATGTTTCGAGGCTTTCTGCTTAAAAACTTGAAGTAAATTGGTGATTCGAAGTTCTTTTATACCAAAATGTGAAATGGATTTTAGCAAATGCTAAGGAAAATTGTTTGCACTCTTTGTCTGGCTGGTAAAACATTCTTTATGATCAAAAAAGATGGATTCAATCTATACAAATAAATAAAATTGAAGTGCCTGTTTGTAATGTCAAAATAACAGCCACAACTGCTCTCTCATAGCATTACATAAAGAAAATGAATGAATGAAAAATATGGATGTTTACAACATATTAATTTACTAGCTTTTGCCCGCGGCTTCGCCCGCGTGGATGTCAATACTTTCCTATTTGAATCGGATTTTTTTTACAATTTCATGGGTTTTAATTTTCTTGCGCAAAACCCTAATTATTTTTCTAAAATAAAAGTACCCTAGGTTACTCCTTATAACATCTACCAATGAAAGTGCCTGCTTCGCACGGGCGCGATGTAAGAAGTGGCGAAATGTCGACCATCGAGATTTCTGTGCTAAAACTAAGCAAAATACTGTACATAAAATCCATTGTGAGGTTTAGAAGAAGTAAGCGGTCACACAGACACAAAAAGCGATTTTGTTTTATACTATGTATTATGGTGGTACTATGTAATACGTACAACAGGGTGACTTGTAATTTGACGTAGGTATTCCTTCCAGAAGATGACAGTGTGACCTATTTGGCAACATCCGATAAAGATTAGGCGAAAATTCATGGGATTCAAGAAAACCCAATTTTTATGTATTTTTGAAAACTTCACAGAACTCGTCACTAAATATCACTTTTCTCTGAACTCTCAAATCGAAAGGCCTTATTGTTAATCCTTTGTGTACCTAATACTTTAACAAACCATCCGATGTTACCAAATTTTATAAAACATCAAACCGTTAAAAAGTTAAAGGAAGATGTTTAGAAACCATTTAAAAAATCATACATGACGGCACGGTTAGCGCAGTGGCTGAGCGATTGGACTGCTGCACTGCGTATCGCGGGTTCGATTCCCGCACGGAGCAAATATTTGTATGATCTACAAGTAGTTGTTTCGAGTCTGGGCGTTTGTGTTTGTGAGTTTCTATGTTTGTAAACGCATCTACGACACAGGAGAAATTCCTAGTGTCAACGTTTTTTAAAAAACAAAAAAAATGTACGTACATGAACTTTGACACCAATTATCTCAAAATTTGTGTGTAAAACTGTATGTATATGTAGGAAATGCGTTAATCGACAAATCGGGACGCCAGCGCCACCAAGCGGCGCTCGACAGAGTCTACAACATAACGCTCGTCAACCGGAGTTAAGCAGTTCGTCGGTGGCTGTCCAGCAGTGAATACGTTGAGAATCTGTCGCGCGTTCCGTATAGTTGTGTAGTGTGTGAATAGCTATTAAAGTGTGATTAATTTGATCGTGAATTACAATTTGATTTGAACTGCAAACGGTTTTTCTATTGCGCAGTAACCAACACTGTCACACCCGCAGTAGTTAAAATATGGCTGACGATAACTAGAAGATGTACCTTCTCCATCATATATATAATCACGAACTTTCGACAAGTGAACCGTGACTAGCGACTAGACCGTGAGTTATGTTAAAAACTTAAAAGCCAATCCGCGACTTGTGATCTGGTAATGACGACCTTACGTGTGATGGAAATCCATCTCACGTTAAGGTCGTCGTGACCAGATCACAACTATCCACCTGTCCTACTATTTTCTAAACTCCCAGAAATCTGGGAGTTTAGAAAGTAGTAGGATATATTAAACCAGTTAATTAATACGATTATCACACATTTTTTTAATATTTCAACCATTTGCAAATTCGACCTTTGCCTGCATTGTTGATCGTTTTATTGGCATCTTTAAATATTTTTTTTAACTTCTGTACCTCGTTAGATAGCTAATTAAATTAAGATGTCCTCCTCGTGATTCGTACGCTTAATGCCATAGTAAAATTTTGAGCTGGTGTCAAAATTCATGTACTTGATTCCAACCAATTGGTACCCAATGGAAGAGCAATGATGGCCATTCAATTTGAGAGTTTAGAGAAAAGTAATATTTAGTGACGAATTCTGTTTTTTTTAATACATAAAAATAGTTTTTTCTCGAATCCCATGAATTTTTGCCAAGGTTTTATGTGGTGTTTAATTGTTGCAAATGGGTCAAACTATCACGCCCTGGAAGGAATACGTCAAATTACAAGTCACCCTGTAGATATATTTAGTTTTATATTATCTAAACTTTTATTTTTTCAAATCTTAAATACACTATACAATTACTAACATAATAATAATAATATGTACAAGTATATAAAAAAGGGAGGGGGTAAATAATCAGAGGGCATCAAAAAATTCATCCGCATCGCTGTCAACAGGAAAAGTGCCCAGAAGGCTGGCAGCATTGCCACGTTGTATAGCAATGCTGATTCTTTGGCCAAAAAATAGGCCAGCCCTCTGGTCACGTGTGGAGTCGACCAACCGCCTGGCGATGTCTCGAAAAACTAAGTGGGCACTCGGACCCCATGGCCCAAGTGTTTCAACCCCAAACGGCTCGAACATATAAGTCCCAATAAGACTGGAGTATTTGCGCCGTTTGAGGTTTTCCGCACCCGCAGCAGCCGCTCCAGCACAGCCTGCCGTGCTAGGAAGATGGGATGGCGCAAGGGTGTCGACACACGTTGCATCCCACACCAAAGGCCTACCTACCTTCCAAGGCATTATGGTCATTCGGTCTGGTCTCTTTCCATCGTCGCGTGCTAAGCCATTGGGTTCTAAAACAGCTGGCACCCCGGCGGTGACAAGAGCACGACGGATGATGTCATTGATGCTGGCGTGCCGTGCTATCCGGCCTGCGCTCTTACTGCAGGATAGGCCATGTTGTCCGAGGCAGTCGACACTGACACCGCATTGGCAGCGATGCGGAGCCACGCAGGGAGCGCCCAGACGCAGACAAGTAGCGAGCCGGAAGGTGGTGTCACCCAGCATGGTGCCTATGTTGGGTGACGGTAGCGCCTGAAGCCAGAGGCCCAACTCCCACTCCCCCACAGCCAGCAGGCGGGCACGCTCAGCAGTATTGGTGGTCGTATTAATTAGATTATTCCGTACCAACCTGCAGAGCGGTTCATCCCACTGCCTCTGGGAAGATAGGTTCAAGGGCCGATCTGTATCCGGGCAAGCCACTTTCCAGGCGTTCACTGCGTCAGTCAAACACGGCACTTCTGAGTCAACCAAGGAGGGGGCTAAAATTTTCTCGGTCAACTTTTCCGTGCTGTGGACAGAGGACAGGAACGCCGGTAAGCTAATACTGGTAATTTTGCGAGCTAATACTGGTAATTTTGCGGACGCCGAGGCCACCAAAACGGATGGGTAGTGTGGCTTGCAGCCACGCTCGGTCGTCCAGGGCCACATTTAAAATGGATGTTAGTGTGCTGCGAATAATTTGGTCAATTTTGTCCAAGAGGTTTGGCTGCTTCCATAAAGGGGAAGAACGTAGAAAGTAAATAAAATTTGGGCCAAAACAACAGTATCTAATCAGGGTGAATGCCGAATGTAAATTAATTTTGAAGAGTCTGTCCGAAATGTCGTTGAAGTTTTTGATTTTTTCGTTGATAAATGGAGAAAAGCTGTCTTCTAAAATTGGGGAACCTAGGAGGTGCAGTGAACTTTTTTCTAAAATTTTGATTTGTGGGGCTATTGCATTAAATTTTTCTAGAGTCAGTTGTCTGTCGGTAATGTCAGAAAGGTAAATTTCACACTTTGATGGGTTAAGGTCCAAGCCAATAGATTTAAATTCCTCTTTGAGAAGCTGTAGGTCTTTCAAAACGGTGTCTACATCACCTCCTAGCGTTCCATCATCTAAATACCACACGTTAAATTTTGAATTTAGTTTCTGGATAACTGGATGAATAGCCAAGCTGAAAATAACTGGCCCGAGAGGGTCACCTTGTTGGCATCCTACTGCAGATTCCAAAACATTATCCTTGTATAATAATTTAGAAGGGTACCTGTAACATTGCCACATAAAACCATAAATTTCGGGTATTTCCTTTTTGACTTCAGCCAACAAAGTGTCCCTGTTGACAGAGTTAAAGGCGTTCTTAACGTCAACCTTGAGGACGACCTCACCTTTGTTGGAGTTTAAAAAGGTGGAAAGGGCATGCACGGCAGCCTCACAGCCCCCTTTTGAGCCAAAACCAAGCTGTAGGGGCTGAAACTTAGCTGTAAGCGATTCGCTATACAGCTTACAGCATATTTTGGCTGCCGTACGCCTGTACGTGCACCCAACGGCGATGGGACGAATGCCTGTAGATAAGTATTTATATGTAGATGTAATAATCCCTTATTCCCCTATTTTACCGCATATAATATAGTACGACAAAAAGCGTAGACATAATTCTTCGCAAAGGAACAATTCTTAATCTTGTACGACGAGAATTAAATGAAGTGTCAGTAATTGGAACTCAATGAATCGCAAGTAGATAAAATGATTTATCTTCATCTTGTACCTCATTTTTTCTAAAGCCCGCCGTACGTCTTGTTCGTTTATCTTGCCGATTCTGTAAGAAAAACGTTTCTGTTGAAAATAATATTACGTTATTAACATAATACATACCATATGGGGACGACAGTACGACAATAAATGAAAACACTTGTAATTCTTCTGCATAAGAGCATTTTGAAATCATCAAATACCTAGATAAGGAGCTAGACCACCACCTCTTAAAGCAGTATTATTGTAATCTTACTTCAGTGTGGGAAAGAGATGGAGCTAGACGTCCTGTATAGGTCCATCTCTTTTTCACACTGAAGTAACATTAAAATAATACCTACTGCTTTAAGAGGTGGTGGTTGGCCCCAAGGACTTAGGTTCGAAAAAGAAAAAAAAAAAGGTTTTTAATACAATGCAAATAGTACGAGCCCTCCAGACGGAATTTCGGCCATGGCCATTAAACCCAGCGAAGACCAGCCTTCAGCGCGGGAGATATTATAGTGCACAAGTGTGTGCGTTGACATGACCGGAGAGAGATCTGGCGCAGGGCCAACGGCATAACGTGCTATCCGAGGCACGGGGGAATCACACCGCCAACTTCCAAACTCCGGACTACCAAAAAATTCCTAGTGACAAAACCCAATAACACTTTGTCCGACCCGGGAATCGTAGCCAGGACTCCGCGCTCAGCAGTTGCGGTCGCGACCACGAGACCAACGGGGCAGTCAATGCAAATAGTAGTGATTAGCTGACTATAGGTTTTACCAATCAGCCGACTAGCAGTAGCGACTAATTGGATATACCAGGGGTGAAGCCTTCATACAACTCGATTCTTATCGGCTTCCCGTCGGGCTAACCACTTTTCTTAATGTCTACTATTGCCAAATAATATGGTACACCTGTGTGTAACTGTGTATCACATCACATTACATAGGTAATTGTATTTAAATACCAGTTAAGCACATCATAATATTAAAAACCTACAGGTTTTTGTCTGAGTTTATGAGAACTGAACAATGTTTTCTTCGGCTTCCCTTTAATGAAAATTGTAGCTGCGCCACTGGGATATACATATGTATGTATGGGATTGAATGTTTGACTGGTTAAATTGGAAACATCAATTTGCTGTCGTATTGACGATCCTTCCCTGTCTTATGAGAGAATCATTATCATCATCATCATCCACATCCCGTTTTCACCCACTGCTGAGCATAGGCCTCTATTTTCATGAGCCAATCCCCACGTTCCTATGCCAGCCTCATTCAGGTAACAATGTTGTCTGCCCATCATCCCGCCGGACGAACGATGCTTCGTCTTCCATGAGAGAATAGTGTCTGATTATTTTTTGATATTTTTTAGACTATGGAACCCGAATCTATAAGCTTGATGACTAATCGCCACTTGACTTATCAATCGTACCATTGAATTGTAGGTACTAAACGAGCAATGGTTTGGACTCTTTGAACCCCAATTGCCTAACACAATTTCTACCATAATCTGAAAGATTTTGGACTAAATATCTTATCCATATTGCTTCCAAATCTTTGACAAAATCATTTTATCGACAACGTAAATAACACTATGAATGTTGTTGAACTGTCAAATGAACGGCATTACCCTTTTGTGTTACCTACGCAATTACCCCGCTGTTCTTTCAGAATCAGAAGCTATGATAAAAAAAAAAAAACTTACCTACGGTACTTTAATTTTTTGTATTTAGTGGTATTCAAATAGAGGTATTCATTGATGCTACGGCTACATCTTTCGCACACTGTTCGACGTCTCGCTGAACAACAGAGAGCGCGCGAAGTGTAGTTCGCATTATCGAGACAGTGTAAACGTAGCATAAGAAACATAATCGTTTAATATCGTCGCCTGTAACAATTTGCTACGTGATTTGAAACGAGATTATCTCGCAAATGTGAAGCCTTTTACTCTTGTAACGAGAATACTGTAACACTGTAATGTTCCTCACTTGGTTGGTGCTTTAGTTTTATGTTTGAATAAATTACTAGTCGTTGTTTATGTATATATAAGTAAAGGCACACGTAAAAAACACAATTACTTTTTAGAACAGTTTATAACAGTACCAGTTTATAGTACTGAGTGTGATAGCGGGCATGTATGACCGTCCATTCTTCAATCATTGTATGCATTTATGTGTAATATAACATAGTAACATAACATCACGCCTTGTTTCCCCGAAGGGTTAGGCAGAGGTGTACCTATAGTACACCCACATTTCGACAGTTATGTTTAAGTCCCTTGTAATAGGGGGCGAGCCTATTGCCATCTACCGGGCACAAATCCAGACTCCGGACTGCTACTGAGAAATTCCAGATAGGAAAACCCAATTACACTTTGCCCGACCTGGGAATCGAACCCAGGACCTCATGCTCAGCAGTAGCGCTTGCGACCACTAGACCAACGAGGCAGAGTATAACATAGTTTTAGGCAATATTGTTCTAACAAAATGGATCATGTAGTCTGAAAATAAATAAATAATAATAATAATAACCCCACCGCCATATCTATACGTTGACGTCGTGGTGAAGCTTGCGCGTTCCGAAATCTAGGTGTCTGTGCCAGTAGAGTTTACTTTGCTGGAACCGCGGGGCAATTGCGTAACGCACTTACAGTGGGAATCGGTTTCATTTTGACATTCCAACAACATTCATTGCGTTATTTACTCTGTTGAGCAGAAATTGTTTTTGACCATATGAAGCAATGGATTAGCAATTTCCTTCAAAATCATTCAGATTGCGATTGATAGTGTGTTACGGAATTAGGGTGCAGGTCTAGGATTAAGAGCCAGACCAAGAGAAATACAGAATACCCGCTGGGCAGCATGTGGCGAGCTGATGGGCAGTAGCGACCCCACGGAACCTGTCTACCAGGAATAGTCTTGTTCCTCATGTCTGGCATGCCTTTATTAACCAGCTGTAGTAAACACTGACGAGAAACAGAGCTCCCACCTCATTCTTGCCTTTATTGGCCGGCTTGAGTGGAGATTCACAAGAGCAAACGTGCTCGTGTACGTGCTCGTGGAGGAAGGAAGTATTCCAGTAAGTGCTGATAGGGATCTTGACCATCTTCTGGGCTCTGGGATTACCCTGATAGTCGTAGAATACCTCTCCACTCCTCTTAAGCACCTCAGGACATGTTGCTCCCTTGTCGCTACGTCACTAAGTGCGACTGTTTTCGGGGACCCGTTATAGTTAGTGCAAGTCACCCCCTACCATTTTTTTCCGTGTATAATAAAACATTGATCAGGCAGTGGTAATAGTCCTTTCATAGTTCTAGGTAACCAGTCCACTTTAGCCATCCAAACACATATTCCAATATCTTTGTTTCCATATCCTGCAATAGTCCTACAGTTCCTACACCAACTTGGGGTTGTCCTTGAGTGCACTTGCATAGTGCTTACAGGGATAATCGTCGGTTAGTGCCTCATTGCATTAAAAGCGTCTAACGGACCTCTGCGAGTTAGCTTCGGCCCCTCGTAAGCTTACCAAAGGTCTGAGACCTGTTAAAGAGACTATAATAATAACCTGCTATATAAATTTCAGTGACAGGAAGTTATTAGAACACCATCCACATAAACAGCATACACAACATCGAGGTATACTCTCCCGAATAAAACAAAAATTATTCAATTCGGACTACTCTGTAAAAAGTTATGCATGGTCAGACATAAAATATGCATATTATATATAATACACGTTAGAACAGTTTATAGCAGGCTATTTCTGAAATTATTTTGTTGATTGAACACGTGTGTTTAAGATTATCATACCCAAAAAATACCTTGTAGGTGTATCTCAAGAAAAGTCATCAAACTCTAAAAGAAAAGAGAAGATCACTAGCATTACTCCCCGCTACCTGCTGATTATTTCTTACCCGCAAAAAGCTAAAGTATAAAGTTTTGTAAAGGTCGTAACCTTTACAAAACTTTATACTTTAACTTTATGTAAACAACTGCAAGAGCGCGTCCGGCAAAGTTATTTTAAAAAACTGGCCAAGTGCGTGTCGGACCACGCGCAATGAAAGGTTCCGTAGTTGGGAGGTATTTATCCCAAGAATAAACTTAACATTGTAGTTGAAAAACAAATTCTCTTATACATACCAACGGTAAAATAATGTAAGTTTGTCCGCACAATCTTGGGAGATTTCCCATGTTATTTTAAGACCTAGACTTCTTATAGGTTTATCTGTAACCTATAAGTATAGAACTATTTTCTGTATTTTTTTTTCGTCCCAAATGTAACCCCATCATCTTCCTGCCTTTGTCCCATGTTACTTGGGGTCGGCGCAACACGTTTTCTCTTTCCATTTTTCCCTGTCAAAAGTCACGCAATCATTCACTCCCTTCTCTTTCATATTCCTCACACAATCCATCCATCTTTTCTTTGGCCTTCCTCTCCCTCTCCATCCATCAACATTTATATTCATCACTCTTTTAGTCACATGCGTTTCCTCCCTCCTCTTCACATGTCCATACCAAGCCAAACTATTTCCTTTCAACTTTTCTGTCACTGGCGCCACTTTCAAACTTCCCCTTATATGTGTGTATGTGTCCCAAATGTGACCCCATATTCAAAATTCATTTATTTACGTTACCCGTCCGTGTTTGAGTCACATAAATTCGTAATTATGTATACCAAATTTCAACTTAATCAGTCCATTAAATTCGAGGCGGAAATACTCGTACTTTGCATCAAGATTATGCGATTTTTTTTCATTCCTTTTGGATCGAACACAGAAACGCTGCCCATGGCGCGCCGCGTACGCGGCATTCATGGCGGAAGAAGTGTTTTTTTCTGAAAACCTACTTGCAGTATTTGTTTGATTCGAGTAGCTGATGGAAGACGCAGCTCCCCACCTTTGAGCGGGAAGACTCATTGTAATTGCTTCCCTCTCTGGCGCGGGAATTAATTTAAAAACAAAACTAAATTTGGTTAAGTAGTCGGCTACGAAAAAATTTACATAATTAAGAAAAATATAGATTAAAATAAAAAAAAAATGCTGCGGTCTTGTGGGTGTATAAACAGCCAGTGAGAATTTAAAAAAAATCCTATTATGCGGGACGGTCCGCGCTGGTGACGCGGTGTGTTCCATAATAATTATTTAAAATTTAAAAAAAACTATGTAATTTGACGGGATACTTACTCTGTAAGCTATACCGAGATTCAAAATCTCAGTTTTATAGATTTGATTAAAAATTAGTTCAAGCGAATCTGAAATGTTTACCCCAGATTCGGTTAAAGACGAGGCAAATACAGTAATCGAAAATCTTATGCCAGAAATTTCAAAGGAAAGATAGCAATACAACAATATACTTTTTCGAAAATTAAAATTATGCCGGTCACGCTCTTGTCGTACACACTGTGGATATCTATTTACATATGTCGCTAAGCAGCGTTGCTACATAATGAGCCGCTAGATATTACAGGCATGTGAAATTACCTCTTAGGCATCATGATTTCTGTAACTAAGGTACTGTAGAGGCCTTAGTTGAGCCTGCCTTCCGCATGAATCCTCTTTGGATTATGACATTGGCTGATAAGACAAACGCTGGTTTCAATTGGAATTTAGAATAGGTGAAAAATTATGACGTATAGTTATTTTGTTCTATGTCGAGTCAGTATAATATTAGCCCCAGTGTTCGCTTGTATTATTATAATTATAGCTGTAATAGCTAATAAACCAGTTCGTATAGCGCAGCGGTCTTCATATTTATATCACCACAAAGTTTCCCCAACACACCTCTAAGTCGAGACCCCACACACATAATAGATAGTGACCTGCCTATGTATCGTGGCTGGTCCCTACAGTACGTACCACTGAATAGGTAACAAAGAAACTGTACATATAGAAACTTCGCAACATTATTTAAAAATAGTATTCCATTTTTCCAAAAGTAAATATTCATTCCTAGTACTTCTTTCATTGGTAAGTACCTAACTATTTTGCAACCAGACCCTCCACTGTGCTACAAGCAGACAGTATATATAGGTCAATAGTACCCGCATAGATTGGAATCGCTTTGATACATTAGTATCGTTCGTTCGATGCAGCAACTGCATTAAGGTTAAGAAGATTAATATCTATGTAGTGCGCTTGTGGGTTTTGTCAAAGGAAAAGTGAAGAGGAAATATTATACAAAATCTAAAAAATCGACTAGCTTTTCTAATCTCATTATTTAGTTTAGCTCTAAGATAACCTACCTACTTAGTTTATTTTTATAGAATATGTAATGAACGTTCATTAACCTACTGGGCGTGTATCTATCACATAATTAATGTATCTGATGTTGTTTAATTTTTCATTTTTTTACCTGTTGTGGTATTGTAAAAAAAGAAAAAGAATGAAAATACGTTTATTTGCGGCAAAAAAAGCACAAAAACACAAAAAGAACAAGTTGGGGGAAAATATGCGTCACATCCATGCACAACGGCCATCGCAAACTGATTTCTAATCTGTCTATAACGAAATGAGCTCAAAAAAGCAAGACATAAGAACTTTTTAATAAGCAAAAGCCTTGGGGTTGGGTTCCAATAAACTTTCATTTCCCTAACTATCAGAGTACCCAGCTATTTAGTTTGTAGGTACTTGTAAGAGTTAAACGCTATACATATAAGTAGTTAATGCAGAGGTACTTGAACTAAGTTTATTGATTTAGAACTAGTTCTAGTTTAATTCTTCGGATAGAGCGCAGTCCTACTAATAAAAAATCGTAGCACGAAATGCATTTGTATTCGAAGAAAAAATTGATGAACGAATCTTTTCGTTCGTCATTTTTTTTCTTTTTTCTTAGCCCAAGCGTTCCATTTAGTTAGAAACATCCTTATTTATACCTAAGTGTAGTAGTAAAAGATATAATATTTATATTACATAACTACTAGCGACCCGCTCCTAGTTCGCAAGTATGCGACTGGATATTCAGAAGAGAGATGGGTAGTCAGAAGCTTGAAGCTCTGACAACTAATATACACATTGTCATTGATGAATTTTATGTATACAATGACATGAATATTTACTTTGTAAAATGTTATATTAATTTAATTACTGTGAATGTGAAGACTATGTGGGTCCTTGTTTTTTTTTTCTCTCAGCTTTAATCATAGTCTGCCAGTATGAGTAAATTATGCGGCCTACCCAAATGTCCTTTCTTTGGTATTGTTCGTCGAATCGTTGAGCTCCTTAACTTTTATGTTGAGCTGTACGATTACTGACAGATGCTTGCACTGACTGGACAGGTCCACTCAATCTGTGTGGTTCTTTCCTCAAAAGACCATTTCAGACACCATCCTGTATGGTCTTTACATGATCTGGCCAAGCTTATGTCTGGACTTTAAAAGCGACTGTAACCTCTGAGTTTGTTTCGGCCTTTCTTCTCAGAGTTTGTTTCGGCCTTTCTTCTCAGAGTAGTCAGATAGGAAACGCCGGCCTCATCTAGTTTAAAAAAAAAGAGAAATGTTTGACATGTAAAAGTGTTTGTATAAACCTACTTACAGAAATAAAATCATTTATCATTTACTGAAACGAAAGCATTGATGAAAATGACATAATGAAATCCAAAGATAACTTTGACCTTTTAAAAGTTAAGCTTGCGCTTAAGAGGGCCCTTCCCGGTCCATTTATTGTTAACGCGAGCATGGTCGAAAAGCTTGTTGTTTCATCCAGCGCAAGTGAGAACTACTAACAAGCAAGTGAGAACGCGATAACATTGAACGAAACATAGTGCGCGGAAATTTCATAAAACATGTTCTAGTAAATATGTGTTTTTGAGTAAGCCTTACTAGTTTGTAAAATAAATGTTTGTCAGTTAGAATCTCTATTACGTGTGCAAAGTTTCTATAACGATATTTTCTTTACTGTTATAATTTATGAGTTATGAACGGCCAAAGTTCAGGTAAAATTTGTGCAAAAAGCAGATTTTGGAGGCTTATACTAAATTTGTTTTTCCAAATTTATATTTTTTGCTTTCATAGAAACCTAGATATAGTGCACAAGATACCTATTGGTTCAAAATTTCAAAGAAAGATGTGATACAAGGCCATAATCACGTACGAGCGTTTGTATGAAAAGTATGTCGGGTTGGCCGCTCTTAAGTCTAGCTTTAACTTATGCACAGGACAAAATAATTGCACAAACCAAGCGTTGTGAGATTTTTTACTGAAAATATAACACCGAGGTAATTATGAACACCTTCCTAAATAAATAGAACTTCACATGTCATGTTATGAGACACAATTACCTTCCTATTGTTCCTGACCTATAGAGATCGGTCGAGAGCAGAGAGGGAAGAAACAAACGGCTCATAATGATAAATTAAATATTTACCACAGGGAGTGGAACGTACGTAATACTATTAAAATGAATAGATACATTACTTTCAGCATTTCATGTAAGTATTATTTAAGAGTTTGGAGTATCTGAATTGTACAACTGTACCAATTTATCTGAACTTATTATAAGGATTTAAAATCTAATGTTTATTGTTTGTAAGCTCTGGAAGTATTCTTTCATTGATAGAAAGCTACACTATTGCCGAGTGCCATTTATCATATGTTTTATGGGTGTAGTTGACTTCCACGCGGACGGAGGTCGCGAGCAGATCAAATAAAAAAAAGCAAGTTATTTCATTACTCTCCTGTCCATATTACTCTCCTGTCCATATTACTCTCCTGTCCATATTACTCTCCTGTCCATATTACTCTCCTGTCCATATTACTCTCCTGTCCATATTACTCTCCTGTCCATATTACTCTCCTGTCCATATTACTCTCCTGTCCATATTACTCTCCTGTCCATATTACTCTCCTGTCCATATTACTCTCCTGTCCATATTACTCTCCTGTCCATATTACTCTCCTGTCCATATTACTCTCCTGTCCATATTACTCTCCTGTCCATATTACTCTCCTGTCCATATTACTCTCCTGTCCATATTACTCTCCTGTCCATATTACTCTCCTGTCCATATTACTCTCCTGTCCATATTCAAATTTATTTGCGGTCTGCCAACATTTCTTTTTCTTCCATACTTCTCCGTTAGTCATCATCCCGGTAGTCACTCATTTTCTAGTCGTATCATCTTTCACACAGTCCATCCATCGTTTCTTTGGTCTCCCCTACTCGTATAGCCATCTACATTCATACTCAAAACGTTCCTCACGACATTTACCTCATTCCTCCGCATCACATGCCAACACCATGACAACCGATTTCCACACAACTTTTCAGTCACCAGTACCACTTTCAAACTTCCTCTTATATGCTCATTTCTTATTCTATCCATTCGTGTAACACCACACATCATTCTTAGCATTCTCATCTTAGCTGCATGTAATTGCCTTTCATTCATCCTTGTTGTGGCCCAAGATTCTGATCCATACAAGACAGCAGGTCTAACCATTGCTTTATAAATCTTCCCCTTAAGTTTAAGGGGAATGCGTGAGTTGCAGATTACAGAAAAGCAAATTATAAAAAAAAAAAAAACCCGACTGCAAGATAAAAACAAGCATTATTATAAATAACTTTGTTTTTTTTTTGTAAGATATCGCAGGCGGGAGATAAACGAAAGTTACACCATATTTAAGTTACATCGCCAGGAGCTAGACCACCACCTCTTAACGCAGTATTATTGTAATCTTACTTCAGTGTGGGAAAGAGATGGAGCTAGACGTCCCGTATAGCTCCATCTCTTTCTCACACTGAAGTAAAATAATACTGCTTTAAGAGGTGGTGGTTGGCCCCCTGTTCAATAGATAATAATGCTTGTTTATGTCTTTTCAGCTATGTGTTTTTCTTTAGATATCGACACCCATCGCGTCTGCTGAGTTTAGCTAGCCAATCAAAAAAAAAACCTGTGTTATAAGAATATCTGCACCACGTCGCTGGTGCTACCGTAGCAAAATATTAGCTAACCAGCCAGATTGGGTATCGAGTTTGATTTCCCAGGGCGCGCCTGTCGTACCCCAAATGTACGTAGGTAGGTAGATAAGTAATACGTTTAGTATTTGATGCGCATGCACTTGATGTACCTACCTACCTGAGGGACAAACACCGAGGTACTTCCATAAATGACCACACGTCGGTGGTGAGAACACTGTGACCTTGAAATGGTCTCGTTTAATACGGAGTTTCTATAGAATGCGAGGCTAGCTTATAAAGTAAGTAAAGGTTTTTTGGTGATATGGGTACGTTTTTGGAAAGACATTTTTTAAAGTAACCTATACGAATAAATAAAATTGAAGTGTCTGTTTGTAATATCAAAATAACAGCTTTTTACTAAACGCATATGAAAGTATATACGGTACTTGTAACTAAAAACCTATGTATGTTTAAAATTTTTGTCTGTCTGCCTATCTGTCTGTTTGTTCCGGCTAATCTCCGAAACGGCTGGACCAATTTTGACGGGACTTTCACTGGCAGATAACTGATGTTATAAGGAGTAACTTTTTTTAAAGAATTAGAATTTTAATGAACTAGAATAAGATTTTTTTTTTATTCAAATAGGGAAATATTGACAACAGCTACTTTATCATAAAAACACCGGCAGTAACAGTAACGAGACAGCGTAAGTGAGTGGCTGCTTGTGTGAGAAAGACAGACATACATACGTCACTCGTTTCGTTCAACCACCCTCGTAAGATCTAATGCAACTTTTTGTTGCAAAAGTTGCATTGCACACAAAAAGGTGCTATAGCACCAAAAAAAACTTTCGTTACTCTGCTGGTTTTGTAACAACTTACCTTGTACGAAACACTAACAAGAATTTGTAAATTAATGACTACTTAAATTTTCAGAGACGAACTTCTTTTAGATTTTCTAAAGTAATGGGTTGAAGGAAAACGGTCGTAGGCAGTCACTCACACACACACTTGTTGAATACTGCGGTAATGTGGCATCCAGTTGCATATGGATATACGGATCCAAACATAGTTGGGAAAAGGCTAGTCAAATCATCAAATGACTAGCCTTGTCCCACCTTGCCTTTACCATGTAAAGGCAATCGTTCAGTCAGTACTGTATACCAGAATATATATGTCGGAGCGACGGGCTCACAATCGTCATCAGAAGGGTAATTATTAATTATGTTACTGTCCCTCTACTTCGTGGGCAAAGGAAAGCGCGAGGTAATTATAATCACTAGTTACTTAAACTTATTTAACAATATTGCCCACTCTAATAATCTACGTTTTGCTTAAATGATTTAGAAGGGCGCAACGAGTCCGCGGGTCGCGCTCAGTTGATCTCGCTCGTGGTCTGAATGTAACTGACTGCCTGATCCAGGCTCCTCTGATGCTAAACTCTTATCGTCTTAAAACGTTCTCACGGGAAAACTAAGCCGACCCCCGGCCACGTTCGACGCGATCATGTTCACGTCGTCGCCTTTCTTATCGGAAACAATTATTCATTATTTAATATCAATAAGCTCTGTGCGCTAACAAAGACCATCGTGATCTTGAGAGTTAGACGAGGTGTGACTTGACACGTTCGTCTCACGCTGATAAGAACTGGACGAGGTGTGAGTTGACACCATCGTCTCGCGCCGACATATATACAGGGTTACAGGGAAAGTCGTACTGAATATTAAAGGAGGTTATTATTCAGGTCATTTCTGATGATTTTGATTCTGAAATAAAATGTCCGAAACTTAACCGTTACGGAGATATTAAATTTTAAAGATTATTTTTAAAAATCCTTTATTTTTTGGCTTTTAGTCGTTTTCTTTGGGATTAGAGCTCCTAGAGTCGGTTTTTTTGATGTATCTAGTTAGAGGACATGTCCATTAATAAAAATGATCAACAGAAACTGAACCTACTACTAACAGCTTAAAAAACTGCTCGACAACGGTTAGCATTATGAATTTTCTAATAGAGTGTTCTTAACTTTAACAGGCTTTTAATAAAAAATATTATATGGAACTTATTCTGCAAATAATTTTATAAAGTTCTACGTCTCTTTAGCTATTCAAAAAGGTATATCATCTACTAGGTTTGTTCATAAAATCTTAAAATAATGTTATTAGAATAGGCCCATCTGGTAGTACAACATAACAGAATTTCGATACAAAAGAATCCGGCTTACTACCTGGCACTTTTAAACAATGAAAAAAGGTTTGGGTAGACATTGTTTGTGCCCGGGAGACGTGCGGTGACAGGTATTTATGTCATTTTAAATGTCTGAATTGTCAAATCGTGGATCGTGGTGTTTGTTTAGTCTGCTCATGCGATTCTTCCATGGTAGATGTGTTATCCGTGCCCTCCGATTTTTTTTTGTAAAAACGCGACTTGGCTTGGATTTTTGGACTATTTCATCTTCTAACTGTGTGACGTGGCTTGTAACTGGACTTTGATTTGTGTTGTGAACATGGCAACATTTACCAACGAGGAATATGCTGACATCCTAATGTGTTATGGATTTTGCGAAGGAGTGTAGTTGCGTGCACGCAATGAATACATGCTAAGGTATCCTACTCGCCGAGTACCTGATATTGGCGTATTTGACAGAGTTTATCGAAGACTACGAGAAACTGGTTCTGTGCTAGTACGTCGGACTGACATGGGACGACCTCGTGTTCTTGATGACGACGACGAAGATAATGAAATACGACGTCTCTTGAAGCCGACCCAACCACGTCAACAAACGTTGTCGCTCGACGGCTTGGTATTTCCCAGTGGAAAGTCTGGTTCGTAATGCACAGTTCTGGGCAATACCCTTACCATTACACGCCATTGCAAGTAATTGAAGAAGGGGATCCATTGAGACGACTAGACTTCTGCAGATTTATGCTCAATGCCGATAATGAAGATCCGGATTTTTTAAAGAAAATCATGTGGACAGATGAGTCGAAATTTGACAAAGACGGCATCACAAACTATCATAACACCCATTATTGGGCTCCCAAAGTGCAAGGTAACCCCAAGAAAAAAAGACCAAAAGGGTCACAAAGGAGATTCAGTCTTAATGTGTGGATGGCTATAATATCAAATAACTTGATAGGGCCATACTTCCTGCCCGATAACTTGAATGGCGAGACATATGAAAACTTTTTGAGGGAGGAGTTACCCTCTTTAATGCAAGACTTGCCTATTGCCTTGAGACGAGACATGTTCTTTCAACATGATGGCTGCCCAGCGCACTACAGAAGAAGTGTTCGAGCATGGTTGGACGAGAATTACCCAAACCAATGGATTGGAAGAGGCGGACCCATAGCATGGCCGGCGAGGAGCCCCGATTTAACGCCGATGGATTTTTATGTGTGGGGTCATATGAAAAGCCTAGTATACGACCAAATGACACCGATCGCAAATGTCGATATTCTAAGACAAAAAATTATTGATGCGGCTGAGGAAATGAGGCGGAACCTACGAACTTCTGTCGTGAAAAGTAATTTAAGAAAAAGAATGAGACTTTATGTAAGAAATAGCGGCGGCCATGTAGAACATGAATTATAAAAATATTGCTAAAATTTTTGTCTTTTTTTTACGTATTTTAGCTACTTTTACCTCAAACTAAAAATGTACCCTCTCCTAACTTAACTGTTATTTGGGCAATGTTTTGCCTATTTAATAGCAAGTGTTATACCTTTTTGAATAGCTAAAGAGACGTAGAACTTTATAAAATTATTTGCAGAATAAGTTCCATATAATATTTTTTATTAAAAGCCTGTTAAAGTTAAGAACACTCTATTAGAAAATTCATAATGCTAACCGTTGTCGAGCAGTTTTTTAAGCTGTTAGTAGTAGGTTCAGTTTCTGTTGATCATTTTTATTAATGGACATGTCCTCTAACTAGATACATCAAAAAAACCGACTCTAGGAGCTCTAATCCCAAAGAAAACGACTAAAAGCCAAAAAATAAAGGATTTTTAAAAATAATCTTTAAAATTTAATATCTCCATAACGGTTAAGTTTCGGACATTTTATTTCAGAATGAAATTCATCGGAAATGACCTGAATAATAACATCCTTTAATATTCAGTACGACTTTCCCTGTAACCCTGTATATTAATAAATAATTCATATATATAAATACGAAAGTAACTCTGTCTGTCTGTTACCTTTTCACGCCTTAATGGCTGGACGGATTTGGATGTTTAACATACGGATAATAGACCATGGACCTGAGTTACTAAGGAGATAGAATACATGGCACCGACCATAATTTCCTACCTCCAAACAGGCGAAGTCGAGGACAAACGCTAGTCTTCTATAAAATATTTAAATAATAGGTTAAGTACATCTATTACCTACCTGTCTCATTGATCCTAGATCAGAAGCTGACATAACAAAGGTGAAGTCGTGACTAGAATAATGTTCTGCAAATGTCTAGCTCAGCTGTACTAAAGGCTTTAACGATACGTTCAAAAGATATCACCAAGTTTTATGCTTCGCACGGTCTGACTGTCTGACTCAACTATATCTTATGATACAATACGATATCTAATGATACCTTTAGTCATCGATATATATGAGAACTCTATGCCTTTAGTCCGTTCAGAAAGATAGGTTCCAGCTTTTTATCATTTTTTTAGATAGGTTTTTAGCATTTACTGTAACAATTTGGAACCTTTGTGTTTTACATAAATTATCTCTTAATCTTTTCAAGTTTATGTACTTAATTTATTTTTATCTAGTGATTTTTGCGATACAACGAAAAAAGTTTTTGCTATTTTAGTAAATATCCTGTAGGAGCTTAGCAAACAAAAAGTAGCTATTGGATATTTAGGCATGTAAAATATTTTAACACCCACTCGTATCTTGTTCGTTCCACAAACAAACCCTTAATTAACCTTTGGTTCAAATTAGTTTACAACAGTCTTGCCCACAGAATAATGGTTAGACTATTTCGTACCCTTATTGCAAAAACCGATTATCTGTATTTTAACGGGTTTTACTTGTAGCTTCGTCGTCACTGGGAGAGTGGATTGTTATTATTTAACCTAATTTTGGTAAAAAAATGCAGATAATCGGTTTTTGCAATAAGGGTACGATAATGCTTATATTATTAAACCATACTGTAATATAACCCAAACGTCCGCTAAAATTATGTAACAATATACAAATAGGTCGGTATTCTTTACTCTATGGGTCGGCACTTGAATGAATGTTTGAATAATAAGACAAAGGGCTTTCAGAGAATTTTCTTTTGTGCGTCAAAAATAATAGACAGCGCTGAAACATTTTTGAATCGGTGCAAGTAACCTTTATTTAACTTTCATAAGGTTTATTTTACTTTCAAATTGTTGAACTGGGTTAGTAGGGAATTTTAATTAATGTGAAAATGTATCGCAATAAAACAAATATTAGTGTGTCTATTATACGAGTATCTATGGCATATTCAACATAAGGTACAGTACACAACTTACTGTAACTAAAAACCTTTGGACTGAGCGCCAATATCAAGAGATATCTCATTCGATAGCGACTAATCTCGGTTTTACAAGTATAATGTGGGCCGATCCCGGCGGCACTGCAATGCCGGGCCGACCCGCGACGGGAGTGGAGCGAGCCCCGAACATCCCGTCAGCTTACAAAAATCAGTTTAATATACTGGTCCCTCAGTGAGGGAACTTTCAGATATTAAGCTGAAAAGAACAGATACTACACTTTGATCTTAGCCAAAAGGCCGAGAAGCGATACCAAAAAATTGAAAAATCTGGGTAGTCATTCACTCACGGAGAACCTTAACACCGCGATTCAGAAACGTGACGTCAGCGCACAGTGACATCTATCGATCCGCGAAGCTACTAGATATCAAGTGGGTGACGCACAATGGTATCAGTGATGGCGCAACAAAAATACACATTATTGATAGAAGTAGAATTAATACTCGCAAGGAAAATTTTAAAATCTAGAAGTGGAACGAATTAAGTATAAAAGCCCTTCCCCTAAATAAGATTATATTAGTAAGGTAACAAAGATAATTAAGTAACAGATGGCTGAGAAATAATAAACCTAGCACTCTAATTTAAAAAATATTTGATAAGCATTTAAGCACTGTAAAACAGAATTTCGATAATGATACTCACAAACAAGTTAATGTGTTTGCATATAAACAAAGATATACCACAATATAATCAAGAATGAGAATGTATCTAAACTTTTACTAGTAATAAAATCTGCAATAAATGCTCTTATAACGCACTTTGACGGTTTAAACCCCTTTGTGATAGCTTGTATTGTGTATTAATTTGAGGGTTTGACAGAAATGGACCTATTGAAAGCAACATTATAGGGTGACAAAAGGCACAAGTAACAATACAACGTGTTTTTTAAAATAAATCTTCAAGGTTAGTGGACAATTCATTGAGACAGGCGAGTCATAAGAGATTGGGGATTTTAAGAAAAATTATGAAATTAATTTAAACTACTGGTATTCGGCTGCATTCGGTTAGAATTCAAAATACAGACCATAACAGAGTTGGGAGACTGGTAAATTGTGGTAGTTTAAAGGCAGCACCAGTACTAGAATTGTAAAGATAGAATAAAATGATGATAATGATAAAGGTGCATAATAAAATGGTCTTTATAGCAAGAAGTTCAACGTCTACCTGCTTTAAACACAAAGGGGTTCCACATAAAGGTACATATTATACTTAGCAATTTCTCTTCAAACTATTATTATTTATCACGAACTATCCGTTTAACTACGAGTCACTTTGAAACATTGTTCGGGACCAAGAATACCTGATAGCAATTACGGTCTCAGGAAATTCCATTTAACGTCACTTCGAAAGCTACCGTCATTTCTTCAAACGATCGCGTTTCTAAATTCTTAGGAGTTCCAAGTTTTAATAAAATGCTTCGAGTGAAACAATTAAAATCTTTATGCCAATCTAGGAATGTAAATGAAACGACCGTGTTTGGACATTTATTATAATATCCGCAAATATTGTTTCTTGTGTGTAAGCACTTGGTTTTAAATTCTACGGCTGCGTAGTAATTACCACAGTTACAAGTACAATATTCTATTCTATTACAACCACGAACATATTTATAATAATCATTGTGGTCTAGTTTTACCTTCTTAGATAAGCATTCTCACATTTTTTTCAAAATAACTATGACGTATTTATATCAATTTTTATGTTAAATGACTATGAATCAACAACTCATCTCATAGTAATATTTTTTTGGTCATATGAAACTCCCAGAAGCATTGATAGAAAACAGAAGGAAGAGAAAAAGAAAGGCATGAAGAAAAATAAAAGAAAGAACAAAGAATCACAAGAAAAAAAAAACAACAGTGATATTAAAAGTAGAAACAGCAGATCCTTGACTATACAACTATACAACCGTATAGGAAGAAGGAACCAAACAGTTTACTCATGACTGACACACAATAAAAAAGAGAAAGTGTGCTTCTGACCACACTATAGATGTGCAAACTTACGACTGGAGTCGAGTATATTACTGGCGAAGCGTTCCTACAACCCGATTCCTATCGGCTTCCCTTCGGAACAACCACTCTTCTTAGTGTCTACTATTGCAAAATAATAATTTTACACCTGTGTGTGCAACTGCGCAAAGTGAGTCCCAATTCTCTTCAAAAGTGTGTCCCAATTGAAACTGCTCCATTTTAGTGCCACAGTAATTATGGCATTTTGAATTGGTATGCAACGTGATATGTTACGTGATTCCTATGGCAAAAGTTTTAGCTTTAATAAAACTGTTTTTTAATCAAAACTTTTCTATTCGACCGATTTGAATTGTCACGCGCCGTGACAACCAGTCAATTTGTGATTTGGCTTTTTGGATTCTGGTTTATAACTTTAAAATTGGTTTTGACAAAAAAAATACTTTTTTACAAACAAAAAAATAACAACAACCGACTTCCTAAAATCACTGCAAAGTGAAAAATAACTTTAACAACGGAAGTCGGTGTCTTTGGATCTGTATTTATTTTCTTTGCCACCGACTTCCGAAGTTAAAGTTATTTTTCACTTTTTAGTGTTTTTTTTTTTTGTAAGTCGATTGTTTTTTTTTTTGTAAAAAAGTTTTTTATCTTTCACTTTTTAGTGGGTCAGTTTGTACCTAATTTATCTCCGTTACTGTTGTGCCTAATGTCAACTGCTCGTCACCTTTTCTTACAAAATATTGCGTTTCCCGATACAGGGACGTTAATTGTTGAGGAGTTCTCCTGGTACTTCACCTTCAGCTCCACTTCACCATATGCATTGTGAAGAGCATAAATTGCTTAGCAACCATATTAAAGTAATCGAATCGCAACCCGTTAAATACTTATTATTGAGTAGTTCTACCAACCGCAACCCGTGAAATACGTTATTAGTGGAACTGATGATGGAGACCACAGATGGCCACCGGGTCATCTGTGGCCTTCATCATCAGTTCCACTTCATCAAAAGGTGCTTTCCGAGAGCAAATACACGAGTTACTATACTAAATACCCAAATCACTACGTGTATATGTGTGCCTATAATATTTGAAGAGTTCCCTCGATTTCTTCAAAGATAACGAATGACAGCCGGGACCGGGGCTAAACGTGCTTTCCGAGGCACGGAGCGGTCTAGGTATGAAAGAGACACCACCATGTTCACCCATCCACGAACCGACTGCGGCAAGCATAACTTAACCTTGATAGATCGAACTGTGCGGCTGTCACTTTGCTTCCTGGATATTTGAATTAAGAGCGGCCAACACGTTATACTTTTCATACAAATGCTCGTACGTGATTATGGAATTGTAACACATCTTTCTTTGAAATTTCTGAACGAATAGTTCTCTTGTGCCACTATATCTAGGTTTCTATGTAAGCACAAAATTAAAATTATGAGAAACAAATTCAGTATAAGCCTACAAAAAGCTGTTTTATGCACAAATTTTACCTGTTTGGCTGTTTATAATGTACTCATCAATTGTAAAAGTAAAGAAACATCTCCATATAAACTTACACATGGAGATTCTAAATGGCAAACATTTTATTTCACAAACTTGTAAGCCTTACTCAAAAACACGTATTTCCTGGAACAAGTTTTATGAAGTTTCACCATACTATTTTTCGTTCAATATTATCGCGTTCTCACTTGCTTGTTAGTAGTTCTCACTTGCGCTGGGTGAAAATAAAATAAAATAAAAAATAAATAAATTTTTATTTAACTTCAGTTGTACAAGAAACACCTATCTAAACACTATGCAGCGTTACAACTAGGGAAAAAAAGTGTTTACGATAAACTCTGGCACCCAAAGTAAGATTTAACTTGTGTTTAGGATGCCAGCGTCCTCGCCTATGATTTGAACATGTAGCAGTAGTTGTAAGATGAGCACAGTATATTCTTATTGAATTATATTTCCTAGCTAATGCAACTATGATTTGGCCTATTTATGTACCTATGAAACAACAAGCTTTTCGACCATGCTCACGTTGACGATAGATGGACCGGGAAGGGCACTCTTAATACTAAGAAGAGATTTAAATACACGCAGATGAAGTCAAGTCATGGACAACTATTAGTAATAATATATTATCATCTCTAACGTTGATTTAATACTGTTACAGTATTTAGGGTCAACAAAGTTATGGCTACAAATTCACCTTTCACGGATTTCATCGTGCTACGAGGATAAAATGTCAAAGTACAGCCACGTCTAAGGCAACGATCCTCATAAAAACTGCAAAATAAAACAAACTACTAAACTTGTACAATAAAATACGAGCTAGAGATTCCACTAATGTGCTCAAGATGAAAGATGGCAATGTTGCAAATACTTCTTGGACCAAAGTTCATGAAGTATTGTATTTTTGCGTCTATGGAAGACTGTCAATAAACAAGGAACTTCATAGCGTCCATGAGGTATTGCATTTTTGCGTCTAGGATTGCCTGTCAATAAATAAGGTCACGCGTAAAAAGCGTTCATACTTGTATGCCCCCTCCATGCGACTTTCTTCATTCAAATGAAAATCCAAGATGGCGGCTGCGAAAATTTTCAAATTTTTCGTCATGGGTGTCGTTTTCATAGTTTTCGAGGGTGCTAAAGCCGATAGTAGGTCAAAATGTAAATCCGAGATAGCGGCTTCAAAAATTTTGTTTTTGTTTTAAATCATACGTGAGAAAGAACTTCGTTCCTCACGGGGGTCCTCCCCCCCCAACCGCACACTTTTTTTAAGTCAAATATAACACTGTTTTGATTCATCACATCATTGGCAGCCTTGTTCCACCCACTGTTGAGTACGAGTAAAGGTCTTCCCATTTGTAATCCCCTGGTTTGTGCGAGTCTCATCTCGCTGTTTTGATTAATTGAACAATATTATGCTAAGAGGAAGCTTATTTTGTATTTTAAATAAATAAATCATTATCTGCTTAGTCATTTCCCAATTACATGATGGGGTCGGCTTCCAGTCTAACCGGATGCGGCTGAATACCAGTATTTTACACAGAGCGATTATCTATGAAGCGTGGCTAAGAAATAACAGCCGCACGGGTCGATCGGTCAGGTTAAGCTACGCTTGCCGCGGTTGGTCCGTGGATGGGTGACCATCTTTACATATCAAGACCCCTCCGTGCCTCGGAAAGCACGTTAAGCCGTTGGTCCCGGCTGTCATTCGTGTATCTTTGACAGTCGTTACGGGTCGTCAGAAGCCCGAAAGTCTGACAACCAGTCTCACCAAGGGGTATCGTATTACCCAGTAACTGGGTTGTGGAGGTCAGATAGGCAGTCGCTCCATGTAAAATACTGGTATTCAGCTGCATCCGGTTAGACTGGAAGCCGACCCCAACATAGTTGGGAAAAGGCTAGGCAGAGAGAGAGCGATTATCTATCTGACCTCCACAATCCAGCTACTGGGTAATATGATACCCCTTGGTAAGACTGGTTGTCAGACTTTCGGGCTTCTGACGACCCGTAACGACTGTCAAAGATCCAAGAATGACAGCCGGATCGAACGGCTTAACATGTTTTCCGAAGCACACAGGTCTCGGTATGTAAAGATGGTCACCCATCCACGGACCGATCGCAGCAAGCGTCCTGACCTGATCGATCGACCCGTGTGGCTATTATTACTTAGCCACGAGCGCCTCTTAGTTTATTTTAAATAAATAAATAAATTACTAAATGAATTTTTGAAATATCGCTTTAAGCTGTACTAAAACATCGATTATTTATAAACAGCCATAAAGGATCAACTATACCGTATATTAAGTAGTTATTTATTAAAACCATAGCCTTTTAAAACAAATCATAGATCAGATAATACCTTCATTAAACAACTTATGATTTGATAATTGGACTACTTCGTTGGTCAATTGGTAGCAAAACGCTACTGCTGAGCATGAGGTCCTGGGTTTGATTCCCGGGTCGAGGAAAGTGCTTTAGGTTTTTCCATCTGGAATTTCTCAGTAGCAGCCCGAAGTCTGGATTTGTCCCCGGTAGATGGCAATAGCCTCGCCCCCTATTACATGGGACTTAAACATAACTGGTTGGATGTATAGGTTCACGTCTGCCTAACTCTTCGGGGATTGCAGGCGTGATGTTATGTCGTGTTATTTGATAAATATTATAGCCATATTTAGCTGCTAAATTTCGGCTGTGACAGAAGTAGTGGTGAAACCTCTGAGTTGTTTTATTGCCATCTTCTTTGTGACAAGAATACAATTTTAAAAATATGCAGCTTTCTGAACTTTGCCCAGCGCTGGGACAATACAGGTTGAAAAGAAAAACAGTCGAGAGTTGTCTAGAGGTGTCGGGAGGATAACACCTTTTTTATGGGAAATCATCAAATGACTTCTCCCACTCTGGGCGGAGCGGGAGGGCGTGTCAGACTTTTACTGACTAAAACCCACCCGTGTTCCTTCAGTTGCCTGTGCCGGGGCCACGGTAACTCTTTCGAACATCCCGCGACCCTAGCTGGCATCGGCTCTAGCGGACCCCGTCAATAGTGCTGACATCTCTTTGAGGCGCGCGTGGAACACAACGCGCCGTCGACTCGGGCCTGGTCCTAACCGGACGGCGAGCTACCCTATGCTCGCCGTCCGCAAGCCCGCGCTTACGGTGGCCGGGAATCTTCCTCATCCTTCGCGAGCGTTATGCCTCACAGAAGGAGGTGATGATCGGGAGGTGACACCTGAGGGGCAATTCCGATAATTTTAAGAATGTTCGCATTTTAATCTCAGTCACAATCTGTCATTCTATATTGACGGATTGTGACTGAGATTAAAATGCATTTACTTAAATTATTGACATTTCCCTGTCGCTGAGATGAGATTGCGACTTGATTTTGAACATTTTTAATTACGGGAATTGGCCTTCGGTCGGAAAGAAGTTCCTTTCGCTGTTATATTATGTATTAAATAACAGACACAAAGAAATAAATTAACAGCGTTTGAGAGTAAATATGAGGAAAAAAAATTGTCGTGACGGTAAAAATGGTAGGCGTCGTTTTAATACAACGCGACTACGCAATCATCGCAAGTTCGCGCGAATTTTAGTCGTACAATTAATACGCGATCAAACAAACTGATATCGAATAGGTGTCCTAAGTAGCATTGGCACGATGGCGTCGCGCGACTAAAATTATTGTAATCTATTCGCGAGCACTAAGTTCGTACGAATGCGCGATCAAACATATTTATATCGAATAGGTGTCCTAATTGAATTCGCACGATAATCCCGTCGCGCGAACCAGAACAAAAACTAGGTGTCCTATTAGGACACCCAGTTTTTTTGTCGCGTGACCACGCGATGGTCGCATCGCTTGCTCGCGCGATGATCGCGTATTCACGTTCTATTAGGACACTCAGTATTTGTTCTCGTGCGACCACGTGATGATCATATAGCTTACTCGCGCGATGATCGCTTAGTCGCGTTATATTAGTACGACGCCTTACACTGTTTTCTTCTTTTTTCCAAGTGTGCAGAGTATAATGTAAACTATCTGGAGTATAATGAGGTTTTGTAAATATAAATAGGGACATAGCACACAACACGCCTTGTTTCCCCGAAGAGTTAGGCAGTGGTGTATCAATAGTACTAGGTGTACACCCACATGTCGCCAGTTATGTTTAAGTCCCACTAATAGGAGGCGATCCTATTGCCATCAACCGGGCACAAATCTAGACTCCGAGCTACTGAGAAATACATTTAACACACACATTTTTGATTAAATACATTTTCGTATTTTTAATAAAGCTTATAGGGTCTGAACAGCTATATGCTGTCCATACCATACTGTTGGGGTTTGTAACATAGTCATCTGTTTTTTTTTTGTGTTAAATATTAATATTTGGTTCGTTATTGCACAATTTTGTATATGAATTTCCAATCGGCTTATTACCTTGATACAAAAAAAGAAATTTAATACTTTTTCTTAACTGTGTGATGCAAATTGCGAATGTTGTATTACAATTTAACCAATATGAAAGAGGATTGCTGTATTTCGATTCAAAATTCACGTTTACGATTGTAGTAAAAGTCAGGTCACTATGTTTATAACTGTTTTATTGCCCAACCAATCTTACACAGTAAAAATGTAGCTAGCGCACGTCCGCGCTGTACGGCCGCTAGGCCCGGACTCCACCCACGCGAAGACGAGACGAAAGGAGAGGAGACGTGTTGGAAACAACCAATAGGATTTCGTTATTTACATATCTCATCTCCGCTAAGCTTCAGTCGATACGGTTGAGCAGAGAGGAGAGGAGATGTCTCATAAATTTGCTTATCACAAACAAAAGAGAGATGTGAGCTTCGCAAATCTCCACTCATCTCCGCTTTGGTGGAGTCCGGGCCTTAAGATTAGAAGCCAGCGCTCGCCAATTAGTGTCTAATGATTCCTCAAATTGATTATACCTACCGCTATTCAGTTTATTTAATTTTATATGTAATTATTTAAATGTTTTATTAATTGCTATTAAAAATCATAAACCTTACACGATATAGCATTAATGTTACGATACGTCAAAATACTTGTGCCAGGCCTACAGTAATGAAGCCATTACCTCCTTCTGCGAAGCAGTAATGCTCGTGAAGGAGGAGGCGGGACGCGTGAGGGAGAGGCAAGCTTTGCACCCTCACGCCCCTAGTCGCCGCAGGAGACGCCCTGGGCGTCGGGAATCGGCAGCCGATTCCCGGCCACCGTAGGCGCGGGCTTGCGGACGGCGAGCAATGGGTAGCTCGCCGTCCGGTAAGGACCAGGCCCGAGTCGACGGCGCGTCGTGTTCCACGCGCGCCTCAAAGAGATGTCAGCACTATTGACGGGGTCCGCTAGGGCCGATGCCAGCTAGGGTTGCGGGATGTTCGAAAGAGTTACCGTGGCCCCGGCACAGGCAACAGAAGGAACACGGGTGGGTTTTAGTCAGTAAAAGTCTGACACGCCCTCCCGCTCCGCCCAGAGCGGGAGAAGTCATTTGATGATTTCCCATCCACAAAAAAAAAAAAAGAAAAAAAAAGGCCTACAGTAATCAGTATATTTTATTATGATGTAATAATACCTGATAATATGTGTGTTAGCAATAAAACTGAATAATGTTTTAAATGTCTTATTAAACAATTCAAAATTAAATTAAATTAATGTCACTGGAAAAAGCAATATCATGTCATTGAGCAGATCGCATAACTACATTTTTATTAATTTTTATTTTTTTTAGCAAGATATGCTCTTGGGCTACAGAAGAGACGTGAGACGAGGAAGGAACGCAGATGCGGTACGAACGAGATGCGGAAGGACCTGGAGTTGTGGTCACCAAATACAATATTACAATTTACTAGTTACAATTTACAAAATTGTAAATCTTACAAGTGCGTGTACCACAAAACTCTAAGACACAATTGTAACGGAAAAAAACCTTTAAAAAAATATGTAAATTTTAGTGACAAATCTACAATATTATAACTCACACATTTTCGTAATGTGGGTGTACTATAGGTACACCTCTGCCTAACCCCTTCGGGGAAACAAGGCGTGATGTTATGTTATGTTACATTTTCGTAATTTCTGTGTTACGCAATTTTTTCTACAGTTTAACAATTTTGTAGAATTGTAGACTTATAAAGTTTTATGGTATATGATTCTGACCGTTAAACAATACAATACAAACTATTAATAAAGTTTTATCCATCATGTATGGGTCTAATAGGTAACATTTTGTTAATAACAGTGATCTTAGTTTGCTATGGAATATCGAATCATAATTATATTTAGGTGACAATCATAAATAAATAATGGATAGAAAATAAAAAGAAATTAATTTATTCATTGACCTATATTTAAAATAGTTTTAAGGTTTCTTTTTAATCAGAAAGTTTAAACTTGAAGTATTGATGCAGATTGAGTTTGTACAGCTTCCCAAGACTTCCATAGTAGGAAAGAAATGACGCACGAGTTACTAACCGCTGAAGTGTCAAACACTTGAGACGTCATCAACTAAATTCCCTGATTTTATTTAAAACTAGCTGTGCCCCGCGAGTTCGTTCACGTGGATGTCGTAAGATACACAATGTACTAAAATAACAGCCACATTTTAATAAACCTCCCTCGTCCCCCAACCCATCGCGTTGCATCGCCCGCCCGCGCTATTACTTCATTTTCGCTTAGTGTTCTTTCTGACTTTTTTTCTTTTAACTCCGCTCCTAAGGGTCGTAGCGTGATGTTAAATGGCCTATATAATAAGTTTCCTCGAGAATTGAACTACCAAATGCAAAAAGAATTTTTCAAATCCATCTTTTTGTTCATAATTTCAGGGGTTTTAATTATTTAGCATCAGCTATCTGCCAGTGAAAGTCCCGTCAAAATCGGTCCAGCCGTTTCGGAGATTAACCCGAACAAACAGACAGACAGACAAAAATGTTAAAAATTGCTTTTTTGTTATAAGTACCTACCGTTTGTATGATACTTCCCTATGCATTTAGTAAAAAGTTGTTATTTTGGCGTTACAAACAGATACTTCAATTTTATTTATTTGTATAGATTTCCTTCATACCCAATCTTTATTTTATTCAGTAACTATAAAGCTATTATTATGTACCATCGCGGTAATTTGCGGTGAACCACTTCTCAACCTTATTACCTAAGTAATAATGTTGAAAAGCAATGGTACAAGCAACAGTTGAATTTTATTGTATTATTCATCAGCCAGCAACGTGGCTAGGCTAGTAATAAAATATGAAGCGTCTTTAGTTTCCAGATGCAAGCAAGAATGCAATAACAACAGCCTTTTATTTTCTTGTTGAATATTTTCTTTGCTTGCAGAATCTTAGAAAAAAGTAAGTTTTTTAGTCTTGTTTTGGTAAAAGAAGCCTACTATGAGTAATGTCCGTATTTATGCAAAATGGAACCACACAGCAAACACACACTTTTGAGATATCAGGTTCCGTTTTGCTTTACAAGTAACGTTTGTTATTGCTGTTGGTTCTGTTCTGCTTTTAATATACCTTGTTTCCAAGGGGGAAATCATGTGGTTCTTTTTTGTATAAGAATTTAGACCACTTTTACATTAGTATTCTTCAAAAAAAGTAAAAAATGAAATTTGTCGAGTGGTTCCATTTTGCATAAATACGGACAGTTATAGGTAAAATGTAGCAACTTATTACGGACCGTTATTGATTAAAATTAAGACTCTTGTATCTTTACCAATAATGAAGCAAAGACCTCACAGCTTTGCATAGTAGATCCTCCTATATGGAAATAGCTATCACAGGTAACATTAGCTTACGAATCTATCTATATGCCCAGTTTGGCAATAAAAAAAGCTAAAATTGGTAAGGAATACGATTAGTTTTTTTTATATAGAAATCGAGCATTAGTAGTCGTATACTTGATCGGAGGTAGATTTCAGTACTTCATTCCGTATATTTCAGTTTGTATAGAAATAACAAGCTTATTGAATTAAATCTTTTTATCATGGCTAATCGTTTTCTTATGCTAGGCTACACTGTCGCTATAACGCGAACTATACTTCACACTATCTCTTTCGCACACCGCTCGACGTCTCGATGTACAACAGAGAGCGCGCGAAGTGTAGTTCGCACTATCACGACAGTGTAGCCATAGCATCACGAGGAAGGCAAGGGTTGTACTTAAAGATGCTATCTGTAGTGTAAAAACTTGCAACTTAACATTGAATAAATAATAAACAAAAAAAAAATACAAGATGGAGGCCTAAGTATAATAATATTAATTGCTTACTTACCCAGAGATTGATGCGTACTTAAAACAGTACAGCTCTCAACAAAAGATAATGAGCGAAAATCTAGTAATCATGGTCGAGTCATGTAAGTTCATAAATCATTCCGCTAACTTCGTAAAAGTAAGAAAAATTATGACTAATGTCACTCCGGACAGAACTCGTGCACAACCGAAACCGAAGCGACAGAACAACACACATTTATCGTAATGGTAATAATTCCATTTCGTATTTATTTTTTCTATGCAAATGGCGAAAATTTCCATACATATGAGTATAAAGATAAACAAGCAATACAATCGCAAACGGTTCGGTTTGATCGGCTTGATGTTTCTATTTGATATAAAGGGAGATACGCCTAACATTGAAACTTTCCAAACAATTGGGAACAAACTTGGCGCCAAATACCCAAACAAACCGTGGAATAAATGAACATCACAACGACTATAGAGGGGAAACGATTGGCTCCTTCCACGGCGACACAATATGGAAATTCATAAAGATTTATAATCATTTCCATTATTTATTATAAGTTCTCACTAAAGTTACCGTTGTCGTCATGGTAACATGTAAAAATAATTTGATAATTGACTACAATGGGGAAAGCAACTGTCAAAATGGCGCTGTCGTAGCTAGTTCCCAACACAAGCCAATAATACAAGGCGTGAGGTGGTTTTATTTTATTATTGCGAAAATGATGCGTTGTTGTGTATGACTAAATACTCCGAAATTGGAGTCCACCATTTCCCGAGAGACCCTTAAATTAAATGATGGTGGCATAAAGTTATTCGTAGAGATGTTTTATAAATTAAACAGAGTAGAAAGATTTTGAAGAAAGTGACTTTGAGGACATATTTATGGTTTTAAATTCTGATACTTTCCATATCATTTACATGACTTAAAATATTTAAATCACCGAAAGTAACGAAATAGCGAAATAAAAGTAAACTCATGACTGAACGAAATGTCAAACTTATTGTAGGCCGTGGGGACCTAGCTATGATCACGCCATCTACAATTAGCTTTGCCCGACCTTCCCCATTCAAGGGAACTCCTGTCAGTAGTCTATTATCAAATTGTTTCTTGGTAATAAGACAGAGTTTTAACAGTAGTCTTGACCTTGGGTTTCCAACATTGCCATGACATCAAATCGTATATCGCCAAAGTAGTCGATATAAAATCTATTACGTTGATAGTAACGATAGTCATTTTGATTTTTCTGTTATTATGATGGCTCCCATCACATCTGCTATCGTATTTCGGTAAAATGTTTTAGATCAACTCAGCCAATCGCAGCCCACTGCTGGACACAGGTGTCTCCTAAGTTGAGCCTCAACACATAGTTTAGATACGCTTTTCGTATTCACTCTGTCCGCCGGGTCTTGTTAAGAGGGTCGTCGCATTTTGTCACCTCTCTCGCTCACACGGGACCAAATTATTAAGAAGTTAAATGAAAAGATGGTTTTTTAAAAAATGTTTTTGATTGGCGAGCTAGTAAAAAAATTGGCGAACTAATACATAATATTAATTTAATAAGTAATTATTAAAAACACATTTTAATTCTCGGTTACTCTCATCTCCTTTCGCAGTAGTCTGTTTGTCCGAAACCTACAGATCTATTCTCGAAATGACTAATTGTACCACTTACGAAGTCTGTAAGGATTGACTCGTCTTCTAACGAGTTGGACCCTAATTACCCCTTTTTATTCGCAGCGTCTGCGTCTGAATCCTTATTGTAATTTTATGCTAAGCTGGCTGCCAAATCTTCGCCTTTCTCTGAATATCTACCCTTTACCAGCACAAGTTGGAATTGTTAAGATTCATAATAACATTCTGTCAAAGAAATTCAGAGAAGAAAATAATAGAGAAAGAAAGAAAGAAAGAAGAAGTTTAAATAAATAAATTCAGAAATAGTTTCAAACTTACCTATTGGTGCTCGATTGACGTTGTCAGGGCTATGAGACGCCATTGGTAAACATTTTTGTGCAATTGTTTCGTGAAATGTATTGGAAAAACCGGCCAAGTGTGAGTCGGACTCGCACACACATATAGCACATGTGCGAGCACTATGTATGTACCTACCTACTATAAAGCTACCATTAACTGGGTACATCTTTCATTGTACTGAGAGTATGTCATGCTCACTCAAATGTCTCGCTAGTGGTGGCGTGTGTGTTGGATCATTAAGTTCCCATCAAAATGGTTGAGCTGAATGGTGCTGATCCATGCAACATGTTCGTGAACAGGTGCCGTCAGTCCCTGACTGGTCATCTCTTAACTGTTACGACTTATTTTAATTTTTGAATCGTTTTTAGTTTTTATCTTTTTATTAGGGACACTTTTAACGTGCACGTCTTTCTACATTGTTCTCACATACTTATGTAATTTCAACATGAATGATGTACTTAACCAATATTTTGTAACAATATTTTGATTTGAAAGAGTGTCCATGGAGTTTCTTGCCCGTTCTTCTCCATAGGAACCTACTACGCTATGAAATGGGCAACAAGCTTCATCTTTCTGACTGACCGACCCCTTGACAATTCAAAAGTGCCTGTAATTGGTTTATTTGAAATAAATGCTTTGAGTTTGAGTTTGACACGAAGAGTTCCATACCACTGTTACCACCGTACAATATTTGAAACATTGCATATTAAAAAAAAAAATCTTCAGGTTAAGAAAACACATTTCTTATAGGTATAAGGACCCCCTTTAATTTATTATTATTTCCTTTATTCCATTTTTATACATATATCTTACATTTTTAAATATTTTTATAAAAACATAAAAAAAAAAACATTTAAAAATATAAAAAATAGTAGCCCACCGATATCGGGAATAGGATCCAAGCTACCGGTGGTCAGGGCTCCTGAGAGAGGAACCTCCTGACGATACGTGCCGTATCGAGAAGTACCGCTTTCTGGATCAAGCCCTTGATCCAGCTGCCTAACGAGAGCCTCCTCAGATGTTGGTCGAGACTCTTGGCAATTAAGCCATTGGCTGATACGACTATCGGCACAATGACTGCTGTATCCACATCCCACATGTCGACAACCTCGCGAGCCAGGTCAAGATACTTAATCTGCTTATCTTTTTCAGCTTTCACGAGGTTCTCGTCATGCGGAACCGCTATATCAATAATCATTGTGCGACGCTCTATTCGATCTATCACCACTATGTCTGGCTTATTGGCAACAATAGTCCTGTCAGTGATGATAGATCGATCCCAATACAACGTAATATTGTCATTTTCGAGAACTGGGTCGGGCACATACCTATAGTACGGTACTTCCGATTCCGCAAGGCTGTATTTCAGAGCAAGTTGCTGGTGGATAATCCTGGCTACAAGGTTATGCCTATGCAAGTAGTCTCCGTTAGCCAGATGAGAACAGCCAGAAATAATGTGTCGGATTGATTCCCCGGGACGGTGGCATGCCCGACAGATGTCAACCGTGCCGTCCTTCACAATATATTTCCGGTAGTTGTTCGTCATCATAACTTCGTCCATAATCGCAAAGACAAAACCTTCGGTTTCCCCAAAGAGGTCTCCGAATCGCAACCAGGATACGGACGCTAAGAGGTCTACATCGGGCCCATGTAGGACCCGGTAAAAGCGCCCGTGAAGCTCTTTACTCTGCCATACCTCCCTGCGGTCATTAGTATCTAATACTATAGGTTGGCGCCAGTTCTCGTTAGCCAAGGAGAGCGGGGTGAGGCCCTTGTCCACTGAGACCACATCTCGGTGCATCCCCACGTCGGCTTCTAGGAAGTATTCCCTGAGACTGCATACTTCACGATTGTGCAGGGTCTTAGCATTTAAAAAACCTCGACCTCCGCACTTCCGCGGGATATACAGTCTCATCACCGATGACCGTGGGTGATGCATCCGGTTTGCGGTCAGCAGTGTACGGACCCTCCTATCCAGGGCGTCTAGTTCCGTCTGAGTCCATTTGAGTATGCCGAAAGAGTACATCAAAACCGGCATGACCCAATCGTTGAAGGCTCGCGTCTTATTTCCGCCTGATAAAAGACTGTTTAATACTTTATTCAGGCGGCCAAAGAAGCGCTCCTTCAACGATTGCTTCATGTCAGCAGCATTAATGCCCAACGCTTCCGACATACCCAAATACTTATAGGTTTCGGTTGCGGAGAGGGCTCTAAGGTTTATGGAATCCGAGAGTTGCGTTCCCACGGATTCCATAATCCTGCCTCGCTTTACATGCATGACCGCACATTTGTCCACACCAAATTCCATCCTGATGGCGCTACTGAAAGTTTCGGTTACCTTCAGTAGCTCCAGCAGTTGCAAATTGTTGGGGGCAAAAAGTTTCAAGTCATCCATGTAAAGGAGGTGGGATATGACCTGACCACCTCTCTTCAATCGGTAACCTAGACCTGAATTCTCCAGCAGTGTACTTAGAGGATTCAAGGCTAGGCAGAACCAAAGTGGACTCAAACTATCACCCTGAAAAATACCTCGCTCGATCCTTATTGGTTCGCTATTCCTCTGGATATGTCGACATCCTGGATAACGGAGAACCGTCCTCCATTGCCCCATACACGACTCAAGGAAGGTGCGTAGAGTTGCATCAATCTTGTACAACTCCAGCACCCTCATGAGCCATGTATGTGGCACTGAGTCGTAGGCCTTCTTATAATCTATCCAGCATGTCGACAGATCCTTGCGGGATCGACGAACCTGTTGGCTAATGGCCATGTCGATGAGGAGCAGCTCCTTAGTACCGCGGGATCCGTTCCTACATCCATTTTGAGAGGCAGACATGATGGAGTTAGTGTCTATATGTTTGTTAATTTTAGCTCTCAAAATGGATGTAAAAACTTTATAGACCGTTGGTAGACAAGTGATCGGTCTATAATTTTTAGGTTCCGCAGTACTACCTGATTTGTGGAGCAGGTGGGTTATTCCTGTCGTTAGGAACTGGGGCAGCGATCCTGATTCTAAGGCTGACTGGAACTGGGATGCCAAGCGGGCGTGCGACCTTTGCAGCCACTTTATCCAAAAGTTGTGTAGCCCGTCCGGCCCTGGAGATTTCCAGTTGGGCAACGGACGGACTGCACGAGCTACATCTTGGGGGCTGATGGTTAGTGCCCCCATTTCTGATATTTGATCGCATGCTCGCTCGAGCCCCCCAGTCCAATCACCTTCGGTGTGACTGACAGGCACCGACCAGATGCTTCGCCAGAAGGAACACATGGCGTCATCATCCGGTAGGCGCGTGTCAGTCACACCTTGGTTCGATTGCTCCCAAGCCCTATAGACCCACCTTTCATCGCTCTGGAATGTGCGATTCTGAGTGTACCGCTCCATTCTCCGCCTGTATCGACGAATACGGTTTGCCCATGCACAGATCTTCTGCTTCAGGAGGTCGATACGCTCTGTGACGCGGCTCAAATAATCTCGAGAACTAATATCCGTCCCCGAGAACGCCCGCCTCACAAAGCGCATCACTCTAGGGCGAGTGTTGCCCTGCCTGAAAGAGATTAGCTTGCCGATGAGTGCTCTAGCCTCACCGATACGTCGCTCAATCCTGCACTGCCAAGCTGGCATAGTTGGTTTTGGTCGTGGAGCTCTGTCACTGTTAGGAAATTTAACTTGAGCTGCACGACATGCCGCTACAGCTGCACAGTACAAGATTGAGTGGGTGTCGGCGAGGTCTTTGCTGCCGTCAAAACAATTTGACAGCTGCGAGTCTAGAGCACACACCAGCGCCCTGTTTTTCTTGTGCATGGGCAAACGAGGTAAACGTGGTCTAAGTCCCGGCGGAGTGGAGCGGTACTCCCGGAAAGCATCCTCCAAAGCTGTTATTTATTATTATATATATTATTATTATTATTATTATTATTTGTTATTGCGGCATTAGAAATACACAATCTGTGAAAAGTCCAACTGTCTACCTGTTACGGTTCATGAGATACAGCCCGCTGACCGACAGTCGGACGGTCGGACGGGTGGACAGTGGAGGCTTACTAATAGGGTTCCGTTTGGAACCCCCGGGGTACGGAACCCTAAAAACAAGATGGCGGCGTTAGGTTTGATTTTGGCCAGACGACAACTTGAACGTCCAAACATGCATGGTAAAAGCGGTTCTCCATTGCATCTGATCCTAATCCAAGAAATGTCGGTACGAAGTAGCCATAGTACTATTTGTATGAGATTTTATGCACTAGATCCGAACTCTGTCCATCCGAATTTAGAACATTCCCAATTCGGACTAAACTCGGATCTTGAATTCGGATTGCATGCAGTGCAGAACCGCTCTAACGCTGAAGTTAATCATTACCATTACTTACGTTGAGAAACATTTATACGTAATTACGTACCGTGGTTCTGCACTGGATGCAATCTGAATTCAAGATCCGATTATAATCCGAATACGTACGTATAAATGTTTCTCAACATAAGTAATGATAATTATTAACTTCAGTGTTAGAGCGGTTCTGCACTGCATCCAATCCGAATTTAAGATCCGAGTTTAATCCGAATTATTCATGGGTATGATTACGCTAATCTCAAGTATTCTTGAGATTAGCGAAATCATACCCATGAAGGTAAAATAACAATATACACACACGTAACACAATTTTGGCTACAAATTACCATTAAGTACCACATGAGAATAACATTTAGCACTTTACTTAATCATTATGTCTTCCGCACTCCTTATTTCCTGTCAAATTATACAGTTAGATGAGGCCAATTAAAAGTAATAATTGAGTTTGAATTATTTTAAGTAAAATCTATTCAAACTTTCTCATCGTCATTACTTCAGTCAGGATTCACCGAAAACTTATCAAAACCGTCAAACACATAACAAACCATCATGCCAATTTTCTCTAAAGGGTAAAGGCTCCTACAAACAGGCGTGATACGCGACGCGAATCGCGCGTCGCACCAAGGCACCGCTCGTCGCGCGACACGCGGTGCCTTTGTGTCGCGTCGCGTGTTGTGCCCGTTTGCAGGAGCCTTAATGCAGAGGTTTACCTATTAGAGCTACACCCACATTTCACCAGTTATGTGTAAGTCCCATGTGATTAGAGGGCGAGCATATTGCCATCAACCGGCATATGGCACATATTCTGACTCCAGGCAGACGGGTTTTAAACCCAATAGCACTTAGCCCGACCTGGGAATCCAACCGCCCCCAAACTTTATACAAAAGTATAATTTTTATTTCAGACTAGCTGTTGCCCGCGGCTTCGCCCGCGTGGATGTCAATACATACTTCCCTATTTAATCGGATTGTGTTCACAATTTCATGGGTTTTATTTTAATTTTTTTTGCACGGAACTCTAAAACTTTTTCTAAAATAAAAGTCTAAGTTAGCCTAAATTACTCCTTATAACATCAGCTATGAAAGTGATGTCAAAAGCAGTTTAGCCGTTTCAGAGATTTGCCGGAACAAACAGACAGACAGACAGATAGAAAAAAAAAATAAAAATTGCTTTTTTGCTTTATGTACCACATAAACTTTAATATGCTTTCAGTAAAAAGCTGTTATTTTTACATTACAAACAGACACTTCAATTTTGGTTATTTGTCTATATTTATCACTTTTATAGACTACGCCTGCTTTCAACATTAAATAGAGCTGCAAATGGCGTGCGTCAATCAGGTACTTGAAACAGTTGGTGTCCGATAGACTATTGACCACTTGGCTTATTGACGCAAGGATAAGTCTCTGATTCGTTTTTGATTGCTGCTGTATCAACACAGACGCGTTAACGAGTGCCATGGGATCGTTTTCACTTCTTATAATATTGCTAGGGGGAAAAAAACCATTGTCACTTTGAGGAAAAGTGGGAAATCAAGAGAGTTACTCATATTTTATTTTGCCCGAGAAACTGTTAGTTGTATATTTCTCATAGATTAAAAAAAAACGAAAATTATATTTCGTTTTTAGGGTTCCGTAGTCAACACGAACTCTCATGGTTTAGCCATGTCCGTCTGTCTGTCCGCGGCTTAACTCAGACACTCTTAGCACTAATAGAAAGCTGTAGTTTGGCATAGGTATACATATTATTAATCACGCCGACAGAGTGGTAAAAAAAATCTTGAAAAAAAAATATAGGGTGCCTCTCCTACACGTAAATTGGGGATGACTTTTTTTTCTCAGCTATCCCATGGTGTGGGGTGTAGTTGGATAGGCCATTCAAAAATATTGCGACGTTATATTTTTATTATTTTAGGTACTATATTGTGTGGCAAATAAACAAGCATCCCTAATGGTCACCGCTGCCAATAAACATCTGCAATATCAGGAGCTAGACCACCACCTCTTAAAGCAGTATTATTGTAATCTTACTTCAGTGTGAGAAAGAGATGGAGCTAGACGTCCTGTATAGCTTCATCTCTTTCTCACACTGAAGTAACATTAAAATAATACTGCTTTAAGAGGTGCTGGTTGGCCCTCAGATACATCGCAGGAGCGTTGCATGTCTTTTTTGCAAATTTTATATTTTGTTTTGTTTTTCATTCATTTTATTTGAAGGTGCAGGTTCAAAAATTACATTTTCTAAAATGCACTTATTAATACTCGATGGTTTCTGTTTAATTTACAATGTGTTATTACTCAGTAAGCATTTTTCCTTCCTTCTCTCGCATCGTATTCGATTATTATTATTTTGTGGGAAAAAGAGCCATATTTTCAATGTTGTGATTGGTTTTCGGAAATAACTACAGCCAATTTGCCTACAACTGACATCAAGGTCGTTAGTAGAATAAATGGAATTGAGCTTTAGTAATCGGGGGACATGTACTGGTACACACAATCTACCTGGTAACTGGTAATCATTTTACCAGGAAATCCAAATATGTACACCTAATAATAGTATAAGTAATATTCACATGGACCTAATCCCATTCCAACATTTTATTCGCAGTACTTCCTTGATCGTATAAATCTAACACCCTTTATTAAGAACTAGCTGTACCCCGCGACTTCGTTCGCGTGGAAGTCAAAAGATGCACGATATACTAAAATAACAGTCACATTTTAATAAAACTCCCTCGTCCCCCGACCCGTCGCGTTGCATCGCCCGCCCGCGCTATTACTTCGTTTTCGTTTAGAGTTCTTTCTGACTTTTTTCTTTTTGCTCGGCTCCTAAGGGTCGTAGCGTGATGTTTAATAGCCTCTATCTATCCTCTAGAATTAGGCTACCAAATGCAAAAAGAATATTTCAAATCCGAATTTTGTTCACAATTTCATGGGTTTTTATTTTTTTGTGCGGAACCCTTATTATTTTTCTTAAAATAAAAGATACTTAAGTTACCCGCCGTAACATCAGCCATCTGCCAGTAAAAGTTTCGTCAAAATCGGTCCAGCCGTTTCGGAGATTAGCCAGAACAAACAGACAGACAGACAAAATTTTTAAAAATTGCTTTTCTGCTATAAATAGGTACCGTGTATATGTTCATATGCATTGAGTAAAAAGTTATTATTTTGACATTACAAACAGACACTTCAATTTTATTTATTTGTATAGACAAAGTCTTTGGTCGATTTACCGAGAAAATTACGTTCAAATTGCGAAATTTACTTTGTATCCGCTATTCGTTATGAGTGAGAAAAATGTTCGCAGCTCCTGTACCACGAATTCTTTTTGTTTATTACTCCTGCCTTAATATTATATTCATAGACCTTTTCGCAAATGTTCTTGTGAATTTATTTCCTCCATTACTTGGCGGGTACTTAATAATAACATTATATGCTTACAAGTGCGATATTTTCATACGGCACTGAAACAATATTTAAGCATAATCATGTAAAAGAACGACGAGCAATGTTGCGGTTTAAAAGAAGATGTTGTGATTTTTGTTTTTTTTTTTTAATTTTAAGTTTTTTCTGCTTATTGATCCTGTATGAATATTGTATGCCTTAACCTGGGTTAAATAAAGTTATTTTGTTTCTTTCTTTCTTCAGTGACAAAAATTGTGAAGATTACCTATGCGTATGTAGTTTGGTAATGTTGAGAGGATGAATGAAAGGTGACTAACCGAAGGTGTTTAGGTAGGTACATGACAAATATGAGTGGAAACGCCTGTACTGACGCCCTAAAAAAAAAATCAAAAGTCCTTTATTCAAATTAGGCTGAGAATCAGCACTTTTCGAGTGTCAAAAAATACGTAACACAGTCCTCCAAAACGCCCGCCTATCACCACTTCCTAGTGCTTTAGCTGGGAAGAAGAAGGTGGCGCAGCAAACTCCGCAGCTGTCTGTTTAGTTAGAAAAACTTGATTCTATACAAGAGTATGCAAAATTGTTTACATTACGCAACACAAAAACATTAAGGTGAAAGCGCCAGGGTAGCCCGCGAAATTCAAATTTTCTTACGTTTTTTGCAATTTGCAGGTCAGTATTAGGTTGTATTGATTAAAATATGATTCGCGACCATAACAAATATGTATTTACTGAATTATAATCATTAAAGTCACCAATACAACTCTCTAAGACCAAGTAATTCTATTGAATGAAATTTAAGATTTCATGACATCTTAACATTTCAGGATTATACTAACTTAAGGAGTTGTATTACTGATTATAATATTATAATCCTGTAAATACATATTTGTTGCGGTCGCGTATCATACTTTAATCAACATACACTTAGACACTGAGCTGCAAATTGCAAAAAATCGCAAGAAAATTTGAATTTCGCGGGCTACCTTAGCGCTTCCCCCTTAGGGCTTGTATACAAAACTGCGAGCTGCGCATTGAATCTTTTCAGTCAGTCAGTCAATCAGCTCGCAGATTCTTACGATGCGACGTCGCATCGCAGTTTTGTGTACAAGCCCTTAAATATAATTATTTCCCAAATGTCAGCTAGCACACGCCAATATACCAATAAAAAAATAAAAACCTAGAAGGATATGTCGTGACCTTATTAGTGATGTTCTTCAGAAAGGTCTGGTGCGTAGTACTCGCAACCTTCGTGCAAGTATGACCAGATGGATGAACGTAAACGAGGCAAAGGGATGTAAGGATCATAGCAGGTGGCGTTCTGTAGTTTCTGCCTACACCCATGGGGTAAAGGCGTATAGATGTATGTAAAAGAAAAAGAAAAAAAGAAAAAATATATAATAAATTGAAAGAGTTGTTTTCTTTTCCTAAAACCTATCCATTGCTCGACCTTGCTTGGATTTCAGGGTTGTTTGCAAAGCAAACGTGGCAGTTTTTTCTACTGCATTACGTTCGTGGAAAGCCCCTTAAGGGATCAGGAATTTGTATAGATGTTTTGTGAAACTGGCAACAGTGTCACAGATATTAAGACTATAAAAGTATAACATGCCAAGGCAATTTAAAAAATAGTTTTTTAGCTGAACGATTTTAGATTAGTGTTTTATTATTTTTGTCTGTCTGCGATGTAGCTGCTTACTTGATGCGAAATAAATACAATACATTACCTTAATAAACGAAAGATTATTTAATTAAAAATATTCACAAGCATATTAAATTCTTCTGCTATTCATATTATAACAAATCAAGTATGAAAGTAATGTTTCTAACACAACTAATAGAAATATAACCAAAGAAGAAACTAATACTTGCCACTGTCTCGTAATATCATCATCTATTAAAGATTTTAAAAGTGTGTGTACATGTACGTAATATTACATGACACCTAAAAACGTGTGTACTGGTCTAATAGTATCCCAAATAATAATGGTATTCCTATAAAGCCAAAAAGCATTAGCGAGATGAGAAAGCCGATATTATTATGAAAGCTAACAACTTGACCAACATAGATGCTGACAATAGAAAAAAGGAAGAAATGTGTACGAAAAACGGTGAAGAAATGGTGAAGATACGGTAATCTGATCCAAACGATTGTGTCGATAAGTTGGTATGAAAAATATAGGTCTATTTTTTTAAATGTTACACTATGAGGGACTTGGCAGGGCTTGGAAATACTGGTAAGTACTTAGCTGCCTTCACCAGTTTGAGAAGCACAGTGAGAAAACAGGCATGTTCTAGAACCAAAAATTCGAAGACATGGGTCATGTACCAACCCGCAATGGTATATTCTAGCCCACAGAGGAGGCCTGTGTCTCAGCAGTGGGAACATTATAGGCTGATTATGCGGTTAAGCTTAGCTGCATCTGATTAGTCGGGAAGTCGACCACATTGTTTGGAAAGGCTAAGCAGAGAATCATGAATGTACGCGTGATTTGTTTAGATCTACAGATCTAGGTAGGTCATTTAAATTAGTACAGTAAAAGCATTTTGCCTTTAAAACCCTGAATGACAATACAGAATTTCAAGGTAAACAATTCGATTGACCGCATGCTTATATCAAAATATATCGTGGAAAAAAACACCATAGATTCGCATCGTCATATGAAATATGATGCAAGGTACGATATACTTGAGATTTCAGGTATAAATTATGATGTTATCAAAGCTAATAGTTGAAGTTCTGACATTTCCTCAACACAACAAAAAGCTATTGCAATCTCGTCTTTTGTATAAAATTAGCCTCAAATATAAAAGATTCGCCTCCACTCTGTTAATAAGAAACTGTTATAAACGACCTAATATTTGTAACAAACTCGAAAACATCTAACAGAATTTGCCTGAGTTATTAAAATAATTATCTCACTAAGTTTAAATAATAAACATCGGATGAAATTAATGTTTCTTGTTGTTTTCTTAATATTAATGGACCGAAAATATTAAAACGTGCAGAGAACATTGACCGTCGTCTGAGGCAATGTGAATATTCTTTTAAGGACTTACTTTGAGGTAAAATATTAAGTCACTTATCCCAGTTAAACATGCTGAATAATAATATTATCCATTTTATTCCGGAAAAAATCCATACTAAGAATTAAAACGCCTTATAATTTCTGCTAATTTGCAGACGAAATTGCCCATTTAGAATCAGTCGATGAATCAGCCTTGAATTAAATGTGCCTTCCAATTTTCAAAAGACAATTTAAAAATCAACTAAAAACTAAAGAATATACAAAACTTCGATACAAAACTCACTAAAGTACAATTGCAATAGCTGCAACTGTGTGTGTAGCCCAAATCTGGCAAGCAACGAGCAACGATAACAACGTATCTATTCAGCCATTTTATATTTCATGCTATAAATCAATCAGCATATCCGCAAGACAGAAACAAAATTGACTTCCATCAATAAAATAACGTATGGGTACATACATAGATAATTTTGGGATTCTGTGAGAGAAATTCAACGTTAAGTTCGAAGTCAACAGTGAGAAACCAGATATTCATTTCAATGACAAAGAAATAGACACTGCAAATTTTTGTGACGAAGCTGTACTTAGGGATAAAAATAACTATATGGTTTTTGCAGAAGGTGCTGCCAAGGTTGTATCTATTTATTTCAACTATCCTAACAGAAAAGACCTTGAATATCAAATAAAATTGCAATAAAAATTAAATTAAAATACGCTTGCCTCAGTGTTTTGCTCAGTACCGCTTGATCGCTCTGTGAATATTGCGTTGACCGACACAACAATCGGTACTAAATCGGAAATACTATTACATAGGCGATAATTGGTATACAAATGCTGATCCCCATTCAACTGTGACCTTTATTTATGAATAAATAGATCACCTTATTCTTATGATAGAAGCAGAAGCCGTAAAGAAAGTAAACATAACAGGAATGGGAAACAGGAAGCGGTCTTTGATTTTTTTCTTTTTGACAAATAGTAAGAAAGAGAAACAGATAACTCTTCCTGTGTTTTAGTAATCAATGTTTACAGGTGATAAGATAGTCTTTTCAGTTGACTAGTTAAAAAAAAACGTACAAAGATTCTTTTGACGCTAATAAAACTTTAAAAAATATGTTCTACTTTCAAGTAGAATCTGTTCAATAATTACATTTTCCAATGAAGCAAGCATAATTATCGAAATATAAATTCTAAAAAAACACGCAATAGTTAATTATTATTCAACGATCAGCAATTTCATCAGCTTCACTTAAAAGTTTCTTGTCTATAACAAGTCTCTAATGAAAAATATACAAGGCCGTCTGCTCTGATTCTGAAATAGATTTTTATCTTAATGGCGATATCGATACTAAATGCGGTAGAATCAGGACACAATGAGTAATAAACTAGAGAGCACTTGTGAACGGTCTAGTCGTAAATAGAGCTTACTGTATCGATCACGAAACGCTAAATCTTGGACTTAAAATTCTTGTCTGAGGTGCCATTTTATGTGTTAGCTATTAAAAGATTACTTTCTAACGACGGTTTTATTAATTGACCGTTACTAAAAACCATTAAATTGACCGTTATAAAAGAGTGATATTATTTTGTTAAGTTGTAACAGGTACCAACATTTTATTTTTTTCTGCCAAATTGCTAAATTATTATAAAATTAGGTGATCGTCTTTTCTGCGTTCTGCATTCGGTTTGTCTTTATTTTTATTTCTATTAGGGCTATTTAAACCTCGATAAGCTTGTATTCTGCTTCTATTTCTAAAATAAGGAAGAGATTGCTCTCCGGAGCATTCGTTTTAATACCAACAATTACAGTAGGTTTTACTATGGTTTCCATTTTATTACGCATGTTGACAAACAGCACGAGCCGAGTACGAGGGTGACCTACTTGATACATAGTTCTGCCGTTTTTCGATAGATGGCGCTATGCGCTGACGTCACAATTCTGAATCGCGGTGTTGAGATTCTCCGCGAGTGAATGACTACCCCGAATTTTAAGATTTACAGTATCGCTTCTCGGCCTTTTGGCTAAGATCAAAGTGTAGTATCTGTTCTTTTCAGCTTAATATCTGAAAGTTCCCTCACTGAGGGACCAGTATATTAAACTGATTTTTGTAAGCTGACGGGATGTTCGGGGCTCGCTCCACTCCCGTCGCGGGTCGGCCCGGCATTGCAGTGCCGCCGGGATCGGCCCACATAATCTTGATACATTCAAATTCATTTGCTGCGTTTGCTTCTCGCTCAGAGATCGTTACAGTATAAGCACTGTTAGGAATAAGGGCCATAATCGTGACTCGAAATTTCGTTCCATTAGTAATTTATTCGGCCGATAAACACGACAGATATGGATTCTCATACCAACATTGCCGGCCAGTTTGAGAATATCAAGATTAAAGGGCGTCCCTCAATCCTTACCTTACTCAAGGGTAAATCGGTGCAAGTAGATGGTAATATTGATACCTAATAGATATCAATATTTAGTAAAAATATTATTGAACACGTGCCCCAAAAGTTGTACATAATTACAGCATTTACAACTAACTTTTAACATAAAAATAATTTTATTAAAAGTTATTGTCATGGTAATTGATGTTACTAAATTATTCATAGACATTTGGACACTATTCAAGTGGACAAATTATTAAAGAAGTTAACATCAAAATATAAATGACTTAAATAATGTTTATATTCGTTCTATAATTATGAATATAATAAATTGCTAAAATTTTCGAAAGTCAAATTGATTGTGATGTAGAAAAACTTTATCTCATAAACATTTTTCTTGTGGTTTACTGATAACTGCAACTTTTGCTTTTAATCAATTCATCATTTATAATATTGGAAGTTTTTCTATCCATCAAATACCTGCTCCTAAAATAGTTGCTCAATGTGGAGCATCTTGACTTCGTTGAGTTTAAACCCTGCGAGTATATAACAAAGTACAATAATTAGGAGTGTATTAAACCAACCAGAATCATCTACCTAACCTTCTCCCAACTATGTTGGCGTCGGCTTCCAGTCTAGCCAAATGCAGCTGAATACCACTATTTTACATGGAGCGTCTGCCTATCTGGCCTCCACAACCCAGTTACTGGGTAATGCGATACCCCTTGGTATGACTGGTTGTCAGACTTTTGGGCTTCTGACTACCCGTAACAACTGCCGTAGACCTACAAATGACAGCCGGGACCAATGGCTTAACGTGATTTCCGAGGCACGGAGGGGTCCCGATATGTAATGGATATCACCCATCCACAAACCGACCTCGGCAAGCGTAGCTTAACCTACAATCGACCCGTACGGATGTTATTATTACTAAGCCAGGCACGAGCCACAATAGAAGACCAAAATATTATATTATTTTTTAAGGAAAATAAAGTGCGAATAAATAACAAGAACACATAACATCACGCTTTGTTTCCCCGAAGGGCTAGGCAGAGGTGTACCTATAGTCCACTCACATTTCGCCAGCTATGGTTAAGTTCCATGTAATAGGGCGCGAGCCTATTGCCATCAACTGGGCACATATCCAGACTCCGGGCTGCTACTGAGAAATTTCAGATAGAAAACCCCAATAACACTTTGCCCGACCTGGGAATCGAACACAGGACCTCATGCTCAGCAGTAGCGCTTGCGACCACTAGACCAACGAAGCAGTCGCAAATAACAAGAATACCTAAAGATATATCGAAGATTTATTTTATTGTCAGTCAATGTTCAGTGAAAGTGTTTATTTACATAACACATCAAGTTTTCCGAGTAACGTCAAATCGATTCCAATATTTCATTCGATGAAATGATCGCTCTTACTAACCGAGTGTGTGGTGAATAACACACAAAATCAAATGACGCGTGACGTACACGCGGCTACATATCAAGCTATACAATTCCGGTATAGGCTGACCTCTCATTGTACAGAAATCCGATACAACGCGAGATCAGCATACAGTGGAAATTTACAGCTTGATAAATGTAATATTTGATGAAAAAGGGGTGAGTTTTGTTTAGTTTTGAGGTACATATATGTATGTCCAGCAGTACTTCAAGTTGATGATGATGACTAATGAGTAGTGATGACAATAACAAGACCAAAAGAATTATTGAAAAGATCAAATAAGAAAATAAACTGGGCAGGTCCACTCAAATCTGTAGAGTTCTTTCCTCAACAGACCATCTCAGACATTAATCTGCATTGTTCTCAAATGGCTCAACCAACATTATGTCTGGACTTTAAAAGAGACTGTGACCTCTGAGTTTATTTCGCTATTTCTTCTTAGAATAGTCAGGAAACACCGAACACACCTAGTTTAAAACATAATTTAATTTTGACGTGTAAAAGTGTTTTATTAACCAATTTACAGAAATCAATGATTATTATTTATCATAAAACCACCTATATACAGAATTGGTTGACTTTATTTTCCAAAATAAACACTGCTCAATATAGCTACTTTATTTGCCAATTCACTGTCTAAAGATTACTTAGAATTATTCAAATTATTAAGAGCCAGTCATTCTGACATTCAAAATTCAACGCTTCATCCGTGAGCTTGTTAAAGAGGATTGTCACTTATAGTATTAATTTGATTAATTGCATAACTAACAGCCTTAGGCGCCATAAATATTTAACCACCTGTTAAACTATTATCAATTTAATCGATCGTTACCTATAACATAAAATGTGGTAGTTTTTTTTTTTTTTAATCCTGTCTTTAATTTCTGCATTGATGGATTCTCTTTCTATTACACAATATATTTAGTTCCTTTCACAGTTTTATCGGAGCGAAAGTCATCAATCAATCTCCCTGTGAATTGATCCATGGAGGTTCGAATCTCAAAGTGTTACCACCTCCTTTCCCTCCATCCATTGTACCAGGGGGTCATAAGTCAGTGGGAAGTTATTGGCTATCCTAAAAGCGTTGACCCGTCTCTCTGTGGCTACTCGCACTCAGGCATAGCAGGCGTAAAATCTATGAACTATACGTCACCGGTGCTTGACTAGAGCGGTTTCGTGCCTTTGACGCATTCAAAGGAGTTAGTGAGAACAATTTTGTTGACACTAGAATTTATCCAGCAGTTATGAAGAGTAAAGCGAAAGTACTTAATGGCAGACTATTTTAAAATAAAGGTTAAAGAATGTTCTTTGAATGTTGGAAGGAAAATCGACTGTAGCACGCCCCGTAGCGTAGAAAATAAATTCCATCAGAACAGTGATGCGGTTGTGGGAACAGAAACTCGCATGATTCGTAATCCTCAACTGTTAAATAAAGCAATCATTACACATATTGAAGGAGATAGTAGCTTTTAAAATAACACTTCAAATATCTAAAACCTTAATAATAATCCTAGCTTACCTTTTTCCTGTAGGTATAGTCTCAGAGGTCAGAAAAGTTTCACAAGTCTCTACCTCTTTTTCGAAGTATCCAAATAATTTTGATAGCTTACCCTGCAACAAAGAAACATCATATAATAAACACCATACGTATCATAACATAGCTTAAAAAACTTTAATAATACCTAAATGTGACATGACAAGGCATAATTCATATTACGTCATGAAATCATTCAGTTTTGGGCCAAAATCTGAGGAACAAAATCTTGTTAGTGCGCGGTAAACCAGCAAAGCGTCATAATTCTGCTTAACTGCCTTCACAGACCACTAGCCCCGGCCACAGAAAGCCATTTCAATGTTATCAATATTATTGATATTACAGTCAACCGATGACGACAGCAATAATGGGATTTATCTATGAAGATGGGATTAAATGATATAAGTTTGGGACGTTTTACGTCAGATTTTCAGTCAAACAGACTTCTTTTCTCAAATGGGCACGAGAAATTATGAAAAAGTTCATTTCGTGGAAAAATATTGCCTGTCATAGACGCTATTTAAATGCACATGTAGTTGGCTAAATAATAACCGCCACACGGGTCGATCTTCAAGGTTAAGCAACACTTGCCGAGGTCGGTCCGGGGATCCATAATATACCGAGACCCCTTCGTGCCTTGGAAAGTGCGTTAATACTTTGCGGGACGCAAATGAGACACAATAGAAGTTTTATTGTTTTTACTACTATATCCGTATAGTGTCTTTCAAAGCGTTAAGCAAAATGGTTGAGCTGGATGGTGCTGGTTCACGTGTCATGTTCGTGAACGGGCGCCGTCACTGGAGACGGGTCATCTCTTAACTGCCAGGGCTTATTTTTAATCTTATATTTTGAATTGTTTTTAATTATTTATTTTTAACATTGTTCTCACATACAGAAGCAACAAGAACAATGTACCCAGGATTTTGTAATAATATTGAATTAAAAGAGTGTCCTTGGAGTTTCTTGCCCGTTCTTCTCCATAGAGATCTACGCTTTGGAATGGGTAACTAGCTTCAACTTTCTGACTAATTGACCGACTCTTAGACAATTCAAAAGTGCCTGTAATTAATTTAATTGAAATAAATGCTTTGAGTTTGAGTTTTTGAGAATTGCTCCCGGCTGTCATTCGTAGATCTTTGACAGTTTTTACGGGTAGTCAGAAGCCTGGTAACCAGTCTTGCCAAGTACATCGTGTTATCCGGTAACTGGGTTCTGGAGCTTAGATAGGCAGTCGATCCAGGTAAAATACTGGTATCCAACTGTATCTGGTTAGACTGGAGCTGACCCCAGCAGAGTTGGGAAAAAGCCCGAAGCTATAGGCATCTGCCTATCGCTTCGGTATTCAGTACCAACACCAATCTGATGAAAAATATAGACCTTATAAAAATTTACTTGTTTTAGGTAAACGATAAACGAAAACATGAGACATTACACAATATATAGAATATAATGTTTCGTTTGTTTGTGGTTTTAACGCATAGTAAATAGTAAGTACTAGGTAGAAAAATAAGTAATTGTTAAAAACAATGTAATTGTTTAATTGCTTTTGTTGTGGCATCTGCCATCAATTATAGATAGTTTACATAAACAAGAGCCGTCTGACCTCTACAACCCTTGTTAGGATTTCATTGTCAATACCTAAACGTTATGTCAATGTCAAAATATTGTATTCAAATTGATTAGTGTAGCTTTGTCTTATTGTAATTACTACACTAATTTGGATACTGCTTTACGAAATAAAAATTATTGGTCCCTAGATGGGTGTCCTAATAAATTCAGTGATTTTAATGAATATTTTGATTACTGGTATCACAGCAACCTTAGGTATTACATAGCCATTGGATGCTATTGCTATAGTATCATCTGCCTAGCCTTTTTCCAACTATGTTGGGTCGGCTTCCAGTCTAACCGGATGCAGCTGAATTTATATGCCGTATTTTACGAGTACATGGAGCAACTCCAGAACCCGGTTACTTTGTAAAACGATACCCTTAATAAGACTGGTTGTTAGAATTTCGGGCTTCTGACTACCCGTAACGACTCAAAGAACTATAAATGACAGCCGGGGAGCAACGGCTTAAACGTGCTTTCCGAGGCACGGAGGAGTCTCGATATGTAATGGATGGTCACCAATTCACTCACTGACCTCGGAAAGCTTATCTTAACCTTCGTTGGATATGTGCGGCTGTTCTTTAGCCACGAGATATTGCTATTGTATGCATAATCAGCCAATAATGTTCCCACTACTGGAGCACAGGCCTCTCTCGGTCAGTGCGGGTTGGTAGATGTCACATGTCTTCGAATATTTGGTTCTAGGATATGCCGGTTTCCTCATGATGTTTTCCTTCACCGTTTTGAGAGCAGTGGTGGCGTAATAATTTACTCAAAGTAAAGTGCGTGCTGGGGTTTGAAGTCGCGTAAGTTGCTATTTTATGTGGGTGTATTATTTATCGGTAAACCTCTTGATTTTATGTTATCTATTGAATAAACTGCATGGAGCTTGTTTATACTGGGATTTTTCTTTTGTTTCGGCTCAAAGTAACAAGAAAGATAGTGGGTCCTACGGCCGCCGTGTGCTGGGTGTAATTATCGTCATTCATGGGGGATTAAAGATTAACGTTACTGATACTTTAAGGAGCCTTTTTGCTATGGACCATACAATTTATATACCAATAAATCAGACCATAAAGGCGCTCCGTCACCGGGAGCATTCACCTGTAATGTGACAGCTCAGATTCGAGCATTACATCCAGTGCGTGAAGAGAAGCGAGTAATACAGTGCGCAAGCAGTAATTATACAATTTGTAACATGAAAGAAAACGTGGTGTGTAGTGTGGTTACAAAATGTATTCAACACAAAATTAAATCGAACATCAAGATTACGTTGAAGTAGAATGCAAATGGAAATCAGTGAACCATGGATGTAATAAACAAGAACATATGCCCGGTAGACGAAAATTTATCGGAAATATATCGGTCTTCAGCTGGTCCCCACCCCATGGCAACTACTTTGACTTTTTTATATTTCTATGCAGTGAACCAAGAGAAACTCCTGTAGAAGACTAACCGTTGAAACACATTACGTTTTGAACAGGATACAATAAACCAATAAAGATTGTATAAAAACTAATAACGGGTTAGGAATACCCAATTTTTAAAAATTAATCCTAAAATCCTTTACGATCCTGTTTTGATATTAAATTTATTTTTACCTGTATTACGGCAAAGAGGATTATGTTCTCTTTAATTTCTTTCGTGAAATAGGATTTCTTCATACATACCTAATTCGATTCTTATTTGCTAAGGATATTACTTTGGAAGGAAAGCATATTATGAGATTTTCTCTTTTAATGAAATTTATTTTTGGAATTTCGTTTATGACAATTAGATACCTGAAGTTGGATGAAGGCGCATTATTGACACCACCCTATATTTTAGAGTTACAAAAGGTCAAAGATGTCACGTCTTTTATCTAATTAATATTGAACAGAGAACATAAGCGCATTCTGGAACTAATTTGAGAGTCATAAATAACAAACATAACATAACATCAAGCCTATATTTCCCCGAAGGGTTATGCAGAGGTGTAGATACCTATAGTACACCTACATTACGACAGTTAATTTTTAAGTCCCATGTAACAGGGGGCGAACCTATTGCCATCAACCGGGCGCTAATCCAGGCTCCGGGATGCTACTGTAAATTTCCTAATGGTTTTCCATTTTGGTTTTGTAACCAATAACACTTTGCCCGACCTGGGAATCGAACCCAGGACCACGTGCTCAGCTCTTGCGGCCACTAGACCAACGAGGCAGTCAAGGAGTTATTCGCAAGGTACTGGTAAAGGTTCATTACCAAGATAAAAAAGTCATTAGGTAGTCGTAGTCCAATTTTACCTACTATGTGGGTCCTTGTTTTTTATTTTATTTCTCTCAGTAAGTTTTAATCATGGTCTGTCAGATTGAGTAATTTATGCGGCCTACCCAAATGTCCTTTCTTTGGTATTGTTCGTCGAATCATTGAGTTCCTTGAGTTCTGAGTTGAGCTGTACGATTACCAACAGATGCGTGCGCTGACTGGACAGGTCCATTCAATCTGTGTGGTTCTTTCCTCAAAGGACCATGTCTGACACCAACCTACATGGTCTTCACATGATCTGACCAAGATTATGCCTGGACTTTAAAAGAGACGTGAACCCTGAATTTGTTCCGGCCTTTCTTCTCAAAGTAGTCAGATAGGAAACGCCGGCCTCATCTAGTTTAAAAAAAATATGATTGACATGTAAAAGTGTTTGGTCAAACCTACTTACCTCCACAGATCAATTACTTTTGCAATAATACTTATAACATAAAATCACGTTTGTTTACTTCAAATGATTAGGTGGAGGTGTACCATGAGAGAAACGAACATCCATACACCCTAAGGACTATTCTTGCTTGTAGCGCTCGGCCGCTATAGTAAAGCGTGCTAACAGATGTAGTCATCGTGTTCACGGGATTTTGTTTTCATAATATTGGTCAGATGTAAGTTTCCTCGATAGTACCTATAGTACGCCCGCATAGGTAAACCCAACTGATCGCTACGATAAGTCGCAGTGGAGCAAAATGAAAGGTGAGTGGACTGTATAACATGTTTAATGAAGAAAATAGGTGAAATTGCAACGGTGTCGGTTAAAAAGCAAACAAGAACATATGGACGTTAATAAAATGTGCAAGCGCAGTAGTGCGTAGAGAGTGGAGGCGTGCAATAGCTGACTGGTGGGGCGCTGGCGGTGAGGCTCGGTCGGCTGTTCGGCCGGCGCACTCGCCGCTGTCCCCATACTCCTTATTCACTGCCACCAGCGCGCGGCGATGTTGAGAAGAGCGGTCTCAATAACAACCCATTTATAACTGTATAATCCGATAGAAATAAGCTCAAGCTTTCAGGCTTCAGACTACCTGTACCTACCTTACAGATATTCGTGTGACAATCGAGACCCACGTTTTAGGCCGGCCACACACAGTCGGAATTGCGATTCGGAATTCCGAAAGCAGAGCAGCAAATCCATTCATAATTTTGTAAAGTCTAGTAGTACATAATTTTGTAGTATTATTTCGGAATTCCGCGGCTGTGTGTGACCGGCTTTAGCGTGCTCTCCGAGGCATATTGTGGTGTCACAATGTATTTAAATGCTTATCCACCTGTGAACAGCAAAGATCGAGCTACGCGACTGTTCTCTAGCCATGGGACCTTGAACCTTCCCTCTATTATTACATAGAGCCCTTTATTCCAGGTAGTATGATTTTTCCCGCGTATAGGCACGAGATATACTACTATGTGAATTAAAAGTGGAACTCCCCGCCGAAATCTGTGCTTACCTATAACTAAGAAGTTTTCTGGGCAAGTGTACACCATCGCTCGGTCGCATCGGTCGCTTACCGTTTAGTGAGAAAATGATCAAACGCTAGTCTTTCATTTGCTTATGCCTTAGTTAATGCTATATACCCAGACAGCAAGGAGGACAAAATAATGTCAGAGCTGTCCAAGTACCTACAATAAGGCATGAGGTCGGAGTAGGTAGACAATCGATGCGAAAAGTAGAAGAATAAAAACCGGCCAAGTGCGAGTCGACGTGTTCTTGAATGGAGACCGCGAATCGGCAAACGTAATGTAGGACGCCCTCAGGCTAGGTGGAGCGACGATCTTCGCAGAGTGGCTGGTAGCAGCTGGATGAGAGTTGCCGAGAATCGAGCTGAATGGCGTGCAATTGGAGAGGCCTGTACACCAGTCGACTGCTGTAGGCTGTTGATGATGATGAAGTGCGAGTCGGACTCGCATACGAAAGGTTCCGTACCACCGTACAATATTTAACACTAAATCTTTTAAGAAATAGTTAAGTTTAAAAATCACTTTAATTTTTAACTTTATTCTATTTTTATTATTTGTTATAGCGGCAATACATAATCTGTGAACATTTCAACTGTCTACCTATCAGTTCATGAGATACAGCGCGATGACAGACAGACGGACGGATGGACGTACGGACAGCGGAGGCTTAGTAATAAGGTTCGTCGAACCAACATTTAAGTATCGACTCTCGTTTAGGCTATTTTATTGCACTATAGCTAAGTATTGTCTGTTCCAAAAGGATCTGACGAAAATGTATACAAACCCTGTTCAGCACCCTCATTGCGTAACACACTACAGTAGGTATCGGTTTCATTTTGACAGTTCAACAACATTTTACGTTGTTGAGCTGACAAATTTTTTCGAACATAATGAAGCAATGGTATAGCAATATACTTCAAAAGTATTGAGATTGTGATTGATAGTGTGTTACGCAATTAGGGTGCAGGTTAAGTTCTTACGCAATCACTCACTTAAGGCGAAAGCACCAGGGAAGCCCGCGAAATTCAAATGTTCTTACGGTTTTGCAATTTGCAAGTCAGTATTAAGTTGTATGTTGATCAAAATATGATTCGCGACCGTAAAAAGTATGTATTTACAGAATTATAATAATTAATGTCATCAATACAACTTTTTAAGACCAGGTAATTTCTATGGAATGACTATTTCATGAAATCTTGACAACTAGGATTATACAAACTTATAGAGTTGTATTACTGATTTTGATGATAATAATTCTGTTAATGCATATTTGTTACGGTCGCGAATGATACTTTAATCAACATACAACTTAATACTGACTTGCAAATTGTAAAAAACATAAGAAAGTTTGAATTTCACGAGCTACCTGGCGCTTCCCCCTTAAGGGAATTAGTAACATCTTCGTCTGTATTTAGAAGGTTTCAACTTTATATCTCACCAGTTTTTCGAACAATTTATTAATCTTTAGGGTGATATAAAATTAGAATTTTGGGTGCAGGGCAGCGCCAAAAGCCTCTTGGTCACTGTGGTCGAAAGGGCGGAAGGTCGAATACTCAGGCACTAAACTAGGACACAAGTATTGCCTTCGAATCGTGCCTTGAAATAATGTTGGATGAATTATTACCAAAATTTGTCAATTGTATGTACTAACACTAGTGTTTAAGATAATTATGTATGTAATCACTAACAAATTGGATTGTATGATTTGTAAAATAAATGATTTAATTTAATTTAAGTATTCAAATAATCAAAGCACTCAATTTGTAAGTGGCAATACAAATTGGCATCCACAGATACGTTTTCTGGTTCATTTGTTTACATTTTCATGAGATACTTTTGGGATAGGCTATAGAATGTACCTACTTAGAATGTAAGTACTATTAGTTGGTATGATCAGCATTAGGTACATTCTATAGCATTGTTTATGGTACCTTACTAGCTCCGCTTACTCGCATCACAAACCCGTAAATAGAAGCAATCAACAACCAATTTTTATTTTATGGGCAGAGTCACGCGAGCAAGCCAGTTAATGTAAATGGACTGTAAACGTTTACATTTGAACGTAACGCCTTTATTGTGTATTATATATTTATAAAGCTACTAGCTGTGCCCGCGACATAAAGCGCGTGGAAGTCGTAAGATACACAATATACTAAAATAACAGCCACATTTTAATAAAACTCTCTCGTCCCCCGACCCGTCGCGTTGCATCGCCCACCCGCGCTATTACCTACTTCGTCTTCGCTTAGCGTTCTTTCTGACTTTTTGCTCTTTGCTTGGCTCCTAAGGGTCGTAGCGTGATATTGACTAGCCTGAGAATTAAGCTACCAAATGCAGAAATAATTTTTCAAATGTTCTTCAACTTTGTTATTTTTGTTTACAATTTCAAGGGTTTGATTTTTTTTCGCGGAATGCCAATTCTTTTTCTAAAATAAAATTAGTTACTCCTTGTATCATGTTGGTCCCATGGAGAAAGTGGTTCAGTTTGATGGTCTGTACCACGCCCTTAAATTTGACTACACCTTTCTGATACACCCTTTATAGTATGGACGATTAACTGCTATACAGTTTAATGATAGTATTATCTCTAGAGCCAGGGCGTCCCCTTTTTTATTTTTTGTGGATGGGAAATCATCAAATGACTTCTCCCCGTGTCAGAATTTTACTGACTAAAACCCACCCGTGTTCCTTCAGTTGCCTGTGCTGGGGCCACGGTAACTCTTTCGAACATCCCGCAACCCTAACTGGAGGGCGTCCCCTTGTGTAATAATAACAATATTTTATGGCCACTAATCCGACCGTCACGCGTTCGGATTGTGGCAATATCTATGTCCACACATTGTGACCGTTATTAGGAGATTCTTCCTAGATTATCTTTTGTTATTTCCTTTATTACATCAAGGATAAGGATTTATATAGGTAACAATAATATGAAGTATGTCACAGTTTCTGTGGAAAATACCCAATATCGTACAGTCGTACTAAGGGGAATAATTAACGTATTTTATTTGCTGAGAAGCAAAATGTTTTTGAAGTGAAAACTTCTTTGAAGCGCGTTGAGATTTTTGCTAGAGGAAAATCTTATGGGTTCACGTCAGATACATGCTAATATTAACCCTTTAACCGCTTACGCCGGATTAATCCGACAAATATTTTCGTGTCCATTTCGCCAGGGTCGTATATTTACGACTAAATACCGTAATAATTCACTGTGCCGGGCGCTGCCTGGGGCACGACAACTGATATGAAGTTGGGCGGTTAAAAGGATAACAGTATATTATATTATGATGTAGGTATGTTGACGCAGTTGAGAGTATGTCATGCTCACTTAAATGTCTCGCTGATGGTGGCGCGTGTGTTGGATCATTCGGTTCCCTACAAAATGGTTGAGCTGGATGGTGCTGATCCACGCGTCATGTTCGTGAACGGGCGCGGTCAGTGGAGACTGGTCATCTCTTAACTGCCAGGGCTTATTTTTAATTTTATATTTTGAATTGTTTTTAATTATTTATTTTTTACGTTGTTCTCACATATAGAAGCAACAAGAACAACGTACCCAGGATTTTGTAATAATTTTGATTTAAAAGAGTGTCCATGGAGTTTCTTGCCCATTCTTCTCCATAGAGATCTACGTTTTCGAATGGGCTTCAATTTTCTGACTAACTGACTGACTCTTTAACAATTCAAAAGTGCCTGTAATTGGTTTAATTGAAATAAATGCTTTGAGTTTGAGTTTTGAGTTCTGTATCTATGAGTACGACGTGTTGCGCTTGGCCAGGAGTGAAAGCATTTTATATATTCTAATTAATCATTTTAATTCGCAAATTATGAAATTTGAATTTTTGATACTTAACTTACTTGTTTCCCCGAAGGGTTAGGCAGAGGTGTACCTATAGTACACCCACATTTCGCCAGTTATGTTTAAGTCCCATGTAATAGGGGGCGAGCCTATTGCCATCTACCGGGCACAAATCCAGACTCCGGGCTGCTACTGAGAGATTCCAGATAGAAAACCCAATAACACTTTGCCCGACCTGAGAATCGAACCCAGGACCACATGTTCAGTAATCGCAGTGCTCGCAGGTTAATGATACTTACTACAAAAAATATGAAAATTAAAAAAAAAACACTGTTATTTCATAGTTTTAAGTTTTCACTTCTGTCATTAGTCCCCAAGACTGTCATGTAATTCAAGTAACACAACATATTTTACAGCTAACACAGAGTTCTGTCCCCGAAGGTAGAATTTTATTTCACAGCTACACACAGATTCTAATTTAAATTAAATTGACTTGTTTGATAAAGACATAGATTGGACCCTAGTGAATGATAGTAGGTAGGTACTGTAGAGGCTTTAATCGAGCCTGCCTTCAGCATGGAACCTTCATCGGAATTACAGCTGGCCATTAAGACACGTCATGAGATTTTATAGTAGAATAAGTTCGAAAGATGTCATATAGTTGAATTGTTTTATATTGGTTCACTTCTAGCTTTACGTTGAACTTGTAAGAAGAAAGAAAGAAAAGAAAATACGTTTATTTGCGGTAAACATGACGCAAAAAAAAGAACACAAACACAAAAAGAAACAAGTTGGGGAAAAATATGCGTCACATCCACGCAAAACGGCTATCGCTCAGCATAATGCTGCAACCCTATGCGAGACAGAGCCCCAGCGCTGGTTTTCAGCGACAGCCGGCGTTGACGTGATGACGTCAGCCGGTGCAGCACGCAATGTAATTTAAAAAAGAAACAAAATAAAAACAATATCTAAATCTAAAATGATTATTTAAGTACAATATAAAGAATGTCAACATTGCGTTTCATCGGCATCGACTCACACGCCGCGCGCCGCAGGATTTGTGTTATCTGTGCGCGCAGCTGTCAAAAAACTATTTGTTTGACTATCTTTTGACATACTGGTTACATAAATTAAATTAGCATGGCGCATTGTGTAATGAATGTTGTAAGATGGGATTATGTCAATAACAAACAAAGAATATAGGTACTACTCTGTAACGAGCTTGCCATAAGCCATGAAAATAATATTATGGGACTCCGGTGTATCATTCAATAATCAGAACGTCCTTTTACACACCTCTTTTTTTTTCTGGATGGGAAATCATCAAATGACTTCTCCCGCTCTGGGCGGAGCGGGAGGGCGTGTCAGACTTTTACTGACTAAAACCCACCCGTGTTCCTTCTGTTGCCTGCGCCGGGGCCACGGTAACTCTTTCGAACATCCCGCAACCCTAGCTGGCATCGGTCCTAGCGGACCGCTTCAATGTTGCTGACATCTCTTTGCGGCGCGCGTGGAACACAACGCGCTGTCGACTCGGGCCTGGTCCTTACCGGACGGCGAGCTACCCATTGCTCACCGTCCGCAAGCCCGCGCCTACGGTGGCCGGGAATCGGCTGCCAATTCCCGACGCCCAGGGCGTCTACTGCGGCGACTAGGGGCGTGAGGGCACAAAGCTTGCCTCTCCCTCAAGCGTCCCGCCTCCTCCTTCGCGAACATTACTGCTTCGCAGAAGGAGGTAATGGCTTCCCATGTACTCTCGCTCCGTACCAGCCTGGCCAGCGTGGCCTGGACCAGGGCCGGACGCGAGAGATCGCCGCCGCCGATCGCTTCCGCGAAGACACGGCGGTGCTCCGCCCAAGCCGGGCAGACCTCCACCGTATGCTCCACCGTATCCTCCGGGCGATCCACACAGTGGTGACACCCGGGCGTTTCCTCCCGCCCTATCCGGAACAGGTACCTACCGAAGCACCCGTGTCCGGTGAGGACCTGCGTCAGGCGGAAGGTGAGGACGCCGTGGCGCCTCTCCAGCCACTCCTCAAAGAGGGGACTTATCGCGCAATTGTGGCGTGCCCTTTACACACCTCTTAACGATTGAACATACACAATACACGTAGTGACCTGCCGTGGCATCCCGGCAGATTACTACAGTACTTACTCTACACCCGAGAGAAAAAAATCTACCCACAACTGCATAAGTAGTAAAATGAAACAGAACTTAGTATAAATTCCTTTCAATTGAATCTAGTATCTATCACCATCATTGATGGATGTAGGAAACAGGTTTCTCGCACGTCGATACCAAGGCTTATTTTCCCATAAATCAAACGAGCACATCTATCACGGTCCCAGCATGATTAAATTACGCACAACTACTTATCTACATTTATAGTGTATGTGGTATGGAATTCAAGCTATCTGTGCTATTTCCCGTGTTGGGCCCGTTTATGAATAGATCGTCACATTAAAAACTATTACGGCTATTATGGTGCGAGACGCAATGGGAATGGACGAAACGGAACATGTGATTAATGGACGTTTTCTAAGACCAAACACCATTTATTTAGCTTCTTAGACCAAATCTGGTCAACATTTTCCAAATTTCAATGTGACTTGCATTTGCATAGTGTCATATTTTTTTTATTTATTTAGGACTAGCTGTGCCTCACGACTTCGTTCGCGTGGAAGTCGTAAGATACACAATCTTACTAAAATAACAGACACATTTTAATAAAACTCCCTCGTCCCCCGAACCGCTGCGTTGCATCAGCCGCCCGCGTTATTATTTCGTTTTCGCTTAGCATTCTTTTTTCTTTTTCTCGGCTCCTAAAGATCGTAGCGTGATGTTAAATTTCCTATAACCATCTTAGAGAATTGGGCTACCAAATGCAAAAATAATTTTTTAAATCCGACTTTTTGTTCACAACTTCATAGGCTTTATTTTTTTTGCGCGGAACCCTAATTCTTTTTCTAAAATAAAAGTAGCCTTAGTTACTCCTTATAACATCAGCTATCTGCCAGTGAGTCTCGCCAAAATAGTCCAGCCATTTCGGAGATTAGCCGGAACAAACAGACAGAAAAAAATTAAAAATTTGTTTTTTTAGTTTAATGTAGGTACCGTATATACTTTCATGAGCATTTAGTAAAAAGCTGTTATTTTGACATTACAAATAGGCACTTCAATTTTATTTATTTGTATATATGTATAAAAAATAGACTTTAGTTAATGCGAAGAAAAAAAAACGTGATAAAACTAGCCTCCTAATTGCACTCACTTTCAGTCACAATCAAACACAAATTAAATAATATAGCAATAATAATTATTCATGATCTCCTAGAACAGAGCTTCCTCTCTCCTACCCTTTTGCTGTGCCCTACATGGTCCATAATAATCTCAATTATACTCATTTAATGACAATTACTTAAGTACACATTACGGTTAAGCAATAAAGATATTGAGTGAGTGAGGAAATTCCTTATCCATTGCTTCATAGGTCTGAAAAATTCGTTTGCTCAACAACGTAAATACTGCAATGAACGTGGTAGAACTGTTAAAACGAAAGGTAATGGCGATCAATTGTCATTTTATGTGAGCAATTATTATTAAGCGTGCACTGACTGGACAGGTCCACTCAATCTGTGTGGTTCTTTCTTCAAAAGACCATTTCAGACACCAATCTACATGATCTTCACATTATCTGGCCAAGATTATGTCTGGACTTTAAAGGCTCCTGCGAACAGGCGCCTTAAAAGAGACTGTGATCTCTGAGTTTGTTTCGGTCTTTTTTCTCAGAGTAGTCAAAAAGGAAACACCAGCCTCATCTGCCCTAAAATAAATATGATTGACGTGTAAACGTGTTTGTACAAACCTACTTTACAGAAATAAAATCATTTATCATTACACCGCAGGTCTAATGGCCTTAAGTTACTAACACGTAGTGAGCAAGCATGGTGATTAATGTACGTTTCATCTCTATGTAGGTATGTGATCTTTGGCATGCAATACTACAATAACAGTCATACTACTGTACCTACACAGTACACACACACACAGTATTGCCTCTCTGTCTCCCTTTAATCCATCCAAAGGTTGTCTGTAAAAGATCGCTTTTAGCGATAAGACCGCCCATTGTGTCACCCTATGTGTAAAATGTCTACATTTATATCTGTAATTTTTATGGTGGACAATAAAGAGTATTCTATTCTATTCTATTCTATACTACTGCTGCTGCTGTATACAAGTTAAAATTAAATTAGCTGGTGAAACTTCACAGACGTGACGATATCGATATCTCAAAATGATAAAATGCACAAAAATAATTTTCCAAACAAATATTTTCAAGTTACGCCCTAGGAAGACATTAGTGACCTTATTGGTGATGTTCTTCAGAAAGGTCAGGTGCGTAGTACTCGCAACCAGCGTGCGTGTATGATCAGTAAACGAAGCAAAAGGATCGTAGCAGGTAGGCGTTCTGTAGTTTCTGCCTCATGGGATCACCCCATGGGATGAAGGCGTGAGTTTATGTGTATGTGTATTTTCAAGTTACTGCACTACCAGCGGCCGTTAACCCTGTAGTCTGTGAAGTATTTATTTAAGACATCGTGAAATAACAAGATCAAACATATTATATCCCAAACGAAAGCACCATATTGTCATCGACGAAATCTTGATCCGAAATAAAACAAAAATAAATTCAACAAAACTTTGTACAAACATTTGCAATTTCTATTCCACTTGCACTCCCGATAATATCCTTTAGCCGCTTGCAGCACTGTATAGCGATGAAGCGGCTTATCTGGCTGCAACACGGCAAACATTTAGTTACAAAACTTGAGGAAACTTCGACAAATGGTCCTCAACTCTAACGGGAAGCGACAGTCACTTTCATAAACAATATTCATTGAATGTATGTACACAGGGTGCTGTGATGTGATAATATTTGGGTGATTCTTATTAATTTTTCTGACTCAGTTTTATTTTGTACTTGCAATTTAGAAAGGTATTAGTGTTGACTCAAAAAAATATTTTTCTTTGGAAAAATGAAAAAAAAATCCTGATAAAATGTTAACAGTCAAGGTAGTACGTCTGCTACTCTATTAAGGGCCAATATTTCAATCGTCAGATAACTTGTAACTGAAGAATAAATATGGCATGTTTTCTTCGCAGAAGCTGTCAAACCGCCAGTTTTATTCCTCAGTTATAATATCTGTAGATTGAAAAATCGACCCTAAGTTAACACCTTAAATGCTCAGAAGTCTTAATAGACTTCTGACAATTTAAAGCGCTAAAATACTGGGTGTAAGGGACAGCCCTCCGCAGATTAACAGTGTGCATTCAGGTCCTTATTTTGAATCATATTCTACCGGAAAATTTCTCAGGAAAATTTTAACTTTTTTATCGTTTTTTTCAGTTACTATCCCTTTATTTAAAAAAAAAATGTAAAATTTCATTCGCTGTATGCAGCACTCCATTTATGTAAATCAAACAACTAAAATAAAAAAATCAGCAATGGATAATGAAATACTCTGCGGCCGAAGGCTCGTTGTGCTGCCGTTCGCTGCGCGCGTTTTGCCACGGTAACGATACATTGCGTGTGAGCTAATAAAATAAATCAGTTTTATTGGATTCCCATTGCTTTCTTAAATAATTTAATGTACTGGTCATCTTTGTATGAATACTGTATTCACCCCATCAGTCTGCGGAGGGCTGGCCCTTGAAATCCGACCGGTAGTTCCAGAGAGTAGCGCGATCAAACAACAAACAAACAAGTTGAAACGAGTTCGGTCAAATGAGTTTGTTTGTTTGAACGCGCTAATCTCTTTTGAAGATATTAATCTTTATTAATATCTATCATCTTTAAAGAGATGTATGGCTCATGAAAGAAAAATATTTGTGTCAAAAGTGATATAGTGATATCCACGAACAGACTATCACAACACCCCATATAAAAAGCAATTTGCAACTTACGTCAGTTCTCATTGATCGTGTAGGTTAACAAATAGGACACATTAGATGTTAGCTCTTCGCCTATGCATCTAAAGCACCTGTCTCAGCGCCGGCGATTAACGAGAAGCGAGTAGAGCTAGCAACTAAAACCGAGCTGGCGAGCAATGAGTGCGCGACGGCGGTGAGCGATTACTCGCTGGTATGCGTATGTACCAAGCGTGAGTCTCTTAACGAGTGTTTGCCCGCCAACCGAGCGTCGTTGAGCGAATACTCTCTTTGATACCTGTTGTCACTACCACTAACAGAGAGCAGCGGTGGCTGTAGGTTCGAACCCAGGCAAGCTGTTTACTTTGTGTAAATAATTTCATCACCACTGCTCTCAAAGCGGTGAAGGCCATCGTGAGGAAACCGGCATGTCCTGGAACCAAATATTCGAAGACAAGTGACATGTAACTACCCGCACTGGGCCCGCGTGGTAGATTACGGCCCACTCCCTCCCAAAGAGAGAGGGTTACTGTCCCAGTAGTGGGAACATTATAGGCTAATTACGATGACTGCCACAAACGAGTACTCGCTGGCGGTGTGAACAGTCTCGGTGTCAACAACTACTAATATACAAGATGAGATATAAATAACGCACAACCTGTAAAGGGATCATTGTACTCATCATTATGAACAACTTTTACTATGTGACCAAACCTGAAATCGCGAAAAAAAAATCTGCTGTTTCCTACATTTTGACGAGTTATTTTCAATTTCAAGTTTGGTCCCATACTAAAACTTGTTCACAATTATGAGTACAATGACCCCTTAAGAGGTTGTGTGTTAATTATGTTACACCTTGCATATGTCGGAAAAACGGTAATCGTCGCTTGACTAAACGGAACGCCAGCGCCACCAAGCGGCGCTCGACAGAGTCTACAACATAACGCTCGTCAACTGGTCACCGGGGTTAAGCAGAGTTTGTCGGTGGCTGTCAAGCAGTGAAGATGTTTAGAAACTGTCCTGCGTTCCGTATAGTTGCGTCGTGTACCTACAGTGTGTGATTAATTTAATCGTGACTTACAATAATTGATTTGAACTGCAAACGGTTTTCCTATTGCGCAATAACCAACACTACCCATAGCACGCCCACAGTAGTTAAAATATGGCTGACGATAACTAGAGAGATGTACCTTCTCCATCATATATTTATCTCTAAAATCTTTACTAATATACTACTACTACAAATATAATTTATCTCTAAATCCTAAAATCTTTTGTACGCGTCTAGAGCGATGAAATCGTTGATAGCTAGTCGCTTCCTTGTCGGCGGTGGGTTAGGTGCCTTACTAACCTACTTATTTGCTAAATTAGTGTGTATACTGCTCTAATGTATGGGGAATTTTCACTTAGACGTATTTAATATGACGTCATGACTTCATTAACCCTGTAGAGTTATTTAATAGGGCTTCAATGCTTTCACCACGTGAGTGACGCGAGAATTTTATTAATTATGGATATTGACTTTATAAATACGATAAGATTTATGATGTTCTGAAACAGTATTTTTTAAGTTTTTTGACATAGTATAAAATTATAAAATAGTGAAGTTTAAATACTTTGGTCATTGCAATGATACTCATGGTTTGAGTTACTATCAAAAAGAATTTAATTCGTAAATATTATTGTCATACAGTTGTGAAGATTTTCCAGAGATTCGTGTTATAAAAATACAGGGGAGTTGACAAAAAATAGACAGGTCGTTATACTGCAAAGTACCTATCTAATCAAATCTGACCTAAAAAGCTGTTGATTGTTATATTTCATGGGGCTTGAATTTCCGTCGATACGAAATAATCCCTTAAATTCCCTCGTCGCTATGCTATTGAATATTGAGTTTTCGGGGAAAAGTGATAACTAGTAATAAGGTAAAATTTGTTGGTATCAAGTTAGTAGGTAGTTAAAAAAAATTGGTCGTAAATTCGGCGAACCTTCCCGGTGGTTAACGGATCCATTTTGTACAGTAACATAATGAAAATATTAGGCACATTTTGATTGCTTGTAAAGTGCATGAGATTTATTAGTTTTCACACTACGTATTGCGAACATTCAAAGTTACTAGCTTTTGCCCGCGGCTTCGCCCGCGTGGAGATCGGAAGTTATACCACGGAACCGTAGTACGGGGATAAAAAGTATACCCTATTTCGTAATACATGTCATGGTCTACATGTGTGACCAAATCCGTTCTCCAATTTATGCGTGATTGAGTAACAAACATCCAAACATACAAACGTTAACATTTACAATATTATAGTACGATGTATGATACTCGTACTAAAAGGATGTTTCTGAAAAACGAATAACCTTTTCATTCCGCTAGTGTACACTGATTTTCCAATGAGGTAGGTACAATTTTTATGGTTAATGAGGTACCACAGACTAGGAAAACATTGTGAGGAAACCTGGTCCTAATGGTATGTAAACACGCAGTCAGAAAGCATGGTCGTCATGTTATTTACAGGGTGTCCGGTAATGAATGGATAATAATAGACCCTAATAAGGCCGTTTTAAAAAAATACAAAAAATATACAAGGTGTAACTAATTAACGCAAAACCTCTTAAGGGGTCATTGTACTAATCATTATGAACAACTTTTACTATGGGGCCAAACCTGAAATCGTGAAAAAAAATCAGCTGTTCCCTACATTTTGACGAGTTATGCGAACACAAATGTAGGGAGCAGCTGTTTTTTTTTTCACGATTTCAGGTTTGGTCCCATACTAAAAGTTGTTCATAATGATGAGTACAATGACCCCTTAAGAGGTTGTGCGTTATTTATGGTACATCTTGTATATATCTCGGGTTCGCGTCACCGACATACTAATGTGACGTGTTGCGCTGTCAAGTTTTGACTTCTGTCAGCAGTCCCCATGACTTCCCATGTTTTTTTTTTTATTCATCAGAGTTTGAGGTCGCGTCGGAAAAATTTTGAAGTGATTACGAGGAAATAAACAATATTTAAGAATTTAAATACTTAATTGAAGCACGGAAAATAAAGAAATAGTAAAATAAAACCAAACTCATGAATGAACACGAAATGAAATGAATGAACGAAATGTCAAATGTATTTATTTATATAGGCCGTAGGGGTTTTTATTATAGGCCGTAGGGAGCTAGCTACGTAACGCCATCTACAATAAGCTTTGACCTTCCTTCCCAATTGACCCTAGAAAGATAACCTGTGTAAAATTAAGAGGATATCGTGCGCGCAGTTATTTTTTATAATTTAGAATGAAAATGCAGAAAATAAGCACGTTATGTTCATAAAGATTCATGATGCCCAGTTCGGCTTTCTGGCAGGGCTGTCAACGGAGTCGGCCATTCTCAGTCTGAAGCACGCTGTTAAGTATTACACGGACAGAAAGACACCTGTCTATGCAGTTTTTCTGGACCTATCCAAGGCCTTTGACCTGGTCTCCTACGATTTACTCTGGCAGAAGCTAGGAGACACTACACTGCCACCAGAGCTCGCATCTCTCCTTAAATACTGGTACCTACACCAAGAGACTCGGGTGAGATGGGCAGGGGAGCTTTCGGAGCCATGTAGGCCGGAGTGGGGGGTGAGACAGGGGGGACTGTCCTCTCCCTTGCTCTTCGGTCTCTATGTGAATGCCTTGGTCGAGCGACTCAGCAGCATGCGCGTCGGCTGCTATGTGGATGGTGTTTGTTTTAATAATCTGAGCTACGCAGACGACATGGTGCTGCTGGCTCCCTCAATCAATGCTCTCCGAAAGTTACTGGCTGTGTGTGAGTCATACGCGGAGTCTCATAGGTTGATATACAACACCAAAAAGACAGAGTATATAGTCTTCGGGTCTGGTACCAGATGTCCATCTACGGTCCCTCCTCTGTACCTTAAAGATCACCCAATAACCAGGGTGTACAAGTTTAAATACTTGGGCCATCTGGTGACAGATACCTTAAAAGACGATGCAGATTTGGAGAGGGAGCGCAGAGCATTGTCAGTCCGGGCTAACATGCTGGCCCGCAGGTTCTCTCGATGTACAGTCGCAGTTAAAATAGCCCTTTTTAAGGCCTATTGCACATCACTGTACTCGGGGGCCCCGTGGTTCAGATATACCCAAAGGGCTGGCAATGCTTTGCGTATCCAATATAACAATGCGTTCAGGGTGCTGCTGGGACTGCCACGCTTCTGCAGTGCGTCGACGATGTTTACCGACGCACGCACTGACAGCTTTGACGCAGTATGGCGCAAGAAATCTGCCTCATTACTTCGCAGGTTGCGTGACAGTCCCAACAGCATTCTGCACTCGATAGCCGCCCGGGCAGATAGCCCGCTTGTGTGGGCGTTAGCCGAGCGTACTAAATCTGTGCTAGTTATTAAGTACTAACATAGGTTAAGTTTGTTACTAACACAATGGACCTTCTGTAGTCTGAATAAATAAATGATAATATAAAAAATAAAAAATAAATGTTCTGCTCCACAAGACTAACAAGTCCAAAATCGCGGAAAATAATAATAATCATTCATGTAACATAGCATATCCTACATACAAGATAACCTTGTCCCGATGCGACAGCCCCGACTCACTGCATACTGAAACATACTTAGATTTCGTGTAGCAGTCTGTATGTGTGAGTGCGTTCATTCGACCATTTGTTCCTAGTTGAAATACTGTATGATTTCAAATAAAGAAATTGCTAATAAAAGTGACAAGGTCCACCATTTTTTGTTTACTGACAGCTACACAAATAAAACATTACTCCTTGCCAGGTGAACAAGGTGGAATTATCCGATACAAGACTTAACTTCTGCTGATTTGTATTGATATGTTTTGTATGCCTAGGACAAAAAAAATACATGCCATCAATAAAAAAATATTTTACGTAGGTGCCGTTCGGGGATTGAAAATAATATTAATAAACTGTTCCACCGAATCACACTTTCCTAAATTTTGTTTCAATGTGGTTAATGGAAGTGCTCAGGTGCGGTTTGGAGAGTGCTGTTGAAATCAGTGCTCTGAGTGGAATACCTCGTTATAATAAGTATGACGGAACCGCTCGCCAGGTTTTACAGAGGTTTCAGTTAATTAAACACGTACTTTTTTTGTCAGAGTTTATTTATTTGTAAGGTCTATTTTGATCGAAATATTTTAAAAAGACCGAGTAAGACATAAAAAAATGAAGGTAAGTTGGCACTTATTTTTTTTGTCATAAACAAAATACTTACTTTATAATTAATTGAAGTCACTTACCAATTAATGATACGAAATGTTCGCTATTTGACGTCAAAAGCTTTTTATCATTACTGAATGAAATAAAATTCATCCATTATGGCTTTCACTTAGTTTATTTGACATCACTATTCATGTTTATGATAATAACAGCTAAAAGCATTAAAAAAGTAACAATAAGACATGATAAATTATAATACTGACTTTGATAAACTATCAGGCAAATATACTAAAAGAATACTTAAGTATTTTTTTTTTACTAAGTCTTAAATCTCCTGGATTTAGTTTTGGGGTTTGGACCTTAAGGCGACGATAACTCACTTTTAATGATTTTAAACTGAAGATCACGTTTAAACGAGTAGTGTTAGTGATTTGGGAAAAATATGTGTTAAATTAGAGCCTTTTCTTAATAACTTAATATGTGAATATTTTAGATTAAGTTTATATTGCATATGTAGTTTAATTAATTACTAAAGCTATATCTAATGCGGATAAAAAATTGAAATTAATTATCTATCTTTTAGTATACGTGTTTTAATATAATACCTACCTTTTGTTTTATGTATGTATAATAAATTAATAATGCGTCTAAATTGGGACAGCACTCCTCGATAGGCGAGTCCTATTACTGGGTGGATGTAGGATGCATTGCGTGAGCTTAGCACAGAACACATAAGCTACGTACTCAAGGCCGTTAGCATATATCTACGTCTTAAATAAATTGTTGAATTTGTACTTAGCATCGTACTACTATGTCTATACACACGCATTTTCCAAAAATAACTACTTATACTTTTAGTTCAAAGAATTATTTTTCATACAGTCACGAGCATAAATACCTTTTTTTTTGGATGGGAAATCATCAAATGACTTCTCCCGCTCTGGGCGGAGCGGGAGGGCGTGTCAGACTTTTACTGACTAAAACCCACCCGTGTTCCTTCTGTTGCCTGTGCCGGGGCCACGGTAACTATTTCGAACATCCCGCAACCCCGGCTGGACAGCATAAATACCTTAAAAATACGAAAAATCAAGTGTTTTTCTCGTGAAATAAAAATTAAAACTTTGAGAAAAGTCCAATTTCATAATTATGTTTTCGATAATAATATTATGGTATTATTTTGGTACGGGCATGTGATGCAATGAAAGTTTCGAGTATGAATGTCGATAGCTATAAGAGTAGGGGAAGAACAAAGAAACGATGAATAGACAGTGGGAACGATGATATGGCTAGAAAGGAGGTGACTACCAAGATGAGGAGTATTGCAGAAGTATGGAAGAAATGGACATATTGCGCCGACACCAAATAAATTGGGATAAAGGCAGGAGAATGATGGTTTCGATAATATTATCTTTGTAACACCATAAAATATACATCAATATTTTAGGAGATAATCGCTTTTGAATATTGCGTAAGTGTAAGGTATTAATGCTTACACTGTACTTATAAGTTAAGTAAGGAGTTGGGACCTACACTATTGCCGTTCAAGCTTGAGGAAAGTGTTAAAAAAAATATTTATCTACTCTCATATCGTAAAATTCAAATTATAAACTTCTAAACGAGTTTATATTGCCTTAATTTATAAACACAATACCGAAATTTTAAAATAGAATTTTATTATAACACGTTTTCTCTAACAAAATAATGTTATAAAATATTTTTTTTTAACATTACGATACAGGGCAAATTCAAGAAGTTAATATCGCCAAGGAGTTTTCATCAATTATTTTTTTCTAATTGAACGCTTATGTAAAACGCGCCATTCTTATAGCATTAAAAATGTTTTGATTCTAATTTTTACTCGTTTGTCTATTTAGCGCATGCGCGGTCATGTACTGGGTTTTAGCGCCATACACGTTTTGTTGTACTGAATTTCGTGGGATTTTTTTTATTCTTTGTTAAAAATGTCTGATATCAGTGAATGCGAAGTAAATTTGACTCCGCCCGATATTTTAGATGCAGCGACGGAAATAACTCATAATCTATTACCAGTAAAGTCGAGAAAATTATACATATGGTAAATAATATAAAAGAAAGAAAGAAAGAAAATACATTTATTTAGCACAGACTAAAAGTCACACCACTATCACGACTTTATGGCATGGCAAATGCAAAAAGGCTATGATCTTTTATTTCATAGGTTCAATCCTAATGTATTTATGCGACAGTTTCATAAACTACTATTCTTTTTTCTGGAGAATCACCCATCACACCGTTAAGAATATTTTTTGCGCAGTAACATTCGACAAAAAATATTTATTGCTTTTCCATCCGTTACGTGCAAAATATTTCAATGATCGTAAACAGCGAGATATCAAAGATATATTTACGGATCTTACGGATTACGAGGCGTAATAAAATATAACACATCGTAAAATAATTGGACATCACTATAAAAAAATATCGGTCAAATGAAATGGAACACCCTTAAATATTCGATTTACTGAAGGATGATTCACTTTGGTACTAAATCTTACTGACAACCAATAGATTGAAAATGTTTCGGGCAAAGGGGCTCGTGGGTAAATAATAACAGCCGTTTGGGTCGATCGAAGGTTAAGCTATGCTTGCCGCGGTCGGTTCGTGGATGGAGGAGGAGGAACCTCCATTACATATCGAGACCCCTCCGTGCCTTAGAAAGCACGTTAAGCTGTTGGTCCCGACTGTCATTCGTAGATCTTTGACATTAATTACGGGTAGTCATAAGCCCAAAAGTCTAATAACCAGTCTTGCCAAGGGGTATCGAGAAGGTCAGACAGGCACTCGCTCCATGTAAAATACTGACACTCGACTGCATCCGGTTAGACTAGAAGCAGACCGTAAAATAGTTAGGAAAGGGCTAAGCAGACTGATTGATTCACCTCGGTCCTAAATGCTACTGACAATAAATTGATAGAAAAGGTTTTTCCCAAACATGCTTAGAAATTCGAACATTATTTTGACAACCTTCTACTAACTATTTGAAAAAAGTACAAGTCTTGGCCGCAACCAGGCATTGATGCACTCACGTGTATGTGCCTCGACTTCGCCTCGGCTTCGCCTCGTCCCACATTTTCACGTTCGTCCATCAATGCCCCTTTTGTAGGTCGCAGCAGTAATGTAGTATATCAGTATTTTTTTTACATTTTAGACAGATAGGTGTGCTGACTAAGTAAGCTACTTGACAAGAAAATAAGTAACATAAATAGAAACCTTCACGTAGGTCCATAAAAATTAAAACCGTAAAAAGATTTCCTGAAAACACGGATCAAACCTTCAGTGCCAACAGACTTCTCGTAAAACTTAAACCAAACTTAACTACAAAGCTACGGACTTATGAAAGCAATTCGGTATTTGTAGAACATTTTTATTTCGCTCAACGTTGAAGAAGAATCACCCACTTTTGTTTTGTAAAGGAAAAGAGGAAAAATCGAGGACTTTATTCACGTCTCGGAAGACATCACTCGCGAATTAAACGCTTGGATTACATTTTATTTTTTCCATGAATTGCTGAAGAATTTCCGAGAAAAATGATTGGTGCCAGTACCAATCATTGCAATGGAAGTTCCAGAACTTCCATTTGTAAATCGGTCTTTGCAGTGTGTGCTTTAAGTAATTATTAGTGACTGTTTAACCATTTTTGACGTTTAAACTTCTCATAATCAACGTTTATAAAATAAGGGGGTGAATGTACAAGACGATCAGATTATCATCACAGATGATTCAAAAAGGATGGATGGATAAATGTGCCGAAGGAAGAAAGTTAACACTAAAATGACACTTAATATAGATGAATGGAGAAATAAGACGAACTGTGAGTAGTAACCGACCCCAATTATGTTAGAAGGAAGAAACAATTATATCTCAGAATGTCAAATTGTAGTCAACAGACGCATAAAGTTAGCCGAGAATTCAAATCTTCATTCACTATCATCACTATCAATTACTCAAGTCTGAACGAAGACCAAAACGTTGGCGAGAAGTAAACGTATGGTGGACTTCACGTTGGTACTAAAACTGTTCTATTTTTAAACAACTATAAACATTTTTTATTACAAATCCCGAAACGGGATCTCGCTAAATTAAAACATCAAGTAACTTGACCTGAACTACAAGTAATAAATAGTAATTACTCCTAAATGTTCCCGGAAATAGTATACATTAAACACAATGACGCGAAAGAGACGATAAAATGGAATCGACTGCCCAAAACCAATACAATACAGATAGGTACCGATACCAATACGTATAGATACCAATACAGTACAATAGTGCAGAGAGCGTGGTAAGCCATCGGTGCCTTACAAATTAATATGTCACTCGAATGGAGTAGTAAAAGCCCTGATATTTGATCTTCGGGTTTCGGTACCAGCATTTTACTGTTGCGTTTTCGACTAATCTGATGATAGTTTGATCTATAATGCGGCTTGGAAGAGTCCAAGCACTCCTAATTTATATTAATATATATAGGTAGTCAACAATAAATGATATTTGTGGTTAAATGAACGGTTTCTATAAATTACTGAACGTTTTTGTTTGGCATTAAATATTAAGAAGTAAATTAAGCTTACACGAACAGTAACAGTTTGATCTTTAGATTGGTTCCAAATTTTGGATAACGCAGGCTAACGAATTGGTGATTCATAAGGATACATAAAAGTATCAATCTACCGATATAATCGCCTTTGAACGTCTCGCGGTCCTTCTAATCCCGTCTCGACTGAGGAGTACCCTTCAATGTAATTGAAGAAGATTGTGAAAACAGTATTCAACTCTTCAAATAAGACTGATTCTAGTTAAGTAGCTACTCCACTGTATTTCTAATCTCCTGGTATTTGACCCAGTTCTGGTTTTTTCTCTCCAGTTAAATTTTATTCTAAAATCCGACGTTTTGTGGTTTAGTGCTCTAGACATGTAAGATCTGAAGTTCTTCGAGCTAATGCTTTAGAATAATATTATGTGGTTTGAGTTTAATTCAACGCTTTTGGGATGCCGAAATATAGATTAAAATAAAAAAGCTTAGCTCGTCAGAAAGTCTGGTGGCAGTTCCGACGAAGTATCTGTGTTGCGACTTGCGTTATTGAGCAGTAATATTTCACTATGTTTTCCTCTCCATAATATCGTATTTCCAGCCCTACAATCTAGAGCTATAGATTGCATTTAAAAGCCTCAATTTTCAAAAAATAACATCACGCCTTGTTTGGCGAGTCTATTGTCATCAATCGGGCTTAAATCTAGACTTCGGGTTGCTACTGAGGAATGCCCCAAAACACCCGAGCCGGGAAACGAACCCAGGATCTCATGATGAGCGGCAGCGCTTGCGCGAGCTGATTTAAATTAAGCTACTTATATGACTACGCAAACGGCGCAAAATATTTTTGTTTAGATATCAAGAACATTATTATTATAACGTTAGCGTATATATTTCAGAAAGTTCAATGTTTACTCTAAACATAAACATGCCTTATAAACAGACTTAATTAACGTTCATTTCCCGTTACATAAAACAAGAAAGGAACATTTCAACGCAACGTTCTGCTATTAGCTTCGATAACACATTCCCGCCAATCAATCCAGCCGAGGTTATCAATGAGGTATCAATCAATCGCACGTGCTTTCGCTTTTATCAACGTGTACGTTAAATACGAATACAAAGTATAGAAAGATACCATAGACGAACAGAAAATACAAATCAAATGCGTTGATGCTCGTAATCTGTAAACCATCGTGTATACATTTCTCTGTGCGGTATCTTTAATTAATTACCACTTCTAAAGAAGATACATAATGAGGATATTCTTTTTAAGGTTCTTAACGTGCTTTTCGAGGCACGGAGGAGTCTCGGTATGTAAAGATGGTCACCCATCCACGGACCAACCCCAGCAAGCGTAGCTTAAGCTGATGGATCGACCCGTGCGGCTGTTATTACTTAGCCACGAGCTCCTCAAGTTAAACTATGACATGAGCATGACAAAACATGAAAATGTTCCGTCCATATAAACTACGCGCGTACCTACAACATAAAATGTATCCAAAATAGAATTACGTAAGTGCTATCTGTTATTCAATAAACGCAAACTAAGATAACTAAGTATCTACCTACTCAACAACTTATCTACCTAACAAATGGCTCAAACAGACAGATCAGACACTTTCATCTTGAAATCTAATCTGCCACCGAGGTAGGTATATCTAACACTGATTTCAACTTGACAAAAGGATAGAAGCATCCGTAATCTCGGCTTTCCCTAGCACCAACTATATTCTACAAATCAATCTAGGAACAGTACGCTGACCTATCTGCGAGTTTCAGTGGAATTCTATTGGACATCGAGCAAGTACAATACTACGATTTAAACCTAGTATAATCAGGATGTCTGGTTTCGGAATGTACAATCTTTACAGACTATCAACCTGAGCAACTTTCTCCCAGGGATCAAAAAATTATCAGTCGTCATTATCATATCGTAATACATTTGGTCGAGTACGTATTGAAGTTTAGTATAGGACGACTGATTTTTTCCACGATTACGATATTGGTCCCCGGGCAAAAGTTGTTCAGTTTGATGGTCTGTACCACCCCTTTAAGTATCCATTCTGAAACCGGACATACTGTATAGTACTTCTATGATTTAAATAATGCGCCTCGGCAATTATCGTCTATCTTCAGAAATACGAACGTGCGAAGGCCAGGGGGCCTACTCCCCGCGAGAAATCGCAGCACAGCGGACAGAGCTACGACGGGATCTCATGGCGGCATGGAGAGTGCGATTGTCGCAACCCAGCACTGGGCACGCCACAATTGCGGCAATAAGTCCCCTCTTTGAGGAGTGGCAGGAGAGGCGCCACGGCGTCCTCACCTTTCGCCTGACGCAGCTCAGGTGGAGCATACGGTGGAGGTCTGCCCGACTTAGGCGGAGCACCGCCGTGTCCTCTTGGAAACGATCGGAAGCGACGATATCGTTCCGAGGCGGAACGCGTGAGAGAGGCAAGCTTTGCGCCCTCACGCCCCTAGTCGCCGCAGGAGACGCCCTGGGCGTCGGGAATTGTCATCCGATTCCCGGCCACCGTAGGCGCGGGCTTGCGGACGGCGAGCAATGGGTAGCTCGCCGTCCGTAAAGGACCAGGCCCGAGTCGACGGCGCGTTGTGTTCCACGCGCGCCTCAAAGAGATGTCAGCACCATTGAAGTGGTCCGCTTCGGCCGATGCAAGCCAGGGTTGCGGGATGTTCAAAAGAGTCACCATGGCCCCGGCACAGGCAACAGAAGGAACACGGGTGGGTTTTAGTCAGTAAAAGCCTGACACGCCCTCCTGCTCCGCTCAGAGCGGAAGAAGTCATTTGATAATTTCCCATCCAAAAAAAAAAAAATAGGGGGTCTACTCCGAAGCGTAAATCCGAAGTATCGACCGAATGTTCGGAAGTTTTCTATTAAACTTCATTCTATTTCGTTCGATCCGTTCGGATCCGACCAAACTTCATTTTGACGATTGGTCGGATTCGAACCGACCAAACGAAATAGAAAAAGTGTAGTAGAAAACGTCTAAACACTCTGCCGATATTTCGGATTTACGCTTCGGCTTGGACCCCATATTGCTGAAACTAACATTTGTAACAAACACGACACATTTTATTATTTATTTTCTTTAATATAAAAAAAATTAACACACCAAAATGATCAATTACTGGGAAAAGCAACTCTATTTGTGTTCACAAATAAGTTTTTATTTGCGATACATGAAGATTGCCGAAGCGCTTAAATTGGGTAGTAGTTCTTTATGTATAAGATGGACAGATAGATTAGGTATAAGATAAGATATACATATTGAGTAAGATATATCTGAGACCTTGTTAGTCTTATTCTATGACGAACTGAGAAGTATACTTTCCTATTGAGTATTGAGTAATGTTTTTTTTTTAATTTTTTTTTTAATACATAAACAACATGTCCCGGAATTAACGCATAACCGTTTAAGAGGTCATTGTACTCATCATTACGAACAACTTTTACTATGGGATCAAACCTGAAATCGCGAAAAAAAAATTCAGCTGTTCACTACATTTGGACGAGATAAGCGAACATAAATGTAGGGAGCAGCTGATTTTTTTTCGCGTTTTCAGGTTTGGTCCCATAGTAAAAGTTGTTCATTGAGTAATAATAATAATAATCATTTATTTAATCATCCCCATCGCCGTATCTCTACGTTGACGTCGTGGTGGGGCTTGCGCGCTTCGAACTCTAGGTCTGTGCCGGTAGAGGTTACTTTGCCGGAACAGGTCTAGGGTGAGGAGCCAGACCAAGAGAGATACAGAAACCCGCAGGGCAGCATGTGGCGAGCTGCTGGGCAGTAGCGACCCCACGTACCCTATCTCCCGGGAGAAGTCATGTTCCTCATCTCTGGCTTGCCTTTATTGGCCGGCTGGAGTGAACACTGACGAGAACTGACCTCCCACCTCATTCTTGCCTTTATTGGCTGGCTTGAGTAGAGATTCGCAAGAGCAAACGTGCTCGGAGGAAGGAAGTAGTCCAGTAAGATGCTGGTAGGGATCTTGACCGTACTTCCGGGATTGTCCTGATAGCCGTGGAATACCTCTCCACTCCTCTTAAGCGCCTCAAGACATGTTGCCCCCTTGTCGCTACGACACTATGTGCTAGCGACCGTTTCCGGGGGCCCATTGTTGAGTGTGCAAGTCACCCCCTGCCATTTTATCCGTGTATTGTATTTATCACACATTGGTCAGGCAGGGGCCATAGTCCTTCCATAGTTTTAGATAACCAGTCCACTTTAGCCATCCAAACCCATAGCCCAATTTTTTTTTGTCTCCATATTCTGCAATAGTCCTACACCATCCGGGGGTTGTCCTTGGGTGCACTTGCATAGTACGCACAGGGATAATCGTCGGTTAGTGCCTCATTTCCATTGAAAGCGTCTAACGGGCCTCTGCGAGTTGGCTTCGGCCCCTCATATGCCTTCTAAAGGTCCGGGACCCTGGGGTCTCGAGAAATATCAAAAAAAATCATTTATTTCAGACTAAGTCCATTTATATTAGTATACACACAACTTATTAACTAATAATTAAATAATAATGATAAGTACAATGACCCCTTAATAGGTTGTGCGTTAATTCCGGGACATGTTGTATTAGGTTATCAGAATTGTCAGTAGATAGGTCATTGAGGCAATGAAACCGATGCCTACTCTTACATCGGGTAGCCTAGAATTTATATGCTTTCATTTCGTAAGATAAAATCCTTAGTAAATAGAGACAGTACTAACGTAGCCCATTTACACATACTAGATTTCTGTGTTAGTTAAATGTTAATGAAGAGTATTTATTGTATCTATCTCTCTATTTGCAGAGAGCAAATAGAGAGTTAGAGACAACAAATACTCTATAGTTATACCAACGAATTAAGAATTAATTGCTTGTACTCTAGATACAATGAGTATTAGTAATATTCTCTTCATAAGTTACAATGCTACTTTTCGGGGAATACAGTTGTGATGTTATGTTATTTACTACAATGGTACTGTTGTTTACTGCTTATCAATTGTATCCGGTTCATATTCAACCTCAGGAAATATGACCATGATTGTGTCGAGCTATAGGTCTGAGCTCAAATGAGTGTCCATTCGCCAGAGAAGAAGTTTGCGTGCTTTGACCACGCTTTTCACCCTTCTTAACTCTCCCACTCCTCCTTCTTATCTTGTGTCTCACTTCCAATATGTATGTTCTTTACACGCTAAGAATCTGTGTTCTTCTAAGAATCTTCTCCTACTCTGTCCTTCTCATACTTCTCACTTTGTTCATTCTTCCTTTCATATTCAGTCCATTCTTCTTTGGAATGCGCTACCTCTTGATATCAGGATGGCCACCAGTCGGTATGCATTGCGGAGTTATTTTCAAAATAAATAGCCTAAAGTCATCTCAAAACCTCTCTCTCTTGAATTTGTATATAAGTATATTGTAATATCCCGGGTATATGTTATAGTAAATATGTATGTATGTGTATCATAAGTTTATTACTTATTTATGTACTTGTGTACCTTATTCTATTTGTACATAATTCATTTTTATATATTTTTAATAGTTTTTTTAGCATTGTTCCTTTCTAACAGAGCACCTGCCATTTAATCTCTTCACCACCCTAGGTTGCACTGGGTGCACTGGTAGAGAATGCCTAAGACATTAAGTCCGCCTTTGTACTTTTTTAAGTGCGAAAAGTTTAAATAAATAAATAATGGTATTTGAGAAAAAGCAGCCATGTTATGTTATAACATCACTTCAGTGAAAGAAGTGTATGGAAACGTACCTAAAGCAAAAGGAAAAGATAGTTGGATTACAAAAAAGATTCGAAAAGATTGGCACAAGATTAAAAAAAGCAAAACTAATAATAATTATGACTGGATAAGATATTCTTAAGGAGAAGCGCTTTTTTTTTTTGTGGATGGGAAATCATCAAATGACTTCTCCAGCTCTGGGCGGAGCGGGAGGGCGTGTCAGACTTTTACTGACTAAAACCCACCCGTGTTCCTTCTGTTGCCTGTGCCAGGGCCACGGTAACTCTTTCGAACATCCCGCAACCCCAGCTGGCATCGGTCCTCGCGGACCCCTTCAATGCTGCTGACATCTCTGTGAGGCGCGCGTGGAACACAACGCGCCGTCAACTCGGGCCTGGTCCTTACCGGACGGCGAGCTACCCATTGCTCGCCGTCCGCAAGCCCGCGCCTACGGTGGCCGGGAATCGGCTGCCAATTCCCGACGCCCAGGGCGTCTCCTGCGGCGACTAGGGGCGTAAGGGCGCAAAGTTTGCCTCTCTCACGCATCCTTCGCGAGCATTACTGCTTCGCAGAAGGAGGTAATGGCTTCCCATGTAAAGGGGAAGCGCTGAGGTAGCCCGCGAAATTCAAATTTTCTTACGATTTTTGCAATTTGCAGCTCAGTGTCTGGGTGTATGTTGATTAAATTATGATTCGCGACCGTAACAAATATGTGTTTACAAAATTATCATCATTAGAATCAGTAATAAAAATATTTAAATAATACAATAACATAAGTTAGTATAATCATCAAATGCCAAGTTTATTTGGAAAAAAGGCTTTAATCGCGAAGAGATTATGCCAGCCTCGTAATTTTACAAAATAAATAGGAAGTAGGTAATAACTAAGATCTCAACTTACATAATTTAACAATCAAGTAATATAACTTATTAGCTAACTTGGATGTAGGTTTACACAAAATTATATTACATATGCCAATATCCCTTAACCTAAGTCCCACTTTTGATTCCAAAACTGTCCGTTCTGCCCTGACCCGAGCACATTCCACCAAAGCGTGGTAGGTGTCCTCCCTTATGTTGGATTACTTGGTCTTAGAGAGTTGTAATGATCCACTTTAGTGATTATAATTCTGTATTTACAAATATTATCGAAAATCATATTTTAATCAACATACAACTTAATAAATAATAATACCTTATTAAATACTTGCAAATTGCAACAAACGTAAGAAAATTTTAATTTCGCGGGCTGCCGTGGCGCTTTCGCCAATATCTTATAAGTTCTCTTAGCAATAACACAAATTGTGCCACCCCAAGATTCGTTGAACCGATTCCTCAAGTTCTGAAGCTGATAGTTTTAGTTTCGTGGTCACATATTGGATTCTCAAACTATTGAAACTCAAATTTGGGACAAGACAAACCCAATGATGCTCCATTTATCCCATTCCTTGGTAATTTTGTGCGATAAAGTACACAAAAACATTGCTTTGGTTTTGGCATAGTTGAATGGGTCTGAATATATTCTAAGTTTTCCAATAGTAATGAATCAACCAGAACACGAAGCTTGGAAAATATATCTTTCAGTCGGAAATATGTTAGTCACTCGTTTTTCTAATTGAGACGAAGAGTCCACAACATAAAGTTACGCAACATAACGCGAATATTTGTCTTACGCCATCGTTCACTCGTATAATATATCTTTCTCTATCTTCCCATACATCTATCGTTTCCTTCATATTATTACACATAGGCTTTATATTTTTATTGGTTCTGGCAGTTTGTGGTTATTGTCATCTTTATTGGCCAAAAATGTTACGTGACAAATATTATTTTTATTGCCATGTAAGAGTTATGTGAGTAGACTTTTATAATACTAATAATGTAAGTGGAACATTTGTATGTAATGCATAAATCTCATCATCTTAACAAGAATGATTTGAAGACTGATGTTCAAAGAAATCATCTTTCCGAACCTTGCTTTTTTAACATCTTCTAAATTTATAGCAACCGATCAATAGAATTATATCAGGATTATCAAAGTCCACATAACTTTCATAATTTAACGTCTTTTAAATGGCTTCAGAATGGTCTATAATTACTGTATCTTTTAATCAACTGAAGCTCGGACAGAACCTTGTAAATAATCTTTTCTTCAGTACTTTTTTGTAACTTTCTTACGAGCGTCATCATCATCAACTATAAGCCAGACAACAAATACAAAGCATTTGCGTATTATCATATTATTACACTAGCACTGTCCCCTCGACTTCGTCCGCGTGGTTTTCGTAATCCCCCTAAATTTTAAAATTGACTACAACCCCGTTAGGGGTACTCGTAGATTTTCGAAAAACCCTAATACACGTTATTCTTTATTTTAGGTCTTAAGTATAAATGCTGAGTTTCTATTTATTCGGCATTCTTCCATGCAAACTTTGACAACCCCCAATCCCTCTTTTCGGGGAGGTTATAAAAACAAAAAAAATACAAACTTCATAATTTACTTATATAAGTAATATTCGTGCCAAGTTTCAAGTTTCCAAAAATCCCTTCTTAGTGCTCCCCTACATAAATTATAAATGGAAGCCGTGTGATAAAATTCAAGTTTGTAGCCCCAGCGGTTTAGACTCTGCGTTGATAAATCGGTCAGGACAAGTAATTATAGATAGTAGAAGCATAGATAGAAAACTAGCGACCCGCCCTTGCTTTGCACGGGTGTGCTCAACTTATATGGCGTAACGATAAAGCATCGAGTGTTCTGTGCTTTAACCTTCCGTAATAAATTTTCTAAATGAAAGTGAAAACCGCATCAAAATCCATGGTGTACTTTAGAAGAACTAAGCGGTCACACAGACAGGTGCTGTTATGTTGAACACGAAAAGCGACCTTGTTTTATACTTTAGAAGGATATAAAACCTTTGGCAGACCACTACAGCAAATCCAAGCGCACGCCATTTAGATCCTTGGCCACTCTCATCCATCCAGCTGACACTCTCGTCATTACCACATTCGAGGTTTTTTTGTTGTCTCAACATCTAATAAATCTTTCATTATTCAGTATTTTACATGGAGCAACTGCCTATATGACCTCCACAACCCAGTTACTGGGTATAACGATACCCCTTGGTAAGGCTGGTTGTCAGACTTTCGGGCTTCTGACGACCCGTAACGACTGACAAAGATCCAAGAATGACAGCCGGGGTCAACGGCTTAACGTGCTTTCCGAGGCATGGGGTGTCTCGGTATGTAAAGATGGTCACCAGTCCACGGACCGACCGCGGTAAGCGTAGCTTAACCTAATCGATCGATCCGTGCGGCTGTTATTACTTAGCCACGAGCCCCTGGTAATAAATTTTTCATTACCATAGTCCACAATATCCCCACGACTCATAACTCTTTAATCCCTTCCTGGACACTGAACGAGGCTCAAGTTTTATTGCATATTACGTCTATGGGTGTTTGGTGTCCTTCAATCTATGAATCTTCAAACCATGTTTCTCGTCGTACTTAGCAAGCAGATAATGATCGTAACATTACGTCATGACCACATACAAGAATGCAATAACTTATACTTTACAATACAGTAATAATTATTATGGTGGGTTTTGGCTATAACTATAAAACATGTCTTTATTTAGCTATCTAACGTGAGTGGCAGACTAAGCACTTGATTAGTATTGCTAGCATTTACGACTTGCCTAATTTTATGGGACACTTGTCTTATAAATAAAAAGCCTGTCAGTGAGTGAACTTTATTTTGGTACTAAACGAGAAGACGAAGTGAAGAAAAAAAAAGGAGTGATATATTTTTCCGCTTTTCTGAAAACCCTGTTTTAACAGACTTACCGACTTCAAAAAATGGAGGAGGTTCTCAGTTTGTCGGAATGTTTTTTTTTTTGTGTGTGTTCTCCGATTACTCAAAGATGGCTGGACTGATTTAGAATTTTTTTTTTGTTTGAAAGGGTATTCCACAAGGGTCAAGGGTAGGGTAGGGGGTACTTTCCAGGTGGCCAAATTGTCAACAAGTCAGGATCTGATGATGGAATCCTGGGGAAATCAAGGGAATTCTTCAAATATTATAGGCACACCTACAGCGATTTGGGTATTTTTGTAGTAACTCTTGCATCTGCTCTCGAAAAACTTCATTTGGTGAAGTGGAACTGATAGTGAAGACCATAGATGGCCACCGGAACTGCTCACTAATAACTATTTCACAGGTTGCGATGCGATTACTTTAATATGGTGCTAAGCAATTTATGCTTGTCACAATGCATATATGGTGAAGTGGAGCTGATTGTGAAGTACCAGGAGATCTCCTCAACAATTAACGTCCCAGCATCGGGAAAAGCAATATTTTGTAAAAGGTGATGAGCAGTTGACATCAGCCTATTGTAACTTAGGTAATACAAACTGACCCACTAAAAAGTGAAAAATTAAAACTTTTAATTACAAAAAAAAAACAACCGACTTCCAAAAAAAAAAACTCTAAAAAGTGAAAAATAACTTTAATTTCGGAAGTCGGTGGCAAAAAACTAAAATACAGATCCAAAGCACCGACTTCCGAAAAAGTTATTTTTCAATTTGAAGTGTTTTTTGGAAGTCGGTAGTTTTTTTTTACACAGATAAAGCAGTTTTCAATTAAAATTATGCACACATACCCATATTTACACCCATATTACATAGTACACCCATATTTTGCCAGTTAGGTTTAAGTTCCATGAAATAGGGGGCGAATGGTTTTTGTGATTATCATCAACCAATCACAACACTACAGCAGTCTCCAAACTTTACGAGAGTGTATCAGTTTATACTTGTAAGGCTCTTTATACACACACGTTTTTCTTGCCGTTTAAAACTACGGTTTATTTGCCATGTGTAGGCACGGTCGTCAGTGTTGTATGCATCACTATGGAAGCTTGTTGACACTCAGACACGTTTTTTCAACGGCGCGGTTTATGCGCCGTACCGTAAAGAAACCGTGCCGTGTACAAAGGGCCTTATAGGGGTGAAACCGTACAAGTTTCAAATACTAGTTACAACCCATTGAAACTTTATGTAGGGGTTCACAAACATTGTCAAAGCGTAATGTATATCCTAGTAAAGTTCCCTTCCCGGAACACCTAGTTACCTACTAGTCACAGTTCCGCTAGGGATGGGACATTCGATTGAGGAAGAAATTTTGGAGGCGAAGAATATTTTAGAAATGAGCCGATATTTTTCGAAAAATTTTCCACGGGATGGAGATGCCATTCAAACAGATAAAACACGATTTTCTTTCCATTTCCGATAAGCAACGCACATAACACAACACCACGCTTATATTCCATGAATGGTTACGCAATAATACCTACATCAACATAAAACACGGATACGGATTACGGATTTTTTGTATTTTATTTCCGATAAAATTATGTAAATGGTGGTAAAAGCACATTCAAATGAATCTTGTCAGTGTACCTTTTCTCAACATAACAACGTAAAATTGAAAAAAAAAATGCAGAAGGTAAAATACTTTTGTAAGTCTACTTATTTCGGAACTGAAATAAGAATACAGTACCTACTCATTCAAGAACTTTTGAGTATGGTAGAATTGAAATATTCAAAACCAATACACACACGTTTGCTACAATTCTAAAATTGGAAAATGCTTTCAGTTTTAATATGCTTCTTGTGAATGAAATTTGAGTGGTCTATAAAAATGTACCGTACGTAGTGGCTCGTAGAATGCCATTCGCCTTACCTCATGATGATACTGAATACTGTTTGCACAATCCCGATTCAATGAATAACGAAGGAAGTACTTTTGAGTCGCCAAGTGACTGCCTATCAAACCTCTACAACCCAGTCAGGTACTGGGAAACACGATACCCCCTGGTGAGAATAGTTGTCAGGCTTTCAGGGGCTGTAGTCGCGACATATACAGCGTCAAATTGAATTAGCTAGCGAAACTTCGGAGACGTAGTGAGTATCGATATCTAAACAAGATCAAACAAAAAAGCAATGAATTTGACGAGACTTTTTTTTTGGGTCATCAACCGCAGGTAGTGTAGTTATGTACTTGAAATATAATTTAAAAAATCAGTTTTATTTGTGTAAACTTCACAGACGTCAGGGTATCGATAACCCAACACGATAAAATAAAAAAATAATGATTTTTTCAACTCATACTTTCAGTAACAAATTCACCAGTGGTCGTTTACCCAAAATAAAAAAATCATTATTTTTTATTTTTTTTATTATTTTGTCGTGTTAAGATATCGATACCCATCACGTCTGCGTAGTTTCGCTGGTTAATTTAATTTGACTCTGTATAGAAAGCGATTGCTTTACGACCGAATTCGGTCGTAAAGCAATCGCTATCTATGTCAAGCTTGCAGCCCCTAGTTTCACTATTAGTAACGACTACCAAAGTTTTATGAACACTTTAATCATGGAGAACGGCAGATGTGAGTAGAAACGTCAGGAGGGGACGCCCTAGGAAGACATATAGTGATCTCATTGGTGATGTTCTTCAGAAAGGTCAGGTGCGTAGTACTCGCAACCGGCGTGCGTGTATGACCAGATGTATGAACGTACACGAGGCAAAAAGGAGTATGTAAGGATCGTAGCAGGTGGCGTTCTGTAGTTTCTGCCTACCCCCATGGGAAGAAGGCGTCGGTTTATGTGTAATTATGGGGAACTTTTTAGAACAAATTGCTTGTTGTCCATTCAATACAAGCTTAAAATATCCTGAGCAGAAAACAAGGACTGATCACCACAGACCGCTTGCCTTATTTATATTTTGTCTCATTTTCATAAAAACTAAGGTGCTTGTGGCTCGATCGAAGGTTACGGTACGCTTGCCGTGGTCGGTTCGTGGATGGGTGACCATCCACTACATATAGAGAGCCCTCCGTGCCTTGGAAAGCACGTTAAGCCGTTGGTCCCGGCTGTCATTCGTAGATCTTTGTCAGTCGTTACGGGTAGTTAGAAGCCGAAAAGTCTGACAACCAGTCTTACCAAGGGGTATCGTGTTACCCAGTCAAAGGGTTGTGGATGTGGAGGTCAGATAAGCAGTCGATCCATGTAAAATATTGATATTCAGCCGCATCTGGTTAGACTGGAAGACGACCCCAGAATATTGGGAAAAGGCTAGGCAGATTTTTTTTCATAAAAACTACTTATGCCTAAAAATGTCTTAACGTGTGTAAAAATAGATATCTAATAATGTTAAAATAACGAGGAAAAAATACTCAGAACGTTATTACACGCGTCCCCGGTCTTTAATTTCAGGTCTCATGTGACGTATTTACCTAGTTTATTAATGACGTCACTGCATTTGTTTCGCACGGCTGTTACGACTTGACAAAACATGAAGATTTTTTTATTATAGCTTCTGCCCGCGACTCCGCCCGCAAGATAGTCAACTACACTAGTGTTGCCCAAATTCAGTCTTGGTCTTGCAGTCTTGGTCTTGTTCTTGCGTTTTTGCAAGACCAAGACCAAGAACAAGACCGCGTATTTTTAGCAAGACCAAGACCAAGACTGACCGTGCAAGACTTGAGCAAGAACAAGACATAGCCTGCAAGACTCTTGCGTCTTGCAGCTAGGACTTAGCGCTATTTCACTGAGTAGTTAGGTGTAACAGTTCGGTGTATAGGTAGGTACGCTTAGGAATTCTATGAGACGCAAAAAACTGTATCAAAGAATATGAAAAACTGGACCTATGCGCATTACGACTAATACCATAAACATAGCGAATAAAAAAATATCTATTAAAATCAAACTGAGTGCATGCATAGTTATGTTTTAACCATCGGCACTTTGATAATGCGGCATCAAAGGTTTTGTACTTACTTCTCAAAGAAATTTGCCGCTTTTCGGAAGTACATGGTTATGATACACGCGCCGGCGGCTTCTTTTGAAATCTAAAACAATCGTTGCCGCCACGCCGAAATCATAACATTTGTGACACTATTTGATTGCCGCCATAGGGCGTAGGTATACTCATGCAAAATAATTTCGAATTTTTTTAAGAGTACCTACAGGTGTTCCAAAGAATAAATAAGTTTCAGAGTGCTTAGAATGAAAATGAATACATTATACTGATCACGCAAGTAGTATTATGATTAGGATAAAATGGTAAGGATAGGTAGTAGATGTCATATTAATTCATTCTAGTAAGTATATACGACATATAGGTCAGTTGATTTTTCGAATTTCTTATCAAATCTTCAGTTATTTATTAATCTGCTTGATCTTTACTATGGCTATGTTAATTCAAGCTCACAATGTTCCAATTCTAATACGTTTTTCTAAGATTTAAAGTAAACTTTAATAAATAGTAATAGACTAATAGGTAATTGCAAGACTTGCAAGACTCTTGCTGCAAGACCAAGACCAAGACCAAGACTGGGAGCGCAAGACCAAGACCAAGACCAAGACCAGGTGTATTGGCGCAAGACCAAGACCAAGACTGGCTAAGTCTCGTCTTGTTCTTGCATTTGGGCAACACTAAACTACACTATAGTAGAACATACTCTATGGCACTCGGCAATAATGTAGCTTTTTGCGAGCGAAAAAATTTTCGAAATCGGATCAGTACTTCCAGCGATTACCTCCTACATCGAAACTTGCAAACTTAATAACTTTATAGTTAAACTATTTCACGAAGTCCTGTCTTGTTGCCGTTATGACGTGAATCATAAGGTTTAAATTGCAATAACTACCAGAACTTCGTGCAATTGGTAAACTAAACTTCTACATACGTAGCATACGATCTATACGTATTTGTGTTTAGAGATCAGAAAACATTACCAAAATGTCACCGTAGAGTTAGCAAGCCAAACTTTTGTATAAGAATTGTTCACAGGAATTTTTCCAGCAAATTGTTTCAATTTCGAACTCAACAATAGAAAGCGCAAACATTTAATTTTGGAACAGTACTAAATAGGCACCTGAGGGCTGATTTGACCAATAAAACTGAAAGCGATCAGCACATAAACTACCGGGCAAAAATTACTGGCTCTCTTGTTTGCCTATCGGCGCCAAACCTCCAAACAGCGCTGGCACTCAAGTTTGCCACCCGTACCCGCGCTTTTTAAATCTCCATTTTTAATTATAATTCAAGGCTAATATCCTGTGCAGGCATTTTTAGTCTGTGGTCCGGTAGATATTCACGTCAACTAAATGCTTCAAAACTTATAAGATTTGGTTTGGAACGTAGAAAAAAAAATTAAAGTGACGTTTTGACAATGACATTTGGCGCGACTGATATATCCGTGTGTTTTTTTATTGAAAATAAAGTGTTTTCGTGTCTAATCGACGGTAAGTGGATAAATATTCATTTATAAGTAGTTATTACATCGTTTTAGATAACATTTGCACGAAATAACATCATGGATACCATTTTGTTTGAGCAAATAATGTTACGTAAACAAACGACATTTTTGGCCATACTCTGTTGTAATCATATTTTGTTTATAAATACATCTCTCGTAATACGAGCGAGTATAGTTTAGATTTTATAGTATGGTATGTTTATTCAAGAACCCAAAACAGTTTACAATAAGTGCCAAGAGCCAATTGAAACATCAGTGGACCATTTTTTGTGAGCAAGGTCATAAATATGTCGCGCCGCGGGAATTCCGCCCGACACTTGACAGATAAAGACATCTCAAGTTTATAGACCTCAGCGGTTGGGCTATCAGTGTCATTATTTTCTTTGGGATCATGACACTGACAGCTCTTGAACGTAGTTTAGATGTGCTGATCACGTTAAGTTTTATTGGTGAAATCCGCGCTTAGCCACCAAGTAGGTAGGTGTTGTGGAAATGATTAATTTATCAATTGTCATGCTAACTGGCCTGTTGAAAGTAGGTAATAAATTACGACGACCATCGTTAGCCCTAAATTATTAAAATAATTTTATTAGTGGCCACTTTGTGGCCTGGATTAAAGAAACTAAAATAGCGTTAGACAACATTGTACTGTCAGAGATTGTTACTTGCGATAGTAAGCTCAAACTCAAACTCAAAGCATTTATTTCAAATAAACCAATTACAGGCACTTTTGAATTGTCAAAGAGTCGGTCAGTTAGAAAGTTGAAGCTAGTTGCCCATTTCAAAGCGTAGATCTCTATGGAGAAGAACGGGCAAGAAACTCCACGGGCACTCTTTTAAATCAAAATATTGTTACAAAATATTGGTTACATCATTCATGTTGAAATTATGAGAACAGTGTAGAAAGACGTGCACGTTAAAAGCGTCCGCAACAAAAAGGTAAAAACCGAAAACGATGCAAAAATTAAAATAAGCCGTGACAGCTAAGAGATGACCAGTCCCTACTGACGGCGCCCGTTCACGAACATGACGCACGGAACAGCACCATTCAGCTCCTTGTAACACACTATATTTTCCTGATTATGTAGGCAGGTACAAAAAATTATATTCTTTCTATCTATAGAAAAACCTATCCATTGATTAGCCTACTTCAGTTTTATAGAACGTCCCCAAGTCCCATTCCCCATTAGAAAATCCAATATTATTCGGGCAGAAGGATTTCATCTTTTCAGCTGGTGAATTGGTCACACGAATGAGAGAAGAATAAGCCTGAAATTGTGATAATAAAGTAATAATAACAACTGAACCGATTAGGCGGATTCTGATACTAAAAAGTTGAAATTAGGTACTTGAAATTAATCTCCAAAGAAAAATCTGTTTAATTAAATAAAATCATGATTCTAGTATTACAGTCGAATGCTGTTCCAACGCCTGTATGCGTATTATTATTTAAAGACTTATCTATATAAGCTTATCTATATATATATATATATATATATATATATGTATATAATTACTTATCCCGACTGATTCATCAACGCTGAGCCTAAACCGCTGGAGCTACAAACTTGAAATTTTGGCAGTTGATATTCTTTATGTTGTTGTTGTTGTACTAAGAAAGGATTTTTGGAAATTCGACCTTTAAGATGATGAAACGAGGGGATTTTGTTTGTACGAAAAATCTTATTCCTTGAGTTAATAAACTTGAAACTTGGCATGAATACTTATTTGAAGTTGGTCATTTCTTGTTTTTCTAAACTACCCCCTAAAGGGCCATTAGGGGGTGTCAAAATTTGTATGGAAGAATTTTAACGCGCGGTTCAGTTAACTCGAAACTCAGTATTTATACGTATACTTATGACCGAAAATAAAGAATGACGTGTATCAGGGTTTTTTGAAAATCTACCCCTACTAGTACTTTTTTTTTTTTGTGGATGGGAAATCATCAAATGACTTCTCCCGCTCTGGGCGGAGCGGGGAGGGCGTGTCAGACTTTTACTGACTAAAACCCACCCGTGTTCCTTCTGTTGCCTGTGCCGGGGCCACGGTAACTCTTTCGAACATCCCGCGACCCTAGCTGGCATCGGCCCTAGCGGACCCCGTCAATAGTGCTGACATCTCTTTGAGGCGCGCGTGGAACACAACGCGCCGTCGACTCGGGCTTGGTCCTTACCGGACGGCGAGCTACCCATTGCTCGCCGTCCGCAAGCCCACCCCTACTAGTACTAAGGTACGAAATCGACGCGGATGAAGTCGCGCGGGAAGTGCTAGTATTTTATGTATTTGACACTATGATTTAAGACTGTGAACAAGACTTTCAATCTGCAAGTCATATTCCTGTATATTATTCCTTCGTATTACAAAAACCTATATTGCTAACTGCCAAACTAGGCCTAGGCTTGTATTTTGGGAGACAGTGATTCAGCCATAATATTAAGAGTCCGCGTATCACTAATAGTCAGTATCTCTCAATCGTCAGTTTCGATGTATTCAAAAATACATCTTTAGATTGCCTCGTTGGTCTAGTAAACGTAAGCGCTACTGCTGAGCATGAGGTCCTGGGTTCGATTCCTAGTTCGGGCAAAGAGTTATTGCGTTTTTCCATCTGGAATTTCTCAGTAGCACCCTGGAGTCTGGATTTGTGTCCGGTGTATGGCAATAGGCTCGCCCCCTATTACATGAGACTTAAACATAACTGGTGAAATGTGGGAAAATTATAGGTACACCTCTGACTAACCCTTCAGAGATTACTCACGTGATGTTATTTAATGTTACAGTTTTAGAGGAGTATCGCTACATTGTTGACTTTTTTTAACCTATATTTTATATCTTTCTATATACTAATAATAAAACTGAAGAGTTTGTTTGAACGCGCTAGTCTCGGGAACTTCCAGTCGGATTTGAAAAATGCTTTTTGCATTTGATAGCCCAATTTTTACCAGGCCCTATAGTCTTCCTCAAGAAACCTATAGTATAGGCTATTTAACGTCAACGATAGGACTCTTAGAAACCGAGCAAAAAGAAAAAAGTCAGAAAGAACGCTAAGTGAAAGCGAAGTGTGGACAAACGATGCGATGCGGCGGGGTGGGACGGGGGAATATGAAATTTTACGCGGACGAAATAGCGGGCAGAAGCTAGTACTTCAATAAAATTGGGTTAAAATTATTTCATTAAATATAAAAGACGTGTCGCGACGAGAAGAGACGGGGCAGAAAACATCGACCTCATTTAGTTAAAAAAAAAAATATTTTGACGTGTAAAAGTAGGTATTTGTCAAATGAAAATAATTTACAGAATAAAAATAATTTACCATTCTAGCGGTAAAAACATATTTGAATTTTATAAGGCCCTTTCTTTGTACACAGACGTTTTTCTTGCCGTGAAAAACTACGGTTTATTTGCCGTGTGTAGGCACGGTCGTCAGTATTGTATGGATCACTATGGAAACTTGTTGATACTCAGACACGTTTTTTCTATGGCGCGGTGTATACGCCGTACCGAAAAGAAACCGTGCCGTGAACAAAGGGCCTAATTGTCTGATAGATATGCGGAGGCCTTAACCGTATAGTTCGGAAGCACTCCCAATTAGACCCGAACACACGAACCGCCGTCGGCTCGTTAGCGTATTCCATTGGACCCCAGAATTACAACATACGACACACTAAATTGATTATGAACATGTTTACTATGCTACCCATCATATCTAATGAATGTTCGTTAATAAAGTGAGTTGGATAAAAAACTCATATCATAACGCCATTACATCTTTCATTCATAGCGCGCAAGTTTATTAATTTACCTTTATAAAATCAAGTCTGTTAATGCAATAATCGCCATTTTGATGACAGTGGTGGTCGAGGCTAAAAAAATAACAATTGGGGATTTCGAACTTCCAAACTCCACACTCCACAGGGGCAGTGAATAATACATTATTTAATTATTTAACGAATTCATCCATTGTTCAAGTTAAATAAGTAGCGGTAGTGAAGTTTCTTGATATCCTAAATAGATGTTTCGCGCCAATCGTGCGTGTTTACATTTTTACTTTTCACAAATACACACACTCGTGTAGGTACGATATATAATGTGACAAATTTATTCAAAACTAGCTGTGCCCCGTGACTTCGTTCGCGTGGAAGTCGTAAGATTGGTAAGATACACAATATACTAAAATAACAGCCACATTTTAATAAAACTCCCTCGTCCCCCGACCCTTCGCTTTGCATCGCCCGCCGGCGCTATTACGAGTACTTCATTTTCGCTTAGTGTTCTTTCTGACTTTTTCCTTTCCTCCTAAGGGTTGTACCGCGATGTTAATTATGCTCAAACTCAAACTCAAACTCAAAGCATTTATTTCAATTAAACCAATTACAGGCACTTTTGAATTGTCAAAGAGTCGGTCAGTTAGTCAGAAAATTGAAGCTAGTCGCCCATTCCAAAACGTAGATCTCTATGGAGAAGAATGGGCAAGAAACTCCATGGACACTCTTTTAAATCAAAATTGTTACAAAATCCTGGGTAGGTACATTGTTATTGTTCTTGTTGCTTCTATATGTGAGAACAATGTAAAAAATAGATAATTAAAACAATTTAAAATATAAGATTAAAAATAAGCCCTGGCAGCTAAGAGATGACCAGTCTCCACTGACGGCGCCCGTTCACGAACATGGCGCGTGGATCAGCACCATCCAGCTCAACCATTTTGTAGGGAACCGAATGATCCAACACACGAGCCACCATCAGCGAGACATTTAAGTGAGCATGACATACTCTCAACTGCCATACTCTTTCAAGTCAACATACCTACATCATAACATAAAACCGCTCCATGGTACTCACATTTACAAAATTGAAAAGATGCTTCTAATTTATATAAAACTATAGTTTGCAATGATTGTAATTAAAAGATTAGTAAACACTAAATCTATAGTCTATATATAGTCAATAAGTCTATAGTAATAACATAATGTCAGAAAAAAAAAATGTGTAGTAATACCTATTTTATATAACTTTCGCAGTAGACTCACGCGGTCTGACCGACCTCAACATATAATTAAAGATATTTGCCACAAACTTATTGTATAAAATAGGCGCGGTAAAATATTTTTCTTAATAAATTCGAATGCTGAAAGTTCATCCTCCTGAATTTCATGACGTAATTTGCAACACCCCGTCGAGTCAACTGGTGTGTCACTTTTCAAAATCCTGTCGAGCAGAGAGGTTAATTTAATTAAATATTCATCATCACGGGTCGCTTTCTGGCTGACTGCTTACACAATATTCAACACATACGACCTTTGAAACCTGAAAAAATATGTTAAAGTACTAAAATAACACATAACATAACATCACGCCTGTATTCCCCGAAGGGTTAGGCAGAGGTGCACCACTAGTACACCCACATTTCGCCAGTTATGTTTAAGTCCCATGTAACAAAAAAAAGAAAGAAAATACATTTATTTAGCACAGACTAAAAGGCACACAATACATTTATAAAAAAAAAATCAAATTAAAAAGTGTAAAGTGCGATGTAAGAAATTAGCAGGAAAGTGTGCTTTCCGGCTGCGCCAAAAAGGCTCAGTTCAGCTAAAATGCCAGACAACTAGTGCCTTTTTTTTTTTTTTTTCGTGGATGGGAAATCATCAAATGGCTTCTCCCGCTCTGGGCGGAGCGGGAGGGCGTGTCAGACTGTCAGACTTTTACTGACCCACCCGTGTTCCTTCTGTTGCCTGTGCCGGGGCCACGGTAACTCTTTCGAACATCCCGCAAAGACAACTAGTGGCTGACGATGGTTCTTAACTGGACCTGAAGTGAGGGTCGAGCCTATTGCTACATTTGATGCCAAAGGCGACCTTATATTGTTGGCTGTTAAGCAATGACCTATGGTTACATTCAATCGTTCAGACATGGCTCAACAATTATATTACATTATTACTCGGTGCCTCCACCAATCATAACAATCCGCTCGGCACCGTAAAGTCCATGCGGGTGGTTACACTACACTACTAAAATGGTTATGGTTAAAAATCTGATAAATTACTTTATAGTTAGGATATACTCAAATTAAAAGCATTTATTTCAATTAAATTAAACCAATTATTGGCACTTTTGACTTGTCAAGGTCGGTCAGACAGAAAAATGATGCTAGTTCTCCATTCCAAAGCGAAGTAGGCTCCTATGAAGAAGAATGAGCAAGAAACTCTATGGCCGCTGGTTTAAATCAAAACAAGGTAAAAGCTTGTGTACACTTTACCAGTAATTAAAGCGATTAAAATAGCAATTAAGTACAAAAAGGTTTGCAAACCCTTCCAATCGTTTAGAAATAGAACCGTCTTGGGAGTTTGACCCATTTTCTAATGTCGTTACCAATATTAAGCAAAACGATTTGTTCTATATTGGGGCTGGCTTCCAGTCTAACCGGATGCAGCTGAATAACAATATTTTACATGGAACGGCTGCCAATCTGACTTCTGGAACCCAGTTACTGGGTAATACGATACCCTTTGGCAAGACTGGTTGTCAGACTATTGGGCTTCCCGTAACGACTGGCTTAAAGAGCTTTCCGAGACATGGAGGGCTCTCTATATGTAATGGATTCATTCTAGATTATTAAATAAACCTAATTAAAATATGAGATGATAAAGTGAATTTATTAGATGCAGTAATTCACACATTAATGTTTTATTTACGTCAAACCATAAGCTAATTTTGAGCCACGTAAATAATATTAGATCATTCTTGGAATGAAATTATTTTTATCCGCCTGTCCGGATGTTAGTGTTAGGCCCTTGATACACGGTACGGGTTCTTTACGGTACGACGTATGTCTGTCAACAAGCTTCCATAGTGATCCATACAACACTGACGACCATGCTTACACACGGCGAATAAACTATAGTTTCTCATGACAAGAAAAACGTGTGTGTACGAGTACAAAGGGCCTTATGCTGGACCGATTATAATAATCTATTTAGAGGTATTTTAATTATAGTCATTATTTTTCTTTAGGGGCTTGTGGCTAAGTGATAACAGTCGCATGCGTCGAGCGAAGGTTAAGCTACGCTTGCCGCGGTCGGTTCGTGGATAGGTGCCATCCATTACATATAACGCACGCGGCTGTCATCCGTGTAATATTTTTGACAGTCGTTACTGTGGCGGCATCGCCACAATGGAACGCGTCACACTGACGTCACGCAAAATCCTGCATCGCGCAAACAGAGTTTACCGCGCGACTAGCATATATACAACATCCCGACATCAACCGTCGGGCAGTAGCCCACCAGACACAACACCCGTCTGGTCGGAGGATCCTCCCTTTTCTATGGAGGATGAGTGAACTTTACACCCTGTTCCTCATGCCTCTATACTGGTGACCCCGAACATGAACGTCAGCGCAGCCTTCGTGCAACTACTACAGCGTGACGTCATCAGCATCACTTCCTCGAGCTTTCGAGCAGCGAGTCACACAGCCAGCCAGCACCCACGGCTACAACGGGTATCCTGACCACCAGCATGCAGCGACCGCGCATACCTGGTCATCACCCTCAGCCTCATCAGCAACCTTGGCACAGCACACTGCACTCACGGCCGGTCAAACAAGCAGAGCCCTTCAAACCTCTCCTGGTCGACGCCAGCAGTCAGCCTCAACCCGGCGCTGTACCACATCCGACGCACTGGAGCATAACGCAGCGCCACCCCGACTCACTGGGGGCATCTCCGTAGACAGTTCCGACTCACCGCGAACTATGCGGCATCCGGATCCAACTCACTGGAACCTCAACTGGCCCTGGCAAGCATCGCAAGATACACGACTCTGCCCACTATTGACCTCCGGTCTCCGGAGGGGAGTGATGTGGCGGCATCGCCACAATGGAACGCGTCACACTGACGTCACGCAAAATCCTGCATCGCGCAATCAGAGTTTACCGCGCGACTAGCATATATACAACATCCCGACATCAACCGTCGGGCAGTAGCCCACCAGACACAACACCCGTCTGGTCGGAGGATCCTCCCTTTTCTATGGAGGATGAGTGAACTTTACACCCTGTTCCTCATGCCTCTATAGTTACAGGTAGTCAGAAGCCCAAAAGTCTGACAACTAGTCTTACCAAGGGGTATCGTGTTACCCAGTAACTGGGTTGTGGAGGTCACATAGGCAGTTGCTCTATGTAAAATACTGGTATTCAGTTGCATCCAGTTAGACTGGAAGCCGATCCCAACATTTTTGGGTGAAGGCTAGACAGATTGTCAATTTTATTTTTGTCATAATTTTTCTGGGCTGAACGTAAATCGCACTTTTAATGGAACTAGTTTGACCACTTGAATTTAACCAATTAACTCGTAATGGTCACAAAGTCGTAATACGTCGACATATGAGACGATTATAATAGATTTATTGCAGTAATTCTGATGTCATTGTTTTGTTTACGTCAATCTCTAAACTAATTTGAACTTTGCGACTATTAGATCATTCTGTAAAACGGATAATGAAATTATATTTATCTGTCAGTCCGTATGTTAGTGTTATTCTGCGAAACTGCTGGGCTGATTGAAATGACCTGTGTTATAATTTTATTATATTGTGTAAACACATTAAATAAAATTAATTTAACCCATTTAAAGCATTTTATTCACGATGCAAAAATACATTCTGACAAAGTTTCCAACATGTATTGTATCCACAAGCTTTTTATCGGCATGCGTAGTGTAGATGAACGATCAATCACGAGACGCCCAAAAACAGATTTAAGGCACTACCCCGAGCAAAACCTGGCGATATTGTTTATTCGGAGGCCAATAACTCAATAATTAAGAGAAATAAAGTTCATCTAAAAGCACATTATTAATGTTCAATATCCTATCAACAAATTGCACGTTCTTATTTATTTTGTTTTTATGTGTTATATATACATTTTAAAATCTCCTTGTAAAATAATTTTATTTGAGGAATATACTAATGGATAAAACGTAAACGTAAATAAAACGTGAATTCACGTTTTATTTTATTTCAAAAGATCTCTTTTTTTTTAATTAAAACCAATTCCAGTCTAACCGGATGCAGCTGGATACCAGTATTTTACATGGACGACTACATATGTACCTATCTGACCTCGACAACCTGTTTACTAGGTAACACGATACGCCTTGGCAAGACTGGTTGTCAGACTTTCGGGTTTTTGACTACCCGTAACAAGTGTCAAAGATCTACGAATGACAGCCGGGACCAACTGCTTATCGTGCTCTCCGAGGCACGGAGGGGTCTCAGTATGTTATGGATAGTCACCCATCTATGTACTGACCTCGGCAAGCGTTGCTTTTAACCTTGAAGATCGACCCGTGCGACTGTTATTATTTATCCACGAGCCCCTCTCTAAATAAGAATACCATTTTTGATATTTATGTCATTTAGATTAGATTGTAACTGGATTTTAAACATACATTTTTTATTTTTATTTAACTATTACGAAACTATGCCAGTTTGTAGCACCTAAACCAGTTAGAAGAACGTTTTGCTGCCTAATCCCAATTCAGTTTCTTTCTACGAGTTTACTAGTTTTTTCAGTTCAAAGTTAAATAATTTATTTCAAAATGTTGACATTCAAAAGTGCTTTTTATGTGCCTGATATAAAAAGCACTTTTGAATGTCAAAATTTACAAGAAAATAGAATTGATTCTAGTCGCCCCTTCCAAAAGCTAGTTTCGTATACCAATGGGCACAAAACTGCACAGTTTCTCTTTTAAAATGTTTTGCAATATTTTGTATACATTCGTTAAGACGATGTAATACAAAAATTACAGTACCAAAATAGGATTTGTATAGTAATTGTTTTCCTATGTAATTGTAACTCCAGTAAACCAAACAAAATGCGGTAAAAATTTATCACTTTACGCGTGTTTGATGACGCAATCTGGTTTGTCGATCGAACTCGAGTAATGACGTTGACTGATATAATTTTCTCGAATAGAATCTGTTGGTTCCTCCTAAAGGAAATTAAAAAGATTGGACTTGCTGGTTTTGTTGATGGTGGGTGTTATTACTGAAGGAGGGTATCTAGATTCTGTGGAAGGTAAAGCATTGCTTGTCCTTTTCGAGACACAGTTCTCTAAACAAGCAAGGTATCTACACAGGAGATGTTGAAGATGAAGCCAGGGTTTTGACACTCAAGGGCAAAAACTATGCGTTGCAAACGTTCTTGTTTCTAACAGAAGTAAGTGATCATATTTTATAATAATGGTTATTAGTCCGTAAAGTTTCATAAAAAGAAATCACGAAAAAAAAAAGTTGGTCTGCCCCTCGTAACTTGACATAATTGTAAGGAACAGGTGAATTTTTCGATATCAGGTTTGGTTTCATAGTAAGAATTTTTCATAAAACAATTATCTCTCAACCCTTGGTATGCCAGGTGGGGTCTGACAGACCCCAATTTCAAATAATATTTTAGAGCAGAAAATTATTTAATTTTTTTTCCTAGATTGAAATATTATTAATCTACATTATTAAGAAGAAAATAAAACACTATTTTAGTAAATTAGTATTTTTATTATATTTTACAAAAACTCTTTAAAATTTCAAACAAAAATTAACCTGTAGCTATTATTCCTCTAGATATTAGACCAAAACAAAGAAAAGAAAACAATATTATTATCTCTTATTATTTTAAGACACGTAGGGCTTTAATTAACTTTTTGTACGCCAAAGTTAATTAAATAATTAATTAATAATTAATTAGATATAAATTTTAGGTAAAAAAGTCATCACGACCTATGCCTGGTGGGGTCTACCAGAACCCAAACCACTTTACGTACGTCTTATTCACAAGGAAGCTTGTTCCGGACTGCGCGGAGGGTTTTATTTGCATGGCTAGTTCATAAACCCACGCTACCAAGAGCGACTGTTCACTTATCTTTGTATTTAAAAAGATATGACATATTTTCTATCACTTGGGGTCTCTAGGACACCCCCCAGGCATACCAAGGTGAGGATTTCAGTAATAACTGAAAGCCTCCCCTTGGTATGCCGTGCCAATTACATCTTGATTAAGTAAATAAATATTTTTTTTAGCTTCTGTCAGTTCCGCCATGGTTGTGTCATTGAACTATGACCATTTTTATCAAACTAAATATAGCAAAATAAATGCTGTCTTCCTTAAGCTGTGGTTTTATCTCGTTCACCATTCTACATCTTTGTCAGACGAAAATAAACACCACGTGTATATGTACAAAGAATTTTCAGGTGGGCTGAAACGTTTTTTTTGTTCGAGGCAATAACACTATTTCTGCGAAAAGGAATGATTTCATGAATGGTTATTCGTAATTGCAAACAAACGCTTGATTTATTTCAGGAATCATTTCGGATTAATCTTTTCTATATCGAATTTCGAAGTGTAATTTGGAAAATATAACAGAAAAACTATAGAAGTGGACAGCTTAGATTGATAAATGCTCTGTCCGATTTGAAACTGTCACCTTTATACTAAAACGTTCTCTCCATACCCATCATTTGCCTAGCCCTTTGGCTTTTATGCACACCTTAAAAGAAACATCAACCTAATTTCCCTCGAGAACTAATTACAGATACATGGTAATCAACATATCGTTAATGTCGTGTTGATCCCCGAAGGGTTAAAAGCAGGGGTGAAGGTAGGTAGGTTCTCTTACCGTTCTCGATTGACTCAATAATGGTTTAAAAACTGATACCCAGGTTAGCTAATGATAGGATATCATTATAGTGCAGGATCTATGAGTAGTATGCATTTTTACACACTTCGGCTGCCGGATAGTTGGTATCGATTGTAAGTCGGATAAACTGTGCCTGTAGAAAAGTGTGAAAGGTTTCATGGGTACTTCAAAAGACCATTTCAGACAGCAATATATGTAGATTGGTGGATCATGTGAAGACCATGTGGTCCATGTGGTTTCGGAAGTCGGTGGCAAAAAACAAAAATACAGATCCAAAGACACCGACTTCCGAAATTAAAGTTATTTTTCACTTTGTAGTTTTTTTTGGAAGTCGATTTTTTTTTTAAACGTGATTGATGTGTAAAAGTGTTGGTACAAAACTACTTACAGAAATAAAATCATTTATCATTTACTTTCCCTTACACTTTAGGTACCAGCTCAGTATCCAGCTATAGCCTTATTACACAGAAGTTGCTGATTGTGAAAAGGGGGCAAAGGGTCTCATTGTTTAAACAGCACTTAAAAGTTAGAACGGCTTCGTGAATCCTCGATAATTTTGTTAAAACCAGAGTTTACTTTCGACTTTGTGCGGTCACTTGAGTGAGGTTCAAAGTGAACTTTACAGAATAAAGTCTATCGTCTGCTTTAGATGGTATTCGATACCTCTATGACGTGTTAATTAGAATATCTAGACTCGACTATAAACGTAACCAGATGCGACTGAATATTAGATGAGATGAATTTCAGAGAACGGTTGCAATCTAATCTCGGCAATCTATTTGTACTGGCTTTACCAAGAACTATAAGTAGGTATTCCTCTATACAAGTTACCTAATTGAATGTTTCTTTTATAGTATAAATATTTATTACGAAAATGAAATACCTAGGTACCGATTACCTCCTTCAGCAACGGTAACATTGAAAGCCGACCCTCATATTCTTGGAAAAATACGAGGAGATTCCGGGTTGAAAGAAAAACAAAGGAAAAATCGTTTGGTACCTAAGTACTATGTATATATGTATGTATTTATCTTCCGAGAGTTTTAAATCACAGGACAGTTATGATTAATGTGGTATTTTCATGCACGACAGAAGAATACTCAAAAATAAAATGACGATCGGATCGAACGCTCAGTGACAGTTTTTTTTCAATCTGTAGAGATGTCCTTAGCGAATTCTTAAAAAAAAATCAAAATCAAAAACCCGACTGCGTAAAAAGTAAACTTTAAAAATGATGGAACATAATGACTTATTTGGTTTCCAAACACTCTCATGCAGTCGGAGGTAATATAGGTATTTATTGTTAAATTTAAGAAGATGCCTCTAACTGCATGAGATTGTTTCGAGACAAAATAGGTCATCTTGTTTTTATCTTTTTTAAAGTTCACTTTTACGCAGTCAGGTTTTTGATTTTTAAAATATACTTTTTTTACTTTACACTTTTTAGTTAGGATTATTTTTCTCTCACTGTATTAAGTAGGTAAAGCTTTAGGTAAAGGTCGTAAATACAATCCCCACTTAACCCACTACACTCACTCACTCCAAAAGTTCGGGATTGTTTTTTTATCATTTCTCATTCCAAATTTTTGTAATCAACTTTTAAAACCCTTCATTTTGATTCCCTACTTGATAGTTTTGGGAGATTTTTTTTTGAAAGGATACATTTTGACGCCAAAAATCCGCCATTTTGATTTTTTATCATTTTAATATACCCAGTGACACTCGCGCAATAAAGACGAATCTAACAACGTTATCATTCATCAAAATTGATTCAGCCGTTTAGTAGTTACGAGGGAACATAGGGACGGACATACATACATACAGGTCAAACACATACCCCTTTAGCCACTATAGCCTTTTTTGGCTTCGCCGCGGTTGGGTAAATATGTATTTTTTTTATGACAAACGGGAATTAAATTTTCTAAGCACTGGAATTCCATCGGAAGCTATAAAAGTATCCATCTATTATTTGTTTAGATAAGACTGTACCTTGTTTTTGCGAGAAGCATTTATGTCTACGATGAACCGAGTGATTGATTTATTGAGACAGAATTTAGAAAATACGCGTCAGGATACCAGTTTTACTGGGATGGAAAACCTAAATAAGTTATAATCTAAAACACAAAATACCTAAGTAAAACCAACTTAGCTTTTACTGTCTTTCAGGCTGTATTGTAAAGCTTAATCCACTATGGCCAGTTTTAACACACTACTACCCAAATCGCTTCTTTGTAATAGCACTTCATGATTTTTCAATTATTTTATTAATGAAAAATAACAAGTAGGTAAAAACATTCTTGCCTCCTAAACCAATATATAAAATCAAACTAGCATCTCATCAATATCATTTGAACCACTAAAATGTTCCTATAATTCGAATTGAACTAAAATATTCCTACAAAAAAATATTTTCCAAGTGCGTTCCACTGAACGAGGCAATCCCAGTGCAATGTAGGCCAAGTGCAAGGCTGCCCGTCTCAAACAGTGCAAAGAAAAAGATGTTTTCTTAAACGTTCTTATTTTAAACACTGTGTTAATAAGTAGTATAGTCGCTATTTATTCTGCATCTGGTGTGTGGTTTAGACATGTTTTTTGATATGTTCTGTGATAAAAAAAAAATTGGAAATGATTGTGGTATAAATTGCTATGAAGTTATCAATGGGATGGTGATTTGCTATTACAAATCACCATCTCAAATCAACAAATAAAATATACTCAGCCGTTTACAATTTATTGATTGTAAACGGATGAGTATATTTTATTTGTTCAGGAAAGTTGTACAATTAAGGTGTTTTACGAAGTTATTAAGTACTCAAAAGTTTTTCGTGATTTCGATTTTCACAATTCCGTTTTTAAATAACTAAATTTACATATACGTATTAACAAAATATACGACGATGATGCAGTTTTAAGTCACCCTTATATCCAAATCCGAACATACAATTAGAAATTCCCAAATGCTGTTAAATTAATAATTCCAACAATTAATTTTAAGTCCTTTCTGACTTTGTCACTTACCGAAAGTCACGTCAATTACGAAGCATTAAAATTTTCCGAACCGCTGCCGAGTCCGTGATGTCGTCCGCATCATAAATCATCTAAAGCCAACAAACTCTCCGCACTTCAACAAAAATAGCAATTATAGTACTTTCAATTAATATTCAGTTACGAGATCAAAGACTTAAATAAATCTTAACACAATTTTATTGTACTGAAATTATTTTAGAAAAGTTTTTTAAAACTTCACTCACTCTCAACAACACGCACGCACATCACTATTTTAACAATATTCCAATTTATTATTATTAAAAAAAATATCTGTAGAATACTCCGCAATATTCCGAACTTAAATTCAAATACATTCGATATTTTCAAATAAGAAGCGAAGACTCGCTGCGTTCAAAGTTGCGAACATTCTGACGCGACAGTATGGAGGCGGCCACGCGGCCGAGTCTCACAGAATAGACTGGAGTTAGCAACTCGTACTCGGTACAAAATGGGACTAATGCGCATGGTTCGGGACTAAGATAATCCGGGGTAAAAAGCGAAGAAAAACAGGGAGGGCTTTCACCGTGAATGCATCTTTTCTATTGTGCCAGTGCGGTGGTAATGCAAGGCGGCTGATTAGGCGAGCGTTGTTGCCAGCCGTCTGCAAAAAAAGTTTACTGCAAAATTCCTTTGCCTATAATAAATCTGGTCGTTACATTAGAAGGTTAGGTAAACGTTTGAATGGTCGGGTGTTGACTGAAATGACGGTAATGACCGTTGGAAACTATCTTGAAACATTTAACACGTTTCAAAGTGATGGATTACATCATTAGTGTACGAATGTAATCGAACTGTCAAAATAAAGTGTAGAAGTTTAAATACGTATCGAAAGAAAAACGTTCACCATTTGTTTGGTTTTCATCAAAGGTCGGGGAAAAAGATTTTTCGTATTTTATATGATTCAAGTTGTAGTAAAATCTCTTTTGCTATACTGTTTGTATCTGGCTGGTTTTAATACCATAAATAGATGACATTTTTTAAAAGGAAAATAAAATGTAAAATGATTTCCCGCCATTTTTATCCGACTTTAAAAAAAGGAGGAGCATCTCAGTTCGTCGGAATCTTTTTTTTTTTTAATGTGTGTTCCCGATTACTTACTTGAAGACGGCTGGACCGATTTGCATTTTTTGTTTTTTTTTTTGTTTTAAAGGGTATACTGTCTAGGTGGTCCCATTGTCAGCGGATCGGGATCTGATGATGGGATCTTGGAGAAATCGAGGGAACTCTTCTATTATTATAGGCACACCTATAGTGACTTGGGTATTTTTTATAGCAACTTGTCCATTTGCCCTCGGAAAGCACCATTTGGTGAAGCGGAACTGATGATGAAGACCACAGATGGCCACCGGAACTACTCAATAATAAGCATTTCACGGGTTGCGATTCGATTACTTGAAAATGGTTGCTAAGCAAATTATGTTCGTCACAATGTCTTGAATTTGTATATAAAATACGAATACACTTTCCCCTACCGATTTTCTGAAGAGTATGAAAGTGCAGCTGGTTCTGAAAGTAAATTGGTATACAGGAGTGACTGAACTCGGTGTGGTGCAATATTTATAAAAAAAAACTTGATAGTTTTTCGATAGCACCTTATGTTTTAGTTGCAAAAACTTGTTTACTCATGAATATAATCATGAACCGGAAGTTATTTTTTAGCATGGAAATATAAAATAACTATCCAATAATAATGTTATGCTTTAGATATGTATATGCTCAAAGTAGGTAGAAGTTTGATATACAAAGTGTATCAGAAAGGTGTAGTCAAAATTATGGGTGTGGTATAGAACATCAAACTGAACAGCTTTCTCCATGGGACCAACATTGTAATCGCAAAAAAATAATCAGTCGTCCCATCCATTTTCGTCTCGCTACACATACACCAACAAACATATGTACTTTCGCGCAAAAGAACCAATGTGTAGGTATATACCTATATATATATATTTTGTAATTTCTTTTAGTTTGTTCATCACTGTAATCAAAAAGTATCTAGACTCTTTTGTTTCCTTTTATTTATTTTTTAATGGTATTTGTGTTGTGATAAAACAACAAAACATTGTGTCTTTTTATTATGGGAGGACACTGGCTCCTGCAACACAGTTTATAACTAGCGCAGGAGTTGGAGAATTCTAGAATTTATATGCTAGTTGTTTTATGCCAATAAATAATTTTTGTATATTTGTATATTTGTGTATTTGGATCGAGTTTGAGTATTGTATGTAATGATTGATTACTTTTTCACGATTACGATGTTGGTCCCATGGAGAAAGCTGTTCAGTGTGAATGGCCTACAGGCCAAACTGAGGGTGCGATACATCGCACCCTCAGTTTTGACCACACCTATCTGAGACACCCTGTAGATACTTAGTGATTGACACACATTATTCTGTCCTGTTCACATTATCCTGTAGTGGTTCTTTTCCTAAAAACTGTGCATAAAAAGAAAGGTAAACTTTCCAAATAAAAATATTAGTTGATAAAAACTTCCAATACCTAATCTCTTCTATTGCTCACAAGCGTAAGCGATTGAATTCTAAGAAAAAATACAATTGAAAATGTAAATTGTGATTTCAATATTAGATTTTGTTTGGAACTAAGATGAAATTTCTTGTGACCCGGATATTTTGAATTATAGATGAAATCGGAGTTATCTTAATCTAGAATTGCTCCTTGTGTGAGAAAAATGTGTTTACTATAGAAGTTATTGGTTCAATAAAATGTGTTTATGACGCGGAAGTTACGACTACTCAATTTCATATTACTTTGATGGCATGATTCTGCCCCTGTAAGCCAAAAAGCGGTAACTTAATAAATGAACGCTTTGAGAAAACAGCAAAAATGTGAAAATTGATTTCTTGTCTTAGTGAAATAAATTTTAAATTCTTAAAAATAGTAGTTTATGAAACTGTTGCATAAAGAGGTATATAGTTATGCGCAGTTTCATACACTACCTACATTGGGATTGAACCTACTAAATAAATTTAAAAAATTTAATCTATGTAATGCTATAAAAATGTATAGTATGTTTAAAATTGTGCACGTAATATGCGTTCCATTACAAAAAAAAATGATGAAAACTCCTTGGTGATATTAACTTCTTGGATTTGCCCTGTATCGTATTGGTAAAAAAAATATTTTGTAACATTATTTTGTTACAGAAAAAGTTTTTTATTATGATTCTATTTTTAAATTTCGGTAGGTATTGTATTCCTAGAGTATGTCAATATAAACTCGTTTTGAAGTTTATAATTCGAATTTTACGATATGAGATAAAAATCATTTTCTATGTTCTTGTGTATTTTTTTTTTTTTTTGAGATACCTACCGCTATTTCGTTAATGTTTATTTTTAAGCTAGCCTACAGATTATCCCACTGCTGAAAAAAGGCCTCCCCAAATCCTTCCATGCATCCGTTTCTAGAGACACCTTTATGTAAAGTTATTAATTTTCAAACTTGAGATTGTACATTTTTTGCTTACGAGAGCAGAGTTGACGTAGTGACTGAGCGACGCAGAATGCTTAGTTCCTGACCTAAATAAATAATTATACAGATTGTTTTTCGTGATCCGTTTGTTAGTTTTTGTGGAAAAATATTTAAAAAGATGTACTTTCTAAGTAAAATTTTGGACGCCATTACCCCGTGGCCACGACCTACAAGCAAAGCAGGTGACGCGCGCCACGTGTCTCTAGAGGCAAGTCGCATCGCTCGAGGCCGTCAAAGAGGTCATAGGTAAAGAAAAACATTTCCTCGTTCCTTCTTCGAATGAAAAAACCGTAGCCTGTTGTAGGACAACAGGCTTAAAGGGACTACAGGATAAAGCGTGGTAACTGTCTGACTGTATAGAAAAGAAAAAGACACACTGACACAACGCTGATATTTTTTTGCAAAATAAGAAGCGATTATCTATTTACAAAAAATCTATTGATTGGACTATAAAACTACATTATGTTGCTTGCAGAATAATCTAACAAAAATCAGAATGATAGCATGTATATTAGTAGTTATGGTTTTTAAATAATTAAGAAATTTTTAGAGGTATCTTCATGATTTTTTTCTATCATATCAAATAATAAATGATAAATGATTTTATTTCTGTAAGTAGGTTTATACAAACACTTTTACACGTCAAACATTTTTTTTTTTAACTAGATGAGGCCGGCGTTTCCTATCTGACTACTCTGAGAAGAAAGGCCGAAACAAACTCGGAGGTCACAGTCTCTTTTAAAGTCCAGACATAATCTTGGTCAGATCATGTGAAGACCATGTAGGTTGGTGTCTGAAATGGTCCGTTGAGGAAAGAACCACACAGATTGAGTGGACCTGTCCAGTCAGTGCAAGCATCTGTCAGTAATCAAGTTTGTAACTAGCATAATTATGTCCTGAAGAATATCATATATTCTCTGATTTTGTTTACTGCAGTGGAACATATACTTTTAGGCATTATAAAACTTGCGTTTAGGTCCTGTAGTCCCCTTAAATCATATCTCCCTTTTATAAGGAGCTGTACGTCTGCCAACAGTATCATCACTACTTTATTAAGGACTAGCTATTGTCTGCGGTTTCGCCCGCGCGGATATCAATATTTTCCTATTTGAATCGGATTTTGTTCACAATATCATAGGTTTTATTTTTTTTTTGCGCGCAGCCCTAAATCTTTTTCTAAAATAAAAGTAATCTACGTTACTCCATATAACATCAGCTATCTGCCAGTGAAAGTCTTGTCAAAATCGGTCCAGCTGTTTTGGAGATTAGCCGGAACAAACAGACAGACAAAATTTTTAAAAATAGTTTTTTTTTTTTGTTATAAGTACCTACCGTAAATACTTTCATATGCATTTAGTAAAGAGCTGTTATTTTGACATTACAAACGGACACTTCAATTTTATTTTTTTGTATAGAGTAACAAGCATGTTAACAGTTTATTGACTCTTGAGGAAACTTTCAAGGATCGTCTGTGCTATTAAGGCACATGTTATGATATCATGAATAAGCTATAAAGGTCATTTGAAGTCTAGACGTCCATTACATATTCTTGTGTGTTAAATCCTTAACAGAATCATAATTTCTTTCTTTTTCTTTCCTAATCCTACTTATCATTTTTGTAGTACCCTTACTTCGTATCCTCACGTCTGTGTCGGTTTGTATAACTCGGGAATACCTTATCCAATTTGTTTGTCTAAGATTCACGTACATACAAATTTGCCACAAATGTCGGACGAATTATCGGAATCATGGTCAATGTGAGAACTGGAAAATGTCCAGAGGCATCGTGACAGGCTAATGCGAAGAGGGCGGGATAAGTTTGAGACCTACCGACAGGATTCATCTGAACTAGCTTACAGTGGCGAAGCCTTCATACAACCCAATTCCTATCAGCTTCCCTTCAGAACCACCACTCTTCTGAATGTCTACTATTGCCAAATAATGTACACCTGTATGTGTAACTGTGTATCATATCAGATTATATATATTTAATACAGTTTAATACAGTCATCATAAGATTAAAATCATTACAAAAATGCCTAAATTTTTTTGTCTGAGTTTATGAGAAATGAACAATTTTTTCTTCGGCTCCCCTCCAATGATATTTGTAGCTGCGCCACTGCTAGCTTATGATAGAGAGGATCGGAAAAAGAAAAGAAGGCCTTTGACCTGCAAATGGGACAGAAGTCGAGTGGACTTGTAATGAAAACGATACATCTTGATTATGATTGATGATTTCCTACCCAACATTACCTATGCGTTTGATAAAGATAAATGTTTATTTACAAAAAACAGTGATTTACATTTCCTTAGTCTACATTCATAGCTAGGTTTACATTCAAAAAATAAGACGCAAAGAAAGCATTTTGATTATGGACTAACTCCACACTAGGTCAAGCTTGTCTCATCGATTCCTTGGTTGTTATTACCATATAAAAATTCGCATAACCTTAATACTGATGGATTGTTATTGTTACAATCGAGAAGCACATGAAAAAGTGTTATTATTTTATAGTAAATAAAACAGTGAAATTAAAAGAATATTTTGAGCGCAATGTGCACTATGTGTAAGTGTTTTTCTGTGAGAGAGAGTGTGCGTGTGTGTGATAGTGTATGTGTGTGAGTGTGTGTATGCGTTGGTCTGTAACAAAATTAGAACGTTTATAACGCATTGTCATGTTGTATTGTGTAATGATGTAGGCTATCATGACGTCATGAAGTTATAAACTATTGTGTCTCATAAAGGATAACATGTAGGATAATGTGCACTACAAAAGAAATGCCAATACAATATTTTAGTGTATCGGCGCAGAGACTTAACCACGGAACCTAAGGAACAGGAAAATGTTACATAAATTAGATATTCCTAATAAGATTTCTTGAACAAAAATATTGTAGTGAACATTAAAAATATATACTGTTTAAAACCATTGTCTTAATGTTTTTTTTTTTTTTTTTTTGTAATTTCAGGAAGTCGACAATTGAAGTCAGAGTCAGTTGAATTGTCAGTTGAGTTGATGAACTGGAACCACTGTACTTTAACACCCGTCGCTTTTTTATAGTAGCTATATTTTTTTGGGTACAATAGACCCTTTTTAGCGTGTAATTGAAAACCCTAAAGCGCGCAAAACCATAGGCACCGAGAAAAAAAACCTAGTTTTTTTATAGTAGCTATTTTTTATTGGGTAGAATAGACCCTTTTTAGTGTATAGTTGAAAACCCCAAAGTGCGCAAAATTATAGGCGCTGAGAAAATAAAAGTAGTAAAGCGTAGTCGATGCAGCCCCGCTACGCGGGGCTCTATGGTTTGACATAAAATAATAAGGTTAGGTTAGAAGGGATGGTGGGGTCTGAAAGACCCCACTATCCCCTTCTAACCTAACCTGTCCGAGTCGGAGTGCCCCAAGTCCCGAGCTCGCTTCACTCGCTCTTGCATCCTAGTTTTTAGTGTTATAGATTAACATAACAAATAACACAAAAATAATAAAACTGGAAGACATTTATACTATTTAGTTGAATTTTCTGAAACTTTAGGATTTTTTTCTCAAAAACTAGGCGTTTGCGTAATGTGAAATTTTGCGAAAATGATTTGCACGAGAACATCTACACATTATAACATTGTGAAGCTTCGGACGCGCGGGTGTTAAAGTACAGTGGAGCCGATGAATTTATTTAATAGATTTTTGATGAGACATCTATGTTTACATCTATGAGACATCTAGTTTCTGGTTTCTTTGATGACGTAGATGGACTTTTTGGATAAACTTAAAAAACTTAGTATGTCAGTAAAAGCATAAACATTAGTAAGCAAGCGATCCACGTATACCTACCTACCATATTGGAATGATAGTGTAGACGCTAAAGCCAATCGTGGTTTGTGTGTGGTTTTAATCAGAAAGAGTTAGGGCGAAAGGCCTTAACAATGAGGCTAAGAAAAACACGATGAACGAAGAAAAAAAATTAAGTGGGTTGCTTTAAAACTCAAACCTGTTTTAATATTTTCTCGAACTTTCTTTTTCATTTTCCTATAATCCTCAAAAAGCGCTTGAGGCTAAAAAACTAAACGGGAAGGCAAAAAATAAAGTAGCATCTAATTTATTTTGAAGCTTAACGATACGAGATTAATGTTGACAGGATTTTGTATTTATTGGGAATCTAAGGTGCTCTGCACAAAACGCGATGCGACGCGGTACGGCTTGTTTTTAATGCTTGAAACTGACCCAATGCTGGACAAAGGCCCTTTCACACAGATAACACGGTTATGGTACATTTTTACCTTTATTTCAGACTAGCTGTGCCCCGCGACTTCGTTCGCGTGAATGTTGTTAGATACACAATATATAATACTAAAATAACAGCTACATTTTAATAAAACTCCCTCGTCCCCCAACCTGCCGAATTGAATCGCCCGCCCGCGCTATTACTTCGTTTTCGCTTAGTGTTCCTTCTGACTTTTTTTTTGCTCGGCTTCTGAGGGTTGTAACGTGATGTTAAATAGCCTATAACTATCCTCGAGAATTGGGCTACCAAATGCAAAAATAATTTTTCAAATCCGACTTATTGTTTATGATTTCATGGGTTTTAATTTTTTTTTGCACGGAGCCCTAATTACTTTTCTAAAATAAAAGTAGATAGCCTAAGTTACCCGCCATAACATCAGCTATCGGCCAGTGAAAGTCCAGTCAAAATCGGTCCAGCTGTTTCAGAGATAAGCCGGAACAAACAGACAGACAAAAAAGTTAAAAATTGCTTTTTTGTTATAAGTACCGTTTATACTTTCTTATGCATTTCGTTAAAAGCTGTTATTTTGACATTACAAACAGACACTTCAATTTTATTTATTTGTGTAGATGAAAAATCCGATGAGAATCGACACGTTGCGCTCTGAAAGAAAACAAAAGCATATAACGACGGCACAGCGCTGTGGCGCATCACGGTTTTAGTGTGGAGTTCTTTAGGCATCTGTCCTACCGCCGACGAGAAAGCGACTAGCTATCGACGATTTTCTCCCTCAAGAAACGTACACAAGGTTGTGGGTACCATGTAAGTAAAAGAAATATCACAAACTATGGTCGGACCAAGGTGAATGCAGGCAGGCTAGGAAGCACTTCCTACAAAAGATGGCCGCCTTACGAAACAGCTTTTCCGACTAACTAAACAGAAGTTGCTTACAGTTACAGCTGCTATAACTGACCGCAGGTCATTTAATAAACACCTCTTTGTCATAGGAGTCACAGACAGTCCGCTGTGCAGGGCCCATAGCACATGTGCTGCTAAACTGCCCGGTGCTTGTCACATACAGGGCAAAGTACTTCGGTAACCCAGGTACCCTACGTGAGATTGTCAGTAACACCAAGGCGTTGCTGGCCTTCCTTGAGGAGCTGGGGTGGATCGAATGATCGATTTTCCCTCCCGTACGCAAAATCCGCGCATTAACGTAGAGTACGGACACCAGCCCGTTTTACCTATTTACCTAAGTAAAAGAAATACATACAGGGTTAAGGGACAGCTCTCCGCACACTGATGGGGTGACTTCAATATATCATACTAAGATGACCGGTACATGAAATTATTTCAGAAACGTTATGTTAATCCAATAAACCTGATTTGTTTTATTACCTCACACGCAATGTATCGTTACCGTGGCGAAACGCGCGTAGCGAACGGCAGCGCAGCGAGCCTTCGGCCGCCGAGTATTTCAATATCCATTACTGATTTTTTGATTTTTGCTATTATATTTACGTAAATGAAGTGCTGTGTACAGATAACGCAATTTTACATTGAACTAAAGGAATAGTAACTGAAAATACGATCAAAAATATGAACATTTTCCTGAGAATATTTTCGATGGACTATAATTCAAACTAAGGAGCTGAATACACCCTATTAGTTTGCGGAGGGCTGTCCCTTACACCCTGTATACAACATTATTTTTAGTATATGTGAAGCCTGAATATAGTTTGTTCAGAATAAGTAACTGAATCGATTCCAATAATTTTTACACCATGTTATATTTTTTCTCAAATATAATACTAGACACGCGCTTCGGGTTTCACATAAACTAAACTCGTTTGTCGCAGCCACAAGAGCTATCAAAGAGAGTATTCGCTCAACGACGCTCGGTTGGCGGGCAAACACTCGCTGAGAGACTGTCGCTTGGTTCATACGCATACCAGCAGTAATCGCTCGATGCCATCGCGCACTCGCTGCTCGCCAACTCGTTTTTAGTCGCTTGCTGTATTTTTTTCTCGTTAATCGCCAGCAGTGGGACAGGGCCTAAGACAAAAAATCCATTATCATTCTTCCCGTAAGTCAAGAGTAGCCGATTTGAGATCCCTACCAACTTCCATGAATAAGCTGTGAGAAAATATTTTTCTATTAAATATGTATACCTGTATTACCTACTTTCTTATTCAGAGAAATAAAGCTGATGACTTATTGAAAAATTCATGAAAATGTTAGTACTATCAAAAATTACTGCTAAGTGGATATCAAGAAAAAACGGTAGGTACTCGGACAATACTAATGATAAATGATTTTATTTCTGTAACTAGGTTTATACAAACACTTACACTTCAAACAGTTTTTTACTGAAATGGTTCTCTACGTGGCTATAAATGGTAACAGCCGTACGGGTCGATCGAAGGTTAAGCTACGCTGGCGGCGGTCGGTTCGTGGATGGGTGACCATCTATTACACATCAAGACCCCTCCTTGCCTCGGAAAGTACGTAAAGCCGTTGGTCACGGCTGTCGTTCGTAGATCTGTGACAGTCGTTACGGGTAATCAGAAGCCCAAAAGTCAGACAACCAGCCTTACCATGGGTATCGTGTTACCCAGTAACTGGGTTTTGGAGGTCAGATAGGCAGTCGCTCCATGTGAAATACTGGTATTCAGCTGAAACCGACTCCAACATAGTTGGGAAAAGGCTAGGCAGATTGATTTTGACTCTTGAATTTCGCACGCCGCGCTGCTCTGGTAACTTTGCACAAATCATAATATTAAAAAAAAAAACTGTTTCCATTTGTTTATTGACTTTAACCACAAAATGACATTCACTTAGTCTGTCAATTTCCCTTTTATTGATTTATCATTATGGAAACGCGTGTAAAGCGAACTTATGCACGAGCTTAGTACTCATAGTTGAATATTTGTAATAATTTACAAGCAAAACAAATTAATCATTGTACCCTTATCACTAAAAACAATAAGGCCCCACACGACCTCGAACGATGCGACTTGCGACATGCGACACGTGGGCGCGTCGCTTGTTTCCATTCGTCGCTCCGTAAGTCGCGTCGCGTTGACTCGTGGCATACTCGATTAAGGGGTTTACCTCGCTCAAATCCCAAAAAAACACTGTAAGTTTAAAGAAGATTGTAGATGAATCCTTTTGTGCGTTTTTCATATAAAAAATATATGGTATACTTATGGTCATCACAAATACATTGTTTTGTTTAAAATATTAATAAACTTTCCCAAATTTTGGGGAAAATATATTATTAAATAGGTCCTTTCTCAACCTAAATTGTAAATTTTCTCTGTAACGGCTGAATAGTTCGGCATGGATTTTGAAAGCTATGTCAGCAGGCATATTGCATCGTGTAGTTCAAAATAAATATAAATTATGATGTAGGTTGGTACTCGTACAAGACTACAAAAACTAGTGGAACAAAATGTATTATATCTCTCAGAGAGCGAATAAAATAGGCAAAAATGATGACAACTCTGCGACACATCTGTGTTCTTGCTTATCTTCATAACATAACATGACATAACATCGCGCCTTGTTTCCCCGAATGGTAAGGCAGAGGTGTACCTATAGTATTTAGTGTTGCCCAAATGCAAGAACAAGACGAGACTTAGCCAGTCTTGGTCTTGGTCTTGCGCCAATACACCTGGTCTTGGTCTTGGTCTTGGTCTTGCGCTCCCAGTCTTGGTCTTGGTCTTGGTCTTGCAGCAAGAGTCTTGCAAGTCTTGCAATTACCTATTAGTCTATTACTATTTATTAAAGTTTACTTTAAATCTTAGAAAAACGTATTAGAATTGGAACATTGTGAGCTTGAATTAACATAGCCATAGTAAAGATCAAGCAGATTAATAAATAACTGAAGATTTGATAAGAAATTCGAAAAATCAACTGACCTATATGTCGTTTTCCATGGAAGTAACTGTTTCTTAATAAACATTTATGATTTATAAGCTTACATTTGCTAAAACATGTAAAAAAACAAATTAATTACAATAACTTGACTGTATTTTAAAGAACAATACTTATCTGTCTAGAAAGAGATTGAACCCTCAACTTATAAGAAATTTAATAAAAGAGTTTTACGATTTATCATTTATTTGAATAAAAAATAAAATACAACACAAATCAACAGCTTTATCATTAGGTTATGATACTTTATATCAATTTTTTTGACCAAGAATTAATACAAAGTAACCATCTGGCTGACTCATCACTTAACCTATTTCTATGTTTTCTAATTACTAATGATGCTTTAGAAAATAACCTCTCAGCAGGTACTGAAGTTGCAGGTATTGAGAGAAAATCACGGGCCATTTTCGATAAAATCGGATACTCTGTCTCATGCGTCCTCCACCAATCTAAAATGTCTTCCGAGCTGGCAGTTCTTGGTTTTCTCAGGTACTCCTCCAACTCGTCTATCACTAAGCCTTGAAGACAAGATCCAGATGACGTCGAGGGACATTCATAGAGTTTATCAAAGTCTATTACGTCTTCATCTTCATCACATACTTTATTTTCTTTTTCTGGTAATTCCAGAGATTTGTTCAGTGAGTGTAGACTTTTATATTCTTCATAAAGTTCATTGAACTTGCGCAGACTTTCTGTTTTAAGTTGCTTCCCCCACATTGTCAGGTCAAAAGTCTGAGCCTTATGCCTTGGGTCTAAAATTAAAGAAGTACAATAAATCCAGTTGCTCTTCTTGTAATGTTTAAGCATTTTGTCTCGAGCTGCTTGGAAAGCTAGAATGAGCCTTTCATCCACTTCAGATCGATTAGGTTTCTCATCTAACTGTTTTACCATGGATTCAATTTTATCTAGCAAGAGATTGAATGATACAATGACTAGCGGTAATGTAACATATTTGTCTCCACCAAGTTTTGTACTTAAAAGTTTAAAGTTTATTAGAAATTTATGTAATTTTTCGAGTACCTGCCATTCATTAGCTGTGATTTGAAAATCATTTAATTCGGTGACAGAACTGCACAATATGTCAATGCCCGCTCTCACTTTTAAACCAAATCCAATCATATCATGTGTGGAATTCCATCTCGTTGGACAGTCAAGAATGGCATTTAGATTTGATGGCACGCCAGCTGCTTCACAAGCAGACTGAAACTTCTTCTTCACTATCTCACTTCTTTTTATTTTACTGGAAATACTGCGTAACTTTGTTACAGATGTACGCGAGTCAGCAATATTTGGTGCAGATTCTTCATCTTCCTCATCCTCAGTTTCGTCTGCATAGTCTTCGTACTGCTGATCTTGCGCGTTAGTGTCAGACTCACAGTGTAATGCTAAGGTCTTTAATAAATCTTGTACACCAAGGTTTAAAATGTGAGCAAAGCACCGGAAATGTTGATTGTCTGAATCAAAGTGTGGCGGCAGCTGTTTGCCCAGTTCATACATAAATTTGGTATTTGCAGTTGCGTTGTCGACCGTGATACCTTGTATTTTATCAATTATGCCATATTCCAATAAACATTCATGGAAAATCGTTGCAATATCTTCCCCAGTATGTCGACCGCGTGATGGTATAAAATCAAGAACTACAGATTGATACTTCCATTCGTTGTCTATATAATGAATAGTAACCCCGTAGTAACTCCTACCAGCAATTGACGTCCACCCATCAATGGTAAAAGACATTTTAGATGATAATTGTTGAAGTCGTTCCTTGAGATTCAATTGGAGCTCTTCAAATCGCTCTTTGACTTTCCTTCTAAGTGTAGAACTTTTAGGAAACACCATATTAGGGCAAATACGTCGAAAATATACTTGTGTAGCTTCGTCATCGAAAAATGAGAAGGGAAGATATTTTTTCACCACCCAATCAACTGTAGCTGTCGTGATGTTGTCACTGCTGTTTTCCGACTGAAACAAAACAATAAATCTTGTGTTATTATTTAAAACATACTAGGTTTGAGCGTATAAGAGGAGGAGGTTTGTTGTTGTTAAATCGAGAAAATCGTTAAATTGATATTTGTTATATTAAGGTTGCACTGTACTGTAATTTACCAAAATAAAGTACTTAGTTGTTACTGGCCGATTAAATGAAAATATGGGTGTTTATAAAAAATATTTAAGACGATAATTACATACTTAATATGTCGCACCCCTAGATGAAAACACCACTAACTCAAAAATACTTACGTAAGTTAATGGCGTTTTTGAAAGTATCGCATGAATAGCTACGCGGAGTTAAAATTCTTTTAACTGTTAAAAAAATATTCTTACCTGTCCACTTCTTCCAGCGGTTACTAAAAAGCTTGTGATATCTCCACTTAATTTTGGTTTAACAGGAAGAAATATTTCTGATTCCTTTTTGTGGAAAGATATTAGATGTTTCCTTAAGCCTGAAGTGTTTCTGTTTTTCATTTTTATTTCAATCTTTTTATGTTGGCACAATTTACAGAAGGCAGTTTGGGATGCATGAATTATTTCGAAAAACTCCTCAAATTTGCTTTTGGGTCTTTTAGATCTGTGACTCAAACTCTCGTTACTCGGACTAGAATAATTTGAATCTTCGTCACTCATATTAAATTGTACACGTGATACGTTTTTAGAAAACAACGAGAATTAGTAAAAACAATTATTAAGTTAGACTCGAAGCACAGCTCAATTGGAAATGACTGGAATTAAAATAATTCCTTTATTTATAGTACGTTTCCTTGCTTTCTACCGCGCCGCCTCGCCACGTGCCGGCTCTATGAAAAGGATGCCGCCGCAAATCAAACAATGCCGCGTGCGGCGTACAAACACACACTAAATATTACCTACTTGTACAGACGCGACGCGTGAATAAAATAGAATTAGTGCCAATCACTATTCTTTACATATAAGTGAATGTTTTGGCGTACATCTATACTAATATTATAAAGCTGAAGAGTTCGTTTGTATGTTTGATGACAGAAGTTTTAAAATAAATAAATAAGTCCTGAACGTCACTATACCTCCAAAGTTACTATTCCTCGTGGACGAAGTCGCGGGCACAGCTAGTAAATACTTACTCTCATCATCTCTCTCAGAGATATTCGGGCTGGTAAGTAATACAAAACTCTTATCGCAGGCTTTTTATTTTATTAGTAGGTAAGTACCTACTTACGCTTTTTATATTATTTTATTAGTTTTGTAGAATTTTTTTACACGTTTCAAGTATATTTAAAAGTGGCTACAATATTTATTAAACGGGTGATATTTGAACACTTTTTTGCTATTTTTTCTTGTAAAAACTTAAGAAATATAATGACTAAATGTACAATAATAGTACCTAAGTAATTAGTTTAAAACCATATAAGTAATCAATATTATAATATATACTTACTAGAATGAATTAATATGACATCTACTACCTATCCTTATCATTTTATCCTAATCATAATACTACTTGCGTGATCAGTATAATGTATTAATTTTCATTCTAAGCACTCTGAAACTTATTTATTCTTTGGAACACCTGTAGGTACTCTTAAAAAAATTCGAAATTATTTTGCATGAGTATACCTACGCCCTATGGCGGCAATCAAACAGTGTCACAAATGTTATGATTTCGGCGTGGCGGCAACGATTGTTTTAGATTTCAAAAGAAGCCGCCGGCGCGTGTATCATAACCATGTACTTCCGAAAAGCGGCAAATTTCTTTGAGAAGTAAGTACAAAACCTTTGATGCCTCATTATCAAAGTGCCGATGGTTAAAACATAACTATGCATGCACTCAGTTTGATTTTAATAGATATTTTTTTATTCGCTATGTTTATGGTATTAGTCGTAATGCGCATAGTATGCGCATTACGACTATTAGGACCTATTAGGTCCAGTTTTTCATATTCTTTGATACAGTTTTTTGCGTCTCATAGAATTCCTAAGCGTACCTACCTATACACCGAACTGTTACACCTAACTACTCAGTGAAATAGCGCTAAGTCCTAGCTGCAAGACGCAAGAGTCTTGCAGGCTATGTCTTGTTCTTGCTCAAGTCTTGCACGGTCAGTCTTGGTCTTGGTCTTGCTAAAAATACGCGGTCTTGTTCTTGGTCTTGGTCTTGCAAAAACGCAAGAACAAGACCAAGACTGCAAGACCAAGACTGAATTTGGGCAACACTAATAGTATTATTATGTTTAAGTCCCATGTAATAGGGGGCGAGCCTATTGCCATCTACCGGGCACAAATCCAGACTCCGGGCTGCTACTGAGAAATCCCAGATAGAAAAACCCAATAACAATGCCCGACCTGGGAATCGAACCCAGGACTTCATGCTCAGCAGTAGCGCTTGCGTTTGTTAATCTTCATTTCGTTTTATTATAGTATAGTCGTTGGTCGGTAGGTGGCGCTAAATTAACAAATACTAGTACAGAGATCAAATTTCTAAGGCCGTCGGGCAAGGTGACCCTTAAACAAATTCTTTCATTTGTTTTCTCCGCAAGCGCTGTCACAAGACGTGTGTCACCACAGCCTGTAAGCTCGTGGCCACGGTGTAAAAACACTCAATCAATCTATAGTTAAATTACGCAGACTTCATAATAGAAAGCCACTCGTGAACATCTCACCCAGGATTATCTACTTTATGCATTATGCACGCAGATAAGTACGCTGCTGTAGATTATACGAACTGACACTGATATGACACGGTAGGTACCTACCTATCAGATAGAGAGTGTTACGTATCGATAAGGACATTGAATTTCCTTCCATCCGTATTTTGGACTGCCTAAGAGAAAGTGTTCATGAAACGGTAGCTCTCGTCACTATGTGGTTAAAGTCAGATTAGTAATAATAATTATGCCCCCTGTCTGTTTGTAGGTACTGTAGAGGCTTTAATTGAGCCGGCCTTCAGCATGAATCCTCCTCGGATTGTGGCATTGGCTGATAAGACAAACACTGGTTTATTGAAATTTAGAATAGGTTCGAAGTATGACATATAGTCATTTTATATGGAGTCAGTGCTGTGCTAGCTATGTATAGCGAATAAATAGTAATAGCAGTGCTTCCGTGGACCTCATTTATATGTATATCCACCAACACACCTCGGAGTCGAGACCAAACAGACAAAGTGGTGATCTGCTTTAGTATCGTGGCAGGTCACTACAGTACCTACGTCTGTCACAAAGCCTTATTGCAGTAATAGTAAAAAAAATATACAGTGTGTCTGTATATGGTATGGCGAAAATTAAAGGTGAGGTACAGGCCATCACACTGAACAACTTTCTCCCGGGGACCAACATCGTAATCGCAAAAAAAAAAATTGTCGTCCCATACAAAACTTCAATACCTACTCCACCAAATGTATGGGAAGACTGATATTTTTTTTTGCTATTACGATGTTGATCCCCGGGAGAAAGTTGTTCAGTTTGATGGCCTGTACCTCACCCTTAATTTTCGCCACACTGTGTAAATACAGATTGTGTATTTATTTATTTTAAGGATTACCAACGAGAGATATATTACAATTATAAAAACAGAATAAAACTTGAGCAGTAGAATCCTGTAATGAATTTTCAATTAAAGGTAGTCACAACTTATATAAGCTGTGATTACCTGTAATTATCGATTATCGAGTATACATGCTCTGAATAATGTAATTTAAAAAAATGCATAAAAATAAATAATTAACATGCTGTTATAAATAAATAAATAAAACTTTAATTCAGACTACAGTCCATAATAGTTTTGTTAGTATTTTGGTGTTAGTAACAATGGTGCTTATGTAAGTGGGTTAGTATTGTTAGTTTATATAAATGAGTTATTTAATTATACCCAAGACTGTCCCCACCCAGTGTCCCTGAAAGGGACAGTCCGGTCTGGCAGCTATCATTTTCAGGATGCTGCTGTCACTACCGTGCAAGCGCTGTAGTAACGAGGCCGCTTTCTTTCGCTTGATGGCTTGGAAACCATCTGTGCGAGCCTCCGCGAACATTCCTGAAGCACTACAACGCCATGGCAGTCCCAACAGCATCCTAAAAGCATTATTGAATTGAACACGCAGGACGTTGTAGGCTCGGCGCGTGTATGATACCCACAGGCCACTCGTGTAAAGGGATTGACAGAACGTCTTAAAAAGGGTTACTTTGACGTCTGTAGTACAACGAGCGAACCTGCGGGCAAGCATATTGCTCCTCACCGACAACGCCCTGCGCCCGCGCCCTGTTATATAAACAGATAATATAAGAAAAAAAGAGGGAAGTAAAAGAGAAATAGAAATAGAATGAGAGAGAAGAAGTATTATTCTATGTATCTACAATTTTATACAAATTTTTGTTTTTGTGGCTTGAAGCTTAGGAACTACTAAAACTAGTCTTGTCTGAATGTTCGTTTTAGTAATTACCTACAAAGGTCTGGCTTATTTACCTATAATGACATTAGAGATTGCTTACCTACTAATCTATATATCTATACAAATAAATAAAATTGAAGTGTCTGTTTGTAATATCAAAATAACAACTTTTTACTAAATAGTATATACGGTACTTATAACAAAAAAGCAAAATTTTAAATTTTTGTCTGACTATCTGTCTGTTTGTTCCGGCTAATCTCTGAAACGGCTAAACTGATTTTGTCGGGACTTTCACTGGCAGATGATGATGATATTACGGGGTGTAACTTCGGCTATTTTTACTTTAGAAAAGTAATTAGAGTTCCGCGCAAAAAAAAATAAAACCCATGAAATTGTGAACCAAAATTCGGATTTGAAAATTTCTTTTTGCATTTGGTAGCCCAATTCTTGAGGATAGGTAGGGCAAAACTTGGCTAATTCGTGATATACAGCTATTCGGTGATAGATAATTGTGTTTTATTACCAAGTTACTACTGACTTGATAAATGTACATTTTTCAATCATTATAGTATTTGCCACATTTTTAGATATAATTTAGCAAAACTTATTTTGTCTACTATATCACAGTAAATTTAAAAAATAGTCTGATCAATGAATCGAATTTTACAAGTAAAAAACAAAACTATCACCGATTACCCAAGTTTTGCCCTATAAGCTATTTAACATCACGCTACGATCTTTAGGAGCCGAGCAAAAATAAAAAAGTAAGAGAGAACACAATGCGAGAACGAAGTAATAGCGCGGGCGGGTGATGCAACGCGACGGGTCGGGGAAGGAGTAAGTTTTATTAAAATGTGGCTGTTATATTAGTATATTGTGTATTTTACGACTTCCACGTGAACGAAGTCGCAATATGCAAATGAATAAAATTGAAGTGCCTGTTTGTAATGTCAAAATAACTGTTAAATATTATATACGGTACTTATAAAAAACAAATTTTTAAAAATTTTGCCTGTCTGTCGGTCTGTCTGTCTGTCTGTCCGTCAGTTTGTTCCGGCTAATCTCCGAAACGGCTGGTTCGATTTTGACAGGACTGTAACTGACAGATAGCTGATGTTATAAGGAATAACTTAAGCTACTTTTATTTTGATGAAGGAATGATTGAGATTGAATTGATAAAGACGCTATGTTTGCCTATAAAATTATTAAACACAAAATAGATAGTCCCTGCCTACTTAATGCCCTTTTTAGTTTCCGTGCTCCCTCTAGAATCCCACGTGTTGCCATCACGCCACTTTGTCCACCTTTTAAAAGAACCGTTTTGGGATCCAGCTCACCTTATGCATGAATGTGTAATGCAGTGAATGGCTGTAGTGATGTTGTTGATCTACACTTTGACTCTCTTTCTAAACTGAAAACCACTCGAAATCCTTTACCAAGTGACTGCTAATTGTATTTAATCATTGTCATGTAATTTTCTACTAATTTCTTACCAATTTTTATTTTTTTTATTTTTATATGAATTTAATCTATGTATGTTATGTATTTAAATTTATTTTTAGTTAAATTGTATTTAATCATTGTCATGTAATTTTCTACTAATTTCTTACCAATTTTTATTTTTTTTTTATTTTTATATGAATTTAATCTATGTATGTTATGTATTTAAATTTATTTTTAGTTAAATTGTATTTAATCATTGTCATGTAATTTTCTACTAATTTCTTACCAATTTTTATTTTTTTTATTTTTATATGAATTTAATCTATGTATGTTATGTATTTAAATTTATTTTTAGTTAAATTGTATTTAATCATTGTCATGTAATTTTCTACTAATTTCTTACCAATTTTTATTTTTTTTATTTTTATATGAATTTAATCTATGTATGTTATGTATTTCAATTTATTTTTAGTTAAATTGTATTTAATCATTGTCATGTAATTTTCTACTAATTTCTTACCAATTTTTATTTTTTTTATTTTTATATGAATTTAATCTATGTATGTTATGTATTTAAATTTATTTTTAGTTATATTCTTAGGGACCAGGAGTGGTCCGGGGCGTAACTCCGTTGCCGCGAGAAATCGCGGCACGGCGGACAGAGCTCCGGCAGGATCTCATGGCGGCATGGAGAGTGCGATTGTCGCAACCCAGCGCACGCCACAATTGCGGCGATAAGTCCCCTCTTTGAGGAGTGGCTGGAGAGGCGCCACGGCGTCCTCACCTTCCGCCTGACGCAGATCCTCACCGGACACGGGTGCTTCGGGAGGTACCTGTTCCGGATAAAGCGGGAGGAAACGCCCGGGTTTCACCACTGTGTGGATCGCCCGGAGGACACGGTGGAGCATACGGTGGAGGTCTGCCCGGCTTGGGCGGAGCACCGCAGTGTCCTCGCGGAAGCGCGGCGATCTCTCGCGTCCGGCCCTGGTCCAGGCCATGGTACGAGGCGAGAGTACATGGGAAGCCATTACCTCCTTCTGCGAAGCAGTGCGAAGCAGTAATGCTCGCGAAGGAGGAGGCGGAACGCGTGAGGGAGAGGCAAGCTTTGCGCCCTCACGCCCCTAGTCGCCGCAGGAGACGCCCTGGGCGTCGGGAATTGACAGCCGATTCCCGGCCACCGTAGGCGCGGGCTTGCGGACGGCGAGCAATGGGTAGCTCGCCGTCCGGTAAGGACAAAGCCCGAGTCGACGGCGCGTTGTGTTCCACGCGCGCCTCAAAGAGATGTCAGCACTATTGACGGGGTCCGCTAGGGCCGATGCCAGCTAGGGTTGCGGGATGTTCAAGAGTTACCGTGGCCCCGGCACAGGCAACAGAAGGAACACGGGTGGGTTTTAGTCAGTAAAAGTCTGACACGCCCTCCCGCTCCGCCCAGAGCGGGAGAAGTCATTTGATGATTTCCCATCCACAAAAAAAAAAAAGGGGACCAGGAGTGGTATTTAAATAAAAAAACAACTGTCAAGTCGGCCTAACTTATATTTAAATAACGATCTAAATAATTAACACAAATAATCACGCACTATTTAATAGGAAACAATCAACTTCAACAAAACACAATAAATAAAGGCAATTTGCACATAAAAAGAAATGACTACCAAACAAAGATTTAGCTGTGATCCAAGACGAAATCCAACGACCTCTCTGCGCGAGCGCTGACCGGAAAAAAAGGGGCGCGGCTTCGTTGACAACCGCTTTTATAGGCGCTGGAGTGACGTCTCAGATGACAGCTGTACAAAAACTCATTCTTAACCTAATACGGCTTCTCCTGACTGTGCACCATCCTCGGGCACGTCTGATGTGGCGGCATCTTGAGCTGGCTCCTCGTCTCGGCTCGCAGGTTGACTAGCCGAAGGTCCAGCCTGCGTGTCAATACCATTATCTTCGCCTGAAATCATGACATCATTAGTGAGGACCTAAAAGCTTTTTTTTTTGCCTACTCAGTCATTCATCACACATTTGAGGCCCTCTTTCAATGAACCAATCCAGCCAAGATATCAAATTGCTTTCAGTCAATCACAGTTATATTGTTCTCACATCCATCACTATATCATCCGGCGCCACACATTCTCCTTATTAGAAAGTGTTTACGCAACAAATGCACCGCAGCGCATTTCTACACAATATCGAGATCATGATACCGCAGCACATGTCCGATAATACACGTACAAGCCGTGTCTGCAAGACAGAGGCACCGCAGCGCATGTCCAAAAACTAGTGGAAGAGTACCGCAGCACTAATCCATCATCATCACATAAGACAGAAGCATCGCAGCGCATATCTGTCTTCTCAATCAGCACCGCAGTACCAGTCACCACGCATGGCGCCGAGGCTGAGTAGTCGCACCGCAGCGCGCATCAAGCCAGTAGCTTGCCAGCTTCGCACTCGTGCCGTTTCATCGCAGCTCCGCTTGGGCAGCCGACGAAAAGCATCACATACACGAACCAATCTGTGACCAACAAACAATTACTCACATTCAAAAAAGGCTGAACAGGTGTCAGGACACCATTCTCCTTTCCACGGCACCATATATTGCGCCGTAGCCTGGGTCGTCTTGCCTCGAGCACCGGTCAGTAATTTGAGCTCATATCGGTCACTTGGTAAGATTTTTGTGACCTTGTACGGGCCTCTCATCCCGGAGTCCAACTTTCCAGTGCTCTGTGAGTACTTTATAACAAACACTAAATCATTTAATTTAAATCCCTTAGGAGATCCACGGTGTCGATTAACACGAGAGTCCTGTTCGTCCCGATTCCTTTTAAGGAGCTCACTCGCGCAGCTCCTGCATATCTCACGCCAAGCCTCGCGATTTGGGTTAGCGTCCTCCACCGCCAAATCTTGCATCAACGCACGAATTATAGGTGTAGTCGCCTCAGTACCAATTAACAGGTTTAAAGCGGATGATTTCGTGGTTTTATGTTTTGTAATATTCAAAACTAATTGAAGTTTCCATAACAAATCAGACCAACGAGTATTTTTATTACTCGTCTCAATGCGAATCATGTTCAAAACAGTGCGTATGTAACGCTCTGCCTGGCCGTTTGCATGATGCATCTCGGGTGTGATATAGTGGATGTTGCAGCACATTTCGGTAACTAGACTCGCAAAACTAGATGCCTCAAACATACGACCACGGTCACAAACTACTAATTTTGGAACGCCAAGCAGTGAGATCGCGTGATTAAACACGCGCTTTAATTCCTCTGCGTCTTGTCGACTCATAGGGTAAAGCAGACCAAATTTTGTAAACGAATCGATCAAGACTAGCATAAACTTGTAACCATTCGATTCTGGCAAAGGACCTAAAGTGTCGACATGTATAGTGCTGAATGGAATGTCTGATTTTTCCCATGATGTAGTGGGTTGTAATGGGGCTCGAGGTACACGTTTTTTGGAAATACAAGTACAAATACAAATAAGATTCATTTCTCTCAAAAAGGTACAGACATTGGTTCGTAAATACAAGTAAGACAGTGGGAAACATATTTGCACACAAAAGCTTTAACCCATCGACTGTCGGAAACGCGGATCCACGCGAGACACAATGGCTTTTTAATTGTGTCTATAATGACGGCATACAATCGGTTAAGCCCGGGAAACCAAAAATGCTTAAGGATAAGAGCCAATGTTTTCTCTGCCCCGATGTGTTCATGCTCATCGTGATATATCCGTAGCAGGCTTAGCCTGTGGCCTTTGGGGATATAGCACAATAGGCGAGATTCTTCACCGGTAGGCGAGAAACGGTAATACAAGACATCATGTTGACAGATGTAACGCCGCGGATCCAGATTACCCTCATTTAACTTTTGAATCAGCTCCAGAGTCTCATTATCTGCATTTTGTGCAATCTGAGCCCAGTTGCGAGGTCTGTCAACCTGACTTACATGCGCCACTAGTGGATTCCTGCTTAAATAGTCGACATGAGACATTAGTGTACCTTTTCGATACTCGATGGTGAAGTTAAAATCTTGTAGGTAAATCCACCAGCGTGTCACTAGAGGAAGCGAGTCTTTTTTGCGCTCGGTTGATTTCAGGGCGTTGCAATCAGTTATGATTTTGAACTCTAAGGCAATCAAATAATGTCTAAAATGCTGCAATGCCCTGACGACAGCCAGCGTCTCCAATTCATAGGAGTGGTACCTACTTTCAGCGCCTTGTGTTACTTTACTAAAATAAGCTACCACTCGTTTAGTGCCATCGATATGGACTTGCATTAGTACGGCCCATATCCAGCACTGCTAGCATCAGTGTGGAGCTCCGTGGGTAGGCTAGGATCGAAAATAGCAAGTATGGGCTCACTTGTTAGTCTCTTTAATAGGTCTTGCCGAACAGTCTCCTGCTCGGGTCCCCATCGGAACTTTACGTCCTTTTTAGTTAAACGCGAGATACTTACTGTTTTCGTCGCGTAACCTTCGATATAACGTCGAAAGTACCCAGCTAAACCCAAGAATTGCCGGACTTGTTTAACGTTGGTCGGGGCTGGGGTGTTTACCAAGGCTAAGATTTTGCACTGACTCGGCCTAACCTGACCATGTGATATAATGCGGCCTAGGTACTCTACTTCGGTGGTTAGAAACGAGCATTTTCGGATATTGACCGAGAAGCCGGCTTCGGTGAGTGTTTGAAGCACTTAGCACAAAATCCACGCATAACCTATTAGAGCCATCTTTCTTTTTGACCAGTAAAATAGGACTGGCGTACTCAGATTCTCTAATTATGTTTTTATCCAACAAATCTTGTATGATCTCTTACTTTCATTTTTTCTTGGTATGAAAGACGGTAGGGATGATAAACTATAGGCGTCTCGCTTGTCAAACTGATATGAATCTGTCCTGTTCTCACCGTAGTGGTTGCAGTGCCAGATATTAGAAACTCGGAGAACTCATTAATGACGACCATTAACGCAGCAAGGTCGTCTCCCTGAACGGGCGTATCTACTTTAATTCGCATATCAGTTTGAGTGGAGTTTACTTGAAAAACTTCATTTGGGGCACGGCTCAAGTACCGTTTGTGTTTTGTGCGAACGTAAACAATGTCGTTCCTGTTAAGAACATCCGTGCCGATAACAATTGGAGCATTCATACATGAAGAGGGTATAAAGTCTACTTCGAGGGAAATGTGTTCGAATTCGATAGTGAGGGTCACATATTCTCGAGAAACTATTTCGCTATCGCTCACCCCTTTAATAACGCAAAAAGTGGACCTACGCGGACAGGAAAATAGTTTAGCGACGTCTGAAGAGATCAAAGAAATATTAATCGCACCGCTATCTATCAGAACATCTACTGAAATACCTTGAACGACAGCAGTAGATACATCACTGCCACTAGAACTACCCGCGAGTTCCCTACACAAGTTATCCTTTCTTTGATTATCGTTCCGTGCCTCTGAACGCTGTTTAGCAAAGCAGTCTACTTCCTTATGCCCAATCTTCTTACAAAACGAGCACGTTCGTTTTGGAAGACTTTCCGAAGATTTTGTCGCACCTTCCGAAGGTTTCTGATTTTTCCGGACACTTGTAGCTTCTATGTACAGTCTGACCACAAGAAAAGCATTTATCACTAGGAGAAATATAGCGCCTTTTTATTGTGTTAGAGGAAGACACACGTGACTCATTCTTGGTACGGGCAGGCTTGACAAATTGCTAAAAACGATACCAAATTATCAATTGTTAAGTCGGCATTCGCGGCCGCTGCACGAACATGTGGGTCGGTAATACCACGTACTACGATCTGTACCATTAGCTCATTACTCAGACCTTTAACAATACGCAATCGTAACAGCGAATGCCGGGCATATTCTGCATAAGTCGAATATTTATCTGAAGTTGACTTCATAACCTCAAACAAAATATTGGCGTAGTCGAGTTTGCGGGGGCACAACGGTTAAAATTCTAATTTAAAATTAGACCAGTAACGGTCATTGGTATTCCACTCACTAAGCCAGGTTTTTGCATCGCCTTTAAGGCAATTAGACACTCACGAAAGACATTCGTAATCATTCCAATGATTTGATACTTTAGCGCGTTCCACCTCTTCACACCACACCTCAATGTCATGGATAGCGGGATCAAAATTTGATACGTAATAACCATGTGACTTTGCAGGATTTAACATGTTTAGTATCTCTGTTAATGTTTGTGTCGTTGAGGGTACACTGAACTCTTGAGGCGTGCTGTGACCAGCAAGTCGCGGTGGAGTTTGAGGTACACTTGCGGAACTTTCCTCGATTGCATTCAAACGCGAGACGATCATTTGCAATGCCTGTTTTACGGAGCTTTCCCGACTATGAGGTCTTCGATGCGATCGTTCACGCGACTTCGAACGACGAGTTCGAGAACGTGAAACGCGGTGAGAATGAGAACGGGACCAATCGCGAGAACGAGAACGGGAACGGGCTCGATCGCGGGAGCGGGAACGGTGCTGTTTACGTTTATGTATGCGTTTCTGTGGGTAGTTCGATTCGGACGACACACTACGCGTTCTTGATCGAGGCATTTTTCAAAACAATAATACTAGTTGATTGTTTCCTAGTGTAAATCAAATTTAGTGGACCGGGGCAAATCCCACTTCTGATCTTAGGGACCAGGAGTGGTATTTAAATAAAAAAACAACTGTTAAGTCGGCCTGACTTATATTTAAATAACGATCTAAATAATTAACACAAATAATCACGCACTATTTAATAGGAAACAATCAACTTCAACAAAACACAATAAATAAAGGCAATTTGCACATAAAAAGAAATGACTACCAAACAAAGACTTAGCTGTGATCCAAGACGAAATCCAACGACCTCTCTGCGCGAGCGCTGACCGGAAAAAAAGGGGCGCGGCTTCGTTGACAACCGCTTTTATAGGCGTTGGAGTGACGTCTCAGATGACCTGTACAAAATCTCATTCTTAACCTAATAATATCAATTACTTATGTCAATTTGTTTGAAATTCGAATTTGAATCTTTTGTACTTATTGTTTTTAATTTATATCACTTTTACTATAATTTTATATCAACCGATTATATTATTTTTTGCCAATTTTAATTATCAATGTCAAATTTCATTATTTGTAATATGATTATCAAAGTTTGCGCTTATTACTGAGTAAGTTAGCTTAACTTCTGGTCTGTTATTAATTTATGCATGTGGTGTTTACCTACAAGTGATTGTTACACTGTAGTTTTATTGTTAAGCATGTGTTTTATAGTGAAATTGTGTAAACAATTGTTGGTAAACCTAATAAAATAAATAAAAAATAAAAATAAAGAATTAGGGTTCCGCGCAAAAAAATTAAAACGCGTGAAATTGTGAACAAAATCCGATTCAAATAGGGAAGTATTGACATCCACGCGGGCGAAGCCACGGGCAACGGCTAGTGTTTAATTAAAGCTGCATAACCGGTGTGAAAATGTGCATGTTAGAGCATCCAATTTAAATGTTAGCACGTTTCATCTTTAAGCTGCAGACTAAAGCTACGTGAAGCTTTCCACTCCACGAACATGCTAATTGGTCTACCGCAGAATTCCAGGTAAGCCGCGTAGTCTGCAAACAGCCTAAAACCATTCGTCGTGACAGCCATGTACAGATTAGTACAGTGACACTGACACATCCTACCTACGTCACCATAGCAAGGGTTTTATTACGTGTCGCAATAGAAATAGGCATGTGTATAGGGGTGAGTTAGGGTGTAGCATTCTTAATAAGTACCTATATACAGGGTGTCCGGTAATTAATGGATAACCTTGCGATAGCATATAATAGACCCTATGGCCGTTCTAAAAAAAATACAAAAAAAATGTATATCCCAAGTAGTAAGATATAATTTTTTTAGAAAAAAATTCTGTGTAATTTCTAGTCACATTATTTATTGCCTCTCTGTCGGCGGCATAGTCAACGTACAATATTATAACAACAGATAACCGATGGAATTCATTCATTTGTGGTTGTGGTGATGAAAAATGTAAAAAAAGTTAGTATTCTTTTTCAAAAAAATCTTAGTTATTACTTGCGATATATTTTTTTTTTTTGTATTTTTTTTAGAACAGCCATACGGTCTGTTATATGCGATTTCAAGGTTATCCATTCTTTACCGGACACCCTGTATATAAATAAATATTTAATCCTCAATTCTCGTTATTGTCACCACTCTTTGTCTTTGCATCACCCAAAGGTTGAGTGGTAGAAAATGCTTACGGAATGAAGTCCGCCTCTGTACATTTGCTTAAAGTATTAAATAAATAAATAACAAGAAAAAACTGACAGAAATATGGAACTTCAGGAACCATTTATTTATATAATGTATTCTGATTGTAATACACCTTACCTACCGGGATTATGATAATATTACTATTTCCTTTATTAAAATAAATACACATAAATTATATTTTTAAATATTAGAATATAAAGATTATAAAAAAACATTTAAAAATATAAAAAATAGTAGCCCACCGGTATCGGGAACTGGGTCCAAGCTACCGGCGGTCAGGGCTCTAGAGAGAGGAACCTCCTAACAATGCGAGCCGTGTCCAGAAGTACCGCTTTCTGAATCAAGCCCTTAATCCAGCTGCCCAATGAGAGTTTCCTTAGGTGTTGGTCGAGGCTCTTGGCAATTAAGCCATTGGCTGATACAACTATCGGCACAATGATCGCTGAGTCCACATCCCACATGTCGACAACCTCGCGGGCCAAGTCAAGTTACTTGATTTGTTTATCTTTCTCGGCTTTCACGAGGTTCCCGTCATGCGGGACAGTTACGTCAATAATCATTGCGCGCCGCTCTATTCGATCCACCACCACTATGTCAGGCTTATTGGCAACAATAGTCCTGTCAGTGATGATGGATCGATCCCAGTACAATGTGATATGTCCATTTTCGAGAACTGGGTCGGGCACATACCTGTAGTACGGCACTTCCGATTCCACGAGACTGTATTTCAGAGCAAGTTGCTGATGGATAATCCTTATGATAATTATTATTATAGTGTTTATTTCAATATTCTTTAAGTCTCTGAGATAATACACACATTAAAAGTGTCTAGGGATCAAGTTTTAACTATAAAAAAATAAGCCAATTAATATTTACCAAATCTAGTCTTCCAGACTGGATTCTGACTTTAATTCCCATGTTTAAGTTAACAACTTATCCCTATATTTTGAAAAAATAAGAAAAATTGCAATTTTTGCAAATTGTGCGAAATTAACCTAAGTTAATGTCGTCAATTAGATAGCAAGAAAAGGTAAAAAAGAGGATTTTTTATTATAAAGATAAAAAAATAATAATCTGTATTTCCACCAGTGACACGAATCACACAATCACAACGATTTGGCATGCTTAAAATCAGTTCATCAAAATCAATTTGAGGAATGGCCGCCCACGTTATTTCTAATAAGTCAAAAAGTTTTTGTGGGGTAAGCACGGCATCCATACTCGGCAGAGCTCTGCTTTGGAGCATAACCCATATAATGGAGTGGAGTGCTGTTCCACAAACAATGGTACACTTAATATCGTGTCCAGCGTGTCCTGTTGTCTGTACGTTACAGGAACTGCTGAACGCCACTGAAGACGCAGATATATGCCAACGGCCTTGAGTATTATATAGCTTGCGTGTTCTGTGCTGAGCTCACGCAACGCGTCGTACATCCACCCAGTAATAGGACTCGCCCATCAAGCTGCGCTGTCCCAAATTAGACGCATTATCAATTTATTATTAATAAAACAAAAGGTATTATATTAAAAGACGTATCATCATCTTCCTGCCCTTGTCCCATGTTACTTGGGGTCTGCGCAACACGTTTTCTCTTTCCATTTTCCCCTGTCAAAAGTCACGCTATCATTCACTCCCTTCTCTTTCATATCATTCCTCACACAATCCATCCATCTTTTCTTTGGCCTTCCTCTCCCTCTCCATCCATCAACATTTATATTCATCACTCTTTTAGTCACATGCGTTTCTTCCCTCCTCTTCACATGTCCATACCAAGCCAAACGATTTCCTTTCAACTTTTCTGTCACTGGCGCCACTTTCAAACTTCCCCTTATATACTCATTTTTTACTTTATCCAATTTCGTCACTCCACACATCCATCTCAACATTCTCATCTCCGCTGCATGCAATCTTTTTTCATCCGTCTTCTTCACGGCCCAGCATTCCGATCCATACAGTACGACAGGCCTTATCACGGACTTATAAATTTTTCCCTTTAATTTGAGGGGCATCCGTGGGTCGCAAGTTGTTCCTGTGACCTGTCGCCATTTCATCCATCCTGAGTTGATCCGGTGTGCGACGTCTCGGTCTACTTCGCCATCCCCTTGGACAAACGACCCGAGGTACCGGAAGTCGGAGCAGCTCGGTACGGGCGTTCCGGCGAGAGATATGGGCACAGGACTGGAGAGACCACCAAAATCACAAAACAAATATTCTGTTTTGGTCCGACTTAATCTCAGGCCAGCGGTCTCCAGTTTTGCCCACCACACCTCCAATCTGCTCTGGATCTCTAAGCCGCTCTCAGCAACCAGCATGTCAATGTCATCAGCGAACAGCATACACCAGGGCGCCTCTTCGTGAATATCCGACGTAAGAGCGTCCATTATCATCACGAAGAGGTAAGGGCTGAGTGCTGACCCTTGGTGCAAGCCGACAGCCACATTGAAGCTGCTGGTAGTGCCCACTGTAGACCGGACTTGGGTACTGCATCGACTGTACATCGCTCGAATCAACTGCACATACTTCCCTGGCACACATTTCTCCTTAAGGGCCCACCACAGAACTTCACGAGGCACTCGGTCGTATGCCTTTTCGAGGTCAATGAATACCATGTGCAGGTTTTTATGCGCACCTCTGTATTTCTCGCACAGCTGGTGGATAGCAAAGATGGCATCTGTTGTTCCCCGACCAGGCATAAAACCGAATTGGTTTTGCGAAATTTCACTCTCTTCTCTCAGTCGCCTTTCAATAACTTTTTCCCAAACCTTCATACTATGTGATATTAGTTTTATTCCTCTATAGTTGTTGCACTCCAGCACATCACCTTTGTTTTTAAAGATGGGCACCAGTGAACTATTACACCATTCGTCAGGTATGGCTTCTTCCAGCAACAATTTATTGAAGAATAAAGCTAACCACGTCCATCCATGTACCCGTAATAACTTCCATACTTCAACTGTTATTCCGTCCGGACCTACTGCTTTACCATTCTTCATTTCATTTACTGCTATTCTCACTTCATCCATACTAATCATTCTCACTAACCCCTCATTTACTTGTTTATTCTCAAGCACACCACTGCAGTCATTCTCCTCATTCATCAGTCTTTCAAAATATCCCTTCCACCTATCCTTAATTTTCTGATCATCCGAAAGCACTACTCCAATTTCATTCCTTATACATTTTATCTGACAAACATCCCTCATCTTTCTCGCTCTAGCTCTAGCAAGCCGGTATAGGTTTTTTTGGCCTGCTGGACTATCCAGTGTGTCATAAAGCTTGTCCTGGGCTTTTGCTCTCGCTACCGCCACAGCTTTTTTGGCTTTTTTCTTTAGAGCATCATACTGACACTTTTTTTCTGTTTTCAAACTAACATTCTCATCTTCAACACTCTGCCATTCCTTGAACTTTCTCTTCTTATCCTGCAACACATTCTGTATTTCTGTCGACCACCACCATGTATCCCTATCTATCGTACCCTTTCCTTTAGTCTCTCCCAAAATATCTTTCGCTTCACTCCTAATATACTCCGCCATTTCACTCCAACATTCATTTACACTTCGATCATTCATGTCCCCCATATCTATCATTTTATCCACTACTCGCTCTTTAAATTTCTTCACACAATCATTCTTCTCCAGCATATGCCATTTTATTTTAGGGGGAGGTCGCTCTTTGTTTTGATTGAGCTTTATTTTTAAGACCATTTCCATAATTAGAAGTCTATGCTGTGAGACTAAATCTTCTCCCGGTAGTACTTTGCAGTCTTTGATGTACTTTAAGTTGTTGCGTCGTACTAGAAAATAATCAATTTGCGTCTTGTGATTGCCACTTTTGTACGTAATTAGGTGTCCGTCGTTCTTCTGAAACCAGGTGTTGGCTACTGCCAGGTCAAGTGCGGAAGCGGATTGCAGCAGTGTCTCTCCCTCATTATTTTGGTTACCAAATCCCCACCCTCCATGCACTCTTCCATAAACCCCTTTCATTCTTCCCACATGTCCATTAAAATCACCTCCAACTATCAATTCCTCATGTACCGGGATATTCATCAAAACTGTGTCAAAGTCCTCCCAAAACTTCTCTTTCACGCTTTCATCACATCCTACCTGCGGTGCATATACGCTAATTACATTTAGTATTACGTTTTCTAACATCACTTTTACAACTATCAATCTATCATTAATTCTTTTTACCTCCATCACGCCTCCTTTCAAATTACTATCTAATACTATTCCCACGCCATTTCTTTTCCTGTTACTTCCACAGTAGAAAAACTTGTATCCTTCACCAATTTCCCTCGCTTTCGTTCCTTTCCATTTTGTTTCTTGCAGACACGCCACATTTATTCGTCTTCTTTTTAATACATCCGATAATTCTCTGGCTCATCCAGTCATCGTCCCAACATTCCAACTTGCATACCTCAGTCTCACTTCCCGGGCTCGCTTCTTACGTTGCCCCCGCCCGAGGTGGTGCAACAACCCTTGTCCACTTCCCGCAGGAGCCGGGTGCAGCCCCTGCGCGTCGCCTGTGGGGTACGCCCTAGTCCTATCGCGCATCATATCATTTTCACACATGTTGCTTAGGGTTTTGGCACAGTTTTACAGTCGGCCGCCAGCCTGACACCAACCCTCCTTGGGAATGCGATTGTTGATGGTTTACCCGCCATCGCGCGGGTGACCCAAAGTGCTTTATGGTATGCACTGGGTCTTGAGCTCCCTTAGTCGCCTCCTACGACACACACGGGATGAGATAGGGTGGTCTATTCTTTCTCCGGGACCGACACGGATTAAAAGACGTATACAAAAAAAAAATTAAATTATCTTTAAAATGGTGAAGGTTTCAAAAAAATACGCTTTATAGTTTTTTGCGCGATTCTCAGTATTTTATCCGCGATAGACATAAATTTACAAATTAATTACACTATGTAATATAAAAATAATTTAAAATATTCACATATCAAGTTATTAAAAAATTGCTCTAATTTAACATATATTTTTTCCAAATCATTAACACTGCTCGTTTAGACGTGTTTCGGTGCCAATATCGTGGTCAAATTCTGTGCCGACTTTGCTTAGATTGCCATCGACACGTTAAGCAGATTATGATAATTTACATCATTTTACACAACACTTCATAGTTGTGAATTAAAACCAGATATTACTTTCATTAGTCATGCTTTTTACGCTTAATAAGATAAAAACCAAAGTAAAATTTCTTCGAAAGAAAACAAAATATACTACGTGTCTTTGACATATTTTAAAGCACTAAATCCACAACCGAGTTGACTTAAAACTCGATTAGTAGGAAATATTTGTTTTAGTTGTTACTTGAACAAAGATTTCTTACGGAGTTAAGTTTTAAGATTTAACAAAATCTTCCGGAATTGGCCTTGCTGTAAATGTTTTCACTGCTTTTGCGAATTATTTCAGCGCTTTATGTGTTTCAGCATTGTTTTGTGATTTTATTGACACTGCAATTTAGATTACGGATTTAAGTAGATTTCTGATTTAAGTAGAATTGGAACAATTAATATTAAGATCTGACCTGACACCGAATCAAATGAACCCCAATGGGAAACACGTACAATTGCACACGCATACCACACATGCGCCACACACACACATCACACATACATTACTTAAACACACATACTATACCACACCTGAAATCACCTCTCTATTCTCCACTCTGGAATTCTTACCCTGAGCCCCAAGATACAAACTTACTGTCTAGTTTGGAGCTCAGGCAAATAATACTGGGTAACCTAGTAATATTTTAATAATAATAATAATTTATGTTCACATAACTCGTCAAAATGTATAGAACAGCAGATTTTTTTTTCACGATTTCAGGTTTGGTCCCATAATAAAAGTTGTTCAGAATGATGAGTACAATGACCCCTTAAGAGGTTGTGCGTTATTTATGTTACACCTTGTATATAACTTAAGATATTTCAGTATGTATAAATGTATAATATTATATACTTTTTTATATACTGAAACAGCTCAAGCTTAAATACTCCTGTAGAATTATTAATGCTTACAGTTTTACTCTAGTGTTTGTTTCGGTTAGATCAGAGGTTACCAGACTTTTTTTCTCATAGACCACTTTCAAAATTTAGCTGGTTCCGGTGGACCCCCAGTAGGTAGCATTTCTACCATAATCCCAAGACTCGACAAAAAATGTGAAGATAGACCCCAACGTAGAACCCCGTCGAATCTCCCGTGGAACCCTATGGGTCCACCTGGACCAGTTTGGGAACTAAGGGTGTAGATTGTTTCAAATTCGAACGAACTCGTTACAAGCTGAGATTAGGAGTGGAATCATCACTAAGAGCGGTTCTGCACTACATCCGATCCGAATCTGAGAAATGTCGGTCCGAAGTAGCCGCAGTGCTATTTTATGTGGGGTTGCGCACTGGATCCGAACTTTGTCCGTCCGAATTAAAAACATTCCCAATTCGGATTGAACTCGGATCTTGAATTCGGATTCAGATCGGATACAAGCAGAACCGCTCTTAGACTTTTGACTCAGAGCAGTTCTGTACTACATCCGATACGAATCCTAATTAAAGATACGAGTTCAATCCGACGAGGGAATGTTCTAACTTCGGACGGACAGAGTTCGGATCCAGTGCGCAACCCCTCACAAAATAGCACTGCGGCTACTTCGGACCGACATTTCTCGGATTCGGATCGGACGTAGTACGAAACCGCTCTCAGAGCTCGGTTTTAGTTCGAAACTAGTCGTACAGTCACGAGCACTAATATGTATAGGTACACTTAGCACAATTCAAAAGCGATTTTCTCGTGGAATTACGATTACAACTTTGAGATAAGACCTCTTTCATAATAGCATGGGTTTCAAAACACTATGTTTGTTACAATATAAAATTACAATTAATACAGTAGGAGAAAATGACATTTAAAAGTTGCTAGCATTTTAGTGCTCGTGACTGTACAAACCCTATCAACAATGACAACAAAGACCGCATTCATACTAACCGTATAGTCAGCCACATATTGTGAGCGGGCTCACTGTGAACGTGAAGTCAGATTAACGTATTGTCGGTTCGGTGTGAACAGAAAGTTGAATATGTATGGAAGACCCGTAAACTGCGTGACGTTTGCTCACAGTTGGCGGCTGACAATACGTTTAGCGTGAACACGGCCTAATGCCACTCAAAAACTTCTGACGACACTTGATTTTAAGGCATCGTTCACACCAAACGTATTCTCCACCGCCGACTGTGAGTATGCTCACTGTCAGCCCGAGTGTGACAACGCACTACGTAATAACGTATAGTCGGTTCGGTGTGTACGAGAACTTAAATATTAGGTATATGGAAAAGCGATAAACTGCTTAACGCGCGCTCACTGTCAGCGGCCGACAATACGTTTGGTCTGAACAATGCCTAACATTAGTTCTCTCAGTGTCATGTCTCATACATTAGTAGATACCTATTAATGATGTTTAGATCTCTTAAAAGCTATAATTATAAAGAGTATTTCCATATCTTCAAACTCTCAATAGGCTTCAAAAATGGTAATCTCTATCGCCATACGTAATCAATCGATCCCTAATGATATAGCACATATTGAATCGACGCTACTGATGCGCTTATCAGACGACGGCGTAATGAATGCACGAGTGTTTACATTACGTGTGAGTAAAATGGATTTATATGAAGACCGTTGGAGAATATTGGAATACACATTAAATTAATTATTATCATCATCATCATCATCAATAATTGATCTATTTTTTGTATGTCACCATCATCATCTGCCTAGCCTTTTCCCAACTATATTGGGGTCGGCTTCCAGTCTAACCGGATGCAGCTGAATACCAGTATTTTACATGGAGCGACTGCCTATCTGACCTCCACAACCCAGTTACTGGGTAATACGATACCCCTTGGTAAGACTGGTTGTCAGACTTTCGGGCTTCTGACGACCCGTAACGACTGTCAAAGATCCACGAATGACAGCCGGGACCAACGGCTTAACGTGCTTTCCGAGGCACGGAGGAGTCTCGGTATGTAAAGATGGTCACCCATCCACGGACCAACCCCGGCAAGCGTAGCTTAACCTGATGGATCGACCCATGCGGCTGTTATTACTTAGCCACGAGCTCCTCTATTTTTTGTATGTCACCATTTTGTGTATTACAATCTCAATACATTATAGAAATAAATGGCTCCTGAAGTTCCATAAATAATTCTTACTTAGTTTTTTTCTTGTTATTTTTTTATTTATTATTTATTTATTTAATTCCATAAGCATACAAATGTACAGAGGCGGACTTAATGCAATAGGCATTTTCTACCATTCAGCCAGTATGTCTGGGCAATTTTCTTTTATTAATGGGAAAGCTGTTCGTTGGGTAGTTAAGAATAAAGCAGTCTGTATTCTTTGGAGTGTAAGAGACCATTTAGCCTATATACACATACATACATTCGTACCATACATAAACTCACGTCTTTATATGATGGGCGTAAGCAGAAATTATAGATCGCCACCTGCTATTAGCCTTCTATACAACTTTTGTTTCATTTACGTTCATACATCATTCTGGTTGTTCAAGCACGCCGCGTCGGTTTCGAGCACTACGCACCAGGGGGCCAACCACCACCTCTTAAAGCAGTATTATTTTAATGTTACTTCAGTGTGAGAAAGAGATGAAGCTATACAGGACTCGGCTCCATCTCTTTCCCACACTCAAGTAAGATTACAATAATACTGCTTAGAGTTGGTGTTCTAGCTCCTGACCTTTCTGAAGAACATTACCAATAAGGTTAGTATTATAACGATTCACCCAGTGTCTTGGACGAACACTTTTCACTGTCATCTATTCATAAAAGAATCATATTAATTATTATTATATCGACACCAGTCTGTGAAAATGAAATGAATCTTGTTGAACTGTCAAAATGAAACCAATTCCTACTGTGTGTTACGCAATTAGGGTGCTGGTCGGGAGGCCGACCGTCAACCTATCTTGCTTTTTCCTCTTCTCTTTTTAAATCAAAGCTTGTCTTCATAAACTAATAATTGTTTAAACTTGTGAAGGTTGTATTTATGGCACGCTCGGTTAAAACCTCTACAAGGGCGTCCCCTCTCGGTTTTTCTATTCACATCTGCCTTGTAAATAAATACCTTTTGTTAGTCGCCTTGCACATTGCGATGTGTCAACGACAAACAGTTTTACCAGGAAATTGATCCGCAACGTATGGATGGAGATTCGAGCAAATTGCGACGCGTCGTCTCACTGCAGTTGTGTATTTATTAGGCGCGCCATATCACGCGTTGCTACGACCCCGACGGCTTGTGATTTTCCTCATCGGGCGAAATGATTCAGTGATCATATTTCCCGATTTTTTTTACATTACTAGTCACCCGCCCTTGCTTCGCACGGTTTTTGCGTCTTGACAAAACATCGAGATTTCTTTCTTACATGTACATAAGTTTAATATTAATGTGAAAACTGGAACAAAATTCGTTGCGTAGTTTAGAAGAACAACGCGGTTACACAGACCGACATGGAAAGTGAGTATGGAAAAAAATATCTACTAGTGAAACCTTAAGTAAGTTAATTTCTTCTTAGTTTTCTTTATAAGTATTTAAAAAAAAAGTTATTTAAAAAAAAATAAGTTAATTTATAATAGTGATGTATATAGGGTGACTGGTAATTAGTGACCCACATGATGTGAAACACATGATTTTACACATGATAACAAGCAACTTTTACTATGACACCAATCCTGAAATCGCGAAAAAAAAATCAGCTCTTCCTTACATTTATGTTCGCATAACTCGTCAAAAGTAGGGACCAGCTGATTTTTTTTTTCACGATTTCAGGATTGGTGCCATAGTAAAAGTTGCTTGTTATCATGTGTAAAATCATGTGTTTAAGTATCGGTCACTAATTACCAGTCACCCTATATATTAGTGTGGTGTAGTGTAAATTATTGTGTTGTGACGCCAATCGGTTATAAATACACCATAAAATGCTTGATTTGATATGTTCTACGTAGTAAGTATGCATAATTTAAGCAGTGTTGTCTTTTACCTATGTTGAACCTGTTATTGAACCTAAAACATGCTAATGCTGCTAATTAAAATAATTATTATTATTATAACATATGTTGTTTACTCACCCCAAAATAAATCATTTCCGGACCATTCAACTCTTAACTTAAACAAACGAACCTTTTCCTTACTATAAATATAATTATTTAAATTAGTTCTGCTAATTCAAGAGTTCAAAAATATACTGGACATTCTAAGTTCACTTCATGTGTCCTTTTCATTTAGACCTCCGGTTTTTCTGGTGAAAATGAAGGGACTTTTAATAAGGAAGTTTTAGTGGAGTGCTACAGAAGTTTTTGTGGGAGTCTGTTTTAATTTTAATTTTATGATTTTAATTCTTAAAGCCTGTAAAGTCGATTCGTGATTAATGGTATGGATTCTACGGACTGCTAAAATTGCGCATTCACGGCCAGTCCATCACGCCAAGTGGCGTGATGTAAAGTCAGCATCAAAAGTCGATGACCACATTCAGATTTTCAAAATCACTGTACATTATATCACCCATAAATCGCTCAACAAGATAGGGCGCCAGTATTGAATGAACATCATTAAAGTTCAAAATTAACTGAACACTACTCGTCAAAGGTCACTGAACACCATTTTGTCAAAAATTGCTGATCGTTATAATATCCAAAAACATCATAACATTTAGTTTTACAAAAGTCACTGAACAATATAAAATACTTGTTTTGGTTATCTAGTGTAATCACGGCAACGACCAAAAATAACTTAACATCATAAATAACAAAAGTCACTGAACAATATAAAATGCTTGTTTTGGTCAAATTATGTTGGTTTTGGTGTTTGGGGAAATCTACTAAATCACGCCATAGAAATCTGGGAAGATTTTAGGGGACTAGATACTTGTGCAAATATGACAAACTCCATGCGAGAACGACTCCAAAATGTCATCGATGCCAATGGGGGACACTAGGTTTTAAGTCTAAGTAGTTTAAGCCTAATCATAATTGTAATTGATAAAAAAATAAACCTTGGTTTTGTTTATATAACATTGATTTGATTATGAAAGTTTAAATTTGTTGTTTTTTACTGTATTGATTTATCGAACCATTTGAACCATAAATAAAAGGAAGGTGATTTACATGTGCATGTGTCTACTTAATTTATATACCAAACACATATACCTACCGAAAAAAAATACACACACATATTAAACCCAAAAAACATTTCATTTTGTTCAGCGACTTTAGAGATAAACGATGGTATGCTATTTTTCTCAAAAATTTGTTCAGAGACTTTAGAGACGAAGAATGTTATGCTTTTTTTACTATAACTTTGTTTAGCGACTTTTGAAAAGTGATGGTCACCTACTTATGCCCTTTTATGATAATCATTCATTTCTGGCACTTGTCATGTTGAGCGATATACGGTGTACAGCGATTTTGAAAATTTAAATGTGGTCATCAACTTTTGATGCTGACTGTACATCCAAAATTTGATCGTGAATGTTAAAATCCATTGACGTGATGTAAAACTCTGGATGTCCAATAGCTCCATTTGACTTTAGTCGTTTGGAGCCACACCAAATGGCGCTATCATGAATGCCCCCTTAACCGACGGTTGTATTAAGTTCCTTTGGGTCTAGCGCGGAGAAAGCGTAATTAATGATGGTTGAAAAAGCTCGTTTCGCGAAAAATATTTAGGTACTTAGTTTTAAGACATTTAATTATATTTTTCATAGTTATGGGTGACTAGTTGTTGCCCGCGGCTTCACACGCGTGGTGTCGGAAATTATCCATGGGAACGTGCTACCGGGATTAAAAGTATCCTATGTGTTAATCCAGGTAAACAATGTATTCTCGCACTGGTTATATAGTATCCGAGGAGCGGCGCGCGGATCGATATTATGCTTGCTGGAGAATAAAAAAATATACAGCGAAACGGAAAATTACCTACTTTCATTCCAAATTTGAAGGCAATTTTAAAGCATATATGTACATAAATCCTCTTCATCCTCTATCCCGAGGGAATTTTTAATAAAACCTAAATATTTACAGGTATGGAACTTATTAAAGTTCTCTGAATTACTAAAGTGTCTTTGGCAATTAGATGGCGAAAGTCGGGCTGAGCGATGTTGAGTTAGTATAGATTTTTATCCCCTAAAGGATGATTTTCCAAAAACGCCAAAGCACGTCATGCGTAATTTCTAAACAAAAGGCTTAATAATCGGTATTATTCCGTTACAAACTTTCTCCCCCTATTTTACTCCCTTATGGATTGAATTACGAGAAATCCTTCCTTATTCCTTGTCTACGTTATAAAAGAAACCTCTGTGCAAAATTTCAGCTTTTACCAGGTCTAAGGGTTTGGGCTGGGCGTTGATGAGTCGGTCAGCCAGGACTTTTTATTTATATTATAGATAGAAGATAGATACTAATAATTGTGTTTAACGCTATAGGATAGTTGTATTTTTGTTAAGAAAATCCATCGAATTTATTTAATACTTAATTTTATCGCGCATAATCTATAAGAGATTATGGAATTTTACCGGCCTGACGTAAGGACAGATATAATTATACTGTCCATCATCAACAGCGATCTGTCTTTTACTGAAAGTAGGTTATTGGATTCGGCCGTAAAGCACCAAACGAAGGAAGTCAAATGTAGCGATTGGACATCCAGAATTTTAGGTCACTCCAACGACGGATTTTAATTGGGATAAGAGCAGGGGAATGATGGTGATTGTGATGACTTTTGGAACGGGATATTAACAGGGTCAAATTAAATTAGCTAGCGACACTCCGCAGACGTATGTAGGTACGTAACTAAACATGATGTTTTTTTTTGGGGTCATCAACTACCGGCAGCGTAGTCACTTAAAATATTAGTTTTTTTAGTGTAAACTTCACAGACGTGACAAGTATCGATATCTCAACACGATAAATAGATTTTATCAACTCGCACTTCAAGTAACAACACTAACAGCGGTCATCGACCCCAAAAAAATCATCAAATTTTTTTATATTAATTTTGTCGTGTTTAGATATCAATAATCCCATTACGTCTGCGGAGTTTTGCTAGCTAATTTAATTTGACCCTGTATAGGTACACTTCAATGTAGTCCATCACAACATTCCTCATTAAAAAAAAAACCTAAGCGAGATTACACAAAACTTCCAAAGTTAGTTTAAATCCGTTCAACCTAAGATACGAGGATCGCTTTGAGGTAGACCGCAAACCTGAACAAGCAAGGCAGGGGAAACACAGACGAAGGTAATTAAGTGATTTCGTAATGAATTGAGGGTAAATAGAACTTTCTTCTTAGCTATTAATGGGTTTCTATTTAGGCTATAGGTACGTGAACTTTTTAGTAAATTTATATTAAATTAGCTGTACCCCGCGACTTCGTTCGCGTGGAAGTCGTAAGATACACAATATACTAAAATAACAGCCACATTTTAATAAAACTCCCTCGTCCCCCGACCCGTCGCGTTGCATCGCCCGCCTGCGCTATTACTTCGTTTTTGCTTAGTGTTCTTTCTGACATGTTTCTTTTTGATCGGCTCCTAAGGGTCGTAGCCGGTAGCTTCGAGAATTAGGCTACCAAATGCAAAAAGAAATTTTGAAATTCGACTTTTTGTTCACAACTTTTTCCAAAATAAAAGTAGCCTAAGTTGCTCCCCGTAACATCAGCTATCTGACAGTGAAAGTCCTGTCAAAATCCGTCCAGCTGTTTCGGAGATTAGCCGGATCAAACAGACAGACAGACAGACAAAAATTTAAAAAAAATCTTTTTTTTTTTTAAGTACCGTCTAGATTACTTTCTTTTGCATTTAGTAAAAAGTTGTTATTTTGACATTACAAACAGACACTTCAATTTTAATTATTTGTATAGATGTATAGATTGGAAACCTTCAAATTGAACATTTTATGTAGCCAGTTTCTTTCATCATAGGTACAGTTACAGTATGAAAAGTTTAAGCACTTCTACGTCAGTGTGTCCACCATACACGAGACCTTTGTTTTACCTAATGTGTCCTACTAGCAAAATAATGAATGAAAAGGCAGTTTCAAAATGAGACATGTCCCCGCTATGCTTAGGTGGGCCCTATCAGAATACCAGCGCTTTTTTTTTTTGTGGATGGGAAATCATCAAATGACTTCTCCCGCTCTGGGCGGAGCGGGAGGGCGTGTCAGACTTTTACTGACTAAAACCCACCCGTGTTCCTTCTGTTGCCTGTGCCGGGGCCACGGTAACTCTTTCGAACATCCCGCAACCCCGGCTGGGCGGTATTATTAATTTTTATATCCCAGCATTGTGCTGAGATAGGAGCCTTTTTGGCCTCGCACGGGTCTTTATTATAGCTTTTTTTTGTTTTTTTATTAGAAAAATATGTTCATTTTGTTAGTTTGTTAATGCCCCTTTTTATACTTTTTGTATTTCCTGTGCGTGTCCCAAATAAGATATTTTCTTTCTTTCTTTTTTCAAAACGATTTTATTTGAAAATTACTTAACCTTTTTGTTTCGCGAGTGAACAACGGCTTATTATATTTACTCTCAAAATTATAACTCTTTTTTATATTTCTCGTTGTTCAAACACAACGAGAATAAACAAGTAAGAAACGGATACCCCCTATTTATAGCTTTTGACAAGCGTTATTACTCTCGCTTATGATTCTGGGTTCCTCAAGGCGGTCTTGAGCCACTACATCAAACAAAACCATAAACCCACTTAACTTGAGGGCCCGTATAATTTGCCGGTCGTTCAATTACATGTCTGTTGGTGATAACGGCTAATTGTCGTGACGTCATTGTTATAAAGTAGCTCTGCAGAGCGCTTGTGGGCAACAGCTTGTAGCTGTCAAACTGTGATTGACTGTGGATAATTTTTTTGTTGTGAGTTTTTGATTACTTCAAACCAGGCTTCTTCAGGACGGACTCGGCAACGTTTTCCTTCAGAGGAAAAGGAATTAATAGGATAATGCTTTTTGTGTATGTACAGTCAATGCATGAAACTAGTAAGCATCATATGTTTAATTTTTACTCGCACCTTATAATTTTTCCAACTACTATTGCTAATGGAAAAAGAATGTATTCCGAAATTGCTTCCTTCGGTTCCTGGTATGTTTCCAGCATTGTAGGAGAATTCACTACTTGTATAGTGAATTCTCCTCCAGCTGCAAACATAAGACAAAGAATGATGCCTATTTTGGTACTTACCCCCTTCCAATAGCCATGTAATAATACATCGTTGGATAGCTCTTTTTAAACTGAATAGAAGTTACTACCTATGGCACCTAATTCCAAATCCTTATCCGTGATATATAATTTATTCCTATTGGAGCGGGTACCAGCTTCCATACATTTCGTGGCATCATCCTTTAAATCCACGTAAGTATGTAAACTAACTAGCTGCCGCCTGACACCCCTTAGGGAAATCAGTCATTTGCAATAATAGGATGTTATTAGAGCACTAGTGCACTACTGAATAATGGTACCTACTTATACTTACCTACTATAAACTATACAAAGTGTAACTTAAATGATGTTCGGACCTGAAAAGGACTCATCATTACGAGCAACTTTTACTTTGGGACCAAACCTGAAACTTTATGTTCGCGTAACTCGACAAAATTTAGGGAACTGCAGATTTTTTTCGTGATTTCAGAGTTGGTCCATTTTAACAGTATTTCTTAATGATGATTACAGTGACCCCGTTTCAGGTCCAACACAGTTTCTGGATAGTAATTTGAAAATAAATATGTTTGTCATTGTTCCTACTACAGCACCGATGAGACTTGGCGAACAGATAATTTGATACCCAAGAATGACACGATAAGTAATCAGCACAATTAAAAAATTATAAAATGGTGACCTCTAACCGGCGAAAAACTCAGAAATTCAGGCCTTCTATCTGTGTGAGGAAGTGGGCCAACATCCACCACGCTGACCCAGTCTACATTGTTCGCTCGCAGAACTGATGGCCGATGGGACCAAAATGTTCTGGAGTGGCGACAGCGTACCAGAAGGCTCAACATTGGAAGGATGCAGGAATCCGATTGATGAGAGAAGTGCGTAACCGATCAATGTGGCAACGCTTGGGGAGGCCTATGTCCAGTAGTTGACATCGTTCAGCTGAGATCATGACCCAGTCCACCAATCAAGATACGAAATATGTCTCTGAATATTATGGTCCAAGGATAGGTACGCTATTTTTGTCCTGATATTTTTTTACATCGCTTTCAGAGCAGTGGTGGTGAAAATACGAATAAGTTACTCAAAGTAAAGTGGCTGCCTGTCTGGTTTTCATACCACAAACTGCTACTCGTATGACGGAACCATTTTAACTTCGCGGAAATACAGCTAATTAAGAATAAATCTACGTAAGTAAGCTTTATTTTAGTTAGACTGCGGTGTTAAAGATACCCTCGTTTCTCGCATAAGCGTGTTTAGTAATCAGAATGTTTGCAGCTAACTGACAAATTTTCTCAACTAACTTACTGGAGCAAAATACCACATTTTAATTGTGACTAAGCCATTACAATGTACGAGTATTCGTAAGATTATCAAATAATTGTGGGAAATAATACAGATTATTATAATATTCATTTGATATAAGCACATACAGTCATGTTAACAAAATACACAAAGTATCACATTTCAAATCATATTCAGCACATTTTATAATTTAACTTTAATTTACATACTTTTTTTTATTTGCAAATACTTTAATAGGTAATTATTTAAAACATATTAATAACATACAAATATAATATTCTAAGCTAACTAAAACTATTAAAAAAAACAAAAATATGGCGTCGAGAAATTCCTCCACATCGCTGCCGACTGGTAATGTACCCAATGCCGCCATGGCGGCATTGCCAGCCACGTTGTATGGCAATGCTTAGCCTCTGGCCAAGGTAAAAGCCGGCCCTTGGGTCACGGGAAGTGTCAGCCAGCCATTTGGAGATTTCGTTGAACAAACTATGAGCACTCGGACCCCATGGCCTCATGGTTCAACCCCAAACGGCTCGAAAATATTATATAATTACCGATAAGGTTATTATACTTTCGCCGCTTGAGGTTTTCCGTAGCCGCAGCAGCAGCGCCAGCACATCACGCCGAGCCAGGAAGATGGGATGGTGCAAGAGTATCGACACAAGTTGCTTCCCACACTAAAGGCGTACCTTCCATGGAAATAAAGACATGCCGTCCATTTACATAGTTGCCACAATAAAATTAATTTAGGAATTAGGACAAAATAGTTAGGACTTATGCACACGTTAATACTCCTTACCTTATTACCCTTTTTCTTTGACTGTACGTAAATACTTGTAGACACAAATGTGGGCTCGTTGAAAGCTGCACGCAGACTGGGGTCGATCAACTCGTGAAACGCCTTTTACTAAACGCTTGTTTGGTGATCGGTGGACGTGACGTCATGAAGCCTTTTCTAATTAAATAAGACGCTGTCGTTAGCAGAAGATGAAGGAAATTACTCAAGTCGCTATAATTACTATTTGTTCCCGGTTTCTGCCTTATGTCTGAATTAACTTGTTAATTAATGGATGGTAATATTATTAAAAGCTAGCGGTGCCCGCGACTTCGTTCGCATGGATGTCTGAAAACAACTTTCCTATTTGAATCGGATTTCGTGCACAATTTCATGGGTTTTACTTCTCTTGCGCGGAACCCTAATTATTATTTTTTAATGTAAGTAGTTACTATGTTACTCCTTGTAACATCAGCTATCTGCCAGTAACAGTCCCGTCAAAATCGGGCCAGCATTAGCCTCAACAAACAGACATACAGACAAACAAAAATTTTAAAAATAGTTTTTTTGTTATAAGTACTTGTGTATATACTCAAACTCACAGTAAAAGAAAACGATTATTCCCGATGTCCACCACATGTTTGGCCACCACTGGGAGACAGCGAAATAACTTTTAAAAATTATTCTCGTTGTCCACCACTTCATGGTTTCAATAGGTCGAATCTGTTCCAAAACCGAATCGGAGCATCCCCGACTTCACGTAGTCTTTTGGCTGCTACCAGGGGCGTAGCCTTCATACAACTCGATTCTTATCGGCTTCCCTTCGGAACAACCACTCTTCTTAATGTTTACTATTATTGCTAAATAATATGGTACACCTATGTGTGTAACTATGTATCACATCACATTACATATTTACCAGTCTAATACATCATAAGATTAAAAACCTACAGTTTTTTGGCTGAGTTTATGAGAAATTAACAATTTTTTCTTCGGCTTCCCTCTAATGATAATTGTAGCTGCACCACTGGCTGCTACCCCTAGAGTGTATAAAAAACCGGAGGCGCGAAGGGAGAGCAACGCCCGCCCGCTGTAATAAAGCATAGGCACCCGTGGGAGCTGTAGCGGCTGAGGCTGGTCGCCTCCCTTGCTGCGGAGGTGAGCATGGGTGCCTAACCTTTGTTACGTTAGGGCGAAGGGGTTACACTTCCCGCACCGCCGCAGACGATGCAGAAGCAACTTTAAAATGTTTTGAGGTTAGGTTACAATAATTTGTCCCCCAGTGGTGGACAACGAGCATAATTTTTAAAAGTTATTTCGCTGTCCCCCAGTGGTGGCCAAACAATTGGTGGACATCAAAAAAAGTCTTTAATATGCATTTAGTGAAAAGCTGTTATTTTGACATTACAAACAGACACTTCAATTTTTTTTTTTTTTGTATAGACTAGCTTCTGCCCGCGACTTCAGTCCGCGTGGAAGCAGGGTAATATTATATTTTATGGTGTAGGTAATTGCTATTAAACATATTATCCAATATCACTCGGCAATGTAGCTTTCTATCAGAGAAAGTTTTTGTAATCGGATCAGTGCTTCCAGAGACTACTTCTTACAAACAAACAAACAATTTTACCTATTTAAATATAATAGGAAAAAAAAACATAGTTAAATTTTGTGCTACTTTGCTATTGGTACAGAATATCACTCATCACCCGAATGTCTTCCACAGCTGGAAAAAGGTATCCACCATCCATCATGGTTTTCTTATAATTTTTTTGAGAGCTACTTATATCTAGCGACCCACGACTTTCACCAGAGGTCCTGGACATTCTACCACCGATCACGATGAGGGAAAAGTCACAAATGCATCGGACTGACATAATAACTACAGAAAAGCTTATGTTAATCCTGGAGCTAGACCACCACCTCTTAAAGCAGCATTATTGTAATCATACTTGTGTGGGAAAGAGATGGCGCTAGATGTCCTGTATAGCTCCGTCTCTTTCTCACACTGAAGTAACATTAAAATAATACTGCTTTAAGAGGTGGTGTTTGGCCCCCTGTTGCAAATCGAAAGCGATTGTCTCGAAGGGCTTCGAAAGCGATTGTCACTTGTCTAGGCCGGCGTTCGTTTGTCCAACACTCCCTTTATTCCATCTGCCTCGCCTTTTCCCAACTATGTTAGGTCGGCTTCCAGTCTTAACCGGATGCAGCTGAATACCAGTATTTAACATGCAGCGATATAACCCAGTTGCTGGGTAACGCGAAACCCCTGGTAAGACTGATTGTTAGACTTTCTGGCTTATGTCGACCCGTAACGACTGTCAAAGATACAAGCATCACAGCCGGGACCAACGGCTTTTAACATGTTTTCCGAGGCACGGAGGGGTCTCAGTATCTAAAGATACCCATACAAGGACCGACCGTAGCAAGCGTAGCTTAAACTGATCGATCGACCCGTGTGGCTGTTATTACTTAGCCACAAGCCCCACCAAAGCTCCCTTTATTATATAACTTAAGGCAATTAGGTACGTACCTACTGCAGGTACTACATTAACAGAACCTAATAAATTAACATATTACAATCGCCTGTCTGTTTGGCAAGCGTGGTAATTAGGTCAACAGACGAGACGGTCGTTAGAAGCCCATGTACAATAGTTTAAGTTTATGGTCTAACATTAGATATTATGATATAAATTATACTAACACCCGGATTCTGAATTGAGAATTCGAAGTTGAGAACTTGTCTGAAACTGTGAAACTCTTCAATGTAGGCAATGAAATTCAGAATTTCTTACGTTTTTTGCAAAAAAGAATTCCGCGGGCTGTCACCCAAGCTAAACCGCGAAATTCAAAGTTTTGTTTTTTGCAATTTGCAGGCCAGTGTCAGGTTGTAAACTGATTAAAATATGATGAACAAATATGGCTTCACAGAATTATAATAATTAGAATCAGCAATAGAACTCTATAATTTAGAGTTGGCCTCAAATGTCACGGTTTCATGAAATAGTCATTCAATACGGTAATATGAACTTGGAGAGTTGTATTGATGATTTTTATGACTATAATTCTTTAAGTAAATATTTGATATGGCCGCGAATCATATTTAGCTCAACATAACCTGATTCAAATTTTGAAAACATAAGAACATTTGAATTTCGCAGGCTACCCTGACGCTTTCGCCTTACGAAGCTCCTACACAAAACTGCGAATTCGCATCGCATCGCAGTTTTGTGTGGGAGCCCTTAGGTAATGCTAGAATAGAGTTTGACAAATTCTCAACCTCAAATTCTCAATTCAGAAACCCAGTGACAGTACGTTAAAACTACTTTACGGCAGATCACAAAATAAGGCAATGACTTTCCTACCAAAAATATCACATAAATGGTATAAGTAACCTTTTTGGTAGAAACATCATTGCCTTTTCCTCGAAGCATAAAATGGAAAGAAAATTACTTCTTATTACTTACTAATTCATTGCCAAACTTGTTTACTTTTAAACTCTTTTGCACAAAATCTATTAACTCTTGGGAAACAGGACCGAACTGCGCGTAGAAAATAATGGATTTAAGATTGTACAAGTTCAGCCAGATTAAGAAAAGTAAAGTACAGAAAAATAAGTTACCGCTGTCCCAAAAAAGAAGAAGACGTTGTTAATTAAACATACCATGATTCTCTTAGTTACAGTTTTAAAAAGTTATTGTTCTTGTGATGTGTAACTAGGTGTTCCAGCAGAGAACCAAAGTTGTCGACATAGCTCACAGAATAAGCAAGCTGAAGTGGCAATACGCCGTAAAACCGATGACCGTTGGGGTAGACGTGTTTTTGAGTGGAGACCGCGAATCGGCAAACGTAAGGAAGGACGCCTTCAGGCTAGGTGGAGCGACGATCTTTGCAGGGTAGCAGCTGGATGAGAGTTGCCGAGAATCGAGCTGAATGGCATGTAATTGGAGAGGCCTATGTCCAGCAGTGGATTGCTATAGGCTGAGGATGATGTGTACCTTAGTATTCCTACTTAAATAAAACTATCTTCTCAGTCTTTGCAAGCCATAAAAGAGGGATCAAGAATGTGGGTGGATCCTAAAGACGAGAGAATTCTTTTTTGGGTTTGCCCGTAGTTACTTACCAAGAACTCGTTTAAGACTCATGTTTGAATAAAAGAATACATAAAAATTTGTAAAGTGAGTAGAAAGACAAATGATATTATGTTTGTTTATGATTGACGATATTTTATGCTAAACCTTTAGTTTTCAAAACTATATTCGTAGGATTTCTTAGAAAGCTGCAATGCCGCCGAACTTATAGAAAGAAAAAAGAAAGAAAGAAGATACGTTTATTTGCGGTAAACATGATGCAAAGAAAGAACACAAACAAAAGTTGGTTGAAAATATGCGTCACATCCACACAAAACGGCCATCGCTCAGCATAATGCTGCGACTCTGTGCGAGACAGAGTCGCGCTGGAGTGGGGCTGGGGTGAGGTAGTGCCTTGATAGTAATATTGCTCGGAGAAGATCAAAACCTGGTACATAATACTACAAATTGTCTTTGGGATCACTCGTAGTCGATGACTATTCTTACTTTTTACATCCAGTTTTTTTATGTTTTTGTTTTGAAGTGTCTGAAAATCGAGATAGCTGCCTGCGCCCTAATTGCGTACCACGCTTTCAATTACAATCTGTATGATTTTGAAGGATATTGCTAATCCATTGCTTCATATGTTCGAAAAATTTGTCTGCTCAACAACGTAAATAAAGCAATGAATGTTGTTGAATTGTCAAAATTAAAGCAATTGCTACTGTTAGTGTATTTGTTCTAACAGTTTACATTACATAACATCACGTCTGTATTCCCCGAAGGGTTAGGCAGAGGTGTACCTATAGTACACCCACATTTTGCCAGTTATGTTTAAGTCCCATGTAATAGGGGGCGAGCATATTGCCATCAACTGGGCACAAATATAGACTCCGGGCTGCTACTGGGCAATTCCAGATGGAAAAACCCAATAACACTTGGCTCGACCCAGAATCGAACTCAGGACCTCGTGCTCAGTAGTAGCGCTTGCGACCACTAGACCAACGAGACAGTTTACTATTATTATACTTTCAAATCTGAGACTCTTTCTTATTTACGCATTTCTACGGAGTAAAAACCAGAGGGCCGATTCTCGTACAAGAAGCCGCAAGGCGTAACTAAGCAGGTCTTGCTTTTTACTGAATCTGCGTAATATGCTAGGTTCAGTTCAAGGTCATATAGTACTGTTGAAGCTTTAACCGGGCCTGCCTTCAGCATGAAACCTTCGCGAATTGTTTGACTAGCTGATAAGACAAACACTGGTTTCATTTAAATATAATAGTTTGAAAATGACAGGTTCGGAAAATTGGTTTCGTATAGGGAGTGCTAGGATCACGTTAATATTGTAACAAGCTTTCTATAAGCCAATAAAATAGTATCATAGTGCTCCGGTGCCTGATTTATCGTAGTTGTACGCCCTCTTACGCTACACAAAACAGACACAAACACACGTAGTGATCTGCTCGGTCCCCTGCTACCCCGGTAGATCATAACAGTACTATGAGCTTGCCTCGATTTTATTGAAACTCCTTACTAGACTAGGCCAGTTCGACGTGCGGCCTACTGTACTTTACTTAAAAATTTTCGATTTAAACTTTTAACTGATTTAATCTAAAAATTTAAACCCTCCCCAATCCATTCCTGAACTTTTCGTTTGAAATTCACATCGTAACTTGTATAGCGAAGCTGTTACGAGTACCAATCCTTGATCCGGAATCAAATTTACTTAGGGTCTGCAACCGGTCACAGTCAAAGGCTCCTGCAAACATACGCGACACAAAGGCACCGCTCGTCGCACGAGACGTAGGTCCTTTGTGTCACGTCGCGTGTCGCGCCTGTTTGCAGAGGCCTTTACTCAAGTTTTGGCATTTAAGGGTATGCAAAAGAGGGTAAGTATTGAATCAAAATAAGGCTATTTCAGTGAATCGGATTTAATTTGCATCGCAAACAATTCTCCTATGCAAGGGGTCGTTTGACTTTCACTCGAAGTTACTTTGATTTGATTTATTTATGTTTATAAGGAGTTAAGAGTTTATGTTGTTGTAGAAAATAACGTTAGCAAATGAAACTATAGAGTCACTATGCGGAGTAGTAACTTCTGGGTCGATAGCAATTAATAATCTTGGCCTTTGGCCCTTTGTCGCATAAACACTTGAAGGTCTTTAGACCAACGAATTACTTTTGAAACGCTTCAATGACGCCTACTATACCGCCGTTGAATTTTCTACTTTCGGCACTGAATATAGCATTGCAAATCCATCCTTAGATGAGTACTAATGCCGGTTTTCACTTACACTAGGCGTCACCTAAATGATTTCCGAAATAAAAGCGCGCTATTGGGTTTCAAGTTTCGCGTGAGCTGAATTGATACGGATAAGGCAAGTTAGTTGCATCAAAGTCGAAATTATTTGGCAATGAAGTTAAGATACATTCAATTGACAATTCGACGAAAGTAAGGAGACTGCCTCGTTGGACTAGTGGTCGCAAGCGTTAGTGCTCAGCATGAGGTCCTGGGTTCGCTTCCCGGGTCGGGCAGTGTTATTGAGTTTTTCCATCTGGAATTTCTCTGTCAGCCCAGAGTCAGGATTTGTGCCCGGTTGATGGCAATAGGCTCTCCCCCTATTGTGTCATGATTTCCAAATATAAATAAGATTTGTAGGTAGTGATCTTAAAGACTAAATATAAAATTGAAAGTATGTAATTTGCCTCAAATGATTTTTTTAAGAGTGTAGTCACGAAGTTTAAAAGTATCTCATTTGACAGTTACTGTAAAAGTACTGGTTTTTGGAAACATGATGTTTGGAGCGTAGCGTCTGTTTTGCTAAGTTAGTTCTCTTCGAGCCTCGGAACGAAAAGGTTACCTTTAAGAAGTCTAAAGTATATGTATACTGATATATTGAGTAGGAAGTTGTACCAAGTTTGTATATGTTTGAGAATATAAATACAGCGATATTCGTACTGAAAAGGTGTATCACTTCATAGGGGACTTTTTTTTTATTTTTCTTTTATTATTTATTTATTACTATAAGTTACAGCATGCTAATTAAAAACTAAGCCCCACAAAACCGTAGTAGCGGTTTGACTGTGGAGTCTGGCGAGCTTTTATACACTAATAAAACACAGAAAGAAACTTAAATATTAAGGCTCAGGTCAGCACTTTAACTTTCTAAATAATATCTTTTTATTTTATTTTTAAATCGGTTTTTATTCCTTTCACTCCTTATGTCTACTTAAACATAACTGGCAAAATGTGGGTGTACTATAGGTACACCTCTGCTACCTTTCGGGGATTACAAGCGTGATGTTATGTTTGTTTGCTTTGTTTGTTAGGAGACAATAAATTCAATAAAGAAAACACAAGATGCATACTAATACGAAGCTTCCTGTCGACGAAACCGCACGCTGATAACATATTGCTTTAGAAATGGCACATTATTAGTACCTAATATACAGACAGGTTTAGTACTGATTCCCCCCTTTCTTGTTTCCACCCGAAAAGTTATATACTTCATAATCCCGTAATCGAGGTGGTACAGTCAGAGAAAAATGTACTAAGTGATTAATAAAAGTATGTTTGTTTCAGATAAAATTATTCTACACTATCACTAATCAAATCAATCACAGCTTTCGTAAATTACACAATTATTAGTTTCTCCACAATTACAAAAAATCACAGATTTCTTGAATATTAATAGAAAAATATTTTTTATAAAAACTAACTACTTACTTAAATTTACTACGCGTGAAAGAGATGGACATTGTTCTTAATAACAGGAATGGTGAGCTGAAAGTGATTGCGACGAGCTAGATGTACCACCGCTGACATGTGCGGTGAACCACTTTTCAACCTATTTATTTATACCTTAGTCGGTCGGTCAGTCGGTATATTATAAGGTCGAGTACCAAATTAGGTAGTACAAATTAGGTCTCACCGATAATCTGTATAAAATTAGTTCCTAAAAATAATGCAGGTAATAATAATTGCGGTGGTTGCACTTTCTCGCTTAGCTGTACTGACTTAATTTTTAAATTTCGGGGGAATCGAGAATTTATATAAAACGATATTTTTATTATAACTTTCGGGGGGGAAACAAGAATGGGGGAATCAGTACTAACCGGAACTTTTCGGTCTGATGGTGAATATGAAAAAAAAATAAAAGACTGAAAAATAATTGTTACCAATCAGTAAAGTATTGTTCAGAAAAATTAATGCTTCATAGAATATATTACTAAATTACCATCTGACGTGTAAACGTCAGATGGTAATTTAGTAATATTTTTCGGAATGTTATTCATCCATCTAGGTCTTACGACCTAGTGCTTAGGATGTAACACCACTGTAGCTAAAATTTCGTTTGGAATCTTGAAAAAATAAAGTTAAAAATGACGTTTTGACAATGATATTTGGCGCGAGTGATATCTCCGTGTGTTTTTTTTTTATTGAAAATAAAGTGTTTTCATGTCTAATCGACGGTAGGTGGATAAATATTAATTTATAAGTAGTTATTATAAGATATCGTTTTAGATAATATTTGCACGAAATAACATCATAGATACCATTTTGTTTGAGTAAATAATGTTACGTAAACTAACGACACTTTCGGCCATACTCTGTTGTCATCATATTTTGTTTATAAATACATCTCTCGTAATAGGAGTATTGTTTAGATTTTATAGTATGGTCTGTTTATTCAAGAACACAAAATAATTTACGTTAAGTGAGTGCAGTTGATAAAAACCTTAGTAGACCACTTTTTGCGAGCGGGTCATAAGGTCATGTCACACCCGTGCGACTTTGGCTGAAGATTAAAAAAATCAGGAGAAAGGAGACATTTTTTTTTTGTTTGAGGAATAGGCCCACCACAAATTATGGCGCATAGTAATGAAATGCATGTTGGTTTATTCCTTATAATCTCTAGATTACAGTGGTAATATTAGCAAAACTTTATGTAACTGGAATACTGTGAAATAGACCGTCAAAATATGACTCATAATAACCTAAAATCTCACAAGAGCGATTGTCTAATGAGTGGATAGGTCTCATTGGTATTTTAAGTTAAAATAGTGCACTGTTCAATAATAAATAGTATAAAACAAAGTCACGTCTGTACTAAAAAATGGATTAATAATTATGGATTATTAATGGATTAATGTAAATGGATTAGATGTATTCATTTCGAAATAGCGCGCCTTTTCCCGGCCATTGACTGTAGATCTAAAATAATAAGGTGATGTGTTATAAGCTGGTTGTGTAAGGAGAACAAAAAAACAAGAGCATACTAAATATCCTCCTTTAAGGAGAGGAACTCGCATTTGAAACTATTCTACAGGGTTTGCCGCCTATACATTTCGAATAAATATACCTCATTAAATTCTTCGCATTTTCAAAGGTAAAACCTCAGATTATAGAGCATAAGCACTCACCTCAAGAGTAATCCACATACAAGTTGGCGCACGTCTGCAGCTGTCTCGGACAGTAACTGTCTTCGCAAATTCCTTTGGAATCTGCACAATTGATACAACAGCTTTGTGGATAATGCACTGTACCTACAGATACCATTTTCATAAAATCATTCGAATAAAAATACGAAAAGAACAGAAGAAACACTTTCATGCAACTAGAAATCGGAAACAATAATGTCAGTGTCAAACTGATTGAAACTGGTAAACAAAGGACCACAGAGCATCTACAACGGGCTTATTAATTATTTTTTTTAATAATAGTGGTGATAGATCGATTAGCGCGCCGCGCAATGATTATCGATGTTACCATTCCACATGACGAGAACCTCGTGAAAGCTGAGAAAGAGAAACAAATAAAATATCTCGACTTAGCACACGAGGTTGTTGACATGTGGAATGTGACCTCGGCTGTCATTGTGCCGATTGTTGTAACGGCCAATGGCCTGATGGCCGAAAGCCTCGACCAACATCTCTCGAGGCTGTCGTTAGGCGGTTGGATCAAGAGCCTGATCCAGAAGGCAGTACTCCTCGATACGGCTCGCATTGTGAGGAGGTTCCTGTCTCTGCAGCCCTAACCACCGGTAGCTTGGACCCTGCTCCCGATACCGGCGGACCTCTATTTTTTTTTTTTTTTAAATGTTTTTTTGTATATATTCTTATTAGAAATATTTAAAAATGTAAATAGATAAGAAAGAAAATAAATAAACGAATAATAATAATATCGTTTATTTATAAAAATGGTGCAGATTTACAATAACATAACTTAAAGATTATAGGACACAGTTGCTCATTTGCCTGAACTAGGTAGAACCTGTGTTTCAGGCTAGAACTGTGCTTAGAATTTTAAAATATAAAATTAACAGCGGAGAAGACTAATTAAAAAACTAAAATTAACTTAACTAACATGTTTTATTTACAGACAACGAGTAAATCCTCTGTCTCACTGTATGATATACTAAGTAAAAATGGCAAAATAATCTTTTTACAGTCAAAATTATTTAATTTATAGATACTTAATTTCCTGTTCAATTTATTGTACAGAAATGGGCCTAAAAATGTATAAAATTTGTTTACAAAAACATATTTATGTTTCGTTCCACGGTGATTTTTATAGTACGTTACGCAATATTTGCGTTAACCGTTAATAACAGCATTAAAGACAAGTTCACTGTACCAATGGATTATTATCGCTTTAAACGCATTTAAAGCCGATATTATTACCGCCGCGCACCGTAGTAACATTTTTTTTTCACGTTAAAATAAACCTAAAAACGCTGCTAAACACTTTTTTACTATTATTTCATTATTCCGGTTAGATTTCTATATAATTATAGGTCTGCTAATTATACTAAGATGATCAATTTTTTATGTGTAATATGATTAATAAACGTAACCGTTTAATAGTGGGCCCAAAAAAATTGTCTCCTTTAACGTAATTTGATCGGATAAATTTCCGTGGGTATTAATGAAATTATTAAGGCTCCTGCAAGCAGGCGCGACATGCGATGCGAATCGCACGCGACACAAAGGCACTGCGAGTCGTGTCTGTTTGCAGGAGTCTTTATCTAAATACATATTGCTATTTATATCATGTTCTTGAATTTTGAATTTTGAAAAAATAGGCTGTGGAAGCTGCATTACATCAGTGTTTTATGTCCAGCCAATTTACTATGGCTCACTGAGGAATAATACGATGCCTACATGACTACCAATTTCAATTTTAAGGCAGTAAAAGAGCCACAAACATCATGACAAACAAATAAACATCATGGCAACTAAAGCGATTTCCGTTTACGAGACCCAGTTTCAAGCTAGCATTTTGAATCATAAAATAAAAATAAAATTACAAGTAATCTCAGAAGTGCGTGACAACCTGTTGTAGAATGGGCTCAGTCGCCTTGGATCGTTAGGATCGTAAACCAGGTTATAAAGAACCCTCGTCTCCAACCAAGCCTTACAAAGAACAGGTCTGATTCTACTGGTTCAGTTAAATTAGCCATCAAATTTATGGTGCGCCTGTTAAGGAGTTAAACTGAATAGATAACGGAAAATGTGTTGGGTTTGTTAAATTCTGGATTTGGTTTTTTTTTTCTACGTGGAATTTGAATAGGACTGATCTCAAGATACTTATGTGGCAGACTGTTTCGGATATAAATCTTGGTCAAAGGTCACATCTTTAGATAAGTAGCTCTATATACTTAAGAATCTTGTCGCTGTAACTTACAATAACTTACTATTTTTGCTTACAAAAAAAAAAATGGAAAGACAACATGACATAATGAAATATGTACATAATATTTTCTTTTTAATCTGTAAACAAACGTCTTTTTTTTTTGTAAATCTAAATAATGTTACCCCCCATGAATGACAATACATCTCTCTCATATGCGTCCACATCTGTCTCTCTAACCCAAACAAGTAAACTACAAAACCATTCTGAAACGTACAAAAGAAAAAAATACCATGGAGTATCCATACATCCCTAGCGCAAACGACTTCAGAGCATATAAGCTCCTTAAGGGCAGCTGCACAGATTTTTTGTCATTACTCGAGTCGACAGTGGTAGAATCAGTCATGACATTCTTATTTGCGACGTCGCTCTTTTCAATTCTGTTTTATTTAATATCACATTGCCATTCCATTGGAAGAATTGAAGGTTGGTCTTTTGTTTTATTAGCTTTAGATTCAATCTCTTGCTCTTTCATGATTTCCTGTATGATGAGAGTTCTAATTAGTATAATGGTTATTTCCATTTCTTGTAGGTTTTAATTGTGTTTTCCTGGTATCTGAATATGAATGGATTTTATTAGCTTGGTTTCCACTATCGATATTCTTGTCTTTATGTGTTTCTAGTTACCTACTTCTTACCGAAGCGTTGATAACCTCTGTCCTTTAATTATTTTTGATAAAGTATTGTTTGAATTGTTATTCGATATTTATCGAAACCAACAGTGTTGACGTAACTGAAGTTCTGAAGTCTGATTTATACGGTGCGATTAAATTGCATTTGGCATACCATAAGTTGAAACAACATTATAAGATGATGCAAGCCATTTGTTGCCTATCTTTTTGTATGCCACAGGCACTTCCAGGCACTTCTAGGCAGGCAAAAACTTGCACCGTGTTTATAGGGCTTTAAACTCTAAATAGGTACACTTTAAAAGAACCTTGATAAAATGTTGTTTTATTTGAACCTTTTGACAGTTTTATTCAACTCTGGGTCATTAGCCGATTCGGACCAAACCGGGATGTTGTTTTTGGTTTAAACCCAAGGGCCCGAAGTAAGGCAATAATAACATCCATTAGGATTATTATAACTTCTGCAATAATAACATCCATTAGGATTATTATAACTTCTGCAATAATAACATCCATTAGGATTATTATAACTTCTGCAATAATAACATCCATTAGGATTATTATAACTTCTGCAATAATAACATCCATTAGGATTATTATAACTTCTGCAATAATAACATCCATTAGGATTATTATAACTTCTGTAATAATAACATCCATTAGGATTATTATAACTTCTGCAATAATAACATCCATTAGGATTATTATAACTTCTGCAATTATTGGATTTAGAGGATGATCATGTAATTAAAATTTATAATTGTCTTTGTTTATTAGGATCGTCTGTTGGTTGGAGTCATGGATCTCATGGTGGATTTGGAGGTAACAAATTGGTGTTTAATCTTAATATTATACATGGTGGCAGACATCGACTTGCAACCTGTTACCATGGATTCAGTACATAATCCTGGATCCCCTTGCGTTGAAATTTTTCGTCGGATATCAAAAAAATTCCATACATTTTGCCCAAATCAAAACATTTTATTGCACATTAACCTACATGGGCACGTGTGAAACGTCAGAAGCTCTAACACATGGTGCACGGTTCCAAGTGGTCGTTTCCTATGGAGAAGAGCCGGCAAGAAACTCGACAGTTACTTTTTTTTTAATTGATTGGCATTTACAATGTTTTAAAATCCGCCTAGGTATTGCGCTTTTTTATGAAACAGCAGATTTTTTTTTTTTTGATAACCTACGAAAAATTTCAAAGAAGGGGGGCCAGAATCATGTACTGAATCCATGATAACAGGTTGCACGTCGATGTCCCTACCACCCTGTATATCGTGATATCCCTTCTATTATGTAATGCTTAGTTGTGTCAACTGATCCGACTATAACGTGAAGTGTAGTATATTTTTTGACACACGGTTGGTTATATAAAAATGTTCGAGCCGACATGTCATAAAACAATCAATTTTTATCATCTTATCAATTTTTATCATCTTATCAATTTTTATCATTTTGTCATTTTATAAAAAAAAAATACTATTTTATATTTTTTTTGTAACTTAATCAATCGTATCGTTTTTAACATTTATTTTATTAGTTTTTTATATTATTCAATTACTAGTGTCTTATGCTCTAAATCAGCCTTCTCCAAAGTGGGTGATAACGCCCCCACGCGCCCCACGCGCCCTTGTGGGCGCTGCAGGCCTAAAGGGGGGCAGTAAGAAACCCAAAAAAAAATGGGGGCGTTTTGTTATTTCATCTAGGTAGTGGTTTTTGAGTAGGTGAAAAAATGGGGGCGCAAAAAAATAATTTATTCTCAAAGTGGGCAGTAGACAAAATAAGTTTGGGAACCCCTGCTCTAAATGCTGATAGAAACCACATCAAAACCCCTGTTTCGTAGTTAAGAAGAACAACGCAGTCACACGATTTTGTCTATTTTGTATTTATAAAATTATTTTAATACGCAGATTGTGGTTATTTATTTTAATTTTTCAACAATCACAACATAAAATACACACGCGTCACAACATTTCATTAGCATTTGTATGAGCTATTTTATATATTTTCAACTGTAATTTATCTTTTAATTTATTTGAAACGGACGCATGCACTTCTCTATGTGTTTATAGCATATGGCACTCGTGGGCTGCAGCTGGAAATCAGCGTCAGCTGGTACACCTTACGTTATCATTTGACATCATGCTGAGCTGAGGCCCTTTGGCATTATAAGCATTGTTTTCTGTATTTTTTTTAATTTTAAGGTATTTTTGTTTTGTTTTTTTTTAATGCCAATAAACGCATTTCCTTTCATATAAATAACTTAAGCTGAGCTAATATTTATGTTATATTCCGTGGAAAAGTAAGTACGAGGCCTTGAGTGTGATTCCTTTCCTTTGCTCTATTGAATTACTTATAGATTTTTCTCTTACCAGGCTTCAAGGCAGCTGCTCCAACTCTTGGTGAAGTTTGTAACAGATTTAAATTCATTCGCAGTCAAAAGGTTTGTCCAAACATTAGTAAGTATATAAACAATTGCGTTACAACATCATTTACTTGAAAGGTGTTAGAAATAGTGATACATACATATATATTATATTAACCATATATATACTTTTACCCAACCATAAACATGCTTACTTGGCAAATTTCGAGGCTTTTATGAATCTCCTACTTACTACGATCGATTTTAAATAATGTCATAACAACGGTGACTAAGCACATAAATGTAAAGTACATAAAAGTGACGGGGGGTGGGGGACGTGATCTGATGAATTACATAATGACTTGCCAAGTCTATTTATTAAGGTATAGAGGCATGAGGAACGGGAGTAAAGTTCACTCATCCTCCATAGAAAAGGGAGGATCCTCCGACCAGACGGGTGTTGTGTCTGGTGGGCTACTGCCCGACGGTTGATGTCGGGATGTTGTATATATGCTAGTCGCGCGGTAAACTCTGATTGCGCGATGCAGGATTTTGCGTAACCTCAGTGTGACGCGTTCTATTGTGGCGATGTAGATATGCCGCCACAAAGGAAATCATATTTCAAGAACCCATGCAGCTAATGACTTTCTAATTTTCTTTATTATCACCATCAACGTCAATCCCATCACGAGACGTGCCAGCTTCTTTTTTTGTGATCTTATATTGTGTGCCCAAGGGCGCGTTCTAACCAAAGCGATCTTCGTGCGAACATGATACCGTCGCGTTGATTTTGTCCCTCGCGTGCTAAGCAAAGCACACGGTCGCGCAAATACTCGATCGTCACGTCCATTATGTTACTCAATTGTTCGGAAAACCAGAAGGCACCTTCTGTCGGCACGCTCAAGCGTTCTGGTTCGCTGAACAAGACAAACGCGACGGTCGTGTATTCGCGCGACCGATCGGTTTGGTTAGGACGCGGAGTTATTCCGAGTCAAATAAATCTTTTATTTCTTTCTCTTCTTTCCTTAACTTCTTTCTTTAACTTCACAGTTGTTATGCCTGCTCTGCAAAGGACTCCACCCATCGTGCCTCGTGCCGTCAACTATTTCGCAACCCGCGACTACGATTTCAGCGACTACGACCGCTTTGACTACGACTACTCCGACTTCTACGACCCCTACGACTACTACTGCTACTACTGTAATGTCTTCTGAATAATAATATCATGAAAATATAATACGAATTTGCGTTTGTATCTAGTTGTCGATTTTTAATTCAATAATTAGTTTAGTTAGATGATTCGTACGCAAAATACGCGCTTGGACGTGGGAGCTGTGGACACCAGCCCGTCATACTATACTAGATAATAAGTATAATTAATGTAATGTTACTAACTGTTTTTATTAAAGGGAGTATCCTTATACTGTACTAGCACTTCCCCCGCGACTTTGTCCGCGTGGATTTCGTACTTCCCCTAAATTTTAAAATTGACTACCCCTTTTAACCCCGATTTTCGGTCTTAAATACAAGGTGTTACATAAATTACGCACAACATCTTAAGGGGTCATTGTACTCATCATTATGAACTACTTTTACTATGGGACCAAACCTGAAATCGCGAAAAAAAAATCAGCTGTTCCCTACATTTTGACGAGTTATGCAAACATAAATGTACTAGTTTAGAAAAACAAAAAAGTAAAAAACTTTATAATTTCCTAAGATTAGTAGGTATTCGTACCAAGTTTCAAATTTATTGACTCAAGGAATAAGATTTTTCATACAAAAAAATCCCCCCCTTCACATCCCGTTAAAGGTCGAATTTACAAAAAATTCTAAGTGCTCTCCTACATTATAAAAGGAAGCCATGTGTAAAATTTCAAGTGTGTAGCACCAGCGGTTTAGGCTCTGCGTTGATGAATCAGTCGGGACAAGAAATTGTATAGATAGAAGATTGAAAATGTAATGAATACGCAAATCATCTAAGTAAACTCGTTTTTTTTTTAGCTGGGGCTACAGTTTGTTCGGCAGTCAACAGATCCCTTATTTTTTTTTTATTGACACATTTTAAATACAATTTCAGACACGGAGGGGTGGGTACTAAAAATTTGCGGGTTTTTGCGTTTTGTATTATAGACTAGCTAATGCCCACGATTTCCGCCCGCGTATAATTCATCTATATGTACCATAAAACATATCTTCTTGCATTTGGAAATAATGTAATTTTCTATCGGTGAAAGAATTTTTTTGTATTTGGGTCACTAATTTCCAGAGATTACCTCTTACAAACAAACAAGACTGCTTAAAAAGATTTTCTTAAAGTTTCCTATAACATTAGTTGAATCTTGCCTTCATAAAGGCTTTAGGCAAACTCGACCAGAATGTATTCCGCAAAACATCCCTTTGCTCTTCATCTATCCAGAGAATAACGGGTATAACAAGTTAATTATTTAGTTAAATCAGCCGTGAGAACCCATCTGTCGGCTTGCTACCGTCCATCCGAAAGCTCTGACAGGCAAGCTTGATCCCCGCCATTTTATTGACAGCATCATGGCTACCCGCCCGCGAAATTCCTTTGACAAGTCGTTAATATGTAGCACGTAGGGAGCTAGGTATATACGAGTACGTGGGAAGAATGTGGCTTAAGAGAGGATTTTTGAGAAACTTGTCAATATGTATTATATTCTTTGCTGGGTCATGTTATTGATATTTTCAGGTGGATTAGAGGGCGTCGATTAGGGCGGCATTCCGTTCGAGATTTTGTTTAACTTTATGTAAACTTGCTCAACAGGTTCCAAAGGTTATGATTTTTCATTGACGTACTGCTACTAAAACCCGAGTCCTTTCACGAGTATTCCAGTTTTAAGTAATTAATATGTAACTGCTGTTCCTTTTAATAAAAATAAAATTATGATCACGCCAGTATTCTAACAAAGAGTTGGATTACAGCGACGGAAAATTATAATGATGTATGAATGTAATTATTATGGATCGACTCTACGTACCTAGGATGTACCTATAAAAGACAAAATCCGAGTTCTCCGAACAGACAAATTCAATTACACTTTTTACGGTTCGGGAATCCGACAAAAGGTTTGTCTTCGCAAAACTTGGTTCGTCTATATCATTTCAACGTCATCAATAAAGAATTTAGGTTATATTTGAGACCCAGAAACTAAGCTATGTTCTCGTAGTATTTATTGAATATGATGCGAGCGAGATTAAAAATAAACTGTCCGCGCGTTGTCCTATGATTTTATGACGCGCCTGTTGTGTAGGATCGACGGAGTGGTTTCTAATCTAGCAGCAATATGATTCAGGAGAACTAGGTCTGCTTGGCTGATTCGCACTCGATTTGCAACTTTCTTGGAAATACAGATGGTACCTTTTAAGCTAAATAGCTAGTTGTTTGATTGCAATGAGGCTTTTAGAAACTGATGAATCTTATGTTAGTCGTTCAGTCATATGTTTGGTATGGTTTTATACATTTACAGAAAGTTTGCTTGGAACTGAAGAATAAACCACACAGTTTGATCCAAGAGTATTTGAATACTGATTGTAATGTTAATAACGCTTCTGTAAAATTCAAAGCCAGTTCCCATAGTGCAAGTATTATGTATTAATTTCTAAGCCGTATGTATACTTACTTAATGAACAAAAGAAATAAAAGATTTTTTTTATTGTATTAGAGAAGATTTTTACATAGAAGATTTTTACCATAAAATCGCGCCCCCCAAATGGGTAGCTGTTCAGGTGCCATATTATGACGTTCTAATGCCATCATAATTCCAGTGCGCGAGAGAGACCTAGCTATAGATGACTGATAACACCATCCCTTTTTGGGACTGGAATCATGATGGCATTAATACTTCATAATACGGCCCCAGGGAGCTTTTTGCAGGGAGACTGGCTTGTTATTAGATATCGTCAGGCAGTGGCAACAGATATCTAAACCACAGCCAGTATCACAGATCTAGACATAAGATTAATGTTTAATCTAAAAACCAGCGGGGCCGAAGTTCGTTCCTTGAGAGAGTCCATGGTAGAGCGGACAGATTTAACCTTAAGCCTTGTCTCCCAGTGGGGTGATGATAATCTGGTCTCTTTTAATGCCACCAAAACACAGGCGTGTCTTTTTACCGCTAAAAGGAGTCGTTTCGATCAAACTCCTACTTTTCGAGGTACATCTGTTCCTGTAACTGATCGGCTCGAGCTCCTAGGCATGGAGTTGACATCATGTCTCAACTTCTGTGCCACCATCGAGTACAAAGCCCAAGCTGCGGCCAAGAAACTGGGCATCCTAAATAGGGTGCAGCGATACTTTACGCCTGGACAGCTTTTAACCCTTAACAAAACACAAGTCCGATCCTGCATGAAGTAGTGTAGCCATCTTTGGGATGGCTCAGCTAAATACCAACTTACCGCGCTTGACTCGGTGGAACGCAGAGCTAAGAGACTCATTGGCGACGTAAAACTGGTGGATGCCAAGTTTCACAGCTTGGCTCATCATTGCAAGGTTGCCTGCTTGTCGGTCTTCTACAGATTGTACTTCGGTGAGTGTGCTCAAGAACTCCACGACCTCATTCCGCCGGCCCCCTTATCTAGACGCACTGCAGGTTACCATCCCTGCCTAGTTGCTATTCCACCAATTCGCACTAAGCGTTTCCAAATGTCTTTTGTGATGCGCACAGCAAAGGAGTGGACTTACTACCGACGATTACTTTGAATAATTGCCATTGTTCGGTGTGTGTGTCGTACGGGCATCAGGACCTTAATCAAGGAAAGCTGCAACTAACGGCCGAACCCAGTAACCTATTTTCAGTAAAAGATAGATTGCTATTGATGGTAGACAGTATAATTCTATCGGTCCTTATGTCAGACCGGTAAGATTTCATAATATCTCATAGATTATTGAGAGGTTAAAACCATAGATAGATAGGTTTAATAATTTTCTTATCCCCAGTATGCCAAAACTAATAATAAATAGGTTATTGGGCTCGGCCGTAAGCTGATCATTCTATTGTGCCCTGATTGGAAGCTATTATCCACGATCGCCCGAACTGTCTGTAATCCGTTGGTGACGTCAACCGAGAAACTAATTTTGATTAGCACATTCTCTCTAGATGCATAGGCATTGTGTGAAAGCCTTTTGTTCCAGACCGATGAAGTAGATTTTAATTTAAATTATTCTGGGCTACCAAGTGAATAAATTGGTCTAGGATTACCAGCACTTTTTACATTCATGTTTTACATAAGTCTTAAAGTATATCGCCTTGTTTTATTTTCTATTGGCACGAAATACATGTCGCAGTAAGATGGTTATAGCCGTCATAATAGTTATATCCTTAGGGATATAGCTATACAGGGCGTCCCACGGATATGCCACATGGAGGGAAAGTACCTTGAATATTGTAGATGGAACATTTTACTGAAAGAAGACATTATTTGAATTTAAAAAAACAATTTAAACTTCATTCATAGATATTTAAATAATTACATGGTTGAACCGGAAAGCGAACCCGTTACACGAGAAAAATAATCACCCTGTAGCTTTATCATACCGATCGAAAGGCTTCATCATAAGGATTATTTTTTGCTAAATAACATAGCGTCAAAACTAAAAGAAAGACCATGATGAATGACCTAACGGAGTACCTATTACTAGATAGTGCTCGTATCACAGTTACATTCCTAGTAAGATAAGTACCGTTTTCATAAAACTATATTACGGTATATAGCTATAACCCTAGGGATATAACTATATAACGGCTGCAACCATCTTTCTGCTACATAAATAATAATATAGCTAATTATTCTCATGCTGCATGTCCTGGTAATAATATTAGCCAGTAAGAAAGGGCGTTGGAAATTGGCAGCCGATTCCCGGCCACCGTAGGCGCGGGCTTGCGGACGGCGAGCAATGGGTAGCTCGCCGTCCGGTAAGGACCAAGCCCGAGTCGACGGCGCGTTGTGTTCCACGCGCGCCTCAAAGAGATGTCAGCACTATTGACGGGGTCCGCTAGGGCCGATGCCAGCTAGGATTGCGGGATGTTCGAAAGAGTTACCGTGACCCCGGCACAGGCAACAGAAGGAACACGGGTGGGTTTTAGTCAGTAAAAGTCTGACACGCCCTCCCGCTCCGCCCAGAGCGGGAGAAGTCATTTGATGATTTCCCATCCACAAAAAAAAAGCCAGTAAGAAAGGTAGATTTTTCTTGTCTCGATTCTAAATGTCTTTGAAATATTTCTGCAATAGTTATTAGGATGTATGCATCAGGTGTTCAGATTGCGATGATCCGTCGCAGATTAATCAGCAAGAGTCAGAAAAGGTTAGTAGTCATTAGGTCAGTATTGACATGCTTAGTAGGTACCTACCTACACTTGAATTCGCAGTTCGTAAGATTTTATTGTAACACCAAACTAGTTGGGTACTTTTACAAGGAGGTTCAAACTAAATAAAATACTTTCTCGACTAATAACATGAACCAGCAAAAAAAAATTACATTTCGTAATAAATATGTTCGTATCGTTTGAGGGATTTTTATTGAAATAAAACTGAAACCAAACGACGGCCGTATTTTTATTTAATTTTGCTTTTCAGTACGGTCGATGCAGACCAAGTGTTTGGACTGAAACCACTTTAAAAATAATCAGGTATTTGCAATTTTTTTCAGGATGTTACCTACCTACTGCATCGAAATTTTTTCTACATAAAGTTGGAAATATTCATATACATAAACTCTTTCGATGTTTTGCTGATGATTGACTTTGATAAAAAAAACTTATGACCTATCAAACAAAAAAAGAATCATCGAAATCAATTCATAATTGACGGAGTAATCGCGTAACAAAGATACAAAAAAAAACATACAGTCGAATTGAGAAGCTCCTCCTTTTTTTGAAGTCGATTAAAAAAGGAATTGATTTTTCTTTCGAATAGTGTGTGGTTAATCACTTGAATGAGGTTCGAAGCAAACTATAGGATAGTACTTTAGGTGCCTTGTGGCAGGTTCCTCTGTTCAGCAGATTAACAATTATAATCCTCCTTGTCTCATGTTACTTGGGGTCGGCGCTACACGTTTTCTTCTACCATCCTCGCCTGTCAACCATCTCGCTATCATTCTCTCCCTTCTCTTTCATATCGTTCTTATCTTAAAGAACGTTTCAAGTTCGTTCATGACACACATAATAGATATCTAAGATCATAGGAAAACTTGAGACTAGAGATTCCGATGCATTCTACCAGCTTTTATGAAAAGTCTTTTACAGTTCAAGCAGTGCGGTTATGGATTGCCTTGCCCGTGTCGATAAGGCGTGCTCAATCTTTGTCCACTTCGCTGATCCGATAAAAATGTCGCCCCGTCCAATCACGGCCTGAACCGACGTCTGCCATTGTCGACGGACGGGTGATGTCGGGGTTTTCAGTTAATTATTATTGGAGGTTTAGATTAGGTTAGAAGTTCTGGGAAAAAAACACTTCCCCTCCGTGGTGCAGCTACAATTATCATTAGAGGGAGGCCGAAGAAAAAATTGTTCATTTCTCAAAAACTCAGACAAAAAAATTTTAGGCATTTTTGTAATGTTTTTAATCTTATGATGTCTATTAAACTGGTATTAAATATATATAATGTGATGTGATACACAGTTACACACACAGGTGTAAATTATTTAAGACTGGTGGTTCTGAAGGGAAGTCGATAGGAATTGAGTTGCATGAAGACTTTGCTACTGCTTCCCCTCTACTTAAACATCATCATTACATAAAGTTCCTTGTTCTTGTTTCATGTTCATTATTGTATATATGTATTTATTGTATATCTAACTGGTACACCACTGACTACCTACAGTATTGCCTCTCCTTCTCCCTTTAATCCATCCAAAGGTGGTCTATAAAAGATCGCTTTTAGCGATAAGACCGCCCATTGTGTCACCCTATATAAAATTTCTACATTTATATCTGTAATTTTTATGGTATACATAATAAAGAGTATTCTATCTATATATCTATTGTTCCTAACACAATCCATCCATCTTTTCTTAAAAGCCTCCTCATAAGGGACGTATCGATGTCAAAAAAGAAATCTTAACAAAACATTGTGTGTACCTAACTTAACGTCCAAACCATCAGATTTTGTTTTTTAATTTTATTTATTTTTTATTTATTTATTTATACATTACAGAAATTACAGGAAACAACAGAAAATACAGATACAGACAAGTTTCTGCTTCCATATTTATTTTTTCTTCTTATCTTTCCGTCGAAACTTCTCCCGTAATAAAATAAATGTCACTTCGACGGAACTTTGTTCCCACAGTTGAAACTTTTAAAAGGACATGACGTGTTCCGTGTTCAGAATTTTAAAGTGGTTCTTACATCTAATTGTTTTCATCTATCTGAGAGATTAAATTAAAGGGACATTGTTCGTTGCTGGGGAAAATTAATACTCAGGTGGTTCGGTATTTTCAAGTTTTAAGACGTGTGTTTATAAGTTTTTGTTATATAGGCATAGTTTATGCCCTGTTTTATTACATTCTAATTCCAATGGACTAATGAACATAATGAGTTATAAAAAAATTAGTGTTAATAATCATTTAGTATACCTAAAGGTTAGTTACCAGTCTGAGTTCATTGTCAGCTTGTTAATAAATAGCTAAATTATTACAATTGCCTTATTTACGTCTTTTTGACCAAATGTTCAATATTTCTGTAAATAAATAATCTCGCAAGTAGGCTTGAATGAAAAGAAGGTCCACTTGCGATTAAATATTTTTTTAATTTTTTTATTAGGCACTGTTTACGATTACAACTTCGTAAAACATAATTCTGTTCTTTCAACAAAACGATAACGTTTCTGTTAAGCTTTTGTTTCTGTCTGACGTTTAGTGTGAATAAGATCCATGTCTGGATCTATCATGTTGCTGTACTGGCGTCGACTGAAAATCAAAATAGGTAGGTAAATATTACACCGTGTAAAGATACATACATTAGGTTATCGTATCTGAAAGCCACGGAAAAGCTTTCAGTGTCAGTCTCGTATGTGTGTTCAAAAGCGGACTTTATGAAGTTAAATTGACATAATAACACAAACAATTTATCTAATTTGGAACGGGAATATCCAGAACGTCTCGGACTGGGCCAAGTACTGTTAAGCTACCTTTTAAAATAGAAAAGAAAAAAAGAAAAATTAGGTAAATAAATAGTTAGGTAAGTAGGTACTGTAGAGGTTTTAACCAGGCGTGCCATTAGCATACAACCTTCGTAAGCTTAAACATTGATTAATTTAAGAAGACAAATGTTTATTTTGAAAATTCGAATAGGGGAAGAAACATCAATATAGTTGACAGTCGGGTACATATTGATAAAAATAGGAGTGTCTTGTATATATGCCTTTAAAGAGTAAAGTCAATATTATTTTAAACTGCTTTGCCGAGTTTAATGCTCTAGTTGAGTTGTTATCTCCCGCACACGACACAAGACACCACATAAGACACGTAGTAATTTGCTTGAATCCCGGAGGATCCTTGCAGATTACTACAGTACTTACATACACTATCCAGTAAGTTTAACAACAATCTACTAATTAAAGTATTAAACAAATACAACACACCATGCAGGCAATGCACAAACAATGTACCTTTCTTTCTTTAATTTAATTTGCATGCATGCGATAATAAAATTACTACAATAATTATTTAATTGTAGGTATTGCAATAAATTTATCATTGTAATTTAATAATACTTGTTTACCTAATTGTTTTAATAAAATTAATCATTTGTATGTCATTATTGGCAAAACTAGCGCACTATCGATTTTTAAGATCTTTGTATGTTCCACAAATAATTCTAATCTAGTCTATTCTTCGACCATCTCCCACTTAAGGTTAGCCATTAAGTACTGGATGCCTTCACGTTATTTAGATTTTAAAAATAAACATAATTCAGAAACAATACCTCACTACGGCTATTTTTCGATTTTCCAAGTCCAAAGGCTTTAGGTAAATCAACGTTGCGAATACGGTCCGGTTCAGGCCATTCGAAGTCACCGCCGTTGCCGCCGTCACCTTCAATGGGGTTGAAGGTCGTAAAGTATTCTTCGACCTTCACATTGTTACCTCTATGCTTCTTATGGTGATTGGCTGGAAATGAAATGAGCTTCATCAAAAATGTGGCAATACCTTTTTATGCTTTAATCACAGAATATATTATAAACTTTAATCTCAATTATTTTTAAATAAGGCACGGAGGGGTCTCGATATGACCATCCATCACCAATCGAGAACCCTCCGCGCCTCGGATAGCACGTTAAACCGTTGGTCCCTGCTGTCATTTGTATATCTTTGAAAGTCGTTACTGTTAGACAGAAGCCCGAAAGTCTGACAACCACGGTATTAGGGTCGGCTTCCAGTCTAGCCGAATGCAGCTGAATACCAATATTTTACATGGAGCATCTGCCTATCTGACCGCCACAACCCAGTTACTGGGTAATACGATACCACTTGGTACGACTGGTTGTCAGACTTTCGGGCTTCTGACGACCCGTAACGACTGTCAAAAATCCACGAATGACAGCCGGGACCAACGGCTTAACGTGTTTGTCTAGGCATGGAGAGGTTTCGGTATGTAAAGATGGTCACCCATCCACAGAGTAACCGCGGCAAGTCTAGCTTAACCTGATCGATCGACCCGTGCGGCTGTTATTGCTTAGCCACGAGCCCCACAATACTTCAGTATGGGTTCCAAAATACTATGTTCGTAACAACATGTAATTACAACCAATACAGGAAGAAGAAATAACCAAGTTGATATACCTATTTATGTGCTCGTGACTGTATTTATTTGTAAAGAAAACTCATTCAGCCGTCTAACATTTTCATCAAAATGTCGACGAGAAAGTATCCATTTCCTTCAAAAGTTCGTGTAAGTAATGTCGTGTTTTTGTTCTCTTTTCTGACCAGTTTTCCCTCTGGAGTTTCCCTTGATTGTGTTTTTATTGGAGTTTATACCTAAGGGACTTTTTTACAGATACGGAAATCGCTTGATGATTTTTTGTTTTGTAGAGAACGTACGTGTGGTGGAAAATTAAGAAGCAATTTTTTTTCAGTTACCTCTCTGACGGCTCTGCCTATTAAACTTTACCTCATTTTAAAAGCAATTCTTAGTAGATCCCGTCTACTCTACTCGTTATTAAAAGTAATGTTACTCAAACACTTATAATAGAAAAGCCACATGTGCCCCTTGCAACTAAAACACAGCAATGTTGCCTGATGACAAAATTATGCAGTAAAAGTTTGCTACTTTCCGGGAGAAACATTTTACAAAAACATGTTATTATGAACTTTAGACTGAAAGTAAAATAACATCATAACATCACGCTTGTACTCCTCGAAGGGTTGGGTAGAGTTAGTTCACCCACATTTCGCCATTTATGTTTTGCTACTAAAAGAAAAAGTAAACAAGCTGAAGTTGCACTGGGCTGGCCATGTTTGTCGAAGGACCGATGGCCGGTGGAGCAGATGACTCCTGGAGTGGAGATCGCGTATTGGCAAGCGTAGTGTGTGACCCCCTAGCTAGATAGACAGACGACTTTAAAAAGGTGGCTGGGAGAGACTGGATGCGAAAGGCGGAGGACAGGGTGTTGTGGCGCAGTCTGGGAGCGGGCTATGTCCAGCAGTGGACTGCGATAGGCTAAGTTGATTGATTGACTAAAAGTAATCTGAGTTAATAGTATCTTGTCCTAATTTAATGACAAAATAACAAAAAAAGAACTTTCCAAATCAGTCCAGCCGTCTTCGAGTAATAGGAGAACAAAATTAAAAATAAAACATTCCGACAAATTGAGAACCTTTTATTAAAGTCGGTTAAAAAGCAAGTGTACGGACCACCAAGCTACCCAGGCTTTACTTTGTGTAATTTATTTCATCACCACTGCTCTTTAAATGGTGAAGGGAAACATCGTGAGGAAACTAACATGTTTTAGAAACAAAAATACGAAGACATGTGACATCTACCTGAGCCCGCATGGTGGATTACGGCCCACTCCCTGTCACAAAAGAGGAGGCCTGTGTCTCAGCAGTGGGAACGTTATAAGCTGATTATGTTTATGTCAAGTCTACAAGACTAAATACTGTAAAATACAATTCCAAGTTCCGAGTCGGGCTATAATAATCTGACCGAGAATAAACAGGACACAAAGACTGAAATATGTAGCGAATTAATCAAGTAAGTAGTTAGCAGTGCTTCTCTAGGGACTATACTGGGTGTAGTGTGGCCAGAAGTGTATTATGCAACAATAGGATTTAACTTGAACATTAACATTAGCTCAGTGTCGGGGTGTATTCTGTTATTCGCGACCGTAACAAATATGTATTTACAGAACGATAATCATTAGAATCAGTAATACAACTCTGTAAGTTCGTATAATCCTCTAATGTCAAGATTTCATGAAATAGATTTTCAATAGGATTACTTGATCTTAGAAAGTTGTATTGATGACTTTAGTGATTATAGGTAATTCTGTACATGCATATTTATTAGGGTTGCAAATCATATTTTTATCAACATACAACCTAATACTGACCTGCAAATTGCAAAAAACGGAATAGGAAGTGTATGTTTGTAGATACAAAACAACTTCGAATTTCATATACTGTTGATGCGCGTTTGTTTGTTTGCGTGTTTGTGACTGCCATGTGTCTAACTGATTTTGATATTTAATGTAAAATAAAGTCGTTTTTCGTGTCTGTCTGAATGAAAGAGTTGTTCTTGTAAACTCCGCAACGAATTTTGATGCGGTTTTCACCATCATTTAGAGAATTTATTCCGAAACGTTTTCGTTTGTTTATAACACATTATAGTTTTAGTTTAGTATGGTCATTATATTTTTATTTTAATAGTTTGTTAGTTTTAGGAGCTATAAGAAGTTTATTGAATTAAAACGAATAAAGGTGAATTAAACCAAACTTTTATTCCTAGTATAAGCCTTAGCCTCCGTTATATATTTTAAATTTTTGACAGTTACTCCATACAAAAACTAACAGATGACAATTTTATTCCACGGATAAAAGCTATCTGAATTTGGTAAAATAAGCCCTTATATACACATTAATATTATACTTACATAAAATAAAGAAATTTCGAAGTTATGTGAAATTGTAAAAACTGGGGGGGGGGGGGGCGCTAGTTTTTTAATAAAGTAGGTACCCTCCACTCATATCTCTACCCCAGAGAAGTGGTACCTACCAGTTACCAATAAGACAGTAACCCTCTTCCTTTTCTCCGCGAGTTACGCGTGCCAATTTAGATATTTTTATCCAGATAGATTAATTTCCATTTTCAGGACTTTTCCCCATTATTGTGACTTTACCTAGTATTAAAACAACAAGTTTCTCGTTTGTAGCTTAAAAAAATGAAATGAAATAATAATGATTGTTTAAATAGATTTTGTAGTGATGTTTTTAGTTTATGTTTTGTTAGATTATTTTGTGTATTTTATCTATGGGCCTTAGTTGCCTAAAGTAAAGCAAATTATTATTTTTTTATCTTTACGTATCTCAGGACCATGGAGTCGTGGTCTTTTGGAGGACGTACGAGGGACCGAAGCCAACTTGCAGAGGCCTTTTAGGCAATTTTAAATGGAATGAGGCACTAATTAATATTATTTTTTTACGTCATTGATATTTCTCGGTACCCTAGGGTCCCGGATTTTTGGAAGGCGTACGAGGGGCCGAAACCAACTCGCAGAGTCCCGTTAGACGCTTTTAATGAAAATGAGGCAACAGTCGATGAAAATTCTTGTACGCACTATGCAAATGCACCCAAGAACAACCTCCGGTTGGTGTAGGACTATTGCAGGATATGGAAACAAAAAAAATATATATTGGGAAATGGGTTTGGGTGGCTAAAGTGGACTGGTTATCTAAAATTATGAAAGGACTAGGGCCCCTGCCTGACCAATGTTTTATAAATACACGGATTAAATGGCAGGGGGATGAACGGTCGCTAGCACATAGTGTCGTAGCTATAAGGGCGCAGCATGTCCTGAGGTGCTTAAGAGGAGTGAAGAGATATTCCACGGCTATCAGGACAATCCCGGAAGTACGGTCAAGACCCCTAGCAGCGTCTTACTGGAATACTTCTTTCCTCCGAGCACGTTTGCTCTTGCGAATCTCTACTCAAGCCGGCCAATAAAGGCAAGAATGAGATGGGAGCTCTGTTCCTCGGCAGTGTTCACTCCAGCCGGCCAATATAGGCAAGCCAGAGATGAAGAACATGACTTCTCCCGGCAGATAAGGTCCGTGGGGTCGCTACTGCCCAACAGCTCGCCACATGCTGCCCTGCGGGTTCCTTTATCTCTCTTGGTCTGGCTCCTCACCCTAGACCTGTTCCGGCAAAGTAAACTCTACCGGCACAGACCTAGAGTTCGGAGCTCGCAAGCCCCACCACGACGTCAACGTAGAGATACGGCGATGGGGTAGTATTATTATTAAAAACTATGTACCTACAAAACTCTAAACCGTAACATTTTCGAAAGTTTCTGAACATATTCTACGACATTGTGTTAGAAAATTGTAGGAAAATTGCCCTACATTACCTGACATTTAAACATTTGTTTGAGTTTCTGCCCAAAATTAGTTTGTTTAGTTTTAACGACAATTTTCTAACCTTTATATAGTACGTTTGCCTAAATAGTAAACTGTTTGACCGTAGTATTTGTGTTATGTGTACTAACGTTTACTATTTCAAAGCAAATTGCGGAATTATTATTTAACCTTTAAAAGCAAGAATGTAATTTAATAATGCTGTCTTCTTTCATAGCAAGCCAGCAATTTGTGATGATTTTCGAATGTTTGTTACTCAGACATGACAATTTTTATGCTCAGTCTAAACACGTGAACGAATTTTAATAAAAATATATAAGCGCCCCCTATTACACGGGACTTAAACATAACTGGCGAAATCTGGATGTACTATAGGTACATCTCTGCCCAACCCTTCGAGGAGACAAGGCGTGATGTTATGTACAAACAGCTGGTGAGAGATCGTGTCCTAGATTAGCAGTAAGGATACCTAGGTACTATAGAGATATAGCTTTTGGTGTTTCCATGTCATTGTAACCTCCGCGAGTTTGTTGCCATAGGATTAGGAGACAAATGTTATACATTACTAATTAGAAGATTAGAAAACAATTAAGAGTCAGCTTGAAGACCTGACAGTGCGCGCCATGATACAAAACGTAATTAATTGATTTGATTAATTAAATAATTACGCGTTAAAAATAAACAAGTTTTTCATTTCATTAACGACCCCGTCACAGTACCGACTTTTTCAAGGATGTGAGAAAAACTGCGGGACACAGCTTCTAAAGATAACCTCAGTAAGCAAGCAGGTATCTCAAGTGTCATCAAATATAAATAAGAGGGGTTAAGCAAAACGGGTGCAAAGAGACTGAAGCAAGCAACAATAAAGTGAATTTCAGCGACAAAGATAAATCGCACACATTTTACATGTGTAAGTAAAACACGGATAATATCAAACTCGTAAAGTTGGATATTAACTTTAGAGTTGTAGCACAGAATATTACAGAAAGTCGGCTACATAAAACAAAAGAACGCACACATATACTAGTATGGTCTGAGGACAATTGCGTAACATACTTACAGTAGGAATCGGTTTCATTTTGACAGTTCAACAACATTCAATGCGTTATTTACGTTGTTGAGCAGATAAAGTTTCGAACTTATGAAGCAATGGATTAGCAATTTGCTTTAGAATCATTCATATTGTGATTGAACTATCAATCACACACACACTAGTGTTACGCAATTAAGGTGCTGTTCCAAAAGTATCTGAGAAAAGTGTACACAAATCTTGTTCAAGTTAAATTCTGACGCAATCACTCACAAAAGGGAGTTAGTTACACATTTATTTACAGAGAGACAGAGAGTAACTAGGTTCCAACTTTATGTATATCTCAAAACTTTTGGAGTTTACTCCATAATAATCGATTTTCATATAAGGCCCCGGTATAGAAATTTTATGAGGAGTGAAATAAATTAATACAAGCGTTAAAAGCGTTACGTTTTTCTACGCAACGTACCTTTCACGGAGTAAATTCCAGTCGTGCGTCGGAGCTGACACACGCACACTTTTTCTAACAAATATTCTTTGAATAACATTATTAAATTCTAATTGAAAAATCTTCGATGAAATTTGAGGTTATAAAATTAACATCAGTTATCAAATGAAAAACATCTTTAAGGAGATTTAAAATTATAATTTCGGGTTTAAGTATTTAAACAATCAAATCAAAGCACTCAACTTGTAACTTGGCACTACAAATCGGCATCCACAGGTATAATACGTTTTGTGATCCATTTGTACACATTTTCTTCAGATGTCAGATGTGAGAACAGACATTAGTTACAGCAATTTAAATCTATCTCGGCCGAATTCCAGTGGCGAGTACACTTGCACTAGCTGTAAGTGAAGCGTGTCTATATATGTGTGCGTTTTCACTTGTTGTATGGAGCTTACCTTCTGTAGGTTCTACTCTGTGGTTATAGGCATAAAGTGTCGTGGCGCTGATGAATATTCACAAGGCGTGTCCTTGTTTGTTATCAAGGTGGGAGAAATGATCCGTCACGTCTAATTATATTATCAAACACCCGGTAAAGTTATACGTAAAAGTTGGATAATTATCGTCAATCTTTGACAATTCAAAAGTGCCTGTATTTTTTTTAAATTTTTTTTTTATTTGAGATAGGTTTGCTCTTGACTCTATTCTAGGTCAGAGATGACAGTGATATGGTTTAATTGAAATAAATGCTTAGAGTTATAGGTTACTTTTATGCTTATTCTTGTCATATCTCAATTAAGTTTACGCAGTTTCAATTCAGATCATAATTTTATTTAAGTCTGAATTGCACGAAACCGTAGAATCAAAACGATTTTATTTATTTTTGTAAACCGTAGATACTATCGAATTATAGAAAATTATTTTGTTTTCACTCTTAAAGTATTAAAATATCATACTTAGATTATTATAGATAAATTATATTTGGTTTTAAATAAATGGAGTACTTTAAATAAGACAAAATGCAACTAACATCATGAAGACACAAGTAGCATACTTGCAATATTTTATAACTAGCTGTTGCCCGCGGCATCGCCCGCGTGGATGTCAATACTTCCCTGTTTGAATCGGATTTTGTTCACAATGTCATGGGTTTTAATTTTTTTGCGCAAAATCCTAATTATTATTTTTTTATTTTTTATTTAAGATAGGTTTGCTCTTGACTCTAGTCTAGGTCAGAGATGACAGAGACAAAGTCGACGATGGAGCGAGCTTACCCAGAAGAAGCCTGTTAACTCTCACTTTGAAGAGATCGGGGTTGATACGTTCGGAAACACAGACGCAGGCAGAGAGCTCCACTCCTTTACTGTGCGCATCACAAAAGACATTCGGAAACAATTAGTGCGAATTGGTGGAATAGCAACTAGGTAGAGATGGTAACCTGCAGTGCGTCTAGATGTCCGATGGTAGAAGGGGGCAGGTGGAATGAGGTCGTGGAGTTCTCGAGCACACTCACCGAAGTACAATCTGTAGAAGACCGACAAGCAAGCAACCTTGCGGCGATGAGCCAAGCTGTGAAGCTTGGCATCCACCAGTCTTACGTCGCCAATGAGCCTCTTAGCTCTGCGTTCCACCGAATCAAGCGCGGCAAGTTGGTATTTAGCTGAGCCATCCCAAAGGTGGCTGCAATACTCCATGCAGGATCGGACTTGCACTTTGTAGAGAGTTGAGCTGTCCAGGCGTAAAGTATCGCTTCACCCTATTTAGGATGCCCAGTTTTTTGGCCGCAGTTTGGGCTTTGTACTCGATGCCTAGGAGCTCGAGCCGATCAGTTACAGGAACAGATGTACCCCGAAAAGTAGGAGTTTGATAGAAACGACTCCTTTTAGCGGTGAAAAGACACGCCTGTGTTTTGGTGGCGTGAAAAGAGACCAGATTATCATCACCCCATTGGGAGACAAGACTTAAGGTCAAATCTGTCCGCTCTACCATGGCCTCTCTTAAGGAACGAACTTCGGCCCCACTGGTTTTTGCGCTGGACAAGTATCTCTCTGAAACAGTACCAGTGTCATCTGCGTACCCAACAATACCAGGTTGAAGTAGGTCATTGATGTGCAGCAGGAAAAGAGTTGCAGAGAGAACAGACCCCTGAGGAACTCCGGCATCAATAGCCATAAGGTCGGAAGAGCAGCCGTCAACGACTACTCTGATCGACCGTTCACTAAGGAAGTCTGATATCCAGCTACAAAAATCAGCTGGGATGCCATAAGCAGGAAGCTTGCTGAGTAGACCAGCGTGCCAGACCCTGTCAAAAGCCTTCGAGATATCAAGCGATATAGCAAGTGCTACGCCGTGTTTCTCGATGGCCTCGCCCCAGAAGTGCGTGACATACACAAGAAGATCGCCAGTTAACCGTCCCCGGCGAAAGCCATATTGACGGTCACTGAGGAGATCATTGTTTTCAAGGTAGGTCAGCAACTTACTGTTCAGAACCCTTTCCATAACCTTGCACAGAATGGAGGTAATGGCGATAGGATGGTAATAGGCAGGGTCTGCACGGTCGCCCTAGTAAGTAACTTAAGGTACTTTTATTTTCTAAAATAAAAGTAACCTAAGTTACTTATTATAACATCTGCCAGTGAAAGTCCCGACAAAATCGGTCCAGCCGTTTCGGAGATTAGCCGGAATAAACAAACAGACAGACAGACAATTTTAGAAATTAGTTATTTTAGAAATTGGTTTTGTTGTTTTAAGTATCGTATATACTGTCATATGCATTTAGTAAAAAGCTGTTATTTTGACATTACAAACAGACACTTTAATTTTGTTTATTTGTATAGATGTATAGATGTATAGATGTTATGTTAAATACCTGCTTATTAATTCTTAAGTAACGTTAGTTAAGTTTGTTATAGTTGTAATATCTAACTTAAGTTAATTATTGGTTTTTACTCAAATGTTTATGATTTGATTATTAGCACTAGTAGGAATATGGTTTCAATAAATAAATAGTAAAATAATGAAAATGTACTCACGGATTAAAGCAGGATTTAAATATAAGCCTGCCGAAAGCAGTTTATGAATTTTCGTTAACTCGTTCCTCGAATTAATTTAACACGGTACTACGAAAAGATCTTTTACTAACGATACTTTTCCAGATGAGAAATATGTCATACTTTGCAGGTATAAACTCAGAATTTCTAGTACCAAAATTTGTTATGTAATTAACGCGTTGTAGACTAAAAGTTTAGAATACAAGGTGTAATTTTAAACAGTGTTAATCTCTTAAGGGGTCTTTATACTCGTCATTATGAACAACTTTTACCATGGGAAAAAAATCAGGTTTTCCCTACATTTATGTTCGCATAACGCGTCAAAATGTAGGGAACACCCGATTTTTTTTCGCGGTTTCAGGTTTGGTCCTATAGTAAAAGTTGTTCATAATGATGAGTACAATGACCCCTTAAGAGATTAACACTGTTTAAAATTACACCTTGTATAGGGTTGACAAGAGAGGGATATGTTTTATATAACTAGAGGCTCTAAAAGGTCAGTCCTGAAACACAATACCATTGGCTGAAACTTACGAAAGCAATCAATTTAAATATTAACTGTGAAAGGATTATTCAGATTGACTCGACCCTTTTGGGTAACCGTCCTTTTGGGCGGTTTTCATTAATTGGATAGAGAGTGAAAACAATAAACAAATGACAATTTTCATTATTTGCCATAGAGCAAGATTTACAGTCCGCACTTTGAGTTTCCTTTGCTTAGTACAGTAAGCGTCTCATACGAATATGAACATTATTTGTATAAAATTAATGTTCATAATTGATTGACACTTGCTCATATTCACTTATAATTAAACACAACAGTACTCACCGAGTTTAATCTATCAATTGCGCTTTGAACACAACGGTTCTTCAAAGAAGACAAATACTCATGCACATTCACACACACAAACACACCCCGACACATACATACACACACAACAACACAAACCCAGTTTAAAAATAAAAAGCACATACACGGGGCTAACCACTACCTCTTAAAGCAGTATTATTTTAATATTACTTCAGTGTGTGAAAGAGATGGAGCTATACAGGACGTCTGGCTCTTACCACCCACCCATCCTTATGGGTGTAGAAATATACTTAGATTAGCCGGCTAAACTTCTTAAGTTTATATTCGAGGAGAGGCTAACGTTTGACATAAAGTGCATTTTCGATAAACGCCAATGAAATGAAATGTGATCTTTAGCCGGCTAAACTACACATTAGCCTAAATGCAATGGCTAATGAATATTCGATCGACACGCGGGGAGCGGAGGGAGAGCGCATGAGCACGCGACCCCTTCGTCGCAGAATATCATTTTCTCAAAACACGGTGTTTCCAAAAAATCATAATATAAAAACAAAACACCACATTCCCAAAACATTACTACTGGCACTCGCCAGCCGCTGCCGCGGCACCGCTCGCTTCGCTCGCTCGGCTCGTGCGTTGTGAGGTCACAGTTCTAACCTAAAGTAACCTATCTTTCAGCCATTATCACTTGCTACTTCATTTTTAGCCAAGGGGTTACGGCTACACTTAAGTTTAGCCGGCTAAAGATGAAAAAAATGAACATTAGCCTCTCCTCGAAAATAAGCTTAAGTTTAGCTGGCTAATCCTAAGTTTATTTCGACACTCATCCTTAGCCGTGACATATAGGTACATTCTTTATTAAAGGTACAACATAAAAATGTATTTAGAAATGTGTCTATAGGTTGGCAGTATTTTTATCTACAGTTGGTACCTAGATGTGAATCCAGTCGGCCAAGCACGAACTCGCGAAGTAAACGTAACGGAAATTCGAACGATTTTAAAATTGAAAATAACCGCTTTGCACATTATATTTATTTAAAAACTAGCACTTCCTGCGCGATCTCGTCCGCGTGGATTTCGTACTTTAGTAGTAGTAGTTTAGTCTGGGGTAGATTTTCAAAAACCCTGTTACACGTTATTCTTTATTTTTTAGTCTTAAGTATAAGTACTGAGTTTCGAGTTAATCGGACCTCGCGTTAAAATTCTTCGATACAAACTTTGACACCCCCAATACCCCTATGAGGGGTAGTTTAGAAAAACAAAAAATGACAAACTTCACAATTTACTCAGAATCGTGCGAAGTTTCTAACTCAAGAAATAAGATTTTTCATACAAACCAAATCCCCCCTTTTCACCCCCTTAAAGGTCGAATTTCTGAAAATTCTTCCTTAGTGGATGTTTGCAACATAAAAGGCATCAACGGCCAAAATTTCAAGTTTGTAGCCGCAGCGGTTTAGGCTCAGCGTTGAGGAACCAGTCGGGACAATAAACAAACTCTGTCTATAGGCTGGCAGTGTTTTATTATCCTCAGGTCCTAGCACGAACCCACGGAGTAAATTTAACGGAAATTAGAATGAAAAATACTTGTTTAAGGACTTTATTCGTCAATGCTCTTGCCTTCTTTGTACGGGAAGAGGCCTTTGCCCTGCAGTGGGACAATAATAGACTGGTATTATTTTTTTTTTATATTTCTCGGGACCCTAGGGTCCCAGACCTTTGGAAGGCATATGAGGGGCCGAAGCCAACTCGCAGAAGCCCGTTAGACGTTTTCAATGGAAATGAGGCACCAACCGACGATTATCCCTGTGCGTACTATGCAAGTGCACCCAAGGACAACCCCCGGTTGGTGTAGGACTATTGCAGGATATGGTGACAAAAAAAAAATATTGGGCTATGGGTTTGGATGGCTAAAGTGGACTGGTTATCTAAAACTATGGAAGGACTATGGCCCCTGCCTGACCAATGTTTGATAAATACAATACACGGATAAAATGGCAGGGGGTGACTTGCACACTCAACAATGGGCCCCCGGAAACGGTCGCTAGCACATAGTGTCGTAGCGACAAGGGGGCAACATGTCTTGAGGTGCTTAAGAGGAGTGGAGAGGTAGTCCACGGCTATCAGGACAATCCCGGAAGTACGGTCAAGATCCCTACCAGCATCTTACTGGACTACTTCCTTCCTCCGAGCACGTTTGCTCTTGCGAATCTCTACTCAAGCCAGCCAATAAAGGCAAGAATGAGGAGGGAGGTCAGTTCTCGTCAGTGTTCACTCCAGCCGGCCAATAAAGACAAGCCAGAGATGAGGAACATGACTTCTCCCGGGAGATATGGTACGTGGGGTCGCTACTGCCCAGCAGCTCGCCACATGCTGCCCTGCGGGTTTCTGTATCTCTCTTGGTCTGGCTCCTCACCCTAGACCTGTTCCGGCAAAGTAACCTCTACCGGCACAGACCTAGAGTTCGGAGCGCGCAAGCCCCACCACGACGTCAACGTAGAGATACGGCGAATTATTATTATTATAAGACTTTATTCATATCTATGAGTATCTAATTGTTCTTGCCGCATTTTAAACGAAAATGTTGAAGGATAGTCCTATTTTCGATTAGAAAATCGTACGAATCCCCGTTATGTTTATTTCGCGCGTTTGTGCTACGGCCTCAGAGCCAGGAACCTCATGATGCATTCTTTCACTTTTTACCTAACATTATTATTTGATCAATTTATTTCATATGCTACGTTTACTGTAGCGATAACACGAACTACACTTCGCGCGGTCTCTGTTGTACAGCGAGACGACGAGCGGTGTGCGAAAGAGAGCGCGCGAAATGTAGTTCACGTTATCGTGACAGTGTAGCCGTAGCCTTATAATTTACCCAATCCTTTACCTATAACCGTTCATACTAATCTGAAAGGAACTTTATAGATTTTTACGTAAAATAATCGGTCACCAAAAGACTTGCGTCAAATATTTTTATTTAGAACGATAATAAATGACTTGACAGATGTCTGAAGAGCGTGCCAACGACCGGACCACAGATACATTTTTTTTTATGAGGTAGGCCTTCTCTTTGTGATTAGTTGTACACGAGTGCAAACCATAAAGTACCAAACAAAACGACATCCAAAAAAAAACTTACACTACGAAGTGAAAAATAACTGATTTCGGAAGTCTGTGTCTTTGGATCTGTATTTTAGTTTTTGCCACCGGCTTCCATAATTAGTTATTTTTCACTTTGTAGTTTTTTTTTGGAAGTCGTTTTTATTTGTAAAAAAGTTTTATATTTTTCACTTTTTAGTGGGTCGGTTTGTGATTTATCCAAGTTACAATAGCCTAATGTTAACTGCTGTTAATGCTAACTGCTGCTTTTACAAAATATTGCTTTTCCCGATGCAGGGACGTTAATTGTTGAGGAGTTCTCCTAGTACTTCACCATCAGCTCCACTTCACGGCATGCATTGAGAAGAGCATAAATTGTTTTGGAACCATATTAAAGTAATCGAATCCCAACCGGTGAAATACTTATTATGGAGTAATTGAGTAATATGCTGACCATCTATTTTTGGTCTTCACCATCAGTCTCTGAAAGCACCATTTGGTCTTCACCAAATGGTGCTTTCAGAGAGCAAATGCACGAATTACTATAAAAAATACCTAAACCGCTATAGGTGTGCTTATAAAATTTGTGGGTTTCCCTCGATTTCCATGGGATCCCTTCATCAGATCCTGACTTGTTGACGATGGGACCACCTCGAGAGCATACCCTTTCAAACAAAAAATATTTTTCAAAATCGGTCCAATATTTACAGATAAATCGGTATACAAAATAAACATATTATATACATAATCATATGTACGCGACGAATTGAGAACCTCCTCCTTTTTTTGGCGTCGGTTAAAAATGAGGACGAGATTACGGATCATAATTAAAAATTTTGGTACTCTATATTTTTAAACACTACAGTACTATTGAAAACTTCTGAATTCCGATAGAGTCAAAGTAACACCAATTAATTATTGTTTAATTACTTTTCTAGCCGTCTTTAATTTCATTTATAAAATTGTTGCTGCAAATAGATGATAGAAAACAGCTGTCAATTGGTTTGTTTCCAAATTGTTGGAATCCGTAAGTTTTTGTTCATAAAAGAAAAATATTTATTCATTATTTCTTAAACTAACTAGCTGTGCCCCGCGACTTCGTTCGCGTGGATGTCGTAAGATACACAATATGCTAAAATAACAGCCACATTTTAATAAAACTCCGCCGTCCCCCGACCCGTCGCCAACCGTCGCGTTGAATCGCCCGCCCGCGCTATTACTTCGTTTTCGCTTAGTGTTTTTTCTGACTTTTTCTGTCTGCTCGTCTCTTAAGGGTCATAGCGTGATGTTAAAGAGCTATAACTATCTTCGAGAATTGGGCTACTAAATGCAACAAGAATTTTTCAAATCCGACTTTTTGTTCATAATTTCAAGGGTTTTCATTATTTTCCGTAGAACTCTAATTATTTTTCTAAAATAAAAGTAGCCTAAGTTACGCGCCGTAACATCAGCTATCTGCCAGTGAAAGTCCCGTTAAAATCGGTTCAGCCGTTTCGGAGATTAGTCGGAACAAACAGACAGACAGACAAAAATGTTAAAAATTGCTGTTTTGTTATAAGAACCGTTTATACTTTCCTATGCATTTAATTAAATGTTGTTATTTTGACATTACAAACAGACAATTCAATTTTATTTATTTGTTTAACTAATTATGTGCTCTGGGCCCGTTAATTACTGGATAATAAAAGGCTCTTAATTAACATGTTACTGTTTGGTAACTTTTTGTTTCTTTATTTAAAAATGAAAGAAATGGAATAAATGCGAGTAGGCAATGATATTATAAGTGAAACCGGCCAAGTGCGTGTCGGACCACGCAGAATGAAGGGTGCCGTAGTTGGCATGAATTTATCCCAAGAAGAAGAAATACTAATAAAAAACAGTTACCTGAAACTACAGCCAGTGCCAAAAATACGATTAACAAGGCCAAAATAGTAAGCTTCATTGTACTGAGATTTACACAGAATATTTACCTGAAGAAATGTTCAAGCTTTATATACTTACTTGAAAAGGCAAAAGTGCCCATAATTTTCTAATCTTCCAAGGACTGATAAGACGCTTGTTGAAAATGTTTCAGCAATTATTGTGTGTTTATCTTTATCATAATTTGGCTCTAAAATAATAACAGACATAGATTCCAACAATGGGACAGCAAGTCTGCAACATCATGCTATTTTTCCCGAAGAGTTGAGCATAGGTGTACTTATAATACACCCTCATTCTTCAGTTATGTTTAAGTCCCATGCAAGGGGCGAGCCTATAACCCGGCACAAATCCAGATTCCGGGCTGCTACTGAGAAATTCCAGATGGAAAATCAAATAACACTTTGGCCGACCTGGGAATCGAACCCAGGACGTCATGCTCAGCAGTAGCACTTGCGATCACTAGACCAACGAACAAAAAAACCACTGAAACAAGCTCGCAGGTCGGTCTCTTTTCAGTCCAGACATTATCTTAGTCAAATAATGTAAGGATTATGCAGATTAGTGTCTGAAGTGGTCTTTTGAGGAAACAACCACGCAGATTTGAGCGGAGTTGTCCATTCAGTGCACGCATGACGTCAGCAATCGTGTAGCTTAACTTATAACTTAAGGACCAATTACTTATACTTTAATTACCATCGTGGTATATTAAACGAACTGTCAACGGTTAACGTAAATGGGAACCGGGAAATATATATTTGAAATTTCTTAGATGTTTTGTGGTATTAAGGCATCAGCCTCCAAGATTTATGATACATTGCGGTCTATGGGACGTACATCTTGGGACGTAAGGGAAATGCATGTGTGTGTGGATGCTGCTCAAACAATGGGCCCTTAAGCCGATGATAAACGAGGCCCTTTTGCTTGTCAAGATTACAGTAAATCTTTAAATATCGTCAAGTTTCTGGTAAGATGACGCTTTTATTATTTTAGGCAGAAAAGTATTCCTTACCTTCTATGGAAGGGGCAACAGTTTGACATTATTTGAGTCATAAATGCTTAAATCGGATCAGTAGTTTGAGAGTTACGACATCGACCATCAAAGGAAGGAAAGGGTATAGAGTTAAAGGGTTACTAGTGCCTGCTTGTAAGTACCATAAAAGCCAATGACCAAAAATGGCGTAATTTTATTTTTTTCACGGCCAATCTACCAACGGAATAATATGAAGAACTAAGTTAATATGCGATAACCTAACCTAACATCAGGCAGACCCGATAAATAAAACATAAATTCAAGTTAAAAATATCATCTCGGATTGCATATGTAGAAAAATCGTTAATCAATTCATTTTTGTGATAGGTTTTTCCAATACCGACTAAGGTTTCAACGATGGCCGCGGCATATAACCAAATGCGCCACTTCCCATAGCGACTTGGTCATTCTCCTTGTTCTGTTTCTGTTAATACCCTACTGACAATAATTATCCCGATATAGGGCGTACCTGCATCTCTTTGTAAATAGAACAACAAAGCGTCCGTCTGTGGTAAGACTAGCTAACAAAAAGGTTATAATAGTAAAAAACTGATTTATAAAAAGAAAAAACTGACTTCCCAAAAAACACTACAAAGTGAAAAATTGAAAAATAACTAATTTTGGAAGTCGGTGTCTTTGGTTTAGTATTTTCGTTTTTTGCCACCGACTTCCGAAATTAAAGTTATTTTTCAATTTGTAGTGTTTTTTTGGGAAGTCGGTTGTTTATTTTTTTTTTTTAAATAAGTTTTTATTTTCCACTGTTTAGTTGTGGTATTTATTTCACCCAAATTAGTATACCACTACTTGCTTAGTAAATAACAGTGACAGGAAGTTATTATATATACCATCATCAACATACACTAAATGGTAAAAATACGTATTATTGAAGCGAACTCAAAAACCACTCATCAGAATTTGGAAAAATATTTTTTGTTTGAAAGGGTATGCTCTCGAGATGGTCCCACTGTCACCAAGTCAGGATCTGATGAGGGGTTCCCATGGAAATCGAGGGAAACCCACAAATTTTATAAGCACACCTATAGTGGTTTAGGTATTTTTTATAGTAATTCGCGCATTTGCTCTCTGAAAGCACCATTTGGTGAAGTGGAACTGATGATGAAGACCAAAAATAGATGGTCAGTATATTACTCAATAATAAGTATTTCACTGGTTGGGATTCGATTACTTTAATATGGTTGCAAAACAATTTATGCTCTTCTCAAGGCATATGGTGAAGTGGAGCTGATAGTGAAGTACTAGGAGAACTCCTCAACAATTGACGTCTCTGCATCGGGAAAAGCAATATTTTGTAAAAGCAGCAGTTAACATTAGGCTATTGTAACTTAGATAAATTACAAACCGACCCACTAAAAAGTGAAAAATAAAAAACTTTTTTACAAAAAAAACCGACTTCCAAAAAAAGACTACAAAGTGAAAAATAACTTATTTTGGAAGCCGGTGGCAAAAAATAAAAACAACTGACGTCCAAGAAAAACACTACAAAATGAAAAATAACTTTAATTTCGGAAGTCGGTGGCGAAAAACAAAAATACTTAACCAAAGACACTGACTACCGAAATTAAAGTTATTTTTCACTTTGTAGTGTTTTTTTTTGGAAGACAGCTGGTTTTCTTTTCCAAATCCAGATCTGATGATCCATGAGGAATTGAGGGAACTCCTCAAATATTATTGGCAAACACATAGTGATTTTGGTATTTTCGTCAACAAATCAAGCATTTGCATTCAGAAAGTATGATTTGGTGAAGTGGAACTGACGAAGAAGACCACAGATGGCTACAGGAACTCATCAATGATAAGTATTTCACTGGTGGCGATAAGATATCTCGATTAAGATAGTTAAACGACTATGACGAAACGAATTTAAATAAATGCTTCTGATGAAAATGGTACCATTGAACTCAGAACAGTAATAAAACAATGTATCCTAGCCGTGTTGGGGCTTATTGGAAATGTCATGAGATACACTCTGGCTATAAATTATTTTTAACCGACTTCAAAACAGGAGGAGTTTCTCAGTTCTTCGGAATCTTTTTTTTTTTATGGTTCCCCGATTATTCGAAGACGGCTGGACCGATTTGGAAAATTCTTTTTTTGTTTGAAAGGGTATACTTTCCAGGTGGTCCCATTGTCATCAGGTCAGGATCTGATGATAGGGTCCTGGTGAAATCGAGGGAACTCTTCAATATAGGCACACCTATAGCGATTTTGGTATTTTTTTATAGTAACTTGTGGATTTCCTCTCGAAAAGCAACATTTGGTGAAGTGGAACTGATGACGAAGACCACAGATGGTAAGACGGCTACTGGAACAACTCAATAATAAGTATTTCACGGGTTGCGATTTCATTACTTTAAAATTATTGCTAAGCAATAGAAGCTCGTCCTCGTCACAATGCATATGGTGAAGTGGAGCCGTTGGTGAAGTACCAAGAGAACTCCTTAACAATTAACGTGCCTGCATCGAGAAAAGCAATGTTTTGTAAAAGGTGATGAGCAGTTATCATTAGGCTATTGTAACTCAGATAAATTACAAACAGACGCACTAAAAAGTGAACAATAAAAACAACCGACTTCCACAACAAACACTACAAAGTGAAAAATAACTTTAATTTCGGAAGTCAGTGGCAAAAACCTAAAATACAGATCCAAAGACATCAACTTCCGAAAAAGTATTAGTACCGAGTTTCGAGTTAATATGACAGCGCGTTAAAACTTTCCTTACTGTTCCTTACTGTTCTTACGGTCCTAGTGTTCCTTACTTGTTTTAAAAAAGTAAGAGTGACAATTTTTATTATTTCCTGAGGCAAATATTGCCATGTTTCAAGTGTATTAACCACAGGAATAAGATTTTTCTTATAATCTGTATCCCCTTTTTTCACTCCCACAGGGGTGGAATTTCGAAACATCGTTTCGGATTTTTCCATAACTGAAATCAAAGATTTCTCATACCATTTTTGAGTTAATCAAGCCACACAGTAAAAACTTCCTCTTAAAATCTAATTACCCCTTCTCACCCCGTCAGGGGTAGTTTTGAAAAACCAATAGTAAGAAACTTTATTGCTTATTTAGGCAAATATTCGTGCCAAGTTTCAAGTGTATTAACCAAAGGAATAAGATTTTTCATCTAAACTATATCCCCGCTTTTCACCCCCACACGGGTGGAATTTTTAAAAATCGCTTAAGATATTTCCATAACTTGAATCAAAGATTCCTTATACTATTTTTGAGTTAATCAAGCCACACAGTAAAATCCTCCTCTTAAAACTTCTAATTACCCCTTATCACGCCGTCAGGGGTATTCAAAAACCAATAGTAAGAAACTTTATTGCTTATTTAGGCAAATATTCGTGCCAAGTTTAAAGTTTAGTAACCAAATGAATAAGATTTTTCATCTTAACTATATCCCCGCTTTTCACCCCCACACGGGCGGAAATTTTAAAAATCGTTTGAGATATTTCCATAACATGAATCAAAGATTTCTTATACCAATTTTTGAGTTAATCAAGCCACACAGTAAAATCTTCCTCTTAAAACTTCTAATTACCCCTTTTCACCCCGTCAGGAGTATTCAAAAACCAATAGTAAGAAACTTTATTGCTTATTTAGGCAAATATTCGTACCTAGTTTCAAGTTTATTAACCAAATGAATAAGATTTTTCATCTAAACTATATCCCCGCTTTTCACCCCACACGGGTGGAATTTTTAAAAATCGATTAAGATATTTCCATAACTTGAATCAAGGATTTCTTATACCAATTTTTGAGTTAATCAAGCCACACAGTAAAATCTTCTTCTTAAAAATCTAATTAGCCCTTTTCACCCCGTCAGGGGTAGTTTTCAAAAACCAATAGTAAGAAACTTTATTGCTTATTTAGGCAAATATTCGTGCCAAGTTTCAAGTTTATTAACCAAATGAATAAGATTTTTCATCTAAACTATATCCCCGCTTTTCACCCCCACACGGGTGGAATTTTTAAAAATCGTTTAAGATATTTCCATAACTTGAATCAAAGATTTCTTATACCAATTTTTGAGTTAATCAAGCCACACAGTAAAATCTTCCTCTTAACAATCTAATTACCCTTTTTCACCCCGTCAGGGGTAGTTTTCAAAAACCAATAGTAAGAAACTTTATTGCTTATTTAGGCAAATATTCAAACTCAAACTCAAAACTCAAACTCAAAGCATTTATTTCAATTAAACCAATTTTTAAAAAATCGTTTAGGATATTTCCAAAACTTGACTCAAAGATTATTCATACCAATTTTCGAGTTAATCAAGCTACGCAGTAAAATTCTCCCCTGTAAAATTGACAACCCCTTTTATCCCGTCCGGGGTAGATTTACGAAAAACCTTGATACAGGTTATTCTTTATTTTTGGACTTAAGTATAAATACTGAGTTTCGAGTTAATCGGACTGCGTGTTAAAATTCTTCCATATAAATTTTGACACCCCCCAATCCCCCTCGTGGGGGTAGTTTAGAAAAACCAAAAATTACAAAGTTCATAATTTATTAAGATAAGTATTTGGGGCAAGTTTCAAGTTTATTAACTCAAGGAATAATATTTTTCATACAAACGAAATACCCCCTTTTCACCCCCTTAAAGGTCGAATTTCCAAAAACCCCTTCTTAGTGCTCCCCTACATTATAAAAGGAAGCCGTGTGCAAAATTTCACGTTCCTAGTCCCAGTAGTTTCGGCTGTGCGTTGATATGTCAGTCAGTCAGTCAGTCAGTCAGTTTCTCCTCTTATATATATAGATTGTCATTGATTAATTTTATATATACAATGACATGAATATTTACTTTGTAAAATGTTATATTATTTTAATTACTGTGAATGTGAAGACTATGTGGGTCCTTGTTATTTTTTTTTTCTCTCAGCTTTAATCATAGTTTGCCAGTTTGAGTAAATTATGCGGCCTACCCAAATATCCTCTCTTTGGTACTGTTCGTCGAATTGTTGAGCTCCTTAACTTTTATGTTGAGCTGTACGATTACTGACAGATGCTTGAACTGACTGGACAGGTCCACTCAATCTGTGTGGTTCTTTCCTCAAAAGACCATTTCAGACACCAACCTACATGGTCTTCACATGATCTGACCAAGATTATGTCTGGACTTTAAAAGAGACTGTGACCTCTGAGTTTGTTTCGGCCTTTCTTCTCAGAGTAGTCAGATAGGAAACGCCGGCCTCATCTAGTTTTAAAAAAAAATGTTTGACGTGTAAAAGTGTTTGTATAAACCTACTTACAGAAATAAAATCATTTATCTTTTTTTTTTTTTTAACTCCACTTAACTACTTCGCAATTGTGTTTTTTTTTCGATATTACTAATGAATACGTGCAGTATAACAAACAGGATTATCTCTATTATTTCCAATTAAATTCATGTTGCTAAGGTATGATTTCCCTTATGATAAAAAGTTAGTTACTTAATTAGTTTCTAGCATTTTGTCATAATTTATAAATCAATCAACTGTTTCAGAAGTAACAGCAATATTAAGGGCCCGGCAGTGCTTACGCCAAGCTGTTTAAAAAAGAGTATTTATACATATCATCACGTCTGTTTTCCCCGAAGGCTCGAAGGGATTACAGTGGTGAAACATAGTGACCAAAAGTGTATCAATAAATACAGTAACTAGCGATATACAGTAGTAGCAAGCGATATTCGACATGACTGATAACGATACCAGCGTCCACGGCTCTGCAGAGAGTGATGACACCTGGGACTTAACACTCATTCTTAAGATACCAACTACTTCTTCATACATTATGCCTGCGCTGTCACTAGCTACGTTGGTATACAGAGTGACCTCATGGTGCATCTTAGAAAAGTTTTGAAATTACAGAAACTATGTGTATATCAATACAACACTTTTTTTTCTCTATTTAATGTTATTTATCAGCCACTACAATTTGAACTACGAAAGAATATGGTTCCAAGTTCAAGAGATAACTATGTTTCTAGCTATTTACTTTAATGTAGCAAGACACCACTGGCTGTTAGTTATAAGTCATATATTGTATGCAGACTTTGTAAAAGTTTTCAATGGGAATATCCAGAGAAGATATCTAAAAAGTAGCCTTTTTGGTTGGGGTGTTCCTTTATTATTGACAGTAATTAGCGTGACGCTTGAATATTTGCATCCTATGAAAAAAGGAAAAGCAATCGTTGAAGGACCGCTTCTTTGTTCGCCTGAAGAAGGTATTAATTAGTCTTCTTTCAGGCGGAAACATGGTGCGCGCCTTCAACGGTTGGGTCATGCCGGTTTTGATGTACTCTTTCGGCATACTCAAATGGACTCAGACCGAACTAGACGCCCTAGATAGGAGGGTCCGTACACTGCTGACCGCAAACTGGATGCATCACCCATGATCATCGGTATTGAGACTGTACATCCCGCGGAAGTGCGGGGGTCGAGGCTTTTTAAATGCAAAGACCCTTCACAACCGCGAGGTGTGCAGCCTCAGGGAATATTTTTTAAAAGCCGACGTGGGTATGCACCGTGATGTGATCGCAGTGGACAAGGGGCTCACCCCGCTTTCCATGACTAAAGAGAACTGGCGTAAACCTGTAGTACTTACTACAGATGACCGCAAGGCGGTATGGCAAAACAAGGAGCTTCACGGGCGCTTCTATCGGATTATTCATGAACCCGGTGTAGATTTTTTAGCATCCGTATCCTGGCTATGTTTTGGTGACCTTTTCGGGGGAACTGAAGGTTTCGTCTCTGCAATTATGGATGAAGTTATCTTGACGAATAACTATCGGAGACATATTATGAAGGACGGAACGGTTGACGTGTGTCGGGCATGCCACCGTCCGGGTGAGTCTATCAGACATTAACATCTCTGGTTGTTCTCGTCTGGCTAACAGCGAGTACTTGCACAGACATAATTGTGGCCAGGGTTATTCACCAGCGACTTGCTTTGAAATACAAACTTGAGGACTCCGAGGTACCGTATTACAAGTATGTGCCCAACCCAGTCCTCAAAAATGACCATTTCACGTTGTACTGGGATCGGTCTATCATTACTGACAGGACTATTGTCGCCTTATATAGTGGTGATAGACCGATTAGCGCGCCGCGCAACGATTATCGATGTTACCATTCCACATGACGAGAACCTCGTGAAAGCTGAGAAAGAGAAACAAATAAAATATCTCGACTTAGCACACGAGGTTGTTGACATGTGGAATGTGAGCATGGCTGTCATTGTTCCGATTGTCGTAATAGCCAATGGCCTGATGGCCGAAAGCCTCGACCAACAACTCTCGAGGCTCTCGTTAGGCGGTTGGATCAAGAGCCTGATTCAAAAGGCAGTACTCCTCGATACGGCTCGTATTGTGAGGAGGTTCCTGTCTCTGCAGCCCTAACCACTGGCAGTAAAAGAAACATTTTAAAATATAAAAAAATAGAGGTCCACCGTTATCGGGAGCAGGGTCCTACTATTTTTTTTTAATATTTTTAAATGTTTTCTTTATATCTTTTTATTTTAAGAAATATTAAAAAAAAGTAAATAAATAAGAATGAAAATTAATAAACGACATAATAATAATAATACCTAATTGTGGACGTCCAAGTAAAAAGGGTCCAGTAGTGGGGTATTGAGTTAACACCAGATTCGGTATCTTGAATAGTCAATTGATAATAAGGATTAAAAAAATATTCAAAAACTGGCACATTTTTTTATCAGACATTTGAAATTGAAACTCTGAAAAAACTTGATTTGAGAAAAAGCATTTTCAAAGTTTGATATTTGGTACTTAGTACATTTTCTGATGTTCTTAAGTACATTTTCATGTACTTAGAAACATCATATGAAGTCATTTACTATATGAACTTGTAGATAGTTGAGCATTAATCAATAATCAATTAAAATCGAGAAATGCAATTTTTTCACCCAATTTACCAAACTTCGTATATCTCGGAAACTAAATGCCGAGAACTGGACCCTTTTTGCTTGGACGCTCACAATTGGTTTGAAGGGGTAGCCACTAGTAGCCAGTTCATTTATGATCAGGGTTTTTTGAAAACCCTTTATACGGCTTAGGGCGAATTCGACCAAACTTTTATACCTAGTATAAGTCTAATCCAGCTAATATTTTTTTTTATTTGTTGACAGATTTTCCATACAAAAACTGTCAGACGTCAATTTTATTCCCCGGATAAAAGATATCTGACTGTGGTAAAATTAGCCCTAAGCTGAATGGTTCTGCAATACTGGCTGTGAGGTGAACTTATTCGGCCTTATTATTTTATACAAGGTTTTTCTTTAGACCCAGGTTGAAATTGAAACCATCCAGCCATCTTTTAAATTTGAACTTTATTCCGACAACGTTAAAAGTTACAAGAAAAATATTTTAAACTTTGAGTCGTAGTTGTCAATTTTGTTTTAAGAGCTTTACATTAGTTGGAATAACGTTCAAATTACAAAAACTGACCCAATTGTTTAAGCTTGGGTTTTTGGCGATAATCAAACAAAAACGAAAAATCATGATTTATGTTTATTAATTTCAAATTTGCATTTGCACCTTATAAAATAAAGAAAAGATTACTTGCGATATGACAAAGTATACTTACTGAAGTTATTATTGAACATGTACAATCAACCACACTTCCATGGTAACAATTTGCCTTTGCCAGCGATTTTATAACCACAAAGGGCGGTTTTTAAGTTCGAGTATTAGGTATTTCCACAGGGTACTTCTGATATGTGGATGACTGTAGGTACTATACATAACTGGATGTATTGTTTCAGACATTCATTGTGAAACAACAATTGTTTCGACACAAGAACAACAAACGCCATAACAATCCATATTTATATTTACATAATCTTTATATAGATTTATAATTCTTCTGTATGTGTGTATATCACTGAACTCCTCCTAAACAGCTGAGCTGATTTTGATGAAATTTACTGGTAGGTGACGCTGCGATTGAGTTTCAACGTTCGGGCAGGACAACGTCTGTCGGGTCCTTTAGTTATGTATAAAAAGTTTGTTTATTCAAATGACTAATCATTTCTTTGCTACACAATATTATTATACGTAGCTTTAAAAAACATGTTAGAAAGGTGTAGGTATTCGTGTACATACTGAAGTTAAAATCTGAAGCCCAATTCCCGTAACTAAAAACGTTCCAAATCTAGTCGCGATCTCATCTCAGCGACAATCAAATGTCAAAAACTGGTCAAAAATGTAGGGAAATTATAGGTATTTATGACATAGTGAGACTGAGATCAGAAGGGCAATTCTCGTAATTTTAAGAACATTCACAGTCTAATCTCAGTCTCAATAAGTCAAAAATACGCGTACCTATAATTTCCCTACATTTTTGACATTTGATTGTCGCTGAGATGAGATTGCGACTAGATTTTGAACGTTTTTAGTTCCGGGAATTGGGCTTCAGACTGTGAAAATTCTTAAAATTACGGGAATTGCCAGACTTATATCAAGTTTCAATTCTTTCCGTCAACTTTCTTATTTTTATCCATTATAGTTAGGAACAATCAATTCATTTGAAACTAGCCATCCGCCCTGCTTCGCACGGGTGCAGTAGCGACATGTCAAAACATCGAGATTTCTGTTCTATATCTAAGTTAAACATGTAATATACACATAAACTTTCCAGAATCAATTATCATAATAAAAGATGAAAACCGCATCAAAATCCGTTGCATAGTTTACAAGAACAACGCGGTCACACAGACAGACACGAAAAGTAACTTAGTTTTATAATATATATAGACAATACAATTTTATATATCAAATTCCTCTAGCGCTTAAGTCTGCTGATGGTCAGGTTTACTAACATATTTTTCGGGCATGACAATATAATGATTCTTATGTCTTTCTGACCTTTGATTTAATTTATTTACATAAAATTCATACCATAATTGTCGATTACTCCTAATAACGACCAGAAAAATATCCAATACTAGTATAGTAAAATATAATACAATTACTAATAAAACTGATGTTATTTGTACGAGACGGGGCGCTATCATGTCTATGACATAATTGGACATCAGTGTGACGTCGCACAGTATAAATATTACAGTGGCTATATACAAGCGACGCCAAATGTTAGTAGCTGTATGTGCATTCGCGTTAGAACTTCGGCAAAGTGAATATATAATAATTATGTAAAATATACAGTTAACTATCAAAGGTAAAAATAAAGTTACTGTAAAGAAATAATTTGATTTAAAAGGATAAAAATAATCAAACATCACCCTAATTAGTGTCAATAATAAAGCAACTCCCCAAGTAAAGAGGCTACTTTTTAGATATCTTCTTAGGATATTCCCATTGAAAACTTTTACAAAGTCCACGTAAAACATATGACTTATAACTAACAGCCAGTGGTGTCTTGCTATGTTAAAGAAATAAAGTAGATACAGCAATGTCACTTGAACTTGAAACCATATTCTTCTTTCGTTGTTCAAATTGTAGAGGCTGATATAAAACACTGAACAGATAAAAAAATTTGCTAGTGTTGTGTTGAGAAACACATAGTTTCTGTAATTACGAAACTTCTTTAGCATGAACCACGATGTCACTCCGTATATTAACGCAGTCAGTGTTAGCACAAGCACGATGTGGACATTTAACATCAGTTGATTTCCTATTAGTTTCCAAATATCAGTACTGTCAGTAGGACCATGTTCACTTGTATAGTTATTAGACATGGCGAATGTCACTTGCACAGTTTTTATTGATACACTTTTGGCAACTACGGTACAACTCTCCTGGTACTCTCTTCTTTGGTTAAAACAGGTGTGGTGTTATGTTTATGTACTCTTATTTGTAAACAGCTGGGCGAAAAGCTCTGTTAGGCCCCAAATAAAGATGATGCTTCTGAAACAGTCGATGGGATTATATAATTATGTCAAACTGCTACAGAACTAATTAAACTTTTAGAATAAATGTATACGTCGATATCTACTAGCTCATTTAAAACGCAGCAAAACATTATTTAGTTCATCGAATTAGCCTTCAATTATTTCTTGGATATCGTTATCAGTCATGTCGAATTTCACTTGCACTGTTTTGTTTGATTCACTTTTAAACTATTGTTATGTGAACCATTTGGCGTAAAGCACTTCCCTAAACACAGGTGTTGATTCCGACACTGACAGAATAATATTCGATAGAACCAGACGCTGCAAAACGATTAATCTGTTCGTTTATTATAATATTTTTAAAGGTTATCTAGTTATCGGCTTATTATATCAAACTTGAATGTCGAGTTTAACATAATTTTGGAACCACAAACTTCTTGTCAGACAAGATAAGGTTCAAATTTCATTTTAACCATAAAAACAGGACCATTTTATAATGATCACTCAAAAGTCAACTTAGTTCACAAAACGCTAAAGTAAATATTTGAGTACATAAGTGAATTGTAGCTGTTTTGCAATTTCGATTTGTTATGGAATGTCAGTATTTTATTCTAAATTCTAGTATAATTATTGTTGGTGATGTGATGTAATCACCAACAGGTTTGTTGACTACATCTTGTAATTTGTATAACAGTTGTGAGCAGAAACCGTACAATACTGCGGTTAACGAGTTCAGCCGTTCAAACGGTAAGCCGTTTATTCTATTAACCTTATGGAGCATGATTGTAACACATTGGCTTATATATATATACATACAACGTGGCGCTACAATGGTGACATTAACTTAACACACGTATTCGTTATCCCAGTTTCGTTTTAAGAAGTAATTTCATTTCCATAAAACGTCATTATTTACTGATTTATTAAAAAAAAATAAAAAATATAGAAATAAGCATTTTGCATCCTGTACAAAAATAATCATAGTGCAGCGGTCATTTGCCGGGGTCACGGATCATAACATCGCGTCAAAGAAATTAAAACGAATAAGCAATACTTCTATCCTTTTGTCGGCGCGCGCGCTCTCCTTTCCACCCCCGCCGCACCCGAATCCTTCTCTTTTCTTATCTAGTGCTAGCCGGACCCGTTACCTTGACACACATCTTTTCGCTCGTGCGCATAATTACGTCGTGTAATTGTTTTGTGAATGTTTCGCGAAAAAGACGCTTACTTATTGTTTTATTTATTTAGTTTTGTGTAATTAGAATAGTAAATAGATTATAGTACTGCGATAAAGACGCTTTGCTTTGTTTTCGTTAGTTTTCCGATCTACATAGTACCTACGTGTTTTACGATTAAGGACGTTATTATTTGTGAATTTGTGATGGCAAATACACATCCGAATTACACGGCAGCTGAATATGCGGACATGATCCTAATTTACGGAGAATGCCAACAAAATGCCGCCCTTGCGATAAGGAAATATCGCGAAAGATACGGTCATTCAAGGCAATGCCCTTCTAATCCTCGCACTATTGTAGGAGCTCTTCAGCGTATCCGTGAAAACCGACCAGTGGATCCTAGGTCTCAACGCCTAGATCGACCGCCTACACGACAAAACCCAATCCAGTTAACTGAAAATGTGCTACAATACTTTGAATCAACCCAAAACTAGCCTCCGCCAGAGCGCTAGACATTTTCGAGTCCATCACAAAACCGTCCATAGGATACTAAAGCACGAAAAGTGGCACCCGTTCAAATTTAGAAAAGTTCATACATTGTTAACACGTGATAAACAAATAAGAGTGAATTATTGTCAGTGGTTACTGAGTAAAATTGAAGAAGACAGTGATTTTCTTTCCCAAATTTGTTGGACTGACGAAAGCACGTTTACCAGAAACGGCATGTGGAACCAGCACAATCTGCACCATTGGGCACCTAAAAACCAAAATCCGCGCGTTTGGCGGGAAACAGCCCATCAGTACCGATTTTCGGTAAATGTTTGGGCAGCTATTCACGGAGACAACATCATCGGACCAATATTCATTGATGGCCCGTTGACCAGAGTAAGGTTTGTTAACCTATTAAATGATACGGTGTCAGAATACACAGACAACCTTAGCGTCCACCGATACCAAAACATGTGGTACCAATTAGATGGCGCGCCGGCTCATTCGGTATCAACTGCCAGGCAGTGGCTAAATAACACGTTTGGAGTACAATGGATTGGGAGATTTGGCCCTCGTAGGTGGCCAGCAAGATCGCCAGACCTCACGCCACTAGACTTTTTTTTCTGGGGGTGCATCAAAGACGATGTGTACGCGGAGAACGTGGACTCGGTGGAACAACTACGTCTTCGAATAATAAATGCGTTTGAGAAATTGAGAGGAATGGCTGTAAGTGACAATTTATTTTCAAATGTGCGGGAAAATATGAAACGCCGTTTGGCCCTTTGTATTCGTCAACAAGGTGGACTCATTGAAAATAAGAAAATTTAAAATAAAGACAATTAAATAAAAGTACCTAGTGATTAGTGATGATAGTGGTAATAACTCATAGTAATAAGAGAGCGTGATATGATAAGTGTTTGACTAAACAGCTCCGCTGTAGGTAGGTAGGTACTTTTGTGTCGGTCGGATTCTTTGATAGAATGCCGTCAAAGGATCGCAGGAGTACAAGGCGCGTTGCGCGGTTGCCAGCGCGCGAAGCGACGCGTTGCCGCTCTGAGTATACGTAAACGAGTAACGTGCATCTAGGTAAGTAATTTCATGAATGAATTTTTGCGCAGAGTGATCCCAATTGTAGTCACTTTTTTATTATTTAGTTTGTTTGAAAAATTTTTTTATTCAAATTACCAATTATTTTAACCTATCATAATTTATGTGGTTAATGGCCACTAGCCCTACCCGTGTGTTAAATTAATGTCACCATTGTAGCGCCACGTTGTATATACAAATAAATAAAATTAAAGTGTCTATTTGTAATATCAAAATAACAACTTTTTACTAAATGCATAGGAAAGTATAACAAAAAAGCAACAAAAAAGCAATTTTTAACATTTTTGTCTGTCTGTCTGTCTGTCTGTTTGTTCCGGCTAATCTCCGAAACGGCTGGACTGATTTTCACGAGACTTTCATTAGCAGATAGCTGATGTTACAGCGGATAACTTAGGCTACTTTTATTTTAGAAAAATAATTAGGGTTCCGCGCAAAAAAATTAAAACCCATGAAATTATGAACAAAAAGTCGGATTTGAAAAATTATTTTTGCATTTGGTAGCCTAATTCTCAAAGATAGTTATAGGCTATTTAACATACTACAACACATATAACACATAACTACGACCCTTGGGAGCCGAGCAGAAAGAAAAAGTCAGAAAGAACACTAAGTGAAAACGAAGTGATAGCCCGGGCGGGCGATGCAACGCGGCGGGTTGGGGGATGAAGGAGTAATTTTATTAAAATGTGGCTGTTAATTTTAACCGACTCCAAAAAAAGAATGAGGTTCTCAATTCAGTTGTATTTTTTAATTTATTAATTTTAGTACATGGAGGACTTACAGCTAATAAAAACAAACAAAAAGGAAACCAAAGCACCAGAGAGCCAGTAACAAATCCTAACATATAGAATTATAATAACAATTTATGGTGTGACAACAAAAACAAAAATACATCGCCTAAATTAAATTTTAATGTTTGTTACCTCAGTACTCCGTCATTTATAAACCGATTTGGAAATTTCTTTTTTTATTTGAAAGGGCATACAGATTGGTCCCATTTTTATCAAAATCCAGTTCTGATCTATGGGGGATCCATAATAAATTGAGGGAACTCCTCAACTAAGGCATACACATAGCAATTTTGGTATTTTCATCAACAAGTCAAGCATCTGCATTCAGAAAATATCATTAGGTGAAGTGAAACTGACGAAGAAGACCACAGATGGCCACGGGAACTCCTCAATGTATGTCACGGGAGGCGATAAGATATCTCGATTAAGATATTTACGCGACTATGACGAAGCAAATTTAAATAAATGGTTCTGATGAAACTGGTACCAACGACCTGATCTGATAATGAAGCCGGAAGGTTAGAAGGCATACAAAGGCATATATTGACGGATACATTTAGAGAGATATTACTATCGTCTTCTGGTTCCGAGCGGGTGCGCGTGCGACGGAACGTAATATTCTCCAGAAAATTCATTTTCGACAACTAAATTCTGAATTCAACGTATGGTATTTGGATGACGGAACCCTAGGAGGTAATGTAGACACAGTCTTAAAAGATTTAGCTTTTATAAAAGAAAAATTTAGTTCCATCGGCCTAGACCTTAACCTTTCAAAATGTGAAATTCATCTTCCCCAAACCACTGACAGACAGACTACCATAGCAAAATTTAATACAATAGCACCAAATATCAAAATTACGGAAAGAAACTCTCTTCACCTCCTGGGGTCCCCAATTTTTGACGAATCCTTTCCAACGTTTGTTGAGGAAAAAATTCAAAATTTTCATGACGTCTCGGAAAGACTATTCAAAATTAACATCCATTCGGCCTTCACACTAATTCGATACTGCTGCTTTGGACCAAAATTTACGTATAGCCTTCGCTCCTCCCATCTATGGAAGCATCCACAACTTTTAGAAAAAGTAGACCAAATTATTAGAAACACACTAACTTCTATTCTAAATGTGGCCCTGGACGACCGAGCGTGGCAGCAAGCTACACTTCCCATTCGCCTGGGTGGTCTCGGCGTCCGCAAAATTTCAAGTATAAGTTTACCGGCCTTCCTCTCTTCGGTCCACGGTACCGACAAATTAACCAGGAAAATTTTATCTTCCTCACTGGTCGATTTTGAGGTACCGTGTTTGACCGATGCGTTGAACGCGTGGAAGATGGCTTGTCCCAATACGGATTTACCTGACAACCCAGCCTCCCAGAAACGGTGGGACGTGCCGCTCTGCAGTATTATACGGAATACCCTAGTAAATACGTCATTTAATACTGCTGAGCGTGCCCGTCTGCTGGCTGTGGGAGAATGGGAGTCAGGCTTGTGGCTTCAAGCGCTTCCGTCATCCACCATAGGCACTATGATGGATGACTCTTCGTTTCGGCTTGCTACGTGTCTCCGCTTAGGCGCACCTTGTGTTGCTCCGCATCGGTGTCACTGCGGTGAAGCTGTCGACAACCTCGGACACCATGGCCTGTCCTGCTGCAGGAGTGCAGGCCGCATAGCACGACACGCCAGCATTAACGATATTATTCGTCGAGCTCTTGTCACCGCCGGCGTACCAGCGATATTAGAACCAAGCGGCTTGGTACGTGACGATGGGAAGAGACCAGACGGCATGACGTTGTTGCCTTGGAAGGTGGGTAGACCTCTGGTGTGGGACGCAACCTGTGTCGACACCCTTGCGCCATCTCATGTTCCAAGCACGGCGAGCTGTGCTGGCGCCGCTGCTGCGGCTGCTGAGACCCTTAAGCGGCGCAAATACTGTAACCTTATCGGTAACTACAGTTTTGAGCCGTTTGGGGTCGAAACGCTCGGGTCATGGGGCCCGAGTGCGCGTCTCCTTTTTAAGGAAATTTCTCGCCGACTGGTCGACACTTCACGTGACCAGAGGGCTGGCTCGTTCTTTGGCCAAAGAATTAGCATTGCCATTCAACGTGGCAATGCTGCCAGTCTTCTGGGCACGTTTCCGGATGACAGCGATGCGGACGAGTACTTCGACGCCTAAGTTTCCTTTTGTTTTGTATATTTATTTGTATAGTTAGTTAGTTCGTTAGTTAGTAGAAAAAGATATTTTAAGTTTTTTTTAACATATAATTATTTTTTGGTTTAATTAAATATTATAACCTTTCAAAAATAATATCGCGTGCTGAGATTTGAACCAGAAGCTCCTTGCGTCAAAGTCCGCTGTATCAGCCAACTAGCAAACTTTTAAGTTAGAATGTGGTTCAAATAAGCAGATCACGTTCTGATGATTTTAATATTCTAATTTCTTAGACAATAGATGTCGCTACTTGTAATGTCTTAGGTAAGTATAATTATATTTTTTCAATTTTTGTTATGTGGTATCATTTGGTGTGGTCGATGACATGTCAGTTTGTAAATTGGCCACGAGATGGCGTTATTACAACTTGATTTCAAATAAAAAACGAATCTTGTTGTTGCAATTTGATTTTGAGAGATTTTGCATGGTTTTTACGTTTGTTTACTTCGAGTTCACTTCATTTTTCTTTTATTACACTGGTTTGGAGACTTCACACATCTCGTATCATTGGTTATTAGTACTGATTCGCTAGTATTTATTTGTTCGTCAGTTTTATATCACTTTTTAGTTTGTACACTACGAAAGTCGTTGATAACACTGCTACGGTTTATTTTGGTGACCTTTTTCACTTTTAAGCTCTGTTTGCAGTCACTTGAGCACTTTTAATATTTTTAGGAATATTTTTACGAGAGCACAATCAAAAACTTTGTTTACCCCCACCGCTACCGTTTTTTTTTCCGTTGTTTTTTTTTTTTTTTGTTTATCGGCGGGTTAGCTGTTAACTCCGATTTATATAGGATAACCCATGATCACGCAAGTGGGCCGAGAGATTTAGTCCTCTGGGTGAGGCTCCACACCAGTGGGCTGTCTAACTTATTGCCTATTACATTCAGGATGCTGTCACTGCTCCCACGCAATCTGTTTAGCAGTGAGGCTGTCTTTTTGCGCCAGGTGGCATCAAAGCCGTCTGTGCGCAACTCAGCGAACATTATTAACACACTGCAGAAGCGTGGCAGACGTAAGAGCGCCCTGTAGGCGTTGTTAAACTGGATGCGCAGAGAATTGTTAGCCCTTTGAGTATATCTGAACCATAGGCTCGCTGAGTACAGAGATGTGCAATACGCTTTGAATAAGGTTACTTTCACCGCGTTTGTACATCGAGTGAACCTGCAGCCAGCATGTACACCCGGACTGACAATGCCCTGCGCTTCCTCACGTCATCTCCAAGATTTTCGTTATGTCCAACATACATGAATTGGTATACCTACTCGATTAAGAGGAATACCATTGAGTAACACTGGTGGGACAGCAGTTGGGCACTTTATACCTGCCTGAAGATCATGCACACTGATTTTTTAACATTATCAGAGCGTATGTGGCCGCATATTTTCCACATACGACAAGCAAGTTCCGTAATGCACAAATCGAGGGAGCTAGCAGCACCATATCATCGGCATAGTTAAGGTTGTTTACACTGACGCCATCTACGTAGCATTTGACTGAGTTCCTCGATTAGCGCATTTACGTATATGTTGGTTAAAAAGCAAGGGCGAGCTCAACACCCCCTGCCTCACTCCGCATTCCAGTCTGTATTGATTCGACAGTTCACCCGCCCACTTTACATTATTTTTCTCATTAAGGAACCAATATATAAAAAGTGATGCCAACTCTGGCGGCAGGCCAGTTTCCTTTAGCTTCTTCCATAACATATCAAATGCTTTCGAAAGGTCTAGAAAGCAAGCATAAACCGAGGTCTGTCTGTCAGTGTAATATTTCACCGTTTGCTTAAGGCTAAGAATAGCAGTCTCAGTAGACAAGCCAGGACGAAAGCCGAACTGAGCGTCATGTAACTTGACATGCTTATTCAAATATGAGTTAAGCACACTGTCAAATATCTTCGCTACAATCGCGGCTAGCGAAATGGGTCTGTACTGTAGTTAGATTTTTCAGACACATCCCCTGTTTTACTCATGGCAATCGGTACCACCAGAGTCTTCATCAGGGTAGAGGGTAGGTGTGAGTGATTTATGCACAAATTAAATAACATTGCAAGTACTCTAGATAGGTGGAAATCAGCATGCTTGAAGTGTTCCACGCTGAGAGCGTCATACCCCGGTTTTTTCCTCCCTTCATACCCCTAACAGCACGATCAATATCCTTAGCAAGTATTAAAATTGAAATATTCATCCCCTGAGTCTCAGCATCGAACCGTCCGCATGCTGGTTCTAAGTGTGACTTTACTACAAATTGTTCCTTAAAAACAAAAGCAATGTCCTTAGGGCTAGAAACACAGTCGACACTTACTGGAATGCCAGGTCTAGGACCTGTTTAACCACCGTTAAACAGAGCGATAAAATTGTTGATAGCTAGTCGCTTCCTCGTCGGAGGTGGGACAGGTACCCTAAACCCCCGAAAGACGAAAATGAAATTACTTTTGTTTCTTATACACCATATCACTCGTAGTATTTGTCAACGACCGCTCTGTTTAACCATCGTTAGTTTCGGTGTAATGTGACTGACATTTGACTAGGTTCAAGTTTCGTGCAAACACTGAACTGTAGTCAGTGTGTCGCAAATTGGGAGCTGTAGTTTTCCTATGAAACTTGCGGTGGCTCTTGAATAAACTATTGTATTCGTAATATAGATATAGAATATGCTTTACTAGGTTTTGCGCTCGCGGCTTCGCCCGCGTGGATGTTGGGAAACGTACTACTGGGCATAAAAGTACCAAATGTGTTAATCCAGGTAAACATGTCTTATTTTTTTTTTCTTTATTTACGCAACCAATAGCGATAAATATAGTGTGTTACATAGTATGTGTATTACAGTATTGCATGGCTAATAATAGGTTTCCCGGTCTGCCTGTATAACTAGGATACGTATAAAATATGCGAACGGACTATTAAAAAAAACATTTAAATTAAAAAATGTTCAATTTTAGGTATGAGTCATATAAAAGGTATTATAATAGTCATGCAAAAGTAGCAACATCCAGTTTTACCAAAATGGCAGTAAACATGTTTTTAGCTTTATGGATGTGGATGGATATATTGGATAATGCTGTTTTTGCTACAAACCTAAGATTTTAACGGTAATTTTATACGGGATATTGCTTCTTTTGCTACAAACTAAATAAGTCAAATAAATAAGCTGATTTTATACTGACAGACTGCATTCAAATTTGCTATCATGAAAAAATTGGATGATGCTGCCTTTGCATCTATATTCTAAATCTTATTATTATAAATTTTAGATTAAAAAACATAAACATAACATCACGCCTTGTTTCCCCGAAGGATTGCAGAGGTATACCTATAGTAACACCCACATTTCGCCAGTTATGTTCAAGTCCCATGTAATAGGAGGCGAGCCTATTGCCATCTACCGGGCACAAATCCAGACTCCGGGCTGCTACTGAGAAATCCCAGATAGAAAAACCCGATAGCACTGCCTGACCTGGGAATCGAACCCAGGACCTCATACTCAGCTTGCGCTGCGATAGATTAAAAAAAAGATTGATTATTAAGTAAAATAAGGTTAAATATTATGAGATTACTTAGCTAATATACCTCTAGATTGAGCCGCCGCGTGGCCGCTCATGAGACAGCACTATATAAAACTTTAGTGTTGCTATTACGTAAAATTTTCCCAAAATAGGACCAAAATGATGCCTTATGTGCGGGACTACACATGAAGTACTATTAAAAATTATAAGCTAGGCAGGTTACGTGTTAATTTGAATGGAAAAGTATCTACGGGTGTAAGGGACAGCCCTCCGCAGACTGATGGGGGTGAATTCAGTATATCACACTAAGATGACTGGTATATGAAATTATTTCAGGAACGTTATGGGAATCCAAGAAATCTGATTTGTTTTATTACCTCAAACGCAATGTATCGTTACCGCGGCAAAACACGCGTAGCGAACGGCAGCGCAGCGAGCCTTCGGCCGCTGAGTATTTCAACATCCATTGCTGATTTTTTTTATTTTAGCTGTTTATTTACATTAATGAAGTGCTGTGTACAGATAACGTAATTTTACATTGAAATAAAGGAATAGTAACTGAAAATACGATTAAAAAATATGAAAATTTTCTTCAGAATATTTTCGGTGGAATATGATTCAAAATAAGGAGCTGAACGCACCCTGTTAGTTTGCGGAGGGCTGTCCCTTACACCCTGTATGTGTAAGTAAATATGATTTCACGTAGGTTAGTATACTTTCAATCTTGACTTGATCAAGATAGATAAAATTACAAATAGAACATTTTAAAAGAAAACAAAAATATTTTTAATGTTTTATTTATCATTAAAATATACGCCTCCCTGCAGTGGGACAATAACATGGCTGGTATTATAATTAAGGTAATGATAAATTAAAATAACTATTGTCTTTTAAACAGAACCAATGTGTTATGAAAATTTCTGATTCTTTCTTTATTGTTGCTTAAGCATTTAAAATTAAATGATTGTCAAAAAGGCTTTGTTCATACACATGTTCACTTAGACTGGAAAATAAAGGTTCACCCACAAATTTTTTAACTACTACCAACCATTTTTGGTAACAATTTATCGTTGCTTAAAAACGATGAGCTGTATTCAACCAAGAAAAACCTCAAAGTATTTTCTGTATAAATACAGATCTTGAGCACGTCTTCAGATGATAACGCAGCCCTCCAACATGTCCAAACGCCTCCTGCCGGAGGCTCTACGCGGGGGTCGTGCGGTCCATGGCCCTTTACGGAGCTCCGGTGTGGGCGCGTTCCGTGAGGCGGCAACCGGTCCGTCGGTTGAACGCGTCCCAGAGGGTCATGGCCATCCGGTTAGCCCGGGGATACCGCACGGTCTCCGGGGAGGCGGCGAACCTCCTTGCCGGATTACCGCCATGGGATCTGGAGGCAAAAGTCCTCGCGCACATCTGGGAATGGCGCGAGGAGGCAGGACGCCGGGGCGTAACTCCGTTGCCGCGAGAAATCGCGGCACGGCGGACAGAGCTCCGGCAGGATCTCATGGCGGTATGGAGAGTGCGATTGTCGCAACCCTGCGCTGGGCACGCCACAATTGCGGCGATAAGTCCCCTCTTTGAGGAGTGGCTGGAGAGGCGCCACGGCGTCCTCACCTTCCGCCTGACGCAGGTCCTCACCGGACACGGGTGCTTCGGGAGGTACCTGTTCCGGATAAGGCGGGAGGAAACGCCTGGGTGTCACCACTGTGTGGATCGCCCGGAGGACACGGTGGAGCATACGGTGGAGGTCTGCCCGGCTTGGGCGGAGCACCGCCGTGTCCTCGCGGAAGCGATCGGCGGCGGCGATCTCTCGCGTCCGGCCCTGGTCCAGGCCATGGTACGGAGCGAGAGTGCATGGGAAGCCATTACCTCCTTCTGCGAAGCAGTAATGCTCGTGAAGGAGGAGGCGGGACGCGTGAGGGAGAGGCAAGCTTTGCACCCTCACGCCCATAGTCGCCGCAGGAGACGCCCTGGGCGTCGGGAATCGGCAGCCGATTCCCGGCCACCGTAGGCGCGGGCTTGCGGACGGCGAGCAATGGGTAGCTCGCCGTCCGGTAAGGACCAAGCCCGAGTCGACGGCGCGTCGTGTTCCACGCGCGCCTCAAAGAGATGTCAGCACTATTGACGGGGTCCGCTAGGGCCGATGCCAGCTAGGGTTGCGGGATGTTCGAAAGAGTTACCGTGGCCCCGGCACAGGCAACAGAAGGAACACGGGTGGGTTTTACTCGTAGTCAGTAAAAGTCTGACACGCCCTCCCGCTCCGCCTAGAGAGCAAAAAAAAAAAAAAAGCCCTCCAACATCTTTGTGTCAAATAAGTCCGCTATATTTTTCAAGTGATATTAATGAGGCAAGGCGTTCTTCACATTTTATTATTTTAAACATTTTAGATACAATGAAACCAGCCATATATTTGGTGACTTCGATTGAGAATTCCGATAAATTGTTGGTACCTATGTAGTCGTGAGTGTCTGGTACGTCAATATCATCATTAATACACAAATCTACCTCATCATTAACGTCAATCGATAGTAAACGTTCCTGGTGCTACTAATATTTCTATTAATTGTAGTTTTATTACAATGGAGTAAATCAACTGTACACAATTTCCAGTTGTTATATTTTTTAACTCGCCGTGAATTAACAAATGTTTGTATGCAGATTGGAATTGATGTACTGTTGAGTAATGATAATCTGGTCCCTTTTATCGCCACCAAAACACAGGCATGTCTTTTTACCGCTAAAAGAGTCGTTTCGATCAAACTCCTACTTTTCGGGGTACATCTGTTCCTGTAACTGATCGATTCGAGCTCCTAGGCATGGAGTTGACATCATGTCTCAACTTCGGTGCCACCATCGAGTAGAAAGCCCAAACTGCGGCCAAGAAACTGGGCATCCTAAATAGGGTGAAGCGATACTTTACGCCTGGACAGCTTTTAACCCTTTACAAAGCGCAAGTCCGATCCTGCATAGAGTATTGCAGCCACCTTTGGGATGGCTCAGCTAAATACCAACTTGCCGCACTTGGCTCGGTGGAACGCAGAGCTAAGAGGCTCATAGGCGACGTAAGACTGGTGGATGCCAAGCTTCACAGCTTGGCTCATCGCCGCAAGTTGCCTGCTGGTCGGTCTTCTACAGATTGTACTTCGGTGAGTCTGCTCGAGAACTTCACGACCTCATTCCGCCTGCCCCTTCTACCATCGGACATCTAGACGCACTGCAGGCTACCATTCCTACCTAGTTGCTATTCCACCAATTCGCACTAAGCTTTTCCAAATGTCTTTTGTGATGCGCACAGCAAAGGAGTGGAACTCTCTGCCTGCGTCTGTGTTTCCGAACGCATACAACCCCGATCTCTTCAAAATGAGAGTGAACAGGCTTCTTCTGGGTAAGCTCTCTCCATGGTCGTCTTTGTCTCTATCATCTCTGACCTAGACTAGAGTCAATAGCAAACCTATCTCAAATAAAAATAAAAAAGGGAGCTACCCATTACTCGATGCCGGCAAGCCCGCGCCTACGATGGCCGGGAACCGGCTCTCGATTCCCGGCCGGACGCGAGAGATCGTCGCCACCGATCACCTCCGCGAGGATGCGGCGCTGCTCCACCCAAGCCGGGCAGGCCTCCACCGTATGCTCCACCGTATCCTTCGGACAATCCACATATTGGTAACACCCGGGAATTTCCTCTCGCCTTATCGGGGAAGGACCCGATACATGAAAAATTCCGGAAGTCTGATAAACTGGGCCCAGTTGCAGAATGCCCCAAATGTTAGAATAAAAAAAAAGAGAGAATATAACATAATACCGCACCTGTTTACCCCAAAGGGTTAGGCAGAGGTGTAGGTATTATAGTATACCCACATTTCGCCAGTTATGTCCCATGTAATACTTAGAGGGCGAGCCTATTGCCATCAACCGGGCACAAATCCAGACTTCGGGCTGTTACTGAGAAATTCCTGATGGAAAACCCAACAACACTGCCCGACCTGGGAATCGAACCCATGACCTCATACTCAGTAGTAGCGCTTGCGACCACGAGACCAAGAAGCAGTCAGAAAGAGAGAAATCTTTTGAAATATGTACCTTTATGTTTTCCTATATGGCTAACTTCTTCCTTATTCAGTGGGTTACTACGGAGCGTATCTCCATGAACGTGTAAGCACCGTTTGGAATAGCGTGAAGCAATAAAAAAATTTGGAACTACCGCCGGCGAACCCTCGGCTAGCCATTTTTACGGTTTTAAAGTCCGTCAGTGTTTCTTTTTTGGAGTATCGTGTGGAATACTGAAACAATATTGTTTTCATGAATATCTTTTTAGTTCTTTATTTTACAACTCTGTTTTCCTTTATTTTGATATTGACTTAGTTTTTAATGTTTTAATTTTTCATGCAATTTTGTGACAAATTCAATCGTCAGGTAGAAAATCCCAATTCCTTAAAAAATTATTTTGTTATTATATGGAAGCCTTAATTTGTCTGTTAGCTACGATTTTTTCGACAAACGTTATAGCTTTTAAAAGTTATTTTTTGTCAAAGGTCAAAGTTATGAATGCCGACTCCACCTATGTAGCTTGTACCTACAAAATGCGTGTAAAATAGGTACTTATCCCTATTGCAATATCGTTTCATGGAGGTCAAAGTTAACCCACATTATTTCCAACAAACAAGCAAACTAAAAATTTTACTCTTATTAAGGCAAAATAGTGAAACATAAGGAAAAACAAGACAAAGATCTTGCGATAAAGTGTTCCTGTACATTTTATGTAGATACGTATATAAATCCCTACTTCGTGTTGTATACGTAAACAACCGCTGTTTCTTCAAGACAAATCTTTTTTTTTAAACGAAACAATTGGTAAACATAATTTAATTAAATAAACAAAAACAGCACGCAACACATTTTGCAGTTCCGGCGTCCTTATAAAAATCAAAATAATTTACACCCCAAAGTACACGCTAGTAAAAAACAGTCGCTCATTAAATTTGTCATTAAGTCACGGACTGAAAATTAAGACTCGATTACAGTAACCAATCATTAGTTAGTTATCAGGGACACGATGTAACGTGTAAATAGCCTTTTTAGCAAATAATAGTCAAGAGTGATTTTCTATTTAGTGAAACAAAGCAAAAGGAGTGTCAGGATCGTAGCAGGTATCGGTCTGTAGTTTCTGCCTTACCTCATGGGAAGAAGACTTGAGTTTAGAAGAAGCCAGAAGGGGTCATCGTATTAGTGGTTCAGCAGCTCCAATACTATCAGGATTGTGCCGGAATATAGCATTTCGTCGTGGTCGTGGTACGACAGCGGCTCCCCTGACATCATCTCTTGTCATCAGAAGACAGCCGTCGCGTGGTGGTTGTCTCATGGATCTGTGGATCTGTGTCATAGATGATTATCCATGCGATGCTCTGTAACAGTGACTGTCACTAGCCAGCGTTACTCTTATCCGACCTTTTCGGTGATTCCAGTAACTTCGTAACAAAACGAGGTGGCGCCACTTACTGCGCTGCGCCATCATATGTATGTGTGTGTAAATTTAGTAATTAGAGTTTGGCCAGCGAATCGTGTTACAAGTAATATATTCAAATTCGTCATAAGACAACACTTTTGTCTGTCAAAAGAACGTTTCGGCATCGGCTAAGTCTTACTAAAACATGTTGATACTTATCAATTTTTCTTAGTTAGTTAGAGGGACTTTTCAATACCTGCACATAGTTTGTTTTTATTTCACTTTACATAATAGACGATAGTTTCATCGTCTAGACATTGTAAATACTTACCTCTAAATTATATTTTTAAGTACAGAATAATTATACTATATATATTTAATATGATACGTAAGAAATACGGTATAATGCAATACATAGTATATATAAGGTGTATCTATTCATACACGAAATCTCTTAAGGGGTCATTGTACTCATCAACATGAACAACTTTTACTATGGGACCAAACCTGAAATCGCGAAAAAAATCATCTGTTCCGTACATTTATGTTCGCATAACTCGTCAAAATGTGGGGACCAACAGATTTTTATTTCGCGATCTCAGGGGGGGGGGGGAGGGGGGTGTTGGCCACATATAACCAAGTCTTTATATCATACGGTCTTGCAGGAGTGTGGGTGGCTCTAATGAAATTTCGTTGCATAGCAACAGGGCTGTAAAAACCGTACAACCCCGTAAATTACAACGTAAATACGATTCGGGGATTACTACCAACGTTACAAGGATTGTTGTACCTATATCCGAGAAAAACGGCCATTTAGACAATGCGAGGAGATAAATACGGTTTTTAGAAGAGCTTTTTAAATAAATGGCATTTAAAATGTAATAATGCGTAGATGAGCCAAAAGTTGACAGCTTTTTAGGCACTACTCAACCTATCCCAGTCCACTGCTGGACATAGGCCTCTCCCAGGCTGCGCCATAACACCCTTTCTTCCGCCTTCTGCATCCAGTCTATACCAGCCAACTTCTTAAGGTCGTCGGTCCATCTAGCTGGGGGGCGTCCCACACTACGCTTGCCAAAACGCGGTCTCCACATATTATATGTTTACAATTTCAATTACACCTCTTACTTTCGATAAAGAAAAGTCATGGAGTGGTGCATGGTGATTATTGTTGGATATTCAAAAGCTTAACAAATAAATAAATTTGAAGTTTTCTGTTTGTAATGTCAAAATAACAGCTTTTTACTAAATGCATATGAAAGTACCTAATACCGAACTTCATCATAACATCACGCCTTGTTTCCCCGAAGGGTTAGGCAGAGGTGTACCTATATAGTACACCCACATTTCGCCAGTTATGTTTAAGTCCCATGTAATAGGGGGCGAGCCTATTGCCATCAACCGGGCACAAATCCAGACTCCGGGCTGCTACTGAGAAAGCCATATACCGAACTTATAACAAAAAAAAAACAATTTTCATTTTTTTTTGTCTGTCGGTCTGTCTGTATGTTCCGGCTAATCTCCGAAATGGCTGGACTGATTTTGACGGGACTTTCACTGCCTGATAGCTGATGTTAGAAGGAGTAACTAAGGCTACTTTTATTTTAGAAAAATAATTAGAGTTTCGCGCAAAAAAATTAAAACCTATAAAATTGTGAAAAAAATAATTATTTGTAAAATCCAGGTTTCCTCACGATGTTTTCCTTCGCCGATGTCAGTGATGTCTAAGATAAACTCAGAAAGTACCTACATACGAATTGAAAAAGTCACATTGGTAGGTACTTGCCCGGATTTGAACCCACAACCTCGTGTATGAGAGGCGAGGCCATAACCACTGAACCCTTGTGTGAAGTAAGAAGAATAAGTGAGTACCTATATACAGGGTGTGGCGTAAATAGTGGTCCATCGTTAAGCGGTCGATACATCTTATACTCAGCTGTCACATACCACAATTTAATTTTTTTTTTCCATAGATCTCAGAATAAAATATTTTTATTCTGTTTTGAAAGTTTTACACCTTGCTTTACTAATTGGGTTGTACAATTCAGCCCTTTTTGAATAGAAATGGCTACAACTTTTGTTTAAATTAAGGAGTCAGTTATTATTATACTATTATAGAATCAGCATTAATTGAACAAGTTTTTAAAATAATGGGTACCGACAGTGTCGTACATTTTTTTACACCATTCGCACCCCAAGTGACAGAATTTTCTAGACATTTGAGTAACGTTTTGAAATAAACACATTTTGCTTTATTACCTATAAAATTACATTTACAAAATTACTTGCATGTGATAGCACAGTTATAAACAGAAAAAAATATGAAAAAAATAATATCTTTTTTAGAAATTACAGCCACATTAGTAAAGCAAGGTGTACATTTTTCAAAAAAGAATAGTTAAATATTTTATTCTGAGATCCATGGAAAAAAGTTTCAAATTATGGTATGTGATAGCTGAGTATACAGTATATCGACCCCTTAACGTTGGACCACTATTTACGCCACACCCTGTATATCCCCTCAAAAGCGTCGGCCATTTTGCGCCGATTCGGCGCATCTGTCGCGGACATCCGCGTGACCTCGCGCGGTATCGGCGCGTGTGATTAAAATGGCGATATCTTTAAACTCTTGTGTGGGAGCTCTATATAAAACGTATGTCGTTGGAATCTTTATACAATTAGCTAAAACGTTTAATCCATCAACTGCGTCGGCCATTTTGTATCGATTCGGCGCATGTGTCGCGGACATCCGCATGACCTCGCGCGGTATCGGCGCGTGTGATTAAAATGGCGACATCTCTAAAGTCTTGTACGAGAGCTGTATGTAAAACTTATGTCATTGGAATCTTTATACAATTAGCTAACACATTTAATCTCTCAACTGCGTCGGCCATTTTGTGTCGATTCGGCGTATGTGTCGCGGACATCCGCATGACCTCGCGCGGTATCGGGGCGTGTAAAATGGCAGTATCTCTAAAATCTTGCATGGGAGCTGTATATATATACAACTGATGTCGTTGCAATCTTTATACAATTAGCTAACTCAAAATGGACTAGTACAGTTTTGAATTGTATTTTTTTTTTCGATTTTTTCCCAGTTTATTGTCCATAAAGTTTGTATTTCACTTACACACGTTATACCGGTGAATGGTGCGGTCTGTTAGATGATTGTCTTTCCTATAAGTACTTTCTTTCAAGTACGTTTCTTAACTACAATTGTTTTAAAGATACACTATTATAAATTAATCAATTAAAAGAACACCCCTCCCCATGCGTTTTTTTCATCCCACAAGCTCTACAAAGAATTTTATTTAAAAATTATATTAGAATATAGGTATTTTTCTGGATATTCTGTATATCTTATTTAAAATAAGTACTCACTTAGGTATTAATGTAAAATTAGGATTTGCATGCCCTAAACAGGCAAAATATGGACTGTACATTAACCGCCATTTTTTTACAACTGGTAACACCTGTATTTTCTGCAAATAAATGTTTCTTATGCTTATTCTTAAAAACATCCCTCAGGCGACCCGAGCACCCCTTGACGAAACATTCAAACAAATGAATCTGCGTTTTGATATATCATAACAAACCTAAAATAAATGTAATTTATATTAATTGAGATTACTAAAATTATTGCGATATCAAAACTCAGGAGCAATAACTGTCTGTATTCTCCGCTGAGTTTTGATATCGCATTAATTTTGTTAACAGGCTCAGGACTGCCTAAGCCTGTTTACTGCTACACGTGTAATGATATTTCCTGTTTTCGAAATAACATGTGATTAGTCATCCATCATTCCAATTCCGTATTGACCTTTCACAACAGAACTTTTTCCGAAGCAAAATCATCACCATTTGCCTAACCTTTTTCCAACTGGGAATGTTGAGGTGGGTTTATAATCTAACTGACACCCTAATTGCGTAACACACTATCAATCACAACTTGAATGATTTTGAAGCATATTGCTAATCCATTGCGTCATATGCTCGAAAAATTTGTCTGTTCAGCAACGTAAATAACGCAATGAATGCTGTTGAACTGTCAAAAAGAAAATGATTCCTACTGTGTATTACGCAATTGCCCCGCTGATTCAGCTGGATACCAGATTTTTATACGGAACGACTGTCTCTATGACCTACAGTTACCTCTGAGTTTGTTTCGGAATTTCTTCTCAGGGATCACTACATAAAATATTGACCACAACAATGACGTGTAAAAGTGTCTTAAAAGATCTACTTACAGAAATAAATAATATATCATCATCATTTACACTATAAGGCAAGTCTAATGTTGGGGTGGGTTTACAATCTAACTGACACCCTAATTGCCTAACACACTATCAATCACAACTTGAATGATATTGAAGCATATTGCTAATCCATTGCGTCATATGCTCGAAAAATTTGTCTGTTCAGCAACGTAAATAACGCAATGAATGCTGTTGAACTGTCAAAAAGAAAATGATTCCTACTGTAAGTGTGTTACGCAATTGCCCCGCTGATTCAGCTGGATACCAGATTTTTATACGGAACGACTGTCTCTATGACCTACAGTTACCTCTGAGTCTGTTTCGGAATTTCTTCTCAGGGATCACTACATAAAATTTTGACCATAACAATGACGTGTAAAAGTGTCTTAAAAGATCTACTTACAGAAATAAATAATATATCATCATCATTTACACTATAAGGCAAGTCTATCTGGCCAGTAAGATACCTTCTTCTACCTATCTACCTTGTATGTACCTTTTGTTGTTATAGGGGTTGTTAGACTTTTGGGATTCTGACTACCCGTAAGGACTGTCAAAGATCTACGAAAGACCAACGGCTTAGCATGCTTTCCGAGACACGTAGGGGTCTCAGTATGAAATGGTTAGTCATCCATGTGACCTCAGCAAGCATTGCTTAACTTTGGTCGACCGACCCTTTCGGGTACTTACTTAGCCACGAGCCACTCTTTAAACAAAACAAAGTATCGCAGACAAAATAAAACCTGGTCCTGTTAATTTCGTGATTGATTGAACGGACTGCAAATAGAAAGAGCAAGCAGTTAGTTTGCAGAGAAACAGCACCTAATTCAGAAAATCACAGAATAAAAATGAATAGAAGCGGCACTATGACTGGCTCGTTGGTCTAACAAGTGGTTGTAAACAAGACTGCTGCATGTTGACCTGGGTTGGATCCTCAGGTCGGCCAGTGTCATTGGATTTTTCCATATTGTGGAATTTCTCAGAGCAGCCCGAAGTTTGGATTTGTGCCAAGTTGATGACCTTATGCTTTTCGCTAAAAACTTCGATGCTCTCCAAAAAAATGCTTCAAAACCTTTATGATCTTCGCCTCTTGCGCTTCTTTTAAAGTAGGACTTAGGATGAATATGGCCAAGACAAAGATTATGACAAAAATCTTTTGTAATTCAAACCCTTCTGTTAAAGTAGAAAATTAAACGTTAGAGATGGTTGATCAGTATGTCTATCTTGACCATACTCTTTCATTTGGCAAAGAGCATCAGCAAACCGAGATTTCTAGAAGAATACAGTTAGGGCGGGCCGCATTTAGCAAATTGGATGATATACTGGAATCAGCCAAAATTCCACAATGTCTGAAGTCCCGTCTCTATAACCAGTGTGTTCTGCCCACCATAACTTACGGTGCTGAGACGTGGACGCTCACGCAAGAGGCTGTGTACAGGGTGAGAGTTGCACAGAGATCCATGGAGCGTTCCACGCTCGGCATAAGATTGATAGACCGAGTTCCAAACGTCGAGATCCGAAGGCAAACGAAAGTTTTCGATATCGGAAAACGAGTTATGGAACTCAAATGGAGTTGGGTAGGCCATCTGGCAAGGCGAAGTAATGACAGGTGAAGTAAGGCAGTGACTGAGTGGCGTCCAAGTAGTGGAAGACGAAGCGTCGGTCGTCCGGCGGCGAGATGGGCAGACGACATTGTTACCATCGCGGGTAGAACCTGGATGAGGTTGGCACAGGAGCGTGGGGATTGGCTCATGAAAAGAGAGGCCTATGCTCAGCAGAGGGTGAAAACGGGCTGTGGATGACGATGATGATGACATGTAAAGAAGAAATGAGAGGGTATTATCAGTGTGTTACCATGTTTTATGCAAATAAAATATTATTATTATCTTATCTCAAACTTCGAAGCTGGGCCTGGTGTGCCTACCCTTTCATGGATTACAGGCGTGATTTTATCATGTATTGGTATACATATAATATCTGTTGGGTTCCTACAATATTTACAATCGAACAGCTCAGCACTTTTGCCTGCGTGCATTTCCTGATATGCATGTATGGCAACTAGTACCAGTTAGTACGTTTGGTTACCAATCGCGTAACTCAAACCAAACTAGATCTAACAATTTTAGTGCCATTTGACAATTATAACCAGTATTCAATATTATAGCCTTTAAACCATATTATTTCGTATCATTAAACCAGTGGTCGTAAACCACCAACCAAACCATTACCAGTCTAATATAATACGAAATCAACCAAATATCAACCAACCCAGAAGTTAGCGCTAAACCACGCAGGCAACAAATTCTGCATATCTGTGTGACCGCGTTGTTCTTTTAAGCTATGCAACGGATTTTTTTTATTATGAAAGTATATACAATACTTCCGTATATACTTTCATATACTTGATGATACTTTATAAGTTGATACTTGTAACAAACAAGCAATTTTTTTAAATGTTGTCTTTCTGTCTGTTTGTTTCAGCTAATCTCCGAAACGGCTGAACCGATTTTGACGGAACTTTCACTGGCAGATAGCTGATGTTATAATGAGTAATTTAAGGTACTTTATTTTAGAAAACGAATTAGAGTTCTACGGAAAAAAATGAAAACCCATGAAATTGTGAACAAAATCCGATTCAAATAGGTAAGTATTGACATCCAAGCGGGCGAAGCCGCGGGCAATAGCTAGTACATTAATTTACAAACATACATAAACTCACGCCTTCTTCCCATGGGGGTAGGCAGAAACTACAGAACGCCACCTGCTACGATCCTTACATACTCCTTTTGCCTCGTTTACATTCATACATCTGGTCATACACGCACGCCGGTTGCGAATACTACGCACCTGACCTTTCTGAAGAACATCACCAATAAGATCACTATATGTCTTCCTAGGGCGTCCCCTTCCGGCGTTTCCACTCACATCTGCCGTGTAAATAATTTAAACTAACTTAACAAAGAATTTTTGTCTTTTGTCAAGTCGTAAAAACCGTTAGAAGCAGGAGCGGGTTCTTAGAAGGTACATAACTAATTAGATCTAAGTTAGAATTGGTCTACTGTGTTATATTGAATGACTTTTCATGAAATGATTCTAATGATTATAATTTTGTAAATACATATTTGTTATGGATGCTAGTCATATTTTGATCAAGATAAAACTGGACTGGATTTCCAAGTCTGAGGAAATTGCAAAAAACGTAAGAAAATTTGAATTTCGCGGGCTACCTTTGTGCATCCATTGTTATATGACGTACAAGTGACATTCTACCTTAGTGTAGAAAAGCAATTACGAGGTCGACTAAACAAAGGAAAGAACATGAGTGTCGCTTCCACACGGTTTTAGTATTCTATGTAAACAGTTCGAGTAAAACGATTTTCTGTTGGAGTAAGTGTGAACAATTGTGATGGATTGGCAGTTTCAGCGGTCAACAGATGGGCGTAATGGTGTTGCATTAATTTTGCTGAGCAGTTTCTTAAACAACCCGAGAGGGGTTGAAAACCTACTGAAGTGTTGATTATTCATCATTCAGATATTGCTAGCAGCGCCCCGCGCTTTCACCCGCATAAGTCTCGATCCCGTAAGGATATCGGGATAAAAAGTATCCTATTTGTTAATCCAGGTTATAAACTATATGTGCGCCTCACCCAAATCCGTTCAGTAGTTTTTGCGTGAAAGAGTTTACAAACAAACATCCATCCATCCTCACAAACTTTCGCGTTTATAATATTAACTAGCTTTTGCCCGCGGCTTCGCCCGCGTGTATATCGGAATATATCAAATTAGTACCTACCCTACGTGTTAATCCAGGTTCTAAAACATCTGTATGCCAAATTTCCTCTGAATTCAATCAACCGTTTTTGCGCCAATCCGGAACATACATCCCGACAAACAACAAACGGACAAAAATTCTAAAAACTATAGTGTGCGCAACAGACTCGTTGAATCATTTCTTTTCAAATATATGCAATGCACAGTTCTGAGTTCGTTACTATTTTTAACCGTCTTCAAAAAAGGAGGAGGTTATCAATTCGGTTGTATGTTTTTTTTTTAATGTTTGTTACCGTTACTCCGTCATTTATAAACCGATTAGAAAATTTATTTTTTATTTGAAAGGATTGGACTTCCAGATTGGGCCCTTTTTTATCCAAATCCAGTTCTGATGATAGGATCCGTGAGGAATTGAGGGAAGTCCTCAAACATTATAGGCAAACACATAGTGATTTTGGTATTTTCGTCAACAAATCAAGCATTTGCATTCAGAAAGTATGATTTGGTGAAGTGGAACTGACGAAGAAGACCATAGATGGATACAGGAACTCATCAATGATAAGTATTTCATGGGAGGCGATAATATATCTCGATTAAGATAGTTAAACCACTATGACGAAGCAAATTTAAATAAATGCTTCTGATGAAAATGGTACCATTGAACTCAGATCAGTAATAAAACAATGTATCCTAGCCGTGTTAGGGCTTATTGGAAATGTCATGTGATGCACTCTGGCTATAAATTATTTTTAACTGACTTCAAAAAAGGAGGAGGTTCTCAGTTCTTCGGAATATTTTTTTTTATGGTTCCCCGATTACTCGAAGACGGCTGGACCGATTTAGAAAATTCAATTTTTGTTTGAAAGGGTATACTTGCCAGGTGGTCCCATTGTTAGCAGGTCAGGATCTGATGATGGGATCCTGGAGAAATCGAGGGAACTCTTCAATATAGGCACACCTATAGCGATTTTGGAATTTTTTATAGTAATTTGTGCATTTGCTCTCGGAAAGCAACGTTTGGTGAAGTGGAACTGATGACGAAGACCTCAGATGGTAAGATGGCCACCAGAACAACTCAATATTAAGTATTTCACAGGTTGCGATTCCATTACTTTAAAATTATTGCTAATCAATAGAAGCTCGTCACAATGCATATGGTGAAGTGGAGCTGATGGTGAAGTACCAGGAGAACTCCTCAACATTTAACATCCCTGCATCGGGAAAAGCAATGTTTTGTAAAAGGTGATGAGCAGTTATCATTAGGTTATTGTAACTTAGATAAATTACGAACAAACCCACTAAAAAGTGAAAAATGAAAACAACCGACTTCCAAAACAAACACTCCAAAGTGAAAAATAACTTTAATTTCGGAAGTCAGTGGCAAAAACCTAAAATACAAATCCAAAGACACCGACTTCCGAAAAAGTATTAGTACCGAGTTTCGAGTTAATATGACAGCGTACATCTAAGGTACACACTTCTTTTATGGGGTACTGTGTAAAATGTTATAATAAATTACCTCTCGATATTCTTCAACTAAATGAGAAGCAATTTAAAACATGCATTAAACGCACACTATGTAGACAAGCATATTATAGGTTAATTGATTATATCATAGATAAAAATGCTTGGCTAAATGCTGGTCCTGCTCCACAGCCACTTGGGCTTTGTTAATTTTTTTTTTTTTGTTTGGAAGAAATGCGTCCCCTTTTTTTCTGACATTATGTTATTACTATAGACTTATTGACTATATATAGACTATAGATTTAGTGTTTACTAATCTTTTAATTACAATCATTGCAAACTATAGTTTTGTATAAATTAGAAGCATCTTTTCAATTTTGTAAATGTGAGTACGATGGAGCGGTTTTATGTTATGATGTAGGTATGTTGACTTGAAAGAGTATGGCAGTTGAGAGTATGTCATGCTCACTTAAATGTCTCGCTGATGGTGGCGCGTGTATTGGATCATTCGGTTCCCTACAAAATGGTTGAGCTGGATGGTGCTGATCCACGCGTCATGTTCGTGAACGGGCGCCGTCAGTGGAGACTGGTCATCTCTTAGCTGCCAGGGCTTATTTTTAATCTTATATTTTAAATTGTTTTAATTATCTATTTTTTACATTGTTCTCACATATAGAAGCAACAAGAACAATAACAATGTACCTACCCAGGATTTTGTAACAATTTTGATTTAAAAGAGTGTCCATGGAGTTTCTTGCCCATTCTTCTCCATAGAAATCTACGTTTTGGAATGGGCGACTAGCTTCAATTTTCTGACTAACTGACCGACTCTTTGACAATTCAAAAGTGCCTGTAATTGGTTTAATTGAAATAAATGCTTTGAGTTTGAGTTTGAAGCGCGTTAAAATGTTTTCTTACTGTTCCTAGGGTCCTAGTTCTCCTTACTTGTTTTAAAAAACTAAAAGTGACAATTTTTATTATTTCCTGAGGCAAATATTGCAAAGTTTCAAATGTATTAATCAAATGAATAAGATTTTTCATATAAACTATATCCCCGCTTTTCACCCCCACAGGGATGGAATTTAAAAAAAATCGATTACGATATTTCCATAACTTGAATTCCTCATCATTCCTTATACCAATTTTTGAGTTAATCATGCAACACAGTAAAATCTTCCTCTTAAAAATCTAATTACCCCTTTTCACTCCGTCAGGGGTAGTTTTGAAACACTAATAGTAAGAAATTTTATCGCTTATTTAGGCAAATATGCCTGCCAAGTTTCAAGTTTATTAACAAAATGAATAAGATTTTTCATATAAACATTGTCCCCTCTTTTCACCCCCACAGAGGTGGAATTAAAAAAAATGTTTATGATACTTCCAAAACTTGACTCAAAGATTATTTATTATACCAATTTTCGGGTTAATCAAGCCACGCAGTAAAATCACCCCCTGTAAAATTGACTACCCCTTTTCACCCCATCAGGGGTAGATTTCGAAAAACCCTGATACAGGTTATTCTTTATTTTTGGTCTTAAGTATAAATACTGAGTTTCTAGTTAATCGGACTGCGCGTTCAACCAACTTCTATATTTGAGTACTATGAAGTTTGAATATACGCATACGTTTGACACTAATAAATATTTAAATTATACTTACTATATGTTCTCTAAATTTACAGGTAAAGTGAATAATATTGCGATCAAAAAAATATTTCATAAATTAAAAAATTATATACACTACTTAAACACATTTTATGAAAATGATTATAAGATTGAAGATACTACACATATAGAAAATAGCAATAAGATCAGTCAATGGAAACCTGGCACTATTCCTTCTTATTTAAAAAAAACTAACATATGCTAAATCAAATGGACATTGCAATAAATCGGAAACACAGATCCATCAATGCGCGTCTTCTAGTGATACTTGCTCTCCAACCCTTGATTAACAAAATCAGAATATCGATAATACATATACCCCACAAGCACCAAAAGAGCTTTTTCGTGTCTAAACATATTAACATTTTTCACCAAAACATAAATGGCCTTATCTCTAAGTCAGACCTTTTAACGTTAGCTCTTGAGAATCAACAAAACCCTATCAATGTGCTATGCATTACTGAACATAACATGATAGAAACGGACAAAAGCATACTAAATATCAGTAACTATAAACTAGCTTCTTGTTTCTGTAGGAAGAACCGGCGCGGTGGGTGTTGTATCTTAATTGATAAATCGCTTTAATATGTACCAATAAATTATTTAAATAATTACTCACTTGAAAATATCATCGAATGGTCTGGTATTGAGTTACTAGACCATCAAATATATGTCATATGCATCTATAGACCTCCAAGGCCAAGTACAGATGATATGAATATATTCTTTAGAAACCTAGACTCCCTTCTTGGTCGATTTTGTTACGGTAAAAAGAAAGTTGTAATTTGTGGCGACTTTAATATAAATTTGCTTAAGAAAACTTACGATGCAACTGAATTTATGAAAATTCTGCACAGTTACAATTTAAAAATAGGCATCCACGACCAACACGATTATCAAGCAAAACATGCATTGACAATATTATATTTAATATTAAGGGATGTTCCGCAAAGGTTATTGAGTCTGCACTTTCTAATCACACTGCTCAGTTGCTCACATGTCCAGTCAAATCTAGTTTCCTCCTTAAATCATGGAACATAGAAAAAAGAGACTACTCTAAACAGAACATTCGTAAATTCAAGGAATGCATAGATTCTCTTCATTTCAGTAACGTTTTTGACAATACAGATCCAAACCTAGCATTTGATGAGTTTTATGAATTATTCCACCTATTCTATAATCTTTGCTTCCCTACTATACAGATAAAAATATCAATAAGATCTCGCCCACGGTGGATTACAAAAGGCCTTAGAATTTGGTGTAAACGTAAGCGACAACTTTTATGGGACTACAGGAAAAAACCTACAGAAAATAATAAAACTAAATTCTTAAATTTATCCTCACGATTAAATCAGATCATTAAGTTAACGCAAAAGTTTCGCAATGATAATTACATAAAAACTGCCCGAAATAAATCGCAAGCTACTTGGAAGAATATAAATACCAATAAACTAAATATACCAAAGGATCAAATACAACAGATTACTGTAGATGGTAATATAATAACTGACCCTACACAGATTGCAAACTATTTTAATAATTTCTTCATTGATAAAACTAAAGCTTCCATACCAAACCATTCAAGATGCCAAATCCCGTTCGAACCCAACTCAATATTTATGCGTCCAACTATACCAGAAGATATATACAAAATAATTAGAGCCCTCAAGAACACAAATAGTACCAGATATGACAATATATCAACAAAAGTTTTAAAACACGTATCCATTAAGTTATCATTTATACTTAGTCATATAATAAATTTAAGTATAGCGAATGGGGTCTACCCAGAAAAGTTAAAATTAACTATAATTAAACCTTTATTTAAGAAAAATAATAAAAATGACATGAGCTGCTATCGTCCAATAGCGCTTGTACCGGTCATATCGAAGATATTTGAGAAAGTAATCCATGATGGTATTTATAGTTACTTTGAAAGAAACAATTTACATTGTATAGAACAGATTGGCTTTCGTAAAAATAAATCAATTAATATAGCAGTATATAATTTTCTCCACACCATATTAACCCACATGGATAGAGGTACACAAACGTGTGCATTGTTTATGGACCTCACAAAGGCTTTCGATTATGTGGACCACGAAATACTCTTAAATCTTAAATAAATTATAGAAACATTTATGACCTGATTAAATCTTACTTAAGTAATAGAACGCAAATAACACAAATAACAAGGATATGTCCCTATGCCATTGATATACAAAAAACCCCCCTATGCGAAAAAAATGATCACCTATTCATCCTCACGTAGACAGGTTACGTCTGTCGTTCCACAAGGTAGTGTATTGGGTCCGCCTCTTTTTATAATATACATCAATGACCTTCCAAAAGCGACAAAATACAACACAATCCTATTTGCTGATGATAGTACAGTACTGTTCACAGGAGATAATAAATCACACATGGAACCTGAGATAAATATGACTTTAGATAGCGTTATAAACTGGTTGACATCAAACAATTTACATATTAATCTCGACAAAACAAATTTCATGACATTCAGAAGTAGAGTAAGTAAAATAGCAAACATGAACATAAATTACAAAAGTAATAAGATCCAAGAAGTTGACGTTACGAGGTTTCTGGGTATAAAGATAGATAATAATTTGAATTTTAAAGAACATATCCATACATTATGCACTAAATTAAATACCTTCTCTTATGCATTGTTTAAACTTAGAAAAACGGTCAGTACTTCTACAGTCCTTACAGCCTACAACGGCTATGTTGCACCTATTCTAAACTATTTTGTTATTTTTTGGGGTAATTCTACTAATAAAGAAGAGGTATTTAAAGCCCAGAAGAAATGTATACGAGCCATAACTAGTATAAAAGTAACTGATAGCTGCAGGCCATCATTTTTAAAACTAAATATTCTTACCTTACCATGCTTATATATATTAGAGGTTATAATGTTTGTTAGGAAAAATACAAACTACTTTAATAAGTTAAATATCAAAAGATACAAATTCAATATATGTTTACCAATCAATAAAACAGCGTTACTAAATAAAAGTATATTATGTATGGCTCCACGCATATATAACCATTTACCAAATTCACTTCTGGAGATAAGTGATATAAATATATTTAAAAACAATGTAAAAACACTGTTACTAAAAAAAGCATATTAATCTGTCACTGAATATTTACAGGATAAACTTATATAATGTTACTTCATACGATATTTTAAATAACGTCTTTTAATTGTTAAATTCTAGTTTCATAGATCTGTGTATTTGTAAATTTGCATGCCTTATGGTAGGATATGGCTAATGGACACTATTGTTTGTATAAGACCTTTCTTTTGTACCCATATTCGCAAATGAATAAATGATTATGATTATGATTATGATTATGATTAGAATTATGATTATGATTATGATTATGATTATGATTATGATTATGATTATGATTATGATTATGATTATGATTATGATTATGATTATGATTATGATTATGATTATGATTATGATTATGATTATGATTATGATTATGATTATGATTATGATTATGATTATGATTATGATTATGATTATGATTATGATTATGATTATGATTATGATTATGATTATGATTAAAATTCTTCCATACAAATTTTGACACCCCCCAATCCCCCTCGTGGGGGTAGTTTAGAAAAACCAAAAATTACAAAGTTCATAATTTATTAAGATAAGTATTTGGGCCAAGTTTCAAGTTTATTAACTCAAGGAATAAGATTTTTCATACAAACGAAATACCCCCCTTTCACCCCCTTAAAGGTCGAATTTCCAAAAACGCCTTCTTAGTGCTCCCCTACATTATAAAAGGAAGCCGTGTGCCAAATTTTACGTTCCTAGTCCCAGTAGTTTCGGCTGTGCGTTGATATGTCAGTCAGTTTCTCCTTTTATATACATATAGATAGTATGATAGGATTTGTCTGCGAAACAAAACACTAATCACGAATACGTCTCATCATTCTTCTGACCTTATATCAATTTATTTGGGGTCGGCGCAACATGTTTTTTACTTCGATACTTCTCTGTTAGTCGTCATCTCGGTAGTGACTCCCTTTCTAGCCATTATCATCATCATCTTTCACACAGTCCATCCATCGTTTCATTGGTCTTCTCTTTTAGCCCTCCATATTCATATTCAAAACTTTCCTAACGACATTTTCCTCTTTCTTCTACATCACATGCCCGTACCATGACAACCGATTGTCACACAAAAATAATACGTCTGTCAAGCGAAATATTATACTACCAATGGTCATTTAGCGGTCATTCGCATGCCAGTGTTCTGCACTAGATATTTAAGTACTAGCTCCAAACAAAAAGAATATTTATTTACCTACGATAGTTGCGATATCAATCAGAGGATATCATGCGTGGCTAAGTAATAAGATAAGCTACGCTTGTCGGGGTTGGTTCGTGGATGGGTGACCATCTTTACATACCGAGACTCCTCCGCGCCTCGGAAAGCACGTTAAGCCGTTGGTCCCGGCTGTCATTCGTGGATCTTTGACAGTCGTTACGGGCCATCGAAAAGTCTGACAACCAGTCTTACCAACGGGTATCGTATTGCCCAGTCACTGGGTTGTGGAGGTCAGATAGGTAGTCGCTCCATGTAAAATACTGGTATTCAGCTGCATCCGGTTAGACTGGAAGCCGACCCCAACATAGTTGGGAAAAAGCTAGGCAGATTGACTGATCATCTGCCTAACCTTCTGCCTTTAGTTTCTTTTTTTAAATTACTTATGTTTGGTTCAACTTGGAGTCTATCCGGATGCAGCAGAATATCAGTCTTTTACAAAGAACGACTGCCTATCTGACCTCACATTTACTGGGTCACACGATACCCTTTGGTAAGACTGTCGGACTTCCCGGTTTCTGACTACTAAAGACTATTTGTCAAAGATTTACGAATCACGGCCGGACCTTACATCTTAACGTGCATATTTACCGAGGTTTTGGTAAAACTACTAATCATATAAATTGGTTATTTTATCCTAGGTGTTATTTTTAAGTTACGGATTGAAAATTGGGGTAGTCAACATAATTGTCGAGGTGGCAATCGAATCCTGGAACTTATGCATTTAACTGGCGAAATGTGTGTGTACAACTCTGCCTAACCCATCGAAAATTACAGGCGTGATGTGATGTTATTTGTATCCTGAAAACAGGGTAAACTATATCAGGACCCGTGACACGAATTCCATGTCAAACACGCAATGACGCGTAAAGGTAGGCTGGGATCAACTAAGATTTGAGTTCTGATCTCCGAAGCGTGACCCGTTTGAGAGCCGAACAAGAATAGATTCGAAGATGTTATCGAGAATTCAGATGGAAATGTGTAGGCGGTGGCAGTACACCTTTAATACTATTGCGACTTTGGAAATATAAGTAAGATGAGGTGTTAAGCTTTTCGCTTTTTGCAAGCATCAGAGTTTAATACATTACTTTACACTTTAAAAATCGAATCCTGGAACTGACGCTCGACGATCGCGGTCGCAACATTGTTTTTTTTTTTTATTACTTCTTCAGGAAAACAGTTTTCCTAAAACACCACAACAATAAAGCGGTTGACAAAGCGCCTATAAATACTGTTTTTAGACAATTTAGGCATAATATTGTGGTATATGACGGCCACTAAAATCCTTTTAGCCGAATTGTCTCACTGATCCCTATTTATTGCGTAAAACGCTTCCTTCGTAACATAATGTAAATATACGAGAACATACATGTCAGGATGAAGTAGATAATGGAAGCTGTGAGAACGTGATACAACTTATTTATTTATTTACTAGCGAACGGGTGCTATGTACTGATGTGTCGACATATCAAAACATCGAGAGTTTTGGACTATATAGCATAATCAGCATATATTGTTCCCACTGCTAGGACACAGGCCTCCTCTCTTTGAGAAGGAGTGGGCTGTAATCTACCACGCGGGCCCAGTGCGGGTTGGTAGATGTCACATGTTTTCGAACATTTGGTTCTAGGACATGCCAGTTTCCTCACGATGTTTTCCTTCACCGTTTTAAGAGCAGTGGTGATGAAATTATTTACACAAAGTAAAGCGCCTGCCTGGGTTCGAACCCACGTAAGTTGAGGCCGTTACCACTGGGTCACCACTGCTCTCAGGCTGGACTGTATGTCAGTTAAATATTAATGTCTTATACACATAAACTATCCAGAATATTTTCTAAATAAAGGTGAAACGAAATCCATTGTGTAGTTTAGAAGAACTAAGCGGTCACATACAGACACGAAAGGCAATTTTGTTTTATACTATGATATAAATATAGATTGGATTGAACAGCAATAAATACATACACGTGCAAAACCATAATAAAATGAAAGTGCTGTTATTTTGAGGTACCACTTGGGTTAGGACCGATGGCCGGTGGAGCAAACGAGTCTTGGAGTGGAGACCGCGTTTCGGCAAGCGTAGTGTGGGACGCCCCCCAGCTAAGGTAGCTGGGACAGACTGGATGCGGAAGGCGAAGGACAGGGTGTTGTGGCGCAGCCTGGGAGAGGCCTATGTCCAGCAGTGGACTGCGATAGCTGAGTTGATTAATTGACTTGTGTTATGGGTCAAGGAATTAGCCATCATCTGTTCTAAAGTCACATTGGTAGAAAATGTTTTGTTCAGTGTTCTAAGGTCACTGTTCTACGGATTGAAGGTATAATAGGCATGAATAGTCAAACAAGCTATTGGTTTAAAGGCAGCTAACTTGCAATTACTTTTAAAGGATGTTGTGAGCGTGTCGAGTACCAAGTCAATTTCTTCACATAACTCTCTTAAAAGCCATAAACCTAAAATAAAATATTACGCACACAATAAAAATGAATATTGACAGTGTAGTGGAAAGATTAATATTTTTTGCCTGCTTGTTCGACAATACCTACCTACATCTCCATCTATTTAAATCGCTCGTTGATCCAAAAAAAAACAAAAAACTCCTTTACGAAAATCATTCTTTATTTTCAAGAAACCTTGAAGATCATCATAATCTATTAAACTCCATTTGTAATAATATTAGATATTTAACTAAACCTGTATTACAGTCCGTTCAACCGTTTAACCTCTATTGCGTTGGTGGCATGACAAATGGCACCTGCAGTAAATAGTTGGTAATAACACCACGTTTTTGCTTTTAATGCCATCCTTAGGGCTACGGAATAGAATTCAAAACGGTTGAACGGACTGTAAAAAAGGTTTGTTTTTTCTAATCTTAATTCAAATGGAGTATAGGTACCTAAAATCCACTTCGTAGGTTCAACGTGACCCTCTAAACAACTAAATTATCGGAATTCATCAAAAGGATCACCTTGCAACTCTTAGGCCAGCAACACACAGCTTTTCCATATTCAAATCGTTGTTTCGTCTGTGATCCAGGATGAAAAGTAGCCTATATCCTTCTTCAGGTCCCAGGCTGCCTACCTATTACAGTGACAGAGTTACTTTTGCATTTATAATATTGTAGTATGGATACCTATCCAAAGTTGAAACTCCGACCCTCAGTCAAAGTAATTTATTTGACAGAAACACGGTAAGTATCTATACTAATATTATAAATCTGAAGAGTTTGTTTGTTTGGTTGAACGCGCTAATCTCAGGAACTGCTGGTTCGAATTGAAAAATTATTTTAATGTTGCATAGCTCATTTACCGAGGAAGGCTATAGGTTATATAACATCACGCTACGACCAAAAGAAGCGGAGAATCAATGAAAAATGTTGCAAAACGGGGAAAATTTGTTCCTTTTGCGAGCTTCCGTTGCGTGCGCTGCGTAAGCGGTTAAAGTTACGCAAAAATCATGTATGACGGGATTGTTGCTCTTAAAAAGTTCTAAACAAAAATCCGCGATAGCATATGCCTATCTTTTCAGGTTGGCTCACTATAACTTTTTTAATGGTAGTCAAATTTGTTATAAAATAATGCATTACTTGCGAAGGTGTTTTCATAAACTTATCCACTATTAATCCTTATCCAAATAAATAGTTTCATAATCAAGGTTAATTAAGTACGTGTAAATTCCTTTCCAAATTATTCAATTCGAACCGTTCGTTTAGAAATTACGGCGGGTATAAAAATGGTTAAAGCAAGAAAAATGTGCTTAGTGTATTAGTTACCTACACATTTTATTATGTATTGACTGGTTGAACGCGCTAATCTCTGTCACTACCAGTCGGATTTGAAAAATTCTTTTTGCATTATACAGTCCAATTTTTGAGGAAGACTATAGGGATGTAACATTACGCTAGGACCCTTAGAAGCCGAGCGAAAGCAAAAAAAATGAAGAACGAGCGCTAAGCGAAAACGAAGTAACAGCGCGGGTAGGCGATGCGATGCGACAGGGTGGGTCGAGGAACAAGAAATTTACGCGGACGAAGTCGGGGGTGGAAGCTAGTATAGGATAAAGTCAAAAATCAAAGTCAAATCATTTATTTCAAATAGGCACATAAAAAGCACTTTTGTACGTCAAAATTTACAAAACCGCAGATTTCTTTCTCGATTTCAGGTTTGTTCCCATAGCAAAAGTTATACAGACTGATGAGCACAATGACCCCTTAAGAGGTTGTGCGTTGTGCGGTCCATGGCCCTTTACGGAGCTCCGGTGTGGGCGCGTTCCGTGAGGCGGCGACCGGTCCGTCGGTTGAACGCGTCCCAGAGGGTCATGGCCATCCGGTTAGCCCGGGGATACCGCACGGTCTCCGGGGAGGCGGCGAACCTCCTTGCCGGATTAACGCCATGGGATCTGGAGGCAAAAGTCCTCGCGCACATGTGGGAGTGGCGCGAGGAGGCAGGACGCCGGGGCGTAACTCCGCTGCCGCGAGAAATCGTGGCACGGCGGACAGAGCTCCGGCAGGATCTCATGGCGGCATGGAGAGTGCGATTGTCGCAACCCAGCGCTGGGCACGCCACAATTGCGGCGATAAGTCTCCTCTTTGAGGAGTGGCTGAAGAGGCGCCACGGCGTCCTCACCTTCCGCCTGACGCAGGTCCTCACCGGACACGGGTGCTTCGGGAGGTACTTGTTCCGGATAAGGCGGGAGGAAACGCCCGGGTGTCACCACTGTGTGGATCGCCCGGAGGACACGGTGGAGCATACGGTGGAGGTCTGCCCGGCTTGGGCGGAGCACCGCCGTGTCCTCGCGGAAGCGATCGGCGGCGGCGATCTCTCGCGTCCGGCCCTGGTCCAGGCCATGGTACGGAGCGAGAGTGCATGGGAAGCCATTACCTCCTTCTTCGAAGCAGTAATGCTCGTGAAGGAGGAGGCGGGACGCGTGAGGGAGAGGCAAGCTTTGCACCCTCACGCCCCTAGTCGCCGCAGGAGACGCCCTGGGCGTCGGGAATTGGCAGCCGATTCCCGGCCACCGTAGGCGCGGGCTTGCGAACGGCGAGCAATGGGAAGCTCGCCGTCCGGTAAGGACCAAGCCCGAGTCGACGGCGCGTCGTGTTTCCCGCGCGCCTCAAAGAGATGTCAGCACTATTGACGGGGTCCGCTAGGGCCGATGCCAGCTAGGGTTGCTGGATGTTCGAAAGAGTTACCGTGGCCCCGGCACAGGCAACAGAAGGAACACGGGTGGGTTTTAGTCAGTAAAAGTCTGACACGCCCTCCCGCTCCGCCCAGAGCGGGAGAAGTCATTTGATGATTTCCCATCCACAAAAAAAAAAAAAAAAAAAAAAAAGAGGTTATGCGTTAATTCCCGGACATATTGTATAGTGGTCTTATTGGTCTTCAGAAAGATCAGGTGTGTAGTACTCGCAACCAGCGTGCATATATCATATGTATGTAATTGTATGACCAGATGTATCACCATAAATGAAGCAAAGAGGGTATGTAAGGATCGTAGCAGGTGGCGTTCTGTAGTTCCTGCCTACCCCCATGGGAAGAAGGCTTGAGTGTATATATGAATAACTATTTGGAGTTAATATAGGACCTCAGAAACCAAGCTTAGGGCGCAACAACTATGTTGCAACATAATAAACTTACAGATTTTGAACCGCACAAATTATGCATTTTCCTCAATGATAAGCTTACCAGTTCAACGGTTACATAAAAACTTGTTATAAGGAAGTTTCACTTACATCTAGATAATCTTGAAGTCATGTCTAATCATACCTGCATAAACACCAGTTCTTGACTTGTAACCCGTGTCACAGGTTTAGTGAGAGTTACAGCTATAATTTACGTATCTGTGTAGATTTTAATAGGTTCTGATGTAAGGATTTTTGATGTCGTCGTTGTATTCATCTTTGCACACTATGTTCTATGTTACGGGACTTGGTTTCCGCACTTAATCCTACATGGGGAGCATTGTACGTGCATCTTTGCACACATTAGTTAAATACACTACTGTTGTACATTTACGTTTTCTTTGGGTAAGTGGTTGGTTAATAAGCATGCCACGCCACCTACAGACATCTGCAACTTCATCTGCTGAAAGGTTTCATGTACCTTTTTTTTTGGGATGACTTCTCCCACTTTGTGCGGAGCGGGACGGGTATCAGACTTTTACTGACTAAAACCAACCCGTGTTCCTTCAGTTTCCTGTGCCGGGACCACGGTAACTCTTTCGAACGTCCCGCGGAAAGGTTTCATGTACCTGTAATTACTTTATTTAATACGTTAAAAAAATATTCAAGCTACCGACGGCCAGCGGGGATTTTAAGATAGAAACGTTCCATCTAGCCGTGTCGATTTTAGACGATTGTGGCCTGAATGCCTCAAATTGTGAACAGTCTTTTCAAGACTGACATGGCTTGCATGAAACAGTCCAACTAATCTTAAAGTCTGGGTTGTTAGGTTGTTATCTTACAAAAAATCAGCCCAAGGTTGAGCATAATTGCTTTTATTAATTTGATTTTAATTTAATTGAATTACCTATTTCAATTTTGATTTTTATTTTATTTTTGGCAATAAGTATAAATTATTTAAAATAATTGAATTTAAGATTACCTAGAACTTCATATAATACCCACATCGTAAGCTACTATTGTAATAAATTACCAACGAGAACTATTACCGTCACTCCAAACCCTTCATTTCGACAATTACAAGCAAGAAAGTTAAACCTTATTAAATAATATTCCAAACTTGCTAACTACAAACAAAAGGTTGTTAATCACGCGTGTGGTAACTAAAATAATACTACATAAGTTATACTAATACAATACAAACGCTACAACTTTCACGCATTAACAGAATGATTGATTTTGTGGTTTCTGACATGGAAAGTTCCCGAAACTTTCTACGTCTCGTAACTGTTTTCATGAAGCAAAGTGGCGACCGCGTACCAGAAGACGTAGCGTTTGAAGGCTACAGGGTATGTAACATTACGCAAAGACCCTCAGAAGCCGAGCAAAAGAAAAAAGTAAGAACGAGCGCTAAGCGAAAACGAAGTAACAGCGCGGGCAGGCGATGCGATGGGGTGGGTCAGGGGAACCAGAAATTTCACGCGGACGAAGTCGCGGGTGGAAGCTAGTAATTAATAATAATAATTGCGTTATAATTATAATTCGCGATCATTAGAATCAGTAATACACTCCATAAGTTAGTATAATTCTCAAATGTCAAGATTTCATGGAATAGTCATTCAATCATCATAGTTCTTAATTTTTATAAACTTAAATTTTAAAAATAAATAAAATCATAATAATAATAATAAGATTCACTCAGAATCGCACCTTTCAGAGTGATGAAAGGTGGGTTTATAGGACTTGGGAGCGACCGGACCAAGGTGTGACTGACACGCGCCTGCCGGATGATGATACTATGTGCTCTTTCTGGCGCAGTATTTGGTCGGTGCCTGTCAGCCACACCGAAGGTGACTGGGCTCGGGAAGTCGAGCGAGCCTGCGATCCAATACCAGAAATGGGGGCTATTACCATCTGCCCCCAAGATGTAGCTCGTGCAGTCCGTCCGTTACCTAACTGGAAGTCTCCAGGGCCGGACGGGCTGCACAACTTCTGGATCAAATGGTTTACAAGATCGCACGCTCGCTTGGCAGCTCAGTACGAGGCTGCTTTGGAGTCTGGTTCCCTACCCCAGTTCCTTACAACAGGAATTACCCACCTGCTCCATAAATCAGGTAGCACCGCAGAACCCAAAAATTATAGGCCGATCACGTGTTTACCGACGGTCTATAAAATTCTTACATCCATTTTGAGAGCTAAAATCAACAAACATATAGACACAAACTTTATCATGTCTGCCTCTCAAAATGGATGTAGGAATGGGTACCGCGGTACTAAGGAGCTACTCCTCAATGATATGGCCATTAGCCAACAGGTTCGTCGTTCCCGAAAGGATCTGTCGACATGTTGGATAGATTATAAGAAGGCCTATGACTCGGTGCCACATACATGGCTCATGAGGGTGCTAGAGTTGTATAAAGTAGATGCAACTCTGCGCACCTTCCTGATGTCGTGTATGGGTCAATGGAGGACGGTCCTTCGCTATCCAGGATGTCGAAATATCCAGAAGAATAGCGAGCCGATAAGGATTGAGCGAGGCATATTTCAGGGTGATAGTTTGAGCCCGCTTTGGTTCTGCTTAGCCTTGAATCCCCTAAGCACACTGCTGGAGGGTTCTGGTCTAGGCTATCGGCTGAGGAAAGGTGGTCAGGTTATATCTCACCTCCTCTACATGGATGACCTAAAACTCTTTGCCCCCAACAATTTGCAACTGATGGAGCTACTGAAAGTAACTGAAACTTTCAGTAGCGCCATCAGGATGGAATTTGGTGTGGACAAATGTGCGGTCATGCATGTAAAGTGAGGGGAGATTATGGAATCCGAGGGAACCCAACTCTCGGATTCCATAAACCTTAGAGCCCTCTCCGCAACCGAAACCTATAAGTATTTGGGTATGTCGGAAGCGTTGGGCATTAATGCTGCTGACATGAAGCAATCGTTGAAGGAGCACTTCTTTGGCCGCCTGAAGAAAGTATTTAATAGTCTTCTATCAGGCGGAAACAAGGTGTGCACCTTCAACGGTTAGGTCATGCCGGTTTTGATGTACTCTTTCGGCATACTCAAATGGACTCAGACTGAACTAGACGCCCTGGATAGGAGGGTCCGTACGCTGCTGACTGCATATCGAATGCATCACTCACGATCATCGGTAATGAGACTGTATATCCCGCGAAAGTGTGGAGGTCGAGGCTTTTTAAATGTCAAGACCCTCCACAATCGCGAGATATGCAGTCTCAGGGAATATTTCCTTGAAGCCGACGTGGGGATGCATCGAGATGTGGTCGCAGTGGACAAGGGCCTCACCCCGCTCACCTTGGCTAAAGAGAACTGGCGCAAGCCTTGTAGTGCTTGACACTAACGATCGCCTGGAGGTATGGCAGAGTAAGGAGCTCCACGGACGCTTTTTCCGGGCCCTACATGAACCCGATGTAGATTTCCCAGCGTCCGTAGCCTGGCTGCGTTTTGGTGACCTCTTTGGGGAAACCGAAGGTTTTGTCTGTGCAATTATGGACGAAGTTATCATGACGAACAATTACCGGAGATTTATTGTGAAGGACGGCACGGTTGACATCTGTCGGGCATGCCACCGTCCGGGAGAATCAATCCGACGCATCATCTCCGGGTGTTCTCGTCTAGCTAACGAAGAGTACTTGCATAGACACAACCTTGTAGCCAGGATTATCCATCAGCAACTTGCTCTGAAGTACAGTCTCGTGGAATCGGAAGTGCCGTACTACAAGTATGTGCCCGACCCAGTTCTCGAAAATGGACATATCACATTGTACTGGGATCGATCCATCATCACTGACAGGACTATTGTTGCCAATAAGCCTGATATATTGGTGGTGGATCGAATAGAGCGGCGCGCAATGATTATTGACGTAACTGTCCCGCATGACGGGAACCTCGTGAAAGCCGAGAAAGATAAACAAATCAAGTATCTTGACTTGGCCCGCGAGGTTGTCGACATGTGGGATGTGGACTCAGCGATCATTGTGCCGATAGTCGTATCAGCCAATGGCTTAATTGCCAACACCTAAGAGGGCTCTCGTTGGGCAGCTGGATTAAGGACTTGATTCAGAAAGCGGTACTCCTGGACACGGCTCGCATTGTTAGGAGGTTCCTCTCTCTGGAGCCCTGACCGCCGGTAGCTTGGACCCTGTTCCCGATACCGGTGGGCTACTATTTTTTATATTTTTAAATATTATTTTATAATCTTTATATTCTAATATTTAAAAATATAATTTATATGTATTTATTGTAATAAAGGAAATAATAAGATTAGGTACTTGGTCTTAGTGAGTTGGTTTATAATTCTGTTAATACATATTTTTTACGGCATCATATTTTAATCAACATACAACCTAATGATGACCTTCAAGTTGCAAACAAATTTCGCCTTAAATATAAAAATGTAATTACTTGATATCAATTTTCTATTAGAATACAAATATACATAAACGTTAATCAGAGTCCGTCTACAAATTTATTAAAGCACGCCAAACATGAATTATTATCTATTGATACATTTTCCGATTAAAGTTGTTATAATCAATCAAAAAAATACTATTCGTGTGCACGCATGTCCAAAAAAACACAATTATAAGCGCAGCGACATACTAGCCGCAAATTACGCGACGGAAATTCCGTGGGCTTAATTAAGTTTTCTATGAAAAATACGTGACGTAATTTCGGCAAAATGGGCCTAGCACGAAAGCACGGAGTAAACGTAAAGTAAATTCGAACGATTTTCAAATTGAGAATACTCGCTTCGCACATAATCGTTTTAAAACAGTATTCATATCAACTACTGATGATACTAATTGTGCTGTCGCAAAAATTTTAACCAAAATGCTATAGAATCCTTTCGATTCAAAAATCGTTCATATTTACGATAAGTTTACGCCGCGCGTTCGTGTTGGGGCATCTGTGTCGTACATAGGTAATTTGAAAAACATTGCAGACGTATAAGGCCGGCTACGTACAGTCGGAATTCCAAAACGGAATTTCGTATCGAAATATCGATTTGGAATTTCGAAGGCAGCAAATCCATACAAAATCACGCGGAATTTCGAATCGGATAAAAAAATTCCGAACGGAGAACTAGATTACGAATAAATTTGCTGCTTTCGAAATGGAATTCCGAATCGGAATTCCGACTGTATGTAGCCTTAAAGTCGAACTTTCCTTCGCGGAATTATGTTGCTTCACCTAAAACTATTTTCCTACAACGATACCTCTACTACATTCAACTGTTTCAGACTAGCTCTTCGGATAGTTACATTTCTTCTTGCAAACCATACAAATGAAGGTCGGTTCTTCAGTGGTTGTAGCCATTGTAGTAGTTGTAGGCGGAGGTGTAGTAGTCATAGGCTTCGGCTTGCAAAATATGTAGTGGCCGAAGTGGTATGGGTGCGGAGTGAACGTCGGGTCATCCTCAATCCAAACGTCAGGGCCAAAGGAGTATGGGTTGTCTTCGAGGTAGATTAGGGATGCAGCATCTGTAATAGAAAGGAATAGTCAAGTTGTTACATAGTTAGCAGTTTTTTAATAAGTGGTTGCCTAGTGGTAACGGCCCCGAGTTACGTGTTGTAGGTCGTAGGTTCGAACCCAGGCAAGCACTTTACTTTTTGTTATTTGTTTCATCACCACTGCTCTCAAAACGGGGTTGAAATACATCGCGAGGAAACCGGCATGTCCTAGAATCCGATGTGCGTGGTGGATTATCTATGGCTTACTCTCTCTCTCTCACAGAGGGAACGCTATAGGCTAATTATGCAGCATTGGTGTTCTGTAAAACTCATTATCGACAGAGTAGACTTTGACAGCTCGACTCACAGTCACTTTGCCCCATGATGGCAAACCCTAAACAATTTACGGGAGATAACCCATTAATACCACGACCTCATTCCGCCGGCCCCCTTCTACCATCGGACATTTAGACGCACTGCAGGTTACCATCCCTACCTAGTTGATATTCCACCAATTCGCACTAAGCGTTTCCAAATGTCTTTTGTGATGTGCACAGCAACGGAGTGGAATTCTCTGCCTGCGTCTGTGTTTCCGAACGCAAACAACCCCGATCTCTTCAAAGTGAGAGTGAACAGGCTTCTTCTGGGTAAGCTCGCTCCATCGTCAACTTTGTCTCTGTCACCTCTGACCTAGACTAGAGTCAAGAGCAAACCTATCTCAAAAAAAAAAAAAAACTGACTATTCGGATTAATTTGGATACATAAGTGGGTTTCGTAGTTGAAGGGTTTTAGAGTAGAATACAAGATAGAATACTCTTTATTATGTACACCATAAAAATTACAGATTTAATGAATCATAGAAATTTTACATAGGGTGACACAATGGGCGGTCATATCGCTGAAAGCGATCATCAAAAACAACCTCAAAAGACCATTTCAGACACCAACCTACATGGTCTTCAAATGATCTGACCAAGATTATGTCTGGACTTTAAAAGAGACTGTGACCTCAGAGTTTGTTTCGGCCTTTCTTCTCAGAGTAGTCAGATAGGAAACGCCGGCCTCATCTAGTTTAAAAAAAAAATGTTTGACGTGTAAAAGTGTTTGTATAAACCCACTTACAGAAATAAAATAATTTATCATTTAACCTTTGGATGGACAAGGGAGAGGGTTTATAGAAGCCTCTCGCCAAGGGCTTTGGAAATACACCACACGTATATTGTCTTGTTCAGGGATTATGATTATGGATAGAAGAATAAAACTTACTCAAAGGGAAACATATTGTATTATATTATTTATAGGTTTATGAGGTAATCCTAAATAGAAGCCTCAATGGAAACAAACGAGTCACTTGTGGGTGTGTTAAATCCCTAGATAATGCGAAAACATTTCAGCACGTAGGTACTGCTTTCGAATGAAAGAAACGTTGGCAGACCTAAGGACTCCTGTCCATTATCTTGACGTTATGGCGCTGATGAACGACTTTTAATGATTTTAAACTGAATTGATATTCAGTTTAAACACTACTCGTTTAGACATGATTGTTTAAACGAGTCGTGTAAATGATTTGGAAAAAATATATGTTAAAATAGAGCATTTTCTTAATAACTTAAAAGTGAATATTTTAGATTATGTTTATATTAATTTATAAAGTTATGTCTAACGCGGATAAAAAACTGAGAATCACGCAAAAAACTATCAAACGTATTTATAAGAAACCTCCTTAGATATCTTTTAGTATACGTTTTTTAATATAATGCCTTTTGTTTTATGTATAATAAATTAATAATGCGCCTTATTTGGGACAGCGCTCCTTGATGGGCATGTCCTATTACTGGTTGGGCGTACGACGTGTTGCGTGAACTCAGCACAGAACACGCAAGCTATGCCGTCCTAACCACTGAAGGTCGTTGGCGTACCTATATCTGCGTCGTCGCCGTTTAAGATATATATAAATAAGGCATAAGCACCAAATGAAAGAACACTTTTTAATTAAGTCTTTGATAACATTCCAACATTCAACAATCAAACGCAGACACACACAGATAAACCCTGCACACATACATACAAACACACATAGATATCACATTAGAGAACTGGAATTTATTTTATCTTGAAAGTTATAATATTTAAAAATAGTAGGATTTTAATGTAATTAATAACTAATAATATTTTAGATAACTAGTTGATATATCTACTTTAGATTCAATTATAACTGATTTTTATTTTTATATTATTGATTTAGTATTATTAATGTTGGAATGCCGACGTCTCCTCTCTCGGAGGCGGGCGCTAATGGCTGTAACACAGTTTCTTAAACTAATGTAGCTATTAACAAACACTAAACATTTGTGAACCTGTTTTTGTTTCCAATTAAATATTTGATTTTATTTTTGATTCTGGTAATATAGGTACCTACTCAAACATTGACGAACGAAGAAGCCATTGAAGAAACTTATCATTTGAAAACGCAGTACATCAATAATTTTGAAAATAATAGCGTGATATTCATACTACATTACATAGGTAGTGCCGAATCAGGATTTTATAAATCGGTTTTCGCACCACATAGTATTATATCCAGCAAAACCCTTACAAAACAGTTTCCTAGTACAAATTAAAGGGAACATGTTCAACATTGCGTGATAACTAAGTCTTACCCTCGTCACTCCGGCGTTGCGAACAGTAGAGAGGGCACACTTTGAAACAGAAGAAAATCGGCTTTTCTGAAACAAAAATGGATGTTCTTATCAAATAATCAACTCAACCTATCGCAGTCCACTGCTGGACACAGGCCTCTCCCAGGCTGCGTCATAACACCCTGTCCTCCGCCTTCCGCATCCAGTCTGTGCCAGCCACCTTCTTATGGTCGTCGGTCCATCTAGCTGGGGGCGTCCCACACTACGCTTGCCGATACGTGGTCTCCACTCCAGGACTCGTCTGCTCCACAGGCCATCGGTCCTTCGACACACATAGCCCGCCCACTGCCACTTTAGTTTGCTTACTCTGCATTCTATGTCAGTTACTCCGGTTCTTTTGCGAATAACTTCATTCTTGATTTTATCCTTCAAAGAAACTCCATGCATAGCCCGCTCCATAGTGCGCTGAGCAACCTTGAATTTGTAGACCAGCCCAACTGTCAGTGTCCACGTTTCGGTACCGTATGTCATAACGGGCAGGACGCACTGGTTGAAGACCTTAGTCTTCATACATTGCGGGATAGGTGACGAGAAGACTTGACGAAGTTTTCCAAATGCTGCCCATCCCAACTAGATCCTTCTGTCGACTTCTATCTCAAAATTGTGTCTACCGAGCTGGATGACTTGCCCTAGGTAGACATACTCCTTCACAACTTCGAGAAACCCCTTTGATGTGAATTGGTCTCAGCAAGACGTGTGAATTGTAAATGACTTTTGTCTTGTCCCAATTCATGCCGAGGTCAACCTGACGAGAGGCTCCATTTAGGCAGTGCCGCATCTGGTCTAACTATTCCAGTTGCTGCTCTTATAATGATCCTTATTTAGGCTGACATGTAAGACTACTTACTAAGCCCCCGTTCACGGCCTCAAGCGATGCGACTTGCGTTCAGCGACAAGCGCGCGTCAACTGTTTCCGTCCGCCGTTCCGCAAGTCGCGTCACAGTAACTTGCGACATGCTCTAAACAACAGCCTACAATTTTCCCTCTGCTGGGACACAGGCCTCCTCTCGGTGAGAGGGAAAAGGCTGTAATCCACCACGCGGGCCCAGTGCGGGTTGGTAGATGTCACATCATAGAATTTTTGATTCTAGGACATGCCTGTTTCCTCACGATGTTTTCCTTCACCGTTTTGAGAGCAGTGGTGATGGAATAATTTACACAAAGTAAAGCGCCTGTCTGGGTTCGAACCTACGACCTACAACACGTAAGTCGCGGCTGTTATCACTGGGCCACCACTGCTCGCTCTAAACAACATCTTTCATTAATTTGCTTTCTCCGCAGTCGCCGCCGCAAGAGCATGTAGCTCGTGGCCACGGGGTAAATATACTAATTCTGAAACATTGTGTAGTTCTGTTGGCAGAGGCACAACGACGTTAATTCAGTAGCGACCTGTCCCTACTTCGCACGGCTGCAATCTACTGATGTAGAGACATCCCAAACGTCAAAATTTTTGTGCTATGTCTAAGTTAACTAATAACACAAGATGGCGCAAAATTAATGTCCTAGTGTGAATTTTCTTCCATTTGGTTAGAAATGAAAAAAATTAGGCTGTTTTCACGGAAAGTTTAATTAAAAGTGTAAAATTTATGACATCAAGTCGAAAAAATTATATCGGCCAAATGACCACCTCCTGAGTGGATGCACATTAATTGTACTCGTTTTACGGCATTTTTGATTGTTGCTTGCAAAACATCCTCCAAATTGGTTCTTCTTCAATGTTGGCTTTCAAGACTTGCAAAGTTTGTGGTTTGCTGTGTTAAATGCGAGATTTCAAAAAGCTCCAAAGAAAGAAGTCTGGTGCCGTCAAATCTGGCGATCTGACCGGCCCGTTCAAATTGCCATAACGGGAGATCACAAAGCCCGGAAATTGGTGTTTCAAAATCTCCCTCGTCGCCTGAGTTGTGTGACTGTGTGTATAGCTCTATTGCATTGTCAACTAATTCTCTATCTATCTACAACATACGTATCAAATCACAATGACATTATGACGCCATTTGCAAAAAATATGGCACATTAACATTAAGACATTACTTTTGCGCCACTTGTTATATTGTACACAATGAACCTGTCGGAATAATTATCTAAAGGCAATTACATAATATTAAGTTGCCAAGTACTTACCTAACTAAATAACTTAATGTTAAGTGACTTAACGCATGTAAACACAGGCACACGAAAAGCAACTTTGTTTTTAGGATTGCATATGTCCGAATGAAAAAACGGAACCCTTATAGGATCACTCGTGTGTCTGTCTGTCTGTCCTTCTGTAACAGCCAATTTGCTCCGAAGTTAAAGGACTGATTAAGTTAAAATTTGGTACACATCAATTTCTGCGACCCAAACACGGACGTGTTACGTAAATAAATGAGCTTTGAATATGGAGGTCGCTTTTGGGGGGCAAATAAACAAATGTCAAAAAAGTTTTGCACGCTGTACCGTGTGACATATCAAAAGGGCTTACTGTGAGGGTCTCAAGTATTATTTTGTTATTATTTTAAAATTAAATAGTTTTAAAATTATGAAATTAGATGAAAATTGACCATTCCCCCCCTAAAAAAAAAAAATACAGAAAATAGTTCTATACTTTTGAATACAGAAAAACCTATAAGAAGTCCTATGATCTTAAAATAACTTGGTAAATCTCCCAATATTGTACAAACAAACTTACATTTGCTGTTGGAATGTATGGGAGAACATGTTTTTTAACTACAATGTTAAGTTTGTTCTTGGGATAAATTCATCCCAACTAAGGAAAACTTCAGTGTGCGTGGCCGGTTGGCCGGTTTTTATACTATTTATAGATTATTCTATCATTCATTATTTAATTCCAATAGTTGTTAAGTTTTCGCCAATAGGGCTACTATTGGCAAAAACTTGGTTGGTGCCATTGCCCATTGCACTATGACCAAAGTTCGAACTAACGACCTTCAATTCGCCAGTTCAAACCTTAACCACTGGGCTATTAATTACTTATGCTTTACTTTGCTTTTATTATTTGAATTTCTCAGAATCTGTCAATCGTAAGACTGCGGGCACGAAATTAGCGGCGGCCGAGAGATGGCGATGGCGGGGCGGCGCGGCGCGGCGCGGCGGCGGCGTAAACAAAAGTATAGCATTCTGAAGAGACGCGCACGGAAAGGCGGAGTGGCGCGGGGCGTTCGAGCGATGCACGATCGGTGGCGGCGCGGTGGCGACGCGCAAGCGACGGGAACAAACTTGCTTGATTTCGCCACTCGACGACCGCTACTTCCTACTTGATCGACCGCCAGTTTCGTGCCCACCTCAAAACCCGCTACCGGATCACCCCGCCCCGCGCCGCTCTGCAATTGCCATCGCACGGCCGCCGCTGGTTTCGTGCCCGCAGTCAAATGTCTAATAATGATGAGGTCAGACGAAGAGTTCACACCTTAGGAGAAGTGACTACTTTCAAGTTTATTATAAATATTAATAGTAAAACAAAGAAAAACTAAATTTGAATAAACAACAAAGGCTAAGTTTTAATAGTTAGATCTTGGAATAAACTTTGATATATCTAGTATACATTTTGCATTGCCCCTTTTTCAAGTAATTATTTTTAATGAAGACATAAACAAAACTTTCTAATACTAAGAAATACCTAATAGACAATGTTAATTATTATAATTACTGAGACATTGACAAAGCTTTGCGTATAATATCATATTTGAGTAATTATTTAAGAAACTTTAAAGAAAATCAACAAAAGCTTTAGAAAAATAAACAAATTAATCATATTATGATCCTAACTAATATTGTAAATGAATTTATAATTTCACGTCTTAACGGCTGAACAGATTTCGATGAAATTTGGCACACATGTCAGTAGACCATGACATGGGTAAGGACATAGGATTCTTTTTATTCCAGTTGTAGTATTGGGATAATTTCCGACCTCCACGCGGGCAAAGCCGAGGGCAAAAGCTAGTCTTATTATAAATGACTTCGGTAGTCGGTTTCAAAAATAAAGTGTAAACAAATCAAATGTATCACGACTTCAGAAAATGTGAGACACGGAGTTCATTATTACAGAACCTACGTGAATAGACTCTCTCATCTCATCCTAAATGGCCAAATAGACAAAAGAGTAACGTTAACGACACACGACCCGTCGTCGCGTTGAATCGCCCGCCCGCGCTGTTACTTCGTTTTCGCTTAGTGTTCTTTCTGACTTTTTTTCTTTTCACTCGCCTCCTAAGGGTTGTAGCGTGATGGTAAATAGCCTATAACTATCATCGAGAATTGGGCTACCAAATGCAAAAAGAATTTTTCAAATCCGACTTTTTGTTCACAATTTCATGGGTTTAAATTTCTTGCGCGGAACCCTATTTATTTTTCTAAAATAAAAGTACTCCCCGTAACATCAGCTATCTGGCAATGAAAGTCCCGTCAAAACCGTTTCAGCCACATCGGAGATTAGCCGGAACAAACAGACAGGCAGACAAAAATTTTAAAAATTGGTTTTTCTTATAAATATACTTTCTTACGCATTTAGTAAAAAGTTGTTATTTTGACATTAAAACAGACACTTCACTTTTATTTATTTGTATATATATTAATAGATAGTGTAAGTAATCCATTTGTAAAGTTATGTCTAATGCGGATAAAATACTGAGAATCACGCAAAAACTTTCAAGCGTATTTTTATGAACCCTTCACCATTTTAAGGATTATGTTATTTTGTTTTTTGTATAATACATTAATAATGCGTCTAATTTGGGACAGCGCTTTTTGATGGGTGAGTCCTATTACTGGGTGGACGTACGACGCGTTGCGTGAGCTCAGCACAGAACACGCATGTTATGCACTCAAGGCCGTTGGCATATATCTGTGTTTTAATAATCATCATCACTCCGTTGAAACAAGTCCACTGTTGGACTTATGGCACTTAATCCCAAGAGTCTTCACGACTTACAGTAATATTGCAAGTGCTTATAACAATCTATAAAGCTTAAATAGTATAAAACCAAGTCGCTTTTAGTCTTTTTTGTGAGACCGCGTTGTTCTTCTAAACTGCGCAACGGATTTTAATGCGGTTTTCACCATCATTTAGAGAATTTATTCTGAAAGGTTCATAAGCGTAATTCATAAACTGTAAAGTTACATACAAAAAAGAAATCTAGATGTTTTGTTAAATCGTAAAAACCATGCAAAGCAGGGACGGGTAGCTAGTTAAATAATAAATAACGATTACCTGTTAAATGAAAAAACGGTTCACTCCACACTTTGTTCAAAAGCACAGAGTAAATTAATAAATACATATACATTTCTAATGCTGGCAAATGCACAAAATATAAGTAGGTACTACCTTTCACTACGAGGTGGACACGAGTTTTCTTCAAAACTCCACGCGTTCTTTATATTAACTCGGTGAAACTGGTCGATTACGTGTCCGGTGGAAATTACAGGCAATTCTATGTTTTAGAAATTATGTTTGGAGTATGATTCTTTGAGCAGTTATATACCTATAAGGAATCAAGGGCAAGAAAAGTTATGAAAATGTTAAATGGTTGCTATTTTTTTTCGTGCATTCATTGTATTATGACTTGTAGTAAAATTTAAATTGTACTTAAGTCCCATTAAATTCAACTAATAAAGGACCGATTTCACATTAAATTAGTAAATTGCACTTAAACTAAATGGTGAAACTGAAACCACGATGATGGGTTGTATTTTCTATTAATTTTTATTACGACATCTAGACGCACTGCATCTAGATGTCGTAATAAAGAGCATCTAGATTATCATCTACCTAGATGATAATCCACCAATTCGCACTAAGCGTTTCCTAATGTCTTTCGTAATGCACACAGCAAAGGAGTGGAACTATCTGCCTTCGTTTGTGTTTCCGAACACATACAAGGTTGCCTGCTTGTCGGTCTTCTACAGATTATACTTCGGGGAGTGTACTCAAGAACTCCACGACCTCATTCCGCCGGCCCCCTTCTACCATCGGACATCTAGACGCACTGCAGGTTACCATCCCTACCTAGTTGCTATTCCACCAATTCGCACTAAGCGTTTCCAAATGTCTTTTGTGATGCGCACAGCAAAGGAGTGGAACTCTCTACCTGCGTTCGTGTTTCCGAACGCATACAACCCCAATCTCTTCAAAGTGAGAGTGAACACGCTTCTTCTGGGTAAGCTCGCTCCATCGTCGACTTTATCTCTGTCACCTCTGACCTAAACTAGAGTCAAGAGCAAACCCATATTAAATTTAAAAAAAAAACATATTATTAATACTTGGTACATAATATCTTCTATATAAAAATGAAATGCTGTTCGGTGGTAAAGCGCATCACTTGAAAACGGCCGGATTGATTTGGTTATTTTTAATAGGTACAATACAATACTTATCTAAATTATAACTTCATGTTTCAAGACCCTGAAAACCCCAAGATACGTTGGCCAAAACACAAGCCTCGGTTAAGCTAGTTCAACTTCATCTCAACACCTTATTTACAAACATGAAACGTACTGAAAAAACACTACGCCTTTGAGACAAAATCACAAAGTACACATACTTGATTTACTTCGAAATTGCTCAAAAAAAAATCCAGTACAATCCAGATTGAAATAACAACACTCTGTATAAAGGAGAGAACAAAGCTACGTCGCGGGAGCTTGAGTATGTACATTGTATAGTAAATTGACGCCTGTTTGGAAAATCACACAACACTTTTCTATCCCTTGGTACGACAAATGGTGCAAAGCTTTTGCCCCTGTGTAAAATATGATGCCAACTGAAATTCATATTTTAGAACTTTATAAGATGAAGAAAAATATTCAAAAAGGAAAATATTTATATTTTTTTTTCACTTATTGACCTTCTAGTCAATAATTAGTGTGAGTGGTGAGTGGTCTTTCTGATCATTTAAATTAAAGATCCTCTAAAAAAATTGGGTTTCTAATAATGAAGAACTGTGAACTGAATGTAGGACTGCCTCGTTGGTCTAGTGGTCGCAAGCGCTACTGCTGAGCATGAGGTCCTGGGTTCGATTCCCAGGTCGGGCAAAGTGTTATTGGGTTTTTCTATCTGGAATTTTTCAGCAGCAGTCCGGAGTCTGGATTTGTGCCCGGTTGATGGCAATAGGCTCGCCCCCTATTACATGGGACTTAAAAAACTTAACTGGCGAAATGTGGGTGTATACTATAGATACACCTCTGCCTAACCCTTCCAGGAAACAAGGCGTGATGTTATGATGTTATGTTAATAATGTAGAACTATTTTAATAATAGAACCTTTTTTTTCTGACCTTTTCCCACAGTTGGTCACAGTAACTAAGCTAGGGCACCCCGACCAAATGGGTTAGGTTAGGTTAGAACTACAAACAACCGCGATGGCCATACTACATCCAAGTTGGTCGCAGTTATTTAGTATTTTTAGAAGCCTAAAATAGGAATTATTAGAGGTTCACAAAAATGAGCGCCATTCATTATAATAATATTTTTAGGACAGCAAAATGGGAAATATTTGTGGTTCGATTAAAAACAAGTCATTAAAAATACCAACACTGGCCAGTAAAAGTGCTAGACTGACAATGAATAATTTTTATTTATTTATTTTTTATTGAAAGGAACACAACAATTTAAGTAATAATATAAACCCACAACGCTGTCCACAGGTAGACATAAAAGTTTAAAAAGGAAAAAAGTGTAATCGCTAGGAGTTTTAGTAGCAATACTAGCAGTGATTAGTTATATAATGAGCATTAATACAGTTAAAGTTTAAATAAAGATTACATAATATAAATATTTATCTAAATTTTAACTTAAATCTAATTTGAATAAAGTGGACTTAAGTCATTACAACTTAATTCTAACAAAGGTATAGCACCCAGATCTTAAGGTTGCGCTAGTCGACGGCTCAAAAACGTTGGTGGGCGTGACTAACATGCATGCTATTTCACCTAACATCGTATAAGAAAGTGAAATAGACGATGATTTATAACGAAAACGAGCGCGTAAAATTTCATGAACAGACCTTTGCGCATATGGATATTATGAAAAAGCCACTGGATGTATTTATTCAAAATAAAATTATTTAAATTCATGAATAAATTGTCTATTCTATTCTGAATTGTAACAATTTTGCCGTTTTATTACGCCGGGAGTCATTTATTTACGCCCAAAGATGCGTTAACATTAGTGTTGAAATATGGAACTTTCGACGCGAACTTTCAAACCTATATGTTCTTTTAAATTCTGTTTCCCTATTGGGCTAGATAATAACAAGACAAGTAGATATCATTTTAAATGTTTAATGTACACTGTCAAACAAGGGAGTAAACGCCAAACGACGTTAGTATGGAACAATGACTGACTAGCGTAACCTTAAAAACAAAATTCATGCTAATATAGGAATTACAGAAGAAACATAAATTGTAACAACTACTTGTGATTCTGAGCAAGACTCTAGTGTTAATTAAGGAAATAGGTAGTTACCTCACTAGGACGATAAGCTTACATCTCGCATACTTAAATACATTGTGGATCATCACTTAACTAAAAAACTGGTCATACGACTAAGGTAAGATTGAACTTTTTGATCGAACTCCACCAAGAGGTATCGAAGACAAATAAATAATCAGAGGACTTAAAAAAGGAGTAATAACGATTATATTTAAAAAACGAACTAACTGCTACTTTTTTATTAAAAAATCCAAGTTTAAATCCGTGTTTAAAGTGGTGAAATGTCTTTTCTTTTTTTTATTTCGCTACACTATGTATCGCTAACGTGTTCGAGATCATCTCGCTCTATTTAACACCAGTTACGTTCTATGAAGAGCATAAAGATTCCTCCCTCCAGGTCACCCGACACTATCATCTTGTCCATTGAAGCGACCCAGATTTCTTCCTACCATCATTACTCTTTGTCATCACCTACTACGTGGTGATATTCCAAATTCAAAGTATAAAAAAGAAGGATTTGCGAACAATAAAAAGAAAAATTCTAACTGCCTTTACCAACAGTAGGCTAGAAGCATAGCTGTTGCCCGTGACTTCGCCTGCATGTGTTTTGTTTTTCATCATTTTTCTATTTGAATATCCAGGATGAAAACTAACTATCCTTCTCCCGATCCCAGGCTACTTCAATCTGCCTAGCCATTTCTCAACTATATTGGGTTCGGCTTCCAGTCTAACCGGATGTAGCTGAATACCAGTATTTTAAATGGACCGACTGCCTATGTGACCTCCACAACCCAGTTACTGGGTAACACGATACCCTTTGGTAAGACTGGTTGTCAGAGCTTCGGGCTTCTGACGACACGTAACGACTGTCAAAGATGACGGCATGGCAGCTAGGACCAACGGCTTAACTTGCTTTCCGAGGCACGGAGTCTCGGTATGTAAAGATGGTCACCCATCCACGGACCAACGTGGCAAGCATAGCTTAGCCTGATCGATGACCCGTACGGCTATTATTACTTAGAGCAAATTCGACCAAACTTTTATACCTAGTATAAATCTAATCCAGCGAATAAATTTTAAATTTTTGTCAGATTTTCCATACAAAAACTGTCAGACGTGATTTTTATTCCGCGGATAAAAGATATCTGACTTTGGTTAAATCAGCCCTTAGCCACGAGCCTTGAATTTGACAGATAGATAGCCTGGGCAGATTCCCAGGCTATCTATCATACCGATCCTGCCGGCCAGTTTTTCATAACGATCAGTTTAATGGTTTAGTCGTGCATAGGTAACAGACAGAGTTACCTTCGCATTTATGATATTATTATGGATCTGAACGACTAAACATATTGATTGATTGAGGTTACCTTCAGAAGCGACTACGCTGAAATATTAAGAATTTTATGAAAAGGAATTTGACTCCTATTCGATAAAAAGGACAATTTATCACGGAGTGCAAACACTCACAGACAAAAGTCCGTGAGTGTTTTGCAAACGACAGATAGATCTCCAGGCCTTAGAATGTTCTATCCTGTTTTATTCTTCTTTAACTGTTGATTATTTTGGTGTTGTGTTACGCGAATGGATTGAATAAGAAATGAGTATATAAGTATATAAGTCTGAAAGTGGCACCGGTGACGGAAAGTTGTGTGAAAATCGGTTGTCAAAAAGTTGTGTGAAAGTTTTGAGTATGAATATGGATGGCTATAAGAGTAGGGGAAGATCAAAGAAACGTTGGATGGACTGTGTCAACGATGATGATATAGCTAAAAAGGGGGTGACTACCAAGATGGCGACTACAATAGAGAAGTATGGAAGAAAGAGATATGCTGCCTCGACCCCAAATAAATTGGGATAAGGGGAATAGAATGATGAAATGGTAATTCTTATCATTTTAACAACAACATGGTATTCCCAAAAAAACAACAAGTTCTATTGTCATAGTTGTCATTTACTTGATTCTAGGGAACCTAGTTAATTTAAACTGTAGTTCTATAACTTTGTTACATGTATTGAGGTATGAGGAACAGGGTGTAAAGTTCACTCATCTTCTATAGAAAAGGGAGGATCCTCCAACCAGACAGTCGCGCGGTAAACTCTGCTTGCGCGATGCAGGATTTTGTGTGAAGTCAGTGTGATGCGTAGCTCTCATGTGGCGATGTACATGCCACCACACATGTATGAATAGTTGGCATGCTCACAGAGAGAAGATACTAATTAGAGCTAATTATTTCGCCTTTTGCTGGCTTTGTCTGTTAGTAAAATTTAATTATACCTATTTTTGTAGGTATTTTGGGATCCTTATGTAGAACCAAAATATCTTTGAGCACATTTAGAACGAGTGACTACCACAATAAACGACTTGCTGTAATAAAAAAAACAACCCTCAGCTCCTAGATTCATTTACCTAAACGTTTCTTCGGTTTTGAAAAGAGTTTTTTTTTTGCTATACAAAGCACGCTGGTCTACTCAGCAAGCTTCCTGCGTTTGTAGGCATAAACGATTATGTTGTGAAATATTTTATACACTTCTGGACACATCTATTGGCCCACCTTGTATTTTAAGTTTCGTTTGGTCCTAGCTAAAATTTTATATTAGATCGAGCAAAAAGTTTTTATGCAGTTTTGAACCTGGCACATTCACAATTTCATTCAATAGTCTTTTTTTGAATTTCGAACACAGAATTTAAAGAAACAAAAGACAATTTGGAGCCTGTTTGTTGATATCAAACAATCGAATACTAAGAAAACTTGGTTTTATTGGTTTACTTGGATTTAATTCTTGAAAAAGTGATTGATATCTTTGGTTTTGCAACAAACATTACTTATTCTTAACATTAAGGTGAGGTTCTATCAATAATCTATGGATACTTCACCTGAAGTCGCCGCCCAAGCTGTGGCACTTATTCAGGCCGGACACAGCCAAAGAAACGTGAGTGCTCAACTTAATTTAAGTCGATCTGCGGTCCGAAATGTTTATCGGAGGTACCTAGAGACTGGCGGCTTTGTTCGTCGCCAAGGAAGGCCACGATCTCGGGGCACAACTGAAAGGCAGGATCGATTCATCGTGACGACCAGCTTGAGAAATCGTCACCTTACCTCCATTGAGATACAAAAGCAACTTCGCGACTTCCACGGAGTATCTGTGAGCGCTCGAACTGTTCGGAGAAGGTTAAAAGAACGCGATATGGTACCACACAAGCCAGCTAATGGGCCCAAACTAACGCGAGCCCACCGAACAGCGCGCCTTCATTTCGCACGCAGTCATTTAAATTGGACACAGCAAGATTGGAGCCGTGTACTCTTTTCTGATGAGTCTAAAATTGTGTTACATGGCAATGATGGAAGGAAGAAGGTCTACCGACGTAAGGGAGAGCGTTTCGCACAATGCTGCTTTGAAGAGAGGGTTGCTTATGGCGGTGGCTCATGGACTGTCTGGGGCGGTATATCCGCGAGCGGCAAAACTCAACTTGAGGTTGTTACAGGACCACGGCTGCCAACATTAAATGCTGAAAGGTACATTCGTGAGTGCTTAGAACCTCACGTGATACCATACGCGGACTATGTGGGCCCAAATTTCCTTTTTATGCATGATAATGCAAGAGCCCATGCGGCCGGCATCGTCAGGGAATATCTTCGGGATGTGAACATCACAGTTATGGACTGGCCAGCCAGAAGCCCAGACATGAACCCCATTGAGCACATATGGGACGAGCTAAAAAGACGTGTTAGGGCTCGTCAGCCAGTTGCCCAGACGATGCAGGAGTTGAAAACTGCCATAGAAGAGGAATGGGAGATGATCCCTCAAAATTTCATAGAGCGGTTGATAAACTCTATGCCTAATCGTATGAGAGCTGTGGTAGATGCCCATGGAGGCAACACGCGTTATTAAATTAAACCTTTATTTGATAAAACATGTTTTTTATTCAAAAATCAATTGCCTTTAATAAGGCGCATATCCGACTTGTTAGGCGTAACTCCATGTCGTATGGTATTCTGAATTCAAATTTAAAACAATACGATCGAAAAAGATGGTAAAATGTATCAGGTTTAAAACTGCATCAACAGTTTTTGTTCAATCTAGCAATCATATTTCGGTAGGGGCCATCGAAACCTAAACTCTAAGGTGGGCCAATAGATGTGTCCAGAAGTGTATTTGCTCTTTTCTAAGCCGTAAGCCGTTATATGTTCTCGCTATATATCGATACATGAGAATAAATTTTCTTTAAGATTTCTCTAAGCGAAGCGAAATCGTAAAAGCGATTGTCTTGTCTCACCTACATCATATTCTACGTGACTTTACATTCATGCATAATATATTTTATTTAGTTGCCTTTCTTGTTAATATTCTTATTTTCTTAAATGCTGAACGTATACATGTTGATTTGATCAAAGAAAAGCTTGTGCTTTTGATAAAGCGTAATTGTGAAAACTGACACCAATCGGCTTACTCTATTAAATAATTTAAAAAAATATTTATTTATTTATTTATATAAAATATTATAATCTAGTTATATTACAACAAATCTGCCTAGCCTTTTCCCAACTATGTTGGGGTCAGTCTAACCGGATGCAGCTTAATACCAGCATTTTACTTGGAGCGATTGTCTATCTGACCTCCACAACCCGGTTACTGGGTAACACGATACCCCTTGGTACGGTTGTACGGTTGTCAGACTTTTGGGCTTCTAACGACCCGTAGACTATCTACTAATGACAGCCGGGACCAACAGCTTTACTTGAATTCCCAGGCACGGAGGCGTCTTGGTATGTAAAGATGGTCACCCATCCACTGACCAACCGCGGCAAGCGTAGCTTAACCTGATTGATCGACCCGTGCGATTGTTATTACTTAGCTAAAAGCCCGTAGCTGAATAAGGTAAATACGGTAGGTATGTAATATGCTTTTGACAGGAACCAATAAAAAATAGAATTATGATGATGACCTATTTATTCATCTGAAATTTGCACAATACCTAGATGTGCTATTTCCGACGTAAAATGTGTTACAGACAACAATTAACAGTACAAGCGCAACGACAAACTTTACAGAAAGCTACATTACGTTACATTAAAAGAAATTAACTCAAAATTATGAAATAATTTAATTTTGAAAGTCGGTGGCAAAAAACTAAAACACAGATTCCAAGACACCTACTTCCTAAATTAAATTATTTCATAATTTTGAGTTAATTTCTTTTTGAAGTCGATTTTTTTTTTTTTAATTACTGTTTTATATTGTAATTTTTAGTTTTAAGTAAAAACTGGAAAATTTGTTGGTAATAAGTAGTTAATAGTTTTGTTTTCAATACTGCAATAGAATTTGACCAAAGTTTTGAAATGTCCCCCGCAAGTGAGTCATCAAAAAAAAAAGGAGTCAGAGAATTCTAGAAATTGTGCACCATTTGTTTTATGTCAATAAATAATTTTTGTATTTTTGATCAGCTGTGCTTTGTGTAACACATTCCGTAAAAGATTTTTAGAAACCCTTCATTCGGCTAATCTCAATCCTTCTGTAAAACCTGGCTGTGATGTGAACTTATTCGACCTTATTAAAAACAAGGTTTTTCTTTAGATCCTGCAGGGTGAAATTAAAACCATCCAGCCATTTTTTAATTTGGAACTTTATTCCCACAATGTTAAAAGTTCTAAAAAAATATTTTAAACTTTGAGTTTTCAATATTGTTCGAAAAGCTTTACGTCATTTTGCATTTGTAGCCCTTATGAGCCGAGCAAAAAGAAAAAAATCAGAAAGTATGCTAAAAAAAGAAAACGAAGTAATAGCGCGGGCGGGCAATGCAACGCAGCGGGTCGGAGGATGATGGAGTTTTATTACAATGTGGCTGTTATTTTAGAATACCGTGTATCTTACGACTTCCACGCGAATGAAGTCGCGGAGCACAGCTTGTACCATAATAAAATTGTTGATTACGGCGTGCGTGTATGATGTATGAAGGTAAACGAGGCAAAAGAAGTACATAAGTAAGGATCGTAGCAGGTGGCGTTCTGTAGTTTCTGCCTACCCTCATGGGAAGAAGGCGTGAATTTATGTATGAATGTATAGAAACACAACACTAGCGATACTGACATGAACTTCATGTTTTGTCCCACATCCTTAGAAGTATGTGACAATTTAACTAGGCACCTTTTTTTTTGGATGGGAAATCATCAAATGACTTCGGCCGCTCTGGGCGAAGCGGGAGGGCGTGTCAGACTTTTACTGACTAAAACCCAACTGTGTTCCTTCAGTTGCCTGTGTCGGGGCCACGGTAACGACCCTAGGGCGTTGTGACGTCTCTCGTACAGTACGGTTCAGTGCAGTACAGAGCCGCATTCAATCGATGTGTCTAGTTAATTTGCACGGGTTTTCATTGGAACACTCGCATGGTTGATGAACAACGCCCTTCTTCAGGAAATGTTTTTTTTTTTAAACAATTGTTGAAGAGAAGTTTTCTTTTAAACACCAAACGACAGGTTATTTTTAAATCCATTCGTTTTAAGTTTAAATATTGTATGTATGCATACCCAATATGAACCTAATAATCTTGCAAGAAGGAGACTAGTCTCCACGACACAGGGAGTCCTAGTGTGAAGGCTAGTCCTAGTGTGGTAGTTCAATTCTGTAATGCTCTCTTGAACAATAAAGTTTTTATTTATTTATTTATATTAATATCTTCTTTCTATGAGGCATACTATGGTACAATTTAGTTTCAGGTTTCGAAAAAATTAAGATCGCTAACTTTCAAAGTGCCGGAATCGAGGGTAAAACATAGGCATGTATCTAAGTAGATATAGGTATGTGTGGTATGTAACTACAATACTTATAACGGTCGAACCCAATAACCTATTTATCACCAGTTTTGGCATACTGGAGATAGAAAAACCTATCTATCTATGGCTTTAACGTCCCAATAATCTATAAGAGTTTATGGAATCTTACCGGCCTGACATAAGGACAGATAGAATTATACTGTCTACCATCAATAGCGATCTGTATTTTAATGAAAATAGGTTATTAGGTTCGGCCGTAAGAACTTAGTGTATTGCAGTGAATAAAATAATAATAAGCCCACGTTTGCACGGACGTAAAAATATCGCAGCGATTTTTTTTCGCGCACGGGATTTTCAACGCTCTGCTTAACGCCGAGAGTTGAAAATCCAACAGTTTGTTTTTTCGACGCGTTGAAATGTATTCTGTTGGATTCTCAATGCTCGGCTCAACACCGAGAGTTAAAAATCCAGTGCGCGATGAAATCCCGCTGCAATATTTTTACGTCCGTGGAACGTCGGCTAAGTGTTTACAAACCGCTTTTTTAGTTTATTTTCTATTCAGACACATACTTAAAAAGTTGTATATAAAAACATTGGCACTCGTGGAGACTGCTAACAAGCCATGGGGACTGGCCTCGCCTTAAGTGAAAACTTAAGGCGAGATCAAAATAAATTGGGGGCTTTTTCGTGACTATTTATGTCACTACTAGCTTTTGCCCGCGGCTTCGCTCGCGTGGATGTCGGAAAATATCCCACGGGAACGTACCGGGATTAATAGTACCCTATTTTCCGTCATACTCTATTCGTTTTCGCGGCGGACGCCAGAAAGCTCCCAGTCAGCATGATTTTTTTGGACATCTTCAACAATCATCATATCATCATATTTCAGCCAATTTACATAAAACCTTAATGAATTATACACCTAAACCTTTCTCATAAATCACTCCGTCCATTGGTGAAATCCGGATAAGAATCCATTCGGCAGTTTCATAGTTTATCGCGTTTAGACAGACAGACGCAGCGGGAGGACTTTGCACAAATATTTTGCAAAACTGTTATGCCGCTCAATAACAAATATGAAATAACTTTTGACCGAGTGAACTGATTTTAACAAAAACTTGTTTATAAAAAAAATAAAAAAAAACAACCTACTTTCAAAAAAAACACTACAAAGCGAAAAATAACTTTAATTATGGAAGTCGGTGGTTTTTTTTTATAAATATAAGTTTTTATTTTCCACTTTAGTTGTGGAACCTACCCCACCCAAATTCGTATACCACTACTTTCTAAGTAAATAACAATGACAGGAAGTTATTATCACATCATCAACATACTCTAAATGGAAAAAAAAACGTATTATTGAAGCTAACTCAAAAACCACTCAACAGAATTTGACCAAATTTATATGCAACCACCTCAGGACTATACCCTTTCAAATAAAAACTTTGCAAAAATGCAAATATATGTCGCGCTAAGTCGTGTCAGAAGTTTGGAAGGCGTAGTTTCATCAGATTTGGACGCCGTCACCAACAAATTATTAAGTCAACCACACGACGACAGATCGTTAACCAAATCTGTCTTCTGACAATCAAGGCCACACATAACATACGACTCAAGTAGCGCAATTTGAAGCATATTACCATTAAAATAATTTATAGCCAGAGTACATCTCATGAAAATTCCAATAAGCCCAAACACGGCTAGGATACATTATTTTATTACGGAGTTCCGGTGCCTACCTTCCGGCTTCATCATCAAATCAGTTCAATGCTACCATTTTCATCAGAACCATAAATGGTTAAGCGTCTAAGCGACGAAGTTAAATAAATTTAACTTCGTCTTAGTCGCTTAATAATCTTAATCGAGGTATCGCCACCCGTGAATACTTATCATTGAGGAGTTCCCGTGGACATATGTGGTCTTCTGCATCAGTTCCACTTCACCAAATGATACTCTCTGAATGCAAATGCTTGACTTGTTGATGAAAATACGTAATTCATATTATTTAAATGCCTATAATATTTGCAGAGTTCCCTCAGTTCCTCATGGATCCTATCATCAGAACTAGATTTTGATAAAAATGGGACAAATCTGGAAGTATGTCCTTTCGATATAAAAAAAGAATTTTCCAAATCGGTTTAAAAAAATACATACAATCGAATTGAGAACCTCCTCCTTTTTTGAAGTCGGTTAAAAATAAAGACTAAAAAGTTACCTCAAGAAGTCAAGATACGAACTATGACTACATTTTCAATCCCTTAAATCTCTTAAAAAGAGGTACATAAAATTTTTGATATTATTTGTGTTTTTAAAATCAACCCCTATTTTACCCCCTTAGGGGATGATTTTTCAAAAACGCTGAACCACATAATTATTTATTTCCTACCAAAAGTATAAATTTGAATTTTCATATCCCTAACTTAAAAAATGCAGGGTTTCCCATACTAATTTTCATCCCCTATATCACCTCCTGTAGGGTTATTTTTGAGACAAAAAGTAGCCTATGTCCTTCCCCAGGATGCCATCTATCTCCTTGCCGAATTTCATCGAAATCCGTTTAGTGGTTTACGCGTGAAAAGGTAACATACAGACAGACAGACAGAGTTACGTTCGAATTTATAATATTATATATATAATATATAAATATATATATATAAATAGTAAAGTAATATAGTATAATAGTATGGAGTATGGAAGTATGGATATGGATTACAGCATGTATAGATTTATTTAATTATTTTGGTTATATTTTTATTGACTATTTGATAAATATTCTGACTGAAGGAAAACGCAATTGGGTTCCTCGATTGAATTTAATTCCGAAAAGACTTTAATTTTTTTTTCCGTAATTCTAAACTCCTAAGTCATTTAATTGCAAAATTGCATTTAAAATATGCTTATTAGGTTATTGAAAACTCTGGCTGAAATTATTTTTGATAGACAGCTTAATTTATTTTTGAACAATTTTTATTTTGTTGGCGCTTACGTTTTTTTTTTTTGGTTCCAGCGCATTGTCGCGCTCTCTTTTTTTGCATGTGGAAGTATTGACTCTGTCACTTTCTTATTCCCAACCAGTTTAGTTTTCTCAGCTTTACATATCACCTCAAAACTATGAAACAACAGTACAGGAGCTAGACCACCACCTCTTAAAGCAGTATTATTGTAATCTTACTTCAGTGTAGGAAAGAGATGGAGCTAGACGTCCTGTATAGCTCCATCTTGTTCTCACACTGAAGTAACATTAAAATAATACTGCTTTAAGAGGTGGTGGTTGGCCCCCAGAAGTTAATTCACTGCTGGCCAAACGTAACACATCATACGCAGGGTTACAGATAATACTGATAACATTACCGTGTCAATGACGCGAACCCATAAGATTTGCCCCTACCAAAAACAGCTCAACGAGTCTAAAGAAATGTTCGCTTTTAAAATACATTTATCTTAAAATTTTTGCACCTCAATTCAACCGACACAGACACACTCGCACTCTATATTTTTTTATCGCAAGGTCAAAATAAATATACTCGCATACCTTTTTTTTTTTTTTTTTTTGTGGATGGGAAATCATCAAATGACTTCTCCCGCTCTGGGCGGAGCGGGAGGGCGTGTCAGACTTTTACTGACTAAAACCCACCCGTGTTCCTTCTGTTGCCTGTGCCGGGGCCACGGTAACTCTTTCGAACATCCCGCAAATACTCGCATACTTGAGACTTGATATTGCAGAACGTTACGTATATCCACACTTAAGATATTCTTTAATGTCAACCCGATATCTCACTATTTTGTTATTGTGGTTAAGGTGAAGTGAAACTTATACAACATACCTACCAACTATTAAAAAAATAATCAAATCAAATTGTAAATAACGAGAGAGGCTGAGTTAAGGCAAAATATACTGGGTGATTTTTTTTACAGTCTCGAAATGTTTACAGGGTGTTCTACCCATGAATATGAACAACTTTTACTATGGGACCAACTCTGAAATCACGAAAAAAATATCTGCTGTTTAATAGAAAAGTTTAAACCTACTTGACCAAAATGTATGATGAAATTGTTTAGTTAAACTCGCAGACGCGATGGATGGACCTTAATATGATAAAAAAAAAATTGATGATTTTTGTAGTGTCATCGACCGCGGTTATTATAGACACTTGAAATATCAGTTTAAAAACATCTGTTTTTTTGTTGCTTATGTTAACTTCACAAACGAGATGGGATCGATATAACATTGATTATCGTGAGTGATTATCGTGTTTAGATATCGATACCCATCGCGCCTGCGGAGTTTAGCTAGCCAATTTAAAATATATATGTCTCATAGTGCAGCGTACATTCAAAAGAAAAATCCATATTAACTATTAGTAGTTTAGACTGTGCGTTGTCCGTCAGTCCCTTATGAAACTGGGCTGCAGTATAAGAAAATTTTCTCATTTTTTATCAGCATTTGATATTGGTATCGACGAGTCAAGAGCTTCCCCTTAACCAGACAAGCCCCGAACAACTCCATTACAACCTTTTGCAAAGAAAACGATTTTCGACAAAAGGGTTGAATGTTATCTCGTTACCGTCAGTTATTCTACGAGTATTCTGACCCATAACACACTCAGCAACAAGCAGTCGCGTGAAATGGCTAAGAAAATTACTGTTTTAGACAGTGTGCACAATAGTGTCAAAAAAGTTTAGTCTGTAGACGGAATAGTTTTATTGTGAGTGTGCGCGCCATAGTTTTTAACTGACGAAGAAGGAACGAGGTTCTCAAGTTGACGCGTTCCTTTTTCGAATTCGACTACTCCGATTTGAACGATGCTTGTTTTATTCGGGAGGGTATATCTTGAAGTTGGTCCCATGTAAAATTGACTAACTTTGCTTGGGTAGATAGTGAGCTTCAATAATGCGTATTTTTCCGACTTAGCATAAGTGGGTGATGTTGTAATTACTTCCTGTCACTGTAATTTTACATAGCAGGTAGTGGTAAGTATTCTGATTTGTTTGCAGTAGGTACTATAAATAAAAACTGAAACATAATTTTTTTTCTCCAAAACAACTGACTTCCAAAAAAAAAACAGTGCAAAGTGAAAAATAACTTTAATTTCGGAAGTCGGTGGCAAAAAACTAAAATACAAAACTAAAATCACTTCCGAAATTACAGTTATTTTTCACGTTGTAGTGTTTTTTTTTTTTTTGGAAATCGATTGTTTTTTTTTTTTTGGAAAAACTTTTTTTTTTCAGAACAGTATTCTTTTGATGGTAGCTATTCATCATCTGCCTAACCTTTTTCCAACTATGCTGGGGTCAGCTTCTAGTCTAATGGGATGCAGTTGAATACCAGTATTTTACATGGAGTGACCTCTACAACTTAGCTTCGGCTAAAGACGAAAGTTACCATTATTATTGCTAATATCTTCATCTAGCGCCTTACCTGTTAAAATCCGTACTGTGTGTGTGTACCATTTGAAGGCTTACGTTCATCCCACGGTGACCAGCGACCTATACTTGAAACAAATCTGACGCAGATCCACCTGTTCAAGTTGGCCGCATCATGTTTGAGTCTTTAAAGCTGATATCAAACGCTTCCCTCGAGTGGATGATTCCCTCTCACTGGCAACCAGCACCTAATTACGTCGGACGTCTGTACTTATCCAAAGTACACAATAGTGTATAGAAATATTAATATTATTATTGAATTACTGCACTGACCACGTACCAATGCATTCGTCTAGTATTAGATATACCACCAGGACAGACCGTCGCCGCGTCGGTACTGACCGTCAGTACAGCACTTTTTACACGACTGCCCAAAAAAGGAGTCTAATGTTTTCAGGGTTTATGTATGTTTGTGAGTTTCTTTATTCCACCATAACTTTTAAACGCCTGAACATATTTGGATGTACTCGTATGGGGTATCGTTAGAACCCTTACATCCTCCCGAGTGAGACTGGCTATTTTTTTTTTTAAATTCAATATGGCGGCAGTATGGCTTCATTTTCAAAGTTGAAAAAATATTTTTTTTAAGACAGTCTTGGCTCAAGTCAGTGCACAGCCTTATGTTTTGTCATAGGTACATCGAGCTGCTTTGAACGAAGCCTAATCTTTGAAGCTTCCGGAGAAAAAAGGTTTATTTCAAATCATTCTGAGTTTCCAGTCGCCTTTTATATCGGGGCTTTTCACTTTGACCTTTGTATTGTGTGAACTGTGTCTAGTTTTATAACGAGTTTGACTTACGTATTGTGATGCGATTTACAGCAAGGATACGTTTCTTTGCATTTATCTATGACCATTTATGACGACTATTTACGCTACTATATTTCATCGCATTCATTATGTAGAGGCTACAGTAATTTCTGCTCTACATATTTCAAATCAACTCCACCGTCACCATTCCCAACCTTACTACAAAAAAAAAGCTTTCTAAAACCACCATAAATAAAATAAAATCAAGTTATATTGACTGAAATCCAAATAAACTTCCTATAAATCCCTCCCACTCACATAAATCCATTTTATCCCCCTACTGGGTCTCTCCCCGCAACGGAGAGTGTAGGAGGGCGGAGGAAGGAGGAAGGATGTGTTCCAACGTGTGCTCGATTACCTGTCAACTTACAACCTACATAATCTTAACTTGTTTTTGGCTTAGATACTAGCTTATGGCAGCGGCTTTGCCTGCGAGGAATATGTTTTTTTAGAAGGTGAATTTTGAAGATATCTAAGCTAATATTATAGGTAATAGGGTAATCTTAGTTTTCTAGAAACCATCACTTTGGTTTCGTTAGGGGGTATGTTCTTTACTTAACCCATGATTGGACAATTCAATTGAGAATATTCTTGTGCGCTCGCCATACCGGCACGCTATTGGCTGCACCGTGCTGCATGCCACTGCAACAACGCGATCTGCGCGCCATCTGCGTAGAACGCATAGAAACCGGGGGAAGCCCGTGCGCGCCTCGTTCGAACGGCATCGAATATTTTAGCTCCGTGAGTGAAAATTGTGATTTAAGGACAATTTGTACACTACAGTGTCTTGTACAACGTGCGAGACTCCGTGATCATCTTTCCAATAAAGAAAACATCAAGGCTTCTTGATGTCTTCGAGTCACCTTTTCTCAGCTGCGGCCGCTTGGCCGCAGCTGAGAAAAGGTGACTCGTACTCGAATTTTTCTTAGTTGTTGGTTCCTTGACTGGGCGAACGGGAATCACTCAGTTCATACAGAACTTCCTCTCTTACCATTGCAGCAACGTAAATTCATACAGTCCATTCCTCTACTCCACAAACCTCAATAATATTTTCGAGCCGTTTGGGGTTAAAACCCTCCGGCCGTGGTGAGGTCCGAATGCTCACGGTTTGTTCAATGAAATCTCTAAACAGCTGGTTGACACTTCCCGTGACCCAAGGTCTGGCTTTTACCTTGGCCAGAGGCTAAGCATTGCTATACAACGTGGCAACGCCGCCAGTCTCTTGGGTACATTACCAGTCGGCAGCGATGCGGAGGAATTTTTCGACGCCATATTTTAGTTTCTTTTAATAGTCTTAGTTAGGTTAGGTTATTATATTTTTATGTTAATAATTTATTAGAAAATAAACAAAATTGATCATATGTATGTACTAGCTGTGCTCCGCGACTTCGTTCGTATGGAAGTCGTAAGACACACAATATACCTACTAAAATAACAGCCACATTTTAATATAACTCCCTGGTTTTCTCTTAGCGTTCTTCGTGATTTTTATCTTTTTGCTCGGCCCGTAAGGGTCCGAGCGTGATTTTAAATAGCATATAACAATCCTCAACAATTAGACTACCAAATACAAAAATAATTTTTCAATTCCGACTTTTTGTTCACGACTTAACATAACATAACATCACGCCTTGTTTCCCCGAAGGGTTAGGCAGAGGTGAACCTATAGTACACCCACATTTCGCCAGTTATGTTTAAGTCCCATGTAATAGGGGGCGAGCCTATTGCCATCTACCGGGCACAAATCCAGACTCCGGGCTGCTACTGAGAAATTCCAGATAGAAAAACCCAATAATACTTTGTCCGACCTGGGAATCGAACCCAGGACCTCATGCTCAGCAGTAGCGCTTGCGACCACTAGACTAACGAGGCAGTCAGGGTTTTAATTTTTTGCGCGGAACCAGAATTATTTACCTAAAATAAAAGTAGCCTTAGTTACTCCTTATGTCATCAACTATCTGCCATTGAAACTCCCGTCAAAATTGGTCCAGCCGTTTCGGAGATTAGCCGAAACACGCCTAAACGGCTCAACCGATTTTGATGAAATTAGTACGGGGATATTTTGAACCCTGGGCAAGGACAGAGGCTACTTTTTACCGACATACCACACGGGTGAAGCCGCAGGCGGAAGCTAGTGTCTAATATGATCTCTGTAACAATACTGTACACTGCTGAACATAGGTTTTTGAATAGACTTCTACAATCACCTAGAGTTTCCACTAGTAAATGCACATTTTTTATTAAAAAGAAGGACGAGTTTTGTATATAAAAGAGGTTTATAAATATTATGTTTAAAATAATTCTGTCCTAAGATTAGAAGCCCGATTCTCGTAACTAAAAACGTTCAAAATCTAGTCGCAATCTCATCTCAGCGACAATCAAATGTCAAAAACTTGTCAAAATTGTAAGGAAATTATAGGTATATTTGACATATTGAGGCTGAGATCAGACTGTGAACTTTCTTAAAATTACGGGAAATGCCCTTCTCTTCGTTGGAATAAGACGTGTGTAGGTAAGTAGGTGGAAGGTGGCGGGTAATCGCGCAGATACCGACACTCATCCTTCCTGGCTTGAGGAGCCCCTATTTCTGCCATCTTTAAACGGTGGCATTTTGTGTCACCTACATAGCTACGTACAGAAAAACTTGCTCATCCATACTATGTATAATATTATAAATTCAAAAGTAACTCTGTCTGTCTGTATGTTACCTTTTCACGCCTAAACCACTGAACGGATTTCGATAAAATTTGGCAAGAAGATAAATGGTATCCCGGGGATGGACATAGGTTACATTTTTTCTTAAAAATAATGATACAGGAGATGAAAGTTTGTATGGGAATGCATTTTAAGTAAAATTAAAAAGCTAAAAAAAGCTAAAATTTGAATTTTCATATTATGAAAATTAAAATTTTAGCTTTTGGTAAGAATAGAGAGTTACATGTTTCAACGTTTTTGTGAAATCACCCCTTAAGGGGGAAAATAAAACCATCCCCATGGTTTTAAAATTAACATGTAGTAATATTGAAATTTTTGTGTACCTACCTCTTTTTTCTGAGAATTAAGCGATTGGAAATATTGTCATTGGAAATATAGTCCGTATCTTGAGGTAACATTTAGTTTTTGTTTCATTAAAATCGGGCCACTCGGTCAAAAGTAATTACAATTTGAAGTAACAAAATAACTTGGCTAACATCGTACACATACACTTGCGTGGACAAAGGCGGCAGCGGGTTCAAATTGATGTTGATAATATTAAAATAATTTATATTAAGTATTTTTAAGTTAGTTATCAGTATTGTGCAAAAATCGTAAGCGGTGAAGGCGGTTTTTTTTTTGTATGCCATGGGAGGTACTGATAAACGTTTTTTTAAATCCGATTTAACCCTTTAATGATACGGTTATATTATCGCGATAACGCGCGCTCTCTCTCGCTGTACAACAGAGTGCGCGAAGTGTACCGCAATAATGTAGCCGTACAGTCCGATTTAGCAATAAACATTTTTTAATATTTAGTCAGTGATTGATAAGTCTTCAAATAGCCTTTGTAAAATCATAGAACACTTACTTGGGACACAAATTTTATTAATTTTTGAGCTGTAATATATGGTGGTAAGAATATTGAAGGGTCTCAAATCCAGAAAGATAAAGCTGTTGCAGTGGCCGCCTCTGGAATAGCCGCCATGTTGCTAAATAGTGGCCGAACAGCACATTCGGTACTTGAACAGCCATTAAACTTAGCTCATGAGGAAATGCCAGTTTGTAACATTTGTAAAAACAGCGAGCGGAGACGATTGTTGCAGCAATGTAAACTGTTGGTTTAGAATGAATGTACATGAATCCTACAAGTATGATCGAAGCGCTAAATCGAACTATCGAAGATATCAAGAGAAAGAAAGAAAATACATTTATTTGCGATAAACATGACGCAAAAAAAGCACAAACACAAAAAGAAATAATTTGGGGGAAAATATGCATCACACCCACACAAAACAGCTGTCGCTCAGCATAATGGTGACACCCTATGCGAGACAGAGCCCCGGCGCTGGTTTTCAGCGACAGACAGACGTCAGTCGGTGCAGCATGCAATGAAATTTAAAAAGAAACAAAATAAAAACACAATACTTAAATCTAAATGTTTATATAAATACAATATTTATTCAGTTGCGCAATTTTTTCAATTGCGACCATTTTCCTAGGCATAACTGATCCAAATTTTGCTACAGCGAAGAGCGTTCCAATTCGAAGTTTCCATGCAAGAAATAATGAAAGAAACCGTTTACTTGGGCACAGAGGTACTGAGACATTACTTAATGTCTTAAGGGGGAAGTGACAAAGTAGCCCGCGAAACTCAAATCCTCCCACGATCACAATTTGCAGCTCAGTGTCTGGGTGTATGCTGATTAAAGTATGATTCGCGCAACCAAAGTATCATGGAATACATGGTGGTACTGCTAGACGGCGATTTGAGACAGTCTCTAGGGATAATTTCCGACCTCCACACGCGGGCGAAGCTGCGGGCAAAAGCTAGTGCATTCATGATTCATTCATAATCAGCCTATAATGTTCCTACTGCTGGGATACAGGTCCTCTCGATGAGAGGGGGTGGCCCAGTGTGGGTTGGTATATGTCACTTATCTTCGAATTTTTGGTTCTAGGACATGCCGGTTTCCTTACGATGTTTTCCTTCAACATTTTGAGAGCAGTGGTGATGAAATCAATTACACAAATAAAGCGTCTGTCGGGGTTCGAACCTACGACCTACAACTCGTAAGTCGCGGCCGTTATCACTGGGTCACCAATGCTCTTTAATCGAGGCAAAATTTGCATAGTTAAAAACTGGTCTGTAGACGCCAACCAGGTCATTTTGTATCTCAAATTACCTTGAGCTTGATAGTGAGTTGTCCGTCCTGGAAGGAATACGTCGAATTACAAGTCACCCAACCTGTATAAATCATAAGATTAAAAATCAATAAGGTTCCTTTTAATTAAAATTAAATAGCATGTATTAACACAACATAACATCACGCCTTGTTTCCCCGAAGGGTTAGGCAGAGGTGCACCTATACCCACATTTCGCCAGTTGTTATTGCCGCTATGTATTAAATAACCTAAAGTGCTTAAAAATTTACTTTTTTCCATTGGCCTTGATCTCAACCTTTTGAAATGTGAACTGCTTTACTTAGCGGCCTTGATCTCAACCTTTCGAAATGTGAACTTTACTTAACAGACAGTATTGCCAGACAACTGACACTTCTAAAATTTAACGCAATAGCTCCAGAAATCAAAATTATTGAAAAAGCTCTCTTCGTTTTCTTGGGTCTCCAATCTTTGAGAATCCCTTTCCCGTTTTTATTAAGGAAAAAATACAAAATTTCAACGACGTTTCGGAAATAATGTTTCAATTTAACATGCATTCGGCCGTCACGTTCATTCGTTACTGCTGTTTCGGCCCTAAATTAACATATTCCTTTCGCGCTTCCCATTTATGGAAGCACACTTAACTTTTAAACAATCGATTTTAAATGTGACTATGGACGACTGAGCTTAGGCACAAGCTACTCTTCCCATTCGTATGGGAGGCCTCGGCGTCTGCAAAATTTCTAGTATTAATTTACCGGCTTTCATATCCTCGGTTCACGGCACTGAGAAATGAATCAGGAAAATCCTAGCCTCCACACTGATTAGTTTTGATGAGCCGTGCTTCACCAAGGCTACGGATGTCTGATGGAGACTCGCTTGCCCGAACTCAGATCCACCCGATAATTCATCTTCCCAAAGACATTGGGATGAGCCGCTCTGCAGAATAGTATAGAACAATTTACTAGCCACGTCAGCTACTACTGCGGAGCGTACGCGCCTGCCGGCTGTGGGTTAGTGGGAGTCGGGCCTTTGGCTTCATGTACTTCCGTCGTCGAACATATGCATATTGTTCGGAGACACTACCTTCCACCTCGCTGCTTCCCTACGACTAGGAGCTCCATGTTATTCTCCTCATTACTGTGGCGAAGTTGTCAACAGCCTCGGACACCACGGCCTGTCTTGCAGCCGAAATGCGGGTCGCTTAGCGCGGCACGCGAATATTAACGACTTCATCTGACGAGCTATTGTCACCGTCGGCGTTCCAGCTATATTAAAACCCAACACGATAGCAAGACACTAGACGGCATGTCTTTATTTCCATGTAAGGTGGGTAGGCTTTGAATGTGGGCGCAACGCGTGTCGATGTCTTGCGCCATCCCATCTTAATGGCTCGGCGTGCTGTGCTGGCGCTGCTGCTGCGGCTGCGGAATACCTCAAGCGACGTAAGTATAATAACCTTATCGGTAATTATATTTTCAAGCCGTTTGGTGAAACCCTCGGGCCGTGGGGTCCGAGTGCTAATAGTATCTTTAAAGAAATCTCCCAACGGCTGGTTGACACTGCCCGTGACTGCCGAGCCGGCTTTTACCTTCGCCAGAAGCTAAGCATTGCCATACAACGTGGCAATGCCGCAAGTCTCTAGGGACCATCACCAGTCGACCGCGACGCCATATTTTAGTTTGTTAATAGTTTTAGTTAGGATATTGTATTGTTATTTTTATTTATTAATTAGGTGTAAGTTGTTATCTATGTATTCACTTAACTATTTAATTCTGAATTAATAAATATACTAGAAAGGCAATATCATGCATTAAGTTTTTTGTGAGATATGGTACATAAGTGCCTAATTCACAATTAATATTATGCCACAAGAATAATTATACCTAGAGGTATGTACGAATATTATAGTATAGGTAGGTGTTGATAACTACCTATTAATTCTTGTCTTGGGATATAGTTCAATAACGGAACAAGATGCATTACCTCAAGTAGCTACTCCAGATACCCAAGGGATAAACAACTTATTGAAGCGAAGTGCTTTCAAGATGACGCGAAAAATATCACTAACTACATCGTAACACGCAGTCGCTTGGAAGCATCGCAACGGATAAACATTTTAAAAACATATTTACGTTAAGGTATGATTACACTGAGAGGGGGGATGTTGAGGTTTATTGAGTATTCGTTTTTATGTATTAGGCTTGCAAAAACCATCCCAGAAAATGGTTACCAATGCCTGCAAATGCATCATAAGTAAATGTGGAGATGCATGACCACTTTTCAAACAAAACAAAAATCTCATATGCCTGTTCCATGTGGTGGCCCAGTTATAACGGCCACGGCTTACGAATTGTTAGGTCGTGAATTCGAACCCAGGCAGGCACTTTACATTGTGTAAATTATTTCATCACCTCTGCTTTCAAAACGGTGAACTAAAACATCGTGAGGAAACCAGCATGTCTAAGAAACAAAAATTTGAAGACATGTGACATCCACCAGCCCGCACTAGGTCCGCGTGGTGGATTATGGCCCACTCCCTCTCACAGAGAGGAAGCCTGTGCCCTAGTAGTGGGAACATTATAGGCTGATTATGTTGTAATTTCGCCGACAGCCATGCGTTAACCGAAAACCATTACTAAAACCTTTTAAAACTATTATAACTACCTAAACTACCTACTACTTATTATTTACTTTGTCTCTGTCACCGCTAACCTAGACTAGAGACAAGAGCAAACCCAACTCAAATAAAAATAAATAATATTCTTACCGATTTTTAAATTATATAAAAAAGACCGATGAAAACCTAAAAGAAAGTTACATATCTTTACTCCGACGTGAAATCTTTTGTCTGATTTTAATAACCGACAAATCACATTGTAGTCAAAGTGTAACTTGTCAAATGAAATTGAAACCAACAAGATTGAAAGTGAAATCAATTGTAAATTCCAATCAACTACCATTGACGACCCAATCAAATGAAGTGACGCAATATTAGCCTAACCCTCCATTGATTGAACAATGCGCTCGCTCGATAAATCGCTACTCAGAAATCAAAGGCCAAAATAACGACACAATTACACTTATATCCAATAAGTATGGGCTTTTTCCACCGCTGCCGTCATCGGGACGTCACCGAGAAACGAGATTATTCTAACCGAACGTGACGACCCGGTGACGGCGATCGTGTGTCCACCGCGACCAAACTCGGCATTATAGACAAAACAAAAACCCGGCGAACGGCGCGATGCTACGGCGGTGTGTAGACACGTTCAAATGTGTTTTATATTGACAGCACATCGGCTCGTCACAATCTTGGGCCGAGTTCTAGCGGTCACGCCGAACTTCGGTTTCCGAGAAGACGGCGCTCGGGTGACGGACGTGTGGTGCACACACGGCCATAGTTAATGTATATATCGCTACTTTGGCGCCGTCATCTCGGTCTCGGTGACGTCCTGGTGACGGCGGCTATGGACAAACTTCCTAAGGCCGATCAAGTTAATTTTATGTCAAATCTCATGTTCTCAAATTACTTGAACCGGGTTTTTACAATTGATTAATAAGAATGGGATTTCCAAAACCGGGGATTGATCGTTCACCCACATTCAGATGACTATAGGCTCATTTTTATTGGTCGATAGGGCTCGTATGGCGCGAGAGATTATTGTGACTTAGGGCCATAGGGACGCATGCAAGGAAGCGTTTTCATTAGTAAACAGGGCTCGCATGTGGGGGTGCTGGAGATTTCTGTAAAGTATGCCATAGGGCCCGTATTCAGGGAACCGTTTTCATTAGTCAATAGGGGACGATTGCGGTATACGGAGAACCTGCACCGCACGTATGGCAGTTGCTTTGAAGGCTCATTTTCATTGGGTGTGAGTCTCCGCACGGTTTTTAGCGACCGATGAATTTCTTTGATCACTACTCTCGCTGCGGGGATTCCCCGCAGACGGTGTACCGACCGCGTTATCGAGCTATGACTTTCATTAGTCACTAACCCACCTGCGGGGAGTCCCAGCATGCGGGTTTATCGACCGAGTTATCTACTATTATAATGAAATTGAGCCATGTTAGATTCGGGCTAACTGAATCTGCTAGCCTTTTCCCAACTATGATGGAGTCAGCTTCCAGTCGATTTGGCCTAGGGCCACCTGGGGCTATTATAGCTAGGAGGCAAAAGTAACTTATTGAGATAATTCGTTATTTTTGCCTAACAAATTATCTCAGTCTATAGTATATAATAGCCCCAGGTGACCTTAACTACTAAAGCCGATTTAACGTTAAATAGTCATTTTAAATGACTCCTTTGTTAAAGTTTTGCTCAATATAAATAACCTGTCGGGTATCCAAATTCCAGTATTCAACATGTGCTCTATTTTATTAATTCCAAGTGGCCAAGTGCTTCCGATAATAGATCGAGGAATTAACACAAAAAACAAGGAAAAAGACTAAAGATTAATTAAAAGACTCACAGTCTTAACGACAGGTTCCAACGCTGATAGAAGCTTCTTGTCATGATAAATCAAAGGCGAGTGATGTCTGAGGAAAGATTTTTAATTTGCCTTTCCGGTCTAAATAAGTTAACAAATATTATGTTGGTATTTCCCATTTAAAATGTGATTAAGTTCTGCCTCAAGATTCTCAACTTTGATGTGATTCCGTAATATATTCCGTATTTATTTTAAAGGTAGCCTAGGATTCGTCTGGTAGCAATAAAAATGGAAATTGGCTCGCCCAGCACACGGCACACAAACTTTAACTACTTTTTTATCGTTTTAAAAGCAGTACCTTACCGGTAGTTTTAAAACCAGAGCATTATTACCACCGACCTCATTATAGAGAACGAAGTCAATCGTACATACTTAAGATCAGCTTTAATTAAGAACGAACATGACTTCTAATCATTACTGGCTTCAGGAAATGTGTCAAATACACGCGAGCAGCGGCCGGCAACGTTAGTATGAATTCCATATCTGTCGCGTTTAGCGGCCGGCAGTAAATTAATATATTAGCACGTGAAAAATTATTGTTTTTCGTCATTGATTCTGAAATTTATAATTAATTGTTTTAATTTCCGCATATTATTTGAGAAAAGTACTATAAGTACAAGCCTTTGCCGCAACCAGACATTGATGGACTCACTTATGTGTGTCCGGTTATCCGGATAGGTAATTGTTTTTTTTTTTACTTATTTATTTATATTTTCATGTATTTTATTTGGTAATATTGAATTAACTCACAATAAATTATTTAATCAATTTAAAGGGCCTGTACGCAGAGTAGAATAAACAACATTATTTTAGATGTGCAAAGACAACGCATAATACTTCTTAATATACGTACCTATGACAACTATATTATTTACAATATTGTGAAAAAGTGTTATAATATGATTCTATTTTTAAATTTCGGCATGGTGTGCATAAAATAATATAAACTCGTTTTGAAGTTTATAATTCGAATTTTATGATATGAGGGTAGATACATATGTAAAATACTTTTGTAATACATTAGTCTGGAACAACCTACTGGCTGTCAGTAGAGTCGGGCGTTGGTAGCTGCGCCACAGTTTTTGCTTTTACACTTTATTATCATTGATTAAATTGTTTTGTTCCAAAAAAACGATTATTATAAGTATGGTACTATAGTTGCTGCGTTTTACACGGCAATAGCAGTCATTGATCCAACTACATTTTCTGGCATTTTTTATTTCAAAAACTGAAATAAATTCCGTTAACGTCCTGAATCAATGTCTATCGTAATCTTCAACATGTTCCAATTGAGAAAACCATACAGAGTTTATTGTTTGGGTTCCTACAGAGAAATATTAAGGTAAGGGCAGTGACCGCTATTGCCATGCTAAAACGCGACAACTATAATACGATTATTCACGCTGCTAAGCGTTACTCTAGCAGCCGCCATAGTAAGACCTAGTTTCATCAAACTGTTCGTAATCAGACATTAGTAAATCAGTCATTAAAATAAACATCGATGTTAATGGTATTTACGTTCCACCAGAAAATAATAACAAACCTGGCGTTAGGATGTATCATTCACTCTTATATCGGTCAGTTGTCAAAGCAACCAAAATAAAAAGTCGCAATGTCAATGTCAATGTGTTCACAGACAATGCATCATTTTAGTAGCCGTAGATTTGAGTTTTTCATTCATTTCGATGATTTTGACAACTGACTAATCATGATTAAATGTCGGTTAGTAAGTTAACGGACCTCTAGGGCAGCAATTAAATTTAACGTCTGATTAAGACAGATTAGCACTTGGTGAAACATTCCCTACTCTTAATGTCCCGTTAACTTTTTAAGAAAAGATTAAACTAACTAACATGTTAGTGGCTGGTTTACTAATGTCTCATTATGAACCGTTTGGAGAAACTGAGACTTAAGGTCTTAACTGTTTACATACTGCAGCGTAACACTGCATTTAAAAACTTTTTGGTTTTCTTATGATAACCTTTTTCTTTTCATCTTGATTCTGGTCGATATTTTTTACTTTTTTATTCAGTATATTTTCAAATAATTGTTTTTCTGACATACGAGTTCTTCGCTTTTTCTTAGAGCAAGCGTCGGTTGCAAAACGATAATGTGTTGAAATTGATCGAGTAATGTGATAAATTTACATTATGATAAATTTTAGACCAGCTTTAGATTACTAAAAAGTTGTCATCGTTGTTGAATTTAATATTACAAGCAAGGTTGCTTCCCACCTCGCATTCCGTCTACTTACGGATTGTATTGCAAGCTTGAATCCCATCCATCTATGTTTTAGGACGAGAATTTTTAATTTTACTAACCTGGTACGTGTCTTTTAATCTTTTTTCTGGTATCCTGCCTTTTCGCCGAAAATTGTTTGGCAGATTATCACTGGCCAACCAACGCTTCGCCGATGTTTCACTTTGACAACTAACGATTAGCAAATTTTTGTATGACAACGTTTCATTTGGTAGAATTATTGTTAAGCTGATTATTATAAAGACACAAAACGTTTGGGACACTTATCATTTGTCAAACATTTCACTAGGCCACACGACTATCAGACGAATGACGTTTTGTCAGTGTAAAAAAAATCCTAATCCTAGACGGTCGACGTCAGGGGCACCCCGAGGTTCGGTTTGGTTAGGTTCCTTTAAACCCTGCAGACAGAAATAGGAACCCCGCGCAGCGGAGCTCCGTCGACCTGCTGTCAGTTTATGCTTGCATGCTGCATGTTTGTTCTAAAACATTCTGCTACTTTAAAGTTGGCATTTCAAAAAGTATCATTATGAAAAGCAGATCAAACTTACAGTTGGTGGCTGTGAGGTTGGTAAATAAAACTAAATTATATGATAAGTTGGCAAATGATTATTTGGCGAAATAAAATTCTGCGAAACGTTAGTTGGCAAGTGAAAATCTGGCGCAAACAATTTTCGACGAAAAGGCAGAGAACCCTTTTTTCTCTACAGCGTCACCTCTTGCAGACGTAATTTCGACGGCAGACTTCTACTTGCGAGTTTTCCAAGCAGAGGATATTTTTTTCTGTACTCTAGCTAAGTGGTGTAGTTAGATATACCTTCACTGCAAACTAATTATTCAAAGACAATTTTATTTTAATTCACGACCGTAGTAAACTCGAGTTAGCTTGGTTATATAATTTCTATTTCCTATACCGTAAGTCACGTAAGCGAACCTTAAATAAGCGATTGCAATCAATTAGATAGGTCGATAACGATATTCGTGTATTTTACCCAGAAAGACCTAAGTTTTCTCGTGGCTATATTACAAAAAAAACCAGCTATTTTTTTATACCCAAATTATTTTTTTTTTCCTTTTTTTCTTAAAGTTAATCTGTATTTTTCTATTTTATTTTAAACAAAATTATACGTTATAGAGGTGAAAAGTGTTTTTATTTTTTATTTTTCGCTACAATACATAACATTACATAACATCACGCCTTGTTTCCCCGAGGGGTTGGGCAGTGGTGTACTTAAAGTACACTCACATTTCGCCAGAGTCTAGATTTGTGCCCGGTTGATGGCAATAGGCTCGCTCCCTATTGCATGGGACTTAAATGTTTAAATTCTTAAATTTATTTTGATCGTTTGAAGTTTCAAAATTATAGGCATTATCTTTGAAATAGAATACAGCTCACTAACTGTCGCTCCCAGCTATAGTCGGGGGTCGTTAGAATTCCGAAAGTCTGAACAACTAAGTCGCCAGAACGTCGGGATAACCCAGTAATTGGGTAGTAGAGGCTAAGGTCAGATGGCCTAACTCCATGTAAAACATTGATATTACTCAGCCGCATCTCGTTAGACTAGAACCCGGCCTAAACCTAGTTGGGAAAAGGCTAGGCAGGAGATTTGCATAATTTAAATGGTCTGAACAATTTAATGGGTATAGTATAGTCGACCTCGTAATTAGTTAACCGCTTTTGACAACTCATCATCTGCCTATCCTTTTCCCAACTATGTTGGGGTCGGTTTCCAGTATAACTGGATGCAGCTGAATACCAGTATTTTACATGTAGCGACTGCCTATCTCCACAACCAAGTTACGGGTTAATATCTTAACCCTTGGTAAGACTGGTTGACCTGCAACGACTGTCAACGATCCATGACTGACAGGAGGCACGAAGGGGTCTTGTTATGGTCACCCATCCACGGCCCAACCTCAACAAATGTAACTTCACCTGATTGATCGACCCGTGCTGCTGTTGTTACTTAGTCAAAAGCCCCTTTTGAGAACTGTTCCCAGTAAATTCAAAGTTCACTGAGTTGGGAACTAACCTACTGTCACATAGTTAAAAAAACCATCTACCTACCTACCTACCCTAATTGCGTAACACACAGGAGGAATTGGTTTCATTTTGACAATTCAACAAAATTCATTGCGTTGTTTACATAGTTGAGCAGACAATTTTTTCGAATATATGAAGCAATGGTGTAGCAATATGCTTCAGACAGAATCATTCATATTGTGATTGATAGAGTGTGACGCAATTGGGGCGCTGGTCGTTTTATGACCTGCAAGTGACATTCAACCCAATACCGGGTTCACACGGTTCAAATCGCGTTAGACTCTATAAATAACATCAAAGGGTCTACTATATCTCTGAAAAAGCTTAGTCATTAAACTGTCTTCTTAATAATCTTCAGGTTTTTGTGGTTCCTTATTATATGCTGACAGCTAATACTCTATCTATAGAAAAGGCCCCTTTGTTTCCCAAGAGAATAAGGATCCTTGAGTGTACAGCCACGAACACGGACCATTAAACTTATATTGCAGGGTATACACAACTATACTGCTATTGTAATAAGAACGAAAATAGTTTGCAGAAAGTTTTGTCATTACCAAACTGTGTGAAAGACTGTTCCTGACTTCAAAAGATAGCGTTAAACAGGCGATTATTGCGGTATTTTAAGTTTGATAAAAGTCGGAAGATTTTTATTAAGTAGAAGATATTAAAAGTGCAGTATAAGAGCTCCGTATTTTTAGATCGGAATGCTTGCATTTTTTCCCCTAAATATTTTCAAATTTTTTTCGGCGTTTCCTTCGTACAGTCGAGTGGCATTTCGAAATAATAATATCTGATTAAAGGGCAGAGCTTTAAAATGTCTTCCCTTTCAGTTCCTTCTAGGTTAAACGTAAATACATTAATCCCGTATCGTCAACTTGTAAGGAATCCGTGTCCGAAGTGCTTCAAACTCGAAGTGGCTTTGATTTTTGGCTTCCCATGTTGATTTTCCGGCGAAGTTTATTATACTTGTACTCGTATGCTCATTTATTTCATACGGGCTGTGCCCCGCGACTTCGTTCGCGTGGAAGTCGTAAGATACACAATATACTAAATAACACCACATTATAATAAAACTCCCCCGACCCGCCGCGTTGTATTCCCGCCCGCGCTACTTGTTCACAATTTCATGGGATTTATTTATTTTGCGCGGAACCCTAATTACTTTTTTAAAATAAAAGCAGCCTAAATTACTCTTTATAACATCAGCTAGGTATCTGGCAGTGAAAGTCCCGACAAAATCGGTCTAGCCGTTTCGGAGGCTAGCCGGAATAAACAGACAGACAGACAGACCGACCGACAGACAGACAGACCGACCGACAGAGAGACAGACAAAAATTTGAAAAATTGTTTTTTTTTTTTTTTTAGTAAAACGTTGTTATTTTGACATTACAAACAGACACTTCAATTTTATTTATTTGCATAGACTAACTAGTAACAGTTTTCGTCGTAAGTAATAGAAAAAAAATATATTGAAACAGTTTTTCAGCTGCGAAAAATCAAATTCAAAAGTCATTTAGTCAAATCTGGCTGTGAATGACGATGACAACTACATACACACGTCGTTGATGTGTGCGTGTGACGTTTTGAACAACAAACTTACAACAATTTATTATTCCAGAGATTTGTAAAAATAGTCATGGGAAAAATCCCATAGGAACTTGAATAAATTGGTGTCGTAATATGCTTGGTTTTTACCAAATACCCAAGAGTATTTTTTGAAATAAAACGGATTTATTTGGTAAAGGCAAAAGCGGCTAAACCTCAATCTTTGAATTCCTAGGACCACCAAGATACAGGATGTGCCTAGTTTGGGGCCCATGGCTATTTCTACTTTGTACTGTTATAATTTTCATTGTATTTTCTATGTCTATATGTTACCTATCTTGTGTGTGTAAATAAACTATTCTAATTCTTATGTTATATCGACCGTCAAGAAAATCTGTAATTTTTACTAGTATTTGACATTAAGGTGTGAAAAAACGCGCTGTAGGTATTTGGATAGCCGTTATTGATCGATCGACAGCGCTCCTTGATGGGCGAGTCCTATTACTGGGTGGACGTAAGACGCGTCGCGTGAGCTCAGCACAGAACACGCAAGCTATGCACTCAAGCCGTTTGCATATATCTGCGTCTTAACTACAAAATAAAGGCGCTGTCAAAGACAAATAGTTACCATGGACGTGCAGTTATATGAAACCATTAAGATTGTTTGCCATGAAACGTTTCAAAACAAGAAGTTGTCTGCAAAAATTTAGCAAGCAAACTGATAGATAAAATCCTTATTTTTTATCAGCTTGACTGTTGAAATAGGTAACTCATCATGTTTTACCATACTTTTAATTTACGACTTTTGGCCAGCTATTTAGTGTATATACTCGTATGTGTGATGGGACAAAGCAAACGACATCAAAATTTACTAAGAATCACCTCCAGGTACCATTCAGTTTAGTTTTATGTCTCGTGTCATACGCCCTATACGACCAGTCGCATTGTGTGCAAAAGAAAATTATTCAATGCAAAAGAAAGCAACAATAAATGCAATAAAGTAGTAAAAAAGTAGTAGTGGTATTGCGAACCTCGTAGTGATAAAGAACTGGAACTAGGGTTTATTTTCTATAGTATTTTATAATTTACCGAGTATTTAAATACATTTAATAATTTTCTTAGTTATGTGAAACTATCTGACGTTTTGTAATCAAAGGTTGGCGTCGTGGCTAGATGACGTCACTGATACATGTGATCATAGTTTTTCTAAGACATTTCTTCTGATAGCCTCTCTATCTCTTTGGTAATTTCCATTTTTATTTTCCTAAAAATAATACGCTTTTTTTTATTATGTCAAGACAGGTGCTCACAATATTTAGATTGGAAAAAAATCTGTGCCCAAATATTTTACGGACAAAATTCCCCAGCCATTTTAGTAACTTTTCTCTTTTAGACTTTTCTCCTTAGTAGGTTTGATTAATACTGCTGGCCCCATGTACCCCAATTTTCTTACATAACGATATTGACCAGGATCAGTATGTCCCTTCGCACCCTAACACAACCCTTATTTATGTCTGTGCAAATAGTTGGATTGACGCACTCTACTCACATATTGTATGGACAATCGGTTTTTTTATTGATGTTAGACAAGAGTGTGTTTATTGAAAAACCTTTTGTTTTTCAGTGAATCAACTTCTAAACTCAGTTTCAAAGAGGTTAATCAGAATAACAGTATCTACCCTTAAAAACCTGCAATTACTGTTTATTAAAAAAAAAACTCTCATAATACATAAGTGGTAAATAATGTAAATAATTATGATGAGCACGTTTTATCGAACTAACTAGATGTAATCATTCCAGATACAACTGGTAAAGTTAGGAAAGTTCTAATAAAACAGCAAAAAAATAACTATATATGTAGTTAGAAGTTAATACATACATACATAAACTCACGCCTTCTTCCCATGGGGGTAGGCAGAAACTACAGAACGCCATCTGCTACGATCCTTACATACTCCTTTTGCCTCGTTTACATTCATACATCTGGTCATACACGCACGCCGGTTGCGAGTACTACGCACCTGACCTTTCTGAAGAACATCACCAATAAGATCACTATATGTCTTCCTAGGGCGTCCCTTCCGGCGTTTCCACTCACATCTGCCGTGTAAGTTAGAAGTTAATACTAGCTTTAAATCAATAGTAAATTATGTTATTGAATGTTCCCAGAAATGTCAGCCTTCCTAGCATTTTTACAATTATTTTGGGATCGGCTTCCAGTCTAACAGAATGGAGCTGAATATTGATTGTCAGACGTTTGGACTTCTGACTACCCGGTACGACAGTCAAAGATCTACGAATGACACGACACGACGGGACCAACGGCCACGAGGCACGGAGGGGTCTCGATATGCAATGTATGGTCACCCATCCACGAACCGACCGCGGCAAGCATAGCTTAACCTTCGGTCGTACCCGTGCGGCTGTTATCATTTAGCCACGAGCCTCTCTTCCCAGAAATGTAATGTAGTTAATGAATGGTATGAATAATAATGCTCATGTTGTTTATAGGTGGCGCCATCTGTGTCACTAGAGATAAACTACAGTCCCGACGCGTGACGTATTACGTTTGTACAGGAAAGAGACACTGTGGTTGATCAATACCTAGTGAGTTATTTCAGTCATAAATCCTTTGATGACTGCATGTTTCATGAAATTCGTTATGCTGCTGAAACAGCCCTAAGTATACCTACATATTCCTATAATGACGTTCTTTGAACACACACAATAAAAAAAAAATATTCTAGTCGCGGTACCATTTTTTTTTGGTTTTTAATACTTAACAACATCATGTAAATGCAACATTACAGACATCAATCAAATTGTGCATACAAAAACGCTGTGCTTTGATAATAATGATACAAATGAAAACTCATGCACATGAAAATGCACAAATAATCAGTTTCATTGGAAGTTTTTCATGCTTGAATAACTCTTATTTTCTTCTTATTTAGTGCCTTCTAATATTGAGTGCTCAAATAATTACTTGAGCTTTTTTCAAGTAGGTACTTAATTAAGTAGGTCGTTCTTCAAAGTTCGATTAGATCTTCGAAGGAACCGAAGTGAGGAAGTGAAAGAAATTGTAAAATGATTGTAAGTCGACGTTTGCACGGACGAAAAAATATCGCAGCAATTTTTTTCGCGCACTGGATTTTCATTACTGTGCTTATCGCCGAGAGTTGAAAATACAACAGTGTATTTTTTTGACGCGTTGGAATGCACTCTATTGGATTCTCAATGCTCGGCTCAAAACCGAGAGTTGAAAATCCAGTGCGCAATAAAATCCCGCCGCGATATTTTATGTCGCCAATCAGTAGAGTCAGTTTCTATAATTCTATCACGTAGAAACAACAAGTGTGATTAACAAAAGTTTTAATGGACCCACTAAGATTATGTTAAAGTTTAGGGAGGACGATGCCCTCTCAAGAAGTCTAGTCTAAAACAACATACAGTGAACTATGTGGGTCCTCCGAAACTAAAGTAACTGTGCGCGGCATTTGCAAATGGCGCCCAAGTGTTTTTAGAGATACGTATTGATGAATACAAAACGATTTACGGGATGACAGCATTCTATAAATTGTGCTTTATTCTTAAAGAAAATGAGCTATTTCAGAGTACTTCTATTTTTGATATAAAACATAAACAACATCACGCCTGTATTCCCCGATGGGTTAAGCAGAGGTGTACCTATAATTCATCTCTGCCACATTTTGTGTGTGGTGTATTGTATTGCCATCAACCGGGTACAAATATAGATCGCACCAAACACCAAGCATAACCACCCAACCACTAAGCACTAACCACTAAGCATCACCTTTGTACGTATTTTTCTGTTCCTTTCTTCTTGTTTGTTTATATGTGTGTACATAAACTGTTAATAAATAAATAAATAAATAAAATAAATAGATCTCGGGCTGCTACTGAAATATTCTGGATGAAAAAACCCAATAACACTACTCGACCCGGGAATTGATCCCAAGTCCAATGCAATCAGCAATGCGCTTGTGACCACTAGACCAATGAGGCTGTTCTATTTTTAACGTTTTAATTAAAACATCTTTTCTTTTCTTCTCTTTTCTTTTCTTTCTTTTCTTTTCTTTTCTTTTGGGAAGAAGGCGTGAGTTTATGTATGTGTGTGTACCTATGTATCTTTTCTGATTAATGTAGATTCCCAAAAATTAAATGGATCGTACAAGTACCTATACCTACTTAGAAACTTTTCCTCTCAAAATTTCAAATTTTCTCTGCCCTCATCTGACACAACTACATAAAGATTACTCACAAATGACATTGTCATGGACGAACGACGGCGCCTTAACGAGATTCTTTTCTCAACTTTTCATTTTCGTCTCAGTGATTGAAAAGTGATTTCATAAAACGACTTATTATTTTGAAATTACTCGAGAATTTTGGGACATGATTTTTTTGAGATTTTATTCTTAATCTTGACATTAATAAAACGATAACTTAAATTAAGGAAGATATGTAATAATTATTTTGATAAAATTTTCGCAAAGTTTGAAATATTTAATATCGTTTCTCAAGTAGTAACAAATACATCGGGTACGAATACATCGGGTACGACTGGGTGCTGCGCGCTGACCTCCCTGGTGGTGTCAGCGTAGTTTGCTACGCTGACGACACGCTGGTCCTGGCGCAGGGGAGGTCGCACCAGGCGGCGGCCGAATTAGCGGCACGCGGGGTTGCGACAATCGTAGAGAGGATCCGGCAATTGGGACTCGAGGTGGCCTTGCACAAGTCCGAGGCCATGTGTTTTCATGGTCCTCGGAACGCGCCACCATCGGGTTCCCAAATAACGGTAGGAGGGGTTCCCATCGGTGTCGAGTCGACGATGAAGTACCTAGGACTCGTCCTCGACAGCCGGTGGAATTTCGTGGAGCATTTCCGACGTTTGGCTCCCAGACTGGAGCGGGCCGGGGCTGCCTTGGGGCGGCTCCTGTCCAATCTGGGGGGTCCAAACGCCTCCTGCCGGAGACTCTACGCGGGGGTCGTGCGGTCCATGGCCCTTTACGTAGCTACGGTGTGGGCGCGTTCCGTGAGGCGACGACCGGTACGTCGATTGAACGCGTCCCAGAGGGTCATGGCCATCCGGTTAGCCCGGGGATACCGCACGGTCTCCGGGAAGGCGGCGAACCTCCTTGCCGGATTAACGCCATGGGATCTGGAGGCAAAAGTCCTCGCGCACATGTGGGAGTGGCGCGAGGAGGCAGGACGCCGGGGCGTAACTCTGTTGCCGCGAGAAATCGTGGCACGGCGGACAGAGCTCCGGCAGGATCTCATGGCGGCATGGAGAGTGCGATTGTCGCAACCCAGCGCTGGGCACGCCACAATTGCGGCGATAAGTCCCCTCTTTGAGGAGTGGCTGGAGAGGCGCCACGGCGTCCTCACCTTCCGCCTGACGCAGGTCCTCACCGGACACGGGTGCTTCGGGAGGTACCTGTTCCGGATAAGGCGGGAGGAAACGCCCGGGTGTCACCACTGTGTGGATCGCCCGGAGGACACGGTGGAGCATACGGTGGAGGTCTGCCCGGCTTGGGCGGAGCACCGCCGTGTCCTCGCGGAAGCGATCGGCGGTGGCGATCTCTCGCGTCCGGCCCTGGTCCAGGCCATGGTACGGAGCGAGAGTGCATGGGAAGCCATTACCTCCTTCTGCGAAGCAGTAATGCTCGTGAAGGAGGAGGCGGGACGCGTGAGGGAGAGGCAAGCTTTGCACCCTCACGCCCCTAGTCGCCGCAGGAGACGCCCTGGGCGTCGGGAATTGGCAGCCGATTCCCGGCCACCGTAGGCGCGGGCTTGCGGACGACGAGCAATGGGTAGCTCGCCGTCCGGTAAGGACCAAGCCCGAGTCGACGGCGCGTCACGACGCGCCGTCGATTCGGGCTTGGTCCTTACCGGAACACGTTCCACGCGCGCCTCAAAGATATGTCAGCACTATTGACGGGGTCCGCTAGGGCCGATGCCAGCTAGGGTTGCGGGATGTTCGAAAGAGTTACCGTGGCCCCGGCACAGGCAACAGAAGGAACACGGGTGGGTTTTAGTCAGTAAAAGTCTGACACGCCCTCCCGCTCCGCCCAGAGCGGGAGAAGTCATTTGATGATTTCCCATCCAAAAAAAAAAAAAAAGTAGTAACAAATAATATGAAGTTAATAAACACAAATCTTAAATACAATGTACAATCTAACAGTAAAAATATTATGCAAGTAAAAGTATATAAAGGAAAAAAAGGGAGAGCTAATTAATTGGGCATAAAAATTTCGTCCGCATTGCTGTCAGTGGGAAAAGTGCCCAAAAGACTGGCAGCGTTGCCACGTCGGATGGCAATGCTGATTCTTTGACTTAAAAATTGGCCAGCCCTCTGGTCACGTAAAGAGTCGACCAACCGCTTGGCCATCTCTTGAAATACTCGATGAGCACTCGGACACGGCCGTAGTGTTTCAACACTTTCAATCCCAAACGGCTCAAATATATAGCTCCCAATAAGGTTGTTATATTTGCGCCGTTTGAGGTTTTCTGCACCTGCAGCAGCCGCCCCAGCAAGCCTACCATGCTAGGAAGATGGTATAGCGTGAGGGTGTCGACACAAGTTGCATCCTACACCAAAGGGCTACCAAATTTCCAAGGCCAAATGGTCATTCTGTCTGACCTCTTCCCATCGTCACGTGCCAAACCTTTGGGTTCTAAAACAACTGGCACCCCGGCCGGTGACAAGAGCCAGACGGATGATGTTATTAATGCTGGCGAGCCGTGCCAACTAACCAGAGCTCTTGCTGCACGAAAGGCCATGGTGTCCGAGGCGGTCGATAGCTTCACCGCACTGACAGCGACGAGGAGCCCCCAAACAGCTCCCAGACGCAGACTTGTATCGAGCCGGAAAGTTGTGTCACTCAGCATAGTGCCTATGTTGGGTGACAGTAGCACCTGAAGCCAGAGGCCCGACTCCCACTCTCCCACAGCCAGCAGGCGGGCACGCACGAAGTTAATCCTACTAATATTATAAACGTGAAAGTTTGTGAGGATGGATGGATGGATGTTGGTTTGTTACTCTTTCACGCAAAATCTACTGAACGGATTTTTATGAAATTTGGCGCACAGATAGTTTATCTGGATTAACACATAGGATACTTTTTATCCCGAAATCTCCACGGAATCATGACTTATGCGGGTGAAACCGCGGGACGCTGTTAGTTCAATATAAAGTCGTATGAAGGGGTCATAACGCTTTTTCCTTACGTGACAATTTCTGCCAGTCAACTCCTACCGCAAGCCGCGTTAAAGAACTTTGTTCCAATATTGTATGCGTTTTAGTTGTTTCACGTTCAGAACCAGTTTATTGGCTTACACCCATTTTGAAAAAAAACAAATACTAGAGTATTTTTTTGTAAAAAAAAATACACTAAGGATATTTTGATTCGACTACCATAATTATATGATTAATTGATATAAAAGAAAAATTAAACTGAGAGTTTAGAGGATATCGCGCGCGCAGTGGCGCCCTCATCTTTGTTTGATTATGTATTTTATTTTAGAATGAAAATGCAGAAAATAAGCACGTTATGTTGTGCTTCACAAAATTATACGTTATTATTATTACAAACAATAGTTTTACATTGTTAAGTTTTATTAATATCATCCTTAAAACGGAGCTTAGATAACAGAAAATGGTGGCCACCGTTCCGTTTTAAGGATTTTAATAAGACTTAACAATATTAACATGCTTATTTTCTGCATTTTCATTCTAACATAAAAGAAATAACAAAACAATTATGAGGGCGCCACTGCGCGGTCGGTATCTTAAAACAATACTAAAACATTTTAGATAAAAAGTAGTCCTTACATGGACTATGGGTAGGTATACTTTTAATGTATGTATGTACTTGAAAGGGGCTATTTCTGCTCACCCTAATACCTCCATAATCGATGCTATAAAAGTCAGCACAAATTTTAAAGGACCAAGGGATAAGAGGGTACCTATTAATAAAAGTCCCATCTACAACTTTTCAAATCATCAGCCTTTTACAAAGGACTTTTCAGAACTTACTCACGCATACAATTACCTACATCAAAGGACTTTTTGGTTCAGTAATTAGAAACTAAAGTCTAGGTTCTTATAGTCAACAGTTCTACTTACTTAACTGTCTTTTAGGTACAAAGGTACAGATTGTAAAGAAATCTGTAAAGCGAATAAATTAGACGTAAAAGATTACATTTTGTAAAAGCTTAGCGAAACAAAATTGGGCACGAAATTATTCCTGCCATTTGCAAACCAAAGTTATAATTCTCCGCAAATGGCCCTGGAATGCTGGAGGTTGCAGGTGTAGAGGTAAAGGTAACCCCGCGTTTACACCTATGAACAACTTGTGATAATTGTTGTCAACAAGTCTTGTCAAAAACATCCCATGTATAAAACATGTACAGGGGTCACACTGAAAGTTTTTAGAATAGGCCAGTAAGAAAAGCAGCCGATGAAAAATTTATTTAAATTTCGTATTAGGAACTCTTTGGGAATCTGTATATGAGTAATGAATTTATATGTCATTTGTTTTTACAAATTGGCGGCAATTTAAAAAGTGTCTGATGTGCGTCGAAATGGATTTGACTAGGGAAAATTTTCGCTCAATGATTTATTACGACTTTCGTTGCGGTCTTACTCACCAACAATGTTACGATAGACTTCGATTAGCATGACGAAGCACCTTCCCGTGCCACTGCTTACAACTGGTTTAATGATTTTAAACGTGGTCGAAGCAAACTCACTGATGATTCGTGAGAAGGACGTCCTTCTACGGCGACTATTGAAGATAACGTAAGTGCTGTGCGGCTAATGATAGAAGCTGATAGAAGGGTGACATATCAACAGATTCGGGCAGCTTTGCCCAACATTGGGTACCCCAAAACTAAAAATCTAAATTAACACTTTGAGCGGAGCATCTGGATATTCAAATGTTTGCTGCGCGGCGCACTATTTTCTAATACAAAATAAATGACGATTAGTGACGTTCTGTTTTTCATGCAAGCAAAGATAATATGAAATGTGACACAACCGTTACTAGTCATCTGCAATCCACGTAAAATGGACGTCCAAAGACGTTCCGTCAAAATAAATATGACAATCTAGAGGACGTCGTATGACGTTGCGCCATTTCAAAATTATATCAACACGACGTTGTAAGACGTTGCTCACGCGACTGTTATTTATCGTAGGCAATTATATTATTGAATCAATTGTTATTATTTAATTTTTATTATTTATTTATTTATTATACATTGAATTGCAATGATGATCAAATTATTTTAATAATATCAATTGTTATAATTAATTAAATTAAAATAATGATTCAGTTGAATTTAATTAACTTGAAATAATGTATCAGTTAACGAATAATAGTATTAAATAATAAATTCAAAAAATGAATAATACTGAATGAAATAGAAATGAATCAGGAGTCCTAACGGTAGATATTTAGGTATTTAAATATTCAACCTCTATTATGAAATTTTGTTATTATTGTTAAAAGTTGATATTTTTTGTTGCATGTGATTTTCTTACTGCATGAAATAGATATTTAAGGAATGTTGTAAAATTGTAATCTGTTATATTTTGGGAATAAATGGTTTTATGATTATTGTTTTTTATCTGTACGTACCTCGGGACCCCGGGGGCCCGGACCATTGGAAGGCGTAAGATGAGCCGAAGCCAACTCGCAGAGGCAATTTTTGGAATGAGGCACCAACCGACGATTATCCCTGTATGCACTACGCAGGTGCACCCAAGGGCAATTCCCGGTTGGTGTAGGACTACCTATTACAGGATATGGAAACGAAGATATTGGAATATGTGTTGGTTGGCTAAAGTGGACTGGTTACCTCGAACTATGAAAGGACTATGGGCCCTGCCTGATCAATGTTTTTTTTTTATACACGGAAAAAATGGCAGGGCACTTGCACGCTCAATAATAGGCCCCCGAAATCGGTCGCTAGTACATAAAGTCGTAGTGAAAAGGGGGCAACATGTCCTGAGGTGCTTAAGAGGAGTGGAGAGGTATTCCACGACTATCAGGATAATCCCAGAGCCCGGAAGATGGTCAAGATCCTTACCAGCACCTACTGGAATACTTCCTTCCTCCGAGCACGTTTGCTCTTGTGATTCTCCACTCAAGTCGGCCAATAAAGGCAAGAATGAGGTGGAAGCTCTGTTCCTCGTCAGTGCTCACTCCAGCCGGCCAATAAAGGCAAGCCAGAGGTCTCCCAGGAGATAGGGTCCGTCTGACAGATGCGTGCACTGACTGGACAGGTCCACTCAATCTGTGTGGTTCTTTCCTCAAAAGACCATTTCAGACACCAATTTACATGGTCTTCACATGACCTGAGTAAGATTATGTCTGGACTTTATAAGAGACTGCGAGACCTCTGAGTTTGCTTCGGCCTTTCTTCTCAGAGTAGTCAGATAGGAAACGCCGACCTCATCTAGTTAAAAAAAAATGTGATTGACTTGTAAAAGTGTTTGTATGATACAAACCTACTTACAGAAATAAAAATCATTTATCATTTAATAGTATGAATGCGAAACTAACTCTTTATTGCCACATCTACGCATATGCGGTACTATTGATTATTGTAGGCTGTGAGGAATTGGGGGTAAATTAGAACAAAGGAAAGTTAAAGTTTGATTTAAGTCATGTTGTATAAAAATAAATTATAAGTAAGATAATCTATGTATGTATTAATACGTGTGAGGCGCCTTGAGAGTACATACTATAACATGTATTCTAGTAGGGGGGCCAAAACAATTAAGACGTCGTAACGAAGGTGCAAATCTGTATTTGTACCTACCCGTTTTCCTATTTTAACCGACTTCATGTTTATCCTGTTTGTGTACTAAAAAGAATATTGCAGCTTGGCAGAAATTAAATTTAGATACTGAATAGATAGAACTGCCTCGTTGGTCTAGTGGTCGCAAGCGCTACTGCTGAGCTCTTTCGGAAATGGATGTTTGGAACTCAGGTAGACCACGTGTTAGGACATAGGATTTTTTTATCCCGGTAGCACGTTCCCGTTGGATAGTTTACGCGGGCGAAGCCGCGGGCAAGAGCTAGTGCCTACATCATAAAATGTTTGTTTACGCAGACGTTATTCATGACATGCATACCTAAATTTTCTGTTTCCTTTGCTTGCCTACTCTAATTTACGTACTTATGTTAATCTTTAGATACTAGAACCTGTCTGTTGATATTTTTAGAATTATAAATTATAATTAGATTTGAACCCTGTTAAATGTTCAGTAATCTCCTTTAGCAGAAAACACGTCCCTCTCTCTACAACTTACAAATTTAAAGGGCATCTATTGCAGGGTGCGACGTGGAACGTGACCTAGGGGTTTTTCATGATTCTAAACTTTTATTTAACGTGCACATTGAGAAAATACTGGCCAAAACTTCGAAGTCTCTGGGTTTTGTTATGAGACTCGCGGGGTGTTTCAAGAAGGCCAAGACCCTTAAGATTCTTTATTGCTCTTTTGTGAGAAATCATCTTGAATATGCTTCACAAATTTGGAACCCATGTTAGGGCAAATACATTGATCATATTGAGAACACACAAATAAGATTTATTCGGTTCCTATGTTTTCGGCTGCGTATACCATACCATTCTCATAGTTACATAAATCTTTGCAAGAAATTTCACTTACAGCCACTTTTAAATCGTCATCGACTAGCAGATTGCACTTTACTTTTAAAAAAATTATCTAATGAGATTAACTGTCCTGATCTCCTGCATAGACTGCGTTTCAATGTCCCCCAGAGATCACTTAGATTTAATCCGCCTATCTTCATTCCTTTTTCCTCTTCTAAGTACAAGCAAAACTCATTCATAGTTCGAGTAAGTAAGGACTTTAATATTCTTTGTAAAGAGTTCTCATTTGACCCATTTACCACCAAACCATATTCTGTACGCACTCGGTTGAACGTTGAATTTTTCAAAAGTGCATAGTGCTTATTGTACCTTATATGTACATGACGGATCATCAGGATGGTTTGAGCTACGATCGGCCATCGGGCGGGTTTATGTAGGTATCGTGCAAATAAATTACAATTACTTAGGTAATCACTTTACACTTTAATAACTTGTTGTAAATTGTGTTAATAACTTGTTATGAGACAATAACAGGCTGGTATGATGATGATGGTTCAACAAAACGTAGGACAGTTCCGAAGCTTCTTCACTGCACGATCACCAGGATAAGGAATCCAACATGGCGCGTTTTTCCTCTCCGACTCTATCAAAGCGCGCCAACTCTAGTTCTGATAGTTGCCGCTAGGTGTCGTGCCTTGTTTTGTTGTAAACGCCAATGGGGAAGGTCGGGCAAAGCTAATTGTAGATGGCATGATCATAGCTAGGTCCCCACGGCCTACAATAAATTTGACATTTCGTTCATTCATGAGTTTGCTTTTATTTCGCTATTTCGTTATTCTCAGTGATTTCAATATTTTATATCAAGTATTTGACATGGAAAGTGTCAGAATTTAAAACCATAAATATATCCTCAAAGTCAGTTTCTTTAAAATGTTTCTACTCTGTTTAATTTATAAAACATCTCTACGAATAGATTTAAGCTACCATCTTTTAATTTTAGGGAAATGGTGGACTCCAATTTTGGAGTATTTAGTAACACAACAATGCATCATTTTCGCAAAAGTAAAATGACACCTCACGCCTTGTATTATTGGCTTGTGTTGGGAACTAGCTACGACAGCGCCATTTTGACAGTTGCCTTCCCTATTGCGGGATGCGACATATATATTATTTTCTATCGTGCTTGTTAGTGATCCTAAGACTTCTACTACTTTTACTGTTTTTACCCGTGAGAACCTGTTATTGGCTTTATGTTTTATATACATTTATTATCCATATGTCATAAGTGCTCCTATAAATAAATAAGTATAAGGTGATGATCTGCCGGGGTAGCAGGGGACCGAGCAGATCACTACGTGTGTCCGTGTCTGTTATGTAGTATAAGATATGTACAACTACGATAAATCAGGCACCGGAGCACTATGATATTATTTTATTGGCTTATAGAAAGCTTATTACAATATTAACATGATCCTAGCACACACTCAATACAAAAGCATTTTCCGAACCAAACGAGAAGAAGAATTTTCTAACTATTCTATTTAAATGAAACCAGTGTTTGTCTTATCAGCCAGTCAAACAATTCGCGAAGGTTTCATGCTGAAGGCAGGCCCGATTAAAGCCTCTACAGTACCTACCACAAATATCTCCTTTCTATTATACCATGTTATTCCGTCTTCTGTTATCACCAACTCTGATTGAAAGCCTTTGAAGATCATAGCCCTAAATATCACGTATCTATGCCAATCAAGTGCCAATGGTATATGTACACAGTGGCCTTAGGTCTAATTAATCAGAATGAAGGGCAACCCTTGCGTGTCTCTAAGTAATTAACTGTCGGTCGCATATTCATGAGTCGTTTGATGATCTTGATTTGTAATTATCAGGCTAACTGGCTGATAATTGGCTCTGTGGAGGGCGTTTGTCATGCCGGCCCTAGGGAACTATTCTATCGTTAACAGACTGGTGTTTGCTTTTGTGAAGATAAATTAATTGTATTTGTGTAAGATCTACGGTATGACTTGGGACTTACCTACTCCTGGGTATTAAGGAAGTGACCGCTAAGGGACATATGTGGGCGTCCAAGCAAAAAGGGTCCAGTTGCAGTTGTGGGGTCCAGTGAAGACCAGATTCGGTATCTAGAATAGTCAATTGATAATAAGGATTAAAAAAATATTCAAAGACTGGCACATATTTTTTTATCAGACATTTGAAATTGAAACTGAAAAACTTGATTTGAGAAAAAGCATTTTCAAAGTTTGATTTTTGGTACAAGTACATTTATTTTCTAATGTTTCTAAGTAAGTACATTTTCTGGCACTTAGAAACATCATATAAAGTCATTTACTATATTTTCAACATGACGGCCGTAGTTCCAATTTTCGCCATTTCACAGTTCAAAATTCAAGTGTTTCTTTAATACAATAAGTTATAACCTTCTGGTTAAAACCAACTAACTTCAACATCTGATATTTATTTTATTATTTGGTCCTGTGATAATTATTTCTAAAGGTTTTAATTTGTTTTTCTTACGTTCTGAGAGTAAATGTGGCTAAGGAAAGTGGAAACTGTGGTCGCATGAATTGTGTCACATGTGTCAATTTACAAAATCAAAATGAATAAATCTTTCGCGTTTATGATGATAAACTGAAAAACTCAATCCTTTGAAGACCCATTGTCTTATATCGAAGTCTATTACAAATTGATGAAGGCAGGCATCATTGACAATACAGGATAAAATCAGAAATAACGACGAAGACGCGACGCCAGCAGCCAAGGCAACGGTCGCGAACGCTTTTTTTTTTTTTTTTTTTTGTGAATGGGAAATCATCAAATGACTTCTCCCGCTCTGGGCGGAGCGGGAGGGCGTGTCAGACTTTTACTGACTAAAACCCACCCGTGTTCCTTCTGTTGCCTGTGCCGGGGCCACGGTAACTCTTTCGAACATCCCGCAACCCTAGCTGGCATCGGCCCTAGCGGACCCCGTCAATAGTGCTGACATCTCTTTGAGGCGCGCGTGGAACACGACGCGCCGTCGACTCGGGCCTGGTCCTTACCAGACGGCGAGCTACCCATTGCTCGCCGTCCGCAAGCCCGCGCCTACGGTGGCCGGGAATCGGCTGCCAATTCCCGACGCCCAGGGTGTCTCCTGCGGCGACTAGGGGCGTGAGGGTGCAAAGCTTGCCTCTCCCTCACGCGTCCCGCCTCCTCCTTCACGAGCATTACTGCTTCGCAGAAGGAGGTAATGGCTTCCCATGCACTCTCGCTCCGTACCATGGCCTGGACCAGGGCCGGACGCGAGAGATCGCCGCCGCCGATCGCTTCCGCGAGGACACGGCGGTGCTCCGCCCAAGCCGGGCAGACCTCCACCGTATGCTCCACCGTGTCCTCCGGGCGATCCACACAGTGGTGACACCCGGGCGTTTCCTCCCGCCTTATCCGGAACAGGTACCTCCCGAAGCACCCGTGTCCGGTGAGGACCTGCGTCAGGCGGAAGGTGAGGACGCCGTGGCGCCTCTCCAGCCACTCCTCAAAGAGGGGACTTATCGCCGCAATTGTGGCGTGCCCGTCGCGAACGCTGCGCCCTGCATGCGCGGCGCCCCAGTCTCTGAGCGCGACTGCGCCGCAGTGAAATGACAGTTTCATCGTGACATTTTGTATTTGTATACGTAAAGTGAAAAATTGTATTTTTCAGGAGTTATTTTTTGTGTTTCTGTTTTAGTACGAGTGCGTGTGTATATAGGTTTTTTAATTTGTTTTTCAGGTAAGTTTAACTCTGTAAGTCTAAGTGTTTTATATGTTCAATGCCGGCTGTAGCGACGCCGGAAATTGTGCCAGTCAACCTGCCACATCGCTTGATGTGCAGCTGGTGAGATGTCCACATTGCTCCCAGGCACGCTTTTTTAAAGGCAAACGGGGGCTGAGGATACACTATGGCAAGATCCACAAATCACATAGTGTACCACTGGGCCTCCCAGCCACATCCCCAACATCAACACCTCTTGAACAAACCTTGTGGAAAAAGCTAGCTAAATTCAAAAACTCTACCCCAGTGCTAAAGAGAGTTCCCCGGGGCGCGAGACGATCTGTTGCACTGAGTTTGGCGCAATGTCTCCGTCTTGTGACCCAGGAGAACTCACAAAGTGCCTGGGAGCAGTTACTTACCTTCCCTTATAGGATTCTGCATGTTCAAAAAAATCTGGCAACAAAAAAAACCTTAACGAACCTAATTAAAGAAAATTGTAACAATTCGACCCCAATTTTAGATCCAAAATTACCCGCATTCAATAACCTATCACAAAAAAGCTTATGTTCACATGTGAAATCCAAATTAGGTGAAGGTGACATCAGGGGAGCGGCCAGGATACTGTTTAGCAGCGATGTGGTGGCGCCTTACTCTCCAGAAACGCTAGCAGCTCTAGAGAGTAAACACCCCGCGCCTGCGGATGGTCTCACCTTTTCCGACCACCCCGATCCTCCCGACCTAAATTCAACCTTCCTAAACGTTTCGGCTCCCCAGTTGATTGCAGCCGTGAGCTCCTTCCGAAGTGGTTCCGCCGGCGGCCTCGACGGCCTGACTCCACAACATCTAAAGGACCTATTAAGTTCAGGCGCCGGGGAAGCTGGTGAGTCGCTATTGAAGGAGCTTGCGGCCCTGATTAACCTCATGCTCACCGGCGGTGTGAACGAGGCCGTCATCGATGTCTTGTACGGGGCCAACCTATGTGCCCTGCGCAAGAAGGACGGCGGCATTCGTCCCATCGCCGTTGGGTGCACGTACAGGCGTACGGCAGCCAAAATATGCTGTAAGCTGTATAGCGAATCGCTTACAGCTAAGTTTCAGCCCCTACAGCTTGGTTTTGGCTCAAAAGAGGGCTGTGAGGCTGCCGTGCATGCCCTTTCCACCTTTTTAAACTCCAACAAAGGTGAGGTCGTCCTCAAGGTTGACGTTAAGAACGCCTTTAACTCTGTCAACAGGGACACTTTGTTGGCTGAAGTCAAAAAGGAAATACCCGAAATTTATGGTTTTATGTGGCAATGTTACAGGTACCCTTCTAAATTATTATACAAGGACAATGTTTTGGAATCTGCAGTAGGATGCCAACAAGGTGACCCTCTCGGGCCAGTTATTTTCAGCTTGGCTATTCATCCAGTTATCCAGAAACTAAATTCAAAATTTAACGTGTGGTATTTAGATGATGGAACGCTAGAAGGTGATGTAGACACCGTTTTGAAAGACCTACAGCTTCTCAAACAGGAATTTAAATCTATTGGCTTGGACCTTAACCCATCAAAGTGTGAAATTTACCTTTCTGACATTACCGACAGACAACTGACTCTAGAAAAATTTAATGCAATAGCCCCACAAATCAAAATTTTAGAAAAAAGTTCACTGCACCTCCTAGGTTCCCCAATTTTAGAAGACAGCTTTTCTCCATTTATCAACGAAAAAATCAAAAACTTCAACGACATTTCGGACAGACTCTTCAAAATTAATTTACATTCGGCATTCACCCCGATTAGATACTGTTGTTTTGGCCCAAATTTTATTTACTTTCTACGTTCTTCCCCTTTATGGAAGCAGCCAAACCTCTTGGACAAAATTGACCAAATTATTCGCAGCACACTAACATCCATTTTAAATGTGGCCCTGGACGACCGAGCGTGGCTGCAAGCCACACTACCCATCCGTTTTGGTGGCCTCGGCGTCCGCAAAATTACCCGTATTAGCTTACCGGCGTTGCTGTCCTCTGTCCACAGCACGGAAAAGTTGACCGAGAAAATTTTAGCCCCCTCCTTGGTTGACTCAGAAGTGCCGTGTTTGACTGACGCAGTGAACGCCTGGAAAGTGGCTTGCCCGGATACAGATCGGCCCTTGAACCCATCTTCCCAGAGGCAGTGGGATGAACCGCTCTGCAGGTTGGTACGGAATAATCTAATTAATACGACCACCAATACTGCTGAGCGTGCCCGCCTGCTGGCTGTGGGGGAGTGGGAGTCGGGCCTCTGGCTTCAGGCGCTACCGTCACCCAACATAGCCACTATACTGGGTGACACCACCTTCCGGCTCGCTACTTGTCTGCGTCTGGGCGCTCCTTGCGTGGCTCCGCATCGCTGCCAATGCGGTGTCAGTGTCGACTGCCTCGGACAATATGGCATATCCTGCAGTAAGAGCGCAGGCCAGATAGCACGGCACGCCAGCATCAATGACATCATCCGTCGTGCTCTTGTCACCGCCGGGGTGCCAGCTGTTTTAGAACCCAATGGCTTAGCACGCGACGATGGAAAGAGACCTGACGGAATGACCATAATGCCTTGGAAGGTAGGTAGGCCTTTGGTGTGGGATGCAACGTGTGTCGACACCCTTGCGCCATCCCATCTTCCTAGCACGGCAGGCTGTGCTGGAGCGGCTGCTGCGGGTGCGGAGAACCTCAAATGGCGCAAATACTCCAGTCTTATTGGGACTTATATGTTCGAGCCGTTTGGGGTTGAAACACTTGGGCCATGGGGTCCGAGTGCCCACTTAGTTTTTCGAGACATCGCCAGGCGGTTGGTCGACTCCACACGTGACCAGAGGGCTGGCCTATTTTTTGGCCAAAGAATCAGCATTGCCATACAACGTGGCAATGCTGCCAGCCTTCTGGGCACTTTTCCTGTTGACAGCGATGTGGATGATTTTTTTGATGCCCTCTGATTATTTACCCCCTCCCTTTTTTATATACTTGTACATATTATTATTATTATTTTAAGATTGTTAGGTTTTAAATTATGTCAATAGTAGAATATATTAAATATTTACTATATGAACTTGTAGATAATTGAGCATTAATTAATAATCAGTTAAAATCGAGAAATGCAATTTCTTCACCCAACTTTACAAAACTGCGTATATCTCGGAAACTAAATACCGAGAACCTTCTTGCTTGGACGCTCGCATATAGTCGCCGTTCAGCTATTCCACCAGTGCAATGGAACTAGCTGGAAAACCAAATACTCGAAAAGAATTGCTGCCCAGTATAGTGAATACCTAAGTGCAAGTCTGATTTATTGGAGTATTCTATGCAGTGGAAAGAAAGAATGAAGTCACAGGAAAGTGCTCATTTTTCAGCGTAGGTATAGTTTTTATGTATTACATAGTACCCCGTTTCTAATACAATAATTAAAAATCACTTTGGACACCATTTAGTACCCACTTTTAACTGACCCCAAATGAGTCGACTAAGTGCTGGGATTTGCAAAACGATTGTATCACTTCACGCAACTTTCTAATTTATCATTTTAACATGCACAGACATTTTACCCCCATGACAATTTTATATTCAATTTTCAATATTGATATATTTCATTTCATTTCACTTAAACCTACATGGGTACTTATGAAACGTCAGAAGCTAGGTGCACGGTTCCAATATTGGTCGTTTCCTATGGAGAAGAGCCGGCAAGACGGTTAGATACTAGACTCTATAATGAATCTGTAGACGAGGCGTTTCTGTACATTGAAAATATTTTAAAAAAATTGTTGGGGTCTTAAAGAATAACCAACAGATACCATTTCTCTATTTTTGGAATTTTTGTCTGTTTGTCTGTGAGTGGTTTAGTTGTTCCAGTATCACGTAAAAAGTACGAAACCAATATGGTTAACTTTTATACTCAAATATTGTGTATAACTCGGAGTAACATTTAGTTTTTGTTTCATCACAATCGTTTCATTCTATCAAAAGATATTAATCAATCTAAAGTATTCAAGAACTTTTCAGTACGTAATGTAGAAACACGTTGACGTCACGACATCTATTGACCCTAAATGATACTAACGTAAACTCATGTGTGGTTATTTTTGCATACTTCGCGCGCAAACTTAACGCGATACAGATAGTGCAATTCACGAAGACGCGCCCCACCAATTTTTGGTTGAGGGGATCGCGGGGTGCGGGGAGTTTGCTCCGAGCGGCAGTCGCGAACCGTCAGCGGTTCGATGCACACGAATACTACACTCTATGCTGCGAAAATCCAGACTCGTCACGAAAGTTGCTCTACTTTATATATTTTTAAAATGTCGAAAAAATCTCAGCGTGTTGTTCTTAAAAGCCAGGTATGTAAAGAAGTTTGTAGTTACTAAAATACATGAAATTAGGTAACGAAAGTAATTTAATTTTAATAAATAGCAAATTTTAGTAATAGTGGATTTCATTTCATCTTTACAAATAAGTAAAACTATGTAATGGTTTTTTTTAATTTTAGGCAAGAGAAATTATTTCTAAAGTTTACGATTTTATGAAAAAAGAAGCAAGTAAAAATTATGCAGAAAAACTCACTGATGCGCGATGGAGAACCGCACAGGCTGTTGGAGTATCTGAAAGCACAGTGACTAGAATTCTACGCGAAAGAAAGGAATATACTAATATAATGAAGCAAACTACAGTACCTGCTATGGAATCGAATATAACTATGGAGACGGATGCGATAGTTCCTATAGCCCCAAGTGCGGAGAGTACAACAGAGCCGACTACGGAAGCGGATATTGAGTCTGAAAATGAAGCGAGTACGTCGCATTCGAATTTAGTATACAGAAGTGCTTCTATTTTTACATCACCTATGAAGAAGAGAAGGGTAAGACCACGAAAAATTAATTTAGACGAATTTGATATTGGTGTAGTCCGAAGAACTATCCAAAACTATAATATAGAACATCGTCAATTTCCAACATTATCACGACTTAATATTGTTTTGAAAGACCGTATACAATTTGATGGATGTATAACAACCTTAAGAACATTGTTACTTAAACTTGGTTATAAATGGAGAAAAACTGAGAATAACAGGAAGGTGCTAACCGAAAAACATGATATTCAAATGCTAAGATTGAAATATTTAAAACAGGTAAAGTCTTTTCGCAATGCAGGTAGACCTATAGTCTACACAAATGAATCATATATTCATACCAACCACGTGCAAAAAAAGTCTTGGGCCGAAAAAAGTTGTAAAACAGCAATAAAACAAAACTTAACAAAAGGAGTGCGCATAATTATAGTACATGGCGGAAGTGCAGAGGGTTTCGTACCAAATGCGTTGTTGACATACAGAGCAGAGATCAAATCCGGAGACTACCACGATAACATGAACACAGAAAATTACTTAAAGTGGCTAAAGGAGAAACTTATACCAAATCTCCCAAATGATGCCGTGATAGTCTTGGATAATGCAGCCTATCACAATACTAGTTCGGAAAAAATACCAACATCCAACTCCAACAAATTAGACATGCAGACTTGGCTGAATGCAAAAAATATCTATTTTGAACCAAGCTACAAAAAACCTGAACTTTATGACCTTATATTAAAAAACAAAGAAAACTTCCGCAAGTACAAAGTTGACGAATTATTGAAAGAACATGGATTCACAGTGCTTCGGCTGCCACCTTATCATCCAGATTTAAACCCAATCGAAAACATTTGGGGTATTGTAAAAAACGATGTTGCTAGTCGCAATATCAATCAAAATTACACTTCGATTATGCCCATTTTAAATGAAGCATTTGATCGAGTAAATAAAGATGTCTGGTTCAATACTTGTCAGCACGTGGAAAAAATAGAAGACGAATACATGAGACATTGTGATCTTGATTTTAGTTTTATTATAAATGTCGGTGATACATCAGACTCTGAATCAGATATTTCTGAAACGAGTGATTGACGATTTTCATTTCTCAATAAAGTTCAATAAAACTATTTCCGTATTTCATTAATATCTATAATTACCTCCCATTATAAAAATAGTAATATTATCGATATTAACTAATAAACACATAAAATATCCACACCTAAAAATAAAATAAACATAACCCTTTCCTTGCGGTCGGGTAAAAAATATAAAATTGAAGTAGAGCATCTTTCACTTTGACCATGACGCTCTGTCCTGATTAGTCTATTCATTGTAGTGTGCGTGTACACTCATAGGTAATTAGTGTGTACCGACAACACTCAAACATTGACGGAAGCTTGCACACATATACTATAAACGGTTAGGAGGAATAGTGGGGCGCGTCTTCGTGGATTGCACTATCTATACATTGTGAATCCAATGACCCAAACAAAAGTTAGACTAAGTTTTCCAAATGCGTTATTTATTAGTTTAGTAAATAGTAGTAGCGCTACCTATCTTTCAAATCATGATACAGCTTAATTATTTAACATGAAACAATAGTGATAAATGTTCATTTCTTTTTAAAAATATTTATTCTTTAAATTAAAACTTTTGGAAGTATACATAGCTTACAGAGTGTTTGAGCGAACGATATCCCATACGTAATATTTTGATAGTATCACTTCGTTCTCGATAGATGGTGTTGTTCATTTAACGTCATTTTGTGAATCGCGGTGTTAAGATTTTCCGTGCAAAAATGACGTTCGCCCATGTATATTATTATTATTAACCAGCCACAATCATACATGCGGCAGCCTCCTGGCTTGGACTGTGATTGGCTTGCTCCTTAGCCGAAATTGCAAATAGCTTAGAGCTAGCCGGCTATTTTGGCTAACAAATTCTACTAAGCCTACAACGTTTTCACATTCACAAAATAGAAAAGAGTGTATAATAAAAATAAAAGGTAAAAACCTATTTTACCAAATCTGCCGCGCTAATTATAGAAACGCAGTAAAGAAGGATTTTGATTTTTGGAAAATTTATTTATTTGTGCACAATTTATTACCTGTATACGGTTGACATTACAATATTATAAGGCCGTCAGTAACAGTTCCGAATCTAAGTAACTCAGTTTTCCAAAAATCCTTCCTTACTGCGTTTCTAATTAGCGCGGCAGAAATGGCATGCCAAGTCCTTACTCAACAACATGGTAAATAGAAAAATAAATTCAGATAAGTAAACAAGCACACGAAACCCTTATGTTACAAGGTTTTGGGCCGATCCCAACCTTAGTATTTACTTGGGGCAAATTGGGCACTTAACTACTTGTCCCATACTAGTTGACTTATTTGGACGTAACAAAACGCGCCCTACGAAACTAGGAAATCGTTTTAATTTAGATAAGTATTGTTTTACAAAGAAAAACAATAATATTCCTTTATTGGAATAATTTCCTGTAGGACAATCAACAAATTGTTTTTTTTTTTTTGTGAATTTTCGATTAACTTAGTTACTATGTAAAATATTTGTTTATATTAGTTCTCTTACACGGGAACGAGAAATTAAAATGTTATTTAATAGATGGAAAGTACCTATTTTGTATGTTTGCAAAAACTTAAGGCTTTTCAAAATAAGAAGCGATTTCCATAATACACGTAGTAAACATGAAATTGCGATACCCAAATTTAGATTAACTAAAACATGCATGTCATTTCTTACAAACAGTATCCGCTTTTATAACAAGTAGTCAAAGTCGGTTACAGAACTTAGCGATGGAAAGTTCAAAAATCACATCAACCGTGTCCTTATTAAAAAAGCATATTATAGGATTAAAGACTACGTTGAAGACGGGGAAGTTTGGCGCTAATTCCTTCTGCTTATGTGGCTTCCCTGGTACCTCATTAACAGCATAACTAAATGTATTTAATGTCTATTAACTTAAGTAAATGCCATATGTTAACTGCTGCCAAATTACTTTTTTTTTTTTTTTTTTTTACATACTTCCACGACATAATCTTTTCATTATTTTTACATTATATAGTCTTGTCTTTTAAACAGATTCTATTATATTTTGTGAATGTGAGAACGTTGTAGGCTTAATACACTGTAGATTTGTAGACCATTTTCTTTTTTGTTAAGTACCCAGGTACTTAACAAAAAAGACCAGTACTTGTTGACAGGCCTACACTGTCCTCCCATACTTAATAATAGTGTAATTTGAAAATATTTTAATAACCAATTATTTTTAAAAGAGTAACCGTGAAGTTTCTTGCCGGTTCTTCTCCACAGGAAACGACCAATTGGAACCGTGCACCTTGCTTCTTACGTTTCATAAGTGGCCATGTAGGCTTATGTGAAATAAAATATTTAGAATTTGAATATGTTTTGGTCAATTTTTTTTAAGACCATACTTTAAACATTTCTTTTTTCGAAACAAAATATATTTGAAAAGCTCGAAAAATTTTCCTGTTCTGACTCCCGAAATTAAAGTTATTTTTCACTTTGTTAAAGTTATTATTTTTTTAGTGTTTTTTTTTTAAAGTCGGTTGCTTTCTTTTTTGCAAAAACGTTTTTTATTTTTCACTTTTTAGTGGGTCGGTTTGCAATTTATCTAAGTTACAATAGCATAAAGACAACTGCTCATCGCCTTTTACAAAACATTGCTTTTCCCGATGCATTGACGTTAATTGTTGAGGAGTTCTCCTGGTACTTCACCATCAGCTCCACGTCACCATATAAATTGCGACGAGCTTATATTGCTTAGCAATCATTTTAAAGTAATCGAATCGCAACCCGTGAAATACTTATTATTGAGTTGTTCCGGTGGCTATCTTACCATCTGTGGTCTTCGTCACCAGTTCCACTTTACCAAATGGTGCTTTCCGAGAGCAAATGCACAAGCTACTATGAAAAATACCCAAATCCTACAGATGTGCCTTTAATATTTGAAGAGTTCCCTCGATTTCTCCAGGATTCCATCATCATATCATGACCTAATGACAATAGGAGCACCTGGAAAGTGTACCCTTTCAAACAAAGAATTTTCCAAATGGGTCCAGCCGTCTTCGAGTAATCAGGGAACACACATTAAAAAAAAGATTCCGATGAACTGAGAACCACATCCTTTTTTGAAGTCAGTTAAAAATCATTTATAGCCAGAGTGCATCTCATGACAATTCCAATAAGCCCAAATACGTCTAGGATACATTATATTACGGAGTTCCGGCGCCTACCTTCCGGCTTCATCATCAAATCAGTTCAATGGTACCATTTTCATCAAAACCATTTATTTAAATTAACTTCGTCATAGTCGCATAACTATCTTAATCGAGATGCCTTATCGCCACCCGTGAAATACTTGTCATTGCGGAGTTCCCGTGGCCATATTTGGTCTTCTTCGTCAGTTCCACTTCACCAAATGATACTTTCTGAATCCAAATGCTTGACTTGTTGATGAAAATACTAAAATCGCCATGTGTTTGCCTATAATATTTGAGGAGTTGCCTCAATTCCTCATGGATCCTGTCATCAGAACTGGATTTTGATAAAAATGAGACCAATCTGGAAGTATGTCCATTCAAATAAAAACAGAATTTTCCAAATCGGTTCATAAATGACGGAGTACTGAGGTAACAAACATTAAAAAAAAAGAACATCAACCGAATTGATAACCTCCTCCTTCTTTTGAAGTCTGTTAAAAAGAGAAATATCAAAAAAAGTGCCCCACCCCATCCCGTCTTACTTTCATTTTATTAAAGGTACTTCTACTAAACTTCATGATAAAAATAATATTTTACATACAGCACAGCTAATAATACAATAAAAACTTTGTAGAAAGATGTGCGACTTCAGTACACCCGCTGTCGCTAACTTTTTGAACGTGTCGATGTCAAAACGAAACGAAAATTGAATTTACATTATTCCCTCAGAAGAAACTCGATAAACGTATTTTATTCGGAAAACCTTTTGCTCATAACAAGTGACAAATTCACTCGAACTCGTTACCTAAGCTACATATTTAGCTGACTGAATTGGCATTGACTTTAATTAGTTTAGCAGGATATTTTGTATTTCTATCTTTGGGCTTTTTCACAAAGGAACCTTGTTTGAGTACGTAGGTGGGAAACTCACCGGCGACCGTAGGCGAGGGCTTGCGGACGGCGAGAAATGGGTAGCTCGCCGTCCGGTAAACTGTCAGATGTCAGCACTATTGACGGGGTCCGCTAGGGCCAATGCCAGCCAGGGTCGCGGGATGTTCGAAAGAGGTCACGACAAATTGACGACGTAGTGTGTCAATTTACCGTAACCCTAGTTAGCTTGTGTTACCCACCTTTTTTTTTTTGGATGGGAAATCATCAAATGACTTCTCCTGCTCTGGGCGAAGCGGGATGGCGTGTCAGACTTTTGACTAAAACCCACCCGTGTTCCTTCAGTGGCTTGTGCCGGGGCCACGTTATCCCCTCAACTGTCGATCAACCTCCTAGAAGTCGGTGACAATAGAAAATTGTGTCTCATAACATGACAGGCCGACCACATACAGTCGGAATTCCGAAATTATGAAAATTTCAAACGGAGAAATACTGTACCGTGTGTGATAGATACTTGATTTTGTATGAAATCGTAGCCTTCGGAAATTCCGAATCGATATTTCGAACTATGTGACCGGCTTTAAAGGTTTAAAGCCATTTCACACTACTATGAAAAAATGACAGTTATGATTTGATATGCGGACAATATTTAAGTTGGTAGTCAATTTAATAAACAATTAATTTGCCCAAGCGAGTACCTATGTTACCTCTAGGAAAGCGTAGGTGGGTAGGTACGCCAGCGTCGACCCCATCGTTATTATAAAGTGAGAAACAACACAACTCTTTGCATTAGACATTTGCACACCATTACCAACGTACTGTGTACCAACTTCAACCATAGACATAACAAGACTCCTGTATTCTCCGATGAGGTTAGCATAGGAGTATTAGTACAACCATATTATTTCGCCAGTTAGCAAGTTTCTAGTCCCACTTAGGTGATGGGGTGGGAGGGATTCATCATGTTTGAGGAATTTCAGACTAGGTATAAAAAATGCTTGAAATATGTAATGTTGTTGCTTGCATATTTGATTATTGATGTTGAAAATCATATGTCAAAAATGATCCAATCAAACATGATGTCAATCAGATGTTAATAATGATTTTGACATTATTAATAGTGATTTTGACATTATTATTTATTATTTTAACATTATTACTGATTATTACCAAAATTTGCCAAAATGTATGTACTAACACTATTGTCTAAGATGTGTGTTGTGATCACATCACATTGGACATTATGATCTGGAAAATAAATTATTTGATTTGATAAATACCCACCAAAGCCTTTCCTTATTGCACTAAAAGTGGTTTGTCTTAGTACAGTCGGTGATAAAACTCGATTAACTCTTCAGTTTTAAAATATTAATTATTGAGCTATATATTAAATTAAAATTGGAACAGAAAACTTTTAAGACTTTGGTGTAAATAAAAATAAAATTTAGATTAAAGAAGTAAAAGTTACAGAAGTAAAAACAAAGACATAATGCTGAAATACAAGTATCGAAATTTTTTGTATCAATCAATTTAGATGATGCGTAAAAGTAGCAGTGTTAATCGACTTATGCCGCTGACCGTACTCTCACCGTACACTCTAATTTTTTTTTGTTCAGTTTAGCAGAAAATGCCAAATGAGCCAAACTGAGAAAGAATTTCTTTCCACTTGGCAAACTAAGTAAAAACTCTTAATGTTCAGTAAACGTAGATGCTATAAATCATAGTTGATTTTGGCGAGCATCACGTACTTACTCAGAAACAAAAAGTTTTATAAGAAGTTCTTGCATTACAATGTTATTAAATGTTATAAGAAAATTATTATTTGAATGGCAATTTGGGCTGCTTCACACGAAAAATCCGCTTAATTTCCAAAACCAAACTAGAAAAGTTTTTGCAAATAACTGACTTAAAAATTTTGAGGAATTGAATGCCTTTATTCCTGGATTTAATTTAAACTTTGTCTTGTTATAATTGTAAGTTGATTCGAACTTAACTAAAATGGCTTTGGCACTAAACATACGTAAACCTTAAAATAGATAATATTAATCTATCAAATAAATACTAAATTAACTAACTAACTATTAAAATAAATATATAAAAACCTTACTTAACTAAAACTATTTTCAAACTAAAATACAGCGTCGAAAATTTCCTCCCCATCGCAGTCGGCTGGTAATGTACTCAAGAGACTGGCGGCATTGCCACGTTGTATGGTAATGCTTAGCCTCTGGCCACGGTAAAAACCAGCCTTTGGGTCACCGGAAGTGTCAAACAGCCGTTTGGAGATTTCGTTGAACAAACCATGAGCATCAGTCCTCTTATGCACTTTTCATGCTACGAAAAGTTGTATACGAATGTGCATTACTGAGCGCTTACCATGCATATGTGGGTTCTATACTCAAATATAATATTCTTCTTTGGGGTAATTCTCCCAACAGGGAATATGCGTTTAAAGCGAAAAAAAAATGTATTAGAAGTATATGTGGACTAAAACAAACTGATACAATATTGTAGAGCAATGTTTACTAGGCTAAAAATTTTGACTCTCCCGTCAATATATATTTATGAGGCTGCAGTGATGATAAAACGCGATATTAACAATTACAAAACATTAAGAAGTGCTCGACATAAAAATGAATTGAGGTTTATTAAATCTAGGACAGTTAAATTTAAAAATAGTATATTTGGATTAGGCGTAAAAATTTATAACAGACTACCAAATTGTATAAAAAGCATTGAAAAACTGAATATTTTTAAAGCTAAACTCAAAGAATTCTTAATAAGTAAAGCATACTACTCGGTCTATGATTTTCTAAATGATAAAAATGTTAACATAATAACAATGACATAAAGTATGTGGGAATATTAAATTAAAATTTGACTATTGTGTATTTTTGACATATTAATTAATGATAATATATTTCTGCATGAGTGATAATATTAATGAAACTAGATATTGTACGCCCTCTGGGTATGTTACAGCGATCGAATATTTTTTTGGTAAGAACTGCTTTTCAACCTGTAGCAAACAATAAATGAATTTGAATTTGAGCACTCGGACCCCACGCTCCGAGGGTTTCAACCTCAAACGGGTCGAAAATATAATTACCGATAAGGTTATTATACTTTCGCCGCAAGAGGTTTTCTGTAGCTGAAGCAGCAGCGCCAGCACAGCACGCCGAGCCAGGAAGATGGGATGGTGCAAGAGTATCGACGCAAGCTGCGTCCCACACTAAAGGCCTACCCACCTTCCATGGGAATAAAGACATGCCGTCCGATCTCTTGCCATCATCGCGTGCCAAGCCAATGAGTTCTAATACTGCTGGAACGCCGACGGTGACAAGAGCTCGTCGGATAATGTCATTAATATTCGCGTGCTGCGCTAAGCGGCTCGCACTTCGGCTGCAAGACAGGCTGTGGTGTCCGAGGCTGTTGACGACTTCGCTACAGTGACAGCGATGAGGAGAACCACAAGGAGCTCCTAGTCACAGGGAAGAAGCGAGGCGGAAAGTAGTGTCGTCGAACAAGTGCCTATGTTCGACGAGGGTAGTGATACATGATTTAGAAAAGGTAATTGAGGAATATCTTATCTTGTTATCTTATCTTTTTAACACTGATCCTAAAATAAATTAGGTTTAGAGGAGGCTAAAAAATATAACAGAATATAGCTTATAAACAATCATAAATCATATTTTTAGAATCCCAAAGCTCTCGATTTCGAATCTAGTTACACTTGGAAATTGAAATTTTGCAAGATCTACTCTTAGAGGAAGAAAATCTTTGTAATAACTTATAGTAGTTGAAACTAGCATAATCAGCCTATAACGTTCCCACTGCTGGGACACAGGCCTCCTCTCAGTGAGAGGGAGGTGGGCCGTAATCCACCACGTGGGCCCAGTGCGGGTTGGTAGATGTCACATGTCTTCGAATTTTTGGTTCTAGGACATGCCGGTTTCCTCACGATGTTTTCCTTCACCGTTTCAAGAGCAGTGGTGATGAAATAATTTACACAAAATGCCTGTTTGGGTTCAAACCCGCGACCTACAACTCGTAAGTCACGGCCGTTACCACTGGGCCACCACTGCTCCTCTAGGAAACTAGCATTAATAGTAATTAACACCTGAGGAACCAGCCGATCGCTATATTCTGTAAAAATCTCATCATGAAAACTCATGTGATGTGAGTTTGGAAGTGAACTGTAATTTTCACTCAATGCTAGGGATTGATATTATTGATAGGTGACTTCACATAAGTTTTCACTGTGTGATTTCCACAGAATAGACCGGCTGATGCTAGAGGGAGACTAGTCACAACTCACTTCACATTATTTTCACGGTGAAATTTTTTTCAAGAATAGCGATACAGGAATACAATGCCTAAGGCCGAAGCCATACAGCTAGGAGCTTCACTTGGTGCCCCGCTTGGTGACTAGCGTAGCTCTAACAAGTGAAATGCAATTGTTTATTCTGTAAATAGGATATCAGAATCACTATTACAGAGACGACAACGACACCGCGCACGCAGTGGCGCCCTCATCGTTTGTTTGGTTATTTTTTTGTATTTTAGAATGAAAATGCAGAAAATAAGCATGTTACGTTGTGCTCCGCAAGACTATACATTATTATTATTCCAAACGGCAGTTTTACATTGTCGTCTGAAACGAAATAAGCTAGATGGAGTCGATATTATCTATCTGACTACCCCTGAAAAGAAATTGCGAAACAAACTCAAGGTCTATTTTAAAGCCCAGACGTTAAGGGGTTTATGCATAAACGTTGCTTAAAGTTAAGCAATGATTTGCGATTGTTTAACCACATATTTTTTACGTTTAAACGTCTCTTAACTTTAAACAACGTTTATAAATAAAGTGGTGTATACTGTACATACAAGGTGTAATTTAAATAACTGACCACCTCTTAACGGATCATTGTACTCATCATTATGAATAACTTTTACTATAGGACCAAACCTAAACGCGAAAAAAACATCAGCTGTTCCCTACATTTTTACGAGCTATGCGAACATAAATGTGCAGCAAACAACTGGTAACAGCTGATTTTTTTTTGCAATTTTAAGTTTTCTTACTACTAAATACTAATTTTAATTATACTCTGTGTTAGGTATCAAGTAGGCAGAATAAGCAGACTGTCTCGCATCTGCGCGTACGGGTTACTCTATGAAAGGCCTTCGTACCGCGCATGCACCGCGGTTGTCACATTTGACATCACCACACCATACTTAGTTTGTAATAGCTGGTCTAGTTTACACTGCACCTGATTGCAGCCCGAGTCTAAGGTGAGGGCTAAATGGAGACGAGAGTGTAGTGACAAATGCAGTCATGAGTGTTTGAATATTTTTTTTTTGTTTCTGTTCGCTACTCTGAACGCTTTTGACGTGTTCGTCTTTCTTACGTCGTTCTCAGATTTACATAACTTCACGCCTTGTTTCCCCGAAGGGATAGGCAAAGGTGTACCTATATAGTACACCCACATTTCGCCAGTTATGTTTAAGTCCCATGTAATAGGGGGCGACTCTATTGCCATCAACCGGGCACAAATCCAGACTCCGGGCTGCTACTGAGAAATTCCAGATAGAAAAACCCAATAACACTTTGCCCGACCTGGGAATCGAACCCAGGACTTCATGCTCAGTAGTAGCGCTTGCGACCACTAGACCAACGAGGCAGTTCTCAGATTTAATTATAAATTCAACTTAATGATGTAACTAATATTGTTTTAACTTATAATTTAAAAGAGTGTCCATGGAGTGACTTGCCCGTTCTTCTCTATAAGTACCTCCTACGCTTTGGAATGCAACTATCTTATTTCGGAATGACCGACTCGTTGACAATTCAAAAGAACCTGGAAATTGATTAATTGAAATAAATGCTTTGAGTTTGAGTTTATCAAACGACGATTTTGAACACACATGCAAAGCAAAACTAAAAACAATCTCTAACATATTTTTTGTATTTGTTATGCTATTCTTTTTTCTTTTTTATCTTCCTGCTATTCAGTATAAACTCCGCAGCTGCACGCAGCCACGCGGGTCGATCAAAGTTACGCTACGATTGCTGCGGTCGGTTCGTGGATGGGTGATCATCCATTGCATATCGAGACTCCTCCGTGCCTCGGAAAGCGGTTGCTCCCGGCTGTCATTTGTAGATCTTTGACAGTCATTACGGGTAGTCAGAAGCACAAAATTCTGACAGCCAGTCTTACCAGGGGTATCGTGTTATTGAGTAACTGGGTTGTGGAGATTAAGCAGGCAGTCGCTCCATGTAAAATACTGGTATTCAGCTGCATCCGGTTAAACTGGAAGCTGACCCTTGTTGGGAAAAGGCTAGGCCGGTATTTTTTGTCTTCAAGATAAACTAAAATGTCATACTTAATTGGATTTGTGAGTGTGTCTGTAGTTAGGTAGATACTGCCAATTGCCAATAAAGCAGTTCGATCAAATACATTGAATTTAACTTAGAATTGATTCAAATAATTGGATATATCGTATTCAAGGCGATAAGTTACCTTATTTATTTTATATTGTTCAAGTTTTTCGTTCTTTTGTTTCATTGGATGAAGTTCATAGAAAACAAGTAACATTACACCTCTTATTAGTTCTAAATAAATTGGGCTACTTAGTATGTATTGATAGTTTTAAAACTTTGCTTGTTAATAACTACACGTACACCATCATCGCATCATGTCAACAGCTTTATTCGCAATATTGAACACAGAGACATCTCTGCTTTGAGCCTAGAACTAATACGAACAGACACATGCGGTAATCTACGCTAGGTGGCGTTAATTGTAGCTTTAATGATGGCTTTCAACTTCATTTGGCAACTAATAAATTGTAATTATTGGTGGATTTTATTACAAATTAAATATTTGGGATTGATTACTTACGACATAAATAATTGTTACTTCTCTAAACAAACTGAACCTAGTAGGTACACCATTTTAAGTAAATGAGCTTCATCAGACCAATTAGAAAATTAGTAGGTAGATGGTTAGAAAGAAGTTACTTTCCGAACTAACCCATACCCTAAATATATCATAAAAATTTCTAGCTCTGGAAAAACGTTCATTTCAATTTCAAAATCAAATAAAAAAATTGGTAAGTAGTACGAGAATGCGAATGCACATATTTCATTTCTCTTTCATGTCCTGTAGGACAATTGCGTAACACACTTATAGTAGGAATCGGTTTCATTTTGACAATTCAACAACATTCACTGCGTTATTTACGTTGTTACGCAGACAAATTCGAACAGATTATGAAGCAATGGATTAGCAATTTGTTTCTTTTGTAATACACTATCAATCATACTCCGAATGATTTTTCATTCAGATTGTGATTGATAGTGTGTTACACAATTAGGGTGCTGATAATATAGTTAGTTACAGTCCATCCTTGGGAGCAATTTGATTTTGAAAGCGCCTTTATTCTGTAGCTGTAGCTAAAAGTAGGTTTTCGTTATTCAAGTGTTACTGAAATTACAAAATAAATAAATATTTTGTTAGTTTTTAATGCTCCTCTCTGTCCCTCTCTCGCTCTTCACTTTTTGTATTTCCTGTGCGTGTCCTAGATAAAGTATTTTTCTTTCTTTCTCTTTACCACTGAAGCACGGTTAACCGCTACCAAATTCCAACACTTCACTCTTTAGGGTCAGAACGAGTTTACTATAGGTACCTACTACAAAAATGCCGTATCATTCTTTTAACGATGATTAATTTGTTGATAGATGTCTCTGCCATCTGTTAGGCGTTTTTTTTTAATAAACGCGATGCCCATTAAAGGATCGATCTATACAGGATGAAATTTAATTCATGAGCATCCTCTTAACGGGTCGTTCTACTCGTCATTATGAACAACTTTTACTATGGGACCAAACCTGAAATCGAGAAAAAGAAATCACCTGTTCGCTACATTTTGACGAGTTATGCGAACATAAATGTAGGGAACAGCTGATTTTTTTTTCGCGATTTCAGGTTTGGTCCCATAGTAAAAGTTGTTCATAATGATGAGTACAATGACCCCTTAAGAGAATGCCCATGAGTTCAATTTCACCCTGTATAAGCTGTTGTTTTACACATATATAAAATGTTGCTACCAGCCGATCGAGTTCGAAAATCTTGATTAATTTCCAACTTGTTTCGGAGCTTTAGGCTTTAGTGCGAACACGAAGCACTCCGGGTCGGATTATTTTATACGTTGCAGCGTTAATCTGGCTTAACTAGTATTTCAGTTTGAAAATTACCTACTGGAATTTTTAATGGTTCCCAATCCTGATGAGTTTTCAGTTAATGGAAGATTTATTCTGTTGAGTATTCATGTTTTCCTATACTTACATTTTTATGTAATAACCAAAACATTTTTAAAAAGAGTACTAAAAGCCACTAAACTTTACATACCTACTTAAACAGGAAAAAATATAACCAGTGCGCAAATTTTTTATGGTGCTTCAGTGTCAGTAATAGAACACGTTTCCATTAATTGGTCAATACTTTTTTTTGTTCGACTTGAAATCAGCAATATAAGGACACAACCTATTTGTAATAATATAAATGGGTGCCTGCGGCGTCCGGCGCAAGCGGCGGAGGTCGGTGGGGGTGCAACCCCATCCCGGGCGGCAGGGCGGCGCCGCAGCTAGTGGCTGACAGCTTGTTTGGGACGAACTCGATAGAAGGGTGAAAAATCGTTCTCCTACGAGCTCAGAACATTTATGGAAGCTATTAGACAGCGAATGGAACAAATTAGATGAAGATTATTTTAATAAATGAATTAATAGAATGCCTAGAATATGCGAGAAGCTAATAAAGGAAAAAGGAGGGCACTTTGATGAAGCTAATAATTTAATTTTATATTGTATGTAAAATTTTTGTTCTGCTTAAATTAGTTTTTGTTTATATTTTAATTTTTTATCAATACATTGAAATTGAAATGACTTTGTTTTGTTTTATTTGAATTTACCTTGCTGCTTCCAAACTTTTGGACGGTAGTGTATATCCAATAGAATCCGTAATACCGCGGCCCCCAATGAAAGTGCCAGGAATAAAAAATTGGAATTACTCGTACAAATAACACCGGGTTACGGCCTAAACTTAAAAAACTATGTTTCGAACCGTAAACAATAGCGGTCAGTAACCCAAGTACAACCCGTGCGAGTTAACTAAGCCCCTGGCGTTGTGACGTTATTCGTACAGTACGGAGCCGCATTCCAGCAAAGTATCTAGTTAATTCGCACGGGTTGAGGTAGATACCTCCGTTGCGTCAGTGCATCAAACATACTTCGTAAACGATAACTTTATTTTTTATCACTCAGACCGTATAAATAAATCTGCCTAGCCTTTTCCCAACTATGTTGAGGTCAGCTTCCAGTCTAACCGGATGCAGCTGAATACCAGTATTTTACATGGAGCGACTGCCTATCTGACCTCCACAACCCAGTAACTGGGTAATATGATACCCCTTGGTAAGACTGGTTGTCAGACTTTCGGGCTTCTGACGACCCGTAACGACTGTCAAAGATCTACGAATGACAGCCGGGACCAACGGCTTAACGTGCTTTCCGAGGCACGCAGGAGTCTCGGTATGTAAAGATGGTCACCCATCCACGGACAACCCCGGCAAGCGTAGCTTAACCTGATGGACCAGTGCGGCTGTTATTACTTAGCCACGAGCTCCTCTCAGACCATATCAAAATAAAAAAATACGGTTTTATTAAAACTTGTTAAAGTTTATTTTGTCACTGCTGCAAATTTGCGCACTGTTTAAAAAAATCCTGTATAAGGGTCGAATTTGGGCTGGTCTCAAACATTTTCAGAACACAATGCTATAAAAGTGGCTAGCTTTACGCAAATAGACAAGATTTGATATTTACTAAGGTGTTTATCTAAAAAGCACATAATTACACTTTAACTAACTGTTTCACTTGCCAAAAAGCTGAGTAGACAATCAAGTTGCCAGGTAACACTCGAACGCAAAGGTACCTACTTTTAAAGAAATCATTGACAATTTAAAATTATGATCTAAAAACCAATTTATACCTAACTACTCCGAGAGAAAAAAAACAGAGCTTTAATCTTTTATTGTGTTGCCTTTTTTTCATCTACTTGCGTCCGTCGTAACGTGACTGCGAACCTCATATTGTTGGCAAAAAACTGTTACAAAGCATAAAAGATCTAACTCATTTTGTCAACAAAACCTTAGAAAACGATTAATAATTACCTACCTTGGTCAATACGAAAGACAACTAAAACCCATTATTTCACTACGGTACGCCATTTTATTTAAAAGCTTTTCCTGATACTCCCGACAGATGGCGTGACGTGTCGTGTCTGGCAAAGCTTTCATGACGTCGAAACTACGCAGTTACAGTGCATAAAGCAATATCTATTCTGGCTCATTGTTAATAATGTCTGGATCCCTCTAATTGGTCCGTTTTTAATAACGTCGTAGGGAGGATTTTGTGAAGGACAGGTGAAAGACTAAAATTGATGTTTTAGTACTTACGAGTATTTCATTTTTTTTTAACTAGCTTATCTTCTTTTTTCGTTGATACTAACATAACATCACGCCTTGTTTCCCCGAAGGGTTGAGTACAGGTGTAGTACACACAAATTTCGCCAGTTATGTTTAAGTCCCATGAAATAGGGGGCGAGCCTATTGCCAACAACCGGGCACAAATCCAGGCTCCGGGCTGATACAGAGAAATTCCGGTTAAAAATACCCAATAACACTCGGCCCGACCCGGAAATCGAACTTCGGCCGGCTCAGCAGTAGCGCTTGCGACCACTAGACCAACGAGGCAATCAAGTTTCGTCGATACGTAAAAAATGTACAGTAAGTAACAGTATTTTTGATATTTTCAGTGATATTTTTATGAAAACTAATGAATTTAATTTCGCGACCCAGCAACTAATAACCTCGTTAATTCTCTATAAACCTTAGAGTCTAGACAAAATTATAATAAGGCGCACTTGCACGTTCAAATAACTCGGAGTTAACAGCTAACTCAGGGTTAATCTAATAAGTTTAATCCTGAATTAGCTGTTAACTCCGAGTTATTTAGGATAACCCATGAACGTGCAAGTGGGCCTAAAAGTATATTTTCTGAAAAAATAGATGATCTCAATGGATAGGTTTATCAAGCTTCATGTCAGATATAGTGTGATATCGAAACGTAGCAGTGTCTGGACTGCTCATCTCTTGTTGTCTTGCTCTCTCGCGACGACCCAGCGATTTTGTAGAAAATGGTACCTACTGATAGTGTGTGGATAATAAATACAACTTTAATTTAATAGAAGTGTTTATTTGAGAAGTATAACAGTTTAATTTTGACTTGAGTAAGTGTCTGAATGCTTAGTCATAATATTAGTTTCCATAAATTTTGGAGGCCACAGATCAAATGCCTTTAACCAGTCCCGACCTATATTATTCGTAGAACATCATCATGAGCTACAAAAAAACAACCAAACTCACCATTTTGTTATATTTTACTGATAGATTTTTCAATAATCTAACTGGCTTTGAAATGGTTTGGTCAAAATTTTTAAATCTTACTTTTGAATCCTCAATTACTAACTGGTTGAATAGACTGACTTTGTCATTCAACAGAATTACTCCGAACCAGTGTTCAACTGAAAATCCAAATATATACCTGCAACATCTATAGCTATGTAATGCGGAGGTATCTTACTTACATTAACAGAGTATGTACATCTCATACTCATTGAATAATAATTGCCCAACAGAAGTTTCGACGTCATCCTCTATATCTGGCTTGATTTTATGATCACTTCCCTCAATTGAGTATACTCTCCGTGGATTCGTTGAATAAACTTTGAAAAGGTGTCCTTGTTTTCCGCACTCCGAACAGAACTGCATTCAGACTTAATGTGGCCATTGTTGCCACAACAAAAGCATCTACATTCCTTATCTTTCACTAGTTGGTTCTTCTTCAATTTAAATTTATTCTGCTTCGGTTTTGATTTTTTTTTCATAATGAAACATCTCTGAGATCTCCGTTTTCTTTTTATTGGTAGTATGCACTTAGGCTGTTTCCACAGTTCGTACGATTTTCCTGTCAGCGTTTAATTATAAAATTAGGCACATTAGCATCACATCAAACCCAGCTGATTTCTTGTCACGTGCATTAATTGATGAAAGTACAGAAAATGTTAAATTATATTATATTTGTTTAAGTGCTGCTATAAGCAAAATTTACAATGTAAACAATTCGAAAATTAATAAATTGGACTGGAAAACTATTCAAACTGAAACAAAAAAGATATGATTTTGTCAAAAACTATTCGGCATGTCCTAAATGGTTGGCCAGATAAAAAACGAATTGATAAGGAGCTTCTAATTTATTATAACAAAAGGGATGAAATCAGCACTGACAGAGGATGTTTATTTTGGGGCTATAGGATTGTAATTCCTATGATATTACGGAAATCAATTCTTACGGAGCTACACAAAAGCCACTTTAGCATTGTCCGTATGAAACAAGTAGCGCAATCATATTTTTGGTGGCCAGGTTTAGATTCAGAAATAGAAAATGTCACAATAAAGTGTGAAATCTGTTTAACCTTTAGGGCTCTCACACAAAGCCCCAATGCGGCGCGAATTCGCAGTTTTGTGTGGGAGCCTTTGACCTGCTGAATCCGCTGAAGCAGAAAGGTGTCCCTGGGTTAAACAGGTTAAATAATAATAAAAATCCACCAAAATCACAACTTAAACCATGGCCAGTACCGCCATCCTCGTGGTACCGACTTCACGCTGATTTTTAGGACCATGTTATAATAAAATGTTCTTGGTTATTGTGGACAGCTATTCTAAATGGCCTGAGGCTTTTGAAATTAATAATATTGACGCATCTAGTACAATTGAAAAATTCAAAAAGTTATTTTTCGCCTTTGGTTTTCCAGTCCACTTAGTAACAGATAATGGCCCTGCTACTAGTACAGAATTTGAAAAATTTTGTCAACTTACAAATATAAAACATTATATATTTTCACCACCATATCACCCAGCAACAAATGGGGCAGCTGAGCGATTTGTAGAGGCTTTTAAAACACATGTGACAAAAGTTAAGGAAAGTGGTAGCCCACTCAGTTCGGCTGTTAACCTTTTTCTGTTTGATTACAGAAATTTACCCCATAGTACTACTGGTGTAACACCAGCCAGATTAATGCTGGGTAGAGAGCTTAGAAATAAATTTACGTTAATAAGGCCACCACCAATAACTGAGAAATCATATGAAATGCAAGAAAAATCTAAACTTTATTATAAAGGTAGCAGAAATGCAACCAACATTAGAATTAGGGCAGAAAGTAATGGTTAGAGACTACAGAAAGGGACATAAACCTAGGAACAATAATTGATGAATCCTGTCCAGGGGTAACCAATATTGATGGGGGGGCTTAAAATGGAAAAGACATTTAAACCAAATTCGGACATGTGATCAATCGGTGGATGAGTTAAATATGTTACATTATAAATAAATAAATTAAGTAATAGTTAAACCTCCTTATATACTAATAAAAGTATTATACCAGGTGAATAGTTAGGTATACATAGATTTCTCTTCAGTCGTCAGTAATATGACTTTCGAAAGAAGAAGACAAGGCGTTGTGTAACTATACAGACGCTATACAACGTTATTAGTAAGGAGGAAGTAGTGTAATCTCATTTTATAAGTTTGTATAAGTTTATGGTGGCGGAGAGTATGATATCGGAACGTAGCAGTGTCTGGACTGCTTATCTCTTGTTGTGTCGCTCTCTCGCGACGACCCAGCGATTTTGTAGAAAATGGTACGTGATAGTGTGTAGATAATAAATACAACTTTAATTTAATAGAAGTGTTTATTTGAGTACATACGAATAGGGTTTGCTTGACCTTCCTGTAATATAATTACGTTTATTTCAGATTAGAATAGATAATGCTTACACATACTTACCAAAACACTGTACATACAATAATAGTACATCGGGAAGTCGAAACAAAAAGATATAAACTAGCTCATTTATCCATCGCGAGTTTTTGCAATCGACGTCTTCTCAGTTCGTCGGCCGCATCCACATCAGTCTTGTCCAGGTATAGGTAGGACTGCTCCATCGTCGAAGCCGAATAACTTGACTGTTGGTTTAAAGGATTTTTGGATTATTGAGATGATGATTCTTAATCTCAGCCAACCCATCACTACGCTAAAGGACCTATTCCAGCGGTCAGCGATTGCAACTCCAAGATGTTTTACGAAGGTAGACATTTGTGGAGCGAAGACTCTGTCAACGGATGCAACGACAGACAAGTCAAAGACAAAGACATTTATTCGTCGGATATGGTAGGTATGGACGCCAGCACATCAAGCTACCCGAAACTATATTTTTACAGAATATTTCAGTTTTTAAACCAACCTCTTGCATGTTAGGACATGTTAGGTCAGGACTTAGCTAACTACAATAACGAGACAGACACGGCAACTATGGGGCTGTAACTGGCAGAATGAAGGATCACCGGAGTCACGTACGCAATCTTACTGAGATTGATGCGTCATCTGCGCTGCGATTATGTCAGGAATGCCTTGTGATCTGTGTGTCCTTGCTCAGGTGGATATGTTGAGGGGAATTTGAGGATTTGTCCTAGTTAATATTTAAAATTATATTGCTAGATTTAAGGGCCTCGCAGTATATACATTTTCATGAAAGGTTTTCTTTAGCATAGAGTAGAATTAAAGGTAAGACCACACTGAGCGGAACGGCACTGATATCAAGAAATTCCGAAATAATGTTTTAGAACAGTCACAGGAACGTACCTATTCCCTACTCTTCATTTTTTCAGGTTCTTATGGTATGTTTTCCATGCCTTCAAAGGAAGCTTTTCTACCACGAAGTGTAGAAATAACATTCACCTGTTTCTGAATAAATGCCGAAATAATGCAATAAAATCGCGGATTTGTGTGAAATTTTCATTAAGGGGGAAGCGCTAAGGTAGCCCGCGAAATTCAAATTTTCTTACGATTTTTGCGATTTGCAGCTCGGTGTCTGGGTGTATGTTGATCAAAGTATGATACGCGACCGTAACAAATATGTATTTACAGAATTATAATATTAGAATTAGTAATACAATTCCTTAAGTTAGTATAATCCTGAAATGTTAAGATTTCATGAAATAGTCATTCAATAGACTTACTTGGCTTTAGAGAGTTGTATTGATGACTTTAATGATTATAATTCTGTAAACTCATATTTGTTACGGTCGGGAATCATATTTCAATGAACATACAACCTAATACCGATCTGCAAATTGCAAAAACCGTAAGAAAATTTGAATTTCGCGGGCTACCCTGGCGCTTTCACCTTAATACAATATTATATAATATACAGGGTGGCAGGAATTATAACCATGAATTCAACTCATGATTCTATACCCCCTAGCGTAGAAATTTTTCGTAGAAAATTTCAACACAGGGGGTTCGGAATCATGTACTGAATCCATGGTAACAAGTTACACGTCGATGTCCCTGCCACCCTGTATAAAAGCTTTTACAATTTTTTATACAGGTTAGGATCTAACTTCATTGGATTGTACCGATACAGAAAAAGAGTTGTTTTTTTTCTTACGAAGTTCTCTTTTTCTTCATCTGTTAGGCTAAGCCGACATTTGCACGGACGTCAAAATATCGTGGCGTTTTTTTTTTGGCGCACTGGATTTTCAACTCTCGGTGTTGAGTCGATCTTTGAAAATCCAACAGTGTGTTTTTTCCACGCGCTGGAATGCACTCTGTTGAATTCTCATTGCTCGGCTTAACACCGAGAGTTGAAAATACAGTGCGCGATTAAGTCCCGCCGCGATATTTTTACGTCCGTGTGAAATTCGGGTTCCTTACCACTTTACCAACGTCAGAGATAGAAGTGTCAACAAACAAAGAGTAGCAGATTTATTATCTTCAACTTTTGGCCAGTTGTAGTGCATGATACAGAACAATATCATGAAAAATCGTAATGTAATACACGTATGTTTCACACTTACATACATACAAATGTATGAAAGGCTTCATCAACACAATGTCAGATGATATTGACTGACGGCCATTTTGTAGCGTGGGATGCTTGCATCCAATGAATTTGAAATGTGCCAGTAACTATTGGAGGACATGACAGATGATGTTGGAAAATTATAGCGTTGGCAAAAATGTGGGACGTAAAAATACCAGTTTTAACGGGCAGTTAAACAACAAATGTAACCTAGTCCGCCGAAAAATTTAACGTCTTAAGATACTTCAAAGTCCTCTCTCTCGCTCACACGAGACCAAATTTTTAAGAATGTTAAATGAAAAGATGCTTTTTTTGAAAAATGTAATCAATTGGCGAACTTATAAATAATATTAATTTAATAGGTAATTATTAAAAACACATTTTTACTGCGGCATTTATTTAACTCATCTCAAAAACAGATCATAATACTTATTGAGCTGAGTTTATTAGATAACACACTAGAAATGTGTTTTTAATAATTACCTATTAAATTAACATTATTTATTATCATTATTTATTATATCGTCTTTTTCAGATGACCACTGAAAATCAGCGCTGTGCTGTGGGTCCTTCATAGCACAGCATCATGCTGAGTGGAAGCCTTCTTGTCACAGTCATGACGTGCAGCTGCCGACTATTTTTGTTTTGAGCTCGTGATTATAATGTGGATCTATTTTGTTTTATTTTTCTGATTATTCTTATCGTTTTGTATGCACGTGTTTCTGTGACAAATAAATATATTTTTCTTTCTTTCTCTCTTTCTATTAGTTCGCCAATTGATTACATTTTTCAAATAAGCATTTTTTTCAAAATGTGAAAGGTGACAAAATGCCACAGCCCTCTTAAAACTGATTTTATGAGAAGTAAGACACTTACATGTGATGGTGGGCAAATACCTACCAATGTGGCTTTTTCTTTTCATTATGTAGGTACTTTCCAAGTTTACCTTGGACATTACTGCAATATGCTTGCGCGCAGATTGTCCCTTTGCAGCACGTGTGTTAAAAAGACCTTATTCCGCGCCTATTGCCTCTGTTTTTACACATGCCAGCTGTGGACAAAATTTAAAAGGTCGACACTAAGTGCCATAAGTGCAGTACAATGATGCCTACCGCATCATAATGAAATTTCCGCGGTACTGCAGTGCGTCGAGCATGTTCGCTGAGGCGAGAGTGCCGGACTTTTATGCCGTTATTAGATCGCGCATAGCATCGTTTTCCAGCCGCTTAAGAAAATCGACCAATCAACTGTTGAAGGTCGTTGGTGAGGATTGGAACAGTCCGATCCGCAGATATTGGCTCGAAGTCCATCGGAATGCCAACCGACGACGAAGCCTGTGTTGGGTTTTGAGAACCAATGAAAGACAGTTATAATTTCCAGTGATTAATTTATTAATCGTTTATTTGGTAGGAGAGGTGTGTGTGCGCTCTAGCTTGGTCCTGAAGGAACACTAGCGTCTAAACTATATCAGAGTTATGCACAATGTAAATATGTATGAAAGAGAGAGGCTCTCAAACTACTTAAGTGGGACGGATATATTTTGTTGTATTCCAACACGCCCCCTCAAAATAAATCCTTCTTTTAAAATAAATTATCAAATAATATTTACAATAATAATATCACACACCTTCCTTATCTGGGAGCACAATTTTCTTATATGGTCCACCATTCGATGCACAGGATTAGGGAAAACCCAGGAAAACCTAATCAGACCAAGTCATTCTTATCTATAATTCAATTCTTTATAGTTTACAAATAGATCTTATTTACATATTTACATTATACCGAGTTTCGTTTACATGTCTGAAAAACGCACTGTCGGTAATGACTTCGTTAGGATGTCAGCTAACTGATTACCTGTGGAAACATAAATAATTTTAATAACATTTTTCTCCACCTGTTCTCTAGAAAAGTGATACTTTATGTCTATATGTTTTGATCTTTTGTGACTCGTAAGATTACTTGCAATGCTTATACACCCATTATTATCCTCATAAATAGGAATCGCATTGGGTAATTCTATGTTAATACTGGTCACTAAGGATTTTAACCACAGGGCCTCTCTAACAGCTTCAAATAAAGCCATATACTCTGCTTCAGTGGATGAAGCCGCCACTGTGAGTTGCCTCTTTGTGTTCCAGCATATTGTGCATTGTTCAAATAATTTAAACAAGTAACCCGTTGTACTTTTGCGGCCTATTTCATCACTTCCCCAATCAAAATCAACAAAGCCAGTCAATATATTTATATTATTGTCACTCCGCACGTAAGTCAACTTAAGATCCATTGACCCTTTCAAGTAACTTAAAACCCTTTTTAAATATAACCAAAGCGTACTGTTATTTTTGTTAGCAAATCTACTTAAGATGTTTACACTAAAGCTCAAATCAGGACGAGTGCATACCATTATATACATCAAGCACCCGATAAGGTTTTTACAAGGGCCCTCTGTTGTTTCATTTGAATTCAATGCGGTATAATCTACTTTAGTTTCCATAGGTGTATTGACAGTTTTACAATCACTCATGTTAAACTTTTCTAAAACTGTTTTTATGTACATTTTCTGGTCTAATGTCATTTTGTTATCATATCTTTTGATTCTGATTCCCAAGAAACAACGAATATCTTTTAAGTCTACCATTTTAAACTTGTTCATTAAATAGTTTTTAAAACTACTCATGGTATTTATATTAGCCGTTGAAATGACAAGATCATCAACATAAAGTACAACATAAATGTTTTCTAGAATGTCACCCGCATCTAGAATGTAAATATGTACAACGATCAGCTGATGAGTATCGAAAACACTTCTCTATTAAAGCTTGTTCGAACATTTGGAACCAACAGCGTGCAGACTGTTTTAATCCATACAACGATTTGTTCAATTTGCATACTAAATCATTTGCATTTGGGATTCCTTCAGGAGTTTTCATAAATATCTCTTCTTTTAGTTTCCCATTTAAAAATGCAGTTTTGACGTCCATGTGGTGGACTAATAATTTAAACTGATTTGCAAAAGCTAATAAGAATCTGAAACTCGAGATTCTTTCAACTGGTGCAAAAGTCTCATTATAGTCAACCAAATATTCTTGACTAAAACCGCGAGCTACTAAACGAGCTTTATATCTTTGTGGTTTTCCAAACTCATCATTTTTTATTGTAAACACCCACTTACAATCGATGATATTTCTATTTTCGGGTCTTGGTACAAGTGTCCAGGTTTCATTTTTAGTAAGCGATTTAATTTCCTCATTAATAGCATTTTCCCATAATACTTTATCATTCCTGGTTGTGATTTCTTTATAAGATTTAGGTATGTTGCATAATAAAGATTTAGCGTATAGCAAATAGTTCACAGAAATATCATCTTCATTTTCATTATAAGATACGGTAGGCAAGTTTTTAATCCTCTCACTTTTTCTTTGACCATATGAAGTTAGTTCATTTCGAGATAAAATCAACCTATTTTGAAATGAAGAACTGTTTTGATGCATATCTGTTTCACTTACAGATTTATTAGGTGGTGGACCTAATGATACAGGTATTTTGTCTGTTTGTTTACACATTTTCTCTACGTTGTGTTTGTCAAAGTTATCAGAGTTAATACAATTTTCAGGCAAAACTCTGTCAGACTTCAATGGTCTGTTTAACAAGAAATTAATCTCATCAACTATTACATCTCTGACTTTTACAAACTTTTCGTATACCACATCCCACACCTTATAACCATTCGGTTCATAACCAATTAATATCCCTTTTAAGGATTTTTCATCGAATTTGGTTTTCCTAGTTTTATTTACAAAATAAACAGTTGAACCGAAAACCTTTAAATATTTAAGTTGTGGTTTTTTATTATGCCACAATTCAAATGGTGTGTTCGCTGTTTTCAGTGCTTTTGTAGGGCTTATATTTATTAAATGTGTAGCTGTCAACACAGCCTCACCCCAGAACGTTTTGTCTAATTTAGCACCAGATACCATGGCTCGACTTCGTTCTGTTATTGTTCTTATCATTCTTTCGGCAATACCATTCAAAGCAGGGGTATGCGGCACTGTTAAGTGGTAACTTATACCTTTTTGCACACAGTACTCTTTCATTTCATTTGACAAGTATTCACCACCATTATCGCAATACAAATTGACAATTCTTGAACCAAAATGAACTTCACACTTTACAACATAATCTCGAAACGTAGCAAAAACGTCTGATTTATGAGCTACTAAGTATGTCGCACAGTAGTGTGTGTATTCGTCGACAAAAATTACAAAATAGTTTTTGTCGTCAAGTGTTGAAGGAGTGATGGGACCACACACGTCAGTATGCACATTAAATAGAGGTCGTTTTATAATTTTTAGCTTTGATTTATTAAATGGCAAACATGCTTGTTTTCCATTTATGCAAGCTTCACATAATTTATCATTTGGTGTAACATGATTTATTTGTTCATTATCAGAATAAAACTGTTTGCCTTTTATTTGCACAAACTTAGATTTGCCAATGTGACCAAGCCTTTGATGCCATAATTCATAATTATTATTGTTTACGACCCTATTTGATGAGCTTCCAGTATTTAAAGCACATTTTTCAAGTATGAAATGAATGCCAATTAAATTGTTCAAAGACTTACCCTTTGTTACCATCTTACCCTCGTTGTATATTTGCACACCACCGTTATTGCTAAAAACAATGGTCATTCCAGCTTGTTGCATTTTCTTTACCGAGAGCAAATTGTAAGGAATTTCGGAACAGAAAAGGACATCCTGTAGCATTCCCTTTATACCCAAGTGGCTGGTTACTGCAATATTGCCCTTCTTCGTTGCTCTTATAAATGTTCCATTCTTAGCAACTGAGATGTTTATTGGTTTTTTCAGTTCCATGAAGTTTTGTGCCAGATCTTCTCTATTAATTAAATGATCTGAGGCACCCGAGTCCAAAATAAATGTAATCTCGTTTTGATCTTCCAGTTCATTTCCACAGCCTCCGACCATAAAAGCAAATCCCGAGATATTAGGATTTTCAGTATCCGTAATATTTACAGTTTGAACTGTTCTGTTGTTTTCGGAACGTTGTTTCGCCTGCTTGTTATTATAACAGTTCTTTTGAATATGACCATTCCTTCCGCAACAATGGCATTTTATATGTTTCAGTCTATCATTTTTCGGTTTGAATGAAGTTTTATAAAACTGTCCTCGATTCGAGTTCCGTCGCATGTTTGAGTTTCTATAATTGTATCGGTCTTGAGTTTTAGGTATTGTTGTTGTTTCCGCCTGTAGAACTTTCATGCTTGTATCGCGTCTTTCATTTATTAGTTTTAATTCGTGATCAAGAAGTCTAGTTTTGACAAAGGTTAAGGTCAGGTTGTCCTCTGCCAATGTTTCAATTGCTGTGACGACACCATCATAGCTGTTAGGTAGAGTCATAAATAGATGTGTAACCTTATCTACTTCTTCTAATTTTGCACCTGCAGCGATTAATTCGATTAACAAGTCGTCGAATTCTTGGAAGTGTTTTGTCAAGGGGTTTTCTTCTTTCAACTTAAAATTCAACAACCTTTTCCTCAAAGCTAGTTGAGTCGCTATGCTTTTCCTTTCGTAGATGGAATCCAGCATCATGAAAATTTCCTTCGCAGTATTTTCTTCACTTGTAAGTCCCAGCAATGAATCCGATAGATACTCTATTATCGTATTCTTAGCGATTCTCTGTCTTTTGTTCCACTCACTGTCCGGTTCTTTAGGAGTTTCTTCATCAATTATATTAAGCACTTCAAGTTCATTTAATAAATTACGTATTCTAAGTTTCCACACACTATATTTGTCCCCGTCAAACGGTTTAATATTTATTTTCATTTTAAGTTTATCCATTTTATTAAATCACTAAAAAAATCACTAAAAGTTACTTAGAATGTTATTAAGTCTAAATCACTGGGCCCATAACCTGTTGGGTTTTGAGAACCAATGAAAGACAGTTATAATTTCCACTGATTAATTTATTAATCGTTTATTTGGTAGGAGAGGTGTGTGTGCGCTCTAGCTTGGTCCTGAAGGAACACTAGCGTCTAAACTATATCAGAGTTATGCACAATGTAAATATGTATGAAAGAGAGAGGCTCTCAAACTACTTAAGTGGGACGGATATATTTTGTTGTATTCCAACAGCCTGTGTGTAATTTTTTTTTTTTTTTTTTTGTTTTTAATGTAATTTAATGGAGTTTTATTTTAATGACTAAGTATTCTGATTTAATGTATTTTATTTTGTGATTGTATTGTATTGTATTTTATTTTAATGATTTAATGAATATTAATGTACCTATCTAATTTTAATTATTTGTCGTGCTGAATGTATTTGATGTCCGTGTAACTTATTGGGACTTGGTGCCTTAATAAATAAAATATATTAATAATTACTGAAATCGGTGAAGGAAAACATCGTAAGGGTTTTTCCAGGTTTCCCCTGGACTTATAATAAATCTAAGTCTGGAATCGCCAACCTGTCTTGAGCAAGCGTGGTGATCAATGCTCGTGCCTTCTCTGTATGAGAAGAGGCCTTTCTCCTGCTGTGGGATACTAGAGGCTGGTATTTACGACACTTCTAACTACCGTCCGCTGCGGAGCTTGTGGCTAAGTAATAACAGCCACACGGGTCGATTTACCAGGTTAAGCTACGCTTGCCGGGGTTGGTCCGTGGATGGGTGACCATCATTACATACCGAGACTCCTCCGTGCCTCGGAAAGCACGTTTAACCGTTGGTCCCAGCTTCGTGGATCTTTGACATTCGTTAAGGATCGTCAAAAGCCCGAAAGTCTGACAACCAGTCTTACCAAGGGGTATTGTCTTACCCAGTTACTGGGTTGTGGAGGTCAGATAGGTAGGTGCTCCATGTAAAATACTGGTATTTAGCTGCATCCGGTTAGACTGGAAGTCTACCCTAATATATTTGGGAAAAGGCTAGGCAGATTGATTTTAATTACCGTGCCAAAATGCCATAGTTCTGTGACAACTGACAGAACCCAACGGTTTTATTGTGCTGTTCAAAGCACGCGTGGGTTTTAATCACCACGTTTGGAACTAATTTTAAAGCCGTCGATAAGCTGATATGTACTTCTACAAAATAATATTACCTGTTCATAAACTACTATTTGTTCTGTCACAAATTGAAGCCAGAATTTATTTTAAACATCGCGGGCTTCCTGTCAAAGGCTCACATTTTACAACACTACATGCCTCGTTTTAAGCCACGATCAATACTTTGCCCGCAGTTATTTTCACTACAACTATTATGAATATTAATCCCACGTTTTCAGCGAACATTTTCATGAAACCGTCACTCTGTGTTATACTCAGAAATGAGTCATCATTATTTCCTAAAAGGCTTTATTGCATTCATTTCAACTGAAATTATCATGCATTCAACGTTTATGTGTTTCATGTTATATAACTGAAAATATAGTTCATTTTAAACTCCTAACATGGACCACCTACGCATCGGATTCATCTTCTATTACAATTTCGAGCACTCAATTTTCAAACATACCTCTGAACAATAGAGTTTATTTTCCTTTGTTCTCCAGCTAGATTGATTGCACATAGCTACATGTACATTTTGTAATGAAATTCTTTAAGTTCATTTCACGGTAAACATATTTGTGACTTTATTATGTTCGGTGAAGAGAAAAACAATTAGCGTAATTAACTGTGTTAAATAACTCATATCTACCTACATAAGTACTTGTGGCTCACAAAGAATTCAAAGGAAGTACGGGACGAGGTTCTTTTCCATGCAATTTAATTTGCCTTCCACGTTTTTTATTTCTGTCCGGTCTAACCGTTGGCAAGATAAAAGGGAAGCCTTGTTTGTAAGAAAGTAAAAAACTTCTCTATTCACATTTGACAACCTTTGTGTGGCATGGCTTATTAGGTAACAGAAAGGGCAATGCAACTACCAGATCACCATTTTTTAATCAGGTTTTATTATTTAGCTCAATAACATCAAAATTACAATATTATCTGTTGACTCTGGATTTGTCACAGTTACACGTAACATAAGCATTCAAGTTGGGACTTCGGAGCTTACAAACTGCGATCCTGTTTTATACAATACAATACAATAATGATTTCTTTCGGACCAAATTATCCATATGTTGTTAGTAAAAGTCTTAACCTAATGTTAGTACAAAATAAAACAGCATTCACAATTGAAACGACTGACACCTACATGCGCAGCCGTATCCAGTGAGCCAGCATGGGGCTGTCCCACTTATCACACAATGCACTCAGGATGCTGTGGGAGCTAGCACGTACTCTACTGAGAACAGAAGCGCACCTTTTCCGTATAATGGCATGAAAACCATCAACCCTGGCCTCAGTGAACATCCCAGAAGCGCTACAAAAACGCGGTAGACCCAACAGCATCCTGAATACATTATTATACTGGACACGCAAGGCATTGTATGCCCTCAGCGTATACCTGACCCACAGACTGCACGTGCAAAAAGTCTGGCAGTATGCTCTGAAAAGGGTTATTTTGACTTGCGTCGTACAGCGTACAAATCTGCGGATCAGCATATTACCTCGGACAGCCATCGCCCTGCGTTCCCTTTCTATATCCAGGTCATCATTAAGGTCATGAGTGAGCCAGTGACCCAGGTACTTAAATTTTGTTACTCTGGACAACGCAGTATTATTAATTGTCACATCTGGCACGTTAGTGTAACATTTGGTGCCTGCCTTGAATACCATTAATTCACATTTTTTTGCATTGTACCTGAGTCCCTGAGTGACGGCATAGTCTTCACACATCCTAACAAGACGTCTGAGAGCGCTTATTGATGGACTCAGCAGCACCATGTCGTCAGCGTAACTTATATTGTTAATACAAACTCCGTCAATGTGACAGCCTATACGGGTGCGGCTGAGTTCAACAATGAGCTGATTAATGTAAAGGTTAAAGAGACGAGGTGAGGTAATACCCCCCTGTCTCACCCCGCACCTCAACCCATACACATCAGACAGAGTTCCTCCCCACCTTACATAATTTGTCTGATTCGTGTAGCACAGTCAACACTGCTTTCCTTTCGCAGCTTTTCCCACAAGATATCGTATGACACTAGGTCAAAAGCCCTCGATAAGTCCAGAAAACATGCATTGACTGGTGTTTTCCTAGCAGCATAATACTGAACAGTCTGCTTAAGACACATGATGGCAGTCTCCGTCGATAGGTCGGGTCTGAAACCGAATTGGGCATCATGAAGATTTATACGACTCATCATATGTGTATCAAGCAAACAGTCCAGCACCTTAGCTGTCACAGTTGCCAAGGAAATAGACCTATAGTTTGCGGGGACTGTGACATCGCCCGTTCTGTTCTTTACTATTGGCACGACTATGGTCTTCATAAGTTTATCTGGCAAGTACGAGTGGCTTATACATAATGAATAAAATGTTGCCAACACCCTTGGTAAATGAACTCCCGCGTATCGCAAGTGTTCGACGCTGAGTCATTCAGTAAAAATTGTTTCAAAATTGGAAAGGCCTGGCGTTTGTCGACAGTACCCACGGGGCATTTTTAACGCGGCAATTTTATTTTTAACGCACTACTCAGCGCCGAGAGTTGAAAATCCAACATCCAACGGTGTATTTTTTTGACGACCTGGGATGCTCGCTAATGGATTCTCAATACTCGGCTCAACACCGAGAGTCGAAAATCATGTGCGCGGTGAAAAATCGTCGCGTTAAAAAATTGCCCGTGCATTACTAGTTAACACATCATAATGTATTATAATAACTCTCTTTTTCTCATTCCGTAGCTGGTCAAATCACTCACAAGTCGATCAGCGTACGTAGCGGCTACGCCGTCGTAGCATGATAGATGATCAGCTACGAGAACTCGTAGCAGAGTTGTAAAATGTCAACATTTTTTTATTTTAGGTGGTACCTACCTAGGCTTCGTTGATTGATCAATAATGCTTGCATTACTATTTTTTATGGAACAGTAACATTTTGTAAGTACTTATTTGAAATTGACCACAAACTGGTTACAAAATAGTTATTTATGCTACAAGTGCGGAAAGTAGGTGATTCCTGGCGAGTGTATAAGTCGACACGAGAAATCATCTTACGCACGTGGTACATACAACGTTTTACTGCATTGTGCGAGGAAATTAAGAGTTACACAGATCGACTCCGAACTAAGCAAGAAATTAGTAAAATGGCGGGCTTACTTTAAATACAAGCGCGCTCAGCATATCTACTACTGCGCGGGTACACTACATAAATACGAATAACTTTATTCCGTCAGTCACAAATACGAATTTCAAAATACCGATTTTCATAAATTCGAATGGTTCAAAATTCCTAATACAACAACTCCGATTTATCATTCATCCAATTTTTATGATTTCAATATTCCTAACGTTTATAATTAGATGCTTTTCTCAAAATACCGAGTGTCAATAGATTGAATAACTACAATTCCGAATAATAATAATTCGAAACATCAAAAATACGAATTTCGATGATTAAAGTACCGATTAATTACAATTCCAAAATTAAAACGCCTTGTAAAACTGAATAGCAAGACAAATAAACACAATTTGCATGCAGCAAGCACACATTATTTTTAAAAGAATAACCGTAGAGTTTCTTGCCGGCTCTTCTCCATAGCAAACGACAAATTGGAACCGTGCACCTAGTTTCTGACGTTTCAGTACCCAGTAGGTTTTTGTGAATTAAAATATTTTGATTTTGAATTCATTGACGATACTGACATGTAGATGTTGCTCGTTTCACACAGCGCTGAGAGTGCTGAGTTTTGTAATTACGGTGCACAAGACTTGGCTGTATGAGCTGCAATATCCTTTGCCTATTCAAAACGTCAAATTGAAACAAAAAACAATCGTGCCGGGGATAAGACCGAAGTGAATTACTTTTAAAAATGTTTTCGAAATTCTTAAGTGTCCGTTCTATTGTATCTAATAATTGTAATGTAAATTTTAAAAAAAAAACTAGTAATTATTGCAAAGTTTTCATACGTGATGATTTGTAGGCCTTTTTTAACAGTCCTTTATTCGCTGAATTATGCTTTACTAGGTATAAAAGTTTGGTCGAATTCGCCTTTAGACAAACAGAATTCGAAATACGAGACTACTGCGTCTTACGTCCATTATGGTCCATTGGTCCAATTCGACGCATGACGTTCATCAATGTTGTTAGTAGAGGCGCAATCAGTTCGGATAGTGATCGGTTTTACGAATTTTACCGACGCTATATCTAAGTTGTGCCGGTACACAATCTCAATTTTCACAAATCGTCTCATTTATCGTATTATATAATAATGTTTTATTTTGCCAAAATCAGTGCTTTATTTCTTTATAATCATTCTACATTAATAGTTGTCTCGTGGAACCTGTCTCGTGGAACCTTGTTGGGCATCAATGAAATCGTATACAAGGTACCGCTTTTATCTCACATTTGACATTGTCCGTCGAATCCTTTTGTTCTTGCAATCCTTCAATAATTCAGCGGCTGCAAGAGCTGCAGATACAGTTTGGATTTCACGTTAATTTTACGCTTCAAAGAAATGTAAGTGATTTTAACCGTGAAACGAGACTCGTAAAAAGGGTTTTAAGGTTTCTTTTGGGATTACCTACAGTGATAGAGGATAAACGATTGAACTAATCTAATAAGAAGTTATCATTTCATAGAGATATGTATGCATTGTTGCAGATCACAAACAAAAAATTTTGGATATTTTAAGTATATCGTATCCCATTAAATGTATTACGCGTTTATTTATAATCATCCTATCCTACTTCCTACTTCCTACTTCCTACTAATCCTACTTCCTACTATCCTACTAATATTATAAACGCGAAAGTTTGTGAGGATGGATGGATGGATGTTTGTTACTCTTTCACGCAAAAACTACTGAACGGATTTTGGTGAAACTTTACAGTAATATAGCTTATACATCAGAATAACACATAGGGTACAATTTATAAAGATTTTGTGTGATTTGGCCATAATATAACGATAAGAATCAATTAAGTCGGAAAAATTCCTGCTTTTTGAGAGCTATCTTGGCGTGCGCTGCCTAAACCGTTAGAGTTACACGAAGATAATGTATCGTGGGAATGTTTGTCTTAAACAGTTCTAAATAAAAGTCCGCGACAGCATATATCTACCTTTTATGTAGAAGTCATTATATCCAAAATAGTGAGCCATAAATACATTTAAATTGGATACTTTTTTTACAATGCACATTTTAGAGTACTTAGTTAATTCTTATCAAAATTAATACATTAATCACTTTCTGTATTTAATGTAGATAAACTTTGTCTTTTACACTAAGCACTTTGGACAAATAGTTTAAAAGTTATCACGATAAGATTGAATTGGTGGAGCGCCATTAATGACTACTATGAGTCGGAGGCGCCGTCGTCGGCGCGCTGAGCGGGGGTGGAGGGGGTCCAGGCTATGACGCGCCATTTCCGAGTGCGCGACCCGAACGCGGACAGACGCGTGAGGGCAGACGTCGTTGACGGTTGTGTTCATTTTGCGATTTATTACGGAGTATATTTTAAGTAGAAAGATAGATTCGATTTTTTTTTGTTTAAGTATTTAATTATAGAAATTGTATTTTTAATTAGTTAGGTATAGGTTGTATTTTTAAGTATTATGTAAATAAATATTCGTTTTTGTTTTCATCAGATTATTACAATTGTTTATTTTTGGTTAGTTTAAGTTTTTATACAGTACTGACAATAATGCCGCGAAAGCGTAAGTCTAATGTTTCACAAAGCACTAATAAAGCTCGAGCTATGAAAATAGCTCGAGTTAACGAGACGTCTCAACAATGTGAACTGCGAAGGTTTGAGCAGGCGGTGCGGGAGGCGGTGCACAGAGCTACTGAGACACCAGAACAGTCCCAAGATCGGCGTCAACAACACGCTGAGTATCTGGTGTCTCAACGGGCTGCAGAAACACCAGAACAGTCCCAAGATCGGCGTCAACAACACGCTGAGTATCTGGTGTCTCAACGGGCTGCAGAAACACCACAACAGTTCCAAGATCGGCGTCAACAACACGCTGAGTATCTGGTGTCTCAACGGGCTGCTGAAACACCGGAACAGTCTCAAGATCGGCGTCAACAGCATGCTGAGTATCTGGTGTCTCAACGGGCTGCGGAGACACCAGAACAGTCACAAGCTCGACGTCAGCAGCAGGCGACTTACATGGCGTCCCAAAGAGCCACAGAAACCTTTGCAGCGGCTGAATCTCGCAGACGCGCTGTTGCTGACAGGGCAGCACAGCGACGTCAAACATTTTCACGAAACACGTGGGGGGTGTTTGGTAAAGCTGCATTTGAGTATGACGAGACTCTTGATTATGAAACTCACAAGCTTATAAAAATAGAAGCAATGAGCAAAGATTGCAGATTTTGCGGAGCTCTTAAGTGGAAAGAAGAAACAGCAGGTATGTGTTGTTCAGGCGGGAAAGTAGCCATTCCTTCTATAGACGAGCCAGTGGAACCTTTGAGAGAACTGTTCTCTAATGAAACAGACGAGTCTCGCCGTTTTCTGAGAAATATAAGAAAATACAATACGTGTTTTCATATGACTTCTTTTGGAGCAGATAAAATTGTCTCAATGCCAGGATTTTGCCCGACCTTCACAATACAAGGACAAGTATACCATCGAATCGGTTCTTTACTTCCTGCGGCCAGTATGGAACCACAATCATTACAAGTTTATTTCATGGGTGATGAAGAAGCCCAAGTCAATAGGCGTACTGTGTATGTGCAAGGCGTAGAAAGAAACATAGTTCAAAAATTACAACGAGTTCTACACGATCACAACATTTTGGTGCATGAATTTAAAACGGCTAGAGACAGAATTACCAATTACACTAATTTCAAAGTAGTGATCCACCCAGACCGTGTACCACGTGGTCAACATGAGAGACGGTTTAATGTCCCGACCACAAATGAAATAGCTGCCGTAATAGTTAGTAGTGAACAAACTACGTCTCGGGACATCGTTGTACAGGCGCACGATGGTATGCTCACTAGGGTTCCCGATACACACAGATATTATGACGCTCTCGAGTACCCAATTATTTTTTGGAAAGGACAAGAGGGGTACAGTATTGACATTCTGCAGATAAATCCAGTTACCAAACAGCCCATGCCAAACAAAAAGGTGTCCTGCAAAGATTTTTATGCCTATCACTTGATGGTCAGTCGTGGCGATTTTAATTTACTGCTTAGGTGTAGGCTCCTCCTTCATCAGTTTCTGGTAGACATGTATGTAAAGATGGAGAGTGAGCGCTTAAGGTTTATTTCTTTAAATCAAAAAAAATTGCGCGCAGAAAACTACATTCACTTGCAAGACGCGATAAGAAATGATGCGGATTCAGATCCAAATAACTTGGGTCAGATGGTGATTCTCCCGTCATCATTTGTAAATAGCCCGAGATATCTACATGAATATACGCAGGATGCGTTTACATACGTGCGTAATTACGGGAGGCCTGATTTATTTATTACAATGACATGTAACCCCGCCTGGCCAGAAATCACCGAAGAGCTTATGCCTGGTCAAAATTCAACGGACAGGCATGACTTAACAGCCAGAGTATTTAAAATAAAAGTACAGAAGTTGGTTGCTCTACTTACAAAAGGTAACATATTTGGTGACATGCAGTGCTTCATGTACTCGATCGAGTGGCAAAAACGAGGTTTGCCTCACGTGCACTTACTGCTGTGGTTGAAGGAAAAATTACGCCCCAACCAAATTGACGAAGTCATATGTGCTGAGATACCAAATCCGGAAACCGATCAAAAGCTCTATGATACGGTAACCAAGAATATGATTCACGGGCCCTGTGGTGCACTAAATTCTTCATCACCATGCATGAAGGAAGGTAAATGTACCAAAAAATATCCGAGGAAGCTTTTAAAAGATACTCAAACCAATGACAAAGGCTATCCTCTGTACAGGCGCAGAGCACCGGAGGATGGCGGCCGCACGACTATTCTAAAAACCCGAGGAGGAACACGGGAAATATTGGTGGACAATAGTTGGGTGGTCCCATATTCTCCCCTCCTGTCTAAAATTTTTAATTCCCATATAAATGTAGAATTTTGTAATACGGTGCAGGCGATAAAATATATTTGTAAATATATTAACAAAGGTAGCGACCAGGCTATTTTTAACATCCGCCAGCAAGGGAATGTAAACATTGACCCGAGAGATGAGGTGCAAACATTTAGAGCCGGCCGATATGTTAGTAGCAACGAAGCAGCGTGGCGGATCTTGGGTCTGCCTCTGCACGAGAGACACCCAACAGTCACTCATCTCGCGATTCATTTACCCAATGGTGAGAGGGTTTATTTTACTGAAAATAATTTTAGAGAGAGGTTAGCAGCACCACCTAAAACGACACTAACTGCTTTTTTCCTGTTGTGCCAAAATGACGCATTTGCAAAAACATTATTTTACGTTGACGTACCTCGCTACTATACTTGGAATGCAGCGCGGAAGGAATGGAAACGTCGTTTACAAGGAACACCTGTCGACGACTGGCCAGGTGTGAAGGCAGGAGACGCTCTTGGCCGCATTTACACTGTGCACGTTAGCAACTTTGAATGTTATTGTTTGCGATTGCTGCTGAATGTAATAAGGGGTCCCACCAACTTCTTGGCTTTAAAAACAGTTGACGGCCAAGAACTTGCAACTTTTCGACAGGTGTGTGAGAAGATGGGGTTGTTGGAAGATGATAACCACTGGGACGCCACTATCGAAGAGGCCGTGCTGTGTCGCTCACCGGCGCAAGTAAGAGAGCTATTTGCCATATTGATATGCACTTGCGGTTTATCCAATCCTCTGCAACTATGGGACAAGTACAAAACTGCTTTATCAGAGGACATCATGCACAGATTTGAAAGAATGGATCAAGTCAACGATGATCTTTGTTTCAATGAGGCATTGTGGCTTATCGAGAACAAAATAATTTCAATTTCCGGAAAGAAATTGTCCGATTTTGGTATGCCCACACCACGGCGTAGAGGAGAGCTGTCAAACGATTTGATCAGAGAGCTAAGCTATGATACCACCATATTAGACGCTCAAGTATGCGAAACTGAGCCACATCTGCTACCCGAGCAAAAAGAGATTTATGACAAAATATTACGACGAGTTGAGATTGGTGAAGGCGGGGTATTTTTCCTTGATGCCCCGGGTGGGACAGGCAAAACTTTTTTACTTAATTTGCTTCTAGCAAAAATTCGCAGGGACCATAATGTTGCTTTAGCTGTGGCTTCCTCTGGAATTGCTGCAACATTGCTAAGCGGTGGACGGACGGCACATTCGGTCTTTAAATTACCTCTTAATCTGGCGAGCGAAGAAACCCCAACGTGCAACATCAGTAAGAGCAGCGCCCGTGGCATCCTGTTGCAACAGTGCAAGCTGATCGTGTGGGACGAGTGCACTATGTCACACAAACGCGCCATCGAAGCTCTTGATCGCTGTCTACAAGACATTCACAGCAATCAAACGTTAATGGGTGGTGTAGTGGTTTTACTGGCTGGGGATTTTAGGCAGACTTTGCCTGTCATCGAGCGAGGCACTCCAGCAGACGAAATTAATGCATGTCTGAAAGCATCATATGTGTGGACCAAAGTTCAAAAGCTGCATCTCACCACTAACATGCGTGTCCAGTTATTCAGTGATGTGGAGTCGGGCGCGTACGCTGAGAAACTGCTCGAGATAGGTGATGGTCGATTAGATACTGACGAAGAAGGTATGGTTCTATTCACCAACCAATTTTGTCATGTTGTGGATTCGGAAGACGCGCTTATTGCGCAAGTTTTTCCAAATTTGCAACAAAACATCCAGGATGAGAATTGGCTGTGTGAAAGAACCATATTAGCACCAAAAAATGAGACTGTTACGAAAATTAATAAAAAAATCTTGGACGAAATAACTAGCGATACATCAACGTACAACTCCATCGACACAGTCATGTCATCCGACGACTGTACGAGCTACCCCGTGGAGTTTCTAAACTCTTTAGAGCTATCCGGGGTGCCATCCCATAAGCTGGAATTAAAGGTAGGTATACCCGTTTTGTTAATGCGCAACTTGGACGCACCGAGATTATGCAACGGTATACCCGTTTTGTTAATGCGCAACTTGGACGCACCGAGATTATGCAACGGTACTAGATTGCGAGTCACTGAACTAGGGAGGCACATTGTGAAGGCCACAATTTTAACTGGAGAAGCTAAGGGAGACAATGTACTTATACCACGCATACCAATAATACCCAATAACTTACCTTTTAATTTTAAACGTCTGCAGTTCCCATTAAAGGTTGCATTTTCAATGACAATCAATAAATCGCAAGGTCAAACATTAAAGGTAGCAGGGATACATTTGGGCGCGCCATGTTTTTCCCACGGTCAGCTCTACGTAGCTTGCTCACGGGTTTCTTATTCGCAAAATCTGCATGTTTTCGCTGAACGAAAAAAATCATGTAATATAGTTTACAGGAGTATATTGCAGTAAGTAGAACCATCAAAACTTATCGATAATTACCTATGTACTTTTAGTTTTTATTGTTTACTGCTACTGTTCGTCAAGTGAAACTGCTTTAACAAGTAATCCACTTCAATAATAATGGTATGCATACTAATCCATACCCGACATTATAAAAACGAAAGTAACTTCTGTCTGTCTGTCCGTTAGTCTATCTGTGTGAATGTATGTTTCACGGTTAATCTGCTGAACCGTTTGTGATGAAATTTGATATGGATAGTCTGAAGCCTGGGGAAGGACATAGGCTACTTTTTATCAACACACTACGCGGGCGAAGCCGCGGGCGGAAGCTAGTTATTATATAAAGAAGAAAATAATAACACATTTGAAAACACTACTTTAATAAGCTGATTTCGGAAAAATACGAGTGGCATAACAAAAACAGTCGATTCAAAAGTCGATCTAAAACTCAAACAACCTTTTTGAATCCAACATTACTAAGAAATCTCTTTCCCAACTTGTAATTATGATCCACAAATAACTAGAAAATCTCGTCAGTAAATCCTGCAAAGTTCTGAAACCTTACTAATACAAATTTTCTCAACAACTGCGAAGGCTGAGCTGGTTCTAGGAATACCGTCTAACTTTTAATAGGTATATCCAGTGAACGCAATTTGATGAGCTTCTAAGAGGATTGCTGTTTACTTAGAAGCGTGATCATTGAACATATTAATTAAACAAGAAAGCTTTGAAGGTATACTTTTATTAATTCTTGTTAGAACTTAATTTTAATGAGCTGTTAATACTTGAACCTACTTCGATGGATCGATGCTTCTTCGTCGTGTCGGTGGGACGACATTTCTTGAATTTTGTTGGCCCAAAACTTCACCAGTCAGTTCAGGAGGGTTGATTGGGAAAATTTGACAGTTTCGGGTGGCTTGATGTGCTGGCGTCTGTAGATGTATGTTTAAGGTTTATAATGAAGTCGTGCGCACCTGAGATGCTGCGGGTAATGTATTTCTGAGTATGTATCGTAAAGTGGACCTAAAAATTCTGAATACCTAATTATTGTGACGGTGAGGCCCGCCGACTGGCGCGTGTGCCGGCGGCGGCTTGCGCTGCCACATGACTGGTATGTACCCTTGTACCCACTTTTTTTGCAATTTTTTTTTATTTATTTATTTTGTTTCTTCGTTAGATTGAAACGAGCGCTAATCCCGCCGACAAACTGTTTCGCAGTTTGGTGGGTTTACAAAATGTAAAACATTTTTAGTCCAAAATAAATGATTTATTTATTATTATTATTACCACGTCGACGGGGTGGCAGCGCAGAGGTCACTTTGGCTACATTTTTTTGGGCACAGAGGGCAGGATAGGAGGTGAGCATAGTTTTTAACACAGCTCCACAGCGATCGACCGATTGCATTGTCCAGTTTATATCACGTTTGGTCCGTGGATGGGTGACCTTCTTTGCATACCAAGACCCCTCCGTGACTCGGAAAGCACGTAAAGCCGTTGGTCCCGGCTGTCATTATTAGATCTTTGACAGTCATTACGGGTGGTCAGAAGCCCGAAAGTCTGACAATTAGTCTTACAAAGGGGTACTGTAATACGCAGTAATTGGGTTGTGTAGGTCAGATAGGCAGTCGCTCCACGTAAAATACTGATATTCAGCTGCATCCAGTTAGACTGGAAACCGACCCCAACATCGTTGGTAAAAGGCAGATGATATAACTTCACAGACTTTACAGTGATGATGTAATGAAAATGATTTCCTAAACTCATAATTACATCGTCATTGCCATATTAGTTAGTGCAGTCTACACAAGGCCCGTTTATCTAATCAGCAGCGGTAGTTACTTGAAATAATAAGTTAAAACATTTTTTTTTATCATATCAATCAATAAATTTGTGAATTTTCGCCAGTTTATTTAATTTAACCTTGTATTTCTGTAATGCAAATTCTGTAAAGTAGGTACATTTCGAAGTCACTAAAGTGACCGAACGCAGTTCGAAAGTAACTCATTTGTTTTCTAAAGTCACAGCAGCAGTCATCGCGAATTGTCACCTCTACTCGACATCGATCGAGTTTCTAATTCTAAGTGTGTATATTCCGAGAATAGCTATTTCCCCTGTGACCTTTTACCGTATAAAATTGATTTCCAACTAATGTGAATGTTTGTGAAGATTTTTAGATTTGTTTATCAATAAGGCTTGTACAGATTTGCAAGAGTATTTGGCACTAGGATAAACCATGCCCTGAATTAATACATAGAATACATTTTATCCGGTTACTTACATAAACAAATTGCCATAAGGGAAACCGCGGGCAACAGCTACATCTACATGTCGGAAATACGTTAGTCGTCATTTGACTAATCGGGACGCCAGCGCCAACCAGCGGCGCTCGACAGAGTCTACAACATAACGCTCGTCGACCGGAGTTAAGCAAAGTTTTTCGGTGGCTGTCGAGTAGTGAACACGCTTAGAAACTATCGCGCGTTCCGTATATTTGTGTCGTGTACCTACAGTGTGTGAATTACTAGTGTGATTATTTGATTTGAACTGCAAACTGTTTTCCTATTGCGCAATAACCAATACATACATTATACAATATATATATCCGCAGCACGCCCACAGTAGTTAAAATATGGCTGACGATACTAGAGAGATGTACCCTTCTCCGTTATGGCGGCATATCTACATCGCAACATGCGAACGCGTCACACTGACGTCACACAAAATCCTGCATCGCGCAAGCAGAGTTTACCGCGCGACTATCATAAATATACAACATCCCGACATCAACCGTCGGGCAGTAGCCCACCAGACACAACACCCGTCTGGTCGGAGGATCCTCCCTTTTCTATGGAGGATGAGTGAACTTTACACCCTGTTCCTCATGCCTCTATACCGTCATACACAATAAACCAGTCACTTTTCGTGACTATCAGTGTGACCGCTTAGATATTCTAAACTCTACAATGGATGTTTATGCTGTTTTTACCATCATTTAGACGTAATCTCGATATTTTTTACATGCTGCCATTGCACTTGTGCGAAGCAGAGGCGGCTCGCTAATAATATAATAAAGAATACCTTTTTCAAGTCACCTTATTCTTCTATTTTTGCTTTCAACACGAAAGCATAAATAGAAGAATAAGATGACTTGGTTCTTCATTCAATTTACTGACTCTAAGGTAAAAGTTTCCTCAGTTCTCTCCAACTTCACAACATCCATCAGATAGTCTCGTCCGTATCACGTATCTGATCTACCTGTTTAGTTATCCACCTACTACAAGTCAGTTGTGCAGTGACATCTAAATAGTTGACCGGACATGATAGCTCATCCCATTGACGTTTACAAATAGAGGTCTACCTAAGGTAGTGACAATACTGGTAGTAGTAATAAGGTTGAACGGAAATTGTTTGTTCTATTTGCCTGTATATTTTCGTAAGCGGTGATGGGACGAGGTCGACGTAACGTTTGAAAATCAAGGACTTTATGTCCCAATAATGGAATGTTACAGTAATGTCCCATTTCAAGAAGGCTTTTTTTACATACCTAGGTATAAAAACCGGAAGACTTGCCCCGTGCGTGTTGGAGATTCCAGGCTCTATGTAAAAGGTTCCTCGCGATGTTTTCCTTCACCATCAGTCAGTGACAGCTGACATTAATTAAATTAAGCATGAAATTCCCTTTAATTTTATACCATACATGGATTTTTTTTATTTTCTCAAGACGGCGGTCAAAAAACGCATTTTGCACACCCAGATTTTTCTAGACATTTGGTATGTAAAAAAGATACCATCAAGGAACTAAAAAAATCAAACACCGTCTTTGTGGGAATTAGTTCCACCCCAAACCTTATATTATTCCCTATTCTACTAAGGGTGTTGTGGCGTAGCCTGGGAGAGGCCTATGTCCAGCAGTGGACTGCGAAAGACTGAGTTGATTGACTCACAAAAAGTGGATGTACTACATGTGGATGTATACGTCGCAGATGTATAGTCAAATCTGCTGTTTTAGATAACCGCTAGCTGTTTTTATAAAACAGCTCCGTTATGTAAAACAGCTGAACGTTCAGCTGGATTGCCATTGCGTTACGTTATGCCCGTCGTTCATGCCATTGGTCTGCCAACCCTGAATTAATCGATCAAATCATTTCCCAGTAAGGCTGTGATACTTTAGCAATTCTCGTTAGTTATCTACTGTCTTTGCTAGGTCACTGTGACACTAATCGGATGACGCGTTAACACATATGTATACATACCTATGTGCCTATATGCCAACTTGCTCTAGCAAGCTCACCGTCTCAATTGTCTCTCAGCCGTGAGGCACACTGTTGTTAATTAAAACATTATTTTCCCTTTTTATTTTATTTGTATTTTGTGTTTCACGAACTGTGTCCAGATAAACGTTATTCTTTCTTTATTTCTTTCTTAATTGGTAACTATCTGACTAAAGCTTTGTTTTCCAAGGAAAGCTGTGCCGTTATATTATAACCGCTGTCATGATAATCTGTCACTTTCACCACATTAAGGTGTCAAAAACGCTTTGTGTTTGGACATTCGTTATTGTGGACCGACGACCTTAAGAAGGTGGCTGGGACAGACTGGATGCGGAAGGCGGAGGACAGAGTGTTGTGGCGCAGCCTGGGAGAGGCCTATGTCCAGCAGTGGACTGGGATAGGCTGAGTCGATTATTGTGTGACCGTTCCGTGTTAAGGCTCAAAAACCACCGAAAGAGCAGCGGCCGGCAGCTTCTCGTTTCCTCGTCAGCATCGCCGCTTTGGCTGAACGCAAGACAGCTCGCGGTCCCACGGACGGCCACGCGACCCTTTCCAGCCATTCAAACGATACTATATATGATATTATTACAAGATAAACTTTAAAATGCTTTGAAACTGAAACTGCTCGCCGCTTCCCTGCCGGCCGCTGCTCTTTCGTTGTGTATTGAGCCTAAGTGACCATGGCCGCGGAACGACTCCTTAATTTAAATAGATTTGTAATAAAATAGCCTTTGATGTAATACTCCCTTTTTGGGTGAATTATGTTAAGGGGAAGCGCTATGGTAGCCCGTGAAATTCAAATTTTCTTACGATATTTGCAATTTGCGGCTCAGTGTTTGGGTGTATGCTGATTAAAGTATGATTCGCGACCGTAACAGATATGTATAATTACAGAATTATAGTCATCAGAATCAGTAATACAACTCCTTAATTTAGTATAATTCTCAAATGTCAAGACTTAATGAAATAGTCATTCAATAGGATTATTTGGTCTTAGAGAGTTGTATTGACGACTTTAATGATTATAATTCTATAAATACATGTTTGTTACAATTGCGAATCATATTTTAATCAACATACAACCTAATACTGACTTGTAAATTGCAAAAAACGTAAAAATAACCAGCCTACAATGTTCCCACTGCTGGGACACAGGCCTCCTCTTGGTGAGAGGGAGTGGGCCGTAATCCACCATGCGGGCCCAGTGCGGGTTGGTAGATGTCACATGTCTTCGAATTTTCGGTTCTAGGACACGCCGGTTTCCTCATGATGTTTTCCTTCACCATTTTGAGAGCAGTGGTGATGAAATAATTTACACAAATTAATGTACCTGTCAGGGTTCGAACCTACGACCTACAACTCATAAGTCGCGGCCGTTACCACTGGGCCACCACTGCTCTCTAACGTAAGAAAATTTGGAATTTCGCGGGCTACCCTGGCGCTTTCGTCTTAAGGGATAGTACGTAGTCATTTTGTAAACTTTGATGGTGTGGTTTGGGGTTCAATCTAACACACAAATATTTGATAATTCGCAAGTAAAACAAAGAGCTTAATGTCCTGTTAGTGTGTGGTAAAGCCCTTTTACGCAACAGATCTACACACGTTTTAATTTCTAAGTACTTATCTGTCGTCTCGAAGAAATAAACAGTAGCTTACGTAGGCTATATGGTGATTTGTGTCTAGGTTCCTATAAATAAATAAATAATATAATCAAGCTTCGATTTGTATAGTTAGTTGAACAATAAGCCCAAGGAATAAAGGCACATAGTCAAGAAAAAAAAGTGGTCGGTTTCCTGTCATAGTTCACCCATTACTAAAACCATTCATCATCATCATCATTTCAGCGGAAAGACGTACACTGCTGGACATAGGTCTCCCCCAAGCACCGCCACTCGACCGATTCTGTGCTCCTCGTATCCAGCGGATTCCTGCGGCTTTCACCAAGTCATTGGTCCACCTTTTAGGAGGTTTACCTACTAAAACTTTGCAAATCAGAATATACAGTGGCACTGGTAACCATGTTTGGCTGGCATTAGTTAGATCAGAGTGATAAAGTGCTAAATGACTGATCCTATTATTCCGTGACAGGCGACATAATAGCATTCAGGAGCTTGAAAGCCGATCAGCCAACTATCGACATATAGCCGATATTTGGCATAGCATAATACGCCTATAATGTTCCCACTGTTGAGACACATGCCTTATTTAGAGTGAACAAATTGCGGATTGATGGATGTCACTGTCTTGTTTTAAGAAATAGGAATAGTGTAGGAAATGCACTAATTTGTATACACTTAGCTACTTTTAAAACTGATTTTCTTCTACTGTATTGATTGTAATTTTATGTTGTTACGAACATAGTGTTTTATAACACATAGAATTATGAAATAGGTAGGCATCTTTAAGTTGCTTTCGTTATTCCACAAGAAAATCTCTTTTAAATTTCCCTGAGTGTATACATATTAGTGCTCGTGACTGTACAGGTAATGAATTAATTTAATTTGACTGCTCAGATATAGTGCTCATACCTACATTATCGAAGTTAATTCCAATACACTATAACATATTCTAGATTGATAGTAATGCCAGTCGACCTGTATTTTTCCCTACAGAATCGTAGAGACTCCTCAGGAACGGAATATCCACTTAAATTATGTCAATTACGGAACCCCGCGATGTTTAACAGTATCTTGATCAACCGCCCACGTTGGAAATATAGTTACTTCGACGACGGCGTCTTAAAGTGGCTTCCTAAGTTAAATGGAATTATATTATGTAGAACCAATGCCGTTGCTATTTCTGTCTTTTTAGAATATTTTGTTTACTTTTACTTAATGTATGTTACTTTAAGATCGATTCTTGGAAAATAATTTTTAAATACTTCCTCTTGGTCATATAAAACTGTAGCGGGTAGCAACAGTTTTATAGCGACTTCGTCTCGAGTGTATTTGTTATTTCATAATTTTTCTTATTCAAATATCCAGGATAAACGTAACCTATGTTCTTCTCCAGATCCCAGGCTACCTGTCTGTCAAATTTTATAACGATCGGTTTTCTGGTTTAGGCGTGAAATGGAAACAGAGAGATAAAAGGACGAGATTTATTTTCGCATTTATAATAATTACTAACTGTTGCCCGCGGCTTCGCTCGCGTGTGGAATTTACAAAAATCCTTCCATACTGGATGCTTACAACATAAAAGGCATCAACTGCCAAAATTTCAAGTTTGTAGCCGCCGCGGTTTAGGCTCTGCGTTGATGGATCAGTCAGTCAGGACAAGTAACATGGATTGGAAGGTACTTATACTGTTGTGATAATACTTAATACACTAATTTAAATATTATAGCTAGTACATGACTAAGAACTATCTTAAAAGACGCAAACACGACTTCTAAGGAGACGAAGGATCGAAGCCAGGACGGGTTCGATCCTTGGGATCGTCGATTAAACCGGAATTGGTGTTTTGAACTAGGACTTGTTCAGGAGCAGATCAAACTTTTGAAATTATTGACACTTATTTACGTGTAAAATAAACTCAGACTCAAAGCACTTATTTCACTTAAACCAATTACAGGCACTTGAATTGTCAAAGAGTCGGTCAGTTAGTCAGAAAATTGAAGCTAGTCGCCCATTCCAAAACGTAGATATCTATGGAGAAGAATGGGCAAGAAACTCCATGAACACTCTTTTTACAAAATCCTGGGTACATTGTTCTTGTTGCGAGACTGAGAACAATGTAAAAAATAAATAATTCAAAACAATTCAAAAGATAAGATTAGATTAACAGTATTTGTCCATTCAATCAAGGCTTTTCAAATGGACCTACTTTAAATATTTTGAGTCCGTTAACCATAAATTAAGAATCCTTCACTTAGCATCGCAAAGCAGCAATAAAGGAAACCTACTGTAGCAGTTCATACTCGTCTCCCGAATACCTACTTCGCATACTTTCGGAGGCGACACCCACCCGGTACAAGCAAGTGCACACGCTCGGTATCCACTCAAGTTTCCATTGTGTAACCTGCCAGTGCATCTTGCAACCTGCATGCACACACAATGGGAACTCGCCTTTATTTTGAGACGACGGGACCTGACTTTGAAGCGGATTATCGGAAATCTCATATACCTAGGTGGTAGGTAGTGTACATGCTATGTACACTGAACACGCTACATGGATAGACCACATCTGTTAGTAGTTGATACATACGACCGTCGACAGCTCGTTTCCCGGTAGTACATAAACCTGAGTATTGATTTTTACTTTTACATAGATGCCTATGTATTTACATTCGAGCATGAACTGTCCGTAAAACGATGAGCCTCAAAACTGTTTCATTTTTTAGTTCGTAAATGGAACTGTAAAATGAAACAGCCACTGTCTATGTTTCAGTTTTTGTTCGGACGAAATCTCTATTACGCTTGTCGGGGCTTTAAGTCGAGAATGTTACTGGAATTTGCTTTATTAAAACTATTATTATTCCTACATTCACATTTTATCCGGTCGTTCACGACCGCTTTGTTGCTGCAATCTGTTTGTTTACCTTTCCTATCCTAACGCATAATATATAGGTCATGGGAGGTGTAATTACTGATTAGGAGCTAAGACGTGAGCAATTCTATCCTATCTAACTCGAGAGACAATGGACTGCAGGACATTGATTACGCGCGTTAGATGTATCTATTGTTTTGTTTACATTCGAGCCGATCTGCAGCTTAATTACGAGACGTCGGCACCTTGAGACGAGGCATGTAGCTCCACCTGAGCGGCAGATGCGTCGCAGCTGCCGGCCGGGCCAGTCCTCTCGCCCCGCGCCCCCCGCGCCCCCCCGCCTCCCGGCCTCCCGCGGTCCGCGCAATCGCGGCTAACAGTTTTATTTCCCCGAATAAAGTTTATCAAACAAAGCGTGCGTGCCCCGCGCCCTGCATCTGCTCGCCCAGCTGTTCTCGCTGCAGCTGACCTTGCCGTCTCGCTCTAACGCACGCTCCGCCCCACCGCTAGACAAGGATAGCAAGTCTCGCTGTAATCGCGGGGCCCTTCAATTCCCAGTGCATAGCCCATTCGCAGTTTGTGTTTCGATGCCGTCGGGCAAACTGATAATGATGAACAAACGTAAGCGCGAAGATACGACCGCCACCACCGCGGCCGGTGACAACCGCGACCGGCGCGCTAAACGACAGCGTGTTCAAAAGCGTTCTCACAGCGAGCCGCTGAGGAATGATACAGTGCCTGCTGAGAAGCGTGAGGCGCTGAAGCGTTTGTTTGGTAGAATTTGCGCCTTTGACATGGAAGAGAATCAGCATCCAGCTTCCGACCCGGAGGAGGAGTTGGAATACGACGACCTGCTGACGGAGGAGGACGAGAACTCTCTGGTGGAGGACGTGCCGGCTGACATGGATCCGGAGCAACTTGGATTCTTGGTGTGCGCTCAGGAGACTCTGCGCTTCTTGAACGGGCTCGGCATCTCGTACCAGCACCCGGTGTTCAACCATCTTCGCCTGCGCCTGCTGCAGGGGATCAGCGAGATTGGTGTTGCCTGAGTATTGCTGGGCCCTGAGCCCACCCGCAAGTAAACCTCTCCTGCTGATCTCTTCGTTTCGGACCACCTCGTTTCGGATCACTATTTCTCGTGTGTTTCTTTAACCCTGTGACCCCCGTGACGTTTCTTATTCGGAGTTGTTTCTACCTTCTTGATCGGGAATGGCTAAAGCCAGTCAAAATAAAGACTCTATGCATATTGTGGCGTTTCAAAGCAACAGGTGTCCCGCTTGGGAATTCTAGTCACTATCTAGTCAAATTTTATGTTAAGAAAATTTTAATCTATGAATGTCTAACGATTGAAATAAATCGTCATATATAAAATTGGTGTTAAATTATTTCTCTTTTCTTTATGTTCGTTTGTGCAAGTGCGAAAACTGTTAACTTTACATCATAACATTAGAATCAATTTCAAGTTGACAAAAGTGAATTGGCTGGAAAAATAATTTACAAACAGGCCAGAGAAAAATCATAGTCTTTTAAAAAGTTGTTTTATTTACACAACAAATACAAGACTTACTCTTTGTTCTAATTTTAAAATCAGCATGCATTTTTAGTTTTTTACAGTCCTTTGTTTCATACCTTAGCAAAGATAAAATTATCTGAAACACTGGTTTCAAAAGTTCATTTTATACAACACACAATATACTCATAATATAAAGCCTGGCATTCACTTAATGAATAGTTGCTTAGCAGCTGAGCGAATAACACGAATGTTTCACATTTTATGAAATTCACCGCCGGTGAAACACTAGCTGTATTTAAATTCTCTTTGCTTCTAATTAAAAAGCATATTCCTTTCAAACACGATAGTATATTTTTACTAAAATATGAATGAAGCCTTACAGAGATAAATAAAATACAAACTCCGTAAGAATAAAAACTTTAACTGGTAGAAAAGTAATAGTTTGTCACTCCTATTATTAATTGGGTCACCCCTTAACATAGGGGACCGGGACCGAATAATACTGTTATTATAAAGCTAAGGGTGCACGGTTGCACCTGCTTAACCCGCCAACCATCACAAGTGACGGTTAGGTTTACTTCGGTTTACCGAAGTTTAATAAACTTTGCGAAAGTCTTGACTTCTCGAAAGCTGACTTAGTTTATTGTAATAAAGATAATATAGACAAAAGAGCTAGGATGTGAAAGCAGATTCAACTGAGTTTATATAATAATCAAGTGACTATCTAGATACCGATACTTTTCTATCTAGATAGAAAAATATCGATAGGAAAATATCAAGGTTATTTTTAATTACTGGGACTTACTAATAACAAATAAATAGTTTCCTATCATATTATAGAACCCAATAGCAGGCAATAACATCAGTCTGTTAACATAGTTCCAGTACTTTTCAGAGAGAGGTAATAAAGTTATAAATCTGAAACATATACCTACGTAGCTCGTGGCTAAGTAATAACAGCCGCACGGGTCGATCCATCAGGTTAAGCTACGCTTGCCGGGGTTGGTTCGTGGATGGGTGACCATCTTTACATACCGAGACTCCTCCGTGCCTCGGAAAGCACGTTAAGCCGTTGGTCCCGGCTAGGCGGCTGTCATTCGTGAATCTTTGACAGTTGTTACAGGTCGTCTGAAGCCCGAAAGTCTGACAACCAGTCTTACCAAGGGGTATCGTATTACCCAGTTACTGGGTTGTGGAGGTCAGATAGGCAGTCGCTCCGTGTAAAATACTGGTATTCAGCTGCATCCGGTTAGACTGGAAGCCGACCCCAACGTAGTCGGGAAAAGGCAGGCAGATGATGATGATACATACAATGACATATTATAGGTCCTTTACTGACCCTGGCTACATTATCAGCCCACACTTCCACCATCATTAACGTAAATGGTCATTTATTCATGAATACCTAGAATTATTGAAATTAATTTGATACTTAATATGTATGTATCTAGAAATACTTAGGTAACTAACACAGGTCGCCGTAGAAGCCCTGGGCGTCGGGAATTGGCAGCCGATTCCCAGCCATCGTGGGCGCGGACTTGCGGACGGCGAGCAATGGGTAGCTCGCCGTCCGGTAAGGACCAGGCCCAGGTCGACGGCGCGTTGTGTTCCACGTGCGCCTCAAAGAGATGTCAGTACCAATTGACGGGGTCTGCTAGGGCTGATGCCTGCTAAGGTCGCAGGATGTTCGAATGAGTTACCGTTGCCCCGGCACAGGCAACTGAAGGAACACGGGTGGGTTTTAGTCAGTAAAAGTCTGACACGCCCTCCCGCTCCGCCCAGAACGGGAGAAGTTATTTGATGATTTCCCATCCAAAGGTAACTAACACAGTTAAACTACGGTATCCTGGGAAAGAGTTCCGTCATATTATAACGGCCGTCAATTGTATTTGACATTTCGGCAACGATAACCGACTTCTAATGATTTTAAACTGAATATTACGTCTAAACGAGTAGTGTTAACGATTTGAAAAAAATATAATTATGTTAAATATGAGCATGTACTTAACATGTGAATATTTAATTTTTAAAAATTGTGTTTTTTTTTTTTGTGTTTTTATTTCATAGTGTAATGTAATTTATTAATTTTTAAAGTTACGTCTAACACGGATAAAAACTGAGAATCATGCAAAAACTATCAAGCGTATTTATAGGAAACCTTCACCATTTTAAAAATTTAATTAAAAGATAAATGCGTCTGATTTGGGACTGCGCTCCTTGATGGGCGAGTCCTATTACTTACTGGGTGGACGTACGACGCGTTGCGTGAGCTCAGCACAGAACACGCAAGCTATGCACTCAAGGCCGTTGGCATATATCTACGTCAACAACGCTCTGTATTCGGACAGCCGTTATTGTATGACCGTTGTCCTCGTTCCGAGAGAAACCAAAGTTTAACTTAAACCAAACGTTAACAGAACGAGCAAGTAAACTTGTATGTAGTAAACTACTTTCAATGCATCCAAATCTTAAAAGGCGCCCAGGAAAAGGAAGTCAACAGTAACATGCCTACGGTGCTTAAAATACAAATAGAAGCTTAAAATTCGAACTGTGATTTGGAAGATCATCGACGCAAGCGGCGCGCGGCGGTGCCAGGTAAATCTTTGGCCGTTTTGAATCCAACTAAGTATCTGTGTCGTGGCCAGATCTTAGAATTGATCATTTCATGAAGTGTTCGACCATTTGATGAAATGGTTGTATTTCATGAAATAGAACATCGACCGCTGGTCACATCATGACGTGATCTAGCCAGATCATTGAATACCTACTCAACGTTTGACGATATGAACAGTTAAACGCACGACTACTTCATGATGTGGCCAAAGATTAGGAATCTTATTGCAAACTAGATTAATTATCCACCGGTAGAGGCGCTGATGTCACTTTGTTTTTGTTGTGCATCCATTCCTACTCGAATAATTCCTCGAATTAAGTATGTAACTGCTTGCGGGATGTTCGAAAGAGTTACCGTGGCCCCGGCACAGGCAACAGAAGGAACACGGGTGGGTTTTAGTCAGTAAAAGTCTGACACGCCCTCCCGCTCCCCCCAGAGCGGGAGAAGTCATTTGATGATTTCCCATCCACAAAAAAAAAAAAAAAGTATGTAACTGCGACAAAGAAGACTAAATATGTATCTGTGCTTAACAAATACTTAAATGTTTTCATTCATTCATTTGGATGAGATCGCAACTTGAATATTAAGGCTGGAATACACATGCTGCCTCCTAAGATACAGGATCTTCCTAGTTTAGGAGTCAGGGCTCAAAATTTTGTATTGACCGTACTTTACCCATCTTTTGTACACTATTTCTGTTTGTTAATTTCTCCGTCCTCTAATGAATACTATTTGTACTTTAATTTGTGTCAAACTTGTATTTTGCTATAATAAAGATAATAATATAATATAATAATAATACATGCTACGTTACTACGTCCATCAGCATGCTAGTTTCGAGCAGATGCTACTTAGTAGCTTACAATTAGCACGTGTATACGAAAAGAGTAGGTATGCTTATGAATAACCACGCTATCTAATCGCAAGGCGGTCTATTTTTCGTGCTAACTAGCACACGGTGTGAGGCGCGGGTGAAAATCTGATCGCGTTTTCTGCGAGCATGCTGATTGATTTGTTTTAAAGTGTCTTGTTGTCGTATGATGTTAATCATAAGGTTTAAATTACAATAACTAACAGAGCATGCTATAAATGAGCACGCTATCTAGTAGCAAACAAGTATGCTTTTTAAGTAGCATGTGTATCCCAGGTTTTATGATCGTCTTCTAGAAGCCGTTTTGGGTGTATTTTTTACGATGCGATGAGGTTCAAACGACATTTGAGAAGTTAATAAGGTACGAGAATTGGCCTTCCGGTTTCTGAAAAGGCTAATCAACACAATAATTAGCTGACAGATTTTCAAACTTATTACAAGCGATATCATTAGTATTGTTAAAGAGTCACAATGTGTTAGATAATTAGCCTTTTAGAAACCGGGTGTTACTCGAAAAGACTTTCAAAATAAGGGGGAATTCTCTACAAATAAATAAAATTGAAGTGACTGTTTGTAACGTCAAAATAACAGCTTTTTACTAAATGCTTATGAAAGTTTACACAGTACTTTGTATAACAAACAAAAAAAAAAAAATAAAAATTTTGTCTGTCTGTCTGTCTGTTTTTTTCCGGCCAATCTCCGAAACAGCTGGACTTTCACTTGAATATAGCTGATGTTATAACGAGTAACTTAGGCTACTTTATTTTAGAAAAAGAATTAAGGTCCCGCGCAAAAAAAGGAAAACCCATGAAATTATGAACAAAAATAATAACTCTGGAACTACGTGAAAAATCTTTTTGCATTTGAAAAATTATTTTTGCATTTGGTAGCCCAATTCTCGAGGATGTTATAGGCTATTTAACATCACGCTACGACCCTTAGGAGCCGAGCAAAAAGAAAAATAGACAGAAAGAACGCAAAGCGAAAACGAAGTACCTACCTAATAGCGCGGGCGGGCGATGCAACGCGGCGGGTCGGGGGACGAGGGAGTTTTATTAAAAATAATATGGCTGTTATTTTAGTATATTGTTTATGTTACGACTTCTAGGCGAACGAAGTCGCGGGGCACAGCTAGTATTCTATAAAAACTGACAGCGGGATTTTCGTTACAACTGATATAGTTTCCAAACTCCGAACTAGGTACACTAAAATACTAAACATTTAAAGCAAATAATCCTCTTCAGCTTCAGCCCAATTTGAGATAATAGGTAGAGAAAATAACATACACGGGAGAGAAGTAACTAAAGCTTGGACCGGCCGCTTAAGCTCCAAATTAGCCTGAGTACTGAGTTAGACAACATTTAGCCGAATTAAATCTGTTGAATGGAAACAATAGAGGTTGGAAAGATTATGGTTTGGATTGTTCTGTTATGAAGGAACTCGTGGCAAAGTAATAACAACCGCACGGGTCGATCCATCACTACAGTCTTCAATCAACTTCATCTTTACATATCACGACTCCTTATTGCTTCAGAAAGCACGTTAAGCCGCTGGTCCCGGCTGTCATTCGTCGATCTTTGACAGTCGTTACGGGTCGTCAGAAGCCCGAAAGTCTGACTACCAGTCTTAGCAAGGAGTATCGTATTACCCAGTTACGGGATTGTGGGGGTCAGATAGACAGTTGCTCCATGTAAAATACTGGTATTCAGCTGCATCAGGTTAGACTGGAAGCCGACCTCAACATAGTTGGCAAAAGGCTAGGCAGATTGATTATTTTGTTGGTTAAAAGCTGAGTAGGGTATTTGCAGTAGCACTTACTCTACGCACGTCCATAGGGAACATACATACATACATACATTTTTATAGATATAGATACATGAGGTTTAGAGAAAATACAGTACGAATTGTTTAATAATACCATTTATTTCAGGCGACACAGGCCCATAGAAAAATACCTTAACCTAAACATACATATTTTTACTATCAAACAATTGTGTTAGTAAATAAGACTTTTTTTTTTGTGGATGGGACATCATCAAATGACTTCTCCCGGTCTGGGCGGAGCGGGAGGGCGTGTCAGACTTTTACTGACTAAAACCCACCCGTGTTCCTTCTGTTGCCTGTGCCGGGGCCACGGTAACCCTTTCGAACATCCCGCAACCCTAGCTGGCATCGGCCCTAGCGGACCCCGTCAATAGTGCTGACATCTCTTTGAAGCGCGCGTGGAACACAATAAAATAGTAAATAAGGCTTAAGACTATGTTAGTAGCACTTCACTTTGCACTAGGTGAACTTTGTGCGGTCCTGTGGAACTTGTTCGCGGAAGCGCCGGAACACCACGTCCACTAAACTACAACCTCTAGCTTAGTCGTTTTCATATTTATTAAAGTAGGTATTAGCGACGCGCCCCTGCTTCGCACGGTTTTTAAAACTGGACAAAACGTCGAGATGTCTTTATTTAATGTAAGTCTAATATTAATGCATTGTACACATAAATCCTCCGGACTTTTTTTTCTAAATGCTGGCGAAAACCACATCAAAATTCGTTGCGTAGTTTTGAAGAACAACGCGGTCACACAGACAGACATGAAAAGTGACTTTAATTTAGAATTAATATAATGTATAGAAATAGAAGAGACTTCCCACCATTTTAATTATAAGTAATTTATGACTAAGGAGACTAAAATCTACCTTCCGTCAAGAATATCGACAGAATATCAGACTTTAACGTTGCTACAGGCAGTGTTGGGCAATATTTAGTCTGACTACTGATTGATGAATAATGATTGATAACTAACGATTGATTAGTTTAATCATTTGTTGGTGACTAATGATTGATTAGTTTTAATCTTAGTCAAGTAATCATAATTAATTATTTATGATTGGAATTTTCGACTACTCTCAAAATAAGACTCTGACTTGGCATCTGTTGTCTCGTATCGTATTCTGCTAAATTAATAATTTCTTATTGTAAAATCTTGTATAGGGTGGATTTTCCAGGACTGGCAAAATAAAATTACAGGTTTACATGTTAAAATCAGGTTTTATTTGAATAGTAACCAACACGAATTAAAAATAAAAGTATAATAGTATATTTAAAAAAAAGTTGAAATATAGTGTAATGATTTTTTAAATAATTTAAATTGTTTTTCATAACAACTCGGTAGTCAAACATGTGATGTAAATAAAATCTTCAATCATGATTAAATTAGTCATAACTAAATTACTAATTGACTAATGAGGCTCAATTGATTGAAAAAATTAGTTGATTTGCCTAACACTGCCTACAGGTATTTAAAAAATTCATAAAGTACAGTCAAGTCTTTTATATTTTCGTTAGTTATCAAATTCTTTCCTTTATCAAGTCGGAACACATGATTGACTATTGCACACGGCACTGAGCAGACTATTGCATAAAAAACTATATTTAGTTTCTTGATAACAAAGATCAAAATAGCTTAAAGGTACCTTTGTCAAGTTGACATCAACCAACATTTTTAATGGCCTGTCTATTTTATGAAATATAAATCTTTTTTTAAAATTTAATTTTCAGTCTGTCAGTGCCAAAATTTTAATTTGGTCTGACATAAAAAGAAGATGGCTGAATGTCATCTGGCGGTATTGACTTTTTTTTTGTGGATGGGAAATTATCAAATGACTTCTCCCACTCTGGGCGGAGCGGGAGGGCGTGTCAGACTTTTACTGACTAAAACCCACCCGCGTTCCTTCTATTACCTGTGCCGGGGCCACGGAAGCTCTTTCAAACATCCCGCAACCCTGGCTGGCGGTATTGACCTTACGATGCAATATAATAATGCTGAGTCAGTAAAGCAGATTCTATCGTGCAATGACCACACAAAAATAGCCCTTATGATGATGAACATATTTTGGCTGTGACTGACAATGTTTTACAGAATATTAGTTCTCTAATAATACCGATACCGGACATACTTAATCGTAAAGTTACTACTTTTAAAATCAGCAAGTTTATGTTTCCGAGAACAAAAAGATTGTGTACCAATCTACTTTGTTAAGAAAGAAATACAGTATCAATTAATAAAATATGCAGTTTCTGTAAATGATGCGTGTTGCATAAACTTTTTTGGTGTGTGTATTAGTGGAGTCTCCTAACACAAGCTTATCTGCTTAAAAGGAGGCTAGTAGTTGTTAAGGTTTACTTGTTAAAATAATAAACCATATTCCATTTTTTCATTTTCATATTAGTTGTTGTCGTAATCAATCGGTATTGTCCCTCAGCTTAATTATAGCGCTCACGTTTCCCTTTCAAACCGCTGAGCGTGTTACTAATTCCGACTAGTTCTTAATGAAGGCATTCTTTCCCACGGATGCGTTGGCATCATCATTAGAATTCTAGTGAACGAAGCTATGTCTCTGCCTACACCTTCTCTATTAAAGGTACTATCGACAAACTCACAAACGCCAGGCCTATCCAATTTTGAAACAATTTTGCTTGCAAGCTGCAATTATTGTACTTATGTCAAAGTAAAACAAATGGCCATAGGGGCAGGGTTCTTCAATGAATATGTGTAAACAAAAGGAAACTTTAAGTGTAAAGGCGTCCACTTTGTCGATAGCAGGGGCGAAGCGTTCACACAACCCGATTCCTATCGGTTTCTCTTCGGAACAACCATTCTTCTTAGTGTCTACTATTGCCAAATAATATGGTACACCTGTGTGTGTAACTGTGTATCACATCACATTACATAATTATATTTAATACCAGTTTAATGCATCATAAGATTAAAAACCTACAGTTTTTTGTTTGAGTTTATGAGAACTGAAAAATGTTTTCTTCGGCTTCCGTCTAATGATAATTGTAGCTGCGCCACTGGTCAATAGTACCCCTAATACCACCTACCCACACTATTTCCGTTTTAAAAACATCTCGTGCTTACTAGCTAAAAACATATTTTCTTGCTTCCACTTAAAAGATAAATAAAAACCTAGCAATTTCTAAAGGACATGGGGTCGAGTATCACTACCCACTATATTTACGTAGAAAAATGCTACAAAAATAAGGACTAACGCACCAGCGATTTATGGCTAGCTGATTATATACAGCGTGTAACGTTAAATGCGCAAAACCTCTTAAGGGGTCATTGCACTCATCATTATGAACAACTTTTACTATGGGACCAAACCTGTAACCGCGAAAAAAAAATCTGCTGTTCAGTACATTTACGTTCGCATAACTCATCAAAATGTAGGGTGTGTGTGGTTAAAGAACCACACAGATTGGTCTTTAGAGGAAAGCCTTTCAGACACCAATCTACTTGGTCTTCACATTATCTGACCAAGATTATGTCTGGACTTTAAAAGAGACTGTGACCTCAGAGTTTGTTTCGGCCTTTCTTCTCAGAGTAGTCAGATAGGAAACGCCGGCCTCATCTAGATTAAAAAAATATGATTGAAGTGTAATGGTGTTTGTACAAACTTACTTACATAAATAAAATCATTTATCATTTAGCCGGGAAGAGCTGGAACCTTCAACTAGAACTGGTCCTAAGCAGCTTTAAATAGAGAGAAGTGGAGGGAGAGTAGGGAGGCTTTTACCCTGCAGTGGGACATCACAGAGCATCATCAATAATAATAATAACCCCACCGCCGTATTTCTACGTTGGCATCGTGGTGGGGCTTGCGCGCTCCTGAACTCTAGGTCTGTGCCGGTAGAGTTTACTTTACCGAAACAGGTCTAGGGTGAGGAACCAGACCAAGAAAGCTACATACACCTGGTGACCAGTTTTTGGGCAGTAGCGACCCCACGGACCCTATCTCCCGGGAGAAGTCTTGTGCCTTGCCTTTGACTTGCCTTTATTGACCGGCCAGAGTGAACACTGACGAGGAACAGAGCTTCTACCTCTTTCTCGTCTTTATTGACCGGATTCAGTGGAGATTCGCAAAAGCAAACGTGCTTAGAGGAAGGAAGTATTCCAGTAAGACGCTGGTAGGGATCGTAACCGTACTTCCGGGATTATCCTGATAGCCGTGGAATACCTCTACACTCCTCATAAGCACCTCAGGATATATTGTTCCCTTATCGCTACGACACTATGTGCCGATGTGTGTGTGTGCTATGTGTGTGTGTGTATGTGTGACCGTTTTCGGGGGTCCATTATTGAGTAAGTACAAGTCACCTCCCGCCATTTTATCTATGTATTTTATATGAAGCATTGGTCAGCCGGCAGGGGCCATAGTCTTTTAGATAACCAGTTTACTTTAACCACCCAAACCCATAATCCAATATCTTCGTTTCCATATCCTGTAATAGTCCTACACCAACCGAAGGTTGTCCTTGGGTGCATATTGCGAACAGGGATAATCGTCAGTTGGTGCCAAATTTAATTAAAAACGTCTAACGGGATAGTGTGAGATGGCTCGGCCCCTCGTACGCCTTCCACAGGTCCGGGACCCTAGGCTCCTGAGAATTGTCAAGAGACGTAAAAATATTAATAATTATTATCCATTCACGGTCAGTACATCGCGCCAAATGTCGTGATACATACATCCAAAATTTGCTCGTGAATGTTAAAATCCGTTATTCACATCACGGCAACGGATTTAAACAATTATTATATTTTTTTTATTGTTTTAATTCTGGATGTTCAATCGCTTTATTTGACTTTAGTCGTTTGGAGCCACGCCAAATGGCACTATCGTGAATGCCTACCTTATTCTTTCGGTTGGTTATTTATACACCAAACCAGACAGAAATACTTACGCTTTGTGACGAATTTTTACTCTGAAAGGATTCTAACACAGCTATCTTCAATAATTTTGAAGTCAAAGTAGGCTGGCTGCTAGAGTGACAGCTCAGAATTGTGGGGCAACAAAGGGTAAGAAATTGGAAATTCTTACAGCAAAATAGGAAAGTAAACGATATTTTTTAAACAAGGTCGACTAATAACTGCAAGCCAGTTGTTCTTCTTTTCGTGTCGATGGTATATTTTAAAATAGTTGGGCCCAGTGTCACGTTATTAAAAGTCACTGGTACGGTGTGTCAAAGTATTGAGGTATGCTACAGATGACGCCTAATGCATGGTAACGGGAATCTAAAATCTACATACGATTATATTGAAAGCGACAAACGCGTTTAAAAATCACAAGACTTTAGTAGTCTGACAAAATAACAAAGAAGAATCGCTACCAATCGAAGGCAACAGTCGTAGGGATTTTTTTCCGATGCTTATCGTTGCCTGACAACGTGCTTACGTTTTATTCCGTATGAAAGTAAGAAAACATATTCTCTGCTATGAGATTGATAGTGTGTCCTATGGAAAGGTATGTTTGTAGGAGTAATGATCAGATAAAAGTAAGTTTAAGGGATGCAGATACAGCATGTCTATGAAAGATGTAGTCAGTTTGATGGTCAGTACCACATCCTTAGATAATTATGACCACACCTTTCTGATATATGCTGTGTAAGTGGTGTTCTATGAAGACAGCTATGATTTTAAAGTTTTTGTGAAGGCAATTTCGTACGATTCAATCAATCTGCCTAACCTGTTCCCAACTATGTTGGGTTCGGCTTCCAGTGTCACTGCATGCAGCTGAATACCACTAGCTATTTTTAACTTGTTATGAGTCTTAACGTTTATCTCAAGTGAAGTAAAATATTTTATTTTTCGTAATAACCATCGACGCCCGAAAAAGCCCGCGGGAGCTCAAAATCTAAATATAAATAATTCCGTATTATTACATAGTTACTTGTAGAATTCACGGAATTTTCCATACCGTCACATTGTTCGTTTAAAGGCGATAAAGGAATGTTCTTTGGTATAAATTCGGATTTTTTTCTTTATACGTTTTATTTTTCTGTTAAGGTGAAAGCGCCAGGGTAGCCCGCGAAATTCAATTTTTTTACGTTTTTTGCAATTTGCAGATCAGTATTAGGTTGTATGTTCATTGAAATATGATTCGCGACCGTAACAAATATGAGTTTACAGAATTATAATCATTAAAGTCTCTAAGACAAAGTAAGTCTATTGAATGACTATTACATGAAATCTTAACATTTCAGGATTATACTAACTTAAAGAATTGTATTACTAATTCTAATATTATATTTCTATAAATACATATTTGTTCCGGTCGCGTATCATACTTTGATCAACATACACTCAGACATGACACCGAGCTGCAAATCGCAAAAATCGTAAGAAAATTTGAATTTCGCGGGCTACCTTAGCGCTTCCCCCTTAACTTAAGGATTTACTTTCAAGAAGCATTTGCAGTCATCATTTTTCAACTGTACTGACTCCATATACCTACATACCTACATTATTCAATACAGTTTATTACAATAGACGTAATATACGGCAGCAAATGTTGTTTCCATCCTCACATAACTACGAAAACAATACAATTATCGACACACATTCCACATTCAATGGACAGTAATGGGCATGACAGGAACTCGGCCCTGTGTCGTGAAAAACAAACCGGGAGTGAAATCGAAACGAACAGATTTCTGAGAATTTAAGAAGTAAATGGGTTACCGAGGGGACTGTAATGGACAGGACATAAAGCTTGGAAAATGTAGGTTTATGTACAGTTAAACAAAGAGGTAAGTAGGTTAGGTACGTATACAAGCTGCAGCCATCTTGACAAATGACACTACTTTTAAACATTGTTGTGAGTGTACTGAGTTGTCAGTTTTTAACATCGCTCTTATAAGTGTGACTGGCAATCAAATATCGATCATGTAGAAGTTCAAATAAAGTTGAGAATAAATAAACTTTCACTAGCTCGAGATCGCATCAAAGCGGAAAGAGGCACTCGTCTCATGTCATTTATTCTCGACTGTATTTTAAGGCACGCAAAGTTGATATTTGTTTGACAGTGACCACCGCGCTGCGCTGCGCCTCGCCAAATTTGCGCCGGCCCTTAAGCGTGAAAAGGTATTGGGCACACAATTAAATTAAATAACACAATTAAAAGCTTAGGGATTTCTCCGTAGTAGCCCGGAGTGTGGATTAGTGCTCAGTTGATGGCAATTAGGCGACAACTGCGATGTGTGCACATAATATTTAGAGTTTTTATTTTATAATCTTCTTGTTTATTGCATTACTAGCTTTTGCCCGCGGCTTCGCCCCCGCGGATGTCGGAAAATATCCCACGGGAAAGGTGGAGGTTCCAGGTGATAAACTATCTGTGTGCCAAACAGCCAAATCCGTTTCCTCTGATCCGTTTTTTCTGACATTCTGACTTTATTGTTTACTTTTAATTTTTATTTCATCAAGTTTTAGATGTTGAATAAGTAATTCAATAGGTAGAATTTTCTTTCCTTTTGGTAGTAAGATTTTATTAATCTTTTAAATACATTCATTGCAAACTATAGTTTTGTATAAATTAGAAGCATTTTTTCAATTTTGTAAATGTGAGTACCATGGAGCGGTTTTATGTTATGATGTAGGTACATATGTTGACTTGAAAGAGTATGGCAGTTGAGAGTATGTCATGCTCACTTAAATGTCTCGCTGATGGTGGCGCGTGTGTTGGATCATTCGGTTCCCTACAAAATGGTTGAGCTGGATGGTGCTGATCCACGCGTCATGTTCGTGAACGGGCGCCGTCAGTGGAGACTGGACATCTGCCAGGGCTTATTTTTAATCTTATATTTTGAATTGTTTTTAATTATTTTTTTCATTGTTCTCACATATAGAAGCAACAAGAACAATGTACCCAGGATTTTGTAATAATTTTGATTTATATAAAAAAGTGTCCATGGAGTTTCTTGCCCATTCTTCTCCATAGAGATCTACGCTTTGGAATGGGCGACTAGCTTCAATTTTCTGACTAACTGACTGACTCTTTAACAATTCAAAAGTGCCTGTAATTGGTTTAATTGAAATAAATGCTTTGAGTTTGAATTCAGCCGTTTTTGCGCCAATCTGGAACATACGTCCAGATAAACAGACAAATGGACTAAAATTCTTCGCTAATATTTTTATTTTATTTCCTTCTTGTTTATTGTATTATTGGAAAAGTAAAGGACAAGCAGCAAAGTGTTTCATTGGAAAAACCAATGGAAAGTCAACATAATTTGTTGCCCCTATTACATGGGACTTAAACATAACTGGCGAAATGTGGTTGTACTTCGAGAAATACAGGTGTGATGTTATGTTTATGTAAAAAAGTAATATTGGCTGTATAAGTACAGGAAAATTACCTAAATATTTTTGCCTGTATAGCAAACTCTTTTTTCGACTGTGCATAGTACATCTTTGTTACAGTACCCACCTGTAATTGTATTGGACAGTTGGGCTCGCTTTATTCAGTCTCTCAGAGAGCTATGCTCGGAGTTTCTTTGAACGTTCAGAACGTCGCAAGAATATTAGGCAGGCTTCGTGGTATTTTCGTGCCGTCTTCGCAGGCTGTCGAAGAATTGGACCACGGACAGTTGTAATAATTTTATTAAATATATATTTTATTTGTTATTTACTTATAACTATTTTATTAATTATTTATTTCTGTATCTGCCCGTGGCATCACACAACGTGCCATATCAGAATACCAGCGCTACGACACGGCTGCGACTCTTATTTTCAAATGTCGCAGCATCATGCTGAGATGCCTTTTAGCCTTGTATAGCACTTTTTTGGGTTCCGTACCCGAAGGATGCCAAACGGAGCCCTATTACTAAGCCTCCGCTGTCTGTCCGTCCGTCCGTCTGTCATCGGGCTGTATCTCATGAACAGTCATAAGTAGATAGTTGAAATTTTCGCAGATTGTATATATTTCTATTGTCGCTACAAATAATGAAAATAAAATAAAGTTAAAAATTAAACGGGTTGATTTTGAATTTTTATTATATCGTTTAAAATAGCATTCCGTAACAGAGTATTAAAATTGTCTACTTTTCCTCCGCTACGGAAATACGGATGTCAATCTACTCAACTTTTTCACGTCGTCACAATGTTCATCGCGAGATAAAATAGCATAGATATTTTTATTCTGCGACCGGACGTTAAAATCAATACTGGAAACAGGATCTAGGCTAGCAACAATTCAATCTCTGTAACATTGTATCAACTTTTTTTAAAGCGAAAATAAATGTTTCTGTCTGCCTGTTCGAAACGTTTGACTACTGGACTCAATTTTAATGAACCTTTATGCACAGGGGCTCGTGGCTAAATAACAACAGCCACACAGGTCGACCAACGGGTTAAGCTACGCTTGCCACGGTCGGTTCTTGGATGGGTGACCATCTATTACATATCGAGACCCCTCCGTGCCTCGAAAAGCACTATAAGCCGTTGGACCCGGCTGTCATTCTTTGAGAGTCGTTACGGGTAACGTCTTACCAAGGTATATTGTTGTTACCCAGTAACTAGATTGTGGAGGTCAGATAGGCAGTCGCTCCATGTTAAATACTGGTATTCAGCTGCATCCGGTTAGATTGGAAGCCGACCCCAACGTAGTTGGGAAAAGGCTCGGCAGATTAATTTTATGAGAAGAAATAAATAGGTAATTAGAGAATGACACATTTTGTGTAAGTTTAATCCTCAGAAATAATACTTTGTTTGACTTCCATTTAGCTCCAAAATATAAACAAAAAAAAACCTACATGCAAATACATCCGTCAGGTCAATTTGTAACCAACACTTTTAAGCGAAGGATACACTCGGAAAACTTTCATCAAACAGACGAATAACAGCCGAAATAAAGCTCAGTTACAAAAACGAACATAGTAAAAGCAAACGAAAACATTCGACTGACCTTTTAAATTGATTCTGAACATAGCTTATCTCTGTACGAGTATTTCGTGTAGCCTCAGCCGTTTTCCTAGAACTCCAGGGGGAATTTTCCGATAGGAAGTGGGAGAGGGTTAGTTGCCTAGCAACGAAAATTGAGCTTCCTACTCCGGGCCAATAGCGATAATTATATTTCTAGTTTTATAAATACCTGCCCGGAGCAGTAGAGGGTTTGTTTCAGAGAATTAGCTCAACAGGGTCTGTAGCCCGGTATTCAGTTTATTAATAAACGAGGATTTGATTTGCCTGGGATTGTAATAAAACGAGTTGGAGTACTTTCGTAGAGATTCGATTTTATTTTTATTAAAGAGACATATAGGAGTGTTTTTACGTGCATTGTAATGGGTATAACATAAATTGATTTGGAAACTTATTACTGTAACAATGTACTTTTTAACATGTATGCCTAAGAGTGAATTCGACCAAACTTTTATACTTAGTATAAGTCTAATCCAGCGAATAAATTTTGAATTTTTGACAGATTTTCCATACAAAAACTGTCAGACCTAAATTTTATTTCGCGGATAAAAATATCCGACTTTAGTAAAATCAGTCCTTAATGTGGATGTAACTACTATAGGTACACCTCTGCCTAACCCTTGGGACAAACAAGGCGTGATGTTATGTGTATGTAATTGTCAATTTACATTATGCCTCGTTACACGATCCGAGTCACAGAGGCGAGAGAGTGCCAAGACTTATGCCTTGATTACATAGAGTATCAGGACCAGTCCCGTAATTTTAAGAATGTTCACAGTCTGAAGCCCAATTCTTGTAACTAAAAACGTTCAAAATCTAGTAACAATCTGATCTCAGCGACGATAAAATGTCAAAAATGTAGAGAATTTACATGTAGGTATTTTTGACATGTTGAGACTGAGATCAGACTATGAACGTTCTTTAAATTTCGAGAACTTCCCCTCTGATCTCAGTCTATAATTATCCTACATTTTTGACAAGTTTTTGACATTTTATTGTCGCTGAGATAAGATTGCGTCTAGATTTTGAACGTTTTTAGTTACGAGAATTGGGCTTCAGTAGTCTGTCCTGACATTCAAACTCACAAAAACTCTAATAACTGCATTCAATTACCATTATTAATATGTAAATTGATATTTTTAGAACTGACTTTTCTAATTCCTCTGTTTATACTGACGCACCTACTTGTCCATATTAAGTAGATATGGAACAAAAATCGTTACAAAATACTTCAATTTAAAGTCAGACGTGTTGTAAGATCAATAGACAATAACTGATGTTATACAATGTTGGATAAATAAATAAGTATTAACTTTGGTTAACATTAACTTAGGACTAGGAGTACACAATAATAAATAAAAAATAAGTATGCTAAAGAGTATTATGTAATTAACTTAATTCCATTATATTTGGTGTCGTTACAGATCTTAGTATTGCACTTGCAACTAAACATTTTAATAAAATATAAGAGATAAATAGTCTTGGTTTCACTAGGTATACAGGTGAAATTGAATTCATGGGCATCCTCTTAAGGGGTCACTGTACTCACCATTCTGAACAACCTTTACTACGGAAACAAACCTGAAATCGCAAAAAAAAATCAGCCCTACATTTATGTTCGCATAACTCGTCAAAATGTTGGGAACAGCTGATTTTTTTTCGCGATTTTAAGTTTGGTCCCATAGTAAAAGTTGTTCATAATGATGAGTACAATGATCGCTTAAAATGATGCCCATGAATTCAATTTCATTCTGTATATGAAATTTCAGCCGTTGAGAACCAAATTACTTATTACCTAGAAGCGTTCCAGAATTTCTGTTGTAATAATACTGAAAAGTTACAATAGTTTAGTTTCACAAAAGAGCGCTTTTGGAAAAGCTTTTGTTTCTACGAATAGGATTTCCAAAAGAGTTAGTCACTGCACTCGAGGTGGGATTGCTCGAGGTAAAATGGAGCCGAGAGGTTAATGACAAATGCTCACGCGTATCAAACGACGATTTTAGATTTTATATATTCACAATTAGGCATAAAAAGGTCTAGGACATGACTTACTTCGATAAGGAAAACAATTATTGGATGGACACGGCTGAAGAACGAGATAAGATTAAGAACGCAGCTAGCGAGATTTACAAGAAACCTGAAACGGATAGTAGTGAAACCTCAGACGAAGACTTTGGAAACAGCAACATGTAATACAGCATAGCAGTAACCCTGCCATAAAATTCACCGGTAAAGCTGGACTTGAAACAACCTGGCAGCGACGTCGTTAAAAGATGCCAATCCATAGATAAATATTACCTTTCTCTCCACTATTTCATTGCTTACTGTAGGGTGCATACCCGGTAACCTCTAATAATCCTTCCATATCCTAAGGGCACGTCTTCCCTACCATTATCGCACCCCCCAGTCTACTCCTTGTTATGCAATGGCCTCTGTAACCCCATGAAACATGAGGTTCCAGGGGCTAGTGTGAATCTTTGGGTTCATTCGAGCAACCGAGTCTGGTTAAACCACGCTGGGGTCGGTGCATTTAATTCATTCATTCACAATTAGACATAAAAAAGGCAAACAAGTTCTTTGCTAAGATTTTTTTTAAATGCAATAAGAACCACTTTTCGAGCAAGTGTATTGAAAAAGAACCTTTTAAACGCCTGCGTTCTATAAATATTTCTAAACTACTATTGTACTAATAAATAATTATCTATGTATGTTGTAACTAAACATATTTCAACTATTCACTAGGACTTTTATATCTTATATCACAACCTCTATATGCAAACTCTTGGAGCAGTCTATTAACTTCCTCTTCAGTCATAGATGCAGACCAACCATCTTTGTTCACTAAAACATTTCGTATTGCTGTGTGAAACTCGTGGGCTGCCATCTTGGTCGGCTTCGGCAAGACTTGACCTTTGCGTACGTCACTGTCGGGCTCCGGAATCATTCTGGAATCAAAGAGAGGGGCTATTTTAGTACCTCAGTTCGTGAAGGTTCCGTATTTAGATTCAATGTTGATCGTAAATTCAGTACTGAAGTACGTTGGAAAATTATGGGAGATACCCAGCAGTGGAACAACATACTTAGGTAGGTTAAAAAAAAGATTACGTGTAAATGTACATGTAGTGTTATTCTCGAAACTTTTCTTTAAAATTTTAGAACGTAGCCTCTATGCATTGCGATAAATTTTTAAGTAGATATAGGTACGTCTGGGAGGGGCTCGTGGCTAAGTAATAAAAATCACACAGATCGATCGATCAGGTTAAGCTACGCTTGCCGTGGTAGGTCCGTGGATGGGGGATCTTTTTATACCGAGACCCCTCCGTGCCTCGGAAAGAGTTAATCCGTTGGTCCCGGCTGTCATTCGTGGATCTTTGACAGTCGTTACGGGTCCTCAGAAGCCCGAAAGTCTGAAAACTAGTCTTACCAAGGGGTATCGTGTTACCCAGTAACTGGGTTATGGAGCTCAGATACGCAGTCACGCTATGTAAAATACTGGAATTCAGCTGCATCCGGTTAGACTGGAAGCCAAAACCCCAAAAATAATTGGAAAAAGGCTAGGCAAATGATGATGATGAGGTACGTCTGGCGGACCCTAGTAGCTGCTACCACACCACCTTGCTGCATAATCAGCCTATAATGTTCCCACTGCTGAGACACAGGCCTCCCCTCGGTGAGAGGAAGTGGGCCTTAATCCACCGCGCGGGCCGAGTGCGGGTTGGTAGATGTCACATATCATCGAAATGTCACCTTGCTGACTACCCTATAATGTTACTACGGTATTTGCTGCTGTTCATACAGTTTATGTTGATACGAGAGATCTAATTTCGAAATACCGCACCTTTCGCGTTACCCCTTCATAAAGACATAAGTACGACATCATCATCTGCCGAGCCTTTTCCCAACTATGTTGGGGTCGGCTTCCAGTCTAACCGGATGCAGTCATGCAGCTGAATACCAGTATATTACAGGGAGCGACTGCCTATCTGACCTCCACAACCCAGTTACTGGGTAACACCACACCCCTTGGTAAGACTGGTTATCAGACTTTTGCGCTTCTGACGACTGTCAAAGATCCGAGAATGACAGCCGGCACCAACGGCTTCGTGCTTTATAAAGATGTGCAAGCAAAATATTGTAACAAGGTGACTAGAGGAAACCAGAGACTTGTATGGTCTAATAGTGGTGATCAGTGTTCGTTCCTACTCTGGAGAAGGTACTCAACAAAAACGGACGCCTTTACACCTTAAAGTTGTATACACTGATACATTGAAGCAACCCTGCCCCTATGGTCCTTTGTTTTACTTTATCATAAGTACAATTGCAGCTTGCAAGCAAAATTGTTTCAAAATTGGAAAGGCCTTGTCTATAGTATGTGTGATACATTGCACAGAGCAGTAGTAGTAGCTGTATGTACTGTCTGATGTTTTTCTAAGACCGATAAAAATCAAGAACATTTACAAAGATTTAATTTCATCACTGAAACCTCTACCGAACTAAATATCACTTTACTCGGTAATACACTTTATTCTCTAAGAGCAGACACACATTACTTCATACCTCAGTCGATAGAAAACTTCCAGATCGCGGTACCTCTTAGTTTAATGCAATTAAGTTAACTCCACTCTCAGGAAAACTAAGAACAAAGTACCACTTCTAGGTAAACAATTAAATTAGCTCTAGGAAATACAAATACTGGGAAGTTAGCCTTTTGTGAAGGCTTATTTAGTAAGTGATGTTGTTTATAATAAGCTTTGAAAAGCAATGATTATTGTGTCTACCGGGTTATTTCAGTTTCTTGAGAGATCGATAGTTACTGCAGTGATTAATTGTCGTAAGAGTTTCATAAAATTTTGGTCGTATTGATAAAGAAGAGAACAATAAATAATTATTCTTCAGACACAAACCTACTTTTAACACAATCCCGTATTGTTGCTTTTGAGAACGAAATTGCGACAATATTTAAATGAATGTTCAACATCTTATTTTACACCAGCTGGGGCCTACGGCCGCCTCAGTTGTAGTAGTATTATCTTCTTTCAGTGTGGGAAACAGATGAAGCTATACATCATGTAAAGCTCCATCTCTTTCCCACACTGAAGTAAGATTAAAATAATACTGTTAAAAGTTGGTAAGCCCCCTGCAAATCACCAACCTGATAAGAAATCGTGCAATTGTTATCATGACAATGTTTTAATCTACAAACGGTAGGTACACTTGTACACTCTGATATACGGAATTAAATTTCACAGCACAAAACATTTTAAAAACAGCAAATTAATTCGATTTACTTCGCAGTTGCGATCGTCAAAAGGATAATTGAGTATTTTATCGAACTCCGCGCTCGAACCATTTACCTGTGAGAACAAAAAGCTGCACTCTTGAACAGACAAAATATTTTTGTTTACTTATTATTGCTTAACTTAATTGAAATTCAGTATTATACTAACTGCTTTCCGCGATTTCATTTGCATGAAAATAACCCTAAATTAGAGGTTTTTGTCAGCATTCACCCCCAAAAGGGATCACAATTAGGGCTCTTCATGAAGCCCTTTGGTAGTGGATTTGTTAGTGCCGTCGTACTGGTATTGGTGTCAATATGAAAGGACTCCAAAAAAATTTATGACTACTTATATATTTTCTTTTTTTTTTGGGATATTTGGTGGTAGTTATGTTTCATTACAAAGTTACCCTACCTATTAGCAGTTACAAGCTAACCCCGCAGGCAACGAAACTTTAGTATTTAATAGGGAAATACGTTGCTAAAGTACCAGGGACACATAACACTGTGTAGGTAACCGCTTGTCGCTTGCAGTGACGACGTTTTCCTCCGTCCCTCTTGCTACGCAGTCGAGTTTGTCTACATATTGGTGATAGTTTACTTTGTTTGGGTTTTAGCCACGGTAAACCTATGCATAGCTTTTATTCGGAGGAAGTCCTGCTTCCCTGTGCGGCTTTGATAACGTGGTAGGTAGAGAATGCAGAAATGTATAGGCACTAATATATTCAGTAACAACGATCTATTTTTAACCGACTTTAAAAAAAAGGAGGAGGTTCTCAGTTCATCGGAATCTTTTTATTTTTTTTTTATTTTATGTGTTGTCCCCGATTACTCGAAGACAGCTCGACCGATTTGGAAAATTCGTTTTTTGTTTGAAAGGGAATACTTCCCAGGTGGTCCCGTTGTCCTCAGGTCAGGATCTGATGGTGGGATCCTGGAGAAATCAAGTTAATTTATAAGGGGTGTAAAAAGACACCTAACGTTGCCGAAAGTTACATGTTTTTCATCATTGCAATTTTTTTTTGGTCTGGACCACAGAACTGGACCTTACCTGGGAACCTTCTGGTTACAGAAATATTGAAGGTCAAAGTTCCAAATTTATTACTTACGTTTTTTTAGAAAGCCGTTTTAAATGTTATAACTGTACTTTAAATACCGGCACGACCCTTATACTGTTGTATGCAACAGTAAGCACTACGTTTTGCGCGTGTTACATTGCGTGTTACCATAAAACGTGATTTTTGACACCAAAAAAGAAAGTCGTTTCCCAGCAATAATTTTTGCCCTATGTTACTTAGTTCGATGGGCAGTATGCGTAGTTAACGGGTATGTGATGTGTCTTTTTACATTCTGTGTATTGTATTTTGATTGAGTTATTTAATTACTAGCTTTTGCCCGCGGCTTCGCCCGCGTTGATGTCGGGAAATATCCCACGGGAACGTACCTACTACCGGAATTAAAAGTGCCCTATGTGTTATAAACTATCTGTGTGTCAAATTTCATCCAAATTCATTCAGTGGTTTTTGCGGCAATGTGGAACATGCATCCAGAGAAATAGACAAACGGACAATAATTCTAAAACTATATTTTTGGTATCAGACTCGTTCCGGGACACCTCGTAGCAATTACTTTATTTCAAAAATATTTAATGACTTCCAGCGGCGAGGTGTCAATTTTTGTAAGAGAGAAGCCGAAGCGAAGCCGGCTTTAACTTTTTTGGCAATGGTAGACACTACTGACTGTGCCATTTTCCAGTAGCGGTACTGTTCGAACCTCCGAAGGGAAGCCGGTAGGAATCGTGTTATATGGTGCTGTCGCCACTGATGACTTCATTACTATTTTATTAAATGTATATAGATTTTGTTAACTTCTAGACCTCGCCACGTTAGGCTGGTCAGGACTATGAAAAATACTATCTAGTTTCGGTAAATCAAACAATAACTATACATTATAATACACACTTAGTATATTATCCCCTGTATGACTTGTGCGCGTACTCAAGAGTCGCTACTTCGGACCTATCATTTACGTTAATCGACAGTATCAATTTAAACCCTTCAAATTGATACTGTCAAAACATTTCATATGTGTTGATGGTAGTCTTTGATTGGTTTTTTGGGTGACGTCACGTGAGTGTAGAAATTGAAACTGCATTGCTATGTTGGCTTTCCATCTGTAAAAACAAATATAAGTGGTAACTACAAATAAATAAAATTGAAGTATCTGTTTGTAATGTCAAAATAACAACTTTTTACCAAATGCATATCAAAGTATATACGATACTTTTAACAAAAAAGCAGTTTTTAATAATTTTATCTGTCTGTCTGTTTGTTCCAGCTAATCTCCGAAACGGCTGGACCGATTTTGACGAAACTTTCACTGGCAGATAGCTGATATTACAGGGAACTTAAGCTACTTTTAAGGATTTCGTAGCCCAATTCTCGAAGATAGTTATAGGCTATTTAACATTACCCTACGACCCTTAGGAGCCGAGCAAAAAGAAGAAAGTCAGAAAGAACACTAAGCGAAAACGAAGTAATAGCGCGGGCGGGCGATGCAACGCGGCGGGTTGGGGAGCGAGGGAATTTTATTAAAATTTGGCTGTTATTTTAGTATATTGTGTATCTTACGACTTGCACGCGAAGTTGCGGGGCACAGGCACAGCTAGAAATAATGTTTAACTACACTTTTTAGCACCCTAATTGCGTAACATACTTACAGTAGGAATCGGTTTCATTTTGACAGTTCAACAACATTCATTGCGTTGTATACGTTTCTGAGCAGACACAAATTTCGAACATATGAAGCAATGGATTAGCAATATGCTTCAAAATCATTCAGATTGTTATTGATAATGCTTAGTGAAACGGCTTGACGGATTTTGCAGTGCGAGGTGTCTTTAGCCAACGATCCATAGCTGAACAGAGGGCTGCGGTACATACCTTCTTATGTACACTTACGTCATGAGACCTACCTAGTGCTTACAGAAAAAATGCGATCGATCATGGGAATGAGACCGCTGCACCGTAGAGCCTATAATTTGCACTGTCGTGCCAATTACGGTGGACAGAACAGACTGGTCGTTCACAGTGACATTACAAATCGAGTAAGTAATTAATGTAAGTAGCGACTGTTACTATGGTATTTGTACCTTTTATATAATACTGTTATGTTGTGTCTTGTTTGATTTTCCGACAAATCACATTCAGTCCTCTCCGCTACATTTATTATGCGTAGGTACAATCGCGGACCTTATTACCTTGAAAAGTGGTTCTCCGCAAATGTCCGCAATGGTACAACCAGAGTATGGAACCTTTGCCAGTCTTTCTACTGTATAATCAGCCTATAATGTTCCCATTGCTGGGACACAGGCCTCCCTATGGGAGTGGGAGTGAGCCGTAATCCTCCACGCGGGCCCAGTGCGGGTTGGTAGGTGTCCATGTCTTCGAAATTTTTGTTCTAGGACACGCCGGTTTCCTCGCGATGTTTTCCTTCGCCGTTTTGAGAGCAATGGTGATGAAATAATTGACACAAAGTGCCTGCCTGGGTTCAAACCTACGACCTATATACAACTCGTTAGTCGTGGCTGTTTCTACTAAGCTACCAAAAATGACTCAATTTTAATTCAAAAACGGTGCAATTTTATTTTTTTTCGCGGCCATCGATGATTGACGAAAAAATAATAATATGCGGTAACATAACCTAAGATCAGTCTGAACCGAGTAAATATTGTAATAAAAAAACAAACATTATTTTTTACTTTTTCAACCATATACACAACATTTTACACTAACATACAACAACACACAACACAACAACAACAACTCCATACACACAACAACATTAAACTTTTAATTCTTTTTTTTTTTTTGTGGCGCTCTGTAGTTTCTGCTTACTCCCATGGGAAGAAGGCGTGAGTTTATGTATGTATGCATTATTTTTTACATAAATTCATGTTCAAAATATCATCTCGGACTGCATTTGTAGAAAAATCGTTAATCAATATTTTTTGTGATTTTAGGTTTTTGCAATACCGACGGTTACGGTTTCAACGATGGCCACGGTATAAAACCAAATGCGCCACTTCCCATAGCGATTTGGTCATTCTCTTTTACCTTCTCCTGCTCGATCTTTTCATTCCCCGTCTGTTCACCAACTTCTAATAATTACCATCCGAGCATGTTCTTATCAGCTTGCGAAGGTGAGAATACAGCGATACCTACTATCAATCGTCTTAGAATGTCAATCACACTCACACACGCATCAGGACATTAGCGTGTCAAGATAAGAACGATGTGTCAACTCTTGAGTAAAAGAAAATTCCGAAGATTACACGAAAATTCATGTTAAGACGGCTGTCGCATTTTGTCACCTCTCTCGCTCATACCAAACAATTATTAAGAATGTTAAATGAAAAGATGCTTTTTTGAAAAACGTAATCAATGGGGAAGGCAACTGTCAAAATGGCGCTGTCGTAGCTAGTTCCCAACACAAGCTAATAATACAAGGTGTGACGTGGTTTTATTTTATTTTTGCGAAAATGATGCATTGTTGTGTTACTCAATACTCCGAAATTGGAGTCCACCATTTCCCGAGAGACCCTAAAATTAAAAGATGGTGGCTTAAAGTTATTCGTAGAGATGTTTTATAAATTAAACAGAGTAGAAACATTTTGAAGAAAGTGACTTTGAGGATATATTTATGGTTTTAAATTCTGACACTTTCCATGTCAAATACTTGATTTAAAATATTGAAATCACTGAAAATAACGAAATAGCGAAATAAAATCAAACTCATGAATGAACAAATGTCAAATTTATTGTAAGCCGTGGGGACCTAGCTATGATCACGCCATCTACAATTAGCTTTGCCCGACCTTCCCCATTGGTGAACTAATAAAATAATATTAATTTAATAGGTATTTATGAAAAATACATTTCTATTGTTTATCTAATAAACTCAGCTCAATAAGTATTATGATCTGTTTTTGAGATGGGTTAAATAAATGCCACAATGAAAATGTGTTTTGTATGTAATTTGGTCCCGTATGAGCGAGAGAGGTGACCAAATGCGACAGCCCTCTTAAACTGACAATACACAGTTGTTCAAATCCAATGCTTACTATAGTAAGTTCCAAAAGTAAAGTAAGTTTTAAAGAAGATTTTAGGAACACATTACAGACCGTATTTAAAAGGTTGCAACTTTATCTCAACACTTTTTCCAACAAATATTGTTTGAATAACTTTATTAAATTGTAACTGAAAAATCACCGACGAAAATTGAGGTTACAAGGTTAACCTCAATCGTCAAATGAATAACATCTTTAAGGTGATTTAGAATGGTGAAAATATTCAAGTAATCAAATCAAACACTCAATTTGTAAATGGCATTACAGTTTGGCCTCCACAGGCACGTTTTCTGATCTATTTGCTTACATTTTCATTAGAGACTTTTAGAACAGAGCATACATAGGTGATGTTTGTCTGAATGTACGAATCAATACCGCTATAGAAATACAGAATCGGAATTTTCAATTAAGTAACTCATCTCTCTTTCAAAATGCAGCCCATAAACAGTTCAATTCCTGGAATAAATACATTCAGTCAACTGAGCTACGTAAACATGAGCGATCAAGTGTGTATTTACCCTTGCCTCGCCGTACTTTTGCATCAAAAGATAATTTTTCGCTCATGACTGAACGCATACCGCCGGCGATGGAGAAATGTTCAAAATTCATATTTGTACTTTCATAATAAACACGCTAGTTTTGAAACTGAACTATAAACTCTTTAACTCAAAGTAGAATTTCGCAAAATGATTCATTTCGACATAAATGAGGATATGACACGAGCACTGAAAATGAGGATATGACATAGGTAATAAGCACACTTGTAACAGAAATTCCAATAATTCTCAAAGGGAAGTTTAAAAGAAAAGTAGAACCAACGTTTTGGGATTTACGGAACAATTTAGCCGAACAAACTGTTATGAATGAAGGGAAACCTGTTAACGAAAACATATGTTATTGAATGACTCACTTGTCGTCACAGCCGGGGGTTCCAAAGAAAAAAAGAGCACCTTGCCACCGGCGCCCCTCCGCGATATCTTGCGCAAACCTTACGATTACACCTTTAAAATTACAAGAAAAAACACACGCCACACGGAGCTTTCAATCGCTCCCGAACTGTCGACAAAATGCCGGGGAAAGACCGTCAGAGTCATTCAAGACCACCTTTTTTTTCAACAAGCCCGGGGTTCCATCAACCATGACAAAATCCACCTTTTTCGGTGGTATTAAGGTTTGTTTTCGTGTGGGGTGGTATATTTAGGGGTGCATCTGGTAGCCGGCTGGCCCCATTTGTGTGATTTACCCCGACATGTGGCGAGCCCGTCGGATCCGCTCTAAACGAGAATGAAGCGTACTCGAGCTTCAAAAATGAATGATACTGCAACGAATATCACCAAAGAGATTCCTTTTTTGAGTTTATCTGGATTTCCTATTTCTCGTGGAGCTCTAATGTATTGGTTAGTTAATTAGAGGAAATGCATCGCAATACATTTTCTGTTTGTTTTATGGCAACTGTTGTGTTTAGTTAATTATGTTTATATTCGCTAAATAAGAGGTTGGAAATAAACATATCGAGCTTTTATAAATTCTTATTAATTATTTAGATCCAGTATCCAAATTAACTAATCACGCACAAAAATAACTGTACAAAATTCAAATGATTCCAAAAATAACCTTTGCACTACCAGCTACGTTCTAAAATGGAACATGTTAAAAAAATCACCTTCAAATTATAACTATGAAAAAGTCAAATATAACCTTTTCGCACGTCATCTTTCTAAAATAGAATATTGTTTTAAAAAATCACGTTGCAAATTATTATAACTGAATAACAAAAGTCAAATGATCCCCAAAACTAACGCTTTACGCTAACGTCATCATTCTAAAATAAAACATTGTTTAAAAAAATCACGTGCAAATTATAACTGTTCAACCAAAGACTAAAGTCAAATAATCACAAAAAATAAACCTTTTGCACGTCATCATTCAAAAATAGAACATTGTTAAAAAAAAGAAACCGTTAGAACAAAGAAAAACAGCTAATAAAAATAAAACCCTCGAATAGTCACGAACGCCGGATAAAAATATCAACAAGAACACGTGGTTAGAACGCGTATGGAAGGATTCTGTCAATCGTTGCCACGAAGGATTTGCATAACAAGCCCGTGGCCGACTATTGTAACCACCCTAACTATCTATTAGAAAACACGAGTTCTATTTTATAGAGCGTTTTGTTTAGAACGGTTAGATCCTGTGTTGAATTTATTAATGTAATATTATTGATAAAGAGATTAGAAGGGGGCACCGAATCCAGGTGGCAGGGGTAGTCAATGAATAAATATTTTAAACACCTTAAGATTAATTAAGTTTTTACTTGCACCTTATTATTTTTTCCGACATTGTCAGCATCACGGAATAGTATAAATAAGGCATTTTGAATGAAAATGACAGTTCGAAAAGGACACGCGCCTGCTATGTAAGAAAGGAATTTGTTTTTAATTTGTTTAACATTATCGGTACTTGACCAACTAGGGGGAGGGGGGGAGGGGTTGGGAAGGGTCGACCAGCGATGGCGTCCCTTTCGTCGACTCTCCAATCTTAGTGGTAAGCTCCTAGTCACCACAGATCACGATCATCCCAGAACGTGCATCTATATCACAGGTAACCTTAAAACACAGCTCTTAACTGAATTCTGTTACAAAGATGTCTCTGCAACGAAGCTGCTTATACAGCGTGACAACGCCATGGAGATGATGATCGTTTTCGCCTCGGCCTACATGCCCGAGGCGGAGGCGCCGAAAGTTAAAATATCTGCAAAATGACAAATAGGTAAAATATCAACCTTACCTAAACCAATTTTGTGTAAATAATAAAATTTAGGTTACGATGATTATTAATCATTTTTCCATAAACGCCAATTTTGTATACATTCATTTGCTTTTTCCTCAATTCTCTTTTAAATCAAATTGATACTAATCTAACATTTATCCTTATTGGTGGCTTTCGTTAGCTGCCTTATGAATGGGCCCGGCTTTACATCACAAATGGTCGCCCACATCGACATCACATGATCAGACACCCGCATCTGAGGGTTCCCAGTGAGTGACTCCCCTTCACTTAACCGTTTTTATTAGTCTCCTCTCATTCTAAGATCAAACTACAAGTAAACGCTGGGAGGGGACGCGCTAGAAGGACCAATACTGACAAGACCTTATTGGTGATGTTCCTCAGAAAAGTCAGATGCGTAGTACTCGCAACCGGCGTAGTATGACCAGCCGGTCTATATTGTAAAAATGTCACCGTGAAAACTTAGGAGAAGTGAGCTTGAAGTGATCTGTCATTCCATCTGATGCTAGAGATTGACACTATTAGCAGCTCACTTCAAGCTCACTTCATCTACCGGCAGATGTATGAACGTAAATGAATCAAAAGGAATATATAAGGACCGTAGCTGATGGCGTTCTGTAAGGGAAATGCTCATTTGAGGCCCTCAGTGGACATTAGACTAGAGAAAAAATACTTTATGCATTAATTTTGCCATAAAAAATATGTATTTACTCTCTTCCAAATGAGCGCCATTGCAATCTACAACAATTAGTTAAAACAAGTAACTTAATTGTAACAACAAGAAGATTTTTAATTTTGACGCTGGCCATAAATTTTGCCAGCATCAAAATGATATTTTAAGTATTATCATAAATCAATCGATTTGAATCGATTTATAAACAAATACAATAACCCAACGGCATACCCACGGGACTTTACTGGTTTTGTAATTAAAAACAAAAGAAAACATAACATGAAAATAAAAACTAATGTTTACTCGTAAAAAAAGAATAAATCAATTATCGGTTATTTAAAAAGTAATCGGTATATCGAATTAATTTTATGTTTTTTTCGTGATAGTTACAAAACTGAATTGAATTTGACACTTCGCTTGTTGCTTAGTGACAATACATTGACAGAAAACAGAGATTTCAACATGTTTATGGGAATGATGTGAATGTTTCGCCAACGCAAACGCAGTTATGCTCAATGTGGATGTGTTTTGATTTTTCTTCGATTTCTTTTACTGCGACCTGGCTTTGTTATATGGACTTGATTCGCATTTTTACCAACGAAATTGGCTTTGTGTTATGGATTTTGTTCTCACCTTTAACGACAACTTTGACTCTGGAATCAAGGATCAAGGCTGCATTCGATTTTGGATATTTAAAATAGCAAATGTGTTATTTTTATACCCTAATAACTACGATTGGATACATATATGTTAGGAAAACCCCTCCTATCATAATCATTAATCAAGCATTGAAAAAAGAAAAGTTTTTTAATTATCTCACAGTCCGACACTTTTTTAACCGACTTCAAAAAAAGGAGAAGTTATCAATTCGATTGTTTTTTTTTAATGTTTGTTACCTCAGTACTCCGTCATTCATAAACCGATTTGGAATATTATTTTTTTATTGGAAAGGACATACTTTCAAATTGGTCCCATTATTATCAAAATCCAGTTCTGATGACAGGGTCCATGAGGAATTGAGGGAATTCCTCAAATATTATAGGCAAACACATAGTGATTTTGATATTTTCAACAACAAGTCAAGCATTTGCATTCAGAAAGTATCATTTGGTGAAGTGGAACTGATGGAGAAAACCACAGATGGCCACGGGCCTCAATGATAAGTATTTCACGGGTGGCGATAAGATATCTCTATAATTAGTGCTGCTGAAAATGGTACCATCGAATTGATCGGATGATGAAGCCGAAAGGTAGGCACCGGAACTCCGTAATAAAACAATGTATCCTAGCCGTGTTTGGGCTCATTGGAGAACACCAGCAGACATTCTCATTCATGAGATGCACTCTGGCTCATAAATTATTTTAACCGACTTCAAAAAAGGAGGAGGTTCTCATTCAGTTCGTCGGAATCTCTTTTTTTTTAAAGTGTGTTCCCCGATTACTCGAAGACAGCAAGACCGATTTGAAAAAATCTTTTTTGTTTGAAAGGGTATACTCTCCAGGTGGCCCCATAGTCATCAGGTCATGATATGATGATGAAATCCTGGAGAAATCGAGGGAACTCTTCAAATATTATAGACACATCTGTAGCGATTTGGGTATTTTTTATAGTAACTTGTGCATTTAGTTTCGGAAAGCACAATTTGGTGAAGTGAAACTGATGAAGAAGACCACAGATGGTAAGATGGCCACCGGAACTGCTCAATAATAAGTATTTCACGGGTTGCGATTCGATTACTTAAAATTATTGCTAAGCAATATAAGCTCGTCGCAATTTATATGGTGACGTGGAGCTGATGGTGAAGTACCAGGAGAACTCCTTAACAATTAACGTCCCTGCATCGGGAAAAGCAATGATTTGTAAAAGGTGATGAGCAGTTGTCATAAGGCTATTGTAACTTAGATAAATTAAAAACCGACCCACTAAAAAGTGAAAAATAAAAATCTTTTTTACAAAAAAAAAACAACCGAGCTCCAAAAAAAATACTACAAAGTGAAAAATAACTTTAATTTCGGAAGTCGGTGGCAAAAACCCAAACATACATACAGATAGATACATACAGATCCAAAGACACCGAATTCCGAAATTAAAGTAAAAAGTTTTCATATAGAAAATTAACCTCAAATTGTTTTTTTTTTAATATTTCGAAAATAGTGGCATTAATTTGAATATAGTTTTTAGTTATCCAATACTATTAAGATTTTAAAACACACCATTTTTATATTAATAATATATTTGATGTCCATCTTGGGCCTAGGATACTATGGAGACTAGGCATTCCCCTTTGTGCCTATTCCCATGGGGAAAAGGCGTGTTTATGTATACAAGGTAAAATTAAATTAGCCAACGAAACTTCGTAGACGTAATGGGTGTCGATATCTTAACACGACAACATAAAAATGAAACGTTTTGATTATTTTTCTGGGGTCAACGACCGCTGGTGTTTTTACTTGAAGTATGAGTTGAGAAATCTGTTTTTTTTTTTGTTTTATCGTGTTAATTTATCGATAGCCACCATGTCTGTGAAGATTACACAAAAAAAAACTAATGTTTTAAACTAATCTTTCAACTACACTGCGGTTGATGACCCCAAAAAATAGTCATCAAATTAATTAATTTTTTGCTTTATCATGTTTAGATATCGATACCCATCACGTCTGCGGAGTTTCGCTTGCTAAGTTAATTTGACCCTGTATATAAGGTGTAATAAATTACACCTTATTACCCCTCTTAAAAGAGGGATGTCACATTTTGTCACCTCTCTCGCTCACACAGGACCAAATTTTTAAGAATGATAAATGAAAAGACGCTTTTTTGAAAAATGTTATCAATGGGCGACCTACTAAATAATAATTATTACATAACATAACATCACGCCTTGTTTCCCCGAAGGGTTAGGCAGAGGTGTACCTACCTATAGTACACCCACCTAATTACACTAAAAATAAATACCACAGTGTAAATGTGTTTTTATTAAATTAATATTATTTAATAAAAACACATTTTCATTGTGGTATTTATTTAAATCAACTCAAAAACAGATCCTAATACTTATTGAGCTAAGTTTATTAGATAACACAATAAAAATGTGTTTTTAATAACTACCTATTAAATTAAAATTATTTAGTACGTAGTTTTGGGATTACGTTTTTCAAAAAAGCATCTTTTCAATAAACATTCTTAAAAATTTGCTTCCGTGTGAGCGAGAGAGGTGACAAATTGTGACAGACATCTTAAATAACTGCCAACCTCTTGAGGGGTCATTGTACTCATCATTATGAACAACTTTTACTATGGGACCAAACCTAAAATCGCGAAAAAAAATCAGCTGGTTCCTACATTTATGTTCGCACAAGTCTTCAAAATATAGGGAACAGATGATTTTTTTTAATAATCGTAGTACAAAATACTCGATGTTAAATCCTGGGAATTAGTGCCAATTGCCAAAAAAAATTAACTATCTCTACAAGTAATAACATTTTCTTTTGTCTGTCTAATTACAAAATGTTTTCAATTCTATATGATCGCCTAATGGCAGTGGTAATGCTTAAGCACATTTTGGTTTACGTTTGATATTTTAAATACTGTCTTCATCTTTAAACAATGCAATCAACTTTATTGTTTTCTTTATATTGCGTTTCAATCTTTATACAAGGTGTTATTTTGAACAGTGTTAATCTCATAAGGGGTCATTGTAGTCATCATTATGAACGGTTTTTAGTATGGGACCAAACCTGAAATCACGAAAAACATCAGGTTTTCCCTACATTTATGTTCACATAACTCGTCTAAAATGTAGGGAACACCTGATTTTTTTTTCGCGATTCGGGTTTAGTAAAAGTTGTTAAAATTACACCTTGTATAGGTACAGCCTAAGTAAGTAGCTATATTGATATTAAACTATCGGTCGTGAGAACGATGCTCATCAGCGTCATTATTGACAACCTTTTTCCTCTGACTGCTGACTTGCTGAGGTCACCTCGGGATGTTGTGTTAGACCTATTTCCCCGGTATGTGTGAGTCTCATCAAGGGGGTCTACTCCGAAGCGTAAATCCGAAGTATCGGCCGAATGTTCGGAAGTTTTCTTCTACACTTCATTCTACTTTTAACCGACTTCAAAAAAGAAGTAGGTTATTAATTCGGTTGTTTTTTTTTTAATGTTTGTTACCTCAGTACTCCGTCATTGGTGAACCGATTTGGAAAATTCTTTTTTTATTTGCAAGGACATACTTCCAGATTGGTCCCATTTTTATCAAAATCAAGTTCTGTTGACAGGATCCATGAGGAATTGAGGGAACTCCTCAAATATTATAGGCAAACACATAGTGATTTTGATATTTTCAACAACAAGTTAAGCATTTGCATTCAAAAAGTATCATTTGGTGAAGTGGAACTGATGGAGAAGACCACAGATGGCCACGGGAACTCCTCAATGATAAGTATTTCACGGGTGGCGATAAGATATGTCGATTAAGATAGTTAAGCGACAATGACGAAGCCAATTTAAATAAAGAGTGCTGATGAAAATGGTACCATCGAACTGATCTGATGATGAAGCCGGTAGGCACCGGAAATCCGTAATAAAACAATGTATCCTAGCCGTGTTTGGAATTGTCATGAGATGCACTCTGGCTATAAATTGTTTTTAACCGACTTCAAAAAAGGAGGAGGTTCTCACTCAGTTCGTCGGAATCTTTTTTTTAAGTGTGTTCCCCGATTACTCGAAGACGGCTGGACCGATTTAAAAAAAATATTTTTTGTTTGAAAGGGTATACTCTCCAGGTGGCCCCATAGTCATCAGGTCAGGATCTGATGATGGTATCCTGGAGTAATCGAGGGAACTCTGTAAATATTATAGGCACACCTATAGCGATTTGGGTATTTTTTATAGTAACTTGTGCATTGGCCCTCGGAAAGCACCATTTGGTGAAGTAGAACTGATGACGAAGACCACAGATGGTAAGATGGCCACCGGAACAACTCAATAATAAGTATTTCACGGGTTGCGATTCGATTACTTTAAAATTATTGCTAAGCAATATAAGCTTGTCATAATTTATATGGTGTGTGGAGCTGATGGTGAAGTACCAGGAGAACTCCTTAACAATTAACGTCCCTGCATCGGGAAAAGCAATGATTTGTAAAAGGTGATGAGCAGTTGTCATAAGGCTATTGTAACTTAGATAAATTAAAAACCGACCCACTAAAAAGTGAAAAATAAAAAACTTTTTTACAAAAAAAAACAACCGAGCTCCAAAAAAAAATACTACAAAGTGAAAAATAACTTTAATTTCGGAAGTCGGTGGCAAAAACCTAAAATACAGATGCAAAGACATCGACTTCCGAAATTAAAGTTATTTTTCACTTTGTAGTATTTTTTTTGGAGGTCGGTTGTTTTTTTTTATGGAAAAAAGATTTTTTATTCGGTCGGTTCGGATCCAAACGAACATAGTTTTAACGTTTGGTCAGATCCGATCTGACCGAACGAAATAGAAAAAAGCGTAATTGAAAACTTCCGAACATTCGGCCGATACTTCGGATTACGCTTCAGAGTAGACGCCCAAGTCCTTCAAGCGGTATTTTGTAGATCAGAGGGGCAATTGCGTAACACACAAAGTAGGAATCAGTTTTATTTTGACAGTTCAACAACATTCATTGCGTTATTTACGTTGTTGAGCAGACAAATTATTCGAACATATGAAGCAATGGATTAGCAATTTGCTTCAAAATCATTCAGATTGTTGTTGATAGTGTGTTACGCGATTAACGTGCAGGTCTTTTGTATCAGGCTGTCATTGGTCAACTCTCCCAAATTATTATTTTATCGCCATATAGCATGTTTAACCTAAAACGCAGTTCTCTTCACATCATTTATATTCATACTAGCAGCGCCCCGCGGTTTGACCCGCATAAGTCTCGATCCCGTAAGGATATCGGGATAAAAGTATCATATGTATATGTTAATCCAGGTTATAAACTATCTGTGCCAGATTTCATCCAAATCTGTTATACAGTTTTTGCGTGAAAGAGTAACAAACATCCAACCATCCATCCTCACAAACTTTCGCGTTTATAATATTATTAGGATAGTACAAGTATGATAGGATAGGATAGTGGGATTATCCAGATTGGACTAAGAAGGCCGGAGACTATTTCTCTAGCGAATGTGTATACCTTCCAAATATTACTTCCTCTATCAATTAGGTAACGAATAACCAGTTTCATTGCTTTTTTGATATTTTTTAAAGTTCAAAATGGAGTGGTTAAATTGTAATTATGGGTAATCATTTTAAACTAAATTATTACTTCTTAGGGGTCCTCGATGTGGGAGTGGCGCGAGGAGGCAAAACTCTGCTGCCGCGAGAAATCGCGGCACAGCGGACAGAGCTTCTCAGCAGGATCTCATGGCGTCATGGAGAGTGCCATTGCCGCAACCCAGTGCTGGGCACGCCACATTTGCGGTGATAAGTCCCCTCTTTGAGGAGTGGTTGTAGAGGCGCCACAGCGTCCTCACCTTCCGCCTGACGCAGGTCCTCACAGGACATGAGTGCTTCGGGAGGTATCTGTTCCAGATAAGGCGGGACGAAACGCCCGGGTGTCACCATTGTGTGGATCGCCCGGAGAACACGGTGGAGCATACGGTGGAGATCTGCCCGGCTTGGGCGGAGCACCGCCGTGTCCTCGCGGAATCGATCGGCGGCGGCGATCTCTCGCGTCCGTCCCTGGTCCAGGCCATGATACGGATCGAGAGTACATGGGAAGCCATCACCTCCTTCTGCGAAGCAGTAATGCTTGCCACCGTTGGCGCGAGCTTGCGGACGGCGAGCAATGGGTAGCTCGCCGTCCGGTAAGGACCAGGCCCGAGTCGATGGCGCGTTGTGTTCCACGCGCGCCTCAAAAAAAATCCAGCACCATTGACGGGGTCCGCTAGGGCTAATGCCAGCCAGGGTCGCGGGATGTTCGAAAGAGTTACCGTTGCCCCGGCACAGACAACTGAAGGAACACGGGTGGGTTTTAGTTAGTAAAAGTCTGACACGCCCTCCCGCTCCGCCCAGAGCGGGAGAAGTCATTTGATGATTTCCTACCCAATCAATCAATCTGCCTAGCCTTTTCCCAACTATGTTGGGGTCGGCTTCCAGTCTAACCGGATGCAGCTAAATTAAACCGGTATTTTACATGGAGCAACAGCCTATCTGATCTCCACAACCCAGTAGCTGGGTAATACGATACCCCTGGGTAAGACTGGTTGTCAGACTTTCGGGCTTCTGACGACCCGTAACGACTATCGATTGACAGCCGGGACCAACGGTTTAACGTGCTTTCCGAGGTACGAAGGAGTCTCGGTATGTAAAGATGGTCACCCATCCACGGACTACCGCGGCAAGCTTAGGTTAACCTGATGGATGGACCCTTTGCGGCTGTTATTACTTAGCCACGAGCTCCCATCCGGAAAAAAGTGTCGCTGTATTAGGTGTAGACCAATGACGAAATATTTACCTAATTATGAAAATGGTAATTAAATAAAATTATATTTATCTAAGTTAACAATGCAATCTGTTTAGTAAGAGAATCTAATCTCAGTACAATTGAATAGGTGTTGAATAACTACACCGGTAAACAATAAAATATAACAAACTTCTTATCACAAAAACGTAATAAATATTTACAATAAAGATATTTAACGATAACGATATCACGCAATTATAACCCATAAACCATTCACAGACGTACTAAAATAGTTTGAACTCAAACCGCACTAAACTAGTTTCCTAAAATACATGAGGAAATAAACGTAATGAAGAAAAAACTTGTAATATTATACCATTAAGTGCTGTGCGACCTTGGAGTAAGGACGATATTGGCGTGAGCTGTTTCGATAAGGTGTGAACTTTAGTTGTGTAGTGTATCAGGTGTACATGACAATGGTCGCACGTTGTGTGATGTGAGGCATACGTTAACAAACTGAGACAAACGACAGTCGCGTACGCATGCCTTTGATGAAGAAAACTCGTGATAATATAATCAACCAGTGAATAAAGACGAAAGAATTGAAACTCAATGGTGTAACAAGCGAACAGTTTTTAATGAAAGTTCTAGAAAAGGAAATAAAATAGTGCTAGTGTTTTGGACTACATAAATGTAAGATTTCTTTGCTATTTTTTAGAACGAAATGTCAACGTACTCAGTCTGATTTTCTGTGTCATGTCATCCATCGTAGCCTTTCCTTGTGTTAGAGTATCTACTTTTTGTTCGTTCGTTTTCCAGTCTAACTTAACACCCGCATAATCTACCACCACATCAGGAAGTAATGCACTAAAATTGTTGTAGTTTTCACCACTAATTACAACATTTTCTGTTAGACTTGTTCCTATAACTTACCGACCGCTGTTAAACTACGCGCTGTCTTTGTTTTACAAACTAGTACAAATACCAATACATTTTTTGTAAAACTACCCAGTCAGCATTTTACAGGGGTTCCGTAAACCTCAAAAAGAAAAACGGAACCCTTATAGGATGACTCGTGTGTGTGTCTGTCTGTCCGTCTGTCACAGCCAATTTGCTCCGAATCTAATGGACCGATTTAGTTGAAATTTGGTACACATATTAATTTCTGTAACGCAAATAAGTGTTACGAATTTTGAATATGAAGGTCACTTATGGGGAGCAAATAAGAATTTTAAAAAAAAATTGCAAACTATACCTTGTGACATATCAAATAAAAGGGCTTACTGTAAGGGTCTCAAATATATAAATATTTTTATAATTTTAAAATAAACAGTTTTAAAGTAATTTAAGAAGATTATCTCCAAAACTACCGAGCCAAAAATTTTGAAAAAAAAAATTCTGAAAATAGTTCTATACTTATAGATTACACGAAAATCTATATATGGTCTTAAAATAACATGGTAATTCTCTCAATATTGTGCGTACAAACTTATATTTGCAGTTGGAATGTATGGGAGAACATGTTTTTCAACTAACATGTTTATTTATTTATTTATTTTATTAGGTCTACCAACAATTGTTTACACTAATTTACAAACAAAAATAAAACATGCGTTTAAACTCTACACAGTGCAACAATTACTTAAAGGTAAACACCGCTGATGTTGAGTTTGTTCTTGCGATAATTCTGTCTCTTCTTTCTTCATCCCAACTACAGAACCCTTCATTGTGCGTGATCCGACACGCACTTGGCGCAACGGACCGTAAGTCAAGAACAATATTTATTATTTACGTATTTGAACCGGGACATGAGCCTTTGGCACTACACGCCGGCCGGCCACTGCTACACTAAAGAAATCAAAACAATAACATACACTGATAAGCCGTCTAACAGCGATACAAATTGGTAATTCAATATAATACATAAGACACAGTTCACACTAGAAACAAAACAAATTTTGTCTATTATAGACAGAAAAGTACCCCAATTGCGTAATCTATCGCAGTCTGATGGATTTTGAAGGTAATTTGGTAATACATTGCTTCATATGTTTGGAAAATTCATCTGCTCGACAACGTGAATAACGAAAATTAATAGCACTGGGGTCCAACCACCACCTCTTAAAGCAGTATTATTATAATCTTACTTCAGTGTGAGAAAGCGATGAAGCTATACAGGACGTCTAGCTCCATCTCTTTCCCACACTCAAGTAAGATTACAATAATACTGTTTTAAGAGGTGGTGCTCTAGCTCCTGGGATTGTGAGTGTGTATGTCGCAGCCGAATTGTATAATACGGCGTAATACATAACGTCTAGTCGAAATACATAAAGGTGTTTTTTTTTTCTATTACGGCTGATTGACGTTCAGATGGATTGTCATTGCGTTACGTTTTACAATACAGCTACCCACGTTTAGACGTATTGCAGAATGGCTTATCTGCAGTCACAATAAGTGTTTGGTATGGTTTCTAATGCCAAATCGGTTGCAATAACTAAGGTAGGGCACTCTGAACAATTGGTTTAGGTTAGGTTAGGATAGAACTGTGACCAACCACGCGCGAGCCGAGCGAGCGAAGCGAGCGGTACCACGGCAGCGGCCGGCGAGCGCTACTTCCAAGTTGGTCGCAGTTACTTGGCTATTTATTATTTTTAGGACTGACTTTCATAAAACTCTGAAACCTTTATATTAAAATGGTCCAATCATTGCTTTCACTCAAGTTAGGGCCTTTTTCACTCATATTACTCGTTTTGTTTCGAACGCCATTATTGTTGTCATGACACACAGAGTCACGACCGTCAAAATTTTGAACTAAAATCTACAATGTAACGTTTCACGGTGTTTTACACATCGTCTTATTGTTAACCCGCTGCATTGATAAACGCAAAACGTTTAAACAATCTGAAGTGTTAATTATTCTGTTCAGTATGTAAAACCGCTTAACGGATGTTTTATAACGGCGCCGTTTTGTAAAACAACTAGCCGTTTTGTAAAGCAGCGGATTCTACAATCCGTCTGCAACGTGTAGGTACATTTTGACTATGAGACTGTTTTGACGCGAGTGTGCACGCTATCATTGTTTTCAATAGCAATAGTCTGTGTATAGCATAGAATTAGTCAGTCTTGACTCAGTCTGTACAGTCACGAGCATAAATATCCAGTCACGAGCATAAATATACAGTCACGAGCATAAATAAGTAACGCAAATTTCAAGTGTTACTCTCGTGAAATAAAAATTGCAACTTTGAGAAAAGACCTATTTCATAATAGTATGTTTGTAACACCATAAAATATCTGTCAATACTTTAGGAGAAAATCGCTTTTGAATCTTGCGTAAGCGTAAGGTATTTCTGCTTGTGACTGTACACAGCCTGTGATATCTACGCAATAGTAATAATAATAAGTATTGAAAACTGATTGAATTTCTAGTCACAGCTTGTGATTGTACTATACTCATGAACTATGTTTTGAATAAGACTGGTCATTCGCCCGTGTTAAGACGATCAATAAAGTACCCATCTCTGAGATGTTTTAGCCCGCATTTCACCAGTATGTACTTTAAAAGTTCTATTAGGGAACGAGCCTCTTGTCATTATCCGGGCACAAATCGAGAATCCAGACTGAAACTGAGAATGTTCTATTGAATGAAACAGGGTTGTAACGGATGTTGTATAACGGATGACGATATCGAGATAATCGGGTTTGAGGATGCGGAAGGGTACGTACGGATATTGGAAAATTCCTTATTGAGGGTGCGGATGCGGATGTCGTACTAAAAAATAGCCCTTATTTTTAATGTATATAAGGTGTATCTATTCATACACGAAATCTCTTAAGGGGTCATTGTACTCATCAATATGAACAACTTTTACTATGGGACCAAACCTGAAATCGCGAAAAAAATTCATTTGTGCCGTACATTTATGTTCGCATAACTTGTCAAAATGTAGGGACCAGCAAATTTTTATTTCGCGATTTCAGGGTTGGTCCCATAGTAAAAGTTGTTCATATTGATGAGTACAATAACCCCTTAAGAGATTTCGTGTATGAATAGATACACCTTATATAGTAGATACTCTATTTGAATTTTTAGGTAATCCACGTGTCATAGGACAGGGACATTGGGAGCTCAGGCAATAGGAACGCGTAACTCACAATCCAGCCCGCCCATTTTCACCACTGTGTGGATCGCCCGGAGGACACGGTGGAGCATACGGTGGAGGTCTGCCCGGCTTGGGCGGAGCACCGCCGTGTCCTCGCGGAAGCGATCGGCGGCGGCGATCTCTCGCGTCCGGCCCTGGTCCAGGCCATGGTACGGAGCGAGAGTGCATGGGAAGCCATTACCTCCTTCTGCGAAGCAGTAATGCTCGTGAAGGAGAAGGCGGGACGCGTGAGGGAGAGGCAAGCTTTGCACCCTCACGCCCCTAGTCGCCGCAGGAGACGCCCTGGGCGTCGGGAATTGGCAGCCGATTCCCGGCCACCGTAGGCGCGGGCTTGCGGACGGCGAGCAATGGGTAGCTCGCCGTCCGGTAAGGACCAAGCCCGAGTCGACGGCGCGTCGTGTTCCACGCGCGCCTCAAAGAGATGTCAGCACTATTGACGGGGTCCGCTAGGGCCGATGCCAGCTAGGGTTGCGGGATGTTCGAAAGAGTTACCGTGGCCCCGGCACAGGCAACAGAAGGAACACGGGTGGGTTTTAGTCAGTAAAAGTCTGACACGCCCTCCCGCTCCGCCCAGAGCGGGAGAAGTCATTTGATGATTTCTCATCCACAAAAAAAAAAAAAAAAAGCCAGCCCATTTGGCTCAGCGTGAGTTTTCAAAAATTCATAATTTGAGCGAACAACGTTGGGTCACATCCCCATAGAAATTATGAGGATGCGGATGAGGGTGCGGAGCTTTCAAAATCAAAAGTTGAGGAAACGGATGTTTTGCGGATAATTAAAATGTATTCGGATGCGGATACAGATATCTGTTACATCCCTGCAATGAAACCACTAACACTTTGCCCGACCCGGGAATCGATCGAACTCCCACGCTCCGTAGACACGTTTGCGACCACTAGACCGAAAGGGATATCCAATATAGCATAAGCATAATCAGCCTACAACGATCCCTCTGCTGGGACACAGGCCTCCTCTCTGAGATAGGGAATGTGAATTAACCAGGCGGGCCCAGCGGGTTGGTAGATGTCACATCATATCTTCGATTTTTTTTTTTGTTCTCGGACATGCCGGTTTCCCACGATGTTTTACTTCACTGTTTTGAGAGCAGTGGTGATGAAATAAGTTAGCTAAAGTAATATGCTTGCATGGGTTCGAACCTGTGACCTATACGTAAGTCGGAGCCATATTACCACTGGGCCAACACTGCTCTCAGTTTTCTTGCCCATTATTACCCATGTTTGCATTGTGTAATTCTTACTTTCAATACCTTTAAAGACTTATCGATATCGTGTAGCATCTTCATCTGTTTTGATTCCTTTCTACGTACCGTTGGATATTATACATCTCCTGGGATTTCCATGTCTCCAGCTTTATTTGTCCTGATTCTTAGCTGACTACGTTCAAGATTTTCCTAGAGTTGTGATGGTTTCATCTGATCTATCTATTCTACTGGTTATCAATATAAGCAATAGGGAATATGCATGTAATTTTGTTTTTTACTGCATCAATAAAATACAGTAATATAAACCCAAGAAAAGAATTAAAAATTAAATTCAACTACTGCTTGTTGCTCAAACAAATTATGAAACTCCAACAATTTTCTACTACAGTCGAAACGTCCTTTTCTGTCGCGGCCATGATGTGACGTCATTTGGCACGTTACTGCTTTGTTTACATCTGTTTTTAAGGTTTCTTTAGCCCCAAATCACATAAATTAAATTATTTTTTGGACTTTATTCAAGCAGAAAACGCATTTACTTAGTGAGATTTCAAGCACTTTGCAAATAATAGTTTTTTTTTATTCACATGGTGTTTTACGTCACTTCCGGCATTGTCGAAAGCGACGCGTTTTGAGTTTGCGTTCCGTTCCACCAAAAAAAACGGAACATAAAATTGTAAAAAAAAATAGAAATTTGTTTCTTGACTCCTATGCAATGTAAATTTAAATAATGAATAAGTTTTGAATTACCGCATATTCCCTATTATGTAGTTTTAATAGTTAAGTATTGACCGTGATCACCATCGTATAGATTTATGTATCGACAGGAAATACGATAATTTCTTTACACTAATTGTACCAAAAATGGGATTTTATCTTTTGACTGATTTGTTATGATTGCTCTCTTTACTTCACTGGTATGAAAATTACAATGAAGATCAGAACCGTCCTTCACAATCATTCTTTAGTTTGTATTCATAAAACGTAAGCAAAGTTTATTAACGAGAGAGAATCCAGTCGGACAAATAGAAGCACTCTAAATAGCGGCTACAGCTAAGCTACATGGATCACACGGACTGCCGTTGCCATGGAAATATCGGTGGAGTGCACTCTCTAAGGATAATCCCTTTTCCTTCCTTTTCTTGGATATTACGTTCAGGGGATGTTGAGCAGAAACTCTTTGCTAATTAAAAAGTCGTTCGTGACAAAAACTGTGAAAGACTCGGGCGTCGTAAAAAATAAAAAGTTAAAAATTAATTTAGCGCAAATGGTCCGCGATGTAAGTTTTTATTCAGATACAAAGGACTTTGTAGTATTTTTGCAGAGAAAAGAAGCAAACCTAAATCTCATGATAGAATTCATTCTAAGAGCTATTTCTGGAATGATTGCACGCATTCTAATTTTTTTTGTGCTGTTTTTCAAGCACTGTCAGATCTTTTTGTGTCCCATAAGCCTGCTCTAATTTCAAATGGTTGATCCAAACAAGGAATATATTTTTTAACATTCCGATCTCTGCCTATTTTACATAAACCTCGCCTGAAAGTTTACAAATTAACAAAAGCAGAAATATGAATCCCTTTTTAATGACTAACGAATGCCTGTAATGCATAATTATACCACAATTTGTTCACGTTTCCAATAAACCATTACATAATAAAACCGCACACATATACATACATAACATTACATAGGTACAAAAACCGTAACACATTATGTACAGTCGGACACAGACGCAAACTATGTATGTCATCGTCCAAAATCAATAACCACGGAACTTCATTAAAATATCATTTTATCCAGCGAAATGAAAACGAATTAATTAAAGCATTATTATTTTCAGGAGTGATCGCGACTGTTTCAATGTGGACCTACTCGAGTGTGGACATACCTGGGCCTCACATCACCCGAACTGAACGGATCAAGATTTATCTCTCAGAATGTATTGTGTGTTTCTGCATAGTATTTTTCATCCTCTGTGTAGGATTACTCCTCTATTTATTCTTCCACTTGTATAGCACGGTGACGACAGCTGGAAAACTTGCGGGTACTCTGGTAGAGAGTTGAAGTTTTACTCAGTATTATAATGGAGATGTTGAGATTCTAGTGTTTGCGAACAAAATGTATGTGATAATTTAGTTTATAAGTTAGATGACAGAGTAACAGAGTTACTGTCGGGGATATCTGACGGTCACTTAGAAGCACTGGAAAGATGGAGGATGAATAGAGTTGATATTAAGAGGGACATGTTATAACTTACATCACCAAACTTTGTGACAAGTTTCAATGCCTACTGAGAAATGGTTCACAAAGGACACAGATATCAAGCTATACATTTCCAGTCTAAACTGACCTCTCACTGTACGGAAATCCTATAAAATGCGAAACCAGCTTATACTGAAAATGTATAGCTTGATATGTAGCCGTGTGTACCTCCTCCAAGCCAGCTTATGAGCTTATCAAGGTAAAATGGCAGGCCTTTATCGATCATCTTTGCAGTGATGGCAGATTATGTTCTTCTGTATAAGGCTTGCCTTGACGTTTAGCGGTGGCTTCAGTAGTATGGCTATTTACACAATGGGCCATCTTAGACACGCCTTACAGACTGATCACTAGAATAAGTAACACAAGGCCTGACTTTGATAGAGCAATGATACAATGTCTTTTGTATTCTGTTTTTCGAAAGATTTTAACTATAATTTTTCCAAAGAATGTTACTTACAAAGAGCACTACACAATGGAGAGCAGTGGTGGCCCAGTGGCAATGGCCCCGAATTACTAATTGTAAGGTCGTGGGTTCGAACTCTTTACTTTGTGTAAATAATTTCATCACCACTGCTCTCTAAAACGGTGGAGGAAAACATCGTGAGGAAACCGGCATGTCCTAGAACCAAAAATTCGAAGAAATGTGACACTTACCAACCCGCACTGGGCCCACGTGGTAGATTACAGCCCACTCTCAAAGAGAGGAGGCCTGTGTCCCAGCAGTTAGAACATTATAGGCTGATTATGCTATGCTTATGCTATACAACGAATATGTTTATTTCTTATCTGCTTACAAAGCTATTTAAAGAGGTTAATCCTCTAGATATCTTTCAAAAGAACCTTCTTAACTTATCGCTGGTAATAACGCATAACATAGTATTATACGGCAACATTAATAACATTGTATCAGATAATCACTTCTTAATCAAAGATTTGAAGCGAGAAGTATCCTGAATAAGAGCAGTAGGTAATAATGATCAATACAACAACCTGAAACCTAAAATCAACAAGCTAAGGATCAAAATCCAATATTTCCATATTAAAAACTTACCTCTTTTAGCAAAAACCTAACTAAATTACCACCAGCTATATTAATAGGGTCCTTTTTATTGGTGACAGCTTTGTGGTCGGGTGTCAATAGGACCACAGCATGAATGTCGCGTTAAGTGCTTTGACCACTATTTTGCTGTACCACAATTTTGTGGTCGCCGTTTTTCTGTTGGTTTGGCGTTTGCAGATTTAGGACTTGTGTACAGTTTGTCTGATAAACATACAATTTTGTGCCTTGCTCTAGTTTGGACTTATGTATGTACAATAATGAATCTTATGAATGTGTTTGGTTTTTTTGTATGCGATAATCTTCTCGAGTCTTTAACTGTTTACTCGTGAAATTATGATTATCTATATAATTAGAACTACCAGCAAACGGTGGTACTATCAGCAAAAGTTAAGCATGCTCAGTTTAGAAAATATTTCTGCAAAAGCCCAGCTAGTAACAGACCACACCCCTTTCTGATTTCGCCCAATTAGAGACAATATGCATTTGAGTGAGTACAGGGTGTGTAACATAAAATAACAAGAAACACTAGCATCAAATCAAATCAAAAACAAACGTGCATCCTATTGGTCAAAACGCATGCATCGGGCGTTCGACTCGTGAGACGTACTATGCGATTATCGCCTTAAAAGTGAGCATGCGGAAGTTTGGCTGATAGTACGTAATGTCTATTGGAAAAGTATCTGATTAAAGAGTAAATAAACCCTGTTCGGGTTTTTATTCTTACGCAATCCGTAACTAAATGGAATTAGTAACACATTCATTTGTTTCAGAAGGTTTCAACTTTATTAACACACCACATTTCCAACAATTATTGTTTGAATAACATTAATAAATTGTAATTAAAAAATCATCGACGAATTGTTTTTGTTTACATTTTCGTCAAATATTTTTGGATCAGATTATATTTAGTTAATTCTATCACGAATTCGTGACTGGTTAATTAGTTACTTCCGATACGTTCCAAGAATTATAAGAATTATGTTAAAAATACCATTAGATTTATTCTGTCGTCTGTACCTACCTACTTACGTTTGTAAATAATATTTACCCAGATTGCATTGTTCTCGAAGTTCTTATGTGAAAGTAAATAGAAGCTACTCCAAAGTAACTTTGGCTGTTATATACTTACGTTGTAAATCTATTCAATAAACAATATTGTTTTGTTGCTTATCGCAGTTTTAATGTATGTCAACTCGGAAATATTTCGCAAGTTTATCAAAACAAAATTAACACAGTTTTTAATTGTTTTTTTTTTTTCTCTGGTACCTAAACAAGAATTGTCAGCCAATCTGTTGATAAAACATATATTTTTTTTAAAAATTGGTACCAATGTATTCTGGATTCAAACAAGCCAATCAGGCTTAATTACCAATTACATAACAGTTCAACTTAAGGGGAAACCCGTAGCAGTTTTTATTACAAAACCTTGTAAATCATCATCTGCCGAGTCTTTTCCAACTATGTTGAGGTCGGCTTCCAGTCTAACTGGATGCAGCTGAATACCAGTTTTTACCTAAAGCAACTGCCTATCTGACTACCACAACCCAGTTACTGGGTAATACGTTAACCCTTAGTAAGACTGGTTGTCAGACTTTCGGGCTTCTGACAACCCGTAATGACAAAGATCCAAGAATGACAGCCGGGACGAACAGCTTAACGTGCTTTCCGAGGCTTGGGGGTCTCAGTATGTAAAGATGGTTACCCATCTATGGACCAACCGCGGCAAGCTTAGCTTAACGTGATCGATCTACCCGTGCGGCTGTTATTACTTAGCCACGAGCCCCTACAAAACCTTGTAAATAATACTTACAAACAAAATATGAACAATAATTTGGTAATAATCGTAAAACAATTATTTGGTATTCAACTTCTGTAGGTAACTACTTTATTTTAAATGTTTTACTTTAAAAACGCACTCACTCGCCTCATCAATCAACACTCCTCATTCTAATTTGATTTAATAATTATGCTCACTTAAATGTCTCACTGATGGTGGCGCGTGTGTTAGATCATTCGGTTCCCTACAAAATGGTTGAGCTGGATGGTGCTGATCCACGCGTCATGCTCGTGAACGGGCGCCGTCAGTGGAGACTGGTCATCTCTTAACTGCCAGAGCTTATTTTTAATCTTATATTTTGAATGGTTTTTAATTGTTTATTTTTTTACATTGTTCTCACATATAGAAGCAACAAGAACAATGTACCCAGGATTTTGTAATAATTTTGATTTATAAGAGTGTCCATGGAGTTTCTTGCCCATTCTTCTCCATAGAGATCTACGTTTTGGAATGGGCGACTAGCTTCAATTTTCTGACGAACTGACTGACTCTTTAACAATTCAAAAGTGCCTGTAATTGGTTTAGTTGAAATAAATGCTTTGAGTTTGAGTTTGATAGTTTTCTATACTTAGGTGAAAGAATTTTGAAAATCGATTAAGTTTTTTTTTTAGTTTATCCATTACAAACAAACTCAAAAAAAATATATTTTCTCTTTATAACTTTAGTTTAGAAAACACAAAGGCAAAAATCTTTAAATTAAAATAAATAAATCAAATTAGAATGAGGAGTGTTGGTTGATGAGGCGAGTGAGTGCGTTTTTAAAGTAAAACATTTAAAATAAAGTAGTTACCTACCCACTTGCTTAGAACTTTGAACATTAAGGGCCTATACTACCTCAAATGGCTTAGCACGATCCTCCGTTATGTCGAAAATACTGCAGCATTAATTTTGAAATAAATATATGGTAAAGTTGAGGATTAATGTTAAGTCTTATGTTTGGCGAAAACACGATTCCATAAAATTTTCTCGATAGAAAAAAATCTCAAAGTTACCTCTAAACTGAACTATAAACCGTTGGCAATCCTACAATACTTCAAATAAGATCATGAAACTTTTTATACTTACTGAACTAAGTATAAAGCAGGTCTTATGTTATTTATTTTTTTTAAATTACTATCATTTTCACCGTAAAAAGCAATTACCTAAACTATCGGCGCTGCCTGCCGCCCAGCACCGCACTCAGTCCCGCTCTCACTCAGTCCGCGCGCAGTATCGTGCGAGCGAGATGAAGAGTGAATTTTAGCTGAGGTAGTATAGGCTCTTAACAAAACCCGCGTACGGACGCAAAAATATCGCGCACTGGATTTTCGATTCTCTGTGTTGAGCCGAGCATTGAGAATCCAACAGAGTGCATTCCAGCGCGTCGAAAAAACATACTGTTGGATTTTCAACTCTCGGCACTAAGCAGTGTTGAAAATCCAGTGTGCGAAAAAAAATCGCCACGGGAAAAAATCGCTCGTGCGTACCTGGGCGTATTCTATTAAAACTGCGTCCTACTCTAGGCACTTTTTTGTTTTTTTTTTTTTTGAGATAGGTTTGCTCTTGACTCTAGTCTAGGTCAGAGATGACAGTGACAAAGTCGACGATGGAGCGAGCTTACCCAGAAGAAGCCTGTTCACTCTCACTTTGAAAAGATCTTAAAGTCAAAGTGTTATAAGCGACTCGCGGTCGACTGTACCTATATAACGTTACGTGCTATCTATGAAGCCATGAGGATCCGAGTCATTGACATAGTGTGATAGGAAACGAAAGAATTTCGCAATACTGGCCGGCGACTTAGGAAAATATCATAGCTGAACGAAACATAAATTGGCGTTTAGAAATTGTCTACCTTTAGGGTATTAATAGCTGTCTTTAGCTTTATTTTTTTGCATTAGTTATTTGTTGAGAAAATAAGATAGACGGGCTGTAAATACTTATAACATAATTTTTTTTACTTAGCTCTGTCATAAAAACTTATATATATAAAAAAAAAACAACCAACTTCCAAAAAAAAAAAACAAAGTGTAAAATAACTTTAATTTTGGAAGTCGATGTCTTTGGTTTTGGTTTTGATGTGTTTTGGTTTATTTTCGTTTTTTGCCACGGACTTCCACAATTAAAGTTATTTTTTACTTTGTAGTATTTTATTTTTTTGGAAGTCAATTGTTTTTTTTTGTATAAATTTTTATTTTCCTCTTTAGTTGTAGTACCTACCCCATCCAAATTCGTATACCTACGGGCACTTATAAAACGTCAGAAACTAGGTTCCAATTGGTCGTTTCCTATGGAGAAGAGCCGGCGGGAAACTCCACGGTTACTCTTTTAAAAATAATTGGCTTTTACAATGTTTTCAAATCACAGTGTTAATGGGTATGTGAGTGTAGGCCTGTCAATAAGTACCAGGTACTTATTACATGTATATTCCTAAGTTATTTGAGGTTTTTAACTGTCAAATTTACAACTTGTTACATGGAGGTCGCAATAAGCTCGACTCGTCGTCGTCTCGACATTGGACTTTGGCATAACTGGGGAAATGCTGACGTTCAGTAAACCTGAATGCATTTAATTCAAACAGCGAAACTGCATATCTAAGTATATATGCAGTTTAAATTGCAGGGACCGTACCGTAACAGGGCAGTTTAAGTGCGGGCCAGTCAAGTGCATAGTGATCCACGATGCAACTATTAAATATCACCAAAATAACTAGCTAAAAATGGTTGTGAATGTCAGATAGACAGTCGTTTCATGTAAAATTCTGGTATTCAGCTGCATCTGGATAGACTGTAAGTCGATCCCAGTATTGTTGGGAAAAGTCTTCGCAGATGATGAAGACATGAGATCACACTTTTTGTGATATATTGATCTGCTTTAAGCGTGTATGCTCTGATAAACACAAACTCATGGCATTTATTTCAATTAAACCAATCACAGGCACTTTTGAACTGTCATAGAGTCGGTCAGTTAGTCAGAAAGTTGAAGCTAGTTGCCCATTCCAAAACATAGATCTTTATGGAGAAGAACGGGCAAGAAACTCCATGGACACTCTTTTAAATCAAGATTATTACAAAATCCTGGGTACATTATTCTTGTTGCTTCTATAAGTGAGAACAATTTAAAAAAAAAATTCAAAGCAATTCAAAATATAAGATTAAGACCAGTTTCAACTGACGAACATGACGCGTGGATCAGCACCATCCAGCTCAACCATTTTTCAGGGAACCGAATGGTCCAACACACGCACCACCATCAGCGAGGCATTTAAATGAGCATGACTTGGTAACTTCCCTCTGGCTCACTGTATGAGAACTTCAAACTACCTTTGCAGGTTTCAGATCTTAGAAATGGAGTTATGTTGCAGTTAGGATGCAGGTAGTCACTTTGGCCAAGATTAAAATCGCAGTATTTTTGCTTCTCCGCAGAACTTTGGAATTACTTGGAGACCCAAGTGACGTAATTTACGTTGCGGCCAAGGCTAATTCTACTATTATTTTGATTGCATATCGTTTTGGCAATGCTGTTTTCCTGTTTCGTATGTTGGTCATATACCTAGGTGTTGGGTGAGGTCAGTTTTCAATGCTACCTAATGATTAGTTATTTGAAGGACTAAAGGCTCCTGCACCGCGTGTCGCGCGACGAGCGGTGCCTTTGTGTCGCGTCGCTGGTCGCGCCTGTTTGCAGAAGCCTTAACAAAAACATAAGCTATAGGTAAAATTTGTCACAACGAATGAGTTAAGGCTCATTACACTCACGAATCTCTCTTATTATAAGGCTTTTTATTGTGCGGCAATTATTTGACTTAGATTGACTTAAGACACGTATAGTTAAGTACCTAAAATTAAATAAACTTACGTACAAAAATATATACACAGACAGAAAAGAGAACGAGTATGAAAGAAAGAAAACACATATACACTTTAACTAAAAAACCGCATCTGTTTTATCAATCATACGTGAGCAAAGAACAATTTAGGCAAAGTATGATTACTTGTGGAAAATCTATCATTATTTTATCGTAGCCGTCGTACACACAGGCGATTTTTTAACGTGGAGATTTTTTATTGTAGCGATTTTTTAACGCGCATTAGATTTTCAACGCACTGCTTGGCGCCGAGAGTTGAAAATCCAACAATGTGTTTTTTAACGCGCTGGGATACACTATTGAATTCTCAATAATTCTCGGCTCAACACCGAGAGTTGAAAATACCGTGCGCCATAAAAAATCGTCGCGTTAAAAAATCGCCCGTACGAAACTGGTCTCCGTCTATGACATCATACAAACGCTAGAATATAACTTAAACAAAAGGCACTCATAATATTTAATTATGACTTTGTTTATGTCATTCGTGGCATATTTACTCTTTACTTTAAGGCACATCGTTTGATAGTTTCTTTTCTGTAAATAAATCTTGACTGATAAGGGGGTGAACAAAAGAAGGTATTACATAAAACATTTATTTTTTGGTGACGTAAATCTGGTAAAACGGAGAACATTTTTCCTGTCTACGCTGCAATCTACATCAGATTACAGTGTGCAGTGGAGTTGGAAAAAGTTGACGTTGCTGAAATAGCACACAGCATTTTTGGTGAGTATTTTTCAGCACAGTCTTACAACAATTAAACTATGATTTTAAGAACATGCGGATGGGGAAAATCTACACTACTACACTATATAATATTATCAAGCTGAAGAGTTTGTTTGTTTGTTTGGGTGAACGCGCTAATCTCAGGAACTCCTGGTTCGAATTGAAAAATTATGTTATTTAAAAATTATGGCTATGGAACATCACGCTACGGCCAATAGGAGCGGAGCATCAATAAAAATGTTGCAAAAATGGGGAAAAATGTATTCCTTTTGAGAGCTTCCGTTTCGTACGCTGCGTAAACGGTTAAAGTTAAGCAAAAATCATGTATGACGGAATTGTTCCTCTTAAAAAATTCTAAAAAAAGTTCGTGATAGCATTTATCTACCTTTTAAGATTGGCTCACTATTTTAATGGTAATTAAATTTGTTATGAAATAATGCATTATTTGCGAAGGTGTTTTCAACATGGTATTAATCCTTATCCAAATAAATAGTTTCATAGTCAAGGCTGATTAAGTACATGTAAATTCCTTTTTAAATTATTCGAATCGGACCTTTCGTTTAGAAATTACGACGGGTACCTATAAAAATGGTTAAAGTAAGAAAAATGCTCTTAGGGCTGATTTAACCAAAGTCAGATATCTCTTATCCGCGGAATAAAATTAATGTCTGACGGTTTTTGTATGGTAAATCTGTCAAAAATTAAAAATTTATTCGCTGGATTAGAATTATACTAGGTATAAAAGTTTGGTCGAATTCGCTCTTTGTCTATTAGTTACCTACACATATTATTTTTATTGACAGCTTGAACGCGCTAATCTTTGTCACTACCAGTCGGATTTGAAAAATTCTTTTTACAATAGGACCTTAGAAGCCGAGCAAATACAAAAAAGTAAGAAAGAGCGCTAAGCGAAAACGAAGTAACAGCGCGGGCGGGTGATGCGATGCGACGGGGTGGGTCAGGGCAACAAGAAACACGCGGACGAAGTCGCGGGCGGAAGCTAGTCTAAATATAAACTAATAAAAAGATTATGAATAAAGAGGTAAAATTGTTTGTTAGTAAAGCGCAATACAGTATTTATTAAGTCGCCCCCGACACAACCCGGCGGCCTATATGAAAAGCAATATGCGCCCATGAATCATGTCAGCAATATGCGCCCGCGCGTGCTGCCCGCTGATATGTTGGCGGCATGTCGGCGGCTTGCGTACGCATTGTACGCAAGCGCTCAGTAATTGCCCGGCGACACTCGATCTGTTGTGACGGGCTAGTTTAACTGCCAAATAAGTTTCTTATCTCGAGCCACAGCGACATGCCGCCGACAGGTTTCTGACTTGCAATGCGTGAAGCCGCCAACTAGCCCACCGACAAAAAGTTGCCGACATAGGTGTCGACATAGGGTCGGCGGCTTTGGTGGGTATTCCGCTTAAGAGGTAATCTCTGGAAGTATCTACTAATCCGTTTAAAAAACTTTTTTAACTGATAGAAAGCTACACTACTGCAGATATCTACATATCAAAATCGATAAGATCTTATAAAGCTACGGTTTCCTAGAAGAACGGTGGCCGTTATATAACGGCCGCATTGACGGCCGTCATGAAAATGACGGCACCGAGGTTTAACTTTACGGTGTCAAAAAACGCTCTCTAAGGAAACACGCCAACTTACTTTCATAAATAATGTTTCAGTGACGTCATTCGACGGTGAATTGCGGACGCTATGTGGCGTTCAGCACAGTCCTAAAAAATCCTAGCTTTTAAAGATGCAGTTTGCAAGTGGCCAGTATGAAACTGACAAACGAACCCAAAAACATACATTAAAAAAAAAAAACAAAAGACGGTTCGAAATCTAAGTTTTGAAAATAGAAAAATTAAGAAATAAAAACGGTTGACAAGCGCTTTGCTCTCAAACAGGCAACCTAATACCTATAAAATATTAAATATTATTAATAAAACATTATTGTTTTTTTTTTAATAAATGGCTTATCTCTACTATCAACTGTTTTACTTACCCTTATACATATAATCCTTCAAAGCACTGTATATTGCTTCACAAACTTCAGGTAGAAATAACGATATAGTAGATCTTCCAACCCTGTAAAGTGCTTCCAACGTATGTAAAGAATCTCCAGTTGCTAGATATCTTAATGTCACTTCCAACTTCACTTTAGATGGGATAGCATTTCGCATGTGTGCATCTTGTTTCTCTATAGCGCTTTTAACTTGAGAGAGTAAACAGTCAAATTGATGCGGTAGCATCCGCATATAGTTTTTATAACCCGCAGCATCTTCTACTCGCATTTCTGTAAGCATTAGAGCACTTGCTCCAAAGTCCTGTCTTCTAAATATCCAATCACGGACCCAAATCTTTCTTTTCTTTTCTTGCCGAACTGATATAAACTTCTGGATGCATTGCATCGCCAGCAAAAGGATGATCTTATTCAGCTCCATAGGGATAGCTGTTTGATTGTCCATGACTTTGTTTGAACTGACAGAGAGCGAGAAAGCACGCTATAAAATGGCATGTGTATTTGGAATGTTTGCTCTTATTCAGGAGCATACTTAAAACTAGCATGCCTATTGCTAGCAAATGTAAACTGCTCATAAGCATGCTCGTATTGAGCATACTTAATAGCACGCTTTTTAGCATGCTAATTTAGAGCATGTGTAACAGTACCATTAGATTAGATTCCCTGTAGCACGATTGCAGGACCCATTACATGAACAAACATACAGACTCCAGACTCGTCTGTATCCTGTAGGCGGACGCTTCGTCAATATTTGTTCCGATAGGAGACGGACGCGTTTCGCTGGACGAGATATAACGAGAGAGGTTTCACCACGAAGCAATAAAAAGTAAGAAAGGAAAATATTTAATGGAAATCAAAGAAAATAATGACTAGAAAATCGAACCAGTCTAAAATGTAAGGTAAGCTAATGTACCAGTCTAAGAAGTAGGTAATTTATTTGGAACAAACGCTGATAGCTGCAGAAGTTAAAACTGTGGCGCAGTTACCAACGCCCGACTCCTAGTGACAGGCTGTTCCAAACTAATACATAACAAAGGTAGATATTTTAAATAATAATTATTGAACTCCAGTATTTCGTAGGTGAAGGTAATTTGCATTATTTTATTCTGTTTCCATTGCATATTGCAAACTTATGCATAGACCATAAAAATCATTCGAAAGTGCAACGCATAGCAACGCTTCATACGTGAACCCTACTCATGTTACCTCTGCCATTTCATAAATCTATTAATCAACATCATCCACAATTTTTCGAGTGACGTGAGCATCGAAAACGCTTCAACGATTTAAAAGTGACGTCACGACAACACATCAGTTCTGACGTCACAAGAAACTTGCGAATTTACTGGTCAAAGTAGTGACCAATAAAAATGCACTTCAGTAAAGTTGGTGCTTTCATGAAAAACGATTAGTTTAAGGGGGAAGCGCTAAGGTAGCCCGCGAAATTCAAATTGTCTTACGATTTTTGCGATTTGCAGCTCAGTGTCTGGGTGTATGTTGATTTTGCGGGATGTTCGAAATTGCGGGATGTTCGAAAGAGTTACCGTGGCCCCGGCACAGGCAACAGAAGGAACACGGGTGGGTTTTAGTCAGAAAAAGTCTGACACGCCCTCCCGCTCCGCCCAGAGCGGGAGAAGTCATTTGATGATTTCCCATCCACAAAAAAAAAAAAGGGTGTATGTTGATTAAAGTATGATACGCGACCGTTACAAATATGTATTTACAGAATTATAATATTAGAATTAGTAATACAATTCCTTAAGTTAGTTTAATCTTGAAATGTTAAGATTTCATGTAATAGACATTCAATAGACTTACTTGGTCTTAGAGAGTTGTATTGATGACTTTAATGATTATAATTCTGTAAACTCATATTTGTTACGGTCGCGAATCATATTTCAATCAACATACAACCTAATACTGATCTGCAAATTGCAAAAAACGTAAGAAAATTTGAATTTTAAGAAGTTACGCTAGCCAGTGCCAGCTGTTGGGTTCTTAGTTCTGAACGTTGCTTGTACAATAATAGAAATTGAACAAGATGTACGGCTCAGTAATGTATATGGAAAACCACGACATGACTTTTGCGTCACCTAAAACCAGATATTTTCCTTCTAAAAGGGAGGGAAAGATCTAATGTGTTTTCAGGTGGCGCAAAAGTAATTACCTAATCAGACCATGCTGTCATTTCTGCAAATAGATTTTTAATACATCGCCTCTTTCATAATTGTGGAGAAGGTAGATGTATGTAAAATGCCAACAAACCATGGAGTGAGCATAAAAATATGATCGAACACTGTAGGTAAGTATATTTTATTTTGTCCCGGGCAAAAATCTCTCGATTTGATGACCTGTATGATATTCTTGCATATTCAAGAATACTAAATATATCATAGATATGATAGTACTATAAAGGGTCCCGCAGACAGGCGCGACGCGATTCTGGTAGAACAATTTCCAAGAAGTTTTCATAGAAATTGTTCTACTAGAGCCGCGTCGCGCTGTCACGTCGCGCCTTTTTGCCTTCAGATCTGATAACGTAATTAGGTATTAAGTAACCACAATTAATAGACTTACAGTAATCTACACTTATTTACAATTGATTCAAATCAGCTTAGAATGACACCTTTAAATTATACGACAGAGACGTAAATCAATCGGCATTAAAACCAATATTATTACCAATAGATAATGTAAACACGTGCTTGTTAGTGCGGTTGATTGTACCTAAGGACTTAACAACCAATAACAGACTATTAGCCGACGTAAGCACGGACGTAAAAATATCGCGATGATTTTTTGTCGCGCACTGGATTTTCAACGCTCTGCTTAGGGCCGAGAGTTGAAAATCAAAGTGTGGTTTTTCGACGCGCTGGAATGCACGCTGTTGGATTCTCAATGCTCGACTCAACTCCGTGAGTTGAAAATCCAGTGCGCTTTAAAATCCCGCCGCGATATTTTTACGTCCGTGCAACGTCGGCTTATCATCTCGACTTGCGGTTTGCGGTCTGCCGAGGCAATTAACATTCTATTACTGACATAATGACTTCGATTAATACAGATATATATGTACATGTCAATTTACGTTATTATCGAGGTAAGTAGAAAGAGGATAATATTATGTTATTTACCTAAAGGTTCCAGTAAAGAAACCACAAATATTACAAAACAATGAAGCTCACTATGGACCAGAAAAATAAGATGTTTTCTGCGACAAGTCCATTAATGGCCCACTTGCCATTTTGATTTCCATTTTGCCATTTAGAGCATTCTGCGCCTAAACCCAAGAGTTCTAGTGAAGAATTTTCACCGGGATTATCTTTATTCAGGCATTAGAAATTATGTGTGAAAATTATACCGCGAAACAAAAAATCCCGAAAGCCACTTTTTGTACGAATATTTCGTAGAATATTAGTTTAACGTCAATTTATATTATAACAAGATTCTTCCTTAGTAAATTCTGAATTAAAAAATTCTTCAAAAAGATTCGCGTAGCACCAGATTTGTCTTTAATTCAACTTATTTTCCTGGGCTACTCGTACATTGACAGTTACAAGAAACGGTATTCTTTTCTATAAGCAGGAAATAATTATAAGAAAATAGCTGATTCTGTGGTGACATGTAAATCGGAAATATTGATAGCAGGCCTGACCATTCAGAGGGCCTGGACAAGTGGCAATCGTTTTAAAGTGTTTCGTATTTGAACAACAGCTTTCAACAGCACCCTTTTCTTTGACGGGAAATCATCAAACGACTTCTGCCGCTCTGGGCGAAGCGGGAGGGCGTGTCAGACTTTTACTGACTAAAACCCACCCGTATTCCTTCAGTTGCCTGTGCCGGGACTACGGTAACTCTTTCGAACATCACGCGACTCTGGCTGTTCAACAACACCCTAATGGCCTAACATACTTTCAATCACAATCCGTGAGTTTGGAAAGATATTGCTAATATACGTACGTTGTATGTTTAAGCCGTTCGTATTCCCCTCTTTTCTCCTCGAAAACTGAGCCGATTCAATTGTTTTTTACATTAAAATTTTAAGACAGTGTATGTCTATGTCCTTATCATTTTCTTTTATGTTAAAAACTTTTCGAATTTGTCAGGTAGTCCTGTAATCACAGCGGTAGAAATGAGGCATTTTTTGTAATTTTTAGAGGGTCATATTAGTTGCTGAAAGCAAGGAAATGCCAGCGACGTGTCTGCAGGAGACCTTGATTTTACGAATAATAAATGATTGCTCTAGAGCCTTAGTTCCCAAAGTGGTCAGGTGGACCCCCAGGGTTCCACAGGAGACTCAACGGGGGTCTACGTTGGGGTCTATCTTCACATTTTTTGTCACAGTTTTGGGAATATGGTAGAAATGTAACTGCATGGGGTCCACCGGAACCAGCTAAATTTTAAAAGTGGTCTATGAGAAAAAAAAGTCTGGGAACCTCTGCTCTAGAGGCATTATTTAGGAAGAAAAAAGGTGAACACATTTGTATGGAGAATCTCAGGCCCTGTTCCCTCTTTCAGTAGCTTTGAGCACAGTCATGGTAACCACCCCGACTTCGAGTTGTACGGCGTGGGTTTGGACCCAGGCAGGTGCTTTACTTTCTGTAAATAATTGCATCACCCTGCTCTCAAAACGGTGAAGGAAAACATTGTGAGGAAACCGGCATGTCCTAGAACCAAAAATTCGAAGACATTTGACACCTATCAATCCGCACTGGGCCCGCGTGATAGATTACAGCCCACTCACCCAAGGAGGCATGTGTCCCAGCAGTGGGACCATTACAGGCTGATGATGTATTGAATAGACTCAAAAATATGCATAAAGTCGAGCATACCACATTAGCAAACAGCTGCACACTACATCTCATCCTCTTGACGTAAGCCAATTCAACAATATTCATTACGTTACTTACGTCGACGAGCAGACGCATTTTTCAAACAAATGGAGCAATGAATTATCGATTTCCTACAAAATCATTCGGATTATGGTAGTATTGGGGTGCTCTTGACGAATAACAATAGCCGATCTAATTATTAACCAAACCGGTCCCCTAATTGCGTAACACACTTACAGTAGGAATCAGTTTCATTTTGACAGTTCAACAACATTCATTGCGTTATATACGTTGTTGAGCAGACTAATTTTTCGAACATATGAAGCAATGGATTAGTAATTTGCTTCAAAATCATTCAGATTGCGATTGATAGTGTGTTACGCAATTAGGGTGCCGGTCAAATGCAACCAAGCCACGTTTTGTAATGAGAAGGAAATAGCACTGTAGACAGCCACAATGGATATGTGGAGCTGGCAGGCTGTAATTAAGCATTGTGGACACTGACAACTAGGATGCTACAATGTGGCACAGTGTAACAAATGCTGTTCATTTGAAAGTCTTTTTAACTTTGTCGCACTGATTTTTCTGAACTACACGCGAACCCGAAGAGAAGCGCGACGTAAATCTATACATACAAATAAATAAAATTGAAGTGTCTGTTTGTAATGTCAAAATAACAACTTTTTACTAACTGCATATGGAAGTATATACCGTACTTATAGCAAAAAAAAAAGCAATTTTTTAAAATTTGTCTGTCTGTCTGTCCGTCTGTTTGTTTCGGCTAATCTCCAAAACAGCTGGACCTATTTTGATGGAACTTTTAGTAGCAGATAGCTGATATTACGGCGGGTAACTTAGGTTACTTTTCTTTTAGAAAAATAATTAGGGTTCCGCGCAAAAAAAAAACCCATGAAATTATGAACAAAAAGTCAGATTTGAAAAATTCTTTTTGCATTTGGTAGCCCAATTTTCGAGGATAGTTATAGGCTATTTAACATCACGCTATGACCCTTAGGAGCCGAGCAAAAAGAAAAAAGTCAGAAAGAACACTAAGCGAAAACAAAGTAATAGCGCGGGCGGGCGATTCAACGCGACGGGTCGGAGGACGAGGGAATTTTATTAAAATGTGGCTGTTACTTGTATATTGTGTATCTTACGACTTCCACGCGAACAAAGTCGCGGGGCACAGCCAGTACATATTATAATACTATTATACTATCTAAATGTATCACAGCTTTTGAATTTGTCGAATAGAACAGACAAGCTTGGCTTAGGGTGCGTTCCCACTGAAGCGAAGACGAGCGAGCTGAAAGGAGACTTGCGCGAATCGACCGATCACAATGGTTGAAATCCTTATCGCAAAATGAAATCCCTCTCATCTCGTCTGTGATTGGACGATTCCTACACGTCTCCGCTCAGCTCCGCTCCTCTCTGCTTCAGTGGAAATTGCACCCTTAGAGGCTTTTCTTCGTCACACATCTTCTCGAATTTCTACGTGCCCGTTAAGACTTTTTAATAAAACTTTACATAAGAAGCACATAAAATTGATAATTATCAAGTCTACTTATAACCTAAAAAGCAAATATACAGTGTTTAACCAGTCACTCAGTTAAATTAAAAGATATTTCTTCATTTTTTTATATTTTAAGATAGTTATTTATAATTATAAATAGTATATAGGTATTTTAAGATAATTGTGTAGGTATAGGGATATACATATTTAAATATAGAACGGCGGCCGGTCAACGACTCGGCCTAGAGGAAATGATAAGGTCTGGTATAGACACCGATTAAATGACACTGGGACGTAGCAACCAAGATTGTCGATTTAGTTGCGTACACAAGGCAAAATAATAAAGCAAACAGCCTAACAACCAACATATCAACCGGCGGAGTAATTGAGTAGACACTTACAGTAGCAATGGCTTTCATTTCAACAACATCCATTGCGTTATTTACGTTACTTGTTGAGCTGAAAATTTTTTCGAACATATGAAGCAATGGATTTGCAATATCCTTCAAAATGTCTGATTGTGGTTGAAACTCTGTTACGCAATTAGGATGCTGGTGATGGTCGCGGGAATCCACTGGATGCGAGTTGGTGATGTTATGACAACTGTCCCACAGTGCAGGACAAGCTCCTCCTCACATCGATAGTGGAAATATGAAATAACGTTGGGGACATTTTATCGAAAATGAGTTATACAACATGTATCAGAAAGGTGTGCTCAAAGTTAAGAGTGTGGTACAGACCATCAGACTGAACATCTTTCTCCATGGGACCAATATCGTAGCTAATCGAGTAAAAATTATCAGCTGTCTCATACGTCGAGTAAATATCGAAGTTTTGTACGAGACAGCTGATAATTTTTTCTCGATTACGATGTTGGTTTACAATTTACGAAGTTAAAAATACGAAGTTCTTTTAGAATGGTTTTTCCACTGTCTTCACTATGGTGTCTTAAAATCACTCCGAAAGTATCAGATACTCTTGAAGCGGATTCATAAAATTTTGGACCATCAAGATAAATATATCAATGGTTCCTGAGGCCTGAGGTTGAAAAAAAATAGATATTACAAGATACCGTATCACTGTTTGTTCGGAACAAATCCACCACCAAATTAGGACCACTGCAGACGAATCAATTATTCAATCTATTTAGAAATCGACACACTCCACAAAATATCGCAGACTACATGCTATTTGTAGGTCGGATAGTTGGCCACCGATTCTGTCAGCGGCTGTCTCCGACCGCCCCGTCCGACGCGCGAAGCCCGCCATTAAACCGGAGACATATCGGAAATATCAGAGTTCGTTTTACAGACCTACTTTTTGAAATTCTACCAAAAATAATGGTGAAATGTGCAAGCGTTATCTATTTACACACAACATATTTGAGAATCATCTGTCGATACTCTTTATTTAATAGCTACCCAGACGAAAAGCCAACGTAATTAATTGTTATCTATTTGAAGATAGCGAGCCTGAAATTCATCTAATTATCAGCTTGTTAATAATCCTGCACACAATTCACTCTCATTATTTGAGAAAATGGAACGTGCTTAACGTGCTTTCCGTGCCTCGGAAAGCACGTTAAGCCGTTGGTCCCGGCTGTCATTCGTGGATCTTTGACAGTCGTTACGGGTCGTCAGAAGCCCGAAAGTCTGACAACCAGTCTTACCAAGGGGTATCGTGTTACCCAGTAACTGGGTTGTGGAGGTCAGATAGGCAGTCGCTCCATGTAAAATACTGGTATTCAGCTGCATCCGGTTAGACTGGAAGCCGACCCCAATATAGTTGGGAAAAGGCTAGGCAGATGATGAGCCTGAAATTCATCTAATTATCAGCTTGTTAATAATCCTGCACACAATTCACTCTCATTATTTGAGAAAATGGAAAATAATAAAAGTTGTTGATACCAATCTGCCTAGCCTTTTCCCAACTATGTTGGGGTCGGCTTCCAGTCTAACCGGATGCAGCTGAATACCATAATTTTACATGGAGTGACTGCCTATCTGACCTTCACAACCCAGTTACTGGGTAACACGATACCCCTTGGTAAGACTGGTTGACTGGTAAGACTGGTTGTCAGACTTTTGGGCTTATCCACGCGCGACTCAAAGAGATGTCAGCACTATTGACGGGGTCCGCTAGGGCCGATGCCAGCCAGGGTCGCGGGATGTTCGAAAGAGTTACCGTGGCCCCGGCACAGGCAACTGAGGGCACATGGGTGGGTTTTGTCAGTAAAAGTCTAACACGCCCTCCCGCTCCGCCCACAGCGGGAGAAGTCATATGAATATTTCCCATAAAAAAAAGACTTTTGGGCTTCTGATTACCTGTAACGACCGTCATATATCGCCAAATTAATGGCAGTCGGGACCAAAACGGCTTAACGTGTCACGGAGGGGTCTCGATATGTAATGGATGGTTACCCAACCACGAACCGACCGTGGCACGCGTAACTTAACCTACAATCGACCCGTGCAGCTGTTATTCTTTAGCCACGAGCCCCCCTCAAAATAATTAAAGTAAGCAATTAAGCTAAGGGGGTGGCATAACATTTGGTCACCCAAGTCAACCTCTGATCCTGCACGCGGTGCCCCTGCTGCGTGACGAACGAGGCTCTGACGAAAAACTCGCCAAGACGAATGCGTCTTGGCGAGTTTTTCGTCAGAGCGTTTGCGTCAGCCCCCTGACGAATGCGTCAGAGCGTTGGCGTTTTAAGGCTAAACTCAGCGGACCCTATTAGAATATCAGCGCTGCGGTATTTGTTTTTTTTTATATCGCAGCATCATGCTGAGATAGAAGCCTTTTGGCCTCGCACAGCTCGTCTTTGTTTTTTTTAATTGTTTTCATGATTTAGTTAGTTTTAATGTTCATTTTTATTGTTGTATTTCCAGTGCGTGTCCAAAATAAAATATTTATCTTTCTTTCTTTTCATGAATAGTGTCAATAGCTGGTACAGGAGCGTGCGGCTTGGCAGAAGAAAAGAGAGATCTGTGCTCAGCAGTGGGTGAAAATGGGCTGTGGACGATGATGATGATGATGAAGCAATTATTATAAGTTAGTATGTAAGTTTAATTATTTCCTAGAAAATATCCTTAAAGAAAAATTCCAACTCAGTATTGTATTCAAAACAAACACGATGATATCCCGACAGTTGCAGCGGAAATCTTGAAGTACGAACTGTACTATTCGTAAGTATCACAAGCGGTAACATCTACTAAGCTTCGTAGTTCCAGAAAGTTCCTGTGTAACTTTCTCTTCATTTTAATTATTTTTCTTTGTGAGAATTTAACTAGGGATTTTCCTTTTTATATTAAAATGTTTAATGAATAAAGGGAAGTCAACAAGATACACCAGTAACTCCAGGAAATAAATATCTTTGTAGATACTGTAGTGATCTGCCAGGATACCACGGCAGATTACTACGTCTGAGTGTATGTTGTCTCGTTTAAGAGGTGTGTTTTGTGGACGTATAAATTAGACACACAGGAGCACCATATTATTAATTTATTGCTTATAGGAACCACGTTACATTGACAACGTAATACTAGGAATCCCTCGATATAAAACAATTTTACTATATGTCATAATTCAAAGCTATTCTATTTTAAATTAAACCAGCGTTTGTCTTATCAGCCAATCAAACAATTCGCGAAGGTTTCATGCTGAAAGCAGGCCCGATTAAAGCCTCTACAGCAGCGTTTCCCAAACTATGGGTCGCGACCCATGGGTGAGTCGCGAGCGAATATTGGGTGGGGCCTAAAAAACTGATTTTAAGCTATGATTAGCATTAAAACTAAATAAGTACCGAAATAAATTGGACGTATGGCGATTAAAAGTAACTAAAATTGAAGTCGAGCTGTAATGACAAAAACTACTGGGTATCACTACCACAACTTTAAATTAATTAAATACAAGGAGTGCAATTAAGTAGGTACTAAAATTTTCGATTGTAACTGTATGTTTTTTTTCTTATTTCAACAGTTCTTTTCCATTCAGTATAATCATATGCCCCTTTTTTCGCCATGACAGCCAAGACGTGAGTCCCAAATTTGGAAGTTTTTGTTAGGTGGGTCGCGGTCCAGTCAACTTTGGGAACCACTGCTCTACAGTACTAAGTAGTCAAATCAAAATGAATTATTGAGGTCTAGTAGAAGAATCAGCTCTGTTCCGTACATTTTGATCTGAAAATCTGCTGTTCAGATTTTTGTTTCATGTTTTAGAATTGGTCGCGTGCTTAAGTAGTTGTTTTATAAGTAGGTATACTCCATTAAAGTATGTCCCTTCTTTTAACCCTCCCCCCTTTTTTGTTGTTGTTTAAAACATTATTTTCTTTTTTCATATTGTATTTTGTGTTTCACGAAATGTGTCCAAATAAACATTATTTTGTCATCTTTCTTTTCTTTACCTGCCATAATGTATTGAAGGAAACTGATGTTCAACCCTTTCTGGACTATTAGTGTCTGTGTCAGTCGGACACTAAAAGTTCTACATATTATATACTGGTAACCGCATAGATTATTATTGTATCCTTAAAAACAGTTTAACTTAGGTAAATTGGGTTGCAGAGTAGACGCCAAGGTTAAAGGTAAAAGTTAAAATTATCCCCGAAAAGGTTAAATTTATTGAACGTTTTATCGAATTGACCTGACCTTGTCTAATAAAAGCTATCTAGCCTTTCATCAAAGTCAAATCATTTATTTCAAATAGGCATTTTAAAGGCACTTGTGAACGACAAAATGTAAAAAAAATACAATTGATTCTAGTCGCCCCTTCCAAAAGGTATGATAATTTCGTATGGAGAAGAATGGGCAAGAAACTCCACCGTTACTCTTTTAAAATGTTTCATAATAATTTTTATACACTAATTATATAGGTAATTTTATGTGAAGACGATGCACCTAGAATAAAATAACTATATCACAGTTAGTAAAAAGAATTAAAAATGAAGCCATTGTTTCATTTTTAATTATTTTTATGTATCTATCACATCTGTATATTTTTTTTTTGGTGCTCAGATATTTACAAAGATTGTAAAAGTAGACGATATTTATAAAATTTTAACAAGTAATAAGTCAGTGGGTGAGTTAAAGCAATCACAGAATGTAAAATCAATGTCATAAAAATCAACATCAAAGTTCAAGGGAAAACCAGATAAAAAATCGTATTTGAAAGCGTAGATTTCAGATTTTGAGACAAAGATTTATAGATATTGCTATTTTAACCAGAGATCGCCTCACTCGTGCATTTATATCAACGCCTTAACTAGTGCGATCTATCTTAATAACTATTTGGTTTTAATCACATACCTACGTAAAAAAAGAAACGACCAGCTGTGTAAACCACAAGTTTACATTCAACTAACTGCCGAAAACAGTTAATAACATTAAACAAGGTAACCAAACTGTCGCTTAAAAAGTCAACAAACCGCAAGGTTTTACACGTTCGGTCTGGAGGTCAAACAAAAAATTCGACAGATTTTACATCGAATCGCTCACTCCAGCTTTTCGTTCTCCGAAATTTCCTCGAAATCCTAACAACCTGCCGCTCAACGGAGTTCTAACAGCCTGCAAACTCTAATATAGAAACTTTTCGAGGATGTCAGTAACTGGAATAACGGAGGCAGGAGCTAGTTATTTTAGCCAGCTCGGAACTTTACCTGGATGTCATCGTGTTCAGGGAAACTACACTGTTATGTGCAGGAAATATGCAAACTGTAACTTGTGCGGTGTAGGTATGCTATATAATTAGGTTGCGACATGTGTGGTGTACAATAGTCCGGCTACTCAAACTTGATATATCATTAAAAAAAAATACATAATTACATACTTAGAAATTTTGAGGTGCACAGTGAAAACAGTAGGTATGAGAGAGGATAGATTAATCATACATACACATACATAAACTCAGGCCTTCTTCCCATGGGGGTAGGCAGAAACTACAGAACGCCACCTGCTACAATCCTTTGCTTCTTCTTTTCGCCTCGTTTATGTTCATACATCTAGTCGTATGACTAGATGTAAAATAATAAAAGACACACTCGCAACTGGCGTGCGTGTATACGCACGCCAGTTGAGAGCTGACCTTTCTGAAAAACGTCACCAATAAGGTCATTATATATCTTCCTAGGGCGTCCCCTCACAGCGTTTCCACTCACATGTGCCGTGTAAATACGTACCCCTGTGTGTACCTTTTGTTAATCGCCTTTCATTCATCCTCTCAACATGATCAAACCATCTAAGCATACTCTTTTCAATTTTTGTCACTACATCTTCTTTTAAACCACACCGTTGCATTATCACATCATTCCTCAGCCTATCATTCATTGTCACACCACACATGCTTCGCAAGGAACGCATTTACACAGCATTTATTCTTCTTGCCACACCCAACATTCGCTTCCATACATAAGCGTAAGCACCAGCACACCATTGTGAACAGCCAGTCGGGCCTTTTTGGACATCAACTGGTTGGTCACAATCGCATGTATAGCACTATTCACTTTATTTCCCGCATTTACTCTCTTTTCCACAACTTCATCAATCTTTCAATGCCTTGTAAACAGACTCCCCAAATATACAAACTCGCTTACTTGCTCCTTGCTCTTATAATTTATTTTCACATCACTAATCGATACATCCTCTTCTCTTTCAAACACCATGACCTTCGTCTTATTCACATTTATATTCATCCCTTTCATCTTATATGCTTCATCCATGACAGTCACCATGTCTTGCAACTGTTCTACTGACGATGCAAGTAGAACTTGATCATCTGCGTAAAGAAGGCATTTGACAAGCAACTCATTCATCCCCAATCCGCACTCACCCTCTTTCAAATTTGTCAGACAACTATCCATGTACAAGTTGAACAGCCACGGTGACGCTACACAACACGTCTAACACCCCTCGATAGATTAATCATTACCAAACAAAACTGTATCATGACTTATATTATGATGAATGTGAATGCGAGGACTATCAGGGTATTGTTTTTTCTTTCTCAGTTTGTTTTAATTATATTCTGGCAGTTTGAGTACTTTATGCGGCCTACCCAAATATCCTTTCTTTGGTATTGATCGTCTAGTCGTTGAGCTCCTTAAGTTCTGAGTTGAGCTACACGATTACTGACAAATTAATGCTGGTACTGACTGGGCAATTAATAATAATAATAATAATAATGTATTGTATTTATCACACATTGGTCAGGCAGGGGCCATAGTCCTTCCATAGTTTTAGATAACCAGTCCACTTTAGCCATCCAAACCCATAGCCCAATTTTTTTTGTCTCCATATTTTGCAATAGTCCTACACCATCCGGGGGTTGTCCTTGGGTGCACTTGCATAGTACGCACAGGGATAATCGTCGGTTAGTGCCTCATTTCCATTGAAAGCGTCTAACGGGCCTCTGCGAGTTGGCTTCGGCCCCTCATATGCCTTCTAAAGGTCCGGGACCCTGGGGTCCCGAGAAATATCAAATAATAATAATAATAATATTCCACAACTTTCACACAACGCCATCTAGTCTCAAACTAAGCAGAGCTTGATTAATTCCACTCAAATCGGTTTGATTCTTTCCTCAAAAGACCATTTCAGACACTAATATATGTACATGGTCCTCGCATGATCTGGGCAAGATTATGTCTGTACTTTAAAAATAATTTTGAATTTGTTTCGGCCTTTCTTCTCAGAGAAGACGGACAGGAAACGCCGACCTCATCAAGTTTTTAAAATATGACGACTGACATGTAAAAGTGTATGTACAAACCTATTTACGAAAATAAAATAATTTATCATTTATAGTTTCAGAGAAAACTGGCGAGAAATAAACTATAGGTACGCTTCCCTGTATACAGAAATCGAGTTAAGTATCTACTTGTTTCCAAGCCTGAGCAGTGGAATTGTGCTTCAAGATGATAAAAAAGATTTATAACTTACTGTGACAGACGTTTTTGTACAGCACTCGGTCTTTCTCCTCAGAAAGTCCTTTTAAAAGATTCGAAAGTTTTTTGTTTCATTTTCTTTGTCAGCAGAAGCAACAACTAAAAATCTGTAAAAAGATGGTAAATAAAAACATGAGCAAAACAGATGATTATTTTAAAATTATGCTTGAATCTCGGTGCACGATTTTCAAATTAATCTAGTTAGAAAATATACCAATCAAGAAAAAGATGGCAAAAGTATAGACTTCCAAAGAATACTGGACACGTAGGTATCCTTGCATAAAAAGCAATAATCCAAGCGTCTTCTTAGAAAAACCTTCCTCTCTGAACTGCAACGTATATTTAATCAAAAGAAGAAGGGGAAGCAAAGGAAATAAAGCTCCAGACTTGCAATGTGAGGACAGCAAAACAAAAAGATGAAGATACTTGTTTGAAAGAAAACCAACGTACGACGTAGTACTTGTAAACATGCCTTCGGAGTAAATTACAGGAATCTGTTGTTTACTTTTGATGTGCAGTCGTGAAGATACTAATTAAAGAACCGTCCAAGTGCGTGTCGGACAACGCAAAATGAAGGGTTCCGGAGTTGCGATGAATTTATCCCAAGAACAAACTTAACAACTTCCCTGTCCCATACAACGCATTTTTCACACTTTTTTCTTCTGATGAGTTATATATAACATTCTTATATACCATAAAATATAATTTTCATAAATTCATGTAGATTTATCCTATTTTGGTTATTTTATGACTCATATGTGACTCATGGACGTAGGCGAAAACTTCTCTCGTGAGTCATATATGACTCATTGGACAGGGAAGTTGTTAACATTGTAGTTGAAAAACATGTTCTCCCATAGATTTCAACTGCAAATGTTTTGTACGCACAGTATTGAGAGATTTACCATGTTATTCTAAGACCATAGACTTCAGGTTTTCCTGAACCTGTAATCTAGGTATAAGTATAGAACTATTTTCTGTGTTTTTTTTTTCAAAATTTTAGACTCAGGAGTTTTCGGAGATTAGGGGAGTATGGTCAATTTTCATCTATTTTCTTAAATACCTTTAAACATTTATTTTAAAATAATAAAAAATACACTTGAGGACCCTAACAGTACACCATTTCATTTGATATGTCACACGTTACAGTGTGCAAAACTTTTTTTTTCTTATTTATCTCCCAAAAGTGACCCCCATATTCAAAATCCATTTATTTACGTAACACGTCCGTGTATGGGTCACAGAAATTGATATGTGTACCAAAGTTCAACTTAATCGGTCCATTAGATTCGGAGCAAATTGGCTGTGACAAACGGACAGACAGACACACGAGTCATCCTATAAGAGTTCAGTTTTTTTTATTCGGACATACGGAACCCTAAAAATCTTCTTTACTCTTTGAAATGTGTTGGACGCGTTTTCTTTGAATTTAATATTTATTCAATTTAAAAAAAATGCACTAATTAAGATATTTCCTAAGCTGTATGACCATGATAAGGTTAGGTGGTTAATGGTTTTTTCTAGCTATGATTGGGCGGCCATACAATTTAACCATGTTATAGTATATTAGTTTGTTTTATATAAAGCGACTATCGACACTAGGCATATTACTGATAGCAATATGAATCACAACAGAGTGTAGCGAAGGTATATTAAAATTTCAGGTCAACTTCATTATCAGCCTATAATGTTCCCACTGCTGGGACACAGGCCTCCTCTTTCTGTGAGAGAGAGTGGGCCGTAATCCACCACGCAGGCCCAGTGCGGGTTGGTGGATGTCACTTGTCTTCGAATATTTGGTTGGACATGCCGGTTTCCTCACGATGTTTTCCTTCACCGTTTTGAGAGCAGTGGTGATGAAATAATTTATGCAAAGTAATGTGCCGGCTTGGGTTCGAACCCATGACTTACAACTCGTAAGTCGCGGCCGTTACCACTGGACCACCACTGCTCTCCAAATTTCAGGTACTTAGAGGTAAAAGACTGAATGTAATCTGTGATTTTTTTTTTTAAGAAGTAATTAAATTGTATGAAACACAGTTCGTTGTATCGTACAATGTATTATTATTACCTACTTATTAAACCGCAAACCAAACCAAAATCAACTACCTATTATTGTTAAACGCCTTAATAAACCTGCTTCAATATTGCAGATCGTCAATTTGCTATTAAATTATATCAGGCGTTCGAATCTCTGCGGTATCGTTCGGAAATGTTAATGGAGAATCAGCTTGGACAAACTGCACCAATTAATGATATTTTGATTGGTAATCTATATTTATATTTGCAATCGAACATAATTGAAGATAGTTATTAACTTACACATGGATACTTTCCTACCGATTGATCAATAACCATGCTGCCTTTTTTTGGTACTTACAACTTTTAAGATAAAAACGTTACCCTCCTTCTGGGGCAGTCGGGTAACAAGTGCACCTCTCCATATACCTAATAGTTTACAATCAGCACCAGTTTGCTAACCTCGATGAATAATTCAGTAACGAGGCATTTTGACACACAAAGCACGTTGACGCTGAAACTGAAAAAGTGACTGAAAAAATGCTTTTACGAAAAATGAAAAATACGAAAACTTCACATGACAAAGCAGGATATTTAAATTATGCGCCATTAACACGTTTTCCTGTACAACAAAAAAATACAAAAAGAAAAAAAAAGTTTGTTAACCCCTGTTACGTAAAACGAAACGTCACGCGTCTCGTTGGTTTTTTTGCGATCGGCCCGATCGTTCACCCTGGGCACTGTGCAGATTGACACGACAGAAATAGTTCTGCGTGCACGGTGGGACAAACGTTTTAAACAATAGACTAATCAGTAGTTGACAGAAACATGGTTCTATTGTAATCTAGATGCTCTGTGAAGGCTTGGCCTCGACTAATCATTGTACCTATCGTAAATAAGGCTTTACAATGTAATTAATATTAATAGTAACTCGTGATCTTCTGCCTTCACATAGAAACAATAAATAAACACGACAACAATATGTCTCTAAATAATGAAAGGTTTTTATTATATACCTATATTTAACGTAAAGATTACTGAGGCGACAGCACGGTCTCAGAAAATTAAAATATCCGCGTTGGGCCCACGTGGTGGATTATGGCATATTTACTTCCTTACATTGAAATGATACACCTTTTCAGTACGAACATGTGTTCATTGCTGTATTTATACTCTTACACACATACAAACTTGGTACTACTTACTACTTTATTTAACCAGTGTACGACTAAACGCCGACAGACATTACGCTGACAGACTAAACACCGACAAGAAAGGGACTCTTCGCCGACAGGACACTTTGCCGACAGGCACCCCGATGGCACCCTGAGGTTCGGTTTGGTTAGATTCCTTTAAACCCTGCACACCGAAATAGGAGCCCCGCGCAGCGGGGCTCCGTCGACCTGCTATCAGACATAAGGTATTAATGTACCTAGATTATATATGTATATTATATTATGCCCTGTCGGCGAAATGTCCTGTCGGCAAAGAGTCCCCTCGAAGTAAAGTCTTGTCGGCGTTTAGTTGTACACTCCAATGTAACAGTATAGACTTTAGACTTTTTAAATGTAACCTTTAGGTTCCGAAGCTCGAAAAGAACTTATTTAGCAAAACAGGTGCCACGCTCCAACATCATGTTTCCATTCCCCTTTCGTTAAAAAACCAGTATTTTTACGGCAACTGTCAAATGCGATTCTTTTAAACTTCATGACTACACTGATATAAAAATCATTTGAGGCAAATCACAACTTTCAATTTTATATTTAGTACTTAAAATCACTACAAATCTTATTAATATTTGGAAATCATGACAACATAGCGAGGAAGCCTGAATCCGGCAGCCTGTAATGTTCCTACTTTATAGGCTGATTATTGTATGTGTTTTTTAATCAAAGTTTAAGGTAGGTAAGGTTTAAGGATCCTGAGCTCTTCTGCATAGAACAGCCATGACAAAAACACGACCAGCGGCGCGGGTCGCTTGTAGCCTGTTCTATGCTTGTAGCAGTTGTAGGCCACGATTAATTATCAAGCGACCCGCGACGCTTGAATCTGGCCCGCCAGCATACCTTTGCTTTTATAGATGGCCACATAGAAAATCAAGTTTGACACTCCTGTGCTAGAAGTTGATAGAACTGTGGCATAAATCCTCCTTCTGAGTCAGACGAGATAATGCGGACTTTACGATACTTATAAAAAAGTAGGAAGCTCCATGAAACGCAAAACAAAGTTTCAAAGATGAGAAGTTCCTTAAGTCCTTTGCAATATTCATCGGTACGATACCTAGACAGCACGACAGTGTAACAAAACTAGAATAAGCTGGCTTATTCTATTGAAACCGATCCGTACTACGCTAGATCAAGCTCAAGGTCAAAGTGTTACAAGTGATGTGCGCCATGGTAGAAACGAACCTTCTATACACCGTAAGGACTATTCTTGTTTGCAGCGCTCGACCGCTATAGTAATGCTTGCTAACAGATGTGGTCATCGTGTGCACGGGATTTTGTTTTCAAATTAATCAGATGTAAGTTTCCTCGATAGTACCTACATATCAAACAAACAAAGTTAATTTCTAAGTGTCGCTTACAACAGGGGAAGAGCGCTGTGTCTGAAATATATGTAGATATTTTCCCCTCAGCTGTCGATCGCCCGGCTAGTGGTCGATAACAATAGAAATTTTATTGTGTCTCATATCATGACAGTTGAAGGCATCTAGTTCAGACCCAGCGGGGCAATTGCGTAACACATTATCAATCGGAATCGGTTTCATTTTGACAGTTCAACAACATTCATTGCATTATTTACGTGTTGAGCAGACAAACTTTTCGAACTTATGAAGCAATGGATTAGCAATTTGCTTCTAAATGATTCAGATTCCGATTGATAGTGTGTTACGCAATTAGGGTGCAGGTTGTTCAATATCTAACCATAGAATAAAGTGTATTTTTAATGTATCACCATAATATTTATGTCTGTACATTTTTGAACAAATAAATTATTCATATTCTTATTGTTAGACACGGATAAGAATCCTTTTCTCACAAAAGGACAACGAATACTAAGTAACCTGAAACTTAGACATGTGTTAGACAACACCTATAAAATTGATTTATGCTTGATCAGAACTGATGATAAATAACAATGAAATAGGATTCAAGCTCGCTTTCCGTATATCACTAGGCGACACCTAAATGTACCTATTGGCTAATAAAACTGTTGGATTTTCAACAGTCGGGTCAGTGCTGAGAGTTGAAAATCCGACAGTGCGCTCTTACCAGGAATTACTTTGTGAATGTATAATGAATCGATTAGACTGCGCCGATGATGCGTTGGTTACAAAAATTTAATATTCTAAATATAAATGAAAATGGAACTTCCCAATCTCAGTCCGTCGCGCGTCGTTAGAGTAGACATGTACATATTTAGTGGAGACCGCGAATAGGCAAACGTAGGGTTGGACACATGGGCGCCAGCAGGGGGGTGCCAGGGGGTGCACTTGCACTCCTTGGGAATCTCGGCATCAACAGGAATTATTGAAATAAAAAGCAGTCTGTTGGAAATCATTTTTTTATTCACAATAATTAGTAGGCAGTCATTACACAATTCTCATTTAAAAAAGCGATTAATTTCGATCGTCGTGAACAAATAGGTGTGAGCCGTGACGACTGGGTACCTATATAATAAATTCATAATGAATAGTCAGAAATTTGTAAATGTCTCGAACATTCCGACTAAAATTTCATCTTTTTATTAACAATCATATACGGCAAAGATTGTAAGAAAACTAAAGTCTGCACCACCTGGTAATTATTTCTGCCGGCGCCCATGGTTGGACACCCTTAGGCCTTTGTATGTACACACACGTTTTTCTTGCCGTGAACAACTACGGTTTATTCGCTGTGTATAGGCACGGTCGTCAGTGTTGTATGGATCACTGTGGAAGCTTGTTGACAGACACGTTTTTTCTACGACGCGATTTATAAGCCGCGCCGTACCGTGAAGAAACCGTGCCGTGAAAAAAGGACCATATTGTCACATTTTAACGACACTGTGCTGTTTAATAAACCAGAAATCTATGAAAAAACATCTCAAAATTGACAGTGTTGGACTGTCACTTGTAGGTGACAAGTGACAATCCAACAATCTGTCAATTTTGAGAATCGGCGGTCGGTTTTTATTAAATAGACCCCTAGATGTGGGTGTACTATAAGTACACCTCTGCCTAACCCTTCGGGGAAACAAGGCGTGCTGTTATGTTATGTAGACCCCTTCGAGGTAATTGCGTAACACAAAGTAGGAATCGGTTTGATTTTGACAGTTCAACAACATTCATTGCGTTATTTACATAGTTGAGCAGACAAATTTTTCGAACATATGAAGCAATGGATTAGCAATATGCTTCAAAATCATTCAGATTGCGAAGGGTTCAGCAGACGTGTAAATTATAAACTGGGCTAAAATCCAATTCCGGGCTGCTACTACTAAAACCCAATAAACCCGACCTGGGAAGCTAACCACTACTACTCAATCTAGTCTATTAATTAGTCTTTCTTCAAGACCTCTCTGAGAAAACACTTGGTTCACTACGATTTCAGCAACTTCTCTTTTTCAGAACCAATTATTGTTATTCACTTGGCTCTGACTGTTTTATTAAATACTTAAGGGTTAATAATAATACAGGGTTATTTTTGTAACTCGACGTATTCCTTGCAAGGACGTCATAGTAGGGTTAAAATGTAACAAAATAAGCTAAAAAATGTTTTTTTTTTTTCACTATTAGACAAATAAGTAGCATTAACAGCCGTACTATGGTACAAGTTTTTGAAAAATCTCGACTTTGTAAAGCATCGTCTCTCTCGAGTACCATGACGGTTTTTTTCTAAGACACGTGTCGCACCGCCGGCGATTAACGAGTAGCGAGTAGAGCTAGCCACATAAAATGAGTTAGCGAGCAATGAGCAGCGTGCGCTACGGCAACGAGCGATGACCAAGTGTGAGTCGAGTGCGAGTATCGCTGAGTGAGTAGGTACTCTCTTCGATTACCCTTGACACTGTGACAAACTCTGACTCTGAAACTGTGACTGTGACTCGTCGGCGGTCTGAACAGTCAACTATCAATATATCGGTTTAAATCATTTATTCCCAAAAAGACAATAAAGCCACTTACATGAGAATACAAGATAACATTTAGTTTAATTATCTAATTAACCGCCACCGAGATAAGTAAGTAAAAAACTGTTTACGTAACACAATCGTAACATCATTAGAGACTATATCATTAGAGAGATATATATACAAGATGCTTTACAAAGAAAAAAATCAGCTGCTCCCTACATTTATAATCGCATAACTCGTCAAAATGTAGGGAACAGCAGATTTTTTTTTGCGATTTCAGGTTCGATCCCATAGTAAAAGTTGTTCATAATGATGAGTACAATGATCCCTTAAGAGGTTGTGCGTTATTTATGTTACACCTTGTATATGTGTCACTTACGGATGGTATTTAAAAGTACTTCAATTTATTCCCATTTCATTTACCTACCTAATTTTGCCTGTGTTCCACCAAATATACTGAATCTGCACCAAAATATATTATGTTCATTAAAATATGTCATAACGAGCATCTATTTAACAACTGTTGCAAATTTGTAAAAATAGTAATACACCTAATTTTAAAAACAAGCATTTATTTTTTTAGTTTTACTTCAGATAATGCACTGCAAAATGTATTTGAATCAAACACCAATTAATGTCCAATGTAGCTTTATTAATAAAAAATGAAACCAAAACTAACCTAACCTAACCTAAAATATGTAAATGGGTATACGGTACTAGGATGCATGCTAAATATTTTGTGTAACATTCAGGAATATTTGGTGCACGATTAGTATTTTTCGGGGAAGAATAAAATAGTTATTGTTACAATAGAATATTTGCAGCGCACTACAATAAAAAAGTGTTATATCTTGGTGTTAATTTGGAATTTGTTTTATGTAACATATTTTGTTGGCCGAGTAGTTTAATTATAGTAAAACAATTAAACGGGTTTAAGATCAATATTTTAGAAATGCATACATAGATGTACCTTTAGATTTTTGGTGAACACAAAAATATTATCCCTTACTTACACACAGGACCTCAAATCTTTTGTACACACGGCTACACATCAAGGTAAGCCCAGGGTTCCAGTATAAGCTATCTCGCATTGTGTAGGATTTCCGTACAATGAGAGTTCAGCTTATACTAGAAATATATAGCTTGATAAGTAGCCGTGTGTACGTTTCATAAGAGAGAAAATCGTGTTAGCTAGTCGCTTCCTCGCCAGCGGTGGGACAGGTGCAAAGCTCTATGTAATTCTAACACCCGGGTACTTACTTCATCTTAATATAATAGTAATGTGTCTATTAACCTTGATAAATCTCAAAGATGTGGGACATAAATAATCATTTGGCCCACTTTCCTTAAAATATAAAAATATATTTTTTTAACTATATGATTTTGGCGTATTGACAATCTTATAAAATGACTGAGTACCTACCTACAAAACTGTACTTTTGCCAAGAGTGCCGTGTACAAAGAGCCTTATTTTTCATACAGCCGATTGTATATAACCGTTTTTTATCACAAAAAAAAACTCTCCTGTCCTTATCCCAATTTATCTGCGGTCGGTGCAATATGTCTTTTTCTTCCACACTTCTCTGTTAGTCGTCATCTCGGTAGCCATCTTGCTAGATATAATCATATTTAGTAGTTTTTTTAGAGGGGCTACAATATATGAGCGTTAGACTGATGATCTAAAGATCTTTTTACGTTTTCACATTTTCCTTATAAACATTTTATTTTACCACAGATATGTAATTTTATTTTTGTTACTTTTATACATTCAATAGAGGAGTGGTTTTTAAATAAAATCACTAGTCGTTTATTTTCACGTCTTTTGAAGCTGTAAATATTTTAATATTAAACGATACAATAATTAAAAGAACAAAAAAAAAACAATAATTATGTTGCCATGACATTAAAACATTTGTTTGCAATTATTTGTTTCTTATTGTTCGCACTTATTATTTATTATTTTCAAACACAATAGACAAAAGTTAGGAGTATTTTAACACACGAGTACCACAAATTATGATGTTATTTATAAACGAGAAAATGCCTTAAATCTTATTAATTTAGAACTTACTCCATTATTTATGCAGTACAAAAGAAAATACAACAATAGTTTCTTTTTACACGTGAAAATGGATAGCAGTAAATTGTATGAAGCATGCTCAACCACATCCTAGTAATCTTACTTCCTAATAACCTACTAATATAAACGCGAAAGTTTGTTTTATCCCGATATCCCCACGGGATCGAGATTTACGCGAGTGAAACCGCGGGGGAGTAATAAATATATCTGTCATTGCTTCATTTTTACATTAGAAGAGTATCTAACAGTCGAGTTTCTTACCCATTCTTCTCCATGCAAAACTACATTTTGGAAGGGGCAACTAGAATCGATTCCAATTGCTTGTAATTTTTGACGTTCTAAAGTGTCTTGAAATAAATAATTTTACTTTGAATTTGAACATAAACAACAGGAAATGAAGGAGTTCGCGATCACTCAATGTTAACTCGGAACTAATAAGATACTTAGGCTAAAAATAAACTATTGACCATTATTTTTAACTAAACATTTAACGGTCTATCAGGTAATTTGGCACAGTTAGTTCCAGACTCCTAGTGAGTCGAGTTAAAGATGGGATGACCTTATTAACATTTTCCATTCTAATTGCGTACTAAGAGCTGGCGGCTAGGGCTGTAAACACAGCAACGTATTAAATTAGGCCGTAATAATACGTTAAGCTTTATAAAGAGACTTCACATAGGTGAGTGACAAAGCCCATCATTTCATTATAATTATCTTGAAAAAAAAAAACTTTCTAAAAACATGTGACTTCTACCAACCCGCACTGGGCCCGTATGGTGGATTTCGGCCCACTCCATCTCACAGAGAGGAGGCCTGTGTTCAATCAGAAAGAAAAAAAAGATAATACATTTATTCGCGGTAAACATGACGCAAAAAAAGAACACAAACACAAAAAAGAAACAAGTTGGGGGAAACTAGCAGTGAGAACATTATAGGCTGATTATGCTTATGCTTTGTAAAAGTCGTACCTTATTTAATAAAAAAAAAATCTGGTTCAAAATTCACCTAGGTACAGTCAGGGAAATTAATTGTTTATCAAACTGAACAATATGTCAATTTGCCATGTTAAAGCCATTTCATATAACTGTCAAAAAATTACAGTTGGGATTCGAAATAGAAAATATACGGACATAAATTGTCCGTATATTCGAACCCCAACTGTAATTTTTTGACAGTCGGTTTGAAAGTTGTTGGTACTCTATTTGATAAGGTAAACAATTGCATAACATAAGATCACGCATTGTTTCCCCGAAGGGTTAGGCAGAGGTGTGCCTATAGTACAGCCACATTTCGCCAGTTATGTTTAAGTCCCATGTAATAGGGGGCGAACAATTAATTGCATTAATTTACATTAACGATAGTTTGACGTTACTATACGAAAAACCATAATTGGCAGATTATTAGCTCTGGCCAGAAATCTAGAAGTACATGAAATATTTATTTAAAATGGCCGATAAACATACGGCTTCAAGACAGAAGCCGCCACCATTATTTACCAGCCCCTTTTTTTTTTGTGGATGGGAAATCATCAAATGACTTCTCCCGCTCTGGGCGGAGCGGGAGGGCGTATCAGACTTTTACTGACTAAAACCCACCCGTGTTCCTTCTGTTGCCTGTGCCGGGGCCACGGTAACTCTTTCGAACATCCCGCAACCCTAGCTGGCATCGGCCTTAGCGGACCCCGTCAATAGTGCTGACTGTCCTCTTTGAGGCGCGCGTGGAACACGACGCGCCGTCGACTCGGGCTTGGTCCTTACTGGACGGCGAGCTACCCATTGCTCGCCGTCCGCAAGCCCGCGCCTACGGTGGCCGGGAATCGGCTGCCAATTCCCGACGCCCAGGGCGTCTCCTGCGGCGACTAGGGGCGTGAGGTCGCAAAGCTTGCCTCTCCCTCACGCGTCCCGCCTCCTCCTTCACGAGCATTACTGCTTCGCAGAAGGAGGTAATGGCTTCCCATGTACTCTCGCTCCGTACCATGGCCTGGACCAGGGCCGGACGCGAGAGATCGCCGCCGCCGATCGCTTCCGCGAGGACACGGCGGTGCTCCGCCCAAGCCGGGCAGACCTCCACCGTATGCTCCACCGTGTCCTCCGGGCGATCCACACAGTGGTGACACCCGGGCGTTTCCTCCCGCCTTATCCGGAACAGGTACCTCCCGAAGCACCCGTGTCCGGTGAGGACCTGCGTCAGGCGGAAATTTACCAGCCCCTGGCTATTTAACTTACCGCTCCATATTGGACAGTACTGTAAACTACGGTTGTACATTTTACTAGGTACGAGTACTACAGCTGCGGATGACTACGTGTTATCGATCAGATAAATACACTTGTAATACACGTGGACTTATATTTAATATTTCTAGTAATAACATAACTCATGAGTTCATGGCAGTAAACAATTGCCGCTCTATTCTGTAAAAATATCACAATGAAAACTTACGTGAAGTGAGCTGTGATTCGACATATTTTTTTTGTGTTTCTTTTTTTAATTGTAAGCGCTATTGAACATACCTTTATAGATATTAGACTGGAAGCTTTCTGAAAAATAAATAAATATACAAAGAAACATTGACATAATTATGTGATAATCAGAGTACGTTAGAAGCTGTTGCTTACTGTACCCACGGTTAGAATTACTTTTCCGGATGCAATGTTCCAGCATTAAGATACTAATCTTCAAACGTAGCTTTTGCTAGAAATCCAGTTAACTATGTGGAAAAATTATAAAAGAACGAAGATTGGACAGCCTTGTGCAATCCACGATTGCTTCACAACAACAACAATTCACAACAACAACACTTCCACAACACAACACAACACAACACAACACGACACAAACAACAAGACAACAATTCATAATGCTAAAGCGGTTAGGTCAGAGGGGTAATTCCCATATTTTTAATAACGGTCGCATTCTAGTCTCAGTCTCATCATCATCTGCCTGCCTTTTCCCAACTATGTTGGTGTCGGCTTCCAGTCTAACTGGATGCAGCTGAATACCAGTATTTTACATGGAGCGACTGTCTACCTGACCTCCACAACCCACCCAGCTACTAGGTAATACGATTCCCCTTGATAAGACTAGTTGTCAGACTTTCGGGCTTCTGCCGACCCGAAATGATTGTCAAAGTTCCACAAATGACAGCCGGGACCAACGGATTAACGTGCTTTCCGAGGCACAGAGGGGTCTTGGTATATAAAGATGGTCAACCATCCACGGACTAACCGCGGCAAGCTTAGCTTAACCTGATCGATCTACCCGGCTGTTATTACATATCCACAAGCCTCTTTAGTCTCAGTTTCAATCTGTCAAGAAAACCTCTCTTACGTACGTTTTGTTATTTTGACATTGATTACCAATCCACCAACTTGTCCTAAGATAAGATAGGATCATTTATTTGTCCAAAACATGAGTATCACACAAAAGGCATGCAAGATGTTACATTAAGGTCTATCACAGCCATGTTTTGCCTCAACGACGAACAAATATAAATACGTAAACATCAAATAATTCAAATAATCCAAAATACAAAGCAATTAACAATACAAATTAAAAATTAAATGTACTACAACAAAGTGTCATTAACTCGTCACAGAAGTGTATAATTAATAAAATCCAATTCAATGTCAAAGTAATGAAGAATAAAATCTACTAGATGCCACACAAGTCAGGTTAATTTATCAGTCAGAAATTCGTCAGTGCTGTAATAGACTTTCTCTAACAGAAGGCGTTTTAACCTACTTCTTAATTTTTCTGTTGTATATTCCGTCCAATATTTTGGCAACGTATTATAAAGAATTGGCGCCATACAAAATATATTTTTCCGAAATAGTGCTGTCCTGGATCTAGGAATGCAAAGTTTGCTATTGTCACGTCTATTTCGAATTACTTTATCTGACAGTAGGGAATAGGTGTGGGTTCGATTTGACAAACATAACGGTCTCTAAAATGTACGTGGATGGAAGGGTCAATATTTTTATACTTTTTGAAAAATGGTTTGCAGCTCTCAGTAACATGAAGTCCAAACATATGTAGTTCTAAGGCACCTCTTTTTGGGTTTTAAAAATGACCTGCTTATTTGTTGAATTGCCCCAAAAAATTACTCCGTATCTTAAATTAGAAGACACTGAGCCATGATAAGCAGTTAGCAGTGCATCAACATTTAACACCGGGGCTAATTTATACAGAGCATAAGTGGAATTACTATTTTTTTTTTACTTAAGGCTTCCATATGTGCTTTCCAATCTAATTTACTGTCTATAGTTACTCCGAGGAATTTAGTGGTGTCAACTTTGTCTATGTTATTGTCACAGTAGTGTACATTAACATTTGGAATGGTTGATCTTTGGGAAAAATGCACACTATTAGTTTTTTTCAAAATTTATCTTGAAATTGTTGTTTTCCAACCATTTTATCATTGATTCTATAGAATTGTTAATGTCAGCTTCGTACGTGTCTGTCTACGAACTGTTTGAAAGAATTGAGAATTGAATTGAATTGTCCGAGAATTGGCTTTCAGTTCAGCTCAATATAAGTTGTTGACGATGTTGCCAACCCTAGCGTAACTTTAGATTCATGGCAGCCGTCGTATGCGCGCGATCCGTTCCTCCTCGGCCAGATAATGCGGCTTCATTTCAACCAACCGTTTGAACCATAGTTTGATGACAATGAGACAACTATTTGAGGGTTCCCAAAATCCCGACTAACCAATAATTTTGTTGTTGGTAATGGAATTTCAGCTAAGTTCTGGGCATGCAACTATCTTGGCTTCGCCTAATTTATTATTATTAGTAACTTTTTATGACACAAGCACTCGATCTATCTTTATATCTTAATATAAATAATTCTTCTGTACGTGTGTTTGTCACCTAACTCCTCCTAAACGGCTGGACCGATTTGGATGAAATTTTGTGTGTATGGGTTGCTGGATGGTTTTAAAATACAGTTGGACCCAGTAGGTGGCGCTGTTCGGACAGGACAACGTCTGCCGTTTCCGCTAGTAGATATATATAATTCTTCTGTACGTGTGTATGACACTGAACTTCTTCTAAACGGCTGGACCGATTTTGATTAATTTTTTTGTGTGAGTTTGAGTGGGTCCCTGAATGGTTTAGATTCACATTTGGACCCGGTAGGTGGCGCTGACCGGGCAGGACGTCTGTCAGGTCCGCTAGTAAAATATCAATTATACTATTTTTGTTATTGTGTTGCAAGACTTACAAACAAGCAGTCGGCGATGAAGAATCTGAAGATGGTCGGTGGTCACCGACGCCTATGGCCATTTGCAATAGGCACCAGAGGCATCACAGGTACTATCGAGGAAACTTACATCTGACCAATTTTAATACCAATTCCCGTGCACACGATAACCACATCTGTTAGCAAGCGTTACTATGGCGGCGGAGCACAGCAAGCAAGAATAGTCCTTACGGTATGTAGATGTTCGACGTCGTCATCTCTGACACAAAGCTGAAATTTCTTATGTACCTGTAATATATCATACAAAACTGAAAGACGCAACTCTGCTTGACAGCAGAAACAGCTACATTACCTACTACTAGTTAGATCATCATCATCATCATCATCTAAGGCTTTAGAGCCGCGGGTGGGCCTTAGACTGGTCAAGTATATTTCTACGTGACCGGCTTTCTATTTCCGGCTTTTTCTCTCCCATTTTTCACACCAACAGTTCTTAAATCTTGGTCTACGCCATCCAACCATCTGAGCTTGGACAGCCCTCGACTTATCCTGCCATCCAGTTTACTATCCAGTAAACGTTTGGATGTTCTGGGTCGCGTCCATTCATGCGACATGTCTTGCCCATCGAAGATGTCCTATTTTCATGGTTTTAATCACATTAGGCTCAATGTAAATCTCGTAGAGCTCATGGTTGTACCGCATTCGCCGTTGCTTGTTTTTCAGCACTGCAACGAATATGCGCCTGAGGATTTTCCGTTGGAATATTAACAGAGAGTTCTCGTACTAGTTAGATTGATAGAGTTAAAATTACGATAATTAATTGTAATATTATTTCAATATCCCAGAGTTGAGTTATTTCCTCAGAGTTGCATGTAGGTAGAGTTCAAATAAAATAAGCATGTTTATTCTGTAAAAAATGGAAATCCAACTGTAAACTTTCCACACTGACTTTATCCTCAATCTTTAGAAGCATTATGGACAAAGTAAAGTAAATGTTGTCACTGTCTAATGTTTTCAAGTCCCTACAGTCAATTTACGACCTTTTTAGGGTACCCTAGTCAACCAGGACCCCTTATAGTTTCGCCACGTACGTCTGTCTGTCCGCGGCTTAGCTTAGACACTGAGTACTAGAAAGCTGTAATTTGTCACGAGTATACACATTAATCACGCCGACAAAGTGGTAAAATAAAATCTTGAAAGAACATTTTTTTATTGTGTCCCCTACACGTAAAGTGGGGATGTTTTTTTTTCTCGTCTATCCCATGATGTGGGGTGTCCGATTCAGGGATCCGTTTGCGAAATATTAAGCTTCAAAGTGTTAATTTTTGTTAAAGCCAAGTCGTCGTCCCCCTGTCAGCTATGGATTTATGAAAAAATTCACGGCAGTAATATTTACATATAGTTACAAGGAAAACTATCACAGATAAGTAGGCTTTACAACTTAACGAGTAATAGTCGGCCAACTTACATTTGCAGATGGAATGTATAAAAGAACATATTTTCAACTCCAATGTTAAGTTTGTTCTTGGGATAAATGAATCCCAACTACGGAACCCTTCATTTTGTGTGGTCCGACACGCAGTTGGCCGGCTTTTACTCAAAAGTATTGACCTTTCAGTAAAGGTCGTATTCATTGATTAAGGAAAGAAAAACAACCTGTCAGAAGCCAACAACCATCAACAATCTGATCGGCCTCGTAGTTTTTGTGACTATTTTCCTCAATTACGAGTACATCTCATAATTTAGATCAGGGTAAGCTAAAGAAGAATTTATCACAACCACGTTCATAAGACTATTAAACTAATAAACAGCTCGTGGCGAAATGATAACAGCCCATCCATATTAAGCTACGCCTGCCACGGTCGGTTCGTGGATGTGTGACCATCCATTACATATCGACACCCCTCCGTGCCTCGGAAAGCACGTTAAGCCGTTGGCCCGGCTGTCATTCGTAGATCTTTAAAGTAGTTACAGGTCGTCAGAAGCCCAAATGTCTGACAATCAGTATCACCAAGGGGACGTGTTATCTAGTACCTAACTGGGCTGTGGAGGTCAGATAGGCAGTCGCTCCATGTAAAATACTGGTATTCAGCTGCGTCCGGTTAGACTGCAAGGCATATTGAGGCAGACTGATTGTCTAATCAGTTTTTCACATATAGGTATGTAATGCTGAGGAATGAGGAAAATGTCATGAGGAAAGTTTAGAGTATGAATGTAGATGGCAACAACAGTAGGGGAAAACCAAAGAAACGATGGATGGACTGTGTGACAGATGATGTGGCTAGAAAGGAGGTGGCTACCGAAATGACGACTAATAGAGAAATATGGGAGAAAATGACATGTTGCGCCGGGGATAAGGGCAGGAGAATATGATATTCACGTAGGTATTCAGAATGATACATAAGATATTGTCTCTCCATTTTCATTAAATCTTAGATAAACACAATAATTCAGCCTATCGCAATCCACTGCTGGACAAAGACCTCTCCCAGGCTGCGCAACAACACCCTGTCCTCCGCCTTCCGCATCCAGTCTGTCCCAGCCACCTTCTTAAGGTCGTCGGTCCATCTAGCTGGGGGGCGTCCCACACTACGCTTGCCGATACCTGCAAAAACGTGCGACGTGTTTACGTGCTTAGGTAAACGCATAGGTACCTGTCTGTATAAACACAGAGTAAAGTTATTATCTTATTCTATAATCTGTTAGAATATTGTGAAATTTTATTTGATGTACAATATTATGCATTTTACCTGAATAATTTTTTTTTTAATTTCCTAACCTTCAGATTAACCATAAATTTTTTGACATTTAAGTTTGACTTTACTCCGCGTTTATTAATAAGGAAGTAGGTATGTACTTATTTAAATTATACCTAGTTGTTGTTTTAAAACGGCTTACGTTTTATACACTGGGTTTTTACTGTATCATATTGTAGATAAAGTATTTTTATCTCACGAAGCGACGTGCGCTCAAAGGCTCCTGCAAACAGGCGCGACACGCAACGGGACACCAAGGCTCCGCTCGTCGCGCGACACGCGGTGCCGCGCGACGCAGGAGGCTTTTCTTGTCGTAGCCAAGTGAAGAAACACATAACACACACAAACTCCCGACTTCACCATTGTCTCGGACGGTACCGAGAGCTCCGGCGCTTACACACAAATTCACAGCGTGTTTGTACGGTTGGTAACCACACGTAAAGCGCGCATCGCTCCGTGAGATAAGACATAAGACAAATTGATCCTAAATTCAGTCCATAACGTTTTAATTGATTTAGTAGCTTTTGCTCGCAACTTTGTCCGCGTGGAAGTCAACTCTAAGTACTACACTGGCCTTCGAAAATTAGTACCACACTTTTAACATTGCAATAACTTTTAAAGTACACAAGATATAATATTTTCGAAATAAAAAGGATTACAAAAATAATTTAATTTTGTATATAAAATCTTTATAGTCGATGACCTTCTTATGAGGAATGGCTGAAAAAACTTTATAAACAAAAACACCCCTTTTCAAATTGCTGTTTTACTTTTGACTTTTTTGTTTCCGGTTTTGTTTTCACATTTATTTCTTGATCGATGAAATTTGATTCAAAAGCCTAGGTGTCTACAGCACGTAAACTTTACTTATCAAGCACTTTCACCTGAAGAATGTGCAAGAATCATGGCTTTTCTGGAACTAGGCATCAGTATGCGTCGTACTGCAAGAATGGTGGCTGTAACATTAAGAACGGCCCGGCAGGTGAAGCGAAGTTACGTAGAAACTGGAAACCATCTGAGGAGACCTTGTAATGGCAGACCCAGGTGCACTAGTACCCGAGAAGACCGCTAAATTTTCTCCACTGTGTTGAGAAATCGCCACCTCAATGCAGTTGAAGTCCAGCAACAGCGTCTTCAGACCCGAAGAGACTGCATTAGTGACAGTACGGTGAGAAGAAGACTTGCTGAAGCAACCCTGAAGCCACCCTGAAGCTCCAAAGGCCAGCAAGTGGCCCATACTCGAGAGAGGGTATCGAGTAGCAAGACTGCGCTATGCCCGAGGACATATATAGTGGAGTGAAGAAGAATGTGCCGTGCTTCACCGAGGCTATGGACGCCTGGAGACTCGCTTGCCCGAATTCAGATTCACCCGACAATCCATCTTCCCAGAGACGGTGGGATGAGCCGCTTTGTAGAGTAGTACAGAATAATTTACTAAACACGTCTGCTACTACTGCGGAGCGTGCGCGCCTGCTGGCTGTGGGTAAGTGGGAGTCGGGTCTGTGGCTTCATGCACTACCATCGTCGAGCATAGGCACTTTGTTTGACGACACTACTTTCCGCCTCGCTGCTTCCCTGCGACTAGGAGCCCCTTGTTGCTCTCCTCATCGCTGTCACTGTGGCGAAGTTGTCAACAGCCTCGGACACCACGGCCTGTCTTGCAGCCGAAGTGCGGGTCGCATAGCGCGGCACGCGAACATTAATGACATCATCCGACGGGCTCTTGTCACCGTCGGCGTCCCAGCTGTATTAGAACCCAATGGCTTGGCACGCGACGATGGCAAGAGACCGGACGGCATGTCTTTATTTCCATGGAAGGTGGGTAGGCCTTTAGTGTGGGACGCAACTTGTGTCGACACTCTTGCGCCATCCCATCTTCCCGCCTCGGCGTGCTGTGCTGGCGCTGCTGCTGCAGCTGCGGAAAACCTCAAGCGGCGAAAGTATAATAACATTATCCTATACAACGTGGCAATGCCGCCAGTCTCTTGGGTACATTACCAGTCGACAGCGATGCGGAGGAATTTTTCGACGCCATATTTTAGTTTGTGAATAGTTTTAGTTAAGTTAGGATATAATTTTGTTATTTTATTAATTAATTAGGTATAAGTTGTTATGTAAAATATTATGTATTGAAAAAAAAAATGATAAAACTTTAAAAAAAAAAAATAAGTGAAGAAGAATGGACAAGAGTTTTGTTGACTAATGAGTCTCGATTCTCGCTATTCACTTCCGATGGTTGGAGAAGAGTGTACAGGCGACCTGGTGAGCGATACATTTAAGCCTGCTTCACAGAAAAGGTCCAAAACGGTGTAGGCTCTGTACACATATGGGTTGGCATCTCTTCAGTAGGTTGCACAGAGCTAGTGGCCATAGAAAATGGCACCCTGACTGGGGAAAAATATGCTCAAGAGATCATTAATGAGATTGCATGGCCATATTTAGTAAATATGGGTAATGGATCGATACTGATGCAGGATAACACCCGACCACATACCGCTCGGGTCGTACAAGAGTACATTTAGGAGGCTGGTATCAACTTATGTAATGGCAACTCCTGACCTCAACCTGATCAAGCGCGCCTGGGATGAGCTCGAGAGGCTGGTCAGGAGCCGCAGACCACCTCCTTTCACCCTCAGGACCCTAAAACAGGCCCTGGGAGAATATTCCCCAACATCGCCTCTGAAACCTCGTCTTCAGTATGCCAAACCGGCTCGAAGCTGTAATCTGAGCCCGAGGAGGCAATACCAGTTATTGGAATGTAAATAAGGCGTAAAACATATTTGTTGTTCGAGTTTTTTGCCAGTAAATTAAAAATGGCTATTTTTAGGTTTTTTATCTTTTTTATGTTAAAAACGTTACTAATGTATAATAAACTATAATTTCAAAGAAAGTTTATAAAATTTGCTATTAAACGTTTTTTTATTTCAAAACTCTGACTTTCTACAGTTTAGGAGAAATTGCAATTTTAAAAGTGTAGTACTAAGTTTTGAAGGCCAGTGTATAAAACATAGGTATCCTGTGGCACTCGGCAATAGCGCAGATTTCTATCAGTGGAATATTTTTAGGGTTCCGTACATCAAAAGGAAGAAACGGAACCCTTATAGGATCACTTCGTTGTCCGTCTGTCTGTCCGTCGATCTGTCAGTCTGTCAAGACCCTTTTTCTCAGGAACGCGTGGAGGTATCAAGTTGAATTAGATCTATGGTCTCTTGGAGCTCTAAAAAAATCAAGCTTCTAAATCAACACAATAAAAAAATACGGCCATTTATGCGACATATTTTGATTCTCGCAAATAAATCAAAATCTATAGGGTACTTCCCGCTGACCTAGATTCATAAAATTAGGCAAGAAGCAGGGTCTCACAGCACAAATAAAGGCAAAGTCCGAAAATGGTTAGTTTGTAGTTTTATCACATTTTTTTTGCGATTACAAACTTGCATTTGCAGTTGTAGAATTGACCGTGACGTATTCGATGAATGGGAGAACTTGTTTTTCAACTACAATATAAGTAAGACACCGAGTACATTGTAAGTAGTCTGTGTATGTGTAAAGTTTGTATTTGGGATCAATTCATCCTAACTACGAAACCCTTCATTGTGCGTGATCCGACACGCACTTCTTCGGTTTTTTTTATCAGATCAGTACTTCCAGGAATTAACTCTTACAGACAAACAAGTTGATCTTTCTATATTACTAGCTCCTGCCCCCAACTTCTTCCGCGTGGATATTCTATGACACTCAGGGATAATGTAGCTTCCCATTAGTGGATGAATTTTCGGAGTAGTTCCGAATACAGATATACAAACTCAGAAATTTTATAATATCAGTAAGTACTTACAGATTAGACAGATAGATTTATTTATTTATTTATAGTTAATTAAAACAGTACAACATCAATTACATTAATTAACATAGAAACGACAATACCATTACAATCGAAGATGACAATTATTATGTTGTACTTATACAAATTAAATTTAAAACTAACATGGAACAGTGGACTCCCTTGCATATTTACTCTCACAGAACACCAAACATACACGCATAATTTTATTTTTCTCCATTCATCCGCAAACACGCAAAGCAGCAGTTGCAAATGCCCTTCTGACGGCCAACGCAGGGTTGGCCGTCAGAAGGGCATTTAGCAACTTTCTCTCGTCGATAGAATAGAGGTAGATAGAATACTCTTTATTATGTACCTAAACCATAAAAATTTGTTAGATTGCTTTCGGTAACAAAATTAGTTTCTCTCTCGATGCCTATAAGGTCGCTTTTAGGACAACTGACCATTTTAAACACACGATTGACGTTACCGCGTCCAGCTATTTGCAAATTTTGGAGACCTTGGCCTAAAAACAAGATGGCGCTCGATTGTTGTGATTGTGACACATTTAACGCTAAACATAATTAAATAGATGATGATAATACACGAAATGTTAGAGATGAAGAAAGTGAGAAAGATTTAGATGTGTGGCACACTGAATCGACTATATCCATTGAGTTTATTTGCTGTTGCAGATAATTATAACTAGCGACCCGCTAACCCCTAATTCACGGTTTTTACGAGTTGACAAAACATCGAGATTTCTTCGTAGATATTTAAGTGTATTATTAATGCAAAATCATGGTGATAACCGCATAAAAATCCATGTTTAGCCGACTGCAAAAAGGAGGAGGTTCTCCATTCGGTTGTATTTTTTTTAATGTTTGTTACCTCAGAACTCAGTCATTTATGAACCAATTTGAAAATTCTATTTTTATTTGAAAGGATTATACTTTCAGATTAGTTCTATATAAATTTGGTTAAGTTCTGATGAGTGGTTTTTGAGTTAACTTCAATAATACGTATTTTTTCCGCTTAGTTTATGTTGATGATGTTATAATAATTTCCTATCACTGTTATTTACATTGCAAGTAGTGGTATACGACTTTGTGTAGGGTAGTACACACGGCAACATATCAAGCTTTACATTTCCAGTATAAGCTGATCTCACATTATAAAGGATCTCCGTATAATGAGAGGTCAGCTTATACTGGAAATTTATAGCTTGATATGTAGCCGTGTGTATCACAACTAAAAAGTGAAAAATAACTTTAATTTCGGAAGTCGGTGGCAAAAACGAAAATACAAAACCAAAGACAATGACTTCCGAAATTAAAGTTATTTTTCACTTGGCAGTGTTTTTTTTTTGACGTCGCTGGTTTTTTTTTTGCAAAAAAGTTCTTGTAGTTTAGAAGAATTTAGCGGTCAGTGAGGTCACATAAATAGACACGAAACGCGACTTTATTTTATACTAGTTACTAGCAATCCGCCCCTGCTTTGCATAATTTTACAGCTTGACAAAACATCGAGATTTCTTTAATTGATAAGTTTTATATTAATGTTTTATACACATAAACCTTCCGGAATAAATAATCTAAACGATGGTGAAAACTGCATCAGAATATATTGACACTCTTAAGTATTACGCGGCCATAGTGTAACAGTACAGACAGACACAAAAAGCGACTTCAGTTTATACCATGTATAGATATAAAAGGTGTAATTTTAAACAGCGTAAATCTCTTAAGGGGTCATTGTACTCATCATTATGAATAACTTTTACTGAGGGACCAAACCCGAAATCACGAAAAAAAAATCTGGTGTTCCCTACATTTTGACGAGTTATGCGAACATAAATGTAGGGAAAAGCTGATTTTTTTTCACGATTTCAGGTAAAAGATGATAAAAGCTCATAATGAACAATGCCCTTCCAATCCCACCATACACACAGCATCACCTTATTGCGAGCTAATCCGGGTTTCGCTATAGTCTGTGCAGCTTGACTGCCATTTGACCATGATCTTTTTCACACATTCTTGTCGTAGGTGATCCACTTTTCATCACCAGTGATCAATTTTTTCAAAAATGGTTCGGTTTCATTTCGTTTCAATAGAAAATCGCTAATGAGTACACGATTCATTAGGTTTCTTTCAGTGAGCTCGTGTGGCACCCAAATATCGAGCTTTTTTGAATACCCAGACTTTTTCAAATGGGTCAAAACTGTTTTGTGATCAACCCCTAACTCTGCAGCTATGTCGTAACTACTAATATCTTGCTCCACTTTTTCAAAAATGGCATCGACTTTATCCGTAACAGGGCGACTAGAGGAGCTGCGTCTTTGACATCAAAATTCCCGGACTGAAAACGCTTGGACCAACTTTGTGCTACTTTCTTTGACACTGCGTTATGTCCATAAACGTCACAAATTTTTGTCGCGGCTTGTGTCGCATTTTTCCCTTTTTTGTAACAAAAGGTCAAAATGTATCGAATATCTTCGTTAGATTCATTCCATTTTGAAAAACAATTGAAAAATGGTGGGAAATCGTTTTTACTTTTTATTTTTCATTTTAAATATGTCATCTATTTAATTGTATCAAAACCAGCCAGACACAAATAGTACAGCCAAAGAGATTTTACTATATCTTTATACCTATAAAATACGGAAAAACTTTTTCCCTATAAGATAAATATAGAAGTTGGTGAACATGGAAGTTGATTCTCTCATTTACTAACTAAAAACCTACCAAAACCACAAGTCAATCTTTACCTAATCAATGTCCATGTTTTAAAGTTTTGGGACTCTCCCAAGTCACTAGAATTTATAATTTTTTGATTAGAGATCCATAATCTTATAACCAAAGTACGACGAGGTCGCAATTTCGCAACCTCGCGATAGGGGCTTCAAGAATACGTAATAGGGAATTCCTAAAATTTACGTGGCCACAAACGCGTGATAACTAGATTATTTAATTGAACATAAACATAACATCACGCCTTGTTTCCCCGAAGGGTTAGGCAGAGGTGTACCTATAGTACACCCACATTTCGCCAGTTATGTTTAAGTTCCATATAATAGGGGACGAACCTATTGCCATCTACCGGGCACAACTCCAGACTCCGATTCAGATTATTTAATTTTATTACTTAAATTGTGCAATAACTTGGGCATTAAGTAGGTATGTATATTTGTTGGGTAATGCGGATTTTTTTGGTTGATGTGATTTATTAAGCTTTACATTTTTAAAACTGCAGCAGAAGAGTAATTGATTCTTTTATCGCCGTTATTGTTGATGTTGATGTGCACCTCATGTTCATAAGTCTATATGAGAGAAATTCTACATCTACAAGGTGGTACAAAAGTAATGTCACAAAATGTGCCATAATTTTTTCAAACGGCGTCATAATGTAATTGTGATTTCACGCTAAGGGCCCGACTACATGTACCACAACCACAACACAACGACAACACATAGATGGGCGCTAATCTGTATGAAAATTAATAGTTTATTCACACGGACCATTTCGTGGCTAAGTAATAACAGCCGCACGGGTCGATCCATCACGTTAAGCTACGCTTGCCGGGGTTGTCCGTGGATGGGTGACCATCTTTACATAACGAGACTCCTCCGTGCCTCGGAGCACGAGAGCACGTTACGCCGTTTGTCCCGGCTGTCATTCGTAGATCTGACAGTCGTTGGTGACCCCTTTCAAGAGCACGAAGATGACTGAGGACAAAGCGTGCACGAAACAAGATGTGTCGGCAGCGGAATCATTTCGTGTGGGTGTGCGCATACCACCGTTCTACCCAGAGAAGCCAAGTCTCTGGTTTAACCAGATGGAGGCGCAGTTCACCCTGGCGAGTATCACGTCGGGGTCACCAGTTTAGAGGCATGAGGAACAGGGTGTAAAGTTCACTCATCCTCCATAGAAAAGGGAGGATCCTCCGACCAGACGGGTGTTGTGTCTGGTGGGCTACTGCCCGACGGTTGATGTCGGGATGTTGTATATATGCTAGTCGCGCGGTAAACTCTGTTTGCGCGACGCAGGATTTTGCGTGACGTCAGTGTGACGCGTTCCATTGTGGCGATGCCGCCACAACGGGTCGTCAAAAGCCCGAAAGTCTGACAACCAGTCTTATCAAAAGGTATCGTATTACCTAGTTACTGGGTTGTGGAGGTCAGATAGGCAGTCGCTCCATGTAAAATACTGGTATTCAGCTGCATCCGGTTAGACTGGAAGCTTACCCCAAGATAGTTGGGAAAAGGCTAGGCAGATTGATTCACACGGACCATTTTGCTGTCAAATTCAGCCGTGTGAGCGATACCGACCACATCAAGGAAACGTCGCAGCCACAACACAACCACCAGCGAGACCACGCACTAGCGGCCGGCCATATCGCAAACAACGATCTGTCTGTCTACAAACACTAGCCACAACGTAACCACATCGCAACTACTAGCGACAACGTAACTGGTTGTGTGATGGGGCCCTCAAACGTAACCACTGCTTGCCCACATTTTGTCGCTGCGATGTGGTGTGGTTGTGGCACGTGTGAACGGACCCTTATGTTGTAGACCTCTGTTGTTGACAGACAGAGAATTAGTTGACACCGCAATGGAGCGATACACACATCTCAGGCAACGATGGAGATTTTAAAACACTAATTCCGGGACGTGTGATCTCCCGATCTGGTGATTTCAACTGGCCAGACAGATCACCAGATCTAGCGGCGCCAGACTTCTTTCTTTGGGGTTTTTGAAATCTCACTTTTGCCACAACAAACCACAAACCTTTCAAGTCTCGAAAAGAAGAAATCATCCATTTGAAGCAACAATTCTACATGCCGTGAAATGAGCACAAATGTGCATTAACTCAGTAATGTGACCGTTATCATTTCTTAGACACACCTCTAAATAAACTTTCCGTGAAAACAAAACCCAATTTTTTTAATTCCAACAAAATGGCACATTAAGCCATTACTCTAGCCCTTGTTCAAAAAATATAATATTTTGCCTTTACCGTGCAAGTCCATTAAATAAATATGCCTATTTGTACAGACGCCAGCATATCAAGCTACTACAATCTACCAAATTTCTTTAATAGATTTTCAACTTTATCGCTAAAGCATTAGGTTCAAGGTTGATTGGGAAAATTTGACAGTTTCGAGTAGCATGATGTGCTGGCATCTGTACAAAAAAATCCGAAATACTTCACTAAGTATAAAGATTTAATTTAAAGAAATGGAGCTCCTAGGAATAAAAATAATCATAAACAATATTATGCTCTGCGTACCACAATGTAGGCTCGAATTGTACAAAAAGAACTCTTATATAACGGCCATAAAGGTGTATAATAATTACCTTCAAAGATTTACCTTTGACTATGTTAAAAAAAAAGTTGACACAGTGGTTAAGGGAAAATTGTTTTTATGATTTAAACGAATTTATATTATATCGTGCAGAAGGTAAACAAATAATATTTATTTATTACACACTTTATAATAATTAATTCAATGTGTAATATTAATGAAGCGTGACATTATATGGAGTATGGACTTTGCATTACATATATTCGTAATTTGATTTTTTTTTTTTTTTTTTTTAATCAATGTATGTTCTTGAAACTTAATAATTTGAATAGAACTGCTATTTAATAAATTAAATATTAATATGACACATTTGCGCACCATGCGTAATGGCAGAATGTAATTGGGCCACGATAGTCTCAAGTTCTTGATCTGTACCTAAATTCTAGCAAATATATTAATTTGAATTTGAATCTAGGACATTACTTTTACCCCACCTTGGATTTCGACTTGTGTATTTTTCATCTTTGCTTCTGTCATCAATGGATGCTGTAACGTAATTGATGATAATATAGTGATTTTTTTTTGTCATTTTTAAAAGAAGTTTTATTTAACTGAACAAAATATATACATAATATATAAGCTAACAGACTTAAAATAATAATTATAATATGCACAAATGTAAAAAAAAAAATATATATATAGGGCATCAAAAAATTCGTCCGCATCGCTGTCAACAGGAAAAGTGCCCAAAAGGCTGGCAGCATTGCCACGTTGTATGGCGATGATTTATGGTGATTTAAGTTTTTTTTTCCTTAAAATCAAGAGTTTACCTGTTACATAAATAATATATTATTTCTTTACATCATCAGAAACATCATCGAGGTTTAACATTCTGCAAACCTACATAAAATGATGGAACATTGCAATGCAAGTTGTAACAACAAGTTCTATAGTGGGTAGTTAAGACGGCAGTTGATTGAGTAGCGCCAATTATACGATCAGCGTTATCATTTCGTCATAATCATTATCAATGAAATTGCGCGGGCGCATATATTTTCTCCGTAGAATGCACGCCTTCGTGTTGTAGTTGTGCTCCAGCCGTCGCGAGAGCCGCACGTCTTTCGCGCGCTCCTGCTTCTAAGAAATCGTGGTTAGAACGCGTGTTAACAATCATGGTGAGTGCTTCTCTTTATAAGATCGCGTGCGATTCCCATTATGTGGTCGTGACTTATCAATTTTACAACTGTAAACCATGATACAAATTTATTTTTTATGACTGAAACTGTCGTTCCACGTGTCGAATGGAAACATGGAAATGTTACTAATCGTGTTAATTTTTCACGGTGATATTTTATGGAGCATTTATTGAAAACAAATAGCTGAAAACACTTTTTACATAATTTTGTTGGACATGCTTGCTTCGAACTAATTAAAAAACAAACCAAACGAATTATTCGAATGATCTAAAGTGTTTGTAGAGTTGCATCGTTTTTCATAATTATAGAATACCTACTATGCAATACAAAGTAAACACGCAAATAAGCCGTTATGTAAGGAACGCACACATGTGCTAAAACAATGACTATCGCGTACAAAGTGTTGCAAACAACGAAAAAACAGGTATTACTGAAGGTAAAAAAGTGCAACATAATCAATCACGAGGTAGGATCATTTATTTCAAAGTTTTAATTTGAGCATGATTTCCTTATCTACTTATGTACCGCCCCCCGTAACGTTCGTTGAAGTAGCCGAAAATAGTCCTATCTTACTCGTACTTATAGTGACATCTGTAGGAAAGTGTGAAATTGAAAAAAAATCCTCCTCTACTCAAGTCAGTGACCGAAAGCTGACTACCCATACTTTTGGCATTTGCCCATACCAAGATTTATCTAGGCGGCCATTTACAATGTTAATATTACATCCACACTAATGAGCATTCTGTGAGTACGGCGGTAACAAAAAACGGGAGATCATTAAAACATTTAACGATTTTGTTCTATTCAAAGCGTATAATCCTTTTACATTGCTGTAATCACTAATCACGTATCACCAATATTATAAATAGTCGCAATTAAACAATTAGGACAATTCTAGATTAGCCCGAACTCTACCATTTCACGCAAATCCTTCGGCAAACTCCGGCCCGCCATCATTGGTGTTGTCGGCTACTTCCGTGCCCTGCAGGATTGTGGCCAGTAGGGCGCAGAGCAGCAGAGGGACCCATAGATCCCCTGGAAACATTGCAAAATAAATTGTAAATCGATATAAATAAGGCACATTCTATTTTGCTCGTAAAATATAAGTTTATAGATCTGTTTCTTCTAGAGCAGTGATTAGTGGCAGTCGGGGGTGCGCGCGAATGTTCGAGTATTCCCTGGGGCCCAACTCATGCTCACTAGTGGAAGGAACCGTGAGGTTTTAGTCAGTAGGAATCCAAGAAAATGCTCCGTTCTCCCCAGACCAGACCGCGGGTAGCCATGAGGATTTGCTCACAGCAAAAAAAGGGGTTTGTAGAAGTGAAAAGTAAACACTAGCCATAAATGAAGTGTGCTATAGGATTCAACCTATACAGAGAGTCCGGTAAAGAACGGATAACCTTGAAATAGCGTATAATAGACCCTATGGTCGTTCTAAAATAATAATAAATACGTATGTGTATCCCAAGTAGTAACTAAGATTTTTTTAGAAAAATATACTAACTTTTTTTTTATTCTTCTTCACCGCGACCACAAATAAATGAATTCCATCAGTTATTTGTTGTTATAATATTGTACGTTGACTATGCCGATAGAAAAGCAATAAATAGTGTGACTAAAAATTGCATAGTATTTTTTTTTTTTCAAAAAAATCGTCAGAACTGCATGGGATTTTTTTTTTTTTGAACTACCATAATGTCTATTAATTATGCTATTTTAAGGTTATCCATTAATTACAGAACACCTGTATAAGATTTTAGAAGCCAGAGATTTTGGAAAATGTTGAAAATAAGCAGTATTGAATATCCATGATTGCATTGAAGATTACTTAAAGCAAGCTTGTTTCTTATCTAATGAGAAATACTCATTACTCACACCTGATAAGACTGATCATCGTCGATAACAACCTAAGCGTTAAAAGCTAATAACACTTTAATTTTCTACATGACCATTTTTAAGGTTTCTATGAAAAAGATTACTCAATGATATTGAAATAAAACCTTTTATTTTACTATAAAAATTAACTAAAACATAATTAAATAAAAACGACTAGTATTATCTACTTAGGTACGTAAAATATTTAAAAAAAAAAAGTTAATTTGATAACCTTAAACGTACAACAAAATTGGAGATTGGAACCTCCTTTTAAGCAAAAAATGCCTGAATTAGGAGACTCCGCTCTTTCAAAGACAAGAAGTGTAAACTATACAATACGAGTACATAATCAAAAACAAGGTGATTTGAGTGAATGAGGGTGGGTGTGTGTGAGTGATGGTGTGTGTGTGTTATATTTAAAAACAAACTAGACTTCTCTCTAGGAATTAATACATGGTAAAACTAATTTCCCACTGCTCTCAGATCTCGAAGCTAAAAATAATAAATAAAAAACATTAATGTTTGTTAAAATTACTATTTTAAAATAAAAGATAGCAGCTATAGAAAAATAGGTTTTTTATTGATTTTTAGGGTTCCGTGCGTCCAAATAACAAAACGGAACCCTTATAGGATTACTCGTGCGTCTGTCTGTCTGTCCGTCTGTCACAGCCAATTTGCTCCGAATCTAATGGACCGATTAAGTTGAAATTAGGTTTACACATTATGAATGTTTGTGACCCAAACACGGACGTGTAACTCATCTCATACAGAGAACGATTGTTTACGGTATGTTTATTTCAGACCATTAAGGTCAGCCGCTTTATTCTGTAAAAAATCTTACTGTGAATACTAAGGTGAAGTGAGCTGTCAACAGTGTCAATCCCTCCCTAGCATCGGATGGAATGACAGCTCACTTCAACCTCACTTCACTTAGATAAGTGTTCCCGGTGACATTTGTATAGAATAGACCGGCTGGTTTCCTTAATCTATCGAATAACTTAGAATCTACATACCAACTTAAATTTCCATTCTACATATCTAATGAATAAGTATACTTATTGAATACATAAGTACTTAAATGTCTAGTCCACTTCCCTAATGAATAATTTACACATATTGAAATAATATAAATTACTAGCGACTCGCCCCGGCTTCGCACGGGGTGGGTAGCACTAATTTATCTATAGCCAGATGATTTGTGATGGATGATTGAAATACTATCTTGAATTCATTCATGCCTAGTCCTATTTGTTAGGTGACTGTTCAGTAGAAATATGACACAAAATTACCAAAATTACAAAAAAAAATTATGATGATCCGATCTCTACCAAACTTCACAAGATCACCCGCTGAGCTAATCTGTAGATTTCCTGAAAATTTAATTAAAATCACTCCAGGCGTTTTGGAGTCCATAGGTAACATACACACACACATTCATTTTTACAAGGTGTAACATAATTAACGCACAACCTCTTAAGGGGTCATTGTACTCATCATTATGAACAACTTTTACTACTAGACCAAACTTGAAATCACGAAAAAAAAATCGGCTGCTCCCTACATTTTGACGAGTTATGCGAACATAAATGTAGGGAGCAGCTGATTTTTTTTTGCGATTTCAGGTTTGGTCCTATAGTAAAAGTTGTTCATAATGATGAGCACAATGACCCCTTAAGAGGTTGTGCGTTAATTATGTTACACCTTGTATATATAGATAGAAAAGTAGCAGTATTACTAAGAAGTAACTACCGAGATAAAGACTAATAGAGAAGTAAAGAAAGAAGAAGAAGAGGAAGAAGGGGACATGTTGCGCCGACCCCAAATAAATTGGGATAGGGGCAGGAGAATGATGATGAAGTAGCTGTATTATCATTACAACCCAATCTATAGTCATTTTATTACGTCTTTGAAAAGCTTTATACATAACATCACGCTTGTATTCCTCGAAAAGTTAGACAGGGGTCTAAATGCTCGCGAAGGAGGTGGCGGAACGCGTGAACGAGAGGCAAGCTTTGCGCTCTCACGCCCCTAGTCGCCGCAGGAGACGCACTGGGCGTCGGGAATTGGCAGCCGATTCCCGGCCACCGTAGGCGCGGGCTTGCGGACGGCGAGCAATGGGTAGCTCGCCGTCCGGACCAGGCCCGAGTGGACGGCGCGTTGTGTGTCACGCGCGCCTCAAAGAGATGTCAGCACTATTGACGGGGTCCGCTAGGGCCGATGCCAGCTATGGTTGCGGGATATTCGAAAGACTTACCGTGCCCCGGCACAGGCAACTGGAGGAACACGGGTGGGTTTTATTCAGTAAAAGTCTGACACGCCCTCCCGCTCTGCCCAGAGCGGGAGAAGTCATTTGATGATTTCCCATCTGCCTAAATCAGTGGTTCCCAAAGTGGTTCAGGTGGACCCCCGTGGGTCCGCGGGAAACCCAACAGGGGTCTACCGTTGGCGTGACAAAAAATGGGGGTTCACAATATTCGTAAGTTCACGAAAATTTATCTGCTTTCGATAGCGAAGACCTAAAATGTTGGGTTGACTTCACCTACCAATGTAGGCAGATAATATTTTAAGAAGCTCAGCGACTGTTACTTGTAAAATCTTGCATATTCCATATTCAGTACAACGTGTCGAGACTTGCAAAGCGCCGCCATCCGCAACGCTTGTTCAGACGTGCAAAGGGACGAAATACGACTTGTGGTGTGTGTGCTTGCAATCTTGCATGAACTTGTTTGATTCTTCAACAATATGAATACGAATTCCAAGGATAAACGTTGATTGGCCAACTTTACTTTTTTGACATTCATTCACAGCACAGTCAATTAATTCAATTCAAATCAATCAAATCTCAAATCAATTCTCACTTTTTTTTTCGAAATTCGTGGTTTCGTGGTGGTGGATTTCCATAGTTAGATCTAAACTTCATATTTTTAGCCGAGTTTTAGGAATATGGTAGAAATGTAGCTGCAGGGGGTCCACCGGAACCAGCTAAATTTTGAAAGTGGTCTATGGGAAAAAATGTCTGGGAACCTCAGGCCTAAATGGATGTGGGTGTACGATAGGTACCTACAGTACACCCACATTTCGCCAGTTATGTTTAAGTCCCATGTTATTACATTCCAGCCCCCTATTGGGGGCGAGCCTGTTGCCATCAACCGGGCATAAATCCAAACTTCGTGCTGCTACTGTGAAATTCCAGATGGAAAAACCCAATAACTTTTTGCCCGACCCGAAATCGAATCCAGGACTTCAGCAGTAGCGCTTGCAACCACTAGACGAAACGAGGCAATCAAATAGAGGCAATAAAAATTTCGGAGTGCTAATTTTGTAGTTGGTTTTTCATTAGTTATCAGTTCGTTCTTTTACTTATTCAACCTTAACATACTTTCATTATTTTAGTGTTTGATTTTTTATTTGTCTATTTTTTTTTTTTTTTTTTTTTGTATGATAAATTAAAACCATGAACTACTTTTAGTGCACAATTTTCGATATCCGTGTGCGATATTTATTTCTCGAAAATTACCGACCAATAGGTAGTATACGATGAATTTATCATCTACAAGTGGCTGAAGACCTTGATGAGACTCGCACAGACCAGGGAAGCATGGCACAAAAGGGAGGAGGCCTGTACTCAGCAGTGCTGATGATAATGGTAATGATGCAGTTACTGAAAAACGTTTTCCTGAAAATTCTTTCCCAAGAAATTCTTTAAAGGACATAATATTATATATAAAAAATACGTACTAAGCCAACTGCTAACACTGAGATATCATAACTTATCAGTACATATCACAAACATAATAAATATACAAAGATTATAAGTATGCAAATTAAGATATTCAAGCGGAAAGTGAAAAATACAATTTATTAATCAGTCGAGACCTGTTTTATTTATTTTGACACGTGCTAGTGAAGTAATCCTCGTGAATTAATTTAACTGGTTTTTATTGAGACTAGTCGTAGTAGATTTAGATTTCTTTGACTAGATGTTTATCAACGTGAACAAAGCAAAAGGAGTACCAATGTAACAAGAATCGTAGGAGGTGGCGTTCTGTAGTTACTGCGTACCCCCTATGGGAAGAAGGCGTGAGATTATATATTTATTCTTATGTACTATGTATATGTTTATGTACTATGTATCAGCAACGATTGACCATCTCGATTTTGCTTTTAGTGATAAAAAAATGTTTATTGCTACAATAAATATTTTTCAGTTTTTTTTTTAATGTAAATCATCTATAGGCGCGCCTTGGGAGTAAAACCGACTCGCATGAGGGCATAAAAGAGCTCTTATACTGTTATGCCCCGTCATGTCAGAAAAATATAAGTTTTTCTTTTTTTTCCATATTTATTTATTGCTTTCCTTTCATTATAAATTCTTTCAATAACCATCAATTTCGATGTTTCACATCTACCGGCCGTCCCGTGACGGCAAACTTAAAAATAAAAATTGAATTGAATCAATCATCGTTATAATCATTTTTCAGTCTATCTTCAGGAAATATTAATGTCTTCATAATTTTTATAACTGTATGGCAATACAAAAGTAGATAAAAAACTTAAAATTACTAATGCCCTAGAAAACGATACCAGTGAACATCTAATCATGCTACAATGAAAGATAAAAGATAACAATCGATAATGTAATTAGAACGTCTTCAAACGAAATTAATTATTTATATACATCATCTGCCTAGCCTTTTCCCAACTGAGTGGGGGTCAGATTCCAGTCTTACCAGATACAGCTGAATACCAGTATTTTACATAAATTAATTACTTACGTAATTTTCTAATGACCACGAAAAACCACTTTATTTTAGCAAAATTCAAAACGCAAGCTTGAAGGTTGGTTGATGAATACATCTACATATTTTAAACTGCAGATTAGCACGAAGTATAACGTACTTTTTCCTGTTTAAAAATTAAAAAAAAAACTATGTTTTATCAACTTAGTGTCAACTGCTAAAAATTCAAAATTATTTGTAGGTAACCTTTGCCGCTGATAAGAACACGTTTGATGACCATTAACAATATTCAACGTCTCTGAATAAGGCGGAAAAAATTGTGCAGTATAACTTTTAAAAATATTATTATTACCTGTTTTTTTTTTTGTATTGGGACATTCCATATATGTATTGTATCGGTTTCAAATGCTTACCAGAAACCGGCAAGAAACGGGAAAAAAACCAAGGTTATTACAGGACATTTTTTTATCACTACCCAATCACAGGGTGTTCTACCCATGAATATAAGCAAGTCTTTTTCGGGTGACCATTGAAAATCAGCGCTGTGCTGTGGGTCCCTCATAGCACAGCATCATGCTGAGTGGAAGCCTTCTTGTCACAGTCATGACGTGCAGCTGCCGACTATTTCTGTTTTGAGCTCGTGATTATAATGTGGATCTATTTTGTTTTATTTTTCTGATTATTCTTATCGTTTTGCATGCACGTGTTTCTGTGACAAATAAACCCATTTTTCTTTCTTTCTTTCAAGTTTCACTATGGGACCAACTCTGAAATTGCGAAAAAAAATCTGCTGTTTCATACATTTGAGTCGAGCCATTTTGGTTGGGTCATTTTGATTGAACTTTTGTATGAAACAGCAGATTTTTTTTTTTCGTGATTTAAGAGTTGGTCCCATAGTGAAAGTTATTCATATTCATGGGTAGAAAAACCGAACTGTGAAAATTTGAATAGTGATAAAAAAATTGTCCTGTATATTCTCATTTCCGAATACAATATCTCCATACACCACACAGATTATTACCGCCAATATATCAGTATCAATTTATATAGACATAATATATGATATATGCACGCATTGTACGGTTCACGAGCTGTCATCATCAGTCATCATAAATTAATAATGTCTTATAATACGACGTTGTTGCAACCGACCCATAGTGACATGTTACAAAGTGACACCTGAGCATCTCGGAACTTTATTTAATCGGTTACGATCTTGGCTTTGACTTGCTAAACTGATACTTGTACTAAATTGATCGGAAGTAATCGCCATGAAGTTGTCATCAATGTAATCTTTAGGTACCATCGCGGACATTACCTAAAGTTTACCACTAATCAACCTTATTACCTTAATAATAAGGTCGAAAAGTGTGCAAATGTCCGCGATGGTACACTATAATTTAACCAACATGGTTTCTTTTAGAAAATGTCAGCAATTACAATGGCCAAGAAACAAATAGGACCAATTATGATAGTATTGTAATTAATAAACAATCATTTTCAAATTATAGAAATCTTTTCTCGTTTATGAACAATTTCAGTTATATTTAAACGTGATCAATATACGCAGGTACAATCTTACCTTAATGGGATATTTGCCACTTTTACTATTAGGTACCTATAGGTATGTCTTGGATAAAATACATTGACAATTTCGAAGAAAAAGACCTAACTTTTTACTAAAAATAAAAAATAAACTCATTTTAATAAATAAAAACTGATGTTGCCCATCCCTGATGACTGTGGTATGTGTTAGACTCCATCGATGCTATGTAGCGGTCGAGTTCCCAATGGTGTCACTTACACGGGCTTAGGGTGTCCGCAACTCGGAACTGGGAACTCGGTCTTTTTTGTGGCTTATAAACACAAACGGGTTCAAAAGGCACGCGTTCGGCACATTGTTTTTTGCAGTTTGTTATTTTTTTCCCACACCGTGTTTTTCCTTAGCGTAGTTACACGTTTTAGTCATATTTTCACACTGTGCATGCTATCTTAGTATTTTTGCCGCCTTGTATTAATACAAGTATAGATTTGACTGTGCTACAACTGTTTTAAAACTGTTATAACATAGTCAAATCTGTACTAGTGAAATTTTAATGAAGATGAAAAACAAGTCACGATTGGTAAATTATAACAGCAAGATAATTATATATTTATCCCAGACCTTCAACAAAAGACGAACGTAAAAAATCAATTTATAAAGGTATTAAGTTTTTTGTCTCTCTCTCATTTACTGAGGCCACAGGATGCTTTAATTATCGACTAAATTAACTTAATATTAAAATACAACTTTAGATATTTCAAGATATTGTAGTTGTAAATCATCATAACCTTTAACATTATTCCAAGAATCTATAAATAATTGCAAAATTGCAAATGCATTAACAATTTATTCATAGTTCAGCAAAAAAAAAACAGAAACACCAAAACACATTCATAAGAAACTCGGTAAGCTATTTACATTTAATGATGACTATAAAAAGCGATAATTACTGACTGGCTAAGTAATAAAATAAAAACTGCTCTTTATTGTTCATCGATCAACAGCGATCATTGTCGATGAGTTGAACAGATACAAATCACGAGTAATATTGATAAAAAAACAACCATAAAAACAAATGGTTTTCTTTGAAGATCAGCTATCTTCGAAGAAAACCATTTATTTTAAACTAGCGGCGCCCCGTGGTGTCACCCCTATAAGTCTCGATCCTGTACGGATATCGGGATAAAAAGTATTCTATATTTTAATCCAGGATTATAAACTATCTGTTTGCCAAATTTCATCCAAATCCGTTCAGTAGTTTTTTGCGTGACAAGAGTAACAATTAAGATCAGTTTCAGATTCCATTAGTAGCATAGTAGGATGATAACTCTTGGTATAGTAGGCTGAGCGTCAATGGTAAAAAACCAGTATAAGCTAGCTTGGCATTCTTTTGAAAATACGTACTACGATAGGCCAGCTCAAGGCCAAAGAGTTATCTGAACATCGTAAGGACTATTCTTGTTTGCAGCGCTCGGCCGCTATAGTACCGCTTGCTAACAGATGTGGTGATCGTGAGCACCACGGGATTTTTTTTTCACGGTGTTCAGATTTTAGTTTCTTTGCTAGTACCTACTGATGCTGGGGCCAAACCGCGTCAATCGTCACAAAGCAATGCCTGCCAAATTTCGGTATTTTTTGCTTGCTAAAAGTTGTCGTGCCATAATGCGGTGATCACATTACCGGCTTCGTATTCTTTGATGTGCGATAACCGTGACGTAGTTCGATCTCTTTAATAGCCGGTAACGGTTGGTTACATGATATCTGCATGTATCGTGTCATAGTGCGAAGTTTCAGACGGGAAATGTTGGCAACACTAACAAACAATACTTTATAGTTTTTGAGTTCATTTCCGATTCCTTCTTTATTCGACTGTGAGATAGGTTTTTAAGTTTATTCAATGAAAATGAAGCCAAGAATTCCATTAATTGTGCGTGCAAAAGGTTGTTTTTTATGTCGCTCCATTGCCTACTACCACAAACCACAACTACTTCCATCAACATCTGATGGTCCTTCGAGCCGGATCTGAACCACTGAACTATTTCCACCAACAACAGGTGCAAGTGTGGCCCCAGCTTTAGCTACGCAGACCGCTCATTTAGTGGAACTAAATGGAATACCAACAAAAAATGTTATAAATTGATTTTCGAAGAACTGTGGCGTATTAGTAATGAAATTGTAAATGTAGTTCGTGCATAACATTTTTTTGTGTTAATCTATACAAATAAATAAAATTGAAGTGTTTGATTGTAATGTCAAAATAACAACTTTTTACTAAATGCTTAAGTATGTACGTACGATCCGGTTACGTATGGTATGTATGTATTTATTGTATACGAGTATGTAACTGATACACCACTGACTACCTACAGTATTGTCTCTCCATCTCCCTTTAATCCATCCAAAGGTTGTCTGTAAAAGATCGCTTTTAGCGATAAGACCGCCCATTGTGTCACCATAATTATGTGTAAAATTTCTACATTTATATCTGTAATTTTTATGGTGTACATAATAAAGAGTATTCTATCTTTTAAAATTTTTGTCTGTCTGTCTGTTTGTTCCGGCTAATCTCCGAAACGGTTGGACCAATTTTGACGGGACTTTCACTGGTAGATAGCTGATATTGGAGTACTTAGGCTAGTTTTATTTTAGAAAAAGAATTAGATTTCCGCGCAAAAAAATTAAAACCCAAGAAATTGTGAACAAACAGTCGGATTTGAAAAATTCATTTTGCGTTTGGTAGTCTAATTCTCGAAGATAGTTATAGGCTATTTAACATCGCGTTGCGACCCTTAGGAGCCGAGCAAAAAGATAAAAGTCAGAAAGAATACTAAGCGAAAACGAAGTAATAGCGCGGGCGGGCGATGCAACGCGACGGGTCGGGGGACGAGGGAGTTTTATTAAAATGTAGCTGTTATTTTAGTATATTGTATATCTTACGACTTCCACGCGAACGAAGTCGCGGGGTACAGCTAGTTTGAAATAAATAATTTTACTTCTATACTAAAATCCCATTGAGAAGAATTCCATCACAAATTAAAGGACGTATTTCTAAGCGTCGCTAAAATAAATTTGTTCTAATAAAATTCGGGAGCAGGTAGGTAAACCTTATTGAAAACATTAACAGCTGCTGAGCGTGAGATCTTGGATTGGATCTTGGAACCTTATTAAGTCGCGCATTGTGATATTTGTGATTCTAAACTTGATCGTAAAGAATTTCTAACCAGCAGCCCGGAGACACGTTATATCCGGTTAATAGCATTATGCTCGCGAATTAACACAACTGGCATAATGTGTATACTTTACACCTCTGGTTATCCCTTCGGGGAATACAGGCGTAATGTTATGTTATTGTAAGGAGAACTTTGAAACATTTACGCTGACGATTAGAAGCATAGTCAGTATTAGTGAAGATAAAGATAGATAGATTCGATAGACAGTGCAAGCTATATTTAAAACAATTGAATGCTAAGAAAAGGAATCCGTCGCGTCGCCTACTAACTGTCTGCAATCCCGATTTGCCATTGTAAATCGGGATGCAAAAAGCGCTTGAGCGAACTTGGGCAAACGCATTCGTTTGCCCAGCGCTTTTTAGTTCATAACATAACATAACATCACCCTTTGTTTCCCCGAACGGTTAGGCCTATAGTTCACCCACATTTCGCCAGTTATGTTTAAGTCCCATGTAATAAGGGGCGAGCCTATTGCCATCTACCGGGCACAAATCCAGACAGGCGCTTTTTAGTGTTCCTTTATCATTTGCCTGCGCAGCCTGTAGGTATCTATGTAGTAAATATGTATGTATATAATTAAAAGAGTATGCGTGTTGAATTACGTTGTTAGGCATGATAAGCGGAGCCTGGCTCTACTTTACTTTAGTTGCATATTAACAAACATACGGCATTGCAGTAAAGATATCTGTAAACATAAACCGTTAGTATATCATTTAGATTAATGCATAAATTGAGCTACTAATATAATTTTTCACTATGTGGAGTCCCGCTGCGCCTCAATGGTAACAATTTGACAGCACCACTTTTTCGTAGCAGTTTTTGTATTTTAAAACATACGGGTAAATTTTTTTATTACTACCCAAATTTTCACAGGGTGTTCTGTTCTACTCATGAAGGCGAACAACTTTCACTATGGGCCCAACTCTGAAATCACGAAACAAAATCAGCTGTTTCATACAAAAGTTATAATACCTTCTCGATCTGAAATGTATGAAAGAGCTGATTTTTTTTTTCGCTTTTCAGAGTTGGTCCCATAGTGAAAGTTGTTCATATTCATGGGTAGAAGAGCCTGTGAAAATTTGGGTAGTGATAAAAAAATTGCCCTGTACATCAAAAGACAACATAATAATAACTTACTAGTACATATACATATATGTATAGTTATTACTAAGACTGTACATGTACTAGTACGCTTTACAACCACCATTTCTCCCAGAATCAGCCTTCCAATCTCCAGCATCATATTTCTTAGTTCGCCCGTCGTGAAACCTGTCGATGCAATAATGCACATAAGGGTGGATATAGGGAGTACCCTCCCCCCACCTTCTTCACATGACGTCATCTACCTCAGTTGCCTAGCAACCAGATAGGATGTCAAAGCCACTCCTTTGACGGCGTACCTATAAGCTAGGACGTTGCATAATGTTGGATTTTGTAACAAAATGGAAGCTCGAATATACCAGGCTGCAGAATCTTACGTTGGCCCTTTATGAAATAGCAAGACCATTATAATTCTATGCTATGCATATAGACCTACTTTTGGTAAAAGGATGTTCAAAAAATCTTACTCAGTCCATACTTTATTTCTGATTAAAAATACTCGAAACAAAAAGCAGATTCATGAATTCATTTAAGCAGACGATAAAAAATTAAAAAAATGTTTCTACAGACTACCTAACTATGATAGATTCTCCAAAAATCTTCTAATGCAGGAGGTACAAGTACTTTCCACATAGTGACGAAGCAACGCATGTGACATGTCCATACGACAACATCGTCAAGAATATTGCGTTCCTTACTCGAATGTAGCCAACATAAACCGTAGATCAAATCCAAGATATTCCCCCTTCAATTCTCACACACACACACAGACTAACACACAAAGTAGGTCTAACTCCTGTAGGTACATATGTAGCGTCCTCCAATTACACAGTTCACTTTGTAACGTCATCCGACATCATTACATACACGTACAGACATATATATAAATACATAGACGCATATGCACACAGACATCTGCTGCCTATTAATGTGGGCCTGAAAATGTCTAGTGCAATATTGGTATGTTTGAAGACAGCATTGTCATAGTCATTTCTATACAAGTACTAGCTTTTGCCCGCAGCTTCACCCGCGTGGATGTCGGAAATATCCCACAGGAACGTACCATCGAGACAAAAAGTATCCTATTTCCTAACTCAGGCCATGGTCTACGTATGTGCCAAATTTCATACAAATCCGTTCAGCTGTTTTAGCGTGAAAGCGTGACAAACAAACAAACTTACTTTCGCATTTATAATATTAGTTAAGATTAGGTTGTCAATGACTACAATATTGTATTGGTCATCCAAACTACACACCACCCTAATTGCGTAACACACTATCAATCACAATCTGAATGATTTTGAAGCAAATTGCTAATCCATTGCTTTATATGTTAGAAAAATTTGTCTGCTCAACAACGTAAATAACGCAATGAATGTTGATGAACTCTCAAAATGAAACCGATTCCTACTGTGTGTTACGATATTGCCCCGCAGGTGTGCAAAATCAACTCAATCGAATGCAAAAGCGATCATAGTATTATTTGTTGTAATAGATAACAGATGATATCAAATGATAACAAGTTTTACTCTGTGTAATTTCATTACTCAGTTTAAGAATCCCCGGACATGCAAGATCGATGCATCTTACCTAACTCGGGCCAGCTCGACTGACCCAGTTACTATACTAGCTTACTATACTTGTCACTCGACTTCCAACCGGTCGCCTAATGCTACTTCAAGATGAAATCGATTTTAAATTGAAATCGACCGAGATGAGGTTTAGCGAGTAATGTTGCAACATTTTCGAATTTAAATTGAGAGATGATTTCCATTTGATTATTATCTGTATTTTTTCTTTTATGGGCAGATTATTTAGATTTTTTATGAAAAATGTCTTGAGGGTTCGATTCCCAGGTCGGGCAAAGTTTTCCATCTGGATTTTCTCAGTAGCAGCCCGGAGTATGAATTTGTGCCCGGATGATGGCAATAGGCTCGCCCTCTATTACATGGTACTTAAACACAACTGGGAAAATGTGGGTGTGCTACAGCTCACCACTGCTTACCCTTCGGAGATTACAGGCGTAATGTTTATGTTATGTCAAATATTATTACTGTAAACCAATTTTATTAAAAAAAAATAACCATTTAACCCGTAGCTTCGCCCGCGTGGATGTCAATACTTCCCTATTTGAATCTGATTTTGTGCACAATTTCAGGGGTTTACTTTTTTTGCGCGGAACCCTAATTCTTTTTCTAAAATAAAAGCAGCATGTAACTAAGTACTTCAACGTTAGTTCTCTGTCAATGAAAGTCCCATCAAAATCGGTCCAGCCGTTTCATAGATTAGCCGGAACAAACAGACAGACTGACAAAATTTTTTCCGTCGCCCCGGCACAGGCAACTGAAGGAACACAGGTGGATTTCCCATCCAAAAAAAAAATTAAAATTGTTTTTTTTATATAAGTACCTTAAATACTTTTATAAGCATTTAATAAAAACTGTTATTTTGACTATACAAACAGACACTCCAATTTTATTTATTTGTATATAGACTATCAATCACTCATATTTTTATCATCTAAAACCCATTCAAGAGTTCAACAACACATTTGACACAGATTCTGATCTTGGGAACAGTGTCACGTTCATTAATTAATCCAATTTCATTGGATCGCAATCAATCCGACATCTTGCCGACTTTCCTCCGTAGAAATGACAATGAAGCCGGAGATAACTTCTTGCTTTGAAAACTCGGGAGTGGCTACTGTCTTGTTAAATAAGAAATCATTAACGTTGAGTTTAAAGTTATTTAGGACCAAATTAAATTAGCTAGCGAAACTCCGCAGACGTGATAGGATCGATATCTCAACATGATAAAATAAAATAAAGTTTTGATGTTTCTTTTTCGGGGGATCAACGACCGCTGGTAGTGTTTTTACTTGAAGTATGAGTTAGAAAATCTGTTATATTTTGTTTTATCGTGTTGAGATATCGATTACGCATCACGTCTGTGAAGTTTACACAAAAAAAAGGATTTTTTTAAACTGATATTTCAAATGACTACAATAACTGCGGTCGATGACCCCACAAAAAAATTATCAAATTAATTTATTTTATTTTTATCATGTTTAGATATCGATACCCATTACGTCTGCGGAGTTTCACTAGCAAATTTTATTTGATCCTGTTTAGGGCTCCCACACAAAACTGCGAATTCGCATCGCAAATTGCGATTTTTACGATGCGCTGCAAATTCGCAGTTTTGTGTGGCCCGTACTTCGACTTCTGTCGAGAAAAAGTTTCGAGTTGCGTTTCTTACTTTGAATCTTAGAAGTATTCTATGTCTACTTAGATCTGTCATACTCATATGAAATGTATGGATAATCTTCTGTATTTTGATAAACAAAAGAACATACTGTAACTTTATGTTTTTGCTAGATAGGTACAGACTTTGTATTTCTATTCATTCAATTCTAAACGGTTTCCTTTGTTTCCAAATTCAAACAATGGATTACATACTCGTAAATCATAATAACTTACATGCAATGTTTAAGGAACTGCAGGTAATCTAGTTAATAAAAAACAGGCCAACTGCGTATTGGAACACGCACAATGAAGGGTTCCGTAACCTATGAATTTATCCCAAGAACAATCTTAACATTGTAGTTGGAAAACATGTACCTACTCTCATACATTCTTGTAAAGCTTTGGCGGGGCGGGAGGGGGACACTTTAACAAAAAAAAATTAGCTCTAGTCATCCCCACTTTCCGTGTAGCGAGAAACCCAAAAAAAATGTTTTTTTTTTTAAGATTTCCCACTCACAAATGAACTAGCATTGCTACAACAATGAAATCAAAACAATAACTGCAAAAGAACAACGAGTACGCAAAATTAAAAACTGTGTTGCATAATAAAATGGCTTCCCACACGTAAGTACCTACAAAGTACAACGCACTGGATTTAATAATGAACTTAATAACGGATAATTGAACCGGACTTTAATTATAAAATGGTGGTCCAACGTAGTTCTGCGAGTTTATTCCAACATTTCCAGTAGGTACTCGAATTATGCCTTCAGGGAAAATGGCTTTTAAAAAATAAACCCCATATTACTTGCGTTTCGTTCAATACTATAAGGTTTTAATAAACAAAGCTTGCTATCGACAGTTTTCGGCGAATCATTCCGTTTCACGCTGACCTGATTAAAACAAACTATTGGAAAATCAGTACCAAGCTTAATCCGGGTTTTGTGTTACAAATGGAAAATGAAATATGCTTTAATTAAGTACCTGGCAGCAGCCACGCCCCGTGGCCACGCGTATAGGAACAGTTTTCTATTTCGAGTGATTAAAAGAGAGATATATACATACTTACTATTTTACTTTTTCAGGTAATTACTAAATCTATCTCACAGTCCTTCTAATATAGTGACTTAGCTATAAAAATCAGGTTCTGTGAATCAAAAGATACATTCACGTTACGAGTAACAAATAAAGCACTTAACTTTAATGTAAGTCATCCGGGGCTATTGTAGCCAGGGGGAAAACGTAACTGATTCAGATAACTCGTTATGCAACAATAGCGAGTTACCTCCATTAGTTACATTTGCCCCCTGGCTACATGAGCCCGGGTGACCCTACTATTTTATTTATCTGCAACAAAAAAGAAAAACAAATTATTCCACTTCTAATACACTACGAGGGCCCAGAGCGAGTTGGTGAATGTCAAGTGTTTTTTTTTTTGTTGATTGGTCTAGGACATTCTTACCTACAAGTTTCTTCACGATATGTTTGTCTATAACATATCCATAGATATCTACTCATCCATGAAAAAAAGAAAAAAAATACACTCATAAGCAGAGGTCGGAATTAGGTAGAGTTATTTATGTACTTACACTGATTTCATACAGCGAAAGAATATAATGGATATTTCAAATCTGAGTGGTACTTTGAATGAATCGAACAAGGAAAATGATTCTGATGTGCCGTTTGAATAAGCAAACCCTCACGAGTCTAGACTAGAAGCAAAAGTATTTTCTTATTTATAAAAAAGGCGAGGCATAAGTATGAGAATTCGCTTAAGACTATTAATAATTTGTATTGTGAATTAATGTAAATACTAAAAAAATGGTATGTTAATTATCTTTGTTTTATTTGTCTGTCTATTTCTGAGGTTTTTATTATTATTTATTTGTAATATTAGAAATCCCGGGAAGATCCATATTAATGTCAACATTTCGATGCAAGTACATAAATAACTCTACCTAATTCCGACCTCTGCTTATAAGCTTAGATTGAAAAAAAAACATTGCAATAAGATTCACCGGGATCGTATTACCGTTATAACTTACGTCATTCAAATTTTTACTTACCTATAAGCCGTAAAACGGAATGCACACGAAACTAATATTGGCATAAGTAAGACAAAGTCACACTATACGCTGAAGTTCAGAAGGTTAATAATAAGTTGTGCAGTAATTATTTATTGAAATAAAGTTAAATCAAGGTTGTTCTGAAGACTATACAAGCGGCAATTGTTTTCAAAGCGTTTCTTTATCCTTGAACGACTTTCAACAACATTGACATTAGCTTTTCGGTAGCTGTCAGTCCCTTACATTTTTGACTTTTCCATCGTCGTTACCGCTGATAGAATCTCATTGTGTCTAGGACCTAAAATCATTTGAGCCGTCTGTTTTTGACAGTCCGAAGAATGGAATCTTAACATAACTGGCTTCACATCTTACCAATAAAATGATGATTAGAACTTTTCCATCTCGCCTTTGCCGTAAACTGCCAAGTTGTCTATGGTATGTTATAATATTATCTGTTGAAAATGTAAACAAATGAATCAGAAAACGCACCTGTGGATGCCAATTCTGTAATGCCACTTACGAATCGAGTGCTTTGATTCGATTATTTGAATAAATTCTAATTTTAAATTACCATAACAAGATGTTTTTATTTGAGAATTGAGGTTATTTTTATAACCTCGATGATGTTTTAATTATTGTTATTCAAACAATAATGTTGGAAAAAGCGTTGAGATGTAAAGTTGACATCTTTTATATAAACACCAGGGGCGAAGACTTTATACAACCCGATTCCTATCGGCTTCCCTTCGGAACAACTACTCTTCTTAGTGTTTACTAATGCCAAATAATGTGATACACCTGCGTGTGTAACTGTATATCACATCACATTACAGATATTTAATACCAGCTTTAATACACCATAAGACTTAAACCATTACAAAAATGCCAACAATTTTTTGTCTAAACAGAGAATTCCGATATAACATCAGTGTCAAACTAAGCCGGCCCTCATAGTAGTCCGCAGCACCGCTTCGGAGGTAACTAAGGAAGTCGAACTACAGCGAGTTATCAGGGTTTTAATTATTAAGGTCATCTAGAGTTTATGAGAACTGAACCATTTTTTCTTCGGCTTCCCTCTAACGACAATAAATTGTAGCTGCGACACTGATAAATACAGATGAATGTGTTAATAATTCCGTTATGTGGTGAGTGATTGCGTAACAATTATATTTTAGTGGGTATTCTGTCATTTGCTACTTCGCGCCGTATTGCAGTGTCTTTGACTTGTATCAGGTAGAATATAGCTACAACTAAGCTAGACGACCGAGCTTAGCCAGTACCGGCTTGAGTCTCCGAGATGAAATTTCGCTCAATCGATTTTCCGTGCTGGGAATACTCGTCGGGAAAAAAAGAAAACAGGCTGTCACTGCTTATTAAAGCTAGCCATGAAGTTTATAAAGGAAAATGCACTGCAAAAGGTATCTTATCTTCTTATAACAAAATATCACGCTTGTGTTCTTTAAAAGGGATAAATAGAGCAATTAGCCAGTTGCTTATAAATACTATGTAATATTTCTGTAATACAACATAATTACTTACTTTTTAACTTCTATTTTCCATTATATCTGTATTCTATACATAGATATATAAATTAATTTCGAAATTAAACCACGTTGTTCTTCTAAACTACGCAACGGATTTTGATGCAGTTTTCAACTTCATTCAGAGAATGTAATCCGGAAGGTTTAAGGTAATAAATTAACATTACACATATATGGGAAAAAAATTTGTTCAATGTTTTTGTGTTGCGTAATGTACATAATTTTGCAAACTATTGCATAGAATCCAGTTATTCTAAGTAAACAGACAGCTGTGCTGCTGGGGAGTTTGTTGCGCCACTTCTTCTTCCCAGCTAAAGCACTAGGAAGTGGTGAAGGGCGGGCGTTTTGGGGGACTGTCTTATGTAATTTTTGACGTTCGAAAAGTGCTGATTCTCAGCCTAACTAGGCTGAAAGTCATTTACTCAAACTTGAGTAAATTACTTTTGATTTTGATTAAAAAAAATCAATTTCGATGTTTTGTCAAGTCATAAAATCCGTAGGAAGCAGGGGCGGGTTGCTAGTTATGCAATAAAGCACAGAAAAAAGGAGAATTCTACCCATCAATCATCCTATAGGTACCTAATCATCTAGGTTTTGCTGATGTCGTGTGTAGGTGACGTTAAAAGTCTAAACGGATATTTTAGTAAACCTTTTAAAAATCTCTGCGCCAGTTTTTCTCAAAACTTTATCAAAATTATGTAACTAAGGGCCTATTTCACCAAACTGTTTATAATCGGACATTAGTAAATCAGCCATTAAAATAAGCATCCATGTTAATGGTATTTACGTTACACCAGAATTAAGACATTTAATCATGGATTAGCGCATAGTGAACACTCGCTACTCTTAATGTCCCGTTAACATTTTAACAGAAGATTAAACTAACTAACATGGTATGATGAAACTAGGTCTTAAGCATCTATTATTATTAATATCGATAATATTTCTCAAGACGGGCACATCCCTAACAGAAAGCGACGAGACGAAGCATCGTAACGACGCGACGTGGTTATATCGATTACTCACACAAGGAAGCTCGTATGTCATCGAAATTGTATTGGAACTGTAGCTAATGGCCTGTAACCACAACACACTGTGTTATGTCCCTATTTGTGCATATTATTATAATAGTCTAACACCCTGTTTCTCGAAGGCTAATAAAAAGGTAGATTGTCAAAAAGCGGGGCAATTGCGTAACACACAGTAGGAATCGGTTTCATTTTGACAGTTCAACAGCATTCGTTGCGTTATTTACGTTGTTGAGCTGACAAATTTTACGAACATTTGAAGCATTGTATTAGCAATATGCTTCAAAATCATTCCGATTGTATGTTACGCAATTAGGGTACTGGTTAACAGTGAAAACAGTATAAATTCGTATATTTTAGTTTTGTTGAACAGTAAACAGTATTTTAGAATGAAAAAACAGTATAATGGTGTTTTTAACATACAACCTAATACCGACTTGCAAATTGCAAAAAAAACTAAGAAAATTTGAATTACGCGGGCTACCCTGGAGTGAGCTGTCAACAGTTCAATACCTAGCGTGGAATGACAGCTCACTTTAAGCTCATTTCATCTGAGTTTTCACGGAAAAGACCGGCAGATAGTTTCTACTCCGTGTCTGGTTGTCCAAGGGATTGTAAAACACGGTAAAATAGTTTTGTTTTCAATAGAAGGTATAATTATTATTATGAGACAGTATAAAAAGTGTACCCTTTAACTCACATACATATGTACATAAGTCATAACACACAATGTTTGCATTGCGGAATCGATATAGTTTTCACTTAATATTGTGAACATAGTAACTCAAGTAATACTGTGAAATAATGACATTGTTACAGTGTTACCTGTTTAATAGAAAAAAATGAATATTTATAGTGAATTGTATTTTAATAATAATAGTGAATCCAATGTCATTTTACCAGTGAATAAGTTTGACGTCAATGCCATTGTCAATAGAGAACGTAGCCATTTTAAATAAAATATACTTCATGTGTAACATGACATATGAATGAATGGAGGACGAAACGATGACTGTTCATGACAGTGTGACAGATGATACGACTAGAAAGAGGGTGTATATTGTTAGAGATTAATGGAAAAAAGACATTGTTATCAGAAATCCATCTCACAGAGAGGAGGCCTGTGTCCAAGCAGTGGGAACATTGTAGGCTGATTATGTATGTTAAGTATGTATCAGAAATGTGTGAAACGGAAAGAAATGAAAACTGAAGAACTTTCTCCGTGGGACCAATATCGTAATCGCGAAAAAATTATCAGCTGACCCGTACAAAACTTCAATACTCGTCTCAAATGTATGGGGGAGCTGATTATTTTTTCGCGATTACGTTGTTGGTCCCATGGAGAAAGTTGTTCACTTTGATGGTCTGTATCACACTCTTAAACATGACCACACTATTTCTGATAGGTACACGCTATATAGGCTGCGCCAACCCCAAATTGGAAAAATTATAATGGCAAAAGGGTATACATACTTACCTATACACAACATATTGTACGTACTCTTACATATACGAAGCCCATTAGAGTTTTTATTTACATAATTCCAATTCCCTTTGATTGTTTGAATAAAATTCCATGGTTGAAAAATTCATGATAGTCAAAATGGAAAATCATCAGTTGTTGTATTCCTATCAAGAAAAATTAGGAACAAGCAAATAGTTCATTCTAATAAATTTAACAAACAAGCCAGATTGTGAAACGTAATTTCGCAATTACTAAGCAGTTCGAAAAATGATTTGAATTGGACTATTATACGCTGTACCTAATTGGCCAATTAGAGGCAATACGTCATCATTAATTTGTACATCCCAGTATGTAGCGGAAGGTGATAATTTCATATCTGAATTCAGAAGGACAAAGTTTCACATGTTGTTATGAACTTTGATGGAGGTTTTTTAGAGTTCCGTACATAAAAAGTGGCAATGGGATCTTATTCCGTCCATCCGTCCGTCTGTCAAAGGGTTGTATCTTTTTAACCGTAAGGTCGCTTGTATATGCTAAGAAATGTTACCGGGCCTATGCAAGAATTAGTCTAAAAATCATAGTTTGTAACTTGTACAGAAAACTTTACCCTGGCACCAGCAATTTCACTCGACATTTGCGTGGGTGACTTTGCGTATCCAACAGGGGCGTAGCGTTCAAACAACCCGATTCCTATCGGCTTCCCTTCGGAACAACCACTCTTCTTAGTGTCTACTAGTGTCATTATCACATCACATTACATAATTATATTAAATACCAGTTTAAAACATCATAAGATTAAAAACCTACAGTTTTTTGTCCGAGTTCATGAGGACCGAACAATTTTTTCTTTGGCTTCCCTCTAATGATAATTGTAGCTACGCCACTGGTATCCAAGCGGCCTAATAGACACTTGAAATTTTCACAGAGTGTGTACTACCTACTATGACCGCCATAACAAGAAATACTAAAAGTCATACATACAAGAAACTAAAGTATTAAAAAATGTAGGATTAAAAACTGTATAGTGGTACGGATCTCTTCGTGTGCGAGTCACACTTGGGTGCTTTATTTTTTATTATTCAAGGTTTTGCCCGCGGCTTCGCCCGCGTAGAGGTCGGAAATTCTCCCACGGGCATGTATTGCCGGGATAAAAAGATTACTGTCAAATGCGTGCACTGACTCGACAAGTCCACTCAATCTGTGTGGCTATTTCCTCAAAAGACCATTCCAGACACCAATCTACATGGTATTCACATGACCTGACCAAGATTATGTCTGGACTTTAAAAGAGACTGTGACCTCTGAGTTTGTTTCGGCCTTTCTTCTCAGAGTAGTCAGATAGGAAACGCCTGCCTCATCTAGTTTTAAAAAATATAATTGACTTGTAAAATGTTTGTACAAACCTACTTACAGAAATAAAATCATTTATAATCCATGTCACGGTCTATGCCTTTGTGCCTTTCAGCCGTTTAGGCGTGAATTTTTAATTCCCTTTCGCATTTATATTTTATATAGTACTAGCTGTGCCCCGTGGCTTCGTTCACGTGGAAGTCGTAAGATTTTCAATATACTAAAATAACAGCCACATTTTAATAAAACTCCCTCGTCCCCCGACCCGTCGTGTTGCATCGCCCGCCCGCGCTATTACTTCGTTTTCGCGTTCTTTCTGACATTTTTTTTGATCGGCTCCTAAGAGTCGTAGTGTGATGTTAAATAGCCTCTAACCGTCATCCGAGAATTGAGCTACCAAATACAAAAATATTTTTTTAATCCTTCTCAATCTCAATCACACACCATTCGTCGTTCACTATTTCATAGGTTTTTTTTTTTTGCGCTGAATCCTAATTCACTTTCTAAAATAAAAAGTGACCTAAGTTACTCCTTATAACATCAGCTATCTGCCGGTGAAAGTCCCGTCAAAATTGGTCCAGCCGTTTCGGAGATTAGCCGGAGCAAACAAACAGACAGACAAACAAAAATATTAAAAATTGATTTTTGTTAAAGTACTGTATATACAGGGTGTGGCGTAAATAGTGGTCCAACGTTAAGCGGTCGATACACCGTATACTCAGCTATCACATACCACAATTTGAAACTTTTTTTCCATAGATCTCAGAATAAAATATTTTTCTATTCTTTTTTGAAAAATTTATAACTTGCTTTACTAATGTGGCTGTAATTTCTAAAAAAAGATATTATTTTATCATATTTTTTTCTGTTTATAACTGTGGAATACATGTGCTATCACATGCAAGTAATTTTGTAACTGTAATAAAGAAAAATGTGTTTATTTCAAAATGTAACTCAAATTTCTAGAAAATTGTGACTTGGGGTGCGAATGGTGTAAAAAAAATGTACGACACTGTCGGTGCCCATTATTTTAAAAACTTGTTCAATTACTGCAGATTCTAAAATAGTATAATAATAACCGACTCCTTAATTTAAACAAAAGTTGTAGCCATTTCTATTCAAAAAGAGCTGAATTGTACAGCCCAATTAGTAAAGCAAGTTGTACATTTTTCAGAAAAGAATAGAAAAATATTTTATTCTGAGATCTATGGAAAAAATGTTTCAAATTGTGGTATGTGACAGCTGAGTATACGGTGTATCGACCGCTTAACGTTGGACCACTATTTACGCCACACCCTGTATATAATTTAGTAAAAAGCTGTTATTTTGACATTACAAACAGACACTTCAATTTTATTTATTTGGAGATGGATATCACACTAGGGTGACTTCAGTAGGAGTAAAAAATCTTACGTCATGCACTACAACACATAAGCAAGGACCATAGATAAGATAGGTAGGTACGAATATTTACTACTTATAGCAATTAATTACCATAAGCCGAGATTAATTTGCCGAAAATCCTCCTGTTGAGAATTCGAGCATAATAACCGACTTTTAATGATTTTAAACTGAAGACCACGTCTAAACGAGTAGGTAGTGTTAATGATTTGGGACCATATATGTTAAATTATAGCATTTTTTTTAATAACTTGATATGTGAATATTTTAGATTATGTTTTTATTACATAGTGTAATTAATTTGTAAAGTTATGTCTAACGCGGATAAAAACTGAGAATCATGCAAAAACTATCAAGCGTATCTCTATGAAACTTTCACCATTTTACAGATAATTTAATTAGTTATCTTTTAGTATACGTGTATAATATAATACCTTTTGTTTTAGGTATAATAAATTAATAAAGTGTCTAATTTGGGACAGCGCTCCTTGATGGGCGAGTCCTATTACTCATTCTATTGAAACGACGTACTACGACATGCGGTTGACTGTACATGAAACCATAAAATCGTCTTGATTTAAACAGTACCCTAATTGCGTAACACTAACAGTAGGAATCGGTTTCATTTTGACAGTTCAACAACATTCATTGCGTTATTTACGTTGTTGAGCAGATAAATTCGAACATATGAAGCAATGGATTAGCAGTTTGCTTCAAAATCATTCAGATTGTGATTGACAGTGTGTTACGCAATTAGGGCGCACTTTCTAATATAGTAAGGCACCAACGTTTGTTGTTCTACACTCTACAGGGACCTATATTCGACTCATTTATACTTATTTTATATTTTAAGAGAAAACAAACAGTAGTACCTATTCAAAATAAATAAACATGACGTCAGTGTGCATTTACTCATGTATATCAAAATCAAATCCATAAACATCCGTCCACGTTACCTAAAATATCATTACATAATCCAAAAAAATTCCTCCACTGTCAGTGTCTCCATTCGTTTTCGCAGATCACCGCATTTTTCTAGAGCTTAGTCTAGTGTTGTCCACGTCACGGCTGTCAAGCTGTCTTTCCCATCACTATTGGATCTACCGTTACCCAGAAAGGGTATCGGAATGTCTATATCATCATTCAGCCGTCGAAAAGGATCGGTTTTGCGTGCCTATTTGGTCTTATGCAGTTAGTATTCGTATCACGTAGTGCAAGGCTCATTTTCACGCCTGGATTCCCCGAAGGGTTAGGCAGAGGTGTACCTTTAACCCACATTTCGCCAGTTATGCTTAAGTCCCATGTAATAGGGGGCGAGCCTATTGCCATTAAACAGACACAAATTCAGACTCCGGGATTCTAATGAGAAATTTCAGATAAAAAACCCAATAACATTTTGCCCGACCCGGGAATCGGACCTAACCCATCACCTGGGAATTGTTGACAAAAATGTTAATGCAATTAAATAAAGTAATTTTTAAATATTGGTACAATAACCAGACAGACAAACTGTGTCAAATGGTCAGGCACTCTTTCCGATTCGTACAGGCTGGAGTGCGGCATGAGGCAGGGGGGGTCGTCGTCTCCAAAGCTTTTCAGCCTGTATGTAAACGATCTCACAGTGGAACTCAGCAGCTTGCGTGTCGGATGCCGGGTGGATGGTATTAGTGTTATCAGTACCAGCTACGCGGACGACATGGTGGTGCTGAGTCCCACTGCAGGGGCGCTCGGAGAAATGCTGAAAGTTTGTGAAGTCTATGCCGAGTCACACGGATTTATTTACAATGTCAAGAAAAGTCAGTACATGGTCTTTAAGGCCACCCGTAAGTGTCCTGAACCTGTGCCACCCTTTACTTTGAATGGTGTTAACTTAGGGTGTCGCAGTTTAAGTACCTTGGACACTACCTTACCGACGACCTTAAGGATGATGTTGACATAAAAAGGGACCACTGTCGCTGCCGGCTGTCGTGAATTCGATGGTCGGCAGCGAGGAGTCCTGGGACGCGGTGGTTTCCATTTGCGAGACAGTCATCTCGCAGAAGGAGGCTGCGGAAAGGGAGAGGGAGATCACATCCTCTCACCCAGCCCGCAGCAGGCGCACCGGGCATCGGCGGAGGGCGGACAACGCCCTTCTCCAGCCCCCCTAAATGGGTCCAGGAGCGACGGACTCGGGAACGTCCGTCGCCCCCCATACATCGGCCCCGAGGTGGCGGCGTGTAGTGTTCCACGCGCGCCCCTCTTAGACGTCGCGGGGGAGTCAAACACCTCACTTCCCCCCTCGACACGAGGAGAGGCCCGCCGTAGCAGACCGGCACCAGCCGGGGGTTGCGGAAGGATCGTAAGTTCCCGTGACCCTCGGCGTAGGTGTGAGATGGAACACCGGGGTGGTGTTTAGTCAGTAAGAGTCTGACAGACCCCTCCGCTCGCCCCAGGGCGGAGGACATCCATGAGGATTTTCCACCCGGAAACAAAAAAAGGAGGGAGCGCAGGGCTCTGTCAGTCCGTAGTAACATGCTGGCCCGTAGATTCGCCCGGTGTACGGACCAAGTCAAGATCACGCTATTTAAAGCGTATTGCCAGGGTTTGTACACGGGTGGTCTATGGGTTAGTTATGCCAAAAAATCCCTGGACACACTGCGCATCCAATACAATAACATTTTCAGGATGATGTTGGGACTTCCTCGTTTCTGCAGTGCCTCCGAGATGTTCGCGCAGGCTCAAACTGACGATTTTCATGCCGTCATTCGGAAAAAAGTCGTGTCACTTATGAGAAGGGTACGGGGGAGTCACAACAGCAAGCTGAAAACTATAGCTGAAGATGTACGCGCACCTGTGTTGAGGTATTTCGTTCGTCTGGTGATCTGTAGGGAGGTATCTCCCTATTAGTTATTTTGACGGGGCGGGGTGTCTCGGCACAGGAGCATTTGTGTATACTCGTAGATGTGTTGAGTGTTGTCCACTGTAGTTGTTTTTAAGTACTAACAATAGTTTCTAAGTTTGTGTTTACTAAGCGTGTTTGGATTTAGTTGTCCCAAAATAAATAAATTGAAATTGAATTACGAGGGCGACGTCTTTTTTATCGTTTGTTGGATATTTCAAAACGATTGTGATACTTATACCTACCTATGTCTTCTTTTGCATAGCCCTCAATATTTTAAAATCCGAATACTTATCTTAGTTTAGTCTTATACTTTGATTCACAAATTGGTAAATCTGTAGACTAACCCAAATAAAAGCGATGAAATTGCGCCTGCAAACAGGCGCGACACATGACGCGGCAGAGGCACCGCGTGTCGTGCGACGAACGGTGACTTTGTGTCGCGCCTGATCGCAGGAGCCTTTATGGAAACAGCTAAATGTATTTAAATCTTGGAAAATTTAAAGGCTTTGTTTTTGTTACGCTTTTACGGATTAATGAAAAAGTCAAGGTAGTGATGTAGATACAATATTACAATCGGTAATGAATAATTATAAGTCTTCATAAGACACGAATTACACGTAACCCTTAAACATCCACAAAAGTACCAAAACGAGTTTCTCCGAAGTCGAAACAGATAGAAAACATTGAATCGCGTTCACAATAAGGTGAAATGAAAAGGAACAGTAACCTGCTTATCTTGCAGCGCCGCAGACTAAGGAAATGACATCCAGCAGTGTTCGTAAATAGGAAATGGACTGCAGACACACTTCCACAAATTGCATGTTGTTTGTATGCTGTGGCTTTAAGCGAAAGGAACGCCAAATGCAGTCAGGATGGTGCAGGAAATCAAAAACTGTATCTGGAAAAGTGTGTTGCAGGTAGCAAGTTAAATTGAAGTTTTTGCTGCTTGAGTTGTGCGTTTAGGTTTTCAATAAATACGAATATTAATAATAAAACATGCGTTTTAATGAATTTTGAGGAAGCTGCTAACCAATCTAACCTCAAAACGAGAAGAAAATAATAAAACAAAAAACTATTTGAACAGACCGGAAACCTTTAAAATCAACATAAAACATTCCTACATTTCGTTTGCTTAATGTACAGCCGGCAACAAAAGTCGCTCAGCACATCCCCTAGGCCTGTTTCTGATGATCAACAGCTAATCAAACTTAATGATCAAACGGCTTTGGCGACAAGATTAATTTGGGAAATTCTCCAAAAAAGTAAAAACATTTCCTTACAAACTCTGCTAATTTCCGATTGGTTTTATTCTTGTTCGATGAATTGTTATCAGTGATTATCTAATCTAATCACTGAGACATTGACAGGTCATGCGAATACACTTCTTAAAGTTTAAAAGATTTTCACATGTTGTGCTAAGGTCAGCAATTTGATTAAAAGTAAAAAAAGAGTTAGCCATTTTGTTATTATTATGTATTCAATGACTTGTGTGGTCGACAGTACATTCCCTCATTAAAATAATGTAGTAAGGATACATAATTACATAATCTCGTTATCAGTTGATAACATCGCTGTTATCAAAGTGGAGGTAGTGTCAAGTGTGTGTCATTATGAAATTATCATACTTAAGTATTTAACTGTCGGAAACATGCGATTTACTAAACATACAGTACTATTGTACATAGTATTTACATTGATAATACGATGTATTTTTACGCTTACACCCTGTATTTTGAAGAACAATAGAACAACAGCAAAAATAAAATGACCATCGTAGACTGGAGGTAGCGGTGGTAGGTATGAACAGAAGGTCAATTCCCGGAAATAAAACCGTTCAAAATTTAGTCGCATTCTCATCTCAGCGACAATCAAATGTCAAAAATGTAGGTTAACGCTATATTATTTTTGACAGATTGTGACTGAGATTTGCATGCGAACGTTCTTAAAATTATCGGAATTGCCCTCAGATCTTAAGCCACGTTTTTTTTTTAATTGAAAAGTCACAATAGTAGGTACTAGCACTGAACGAAACTAATACCTAACAGGCAAAACAATATAACTTTAGATTTTCCTTTAGCCTTTATTTACTCTACAATTTTCCGAAACAAGGAAAAGTCGATCATCAGAATCTTCTAACTTATCAGCTTAGGTTTACAAGATTAGTTCGCACTCGGAGAATTCAATTTTAATATGGTCTATATTAAGGCTTGGCAGTAAGCTTACAAATTAAGTTACTCGGTACGAACAAATCTGTATCTGCAGCGTTTGATATAGGTAGGTATTAATAGGTATAGAACGTGTATCAGAACTGTGTGGTCACAAAAACTGGGAAAACCGAACTGGGCGGGAATAAGAAAATTACAGAGTCAATTATATGCGAAAAGAGAGAGCGCAACAATGCGCTGGAACCAAAAAAAAAGAATTAAGCGCCAAATCAAATAAAATTATTTAAAAATAAATTAAGCTATCTATCAAAAATGTTTTCAGCCAGAGTTTTCAATTACTTGGCACATTTGGAACGCAATTTTATTTTGCAATGTAATTACATACTTAGGATTTTAGAATTACAGGAAAAAAAAATTAAAAAGGACAGGTCTTTTCGGAATTAAATTCTATCAATGAAATTTAACCCAATTGCGTTTTCCTTCAGTCGGAGTATTAACCAAAATTAAATAGTCAATAAAAATAAATCCATATATGCTGTAATAGTGAAATAAATAGTTAAAAGCCCCCAATTTATTTTGGTATCGCCGACCATCAAACTGAACAACTTTCTCCATGGGACCAGCATCCTAATCGTGAAAAAATTATCGCCTGTCTCATACATTTGGGTCGAGTTGGTTTTTCTATGGGACAGATAATTATTTTCACGCGATCACGATGTTGGTCGCATGGAGAAAGTAGGGGAGACCGGGGATGGTTGACTATAGGGGCAGGTAGACTAAGCAATAATAACTCGCCACTATCGCGTGTTTTTCATCAACCAATCACGAGCGACGATGCCTCTCCAGGCCCCACTAACTTGTGCAAAGTGAGCCACTCCAGTCGCACGGCGTTCGTGAGTGGGATCACATGTTGTGTTTTTGCTCTCGGTAAGTTATTTTTTTCGTTCGTACTTTTTTTGTTATTGTGCCTATGGATCTGTTAGAAACATTATTGTTGTTATGCAAAAAGTAAATATGATAGTTTTATTCTATATTACACAGTATTGCTTCCATGTTAGTGCTAGAGTTTGCACGTGATACGCCGGTAAAATTCAAAATGGCGTCAGGGGTTGGTTGACAAATTTTGTTCGGGGTAGGTAGACTACTTAGTCAACCAACCCCTTTAAAATAAATATAACATTTAATACTTATTTTTGATCTTACTTACTAGATTTGTGCGGGCAGATTAATGTGCACATCAATGTAAACACTATATGGTCTTCTCTCACATACTAAATTACAGTAATTGTATTTTTACAGAAAATGAGGACGTACAAAAGAAAATCTGAAAGGGGTGATGTACCAAAAGATATTTTAGAAAGAGCTTGCCATGAAGTTATTTTCGATAATAACAGCATAAACGCCACATCAAAGAAATATCAAATTCCATACAAAACGTTGCATCGTTATGTAACTAAACTTAAACAAAAGCTAGAAAGTAATCCGAACCCTACGAGAGCTGATTTGACCCTGGACACGGTGGGGTACATAAAAAATAGGCAGATATTTAGCGATGACGAAGAAAATAATCTGGAAGCTTATTTGAAGACGGCTGCTGACATTTATTATGGATTAACACCGTATGAGACACGCAAGTTTGCATTCGAATACGCAAAAAGGAATAATAAAACTATGCCTGAATCTTGGAATACAAAACAAATGGCTGGCGAAGATTGGCTTGGTAATTTTTTAAAACGTCACCCTTCGTTATCAATAAGATCACCTCAAGCTACAAGCCTGTCCAGAGCTACGTCGTTCAACCAAAAAAATGTAAGCGAGTTCTTCCTTAACTTGAAAACAGTTTATGAACGATTAAATCTAAGCCCAGGTGATATTTGGAATGTTGATGAGACAGGACTTACAACAGTTCATGTGCCTAATAGAGTCATAGCTCGCCGGGGTATTAAAAACTTGGGAAAAATTACTTCGGCTGAAAGAGGCACTTTAGTGACAGTTGCAGTAGCAGTTTCAGCTCTCGGCAACATGGTTCCTCCATTTTTTGTATTCCCAAGAGTACACTTCAAGGACCATTTTATTAATGCGGGTCCTGTAGGTTCAGAAGGTGACGCTAACCCATCTGGGTGGATGAAAGAAGAAAATTTCATAAAATACGCAAAGCATTTTGTGAAACACGTTAAACCCAGTAAAGAAAAGCCTATTCTTCTGCTCTTGGACAACCACGACTCACATTTATCTATCGAAGTGATTGATTATTTCAAAAACAATGGGGTTACAGTTTTGTCATTCCCCCCTCATTGTAGCCACAAACTACAACCTCTCGACAGAAGCGTTTACGGCCCTCTCAAAAAATATTTCAATAGAGCCAGCGACAACTGGCTAGCTAGTCACCCTGGAAAAACCATCACAATTTACGATATTCCGGAATTGTTAAAAACATCTCTGCCAATGGCGGCTACCATCGACAATATACAGTCTGGATTCAGAGTCACCGGAATTTCGCCGCTTAATGAAAACATATTTCCTGAGTCTGAATTTAGTGGAGCCTTTGTGACTGATAGACCATTACCAGAGGCACAAGATGACGCTAGATCCTCGACCGCTGGCTGTGCGGTAGCAGGTCCATCAAATTCGCAAAATAATGCAGACATTGGAAGTACGGTTGCTGTTCCATCAACCTCCCAAACAAATTCATGGATTACTTCACCTCAAATTATAGAACTTCCATCAAATTCAGGTGAAGGTTCTGTTAATCTGATGCCTCCTGTATTGCCCGAAAGATCAAGGTCATCTAGTACCGTTTGCGAATCACCTTCTATTCTTGATGAAGAACACGTACAAGAAGAACTAGAAATAGAAAACATACATCAGTCAGGCATTGATGCACGTCCATTTGAAACACCACCTCCACTTGGATTTAATGAAGATATACTTCCACATATCGAACCACACTCAAGTGTAACACCACCTCCACCTGAACTTAATCAAAGTTTCCATTTACCTGAAGAGATTAGACCTTTTCCGAAAGCAGCACCTCGATTGGGAAATAGAATGAACATACGAAAACGTAAAAGCACCATATATACAGACACTCCTGAGAAAGAAAATCTTCTTGAAAACAAATTGAAGCAAATACGGAAGAATACTATAAAAAAGATGAAAAAAGAAAAAACTACCCCCAAAACAAAAGGAAAAAACAAGGGAACAGGCAAAGGCAAAGGAAAGGGGAAGGGAAAGAAAACTAAGAATAACGATGATCTTTCAGATACAAGCGACGACGATGACGCAATTTGTCTGGAATGCACCGAACTCTATTCAGCCAGTGAACCTGGTGAAGAGTGGATTCAGTGCATTACATGTAAGTTATGGGCTCATTCTAGATGTGCAAAAGGCAATTTACTAATGTACGAATGTAAGAATTGTGATACAGATTTAGATGACTGATATGACGGTCTGATTTTAGGTAGCTCTTTACTAAAACTAGATAACATGTGACTGGTTGTGTTCATACATAGTTAGATTTAGTTTTAGAAAGGAAAACTTTTGTTTTGGTAAAAGATTAAAGTGGTTTATAATAATCAAAGATGATAATATTTTGTTAGGAGATATACTTAAAAACTTTACTGATTGATTGTTATATTTTCATAAATAAGTTAATTTAATAAAAATAAGTTTTCTGTTGTAATAGTTTATAATATTAGATACTCACAAATTTATGTATGTTGATAATATTTTATAAAAGCAATTTGTTGATCTTTGATTAGCGATTTATTAAAATAATTAAAGTTATAATTAAGGTTGAAACACAAAGTACAAAAATTAATCTTACTTATTATTAAGTTTTTTTTTATAGTTTAAAAAGAGACTGTTACCTTTATTAAAGTTCTTTATTAACCGAGAATGGACCAAAAATTTAAGTTTGTTTATAATTAAATAAAAAGTTTCTATCATTTAATACATTTTAATGTTTTATTTTATACCTTCTTATATATCTTCTTTATTTACACTAATTACTGCCTAGGTCAACCTACCCCATGTTTATGGCCAACTTACCCCGAACATGGGGTAGGTTGACCAAGCGTCAGGGGTTTAGAAAATTGACTAAATAAGTATTATAATGATAAATATACAGGTTATAGATTACTATTTTAGGTGCCTGAATATTTCTTCTATCTGTATCAACTGTTGCTTTTGTTATATTAAGTTGAACATCAGAGTTAGACGAGCTTGAGTCAAAAGTTAGTCAACCATCCCCGGTCTCCCCTAGTTCAGTTTGATGGTCTGTACAACACCCCTAAATATGAACACGCATTTTTAATACACGCTGTATACCTATTGCTTTATACTCACATACTGACGCGATTAATTGTATACTGTTCGTTGTTTATTGAGGATATTCAAAAAAAACTTGTTTAAAATAATTGTCTAAAGGATCCCGCAAACAGGCGCGACGCAACGGTGCGACGCTATTCTGGTAGAACAGTTTCCATAGAGACAATTCTACTAGAGTAACGTCGCGCGGTCGCATCGCGCTGTCGCGTCGTGCCTGTCTGCGGGGGCCTTAATTCGCTTGGTAGGTAACTAGATGCTATTCGTCTTATTTATTTGGACTGATGAAGGAAAACCTCGTCAAAACATGAACATAATGTCCGATGCATCCAGCCTTCTTTGGTCTTGAGAAAAATATTTAGTAATAGGTATGTATTTTTAGGTATTTTTGATAATTCCTTTGTGCACAGAAATCATACATAAATAGGAAAATGGTACCTCGTATAAAATACCAGATAGAAGTACATATTTAGTCTACGTAGGTACAAACCAGAGCTCACATTCCTCTCTAAGTAGGGTAAGAATTTAATTAATAGACAACCACTAGAGCATAGAGCTTACATAGACTAGCTAGAAGCGAGACCACGACCACAGAGTCTTGCAAACACTCCACTTACTATAATACTAAAAACTATTGCTCTACCAAAGGATTGTGAACTCTCTCTCGGTATAATTAAAGTAAAAAATTCAATGAGAGTGAATAAATCAGAGCCTTTAATTTGTACCAAAGAACATTCCACAGTTTCAGAGGAAACAATTTTTCAGCTTCGAAGCGGTAACTCGTGATGCCCCTGAGATTCCTTCAACTTGATTGCACTTAGCTTAGCATTGCTACGGTTTATTGAAGACTGTGTAATGTAATGCTTGTATCGAGAGATTTTTAAAATGCCTAGGGTCTGCATTTCCAAATGAAAAGTACTAATTTGCAGTACAGTTTTTTCATATTATTATGTTAATATTTAAACACTGCCTCGTTGGTCTAGCAGTCGCAAGCGATACTGCTGAGCATAAGGTCTTGTGTTCGATTCCCGGGTCGGGCAAAGAGTTATTGGGTTTTTCCATCTGGAATTTCACAGTAGCAGCACGGAGTCAGGATTTGTGCCAGGTTGATGGTAATAGGCTCGCCCCCTATTACATGGGACTTAAACATAACTGGTGAAATGTGTGTGTAGGTGCTATGAGTGCCCCTCTGCCTTAACCCTTCGGGGAATACAGGCGTGATGTTATGTTAGTATTAAACTGTTTCTACTTAAGCGTGTAACATAAGTAGGTCGGCCAATAAAAACATGGCAATACCGTCATGGCGGGTTACTTCGACTCGAGGATAACTTTGGTCCAAATCGAGACAAATGTTTAGTGTCATTAAATCCACAGAAGAGTTCCGCAAGTACGCGTCTATATCGCCATCTATTAGTTACCGAAGGAATACGACGTTCGGTTGTGTGGGCGCCACACGGCGGGCAGTTCAAACATTTGTCTCGATTTGGGCCAAAGTCAAGCTCTAGAGTCAAAGTAACCCCCATGACGGTACTTAGATCCGTGTCACGGCAAACGATGCAAAAGTAGATGTCGATGCGTCAATGAAGAAGGTAGCTAAAGAGCTATTACATCAATTGACCGAGTATCAAACAGACAAAAGATCAATTCAATAGAGTCACGGGTTTTCTCAACAAGACTTTATTCTAGAGTACTTAATACAAATATTAGTAATAGGGTGTCTGGTTTCAATGTACGATGATCGATCATCATTTGCTACGTACCTACTAATTATAATGCCAACAGGTCTTCTTCAAAAAAGTACATAATATTGCCTGCTTTGTAAGATACGTTTACTGATTGTTAATCATGTCAAGGAAAATCCTGCACTACCACATATAGTATAGATCCGTATCTATTCAAAAACTCATTTCAATAGTCTATGCAAAATCATTATCTGCCGATCTCTCCATTGATCGTTCCGAAGACATTAAGAATTCAGGAAGTGTCATCGCCAGGATATGTCCCGGAATGGGTTTATTTTAAGCTGTTATATTGCCGATCGGTACATCGATAGGATAGGTTATTAAACTGTCGTTAGTTAGGCACATACATTGATGTCATGTGAGGATGACGACTTAAATAATACCTAGAATGTCTTCCGAACTGCCAAATGTACGCCTCTTTCTACCGCACTCAGAGACATTCATTAAACGTACGTGATGCCTGGTGTCACGTGGAATTCACATCAGCCTGTTTGCCTTTTCCCAACTATGTTGGGGTCGGCTTCTAGTCTAACCGGATACAGCTATTTATTCTCTAAACGATATATGTATATTATTTTGCAGATGACCAAACAACAAAATTTCATAACAACGAAATATTTGGGGCCCGCCTGTTTCCAAGGGCTTTTACTGGAACTTTGCCAGATCATTAGCGACATATTTACAAATATTATGGAGTAGTAATTACCCTGTACTAATATTATGGCTTACAGTTTGTTTGTGTTTGTTAGAGGTAAACTCCGAAACTACTGCACCGAATTTAGAATTTGTTAAAATTTTCGCCACTAACTGCTGCACTCTGAAACGTCACTTTAAATGAATCAATAATTAACTTTTTCCGCCCAGCACAGCCCGTCGTGATGGGATGGCGCGAGGATGTTGACACAGGTTGCATCCCACACCAAAGGACTACCCAACTTCCATGACATTATGGTCATTCCATTTGTTCCTCTTACGATAGTCGCGTGCCAAGCCGTTGAAGTTTTTAAAACAGCTGGCATCCGGCGGTGACAAGAGCCTGAAAGATGATGTCATTCATGCTGGCGTGCCGTGCTATCAAATCAAATCTTTAATTATTATTAAAATGGTCAGTAACTCAGTACTTTTCTCTACCGAAAGCTCTGTCCGCTGTTGTCGCCAAATGCCGTATCATTTTATTAATTTCTACGTTTTGTTTTGAAATAAAACATCGAATTGCACTCTTACCAAAAGTAAAGTCATATCAGACCGAATACAACATCGATTTTAATTCCTTATTCTGACTCCTGAGTTGTGTATAATTGTGTGATATGCATTATTTGATTGCTGATTATCAGCTCCTGTGTATTTAAATAATGTATGCTTTATCTTCCTTGTAGATTATGTACATACATACCTATATTCACACCTCCTTTTGTTTTTATTCCATATTATTAATGAACTGTGCTGACGGATGTATTAGCTGAATTTCCGTCCTAATATGATGACATCTTATGGCAATGGTTAAAAGAATCTATAAAAAATTGGTACCTTCAATGCGGTGGCATAACTTTGGCCCAAATCGAGACAAATGTTTACTGTCATTAAATCCACACAAAAAGTTTCGCAAGTACGCGTCTTAGACCCATTAGTCCATCTATTAGTTACCGAAAGAAGACGACGTTCGGTTGTGTGGTCGCGATACGGCGAGCAGTTCAAACATCAAGTCTGGATTTGGGCCAGTCATGCCATAGAGTCTAAGTAACCCGCCTTGACGGTACTTTTCAATTGTGAAAAATATGGAATCTCTTTAACAGGCTTCATCACTATAAAATAGGATTACTACTACCCAATTTATTTATTTATACTTTATTGAACACCAGATTATACATTACTTAAAGATAATGTATAAATTACAAATCAAACAATTGGCGGCCTTATCGCATACTGCGATCTCTTCCAGGCAACCTTGGAATGGACACTGATTTTCCTACCCAATGCATCGAGCTATAGTTATCTATACAAATAAATAAAATTGAAGTGTGTTTGCAATGTCAAAATAACAACGTTTTAATAAATGCATAAGAAAGAATATACGGTAGGTACTTATAACAAAAAAGCTATTTTTAACATTTTTGTCAGTCAGCTGTCTGTCTGTTTCCTCCGGCTAATCTCCGAAACAGCTGGACCTATTTGGATGGGACTTTCACTGGCAGATAGCTGATGTTACGGCGAGTAACTTAGGCTACTTTTTTTAGAAAAATAATTAGGGTTCCGCGCAAAAAAAAACCCATGAAATTGTGAATAAAAAATCTGATTTGAAAAAATATTTTTGCATTTGGTAGCCTAATTCTCGAGGATAGTTATAGGCTATATAACATCAAGCTACGATCCTTAGGAGCCGAACAAAAAGAAAAAAAATCGAAAAGACACTAAGCGAAAACGAAGTAATAGCACGGGCGGGCGATGCACGCAACGGGTCGGGGGACGAGGGAGTTTTATTAAAATGTGGCTGTTATTTTAGTATATTGTGTGTCTTACGACTTCCACGCAAACGAAGTCGCTGGGCACAGCTAGTTAATAATAACTTCCAAAACTAGTTAGACCACATTGGAGTCAGCTGCCTAGTCTCTAGTCTACACTGCCCAATTACGATACTAAGAAAGAATATTAAAGATCAATGGTCAGTCCTTCCTGAACAATACTGACCGGACTTACCATAGACCGGTCATCACACTTTCGGGGGCACCTGTAACTGTTATATCCATGCCAATTTTTTTTTTTTGGATATTTTATTTATTTTACAATTTACATAATTTAAAAACTAACAATCTTAAACTAATAATAATATGTACAAGTATACAGTGTGAGTCTTTATAATGTGCACATATCGAAATGAGGGAATCTATGCTTAATTTTATCGACGGAAAAAATGTTAAAAAAAATCTAAATATTTATTTATATTTTTTATGGATTTTTAAAAAAAATTGTTTGCTTTTGTGACCCCAGTGTATACAAAACTGTGTAACTTTTAAACTAAACGATTTATCACGATGAAACAAACTCTATAATGTTTGGAAGTAATTAGGTGTCGTCATAAAATAAAAATTATGGAAAAAAAATAGCCACATTTAAAAATAAACATTTTTGTTTGGCAAAAATCAGATTTTTTTTTATTAATTTTTACAAAAATTGTAAAATTTCTCAATAACATGCCCCCATCACCTTCTTTTTTTATAACTTTAAGTTATTCTTCATAGTATTAGGAACCTAACGGTAAAAATTGCATGTTTTTAACTCAACCCCAACATTTTTTATCAAATGTCAAAGAAAGGCCCAACGCATAGCTACGCACATTGTTTAGCAGGTAGATAAACTTTTTTTTGTTAACTTTGTTGTGAATGCGCGCGGGTCGTTTCAAAGATGGCACTCCGAACGCGGAATCGTATTGTTCTCATAAGGGTGGTTTGTTTGGGATGATAATTAATGCAAAAGAGTTCAATTGAAACCCATTTATTATTAAATACAAAATTTAATGCATCAGGTTCTCAAAATGTCCACCTCGTTGTTGTAAACACAAAGCCGCGCGAATTAGAATTTGGTGTGTCGCTCTCCTTATCATTTCGGGATCATTGCGAATATCATTCGCACAGTTTATTATGCGGTCACGCAAATCGGCCTCACTGTTGATGGGGGTACTGTAGACGCGTTGCTTCATGGTCCCCCATAGGAAATAATCAAGGGGCGTCAAATCCACCCTACAGGTCCTTGCCGGCCGATCCATTTGTCATGATAATTTTCGTTTAAAAATCTTCTTACATTTGTAGCGTAATGGGCAGGACATCCGTCCATCTGAAGAAACATCCTTTGACGCACAGCCAGTGGGACATCTTCCAATAACTGAGGCATATCATCTCTCAATAGACTTAAAAATCTTTCACCAGTCAACGTTCTCGGCAATATGACTGGTCCAATCAACATGTTATCGATAAGACCAGCCCAAACATTTATCGAAAATCTTACTTGGAAAGTAGATGACCGTTTCAGTTTCGGGTTTTCACCTGCGCGGCACCATCTGTGTAAATTTCGACAGTTAGTAATACCGTCTCTAGTGAATGTCGCTTCGTCCATCCATAGTATTTTTCTTGGAAAGTTTGGGTTTGCTCTGGTTTTTCTTTGAATCCATGTGGACATCACACACCTTGGACGCCAGTCTACGTCTTCATGTAGATGTTGCACCCTTTGATAGTGATAAGGATGCAATCCTTCTTTCTTTAAAATACGCCACACTGATTTTTGGGATATTCCGTGACGAAGAGCCAGTCGTCTAGTACTTATGGATGGATCAGCAAACAAATCGCTTAATACTGCTTGTTCAGTAGCCGCATCAATAATTACTTGAGGTGGCTCGCGACGATCTCTACTTGATCCAAGTCCAGTGATCGACAACCTTCTGTGAACTTCCTGGAAGTTTCGGGCAGATGGCACTGGTTGCCTGTTAGGATACGCAGCTATGTAAGCCGCGCGCGCAGCTCTGGCACTTCCTTGTCCCACTCCATAATAAAAATGTATGTCGGCGATGTGTGCCGGGGAAAATTCACTTAAACGCGGCATCATGTAGCAGCGAACGAAAGTTATGAAAGTCCAGCGAACGAAAGTACCGAAACACATGTAGCAGCGGCGAATAATTCGGAGCGACTGCCAGTCTGACATCTGTCATAATTCAAGTTCCTTTGGCTGGCCCTACCTCCCCGACCTGCGCACATTCAAAAGAAAGTTTATCTACCTGCTAAACAATAGCTATGCGTTGGGCCTTTCTTTGACAGTTGATAAAAAATGTTGGGGTTGAGTTAAAAACATGCAATTTTTACCGTTAGGTTCCTAATACAATGAAGAATAACTTAAAGTTATAAAAAAAGAAGGTGATGGGGGCATGTTATTGAGAAATTTTACAATTTTTGTAAAAATTAATGAAAAAAAATCAGATTTTTGCCAAACAAAAATGTTTATTTTTAAATGTGGCTATTTTTTTTCCATAATTTTTATTTTATGACGACACCTAATTACTTCCAAACATTATAGAGTTTGTTTCATCGTGATAAATCGTTTAGTTTAAAAGTTACACAGTTTTGTATACACTGGGGTCACAAAAGCAAACAATTTTTTTTTAAAAATCCATAAAAAATATAAATAAATATTTAGATTTTTTTTAACATTTTTTCCGTCGATAAAATTAAGCATAGATTCCCTCATTTCGATATGTGCACATTATAAAGACTCACACTGTATAAAAAAGGAGGGGACATAATCAGAGGGCATCAAAAAATTAGAGACCAGACGGAATGACCATAATGCCTTGGAAGGTAGGTAGGCCTTTGGTGTGGGATGCAACGTGTGTCGACACCCTTGCGCCATCCCATCTTCCTAGCACGGCAGGCTGTGCTGGAGCGGCTGCTGCGGGTGTGGAAAACCTCAAACGGCGCAAATACTCCAATTTGATTGGGACTTATACATATATTCGAGCCGTTTGGGGTTGAAACACTTGGGCCATGGGGTCCGAGTGCCCACTTAGTTTTTCGAGACTTCGCCAGGCGGTTGGTCGACTCCACACGTGACCAGAGGGCTGGCCTATTTTTTGGCCAAAGAATCAGCATTGCCATACAACGTGGCAATGCTGCCAGCCTTTTGGGCACTTTTCCTGTTGACAGCGATGCAGATGAATTTTTTGATGCCCTCTGATTATGTCCCATGCCAATATCATTAATTTTCATTTCTGGATCACACTTAGATCATGCCACTAAACAATTAAATTAATTCAATACGGATAAGATATCAAATATTTATGAAATAAATTGTTGGATATTGAAATCAATCTTAGTAGATAGTTAGAATTAGTATTCTAACAATAGCTGACGTCGACGACATTATCGGAATATCAAACCTTCCGCCTGATACACTGAAAACTAGTTAATAGCCATTTGATTGTTTGAAACTAGTTTTATTGCCTGGATGTGACTCGCACAGACCAGGGAAACATGGCGCAAAAGGAAGGAGGCCTGTACTCAGCAGTGGGTGGAACTAGGCTGCCAATGATGGTGATTAATGCTTGATACGGGCCTAAAGATGGGTATTCACGGTCAGTCCATCGCGCCAAATGTACATCCAAAATTTGATCGTGAATATTAAAATCCGTTGGCACGATTTCTAAAAAATCAAAATAATTCTTTGAAAAATCTGGATGTCCAATCGCTCCATTTGGCTTTAGTTGTTTGGAGTCACGCCAAATAGCGCTATCGTGAATGCCCATCTTAAAACTCTACATTTACAATCGCTCCATTTGACTTTAGTCGTTTGGAGCCACGTCAAATGGCGCTATCGTGAATGCCCACATTAAAACTCTGCTTTTCCAATCGCTCTATTTGACTTTAGCCACTTGGAACGCCCTATTGTGAATGCCCTCCGTTTTTTTGCATTTTGCAGGTCAGACTGCAAATTGCAAAAAAAAAAACGCAAGAAATTGACACTGATGTCAGGTTGTATCTTGATAAAAATGTGATTCGCGACTATAACAAATATGTATTTACATAATTATGATCATATCATCAATTACAGTAATATCATCATCAATACATCTCGATAAGTTAAGGTGCATCCAGCATCCACACCGAAGTTAGTTTTTGTAGAGCAACATTTTGCAATATAAGTATACATTAAGTATGTATATATATTAAGTACTATAGTAGTATGTGTGTGTAGTGTAGTGTGGGTATACTATAATAGGTACACCTCTGCCTAACCCTTCGGGGAAACAAGGCGTGATGTTATGTTGTGTTATGTAACTTTCCATAACTTTTAGTAACTTCTCCATCTTTTACTAAATAACTTTTTGCTATTCGTTGTTCCCCACTAACACTTGCAAACGTTAGGAAATTTCAATTTCGCGACAGCTGAGGCACTATCGTAAGGGATAGAGATGTAGGTACCTTATGTGCGTTCCTTTGCTTCCCCAAAAGTCATTTCGACTTCTCAAACAGCTGTTTCTACAAATACATATATACAACTAACAAACAAATTAATTTCAATTAAGTATCTACCTGATAATGTCGATTAACACTTAAAGACTAAAGAACAAGATTTTCGATATCTTTAGCATTTGCCCAATCTACGATCGTTATCATTCACAGTATGATTAAGTACTTATACTACTGTCGAAAAATTAAGTATTTAATCTGACATAATACAATTTATTGTTGTACTTATCTTAGAAGGTATATTATACCTAATAAATACCGAAAGATGCGTCACGCGTGGTGTCCAGAAATCATAAATTACGCGAAATTCGACGGACAAATTAAGGTTAGTATTTTTGATTCCCGATCACTGCAATAAGTGACCTATTGGGAATTAAAATTTCAAGGAGCTATTCAGACGGTCATCTTCTTATCTTTTCAAATTAATTATTATAGACTAGCTTTTGTCTGCGGCTGCGCCCGCGTGGATGTCAGTTTACCGGGATAAAAAGTAATTCTAATCAATTAATCCAGGTTAATAACTAGCTATGTGCCAAATTTCATTGAGTAACAAACATCCAAACATACTTTCACTTTTATAATTATAATAATAAACATAATTAATCTGTGGCCCGACTGTCAAGGTGACGGTCAAAAAACATTTTTCTCCGTAAAATTTTTTTGATTTTTAATTTTATTATATCACAATATCATCCACAATGTTATATTCTGTACCCATACACCACCCCTTGAAACCCAAGATTGAAATAAAAAACAAAAATTAGCCAGGATGCAAGAAGGAAATACGGAGAAAAAAATAGTACAATGTTGACGAGAAGTCGGGCACGATTGGCAGCAATCACACACCCAACATCTTCGGGTTCGTCGCTCAGCTCCGCCTCGCAGTTGCCAGAACCTGCTCCAACCGTGAGTCCAGTGATATCGGCCGCTGCAGTTGCGTCGAGCTCGAGCGACGAATACTTCTCGCCGCCGACGACACCACCACCACCAGTACGTCGACGCGGAAGAGACCGACCAACGGCCAGCTTAGGACTCCGAGGCCCACCGGCCTCTGATAGGGTCCCCGCTCCCGGTGGAAGTGTGCAGCGCATGAGGTGGACACAAACTGTCAACGAAAATGTCATGCGCGCATACTTTGGGGCTACAGAGGGGGGAACTAACTTGACTGCGTACCGTGGTCGGATGCTCTCTCTGTTTCAGGTGCTTGAGCCAGCTGTCAACGTGACGGCGCAACGACTGTCGGATCAGGTACGGGTCATCCAGCGTAATCATATGTTAGATGACACTGTACTTGATCGCCTGCGACGTGAAATACAGAGTAGCCATGTCGTCGCCCACCCGTCACAGACTGTTATTGCACCACAGTGCAACACAAGTCAAGCTGACGAGGGAAGTGACGACAGGGCTACAAATGTAAGTACCCAGTGCAATGAGCAATTGAGGAGTGCTTTGGAGGGTGCGATTCGAGAATATCGGTTCATATCGCCCGAACTTAGACCACGCTTACCTCGTTTGCCCATGCATAACAAAAATAGGGCGCTGGTGGCCGTCCTGGATTCGCAGTTGTCAAACTATTTTGATGACTGCGAAGACCTCACCGATACTCATTCGATTTTGTACTGTGCGGCTGTAGCGGCATGTCGTGTAGCTCACGTCAAATTTGCTAATGACTCTAGAGCTACACGACCAAAACCAGCCGTACCAGCTTGGCAGTGCAGAATTGAGCGCCGTATTGGTGAGGCCAGATCGCTCATCGGCAAACTAATCTGCTTCAGGGAGGGCAATACTCGCCCTAGAGTGATGCGCTTTGTGAGGCGGGCGTTGTCAGGGACCGATATTAGCCCTCAGGACTATATATCCCGTGTCACAGAGCGCATCGACTTCCTGAAGCAGAAAGTGTATGCATGGGCGAACCGTATTCGTAGGTATAAGAGGCGAGTAGAGCGATACACTCAGAATCGCACCTTTCAGAGCGATGAAAGGTGGGTTTATAGGACTTGGGAGCGACCGGACCAAGGTGTGACTGATACGCGCCTGCCGGATGATGATACCATGTGCTCTTTCTGGCGCAGTATCTGGTCGGTGCCTGTCAGCCACACCGAAGGTGACTGGGCTCGGGAAGTCGAGCGGGCCTGTGATCCAATACCAGAAATGGGGGCTATTACCATCTGCCCCCAAGATGTAGCTCGTGCAGCCCGTCCGTTACCTAACTGGAAGTCTCCAGGGCCGGACGGGCTGCACAACTTCTGGATCAAATGGTTTGCAAGATCGCACGCTCGCTTGGCAGCTCAGTACCAGGCTGCTTTGGAGTCTGGTTCGCTACCCCAGTTCCTAACAACAGGAATTACCCACCTGCTCTATAAATCAGGTAACACCGCGGAACCCAGAAATTATAGGCCGATCACGTGTTTACCGACGGTCTATAAAGTTCTTACATCCATTTTGAGAGCTAAAATCAACAAACATATAGACACAAACTTCATCATGTCTGCCTCTCAAAATGGATGTAAGAATGGGTCCCGCGGTACTAAGGAGCTACTCCTCATTGATATGGCCATTAGCCAACAGGTTCGTCGTTCCCGAAAGGATCTGTTGACATGTTGGATAGATTATAAGAAGGCCTATGACTCGGTGCCACATACATGGCTCATGAGGGTGCTAGAGTTGTATAAAGTAGATGCAACTCTGCGCACCTTCCTGATATCGTGTATGGGGCAATGGAGGACGGTCCTTCGCTATCCAGGATGTCGAAATATCCAGAAGAATAGCGAGCCGATAAGGATTGAGCGAGGCATATTTCAGGGTGATAGTTTGAGTCCACTTTGGTTCTGCTTAGCCTTGAATCCCCTAAGCACACTGCTGGAGGGTTCCGGTCTAGGCTATCGGCTGAGGAGAGGTGGTCAGGTTATATCTCACCTCCTCTACATGGATGACCTAAAACTCTTTGCCCCCAACAATTTGCAACTGATGGAGCTACTGAAAGTAACTGAAACTTTCAGTAGCGCCATCAGGATGGAATTTGGTGTGGACAAATGTGCGGTCATGCATGTAAAGCGAGGAGAGATTGTGGAATCCGAGGGAACCCAACTCTCGGATTCCATAAACCTTAGAGCCCTCTCCGCAACCGAAACCTATAAGTATTTGGGTATGTCGGAAGCGTTGGGCATTAATGCTGCTGACATGAAGCAATCGTTGAAGGAGCGCTTCTTTGGCCGCCTGAAGAAAGTATTTAATAGTCTTCTATCAGGCGGAAACAAGGTGCGCGCCTTCAACGGTTGGGTCATGCCGGTTTTGATGTACTCTTTCGGCATACTCAAATGGACTCAGACCGAACTAGACGCCCTGGATAGGAGGGTCCGTACGGTGCTGACTGCATATCGAATGCATCACCCGCGATCATCGGTAATGAGACTGTATATCCCGCGAAAGTGTGGAGGTCGAGGCTTTTTAAATGTCAAGACCCTCCACAATCGCGAGATATGCAGTCTCAGGGAATATTTCCTTGAAGCCGACGTGGGGATGCATCGAGATGTGGTCGCAGTGGACAAGGGCCTCACCCCGCTCTCCTTGGCTAAAGAGAACTGGCGCAAGCCTGTAGTGCTTGACACTAACGATCGCCTGGAGGTATGGCAGAGTAAGGAGCTTCACGGACGCTTTTTCCGGGCCCTACATGAACCCGATGTAGATTTACCAGCGTCCGTAGCCTGGCTGCGTTTTGGTGACCTCTTTGGGGAAACCGAAGGTTTTGTCTGTGCAATTATGGACGAAGTTATCATGACGAACAATTACCGGAGATTTATTGTGAAGGACGGCACGGTTGACATCTGTCGGGCATGCCACCGTCCGGGAGAATCAATCCGACACATCATCTCCGGGTGTTCTCGTCTAGCTAACGAAGAGTACTTGCATAGACACAACCTTGTAGCCAGGATTATCCATCAGCAACTTGCTCTGAAATACAGTCTCGTGGAATCGGAAGTGCCGTACTACAGGTATGTGCCCGACCCAGTTCTCGAAAATGGACATATCACATTGTACTGGGATCGATCCATCATCACTGACAGGACTATTGTTGCCAATAAGCCTGATATAGTGGTGGTGGATCAAATAGAGCGGCGCGCAATGATTATTGACGTAACTGTCCCGCATGACGGGAACCTCGTGAAAGCCGAGAAAGATAAACAAATCAAGTATCTTGACTTGGCCCGCGAGGTTGTCGACATGTGGGATGTGGACTCAGCGATCATTGTGCCGATAGTTGTATCAGCCAATGGCTTAATTGCCAAGAGCCTCGACCAACACCTAAGGAGGCTCTCGTTGGGCAGCTGGATTAAGGGCTTGATTCAGAGAGCGGTACTTCTGGACACGGCTCGCATTGTTAGGAGGTTCCTCTCTCTGGAGCCCTGACCGCCGGTAGCTTGGACCCTGTTCCCGATACCGGTGGGCTACTATTTTTTATATTTTTAAATGTTTTTTTATAATCTTTATATTCTAATATTTAAAAATATAATTTATATGTATTTAGTTTAATAAAGGAAATAATAACATAATTACCCCACCTCTGTATCCATGTACGTTGACGTCGTGGTGGGGCTTGTGCGCTCTGAACTCTAGGTCTGTGCCGGTAGAGTTTTCTTTGCTGGAACAGGTCTAGGATGAGGAGCCAGACCAAGAGAGATACAGAAACCCGCAGAGCAGCATGTGGCGAGCTGCTGGGCAGTAACGACCCCACGGACCTTATCTCCCGAGAGAAGTCTTATTCCTCATCTCTGGCTTGGTTTTATTGACCGGCCAGAGTGAACACTGACGAGGAACAGAGCTCCCACCTTATTCTTGCCTTTATTGGCCGGCTTGAGTGGAGATTAGCAAGAGCAAACGTACTCGGAGGAAGGAAGTATTCCAGTAAGATGCTGGTAGGGATCTTGACCATACTTCCGGGATTGTCCTGATAGCCGTGGAATAGCTCTCCACTTTTCATAAGCACCTCAGGACATGTGGCCCCCTTGTCGCTACGACACTATGCGACCGTTTTCGGGGGTCCATTATTGAGTGTGCAAGTCACCCCCTGCCATTTTATCCGTGTATTTATAAAACATTGATCAGGCAGGGGCCTTCCATAGTTCTAGGTAACCAGTCCACTTTAGCCATTCAAACCCATAGTCCAATATCTTTGTTTTCTTGCAATAGTCCTGCACTAACCGGGGGTTGTCCTTGGGTGCAGTATGCATACAGGGATAATCGTCGGTTGGTGCCTCATACAATTAAAAACGTCTAACGGACCTCTGCGAGTTGGCTTCGGCCCCTCGTATGCCTTCCAAAGGTCCGGGACCCCAGGGTCCCGAGATATGTCAAAAAAACATAATTATGTATATACAAGGTGTTTTTTTATATGTCATAACTCTAGGGTATGAATGAGGCCATATCAAAGAATCAACTGGCGTATGGATTATTTTTCAATTAACTTTTTTTTTGTTTTCATTTTTCATACAAAATAATTCAACAAAGTCACGATTATTAATGTAAAACACCCTTACGTGAAATGTGACAACATCGCCTTTTCTTAGCTTTAATTATGAATGATTGGTATGAATGAAAATGAATTACTCGTATTTAGCAATGAAACTTAGATACCTACACACATCGAGAGTCTTGATGATATCTTCGAAACTATGCAATTTTGAACCACATATTCTAGGACTTTTTGTATTATTTTTACTTATAGAATATAACCCTAGAGTTAAGATATATAAAAAGAAAACACGTTGTATAGTAGGATTAGTTAGGATAATTAACAATGTTCTTATTTTTTATTTGTTATTAATTGATGTATTCAGAATTAAAACGGAATGTACATAAATAACAACTTATACCTAATTAATATACAGCCTTGGCCAAAAGTATTGAGCACCTTACAAATTTCGCTCGTTCACGGAAAGTATGGGAGTAAACCAAATCTATTGTTGAAGAATTCTTTTGTCGGCCATCTACAAAGGTTTAAACAATGACCCACGCCGCACAGCTAGCAATAAAACACCTGGGTGCAATAAAATGTGTTTTTTACAATTTTTGTATTTATTTATCAGTTCGCTACCATCGCTCGTTGTGAACACATCCAGTGATCTAGTGCGCCTTTTGTATTTTATTTCAGAAGTTTTAAGTGTTATCGTTGCAATATGCCAAAACAAAACGAACTTTCTTTAGAAAAACGTGTGCAGATACAGCTTCTGTATGAGCAAGGGAAATCACAAGTAGAGATTTCTAAAACTGTGAAATGTTCGCGCCGATCCGTGCAATATGCTATTCAGCGATTCTCTACTACCGGATCACATGAAAATAGACCGAGAACCGGGCGCAAACGCATCACCACAGACCGTCAAGATCGTCAGTTACTGAGAGAGTCGTTAAGAAATAGGAAAAAAACATCTTCAGAGCTCGCTGCTGAGTTGTCGGAACAAATTAAGAAGCCAATTTCTGCTCGAACTACTCGCAGAAGACTTCAAGAAGCTGGTCTGAAAGGCTGTAAAGCTAGGAAGTAGCCATGGCTCTCCGATAACAACAAAAAAGCTCGATTGAAATGGGCTTTAAAACACCGAACTTTCACCGCTGAAGATTGGTCAAATGTTGTTTGGTCAGACGAATCAAACTTTGAGGTGAGTAAGTCAATTTAATGCCCTGATACAATTTTATAAAATGTTTTAAAAACCAAACGCATAATTGAATTTATTTAGTTTTACGGAACTCAATATTTTTCTCTTTATTGCAGATTTTTGGTACACCTGGTGTGACCTTTGTGCGTCGCCGTGTGGGCGAAGAATTTAAGCCAGAGTGTGTGATCCCAACCGTTAAACACGGTGGAGGCAGCATAATGGTCTGGGGTTGCATGACCGATTCTGGAGTTGGCGAATTGTTCGTGTGTGAGGGTCGCATGGACTCTACTAAGTACATAAATGTACTAGAAACTGCATTACTGCCTTCATTCACGAAACTTTTTGGCGACACGAATATGGATGGTGTCAAATTCCAGCAGGATAACGCGCCATGCCACAAATCTGCACGCACTATGAGATGGTTTCGGGAAAATAACACGGAACTGCTTGACTGGCCAGCTCAGTCTCCAGATCTGAACCCCATAGAACATTTATGGGGTTTATTAAAGCGCAGGGTTAGGCGCCACACAATTAACAACAAAGAAGATTTAAAACGCTGCCTGCGCCTAGAATGGAACTCGATTACTGTTGACGACTGTAAAAAACTTGTTAACTCTTTACCAAAAAGAATTTCTGCCGTAATTAAGGCAAAGGGTGGACCCACAAAATATTAATTTTCTATTAATAAATAGTAAAATAAACCCATATAAAACGTTTTGTTTTATTTCTATTTGATACTCCGCATAAAACTGAAAGATATCATGGGTGCTCAATACTTTTGGCCAAGGCTGTATATACCTAATTAATTAATAAAATAACAAAATTATATACTAACTTAACTAAAACTATTAAAAAACTAAAATATGGCGTCAAAAAATTCCTCCGCATCGCTGTCGACTGGTAATGTACCCAAGAGACTGGCGGCATTGCCACGTTGTATAGCAATGCTTAGCCTCTGGCCAAGGTAAAAGCCGGCCCTTGGGTCACGGGAAGTGTCAACTAGCCGTTTGGAGATTTCGTTAAACAAACCATGAGCGCTTGGACCCCACGGCCCGAGGGTTTCAACCCCAAACGGCTCGAAAATATAATTACCGATAAGGTTATTAGGATAATTTAGATTTTTTTAAACGTGTAAGTAGGTATAGTACAACCGATAACAAAACTCCACGGAAACTCAACGTCACCGACGATGACCGCTCTTGATTCTCATAAAATTACGTTCGGCCACGAGATGAGACATTGCACAAAAAAGCCGCCTGTCGTTCATTGAACTGCGGAATAAAACTTTAGTTGATTGTAAAGGATGCCTTCACGCAACCTACCTGAGATTCTCAGAAACTTATTAACTCCGTGCGAGATAAAAAATTTAACCACAGTATAGCTCTACAGAGGGATCATTATCGGTATAATAAGGCAAACATTGATGCAGCATGAAACCAAAAAAAAATCCGGCCAAGTGCGTGTCGGACCACGCTCAACGAAGGGTTCCGTAGTTGGGATGAAATTATCTCTTGCAGTTGAAAAACATGTTCTCCCATACATCGATACCTACATGTACGTCACAAATAACTCACAATAAGTTTGTAATCGCATTTTTTTTTGTGTGATAAAACTACAAATTAACGATTTTCGGACTTTTATATTTACTTGTGCTGTGAGACCTTGCTTCTTGCCAAATTTCATGATTCTAGGTCAATGGTAAGTATCAAATTTCCTTATCGAATTTAAATTATTTGCGAGTATCAAAATATGTCGCCGTATTTTTTTATTGCGTTGACTTAGAAACTTGATTATTTTAGAGCCCCAAGGGAACATAGACTTACGTATTTTTTATTAATTTCAACTTGATACCTCGACGTGTTCCTGAAAAAAAAAGCGTCTTGACAGACTGACAGACAGACGAACAACGAAGTGATCCTATAAAGGTTCCGTTTTTTTCCTTTTGAGGTATGGAACCCTAATGCTATCTGCGACTGACGTTTCGAGTTTAATACGGTCAACAGCAAGTCAGGATCCAGCAAGACGATGATAAAATTACGAAAAACGCCCTTACTGCTACGAAATTAAGGAGCTATCAAAAAAGCTTGTTAACGTGAAATGAACATTTTAAAAGAGTAACGGTGGAGTTTCTTGCCCATTCTTCTCCATACGAAACTACCTTTTGGAAGGGGCAACTAGAATCAATTCTATTTTCTTGTTAATCTTTGACGTTCAAAAGTGTCTTTTATGTGCGTATTTGAAATAAACGATTTGACTTTGAATGGATATGCGGTAGAGTATATTCGTATTTTATAGTGTATTTTATAGTGCATTCTTCGTAAGTCTTCGAATTTACTCAACGATTAAATGTATGAAAGTGATGATCTGACCAAGATTATGTCTGGACTTTAAAAGAGACTGACCCCTGATCACAGATAATATAATTCCCGAGTTTGTTTCGCCATTTCTTCTCGTGAGAAGTCAGATAGGAAATGTCGACTCCATCTAGCTTATTTTTTATTTTTTTAATATGACGTGTAAAAGTGATTTCTGTATCCTATTTACAGAACAAACAATTTCATTTCTTTTTATTTCAAAGGAAGTCCATTCAAAATTAACTATTCCTATCATTGTTTAGTAAGTGTACGTCGCTGATCTATTTTTATTGCGCGTCTTTCAGTTTTTAGAAAATGTCCCACAAAATGTCAAGGTTCTTGGACGCTGTTCTTGTGTTTGTTTTTTTAAATGTATTAGTACGGCATTGTAGCTGGGTCATATTCAAAATAATTGTATATTTACTACTGTCTTATTGTCCAACCCAATTATTTTTATAACGAGATACAATTGACTAGAATTTCATAAACAAACAGATTAAATGTTTATTTGAGCTTAATAAAAAACAACGAAACATTTGATACCGCTAAACAATTCTTAAAAAAAAATGAAACCAAACATTGCGTAGATTCCGTTTCATACAAGTATTCAATGTCCACGTCTTTGACGGTAAACTAAAAAAAATAATTTAACTATTAACCATTACACAAAAGTTTAAAAAAAAAAAACTATATTCAGAGAATATTGTTTAAACTTTCAACACTTCACTAAACAAAATATAAAATACTATTTATTGTTCTTCAAATTTAATTTATTAATGAGTCTCCTGATTTTACACATATCTGTTATTCTTCTCTGTTATGCTATTTTAATATTATTTCCATGGTAATAAAGAAATTTGATATACTGGCAACATTAGTCCACTACCTGTCACTACACGACGTAAGAATAAATGATCGGCCGTTTTGTTCAATACAGTTTCTCAGCTCGTTTCGTTGTCGAAGAAAATTAGACTTTTAAAAGTAAATACAGTGGATTTCATTTATTACGACCTTGGTTGTAGCGACCATTTACCTATAGCGACGTTAAATCTAAGTCCCTTGAATTTAAAGCATACTTTAGTACAAAATTCATGTGGCTATAGCGACTTTGGATGTAACGCCGAGTTCGGGTGTAGCGACTGTTTTTAATGAATCATTTGTAACAAATTCCTAGAAATCCCATGCAGATATTGCGACCGGAGTCGGCCGCCAAAGACACAAAGATTTTTTTCTTTCACAAACATTTCTTATCTTTTGTTTACATCCATTGCACACAGATGGTCAGCAAGTGTGGAGACCTTTACCTTTTGTTTATAGATATCAACTAAGTAGGTAGGGGAAGCGTGTACGTTTCGGAGCTTTTATGGTTCAGTTACAAAGTGATATTCTGAGTAGCAACTGGGTTTAGTAAACTTTTGAATAAGTATGGCTGCTAGACGCACATTCACTGTTAAAGAAAAGGCGGAAATCATTTCAAAATTGAAAAACGGTGAAAACAATGCTGATTTGTGCAAAGAGTACAAAGTTTCCCATTCAACAGTATCTACGATGTGGAAAAACCGTGATAAAATATTAGAATGCTTTGAATCCAAATCCTTAAAAATTAAGAAAAACCGCAAACCGACGCATCAAGATATCGAAAATGCCCTTCTAATGTGGTTCAAAGCCCAAAGAAGCCAAAACGTACCTTTGAGCGGTCGTCTGCGGCAAGAAAAGGCTAATCAATTTGGCAGACTGTTTGGAAAAATGGATTTTGAGTGTTCGAAAAGCTGGATATACCGATTTCGTCAACGACACGATATTGTAGTAGGCAAAGTTTGTGGAGAAGCCGCTAGTGTATCGCAAAGTGACTGTGACAACTGGCTAAAAACAGTTTTCCCAAAATTGACTGAAGGTTATACTGATAGCCAAATATGGAACGCTGACGAGACAGGTTTGTTTTTTAAGTTAACTCCTGACAAAACCTTGAAATTTAAAGGGGAAAAGTGCGTTGGTGGAAAATTATCAAAAGATAGAATCACCGTGCTTGTTGCATCAAGTATGGCAGGGGAAAAAAGAAAATTATTGGTCATAGGCAAGGCAAAAAAACCCAGATGTTTCAAAAATGTGAAATCTTTGCCAGTTGATTACGAAGCAAACAAAAAGGCCTGGATGACTTCAGAGATTTTCGAAAAAGTTCTACGCAAATGGGACTCCCAGTTAAGAAATAACAAAAAGAAGATCATTTTATTTATTGACAATTGCCCAGCTCATCCTAAAATAGAGAATTTGACCAACATAAAACTGGCATTTTTACCACCAAACACTACATTAGTGATTCAACCGATTGATCAAGGGATAATTAAAACCCTCAAAAGTCATTATAGGAAGATTTTAGTACAGAAAATGATGAACGACATTGAAAACTCGGCAGGCCCGTTTTCCGTTAATATTTTAGATGCCATTGAAATGGTAACTACGGCATGGGCTCGGGTGACTCCAGATACGATCAAAAAGTGTTTTCTACACGCTGGGTTCCGTAAATCTTCGGCTATCACAACAATTGACGACGACTCCGATGATTAATTGGACATACAATGGTATGTCCAATGAAAATAGAATACACCCTACAGCGTACACTAGCACAAAAAAATAAATTGAAGCAAACTAATATTACACATTTTTTTAAATGTACCGGTGAATAACTATGTGTGCAAATATTTTCAATAATAAATGAATATAAACTACACATGTGTACGTGTCTGTATCTCTTTACCTTTGCCTGTAACGACTTCCGGATATAACGACGAAAATAGAGTGGTCCCTTCATTGTCGTTATACCCGAAATCCACTGTATTCAATGTGAGACGTTTAAAATAGCGGTTAGTAAGTTTACTGTTTTATTACTCATACTAGAAAATGTCTGTATTGTTCTAATTGTTTTAAATATAAAATATTCGTATAACATTTAAATTAGTGTGGAAATAAATAGATTTGTAGGTTAGACACGTGCAATTAATTCATATACGTTATTTTATCCGTCACTTTTTCTGTTACGTAACAGATATGAATGATTAGGCGTTATTCACATGGTGTCACATATACATTAACGATAATAAAATATTAATTATACTTACTGCACCTCAGGTTAGCCAAAACGTTTTTTTTTTTACTTCAATTTATTTGAAGTATGTAAAGTTTTCGAATAATGTGCCCTGTATTGCATTGCTGTGCCATGTATTGTCTGTGTGTGCATGTTTTACTGGGTATATCACCGCTTGCGCCGTTTGTACTAACCGCACAGCCCCGCCGACGCGTACCCGGCCTCTCGTCGTCGGCAGTCTCAGAATCAGTTAAGGGGGATGCGCCAAAGTAGCCCGCGAAATTCAAATTATCTCACGTTTTTTACAATTTGTAGGTCAGTGGAAGGTTGTATGTTGATTAAAATATGATTCACGGCCGTAACAATTATAGTAAGTATAGTATAGTTATAGTTTTACATAATTATAATCATTAGAATCCTTTCGCCTTAATATTAATACCTACACTACCATCGTCGCGTATCACATTTTGATCTACATACAACCTGCAATTTGCAAAAACCGGCTAAGGGCATCGTCGTCGTGTCGGACCATGCACAATGTAGGGTTCCGTAGTTGGGATGAACTTATCCCAAGAACAAACTTGGGAGATTTACCGTGTTATTTTGAGACCATAGAAACCTTATCGCTCACCTAGCAATATATTGGCACATCTACATTTTTCATATTTTGCAGTTGTCAACAATTGTCAACACTTGCCCTAATAATTCCTTTCTGTTATTTTTCTGTTACAATCAAATAATATTCATATTTGTTTCCTATCCGTAACTTACAATTATTTTGAAAATGACCCAGCTATTGAGGACGAGTTATATGTATTTAAAATATATTCGAGACAATATTTTAATACCGTTTCTTAGTGAGCTCAATTTCGTCGGCAAGAAAGAGAGAAATTATAACGTTTTGCGTAGGCGAAAGATAAACCACGTGGAGTTACAAAATCCATTTGATATTATTGCGAATTCATATCTATCCTGTTATTTATTCTAGTGAAAATCAATAAATACCCTGCTTGCCTGCAAAGTGAACTATGGTAAAGTTAATAAATTATAATATACTTCTGTACATATTACTATTATTTTATTTATTTCTCAGTAGCAGCGCGGAGTCTGGATTTGTGCCCGGTTGATGGCAATAGGCTCGCCCCCTATTACATGGGACTTAAACATAACTGGCGAAATATGGGTGTACTATATATAGGTGCACCTCTGCCTAACCCTTCGGCGAATGCAGGCGTTACGTTACGTTATTTATTTTTTTATTTAAGATAATATACAACATGTCCCGGAATTAACGCATATCCTCTTAAGGGGTCATTGTCCTCATCATTATGAACAACTTTTACAATGGGACCAAACATGAAATCGCGAAAAAAATCAGCTGTTAACTACATTTATGTTCGCATAAAGGCTCCCACAGACATGCGCGGCGCGACGATGCGACGCGATTCTGGTAGAACAATTTCCATGAAGTTTTTGTAGAAATTGTGCTACTAGAGTCTCGTCGCGCTGTCTGCGGGAGCCTTCACTCGTAGGGAACAACTGATTTTTTTCGCGATTTCAGGTTTGGTCCAATACTAAAAGTTGTTCATAATGACGAGTATAATAACCCCTTAAGAAGTTGTGCGTTAATTCCGGGACAAGTTGTATAAGTACGTATATAACATAACCATTTAAATATGTACAACGTTGTACAGTCATGTTTAAATCTTATTACATTTGTTTGGTAATTGAATTAATTACTATCATGCATCTCAGAACGAAACCTTCCTATAAACACATCTTCCTGCTCACTTGATTAGGAGGTAAGCTCTGTATGATGTGCAAAAGCTAACTAAAATTTATTTGGTTAAAAGCAGTCTATAGTTGGTATGAATAATAGAATTGAGCACAATGAGAGCTATTTGAACAATTTCCTTTGACTGGCTCTTAAAATAACAGAGGGTCGAATGTGGGCCGATACACAGCTAGGACAATTGCTTCAATTGCATAACAACAGACCGGTTAATCTATATTGTATTTTTGTTTAAAGATTTTTTTGCTAAATCCTTGGGCTATTTCTTCATCTCTTAATAAGACCCTGTGAACTTTACTTAGGTACTGTCAAAACACATCATCGTCATCATTTTCCTGTCCTTATCGTAATTTATTTGGGGTCGACGCAACATGTATTCTTCTTAGCTCCACTTGCACGTTTAGTCGGGTTAAATTATAAATGTAAAGTTTGTAAACTCGGAGTTAAGTAATTAACATTGAAACTCTTATTACGCGTTGCGCCACTAAAAAGTAACACCGAGTTAGATAACCTGACAATAGTGATTTTTGAGTTGGGAACATTGCAGTTCAATCGACGAAACATAAAATAGGATTGCAGTGTATATGGCCTGATATGTAATACAACCAAAAATGAATTAACGAACAATGAACGAAAATTGTATACCCATCTCTTTTACACCACATTACGATACGTAATACTTTCTTGTCTTTAAATTTTATAACATGACATTTTATTTTAATCGATTGTATGTGGTTTCCATGGAGACTTATAGTTTATTGATTGGCAAAAACGTCAGTTAAGGAAAAATATGTTTTAAGTCAAATTCAAAATATTTTATTTCACATAAACCTACATGGGCACTTATGAAACGTCAGAAGCTTGGTGCGGTCGTTTCCTATGGAGAAAAACCGGCAAGAAACTCCACGGTTACTATTTTAAAAATAATTGGCTTTTACAATGATTTCAAATTACAGTGTTATTGAGTATGGGAGAACAGTGTAGGCCTGTCAACAAGTTGGTACGTGTTGACAGGCCTGCACTATGGTACTTAACAAAAAGTTTTTTATAATTTGTATTTACTTTTATATGAGTTCATGAATATATTGCCTGCTGATATAGTACCGAATTTTCACTTGCTATAACGTCGAACAATATAAAATACAAAATAAGTGATAACTTATTTTTTCAACGGGACCTCATAACGTCAATTTATTTTGACATACTTACCCAGAGTTTAGCGACGTAACTCTCCCACATCGGTGGGTTAAATATTTAAAAGTTTAACTCTAGGTTTACCTCTAACTCTTGGTGGCGCAAGATGAATTATTTTAATAACCCTGAGTTAGTTGTTAACTGCGAGTTTTATAGGATAACCCACAAACGCGCAATTGGGCCTAACTGTCAAAAACACATTACCTACTTAACTGTTCCTACTAGGTACAGTTCGGCCAATACAGCTATGTCAATTAATGATTTGACAAGCTGTATTGGCCAGTAATCAGTAATACAATTCCTTAAGTTAGTATAATCCTGAAATGTTACGATTTCATGAAATAGTCATTCCGTCGAATTACTTGGTCTTAGAGAGTTGTATTGATGATTTTAATGATTATAATTCTGTAAATACATATTTGTTACGGTCGCGAATCATATTTTAATCAACATACAACGTAATACTGACCTGCAAATTGCAAAAAACGTAAGAAAATTTGAATTTGGCGGGCTACCCTGGCACTTTCGCCTTAAGTCGACAAAATGGTATCGGCCATTTATAACCATCTCCTGAGTTGATGCATATTTGTGCTCGTTTTACGGCATTTTGAATTGTTGCTCGCAAAACAACCTCCAAATTGATGACTTTTTCTTCAATGTTGGCTTTCAAGACTTGCAAGGTTTATGGTTTGTTGTGTTTAACGCGAGATTTCAAAAAGAGTCTGGCGCCGTCATATTTGGCGATCTGGCCGGCCAGTTCAAATCGCCAAAACGTGAGATCACAAAGCCGGGAAATCGGTGTTTCAAAGTCTCCATCGATGCCTGAGCTGTGTGACTGTGTGTATCGCTCCATTGCATTGTCAACTAATTCTCTATCTGTCTACAACTTAAATATCAATTAATCACAATGACATTATGACGCCATTTGAAAAAATTATGCTATTTATTTACATTATGATTATGACATTACTTTAGCCCCTCCCTGAACTAAGCTTCTTGTAAAACTGACCACAGTCGGTCGGTTTGAAGGATTCATCTGCTGGTGCTGTTGAAGAGAACACGTTAACATACCAGCTAACCCACTGGTACTGCAGGTGCAATCAATCTCTGTCTTGTCATAGGTTCAATGCAATCACTTCTATACTTCATGCAATAACACAGTGACAGTCACTTTACGCAGCAGAAGCCTAAACTCACGCTTTCTTCCCATGGGGTTAGGCAGCAACTACAGAACGCCATCTGCTACGATCCTTATACTCTCTTGCTTCGTTTACGTTCATACATCTGGTCAATCCTGCAGGCATTTTCGTAACACACTTACAGTAGGAATCGGTTTAATTTTGAAACTTCAACAACATTCATTGCGTTATTTGCGTTGTTGAGCAGACAATTTTTTCTACTTTGATAAAACCTTTTGTTAGTCGGCTTTCATTTATCCTCTCAACATGACCAAACCATCTAAGCATACTCTTTTCAGTTTTTTACAATACTTCTTTTAAACTCCAACGTTGCCTTACCACATCATTCCTCCTTTTACGAATACCTATTAGTATTATTGTTGAATGTTGATGCTACACAAGAAACATTTTAATTATGATAATGTAGGCACAAGTGTCTTGGAATTAGACAGATGGCTGATTCAAACATTAGCTTCTCTGGCTCTGGCACTATGCTGGGTGACACCACATTCCGGCTCGCTACATGTTTGCGTCTGGGCGCTCTTTGCGGGGCTCCACATCACTGTCAATGCGGTGAAGGAGTCGACTGCCTCGGACACCATGGCCTATCCTGCAGCAAGAGCGCTGGTCGGATGGCACGGCACGCCAGCAGTAACGACATCATCCGTCGGGCTCTTCTCACCGCCGGGGTGCCAGCTGATTTAGAACCCAACGGCTTGGCACGTGACGATGGGAAGAGGCCAGACGGAATGACCATAATGCCTTGGAAGTTGGGTAGGCCTTTGGTGTGGGATGTAACCTGTGTCGACACCCTCGCGCCATCCCATCTTCCTAGCATGGCGGGCTGGGCTATATGCAGTTGGGAAGCTATATATGTTTGAGCCGTTTGGGGTTGAAACACTAGGGCCTTGGGATCCGAGTCCTCATAGAGTATTTCGGGATATCGCCAAGCGGTTGGTCGACTCTTCACGGGACCAGAGGGCTGGCCTACTTTTAGCCCAAAGAATTAGCATTGCCATCCAACGTGGCAATGCTGCCAGACTTTAGGGCACTTTTCCCATTTAACAGCGATGCGGACGAATTTTTTGATGCCCAGTGAGATCTTCCCAGTGGCGAAGCCTTCATACAACCCGATTCCAATCGGCTTCCCTTCGGAACCACCACTCTTTTTAATGTCTACTATTGCCAAATAATGTACATCTGTGTGTGTCACTGTGTATCATATCAGATTATATATATTTAATACCAATTTAATACAGTCATCATAAGATTAAAAACATTACAAAAATGCTTAAAATATTTTTGTCTGAGTTTATGAGGAATGAATATTTTTTTCTTCGGCTTCCCTCTAATGATAATTGTTTAGTAGAATTGTCTTTTTGTTGAAACAGTGAACAAAAATGTAACTTTGTTTGGATTTTGGATTTTACGGTCATTGAAATCTATATGAGTTTTTAATTTTCTATGTAAAGTTACTTGTTTACTATGAATACCTGGAAGGGGTAGGCAAAGGTGTAAAGTACTATCGAGGAAGCTTACATCTGACCAATTTGAAAACAAAATCCCTGCACACGATGACCACATCTGTTAGCAAGCGTTACTACAGCGGCCGAGCACTGCAAGCAAGAATTGTCCTTACGGTGTATATATGTCCGTTTTTCCCATGTTAACTACAGCCTCATTTAACCAATTATTTCCCTCCGTCTCGTACCGGCTTTTGCTCAGTGCTGAGCTTCGTTATGTGCCAAACCAACCTTTGCTGATCTCCCTTCATTTGTTGAACTTTGCCTTGTTGTTTGTAGCGTCAGAGATCCTGTTGTCTAGATGGTGCTTCACTTGGTTCGACAAATATGTACCTATAGGGCTGCGTTCTCTCTTTCATTTCATCTTAGTTACACCACAGTTCCTGGCCCACACTTCTCTATTGTTGACACGTGATAAGATGATACCGCGCGCGCAGTGGCGTCCTCATCATTTGTTTAGTTTTCTTTTATTTTAGGATGAAAATGCAGAAAACAAACACGTTATGTTGCGGGAGCACAACGTAACATGCTTATAACCGCGTTTAAGAGCTGTCAGTGTCAAAATTGCTGCGGAATATTGACACTGACAGCTCTTGAACGCGGTTTAGAAATGCTGATCGCGTTCAGTTTCATTGGTGAAATCCGCACTTAGTAGGTAACGTCAATATAAATCAGCCATTTTAAATAGGTTAATAATTTGTATGAAAACTGTAGCTATCATTCGTAGGGACTTCTTTGTTTTGTAATCAATTTGTTATGAAAGTGGAGGTAAGATTAATGTAAATCAGCCTTTAAGAACAATAATTTGTATGAAAGTTGTTACACTTGTTAAGTGCATCTGATTGAACAAATAGACACAATCTCAATGCAAGGTCGCTTACTAACAAGTGAAACGTTCAGCGCGACGCGAATGGAATCTTTTCATATGTATTATTTTTTAGTGTCTTTTTAAAGCCATGCACGTCATACGTTCAGTCATGGGCTTAAATAAAGTAATTAATAGTGTCGCAAGCGCTATTGCTGGGCTTGAGGTCCTGGGTTCGATTACCAGATGGGCATTGGGCTTTTCTATCAGGAATTTCTCAGTAGCAGCCCGGAGTCTGAATTTGTGCCCGGTGGCTGGTTGATGGCGATAGGCTCGCCCCCTATTACATGGGACGTAAACATAACTAGTGAAATGTGGGTGTACTATAAATAATAATAAATTCCTTTTATTTCAGACTAAAATTAATTTGTCCATAATTGTTAGTTACATGGTCTTAAATCTATGTTAGTATTTCAAACCTTCATAAAAATAAAATAAAAATAACATAATTCAAAAATACAATTAATAAAATCATTCATGTCAACAAAGTCAATAATATCATAATGTCATCTCGTCACATGAAGCTGGACGAATCTCCCCAGCACTGCAGACTCTGGTCTCTCAGGTATAGGTAGGTATACTATAGGTACACTTCTGCCTAACCCTTCGGGTAATACAGGCGTGATGTTATGTTATGTTATGTTATGTTAAAGAAGGAAAAAACAAGGTTTTATATAATACTCGATTTTTAAAACTGGAATATCTTGTTCGAATAGCAAACCCATCATATTTAACTAATATTCACGCTTTAAGGCTCCTGCAAAACAGGCGCGATACGCGACGCGAAACGCACGCGACACAAAGGCACCGCTCGTCGCACAACACGCTGTCCTTTGTGTCGCGTCGCGTGTCGCGCCTGTTTGCAGGAGCCATTAGACGAAGCGGACACTCTGTAGCTCTTAACTTTATACCTACCTACAATGTAGCGGAGTCCTTTGAACAATTGGAGAGCATCGAGATAAACTGGCCAATTTCATGATAGAGATCAAGAACATTATGGGCTAGAGTCACGACAACTTGGTATTTTACAAGAACGCTGGGAATACCAGCCAATGATTGAGTGATACAGTTGTTTGACATCTAGGCGGTTCTCTAAAGCACATTGGTACTTACATAAAAATATATATTTAAAACTAATACTTAATAATTTTATGAAAAATTTCAGTCATGTTTCAATCAATCTGCCTTGCCTTTTCCAAACATTTTGGGGACGGCTTCCAGTCTAACCGGATGCTGCTATTTTATATGGAGCGACACCCTATCTGCCTCCACAACCCAGTTACTGGGTAACATGATACCCCTTGGTAAGACTGGTTGTCAGACTTTTGGGCTTCTAATTGCCCGTAACGACTGTCAAAGATCTACGAATGACAGCCGGGACCAACAGCTTAACGTGCTTTCCGAGGCAGGAAGGGGTCTCGATATGTATTGGATGGTCACCCATCCACGAACTGACCGGGGCTAGCGTAACTTAACCTTCGATCGACCCGTGCGTGTTATCACTTAGCCACGAGCCCTTTATTTTCCCTAAATTTTAATGTATAGGTTCATTAAAATAGCGCCTAATCTTTTTATCATGTACGAGTGTGTTACATGTCTTATCGCTGCAATATTTTGCTACATAGAAATGACAGGCGCACAGCAATTTTTTTATTTATTTTTTATTTTATTTTATTTATTTCAAACTCTTATTAAAAAATGTATCGTAAAAAACAAATAAATATAGACATAAAATAACGTCACCTGCCTCAAAAGTGTTAAAAGAAAAACAGAGTAAAAATAATTAAATCATTCAGTCCGCCATTCACTCATTAATTTTGTTCAGCCCGCGCGGGCTAATGCGCGAGGCTAACCAGCGGGCATAGAATTAGTAAGCACTATAGGGATAGTACACTAGCGGCGTATAGGTTCAGATAGGTACAATCACGGCCGTAATCCCTGAAGGGCTCAATTTCAATTAGAGCTGAACCACGCTATCCACTTTCCGAGTCAACATGGCGCGGGAAAAGTAAAAATAATTGCACTATTCGCACACTCAGAATATCTGTACGTACCAGGAATTAATTTAATGAGGTTTCCCTGTATGCTGAAAACCTAATGGAGTCGAGTAGCCCGCGAAATTCAATCTTGACATTTTAGAACAAATCTAACTTAGAGAGATGTAGGTATTGATGATTCTTGTGGTTCGAATCATATTTTGATCAAGATACAACCTGACTGACACTGACCTGCAAATTGCAAAAAACGCAAGAAAATTTGAATTTCGCGGGCTACCTTTGCGCATCCACCACAGCTGATAACAGACGCTTCATTCGAGTGAATGGTCATTATTGTTTCATTCCACGTTCACACGACACAAACAAAATTACATAGGGATGAGCGTTCATCTGTATATTTCGTTTCATTTTTCGATCATTCGGTAGGGAGTGAGAGATGCCGAGTGCTTTCCTTTTTGATTCATTTTGTGCAGCCCGGAGTAATCTCATAAGAGGTCATTGTACACATCATTAGGAACAACTTTTACTAAGGGACCAAACCTGAAATCGCGACAAAATAAGCTCTTCCCTACATTTAACGAGTTATGCGAACATAAATGCTAGGGAACAGCTAATTTTTTTCGCGATTTCAGGTTTGGTTCCATAGTAAAAGTTGTTCATGATGATGAGTACAATGACCCCTTGAGAAGTTGTGCGTTAATTCCGGGACATGTTGTATACAGCATGTATAAAAAAATACATTAGGGCCGAGTAGTTATTGAAGTTTTGTATGGGACAGCTGATTATTTTTTCACGATTACGATGTTGGTCCCATGGAGAAAGTTGTTCAGTTTGATGGTCTGTACACATTTCTGATACACGCTGTATATCCATCCACCTAGACAAAATGTTCGGGTGGATGGGTACCTACCTAATTATAGGCACCATAGGTAGGTACATGAAAAAGTTCATGTTACACATTCCACGTTCATCTACTAGCCAATTTATAACGCAGCAGAAAGTAATTAGTTTATCGAATCGCGCGGCCCGATGTCCGAGGGCCGCGTGTATAGATTTAGTAAAAACGGATTTTTCGCGGATTTCCATTGGCTGAACGGGCGGCGACCATTGCGTGGGTGCAATTTGCGTTTCATGAATGTTACAGTATACTACATACGCAATATTGGAGCGGTATGCAATGGCCGTCATTAATTAATGATACTGTAGAAATATCTATGAATGTAAGCCTGTGATATTCTCAGCTGTAAGGTACTTATCGGTGTTATTTTCAAATTAAATGAAAAAATAGAGGTTACTTTTAAATCAAGCACACCTACTAAGTTCTTTTGATTGATAGGTAAAGAAATCATTTATTCTTTGCACACATTATTGATCACACTACATGAAAGGGACTGTCAAGAATTCCTTCTGCTAATAGAACACAGAACGTGACACCTTTTTTTTTTGGGTGGGAAATCATCAAATGACTTCTCCCGCTCTGGGCGTAGCGGGAGGGCGTGTCAGACTTTTACTGACTAAAACCCACCCGTGTTCCTTCTGTTGCCTGTGCCGGGGCCACGACCTCAACTGAATGGCTTATTGGGTTTAACACAGATCGCCAAATTACAGAATGCAATAATTTAAAAAAATTGTGTACACAAAAGAAATAGCACAACACATAAAAGCACAATTAAATGATAACTAAGGACATGAATATAAAGAGAATACAAAGTGTCGATATACGTAGGGGAGACCTGTACAAAACCGTATACCGGGGTAAAACAGTACAGCATGTCTATTCTTGTCAATAATTCAAAGTTCCCGCGCGCAAACTGCACAGCGGCGTAGACCAATGAGAACTATTTGTCAACAAACACTTGTCGCTGCATGCACGCGCGTTATCAAATTATTCGATTTTATTGTTTTTCGGCGTACTTGATCTTATTTTTGTGAAAGTTCAATCAATAATAGTGAAATTTCGGTATTTAACAGGTAAGTGTCCAGTCAACTATGTTAAAGTGTGTGTATTTACTCGTAATTAACAAATATTTAAGTAGGCAAAATTGATTTGCGTATGTAGTAGTGAGTGATATATTCACACATTGACCCTTGGGTCAAAACCGTACGGGGCAAAACCGACCACTATACGATTTTGACCCGCATGAATGAATGTAAACTAATATATTTTTTTTAATTTAAGGTTCAGCCAAAATGCCGCGTAATTATAAAAGAACTTCTTCTAGACAAGAATGGGATTCGGATAACATGAAAAAAGCCGTTCAAGCCGTATTTGATGGCACCATGGGTTACTTGAAAGCTGCCAAAACTTTTGAGGTACCGAAATCAACTTTACAAGATCGAGTAAACCGATTTAGACAGAATAATGATCTAGACTGTTCCACACGCAAAGGCTTGGGACGATTTAAACCGATTTTTTCGACTTCCCAAGAACAAAGTCTAGTTGAGCATGTGTTGATCATGGAAAAACGATTATTTGGTCTCACGTACAAAGATCTTCGACGCTTAGCGTATCAGCTCGCAGAAGCAAACAATATTAACCATTGTTTTAATAAGGTACATAAATTAGCGGGAGAAGATTGGTTAGCTGGGTTCATGAAGCGACACCCACAATTATCACTGCGTGCTGCCGAGCCGACGTCGGTGGCAAGAGCGATGGGGTTTAACATGGTCAGTGTCAACAAATTTTTTGATTTGCTAGAGGAAGTTATAGATCACTATAAATTTCAGCCTACAAAGATTTATAATGTGGATGAAACGGGCCTGACAACGGTGCCAAAAAGACAAAGCAGAATAATCGCTTTAAAAGGAAGAAAACAGGTCGGACTGGCTAGTTCAGCGGAAAGAGGCCAGCTGACTACTGCTGTCCTGTGTGTGTCTGCTTCTGGAAATTATATTCCTCCGTTGCTAATATTTCCACGAGTTCGGATGAAGGCTGAACTTCTAGATGGTGCTCCACCAGGGACAGTTTCGGTTTGCCATCCAAGTGGCTGGATACAAAGTGATATTTTCGTTGAGTGGTTGAATCACTTCATATCAACAGTAAAGCCCAAAAAAGAAGATCCTGTTCTTCTTTTACTCGATGGACACTCGACCCACACAAAAAATCTCGCACTAATCGAAAAAGCTAGGGACAATGGAGTAGTAATTTTAAGTTTTCCCCCTCATTGCACCCACAGACTTCAACCGCTAGACGTGAGTATCATGGGTCCATTGAGCACATATTACACCCAAGAAGTAAACGCATGGTTACGGAATAATCCGGGTAGAGTAGTGACACAATTCCAGCTGGCAAGACTTTTTGGAGCAGCGTACTGTAAAGCGGCTACTATACAGAACGCCGTTTCTGGCTTTACCAAAACAGGCATATTCCCGACGAACAGGACAGTATTCGGTGAAGCAGATTTTGCTGCGGCTGAGACAACAGAAATACCTTCTACAACACCATCAACTTTCGCTGATGCATATATGAACCCGACACCATCAACTTCTTTAGCGCCACTCGTTCACTCAACGCCATCAGTTTCTGCACTCAATATTGATCCGATGCCATCAACTAGCACTGCACCGCCAGTTCCTGTTACGATGAATCAAAATTGTGTAACGGTGTCACCAGCGGATATAATGCCAGTTCCTAAAATGAGCGTGGACCGAAAAAGAGCAACCAATCACCGAAGAGGAAAAACTGCGGTTATCACTTCCTCCCCCTATAAAAATGAGTTGATAACCATCTCACAAAACAAAATTCCTAAGCTTAATCTGAACCAACCATCTAAGACCAAAAAACCGAAACAAAAAATAATAAATGATAACATTTGCTTGTACTGCCTCGAAGAATATGGTTCAAGCCGCGTGGATGAAGGTTGGGTGCAATGTACAGAGTGTAAAGGTTGGGCTCATGAAGGCTGTACAGGTTATGACTCGGATGATTTATATAATTTTGTATGTATGGGATGCGTTGCTTCTAGATAATTTCTGGGGCAGTATCGTATATAATATACGGTTTTACCCATGTGTCGGGGCAAAATCGTAATTAGGAGAAGTTTAATATTTTTTTGTTTTTATTGTTTAATATTTTAATTATGCCAAATATGTGCAAGTGATTATGTTCCTTAAGAGACTGACTAATTATAATTGTTGAGTACATAAATTAGCGTTTTAAGATGAAAGACCTACAACCCTAAATCCTTAGCTGTACGATTTTGACCCGGTCTCCCCTACAAAAAAAACATTTAAAAAAAGTTGACGCCATTGACATAATTAAATTCAAATAAAGAACAAAGTGCGTTGTGTGTTTTGAAACGTCATGTAGAAGAAAACATAACATCACGTTTTATGTCCCGAAGACTTAGGCACTCACCTTTTGCCAGTTACGTCGTCATGTACCATCGCGGACATTTGCGGTAAGAAGGTTGAAATGTGGTTCACCGCAAATGTCCGCAATGGTACCTATTAGGGGGCGAGCCTATTGTCATTCATCGCTAATATACACATCTCGATTCATAGCTCAGAGTCTGGACTACGGGAAAAGTCAATAACACCTTGCGCGGTCCGCGGTTCGAACCCAGGACCTCAAGTTGAGCAGTTAGGTAGGTACTGTTGCAACCACTTTACTAGATACTTACAAAAACTTACCAATTGCTTTGGATGTTTTACTGTCAACTCATCACAATCAGACAGTCATGAAGTCATGAAGCATCCTCTCTGCTTGTCCTATTTTCCTGAAAATTGAACCCGATATCTGTAACGGGTCCAGTTCTCAATTCTTTATTGCGTTCCATAATGTTGGTTGGTTGAATGTAATAACATAGATCCAACTAGCATGCTTCTCATGGCGGGGCACCTCCATATTGACATGATAGGTAGGTAGGTAACATAACGAAAATCAGTTGCTGAAAATAACAGCGCAGTGTCACCGGAGAGGCCAAAACAAAAATTAATTCCGAAAATGTTTTCGAAAAACTCGATGCTGTCAATGAAATGAACAATTTTTTTTCAACACCTTTACAGTGACTACTTCGGTAAGCCATATTAAGTCTTATTTATACCATATTAATAATAAGAGCTGTCAGTGTCATTAGTCATGTCAGTGTCAGTGTCACACTGACATCTCTTGAACGCAGCTTAGATGTGCTAATCGCGTTCAGTTTCATTGGTGAAATTGGCACTAAGAGGTTTTGCATACATCTTTATTAGTCGTCATCATCTTCGAAAACGGTGAATTGAGATCTTATGGATGAAGAAATGCTACGCCGACCCCTAATAAATTAGGTAATTGTGATAGCGGCAGAAGGACATCGTTAATTAAAAGAGCTTTTCCGAAGGAATGGAAAAGGCTTTATAAAAAAACCTTTAAGGCGAAAGTACCAGGTAGCCCGCGAAATTCAAACTTTCTTACGTTTTTTGCAATTTGCAAATCAGTATTAGGTTGTATTTTGATCAAAATATGATTCGCGCTCATAAAAAGTATGTATTTACATAATTATAATAATTAAAGTCATCAAAACAACTCTTTAAGGCCAGGTAATTCTATTGAATGACTATTTCATGAAATCTTGACAATTAGGATTATACAAACTTATGGAGGTGTATTACTGATTTTGATGATTATAATTCTGTAAATGCATATTTGTTACGGTCGCGAATGATACTTTAATCAACATACAACTTAATACATATTTGCAAATTGCAAAAAACATAAGAAAGTTTGAATTTCGCGGGCTACCTGGAGCTTCTCCCTTAAGATAATGTGTTACACTGTAAACGGTTTATCTTGTATGAACAGATCAACAGGCTCTCTATCCTACATATCTCTATCATACATTTTGAACGGGTTGGTAAACCCTTCGAAGCAAATACTTAGTACTTAAAACATTTCCATTAAAATTTTGCAAAAAAAAAAATAACAACTTTTCAAAGCTAATCAAATCAAATCAAACAGTTTATTTGTGATACACAGGTATACACAACATAGGTCTTACATTATACAATGAGTTACAAGTTCATGAAACAATAAACAATTATATTAATTTAAATAATTATCAACAAAGTTTATATGCACTCAATCAGACATTAACACTTAGCTGCAGGCATAACTTTAAGTTACACACAGATTCGTAAAAAATAACCAAACTGAAGTACTTTTGATATTATACATATATTACCTTACTTAGATTTAGGTTCGTCAGCATAACAAACATTGTAGAATATATAATAATAATTAATTGTAATTATATTGAAAAGCATTCCAAAAAATTATAAAAACATTTTGACAAAAATTAATTAAATTCTCTAAATAATATTCAGTTTATAAGAACTAAGGACACACACACAGACACGATAAGCGACTTTGTTACTCTAATTATAATATATTTTCAATATTCATTTTTGAATATACATTTATTTTCATTTATTATTTTCCTGTAGGTACATCAAGACCCGTCGGCGGGCTGTTTTAAACTCGACAGATCCACGAACAATTTCTCCATGCATTTTGATATCCTAATCACTATTTCTTGCTAATAACAACTTTTGATTTTATTTATTTAAATAATATTCGTACCACATTTCTCGATTTTTCTTAACAATGACCAAAAACACGTCCAATACTGATTTAAGTAATATAATATTGCTCTTACAAATACTTCTGTTAAGCTCTTTTCGGATCTCATTGATAAAACATAAATAATATTAAGAAGTCACTCAGTCAATCGTTGAGCTCCTTAACTCCAATTCTACCACCCATGATGATATCGTGATCCCTATTTCTTGCAGATAACCTTTGACTTAATCTATTCACATAAAATTCATACCATACTTCACGATTACTCCTTACAACGACTATAAAAACGTCCAATACTAATACAGTGAAGTGAAATACTAACAATTCTAGGAATAATGCAATTGGGGCGAGGAAGTCCTGTAGTAGCACAAAAACATAATGAGACAACATCAAGACGTCGCTAAGTATGAATATCAAAGTAGCTATGTACAAGCGACGACAGGCGTTAGTAGCTGTATGTCCACTCGTGTTACGAAAAACTGAATATACAATTTTAATGTATAAGAAACAATTTATGATGGTAGGCAAAATTACAATAAAAACCATAAGGCTGTCGATATAAATGATCATCTTATCATTTACTGATTTTACCGAAGAAAGCAGAAAAAACGAAGCGATTGTTACAAAAGGCATGCCCCAACCAAATATGCAACTTTTTAAATGTTTCCTTTTTATATTCCCTTTGAAAACTTTTACAAAGTCTACGTAAAACATACAAATCATAACTACAAACCAGTACTGTTTTACTAATAAAAAGTATAAAGAAAGAAGCTCGATTATCGACGAATCTATAAACCATGGATTGAATTCGTCGCTATAGTTGATGATCGAGTCTTCTAAATAGTTTAAAAAGTTTGCGAAGATTGCGTTTACATACACATAGTTTCTGTAACCACGGAACTTCTTTATTATGCACCATGAAGTCACTCCGTATACCAACGCAGCTAGTGTCAGGGCCAGCACGATGGCGTCAATAATTTTCACCGCTTGAAGTAATGATTGAGCATCCACTGCAGAGGCCCGTACACTGGTATCGTTATCAGACATGGCGAATGTCACTTACACTGTTTTCATTGAATCACTGTTAGTTGACGAAAAAGTATTTGTGAGCAGCTTGGCGTAAAGTACTGCCACGCCCTAAAAACAAGCGTTGCTTCCAAAACTGTTGAAAGAACACTACAACATTACTAACCAAACACCGCAACACAAATATTATATATCGGTGTATATGCTCTTATTAGGTATATTATTGTTCAATTTTCCTGTTCGCCTTATTAAGCTTCCAACAGACTACCTTCGAGTGCCGCTTTACCGCCGCTGATTATCGTTGACAACCATAGTTGAATTTTCAACCGAGGCCTTTTCTCATACAGAGAAGCCACGAGCTTTGATCACCACGCTTGCTCAAGATGGGTTGGCGATTTCAGACTCAGGATAGAGGCTTCCCCACGATAATTTTCCTTCGCCGATGTGTCTAAACTCAGAAAATTCAGTTGCAAAAGTCACATTGGTTCTTGCTCCATGCAAAATACTGTCTACTCAACATCGTAAATAACGGAATGAATGTTGTTGAATTGTCAAAATTAAACCGATTTCTACTGTAACGGCCGAACCCAGTAAGATATGTATCACCAGTTTTGGCACACTGGAGATAGAAAAACCTATCTATTTATGGTTTTTACGTTTTTTTTTTTATTTGAGATAGGTTTGCTCTTGATTCTAGTCTAGGTCAGAGATGACAGAGACAAAGTCGACGATGGAGCGAGCTTACCCAGAAGAAGCCTGTTCACTCTCACTTTGAAGAGATCGGGGTTGTATGCGTTCGGAAACACAGACGCAGGCAGAGAGTTCCACTCCTTTGCTGTGCGCATCACAAAAGACATTTGGAAACGCTTAGTGCGAATTGGTGGGATAGTAACTAGGTAAGGATGGTAACCCGCAGTGCGTCTAGATGTCCGCTGATAGAAGGAGGCCGGCGGAATGAGATCGTGGAGTTCTTGAGCACACTCCCCGAAGTATAATCTGTAGGAGACCGTCAAGCAGGCAACCTTGCGGCGATGAGCCAAGCTGTGAAGCTTGGCATCCACCAGACTTACGTCGCCAATGAGCCTCTTAGCTCTGCGTTCAAACGCGTCAAACGCGGCAAGTTGGTATTTGGCCGAGCCATCCCAAAGGTGGCTGCAATACTCCATACAGAATCGGACTTGCGCTTTGTAGAGAATTAAAAGCTGTCCAGGCGTAAAGTATCGCTTCACCCTATTTAGGATGCCCAGTTTCTTGGCCGCAGTTTGGGCTTTGTACTCGATGGTGGCACCGAAGTTGAGACATGTTGTCAACTCCATGCCTAGGAGCTCGAGCCGATCAGTTACAGGAACAGATGTACCCCGAAAAGTAGGAGTTTGATCGAAACGACTCCTTTTAGCGGTAAAAAGACACGCCTGTGTTTTGGTGGCATTAAAAGAGACCAGATTATCATCACCCCACTGGGAGACAAGGTTTAAGGTCAAATCTGTCCGCTCTACCATGGCCTCTCTCAAGGAACGAACTTCGTCCCCGCTGGTTTTTGCGCTGGACAAGTATCTCTCTGAAACTGTACTGTCATCTGCGTACCCAACAATACCAGACTGAAGTAGGTCGTTGATGTGTAGCAGGAAAAGAGTTGCAGAGAGAACAGACCCCTGAGGAACTCCGGCATCAATAGCCATAAGGTCGGAAGAGCAGCCGTCAACGACTACTCTGATCGACCGTTCACTAAGGAAGTCTGATATCCAGCTACAAAAATCAGCAGGGATGCCATAAGCAGGAAGCTTGCTGAGTAGACCAGCGTGCCAGACCCTGTCAAAGGCCTTCGAGATATCAAGCGATACAGCAAGTGCTTCGCCGTGTTTCTCGATGGCCTCGCCCAGTGCAGCACAACAGCAAGCAGTGCGTGACATACACAAGAAGATCGCCAGTTGACCGTCCCCGGCGAAAGCCATACTGACGGTCACTGAGGAGATCATTGTTTTCAAGATAGGTCAGCAACTTACTGTTCAGTACCCTTTCCATAACCTTGCACAGAATGGAGGTAATGGCAATCGGACGGTAATGGGCAGGGTCTGCACGGTCGCCCTTTTTGGGCACTAGTTGCACATTTGCGAGCTTCCAGGATTTTGGTACCGTCCTTTTTTTAAGAGAAAGGCGGAACAAACGTGTCAACACAGGAGACAGTTCAGGCGTACACTGCCTCAACACTCTCGCTGGAATGCCGTCAGGCCCGCTGGCCTTGTTCACGTCTAGACTGCACAATGCTGTTCGGACCTCTTTAATGTGAACTGCGATTTCCGGCATCGAGGAGTCACCATGAGGCACAGGAGGTGGTTGCTTGGAGCCAGCGCAGCGTCCAGACGTGAATTGCTTGCAAAGAGAGATGCAAATAGATTTGCTTTCTCACCTGCAGAGTGAGCCAGCGACCCATCAGGTTTCATCATTGGAGGTAAAGTGGGTCGACAGAAATTCGCTTCAGCCGCTTTGGACAGGGACCAGAACTGTTTACTACCCGGAGGGTGCGAAGCCAGCTTGGCCCCAATACGTCCGACATGGTCAAAACGTGCCCCACGTAAAACCCGCTTGCAAAACTTGGCGGCAGAATTAAAAGCTCTTTTCCTCGCGCGAACCCTACGCGCTCTAACTTTGCGGTCGCGGGCCTTGACCCAGGCTTGGTAGGCAGACTCTTTACGGGCCTCAGCGTGGGCGCATTCTGCATTATACCAAGACCGAGATTTGTGACCGAGCGGGATGTCGGAGAATGGAATAAAATACTCCATCCCCTGCCGAATCACGTCCGCAACCACGTCAGCACAGCACGAGGGGTCACCCGAGGAGAAGCACAGTTGCCGCCAAGGATAAGACGCAAAAAAGTGCCGCATCTCATCCCAGTCTGCTGACTTGTATCGCCATACTCGCCTCGTGCCTCTAGGACTCTCATCTGGAGGAGAGCAGGTCGATATGGATTTCACCAGACAGTGGTCAGACGTTCCCAGCGGGGCTGAGACCGATACTGAATGACTGTCCGGATCAGATGCCAGCAGAAGGTCCAAGCAATTGGGTGTATGGCCGTCAACATCCGGTACCCGCGTTGCCACATTCACCATCTGGGTTAGATCTAGCGTTAAAGCAAACTTGCGCGCCTCTAACCGTTTGGTTTATGGTCAGTTTTCTGGTACGGGAACAACCATTCTTTATGATGGGCGTTGAAGTCCCGCAGAAAGATGAGCTTCGCTGTTGGGTACCGCTGCTGGGCTACGTCAGTCGACTCCACGAGGAAGTTAAAGAGCGCTGTTGTCTCCTGGTCACCGCTGTGCGATCGGTAGACGCCGATGTAGAGAGATATCTCCACGCCAGTGTCCACAAGTAGCCATAAGAAAAACCCGATTTCTCAAAGCAACGGAGACGACGACAACAAATGTCATCGCGGACGTACACACAGACCCCAGCTTGCTTCTTGAAATTGTGTTCAAGAGAGTAACCCGGGTAGTTGAGATACGCCACGTCCCAATAATCTATAAAAGATTATGGAATCTTACCGCAGATAGAATTATACTGTCTACCATCAATAGCAATCTGTCTTTTACTGAAAATAGGTTCGGCCGAAAGTGTGTTACGCAGTGGCCCCGCGGGTGTCCCACGACACCTCTCGTTTTTTCTTGTAATTGGTATTTTCTCCATGCTGCCATACATTGGTACCTATTCTTTGTATAATCAATCAGTCAATTTTTCATCTCCGCTTATGACAGTCCACTACGTTCTATAATACATACTTATCTCAGGCATGAGAGTAATTCGTTTTCACGTGATTATGCCCATAATATTATATAAACAAAGATGTATTTCAAGTAACAAAAAGTCACTATTAAATCTATCCAGATTAAATAGCAAATGACAATTTAATTTTGTTAATTCTAAATAACATAACATACCATCACGTCTGTAATCCACGAAGGGTTAGGCAGAGATGTACCTATAATATGTCCATGTTTCGTATGTTTTATACTACACACTGCTCTCAAAACGGTGAAGGAAAACATTGCGAGGAAACGGGCATGTCCTAGAACCAAAAAATTCCAAGCTGTGACGTCTACCAACCCGCACTGAGCCCGCGTGGTGGATACGGCCCACTCCCGCTCGAAGAGAGGAGGCCTGTGTCCCAGCGTGGGATCATTATAGGCTGATTATGCTTATGCTGCTAATTATAGAAACTTAATATTAATAAAACCGGCCAAGTGCGTATCGGACCACGCACAATTAAGGGTTCCGTAGTTGGGATGAATTTATGCCAAAACCTTATCTTTGTAATTGAAAAACATGTTCTCTCCCATACATCGATATACGTCACTGTTAATTCTCCAACTGCAAATGTAAGTTTGTAAGTAATCACAAAAAAAATATGTGTTAAAACTACAAATTACCGATTTTCGGACTTGTTCCTTTACTTGTGCTGTGAGACCTTGCTTCTTGCCAAATTTCATGATTCTAGGTCAACGGGAAGTACCCTATAGGTTTTGATTTATTTGCGAGTATCAAAATATGGCGCTTAGATGGCCGTATTTTTTATTGCGTTGAATAAGAAGCTTGATTTTTTTAGAGCTCCAAGGGACCGTAGACTTACATATTTAATATTAATTTCAACTTCATACCGCCACGCGTTCTTGAGAGAAAAAAGGTCTTGACAGACAGACAGACGGACAATGAAGTGATCCTATAAGGGTTCCGTTTTTTTCCTTCTTAGCTACGGAACCCAAAAAAATACAAAACTAAATACAGCAGCTCTTACACATGAGGCAACCGAAAATAAACTTTTTATATAGGTACAGTCACGAGCATTAATTTGTGTACACTTAGCTACTTTTAAAACTGATTTTCTTCTACTGTATTGATTGTAATTTTATGTTGTTACGAACATAGTGTTTTGGAACACATAGAATTATGAAATAGGTAGGCATCTCTAAGTTGCTATCGTTATTCCACAAGAAAATTGCTTTTGAATTTCCCTAAGTGTATACATATTAGTGCTCGTGACTGTACCTACCTCATGAAAAGTACCTGCCTACCTACCTACTTTTTGCAGAAAGATCATATCAATACAATTTTTTTAAATAGGGCATCCGCGCATGTGTGCGAGCCATATGACTAATTATTTCACCGGCATATCACTCAATAGTCATTTCCGTCGTATCTATTGATTGGTCCACGATTGCCAATAAAACTATTTTTTACGTTTATTATTTAGTACGTTAGCTACTAAAAATATAATAAAATTGAAGGTAAATAAAACTACCGCATGATGTAGAGAGGATTCACTGCGTGTCAGCTGATCTATTCACAAACATTCGATACGCTTCCGTGCCGAATCGACCATCATCAATGTTATCGAAGGAGTAAACGCTGTATACAAATCCAAACCCGATTTTTTTTTGCATTTTAAACCAAATAAACGAACGCTATTCTTCCGACGGCTAGTTGCTGTCGGGGACTAGGCAAGTCAGGTAATCGAAAATGTGACATTTTCGATTTGGAAGCCTGTCCAATGGTTGTGAATAGTTATGCAGGTGGGCGTTTTATTGCGTACGTGACCACGCAGCCGGCAATGTATGCCGCGCCACTAGAATATACCAGAGTTTTATATTTAGAACAACCGATGACAGCTGCGTTTGCTGAATTATAGTCTGGTCGAAATGACAAAATGTAACCTCCTTACGGATTTCTCTCTTTCAGTCGTCAGTAATTTGACTTTCGAAAGAAGAAGACAAAGCGTTGTGTAACTATACAGACGCTATACAACGTTTATTAGTAAGGAGGTAAATGTTTAAAACCGGTGAAGTGCGAGTCGGACCCGCATACGAAGGGTTCCGTACCACCGTACAATATTGAACACTACATTTTTTTTTTAAATACTAAACGAAGAATATTGTTCATCTTAAATTCGAACATATAAAGCAATTTGCTTCAAAATCATTCAGATTGTGATTGATAGTGTGTCACGTGATTAGGTTGCTGGTGAAGGTCGCGGGGATCCGTTGGATGTGGGCGATGCTTAGGAGAGGCCTATGTCCAGCAGACGTATTTTACCCGAATGATGAAGATTTTGAGTTTTGTAAAGATCTAAGCGGGGGAGGGTAAAGTGATATCGTGAGTTACCGAATAGACTAGCTGGATGCAAAACGATTTTTTGTGGTACATACTTACAACTAGCAGGAAGTCAGAAAATTACTGCGAAGGCACAGTTGACTCACATAAAAATAATTTGTTTGATTTATCCGTATTTGATAAACTGCATTGTAGGTGCCTACATAGCTAGTGAACTAGGTACGTCATTATAAGTAATTGGATACCAAAACACGGAAAATACTCAATTACCTTAGTTACCTTTGACGTTACGTTCCATGTAATTATGTGGTTACAGGATTTGCTAAGAACTCGCATTCAAATATAATAAGGGGCGAGCCTATTGCCATCCGCCGGACACAAATCCAGATCTTAGGCTGCTATTGAGAAAATACCTAACGTAAAAGCCCAATAATACTTTTCGCGACCTGGGAATCGAACACAGGACCTCACGCTAAGCAGTCGCACTAATGACAGCGAGGCGGTATTTATGGACATCATTCTTACTTAATATGAACTTTACTGTAGTTCGTATAATTTTAAAGTATTTTTAAAAGCGCAAAGCCTCTGTCTTCTTTCAGTTTGTTATTTGTTGCGGTCATCATCTCATTATCAATTTTGGACGATAGAACAAACAAACATGCACATTCATGCGTAAGTGACTTAAAGAGTGATGAATATAAACAGTTTATTGTTAATTAAAACGGTAACACCAATTACATTAATTGTGAGATTGAAATAGTAAACAAAAAAATTTTTGAATACTAACTTGTAGGTAATAGAGCACACCCTAGCATACTTTCTCTCACAAAAAATCAGAGATACACGCATGAATCTACTCCATTCATCAGCAAACAGATCACATTCAGGATTGGTGGTTAGGAGGGCGATAAATGTTGATGGATGGAGAGAAAGAGGAAGGCCAAAGAAAATATGGATGGATTGTGTGAGGAATGATATGAAAGAGAAGGGAGTGAATGATAGAGAGACGGTTGATAGGGGAAAATGGAAAGAGAAAACGTGTTGCACCGACCCCAAGTAACATGGGACAAGGGCAGGAAGATGATGAGGAGAACAAGCACCATGCTTTCAATATGCAAACATTTATGTACTATCGAGGAAATTTACGCCTGACCAATTTGAAAACAAAATTCCGTGCGCACGATGACCACATCTGTTAGCAAACATTACTATAGCAGCCGAGCGCTGCAAGCAAGAATAGTCCTTACGGTGTATAGATGTTCGTTTCTCCCATGGTACGTATACGCAGGATCGCAAGGTTATCATTTCGTTTGTAAAGTCTTGACAAAGAAACATTTGCAAAAAAAAAATCCCCGGGCATTTTACTTTTAAAAGAAAGATTACTTTCTTTCCAGGGTTCCGTACCCGAAGGGTGCCAAACGGAACCCTATTACTAAGCCTCCGCTGTCCGTCCGTCCGTCTGTCTGTCAGCAGGCTGTATCTCATGAACCGTAACAGGTAGACAGTTGAAATTTTCACAGATTGTGTATTTCTATTGACGCTATAACAACAAATAATAAAAATTACATTAAAAGGGGTCCCCACACAAGAAACCGGGTTTTTACTACTTACTTACTACTTACTTACTTTTTACTACTTACTAGTATTTTTTTAATATGTAGTGTTAAATATTGTACAGTGGTACGGAACCCTTCGTGTGCGAGTCCGACTCGCACTTGACCGCTTTTTTTTCAGTTCTCATTTACCTTTTTATAAATTTTCTAAAAAGGCCTGAAAAAGTCCGGAGGGGGGGCCAAAAAGCCGGGCATGTCCGGTCAAATACGGACGGATGGTAACCCTATATGTAGATAACTATGGATTGCAGTATGTACACACAGACGCAGGGTTGATGGCAGCTCTACCCTAACAAAATTACAGTTCGTTGCGTCGATAAAACGCACACAAAAATATCTATACCAACATCATAACAAACCCAGTCGCGGCGGGCCAGCTAGAATTCGTACGCATCACTCTTACATAAAAGCTTCGCCATTTAGCGGAAGTCTTATATACTTACCCATAAGCTGATTTGTAATAGGTATGTACTTTAATGATAAGCTGTTAGCTAAGTACCTACACAATACGCAAAATAAGCCAGACCATATAGATACCGGCCTGAAATTATCCGACTGCAAAACAAAGTTCTCTCTTTTCATGTAGAGTTCTTCTCTGTAGAGAAGGAAATATTTGCATAGGTTTACCCTTGCTCTTGCCCTTTTTACCCGACTGCGGCGAAGTCAAAAAAGGAGGCTTATGTATGTACTAGCAGTGCACCGCGGTTTCACCCGCAGAAGTCTCGATCCCGTAGTGATATCGGGATAAAAAGTATCCTATCTGTTAATCCAGGTTATAAACTATCTGTGTGCTAAATTTCATTCAAATCCGTTCAGTAGTTTTTGCGTGAAAGAGTAACAAACATTCATCCATCCATCCATCTTCACAAACTTTTTCGTTTATAATACGTATTAGTAGGATGTCCGTCCGTCCCTATGTTCCCTTCTAACTACTAAATAGCTAAACCGATTTTGATGAATGATATTTATAATTGTAAATATTATAGCAAGGCTGTGATTGTGATTAATTCAACAAATATGCAATGTATAATCTTATGCTATAATTTTAATAAAAATAATCCTAATAAAATGTGAATTTTTGGATGTTTGTTACTCAATCCCACTTTCACAGAAACGATTTCGATAAAATTTGACACAAGTACAAGTAGAGTTATGACCTGGCTTAACATATCGGATACATATTTTTACTCGGTTAGGCACATACAGTAGGTACCTACCTACTTACGACCGAACCCAATAACCTATCTATCACCAGTTTTGGCATACTGGAGATAGAAAAACCTATCTATCTATCGTTTTAATGTCTCAATAATCTATAAGAGACTATGAAATCTTACCGACCTGAAATAAGGACAGATAGAATTATAATGTCTACCATCAATAGTGATCTGTCTATTACTGAAAATAGGTTATTGGGTTCGGCCGTTACATAGTTTCCCTATGATACGAGTGCAACCACGAGCTGAAAAGGAACTGGCTACCAGTTTCGTGCTGCTTCGATAATGTAGACTCGAGACATCAAAAGATAGTCAGTCTTAAAGATTATCAAGAAATTCCAATTTAAAAAACAGGCCCATTCCGAGGCAAAGGAACGCAAACGCGTCTTCAGGCTTGGGCAGACGAAAAATTACTTTTTCTGTTGCTGGCTAATGATTGCAACCTTTTGTCCTTTGTCCGGCTTATTTGCTCACAGGAAGAGTACTTACACGGGAAAGGGGCAATTACCACGTTTAATGAAAAAAAAAATACGCAAGAGAAAAGATGTAATTTTTGTTACGATAGGTAGGTACGCCATAAATGCGTAGATCATGAGCATTTTTTTTTTAAACTGCTTATGGAGCAAATAATAACGATGTATGTTCACAATATACTTACCTACCTATTTTATACTTTTATATGTGCGGAATCATCATTATCATCATTCTCCTGTCCTTATCCCAATTTATTTGGAGTCAGCGCAACATGTCTTTTTCTTCCACACTTCTCTATTAGTCGTCATCTCGGTAGTCACCCCCTTTTTAGCCACATCATCTTTCACACAGCCCATCCATTGTTTCTTTAATCGTTACTGCAGTGCATCAGGAATGTTTGCCAAGCACATACTGATGGCTTCAGCACCATACTTCGAAAAAGGATTGCGTCCATGATGCGCAGAGTGCGTGGGAGCGTCAACAGCATTCTGGGGGTCATCAGTGATAAGCCGTGTTGCACCATCATGGCGCATTGGGTGCTTGTACATGTGCATGTACCCGGTGCCTCAGGTGAGTGCAACAAATATATGATTTAAAAAAAAAATAATATCTTTGTAACATATGATAGTATATAAGTGTCTCATACTAACACAATATGGATCAAGGTCTAAATTAAAGTATTTTATTTTATTTATTTTTGATCTTCCCCTCCTCATATAGCCAGCCATATTCATACTCAAAACTTTTCTGACGACATTTTCCTCATTCCTCCGCATAACATGCCCATACCATGACAACCGATTTCCTCACAACTTTTCAGTCACCGGTGCTACCTACTATGCAGAATAAACGTATAGAATATCACAATTCGACATAAATAGTAATCAACTGGCGCCAAAGTATGTCTCCAACAAAGAAGGTTAATCAATTGATTTCTAGACCAGAGCTGAAGATAATTTGTTACTGTCTAGCATTAGGAATTAACACATAATAAAATTGAAGTCAGTATCCTTATTGACATGGTTTGGGGTTAAAAACCTAAACACAAGGTGCCAACGTGAATTTAACCTACTTCGTTTTTTTTTCGTTCGGTAAAGAATCATCGTTAAATCATCTTGAGTAAAACTGGACTTAAATTTGGTCTAAACTCGTCCACGTAAGAACTCTTAATACACAAATGTCCTCTGCTCTTCGGGTATATTTCAACAACAACGTATCAAACAGCGAGTATAATTTTAGTTAATTGCGACCTTCAAACATGCTCACATACGTCTAGTTAGTTAGATTATAATAGGCTTTCTTAAGCTTACTGATTTTAAGGTTTACATTACGCTACATTATAGTATTTATCATCACCAAAGAGTTTTCTTCAACTTGGGCGCAATCCTCGCAATCCAGTTTTAATCATAAACGTCTACTACACAATGTCGAACTTGTGGCGGCATCTACAACGTCACATGCGAACTACACATGAAAGACCTGACGTCACGCTAATTCTGCATCGCGAAAGTAAAGTTATCCGCGACTAGCATACACCATCCCCATATCGACCGTCGGGCAGTAGCCCACTAGACACAACACCAGTCTGGTCGGAGAATCCTTCATATTCTATCGAGGATTACCTTTACATTCTAATTCTCATACCTGTATAAACTGACCAAACTATGAGACTAACTATGAGGCTCAGTGCCTCTAAAAAGTGACTAAGAAAATCTGTCAGTTTTGTCGAGATTCTTCTTAGAGCATCGTTCAAGACTAGGTGCCTTAGACTTCGTGTCAAAATAATAATAAAAAGAGCAGAATCGGTTTCCAAAACCAGGTCTTAATTTTTTTTTTTTTTTTTTTGTTTTCCAGAAAGTCCTTCTAACAGCAGTGCTGACTGTGGCGGCATTGTCTTCGGGCAGCGTGGTGAAAGCGCCTGGAGAGACCTTCGAACTCCTCATCTTGCACAACAATGACATGCACGCGAGGTTCGAGCAGACCTCCCAGCTGAGTGGAACCTGCACAACTGCTGATCGAGAGGCTGGCAAATGCTACGGTGGTTTCCCGAGAGTTGCTCATGTGTAAGTACGCTTAAAATACATTCATATATACATACGTAGGTACTTATTTAATTCATCAAAATTATGGGACCATATCGACATAATTTTTGAGGGATTGAGCAAGTCAAGGTAACTGTCAATAGTTGCAGTGGACATGCGGGGTGTCCCAGACTGAATGGCGCAAATGGAAATGGGATAAAATGGAGGTGCTTATCATTCATAAGTTCATAACCTATCATTTAAAAATATTAAAGTTGGGAAATTAATCTCAATTTTATTTTATCTGGGCTAGAAAGTTTCGCTAAAGTTTAATAAAAAGTTAGAAAAAGAAAAGTAAAAATAAAATCTGAAGCGTTGCAGAGCCACACTGAACGTAAATAGGAACATCATCCTGTACCTACACTATCAAGGCATCTGCCAGCCAGATTTCATCCCTACGTCAATTTCTTGAAAATGATTAAATTAGCGATTTTTTTTTTGAACTGTTGAGAATATCCCAACTTTAAAAAATTTTAATGATAGGTGGCCACCTCTGCTTTACCCCATTTGTATTTGGACCGCTCGGTCTGGGGCACTCTGTATACAATGACCTGGTAAGTGTGTAGGTATACTAACATTCGGGTAGATATGTCGGCAATACATTTGAATATGTCGCCTTGTTTCAAAAGATATTGAGCAGTTGCATAAACTCCATGTAACTAAACAAGTATGATTCTGATAGCCATCCGTTCTTTCTTCGTCGTATAGAACGTACAGTCAACCGCACGTCAGTGGTTACACTTTGACCTTGAAGTTTGGCCTAACGTAGTACGTAGTTTTAATATAATACGAGGCCAGCTTATACTCGTACCGCCACGCTCGTCGCTATTGCCACTGACTTGCCTAAGAACAGCTCAAAAAATTAATCAATCAATCTGCCTGCCTTTTCCCAACATAGTTGGGGTCGGCTGCCAGTCTTACCGGATACAGCTGAATACCAATATTTAACAAGGAGCGACTGCCTATCTGACCTCTACAACCCAGTTACTGGGTAACAGAATACCCCTTGGTAGGACTGGTTGTCAGACTTTTGGGCTTTTGACTACCCGTAACAACTGTCAAAGATCTACGAATCACAGCCGAGACCAACAGCTTAACGTGCTTTCCGGGGCACGGCAGGGTCTCGATATGTAATGGATGGTCACCCATCCCCAAACCTGCCGCGGCAAGCGTAGCTTAATAGCTGTTATCATTTAGCCACGAGCCCATCTATAAGAACCGCTCATGCCATGGTAAATATGCAGGAAACGAGGTGGTGGTGGTAGAGCTGACTGGCCATGGTGCGGTGGACAAAGTAGGGACTCTAATTTAAACATGTTTGTTTACAAATACTTAAAAGTCAATTAAATGTCTGTTTGACTTGAAACTCTCTCAATTTCAGTGTAAAGGAAGCTCGTAAAGCGGCCAATTCTGGGCAGGGTCCTCCTGTCCTGTATCTCAACGCGGGAGACACTTACACCGGGACAGCATGGTTCACCATATACAAATGGAAGATCGCCGCAGAATTCGTCAATGCCTTACAGCCAGACGCTGTTGTGAGTACCAAAAAAATATTTTAAAAAAGAACTTTGTACCGTTTTTGTCCGCCAATGTCATCAACGCGTTTTTTCGTTCGTCAATTATTCGTACTGTGAGCGTTCCGTCGGCTTTATGGAACATTGATTTCCATCAAAGTTTCGACACTCATTATTTTTATGGCTTCAATTGCTTCTGTTTTGTTTGACGTCAAAATGAAAGGTTAATGGTGCAAAATTATCGTGCGGTTAAAGTGTTATGTAATTATAAGAAGGTTACAAATGTTACTGTTTTTCCGAGGTACTTAAAGTTTTCGACACAACATCCTTATGTTGACATCAGAAACGGAATCGTTGATAATGACAAGCAAGCATAGGTAAGTTTGCCGCATCCCGCGAAACTTCCATAGACTCACGGAACCTCTATGACGTATCTATGTACCTTGCCCTTGCAGTATTTAGTACAACTTTTTGTTAAAGAAAAGAATTCGTCCAGAAAGTATTACCACTCTGTATTAAAGCTACCGCCTAGCCACTGTTCTTCTAACTAAACTCTGAAAAGTTTATGGTATCTATGCCATTGTCTTTGTAACACAGAAGTTATGTGCCTATAATTTCACTACATACCCGTAATTCTGTGTGATGATTGCATTCGTTCACATCTATGTAAATGTCACAGCAGACTCGTTTCATTAGCCGTTTAGTTAACCGCCTAGCCTTTTAACTAAACGGCGGCCGTTCAACTAGCGGCCTGAATATTATTCAATTATAGGTTAGGTTGAAACTGTGACCAAAAATGCGCGAGCCAAATTGGTCGCAGTAACTAAGCCATGGCACCGCGACTAAATGGGTTAGGTTAGGTTAGAACTGTGACCAACCGCGTGCGAGCCGAGCGAGCGAAGCGAGCGATGCCGCAGCAGCGGCCGACGAGCAATACTTCCAAAAGCTAAGCGGTTAACTAAACGGCCAATTATACCAGTTGGCTGCAACATGAACATGACCTTAGAAGGCTTAGTAACAAGGTACCTAGATGCATGTAGGCTGAAATCAGTGGGCCCCCTACCCGTAGGTAGGTAGCAAAATCAGAATTCATGATATTTTTAAAATCAGATAATTAAATAATAGATTACACTACAATTATATTTCCCAGCCGCCAGAGTCCATTGCTTCAAATATCGAATTGGAACTTCACTGGACCAACAATTTAAAATGCATAACAAGTCACTCTTTGCTTTTACGTCATTCATGTTAACCTGTATTTGCGGGCGTGTAGATATAGGTTGATAGGTTAGTAGGAATTTGGTTGGTGACTGTGACTAATGAATAAATGAAACATTTTAAATGCGTGTATATTCTTGAAACTCCGAATCAGATCTAACGCTGAGATCTATAAACGGTAGGTACTTAGCACGCACTTTTGCTTTTGCTAAGCGTTATTCCTTCGAAACTGCTGCCGAAAGGTTCTGGAGTGGCGACCGCGTATCGGAAGACGTAGCACTGGAAGGCCTCCCACAAAGTGGACCGATGACCTTTTGAAGGCCGCAGGAATTCGCTAGATGCGAGAAGCACAGAACCGGTCGAAGTGGCGGTGCTTAGGGGAGCCCTATGTCCAGCAGTGGACGTCTTTCGGCTGAAATTCCTGATAATAATGATATGATTATTCCTGTCACCGTCGCACAACTATCGAACTACAAGTACAAGACAGAGACGGGAACATGTCTAAGTCAAGCATGTGCTAAATAACGTTTATAGATAAAGATATATTTATTTGCTCAAACATGTGTACACATACAAGAATAAAATGCATGCAGGATAACAAAAAAATCAGACATCTTTGCCACATACCATGGCGTGCAAATATTATGATTGGTTATAATTAATTTCAACACAACATCAATAATTTAACGTCAATTTAGCTAACAATAATAAATTATGAATAAATGTAAACAGCAAAAAAAATTTTTTTAATCTTTAAAATCTATGTCAAAATTAAAGACTACGTCAAAAAAAATATTAATGGTATAGTTTGCTTTGCTAGTTAGATCTCGGCCTAAGCTCCCTACGGAATAAAATCTTAAGCTCGCTAAAAGAAAACAGCTGCATTAGGTATTTGTGATGTGTGTTGTCTGCATTTTATTATCATGCCATACCGTCTGTTGTTTTGTTTCGTTTCTCATGCCTGGGGGCCAACCACCACCTCTTAAAGCAGTATTATTTTAATGTTACTTCAGTGTGAGAAAGAGATGAAGCTATACAGAACGTCTAGCTCCATCTCTTTCCCACACTCAAGTGAGATTATAATAATGCTGCTTTAACAGGTGGTGGTCTAGCTCCTGCATATTTGTATATTCTTTAAAGGTATTTTGTATAGGTACACAATAGGACAACGAAGTGGTACCTATCCAACTGTGGATTAAAAAAATATATTTATAGCCTTCCCAACTAGTTTTAGTGGTTCTCACTACTTGAATTTATTCGTTCTCAGCTACTAGTATATGTACTCTGATTACTTACCTGCTACTTAATTGCCAACTTGATTTTTTTTTATTGTTCTCAAGTGCTTCAATAGAACTCGCGTCAATGTAAAATGAAGGAATTAAATCTTATATTTTCCTGTTACTTTTGGGAAAACTGAAAACCTTGGGAACTTTTGTCAAAATCGATTTAAAGGAATGATGATAATACGAGTACCTTATTGGTAATAGAAACAAAATTAATTAAAAACGAACCTGATCATGAAACAATATTGTAAGTATTTTTTTTATAAATATGGAAAGAATCACTAACATATAACTTGGGAATAAGATCCTTACTAAACATCGGCTGTACTAACCAAAATTGAAAACCTTAACAATTTTAGGGACATATATATAGCAGCTCTTTGTGTATAGCAATCATAACTCTGCTTTGGTGATGGTGATTTGGTGTTGGAAAGAGTTAAGAATATATAACGCCCAAATTCTTGACTTTCTGTAATATTTCTATAAATTATAACAGCTAACTGACAAGACTAATTCCCAAAACTAACAACAAACTGTTAACACTAATTTCGACTTGTATTTTATCCTTTCAGTCACTCGGAAACAACGAAGTCGACAAGGAATCATTGGAGATTTCACCTTTCCTTGAAAACTTAGAAACCTATATTGTAGCCAGCAATGTAAACATAAAATCAGCTGAAGGAAAAGCCAATATTAAAAAATCCATCATATTTGATATACAAGGTGTTAAAGTTGGAATTGTAGGCTACTTGACACCCGAAAACGGTATGCTGGATAGCTTTGGTAACGTTGAATATATCGATGAAGTTCTAGCACTTACAGAGGAAGTAGAAAAACTGCAAGCTTCAAAAGTCAACATCATAATCGCTTTAGGTCATTCGACTCTTGAAAAAGAGAAAGAAATAGCGAAAGAAGTCGCTGGTATCGATATGGTTATCGCTGGGAATAGAAATACATTTAACTGGAATGGTGAGACAGCTCCAGATATACATAAGCCTATAGTTGTGACTCAGCAGTCAGGAAAGGAAGTACCAATAATTCCATCAACAGCCTATGATAAATACCTCGGTAGCGTTAGAACCAAATTCGATCAAAATGGAGACATATTGGACTACAACGCCGATCCCATTCTCCTTGATACGTCAGTCCCTCAAGATTCACCATCACTGGAGATAGTCAAAACTTATTACTCAGATGTAGTTTCAAGAAACACAGAAGTCATTGGAAATACCTCAGTCGTCTTGGATGGCGAATCTTGCTATAAAGAGGAATGCAATTTCGGAAATTTCGTCGTTGATGCCATTATGTATTATTATGCTACAAGGTTTGAGGGCGAAAGATGGACAGATGCCCCTATAGCTATCATCCACAGCGGCGCTATTATAGGCTCAATCGCACCATCCAATCGACCTGCTGATGTAACAAGAGGTGACTTACTTTCCGCTTTGCGTTTAGAAAGTAATCTTGTGGCTGTGACTATGAATGGAATAGTTCTCAGATCGGTTCTGGAACAATCTGTCAGAGATTACGATATAGAAAGTTCAAGGGGACAGTTCCTGCAGTTTTCTGGAATACGTGCAGTTTATGATTTGGATCGAGAACCAGGATCTAGGTTAATAAGCGCCGTCGCTCGTTGCTGGGATTGCTTTGTTCCTGAATTTTATGAAATCGAAGATGGTAGGAACTACAAAGTATTGATGCCTGCGGCTTTGGCAGATGGGCAGTTTGGATACTCTTTTCTGACTCTACTAACAAAAGATGTACTTGAATATGATGCGGTGACGTGCACGGAAGAATTAATTAATTTGAGAAGTCCATTATACCCAGAAGTGGCTGGGCGCATATTCTTTCAGCCACGGAGCGAGAGCGGCGCCGGTTCTGCTGCTGCACTAAGTTCCTCTCTACTTCTTGTTGCTCTAATATCCTTTGCTTTGAACTAACAGATTTATTTACAATTCATTTGAAATGAGCTGTTGCATGTACATATTGCACATTAATGGGTATTTCCAAATATTTCATGTGTTACGTTATAAATATATACATTTTAAACCATTCTTGTATATTATTCATTTTACCTGGAGAAATCGTAAAAGTAAGTTATGATGTATTATGATGATAACAAGTGAATTACGTATACAATAGGAGAATATCCTCCTAGCTAGTGATAACAAGACATCAAAATTCAAAGTCGTAAGTATTTTGAAAAAGCATGACTTTTAGCCGGATCATATTTGCATATTTGGATTGAAAATGGCATGTTCCGCACCGCGTTTAATTATATTAAACCGACACATGAGATGACACATATTGAATCAGGAATCTACGCTGTGATAATGAATTACCTATAATTTATTATTGTGTAGATTTACCTGCATCTGTAGCAGAAAGCCTAACGCTTTTATGATAATTCAATTTAAGTTCTCAGAATAAAAAAAATAAGTGTTGTCAAATAGTGTTTTAATGCGTGTTTGTGAATGTCATTGTTACTAATATGCACGATTTATTATTTTACCCGAACCATCTAATTGATAAGTGTGGTATGGACAAGTTTATAAAAACTATAAATATAAAAGATTAAGTAAACTGATGTAGGTATACCTACTCGTTCTAACATTAGCCTGCGTATACCTACTCTATCTTCTGTGGTTCGCGCATCTGCTTTGTGTTTCGTTAAAAACCACGCCAAGGCCACGACGACGGCAAAGAAGATGCGCGAAACATGGTTGGAGCTTGAACTTAGTGGATATTTTTCAAACTAAGTACGATTATTAAAACTTGTGCTTACCAATATTGATTGCTATCTTCCTAATCAAGGAACTACCTATTTCATCATTAACATCAGCCGACTGGACCCTTGACTAATTAAACTGGATGAAGGTTTTTGGAGCCTTAATTTGTACTTATCCCGTAAAAGTAAATGTTGGCTAAAGTACAGTACCACGATCACGGCTTTTGTCATGCCATAATGTCATGTTACAATAATCTCAAACGAACATTTCAGAATATTGGCTTCTACTTTTTTTTTTAATCGTAAACCCATTTCCATTCCCTCTCACTAAGGTCTAAAGGTTTACATTTCAATACGTGAATGTCTGTATGTTTGCATGATTATTACCCGTTAACTATGTACTGCATTTATTCGTTCTTTGTTTCAGTCCCTGGGAAACCACGATTTCGATAACGGCGTACCTGGACTCACTCCTTTTATTAGAAACCTTACATGCCCCGTTCTAGCTGCCAATCTTATTCTCACAGAAGAGCCAGAGTTACAAGCTGAGACTAATTTAATGAAGTCGATTGTCTTTGACATCAATAACACTCAAATTGGGATCATAGGATACCTAACGCCCGACACTAAATTCCTAGCTATAAGAAACGATGTTAATTACATAGATGAGATCACAGCTATACGAAAAGAAGCAGCTATGCTAAAAAGTAAAGGGGTGCAAATACTCATTGCTCTTGGTCACTCAGGTTTTGTAAAGGATTTAGAAATTGCCAGAGAAGTAGAAGATATTGATCTTGTAATAGGTGCTCATACGAACACGTTTTTATGGAACGGGGGTAGACCCGATGTGGAAGATCCCAAAGGGCCTTATCCGACTATAGTTGAACAAGAATCTGGCAAATTGGTTCCTGCAGTGCAAGCCTACGCATACACAAAATATCTTGGAAAATTACACATCATATTCAATTCTGACGGTGAAATCGTCAGTTCTAATGGAAATCCCATACTTTTGGATAATACGATACCACAAGACCGGAAAGTTTTAAAACTTGTAAACTACTATCATGAAAATGTCCTTAAAATTACTGAACAAATTCTAGGCAATACTTCAGTGTTTGTAGATGGCCAGACATGTCGAGTAAGAGAATGTAATATGGGAAATTTTATAACAGATGCGATGATACATAAGTATGCTTCTACCTATAGAGGCCACGGTTGGACTGACGCTCCTGTTGCTATTCTTCACAGTGGTGGCATAAGATCTTCATTTAGACAAGTAGATTTACCGGTTAATGTCACAAAAGGAGATCTTTTGCGAGTAATGCCATTTGATGGTATCGTAGTTAAAGTAACACTAGATGGACATGCTATATTGAAAATGCTGGAATATTCTGTACACAATTATGACCCATTGTACCCCACGGGACAGTTTTTACAAATGTCAGGAATGAGAGTAAAATACGACTTAAGACAACCTCCCAAAAACAGGGTCACGAAGGTATCCTTGCGATGTGGCAAATGCTCATATCCTAGATATTTTGCCCTAAATACGACAAAAGAGTACAAAATATTGATGCCTGCATTTTTAGCGAATGGAGGCGACGGTTTCTTCATGTTCGATGACTTACCCGTAACTCAAACAGATATTGATGAAATCCAATGCACAGAGGCATATATTACAAGTCATAGTCCTTTGTATCCTGCAGTGGAAGGACGAATCATATTAAAATACATGGAAGACATGAAAGTGGTTGACAGTTAATTTAAGTTAACTGTAATGATGAGTTTTACTTTCTACATGGATGTAACTTAAGATTTTAAGTGAAGCTTTTTCTGCTTTTTTTCATCACGGAATGTACCTACCTGTGGCTTTTTCTGAATGGTGGAACTATGTGAAATGAATTAATGAAGAAAATGTGACTCATTTTTGCAATACATCAAACAAGTCAGCCGGTATGGACGAAATAGAACTTTAATCATACAAGACTTTGATTTCAAATGAAACCAGTCAGTCTCACTTACTTGACAAGATAATTATAGCCCACTATATCTACGCGGTTAGTCACAATAATCCAGAAATGGAACATTCGCTTGGCATTAGTGCCATAATAATAAAATTAGTGGTGAAGAGAGGGATTACAGAAAAGTGTTTTTTTTAATGACAATAAAACTTGGGATATTCCTGAAGACATGTTCTAAGCACAGTATGAACACAATAATGTAATTTTGTAATAACAAAAATAGTATTCAGCATGGGAGTCCGGCTTATTACTACTTTTTATTCATTTTTACACAAACAAAAACATGATATAATTTATGTATTATTTTATACTTTATACTAATTGCACATTAAAAATTTGATGTAATATTTTTATTTTATTATTTGAAATCATTTTTCATATACACACTACAGCTACATACCTACACCTTATTATACTCCGTAAAAACCAATTTCTTCCCTCCTTAATAAATTATAAGAGAACAATAAAATTTTGCAATTATGGACGATATAAACATAAAGATTTAAGCGGACTATTTTGTAAGTATCTACATTTTAGTAGGCATGATAATTTAATTAGTAACTTGGAATAAAACTGCATCAAATGTTCTGCACGTAACATAAATAACTTTCAACTTGGATCTATTCTTCTTTAGTTATTTACCAATAATTTTATGTGTAACAATAATCTTTACGTTGCTCATGTTTTTACTAACTGACATTTGTAGTTTGGTGCACTAATCAAACTTTACCATAATTGTTGCATGACCTATAAATTACTATAAAAAGTATATCTGGCTACTTAGATTTTTGCATGATTCTTGGCATTATCTTATCAGCATGCTACATTATTCTATTCTTTGTTTCAGTCCCTGGGAAACCACGAATTTGATAACGGAATATCGGGCCTAACACCTTTTATTGAGAACCTCACATGTCCAATCCTTGCTGCCAATCTTATTCTCACTAAAGAACCAGAGTTACAAGCCGAAAAGAACTTGATGGACTCTGTTGTATTCGATATAAATGGTACTAAGATCGGTGTCATCGGCTACTTAACTCCCGACACAAAAGTTTTAGCTATAAGGAATGACGTAGAATACATTGAAGAAGTGGTAGCAATTCAAAAAGAAGCTGCCAGACTGAAGAGTATAGGAGTGAATATTCTTATTGCTCTTGGACATTCTGGTTTTACGAAAGATTTGGAAATAGCCGAAAAAGTAGAAGATATCGATTTAGTCATAGGTGGACATACTAACACGTTTTTATGGAATGGGACCAGTCCTGACGTTGAAAAACCCGAAGGACCATATCCAACATTAGTAAAACAAAAATCTGGTAGGTTAGTTCCCGCGGTTCAAGCCTACGCATACACCAAATATCTAGGTAAATTACACATCGTATTTGATTCAAATGGCGATATCATCAGTTCCGATGGAAATCCTGTACTGTTGGATAATTCGATACCACAAGAGCCTGCAGTGCTAGCGATTGTGAATCGTTATCGTGAACGCATGCTGCAAATAACGGAACAGGTTGTTGGCAATACTTCAGTAATATTAGATGGACAGACATGTCGCTTGAGAGAGTGTAATATGGGAAATCTGATAGCTGACGCGATGGTACATAAATACGCTTCAGGATACAGAGGATTTGGTTGGAGTGACGCTCCTGTTGCAATAATACAAGGTGGTGGAGTCAGAGCTTCTATTGCTCATATAGATTCACCAGCAAACATAACAAAAGGTGACTTGTTACGTGTGATGCCTTTTGATGGTAACATAGTAAAAGTAACAATCAATGGCAATGATGTGTGGAAGATGCTGGAACACTCTGTTTGGAGATACAACCCGACACGGGCTACGGGACAGTTTCTACAAATGTCCGGAATGCTTGTTCAATATGATTTTCATCACCCACCAGGGAAGAGAGTCACAAAAGTTTACATGCGATGTGGTGAATGCCTAAACCCTGAATATTCGGTTCTAAATAAGACAGAGAAGTACAAAATATTGATGCCAGCGTTTTTGTCGATGGGAGGTGACGGCTACTCTGTACTCGATGATCTACCTTCAGCTCCTCTAAGTTACAATGAGTTAAGTTCTACAATCGAATATATTGAGAATCACAGCCCAGTGTATCCAGCTGTTGAAGGACGGATCATCATCGATAACCTTGAGAAATTGCGTAACTCAGCGATATATTTGAAATTGTCCATAGTATCAGTAATTATACTCGTTTGTACTTTGCTTCTATAAAATACTTTTTAATAATTTGTAACGCAAACAAAATCATACTATTCACTTGTTAGGTAAATTTTGAAATTAAGGCTTAAATTCGTAGATAAGTAGATACTTTTCTTTTCTGATGTGCTTATGAGCTCAGCTTAGAAACTTTCAATGAGCACAAAAGGTGTAAGTATAAATACACGGGTAAGAATTTTACTATAATGGTTACTATAGGTACCTACTTGTGCATTGAAACTTACACTAAAAGTCATGCCTTTTTCGAATGACGCTTAGTAACTTCGCATTTTCCAGGTCAGTATTATTATTTATAATGTTACTTGTGAGTTTTTGTATTATTTCTATATCTTTATGTAGTTTAGTGTTTGAAACGAAGTGCAATATTATTTGTAATTATTAATGTGTGTTTATTTTTATGTTTTTAATGATTTTATTTCTTTATTTTAAATAATATAAAACACAATGAATGTATCGATGATGTATTTGTATTCATTTTCGCTAGACGTGGGACCCCATAAAATTGAAATGTTTTATACCTTGTCTACACACTTCTATAGAAATAATTTTATAATAGGATAACATTCAATTGTTTCTTAGATAGCAAAGACAAAAACGACATTCATCATAGAGCATCGATACTTAAAAAATACTATAAGTAGAGTAAAGCACACAGCGAGCTATTTATAAATTCGCCAGTCCGCGGACGCGTAACAAAAATCGTTAACAGACAGTACATAGGCTGTACATACGTTCTATGTACTACCTACAGTAATACACCGCACCAGCCAATCAATAAAACTGCAATTGAGCTCCGACACAAAATATGTCCGAACAAAGTAATCACGATGATTGAATGATGTTGCACTGCATACATACACGCTCGCGTATGAAACAGGCTAACCACCCCGTGCTTCAAACTTTCAATGGATTCACAAGCGGTAAATTTTCTCTTTGAACCACGAATTTTGAACCTACCTATTGTATATACCTATTGAATTCTGACGTTGGCGTATTCAAACAAAGAGTGACCGGAAAAACAGACGCGAGTTTATTACGCAGGCGTAAACTGACGCTAATAAATAGAGAACATTTATCTGAGTACATATGTATTACGTTTATGATTTTTTTTTTATTAAAAAGTTCATGTAATAAGTAAGTTGAATTCTTACTACATTACACGTTTTTGTTTCAGTCTCTCGGAAATCACGAGTTCGACCACGGAGTCAGCGGGCTCACACCCTTCATCGAAAATCTGACATGTCCAGTATTAGCTGCTAATCTTGATCTAAATAAAACGCCAGAACTTGCCAAGGAAACTAATCTTAAAAAGTCCGTAGTACTTGATGTTGCCGGTCACAGAGTAGGTATAGTAGGCTACTTGACTCCCGAAACCAAAGTATTAGCTGTACCAAATGATGTCGAGTATTCCGATGAAATCGAAGCACTCAACGAAGAAGTGAAGAATCTGCAATCAGAAGGAATTAATATTATTATCGCTCTCGGTCATTCTGGTTTCCGCAGGGATCTAGAGATAGCAAAAGGAGTAGAAGGTCTTGATTTAGTTATTGGTGGACACACAAACACGTTCCTTTGGAATGGCACAAGCCCAGATGCAGAACAATCAGAAGGCCCCTATCCCACTTACGTGAAACAAGCTTCTGGAAGACGTATTCCTGTTGTTCAGGCGTATGCTTATACAAAATACTTGGGAAAATTGCATTTAGTATTCGATTCTTTAGGTGAACTTATCAGTGCAGATGGGAGTCCTATTCTTTTAGACCAGAATGTGCCACAAGACGAAGTAGTCCTTAAAATCTTGAACAGGTACAAAGACAATGTACTTAATATTACAGAGGAAGTAATTGGATCCACCGCTGTTGTGCTAGATATCAGACCATGCGAAACTGAAGAGTGCAACATAGGTAACTTGATCACCGATGCGATGGTATATAAGTACGCATCGGAATATACTGGCGAGCATTGGACAGATGCTCCGATTGCTCTTATTCAAGCAGGCGGTATAAGGACATCCATAGTGCGTGAAAAAATGCCAACAAATATAACCAAAGGTGATTTACTCGCAGTAATGCCTTTTGATGGCAAAGCAGTAGCGGTAACAGTGAACGGCAGCGTTCTCTTACATACGATGGAACAATCAGTTGCTCATTTTAACAATTTAGCAGCACACGGAGAGTTCCTTCAGTACTCAGGTATTAAAGTTATATACGACCTTAGTAAACCAAGTGGATCTAGGATTGTCAGTGCCGAAGCCAGATGTTGGGCTTGCGATATCCCAAAATATTCAAAAATATTAGCTAAAGATATTTACAAAGTTTTGATGCCTAGTTTTATTGCTACGGGTGGGGACGGATTCGACGTGTTTATCGGTTTACCTACAGAAGCCTTAGATTACAATGAATTAATGTCTACTGAATATTATATTTCTCATCATAGTCCAATTTACCCTCAAATCGAGGGACGGATCACCTTTGTCACTGAAAATGAAACTAATGGTTCGTCGTCTGGTGTAAAAGTCTCAGTCGTATCAATTCTGCTAGGTTTTCTTACAATATTCGTAGCTTAAGCTTTTTTATGTAGTACAAATTGAATAGTATTAATTAATTAATCAAATTCGTATTAATAACGACTGAAATGTTCTTGAATGTTGTGTTACTGATTAAATAGAGCACTAAGTATTATTACCTACTAAATGACTGACTACAATGTGTCCTAAACTTGTTTTTGTGGAATAAATATTTTTACTTAGTATTACGGTTGGTTTCATTTTCTTCTAGTTAATGCATAGAATATTTCCTACGTCTACACTAGCTACATCCCTTTCAATTGTGAATTTGACATAAGTAGACATATTTACTAAACACTGCATATATCTATAAACCCAAGCAGAACTATTCTCCTTAAAATTTCACAATATTATCACCATCCTTTTACGCGTGACTGTACAGAGCTATAACTAAGTACTAATTAAGTCTATTTAATAGCAGTAGCAAGACAACAGCTTTTTGTGACCTAACTCAATCTAATCCAAGCATTTAATTAATAAGATAAGAGGTATATCCGTTATTTTTATTTTTAATGTGTACATTACTAGTACTACCCAAATAATGTGTTTATTAATGTACTAACAAAATTAAATTCATAACACAACACTAACTTCTCTTTTCAGTCTCTTGGCAATCACGAGTTCGACGAAGCTGTGGATGGAGTTGTACCGTTTATTAGAAACTTGAGCTCGCCTGTTACGACAGGCGAGCTCAAGCAGCTAACCGGCAGCTAACCTCATCTTAGACAAAGTTCCCGAACTGCAGAACGAGAAGAACTTACATAAATCAATTGTAATAGTCAAACATAACGTAAAAATTGGTATTATAGGATACCTGACGCCGAAAACAAAATATCTTGCTCCCAGAAACGATGTTGAATACGAAGATGAAATTCCAGCCATTAGAAGTGAAGTAAAAAAACTAAAAGAACAAAATGTTAACATTTTAATAGCCTTAGGACACTCAGGATTTGTAACAGAATCAGAAATTGCAAGGCAAGTCGAAGGTATTGACTTGGTTATCGGAGGCCATTCTAATACATTCCTTTCTAATGCCAATAGTGCGTCAGAGACAGAAATCCCTGAAGGACCGTACCCTACAGAAGTAGAACAAGCAGACGGTAGAATAGTGAGAGTCGTACAAGCTTACGCGTTCACTAAATATATGGGAAAGTTACATTTAGTTTTCGACTCAGCGGGCGAAATAATAAAATGCGAAGGCGCTCCCCTATTGTTAGACCAGGAAATATCACAGGATCCGGAGCTTTCAGGAATGATTAACAAATATCGTGCAGACGTCGATCGCATTAGAAACGAAGCTGTTGGAAGTTCATTAGTTTACCTAGATAAAGATGGATGTCGACTAAGAGAATGCAATTTAGGAGACTTAATCACTGATGCCATGTTAAACTATACCAGGGAAGAATATCATGAAAAGTATCCGGATGTGAATATAGCATTAATGCAAGGAGGAGGCATACGATCACCGATTTATCATAAGGGATCACCCTTTACTTTGACTAAAGGTGACTGGATGAACGTACTACCATTTTCGGGCTTCTTAACAATAGTCACAATGAACGGAACAATACTCAAGCAGAGTCTAGAACATTCTGTGTCCACATGGCGCATTGTAGATAGTACTGGACAATTCCAACAATTTTCCGGAATGGAAGTCACATACGACTTAGCGAAACCAGTAGGTTCTCGTGTTGTTAACGCTAAAGCAATGTGCTCAAACTGTGGATTTTACAAATTGCAAGATATAAAAGATGGTTATGAATACAAAATCATGATGCACACTTTCCTTGCAAACGGTGGAGATGGATATAATATGTTTGTAGATCTCCCTAGGAAAACACTTCCATACAATGAATTAGACAGTATTTTGTACTATTTGAGAAAGTACAGTCCTGTGCATACGCAAGTCGACGGTCGAATTGAAGTTCTCAATGAGGACAATGTTTAGAATATGGAATTTACGTCTGTCGACAAAAAATGCCAAAGAGTCTAGAGTTCTAGGGTTAGTGCTAAAGCTTACATTTGCAATATTTAGGGAGGTACTTAATACTCCTTTCAATACTCATTCGAGTGGACTTAAGCCTACTTTGAAAGTAATTAATTTCGGTTATACGATATATGTAGGTTAAATGTAGAATTAGGATGATTTATATGATAGGCTAATAAATTGACTGTGCTAATTATCCCTGCGTAGCAAAGGTTTATAATTAGCCGTTTCTAATTGGCGGGCAATCGACACGATCGCGGCATGTTGCGAATACAAACTATAAGATGTTGTTATGTAACATGTAGGTATGTGATGTGTCTACACCGACACAAGAGTTAATTACTTACATAGTGATATATACAGCCTAAAATATACTAGTCGCTGTAGTGTGGTTATAGCCATGTTACATTTAGTCAAGTTGTGCCATATTTCCTTATCATTTTTATTAAGCTTTTATTTTTATTTATTTAAAACTTACATCCATTTGTATTTCTACCTCTGTATACAATAACATTCCATACTGCCTTTATGTAAGTATAAATATAAGGTTTACTTAGGTTTGTTTATAATTCGGGTTGTAGCTATAAAGTTATTATTATTTGTTTTCTTATTTCATTTTCTATACATATTATTTAAATTTTTAAATATTTTTATAAAAACAAAAAAAAACATTTAAAAATATAAAAATAGTGGCCCATCGGCATCAGGAACAGGGTCCAAGGTGCCGGTGGTCAGGGCTCTAGAGAGAGGAACTTCCTCACTATGCGTGCCGTGTCCAAGAGTACTGCTTTCTGGATCAAGCCCTTGACCCAGCCGCGCAATGAGAGCCTCCTGAGGTGTTGGTCGAGGCTCTCCGCTATTAGGCCATTAACCGTAACGATTATCGGTACAATGATTGCAGAGTCCACGTCTCACATGTTGACAACCTCGTGTGCTAAGTCAAGATACTTGATTTTTTTATCTTTCTCAGCTTTCACGAGATTCTCGTCATGAGGGACAGCGATATCAACAATCATTGCACGGCGCTCTCGTCGATCTATCACCACAATATCAGGCTTATTGGCTACAATAGTCCTGTCAGTGATGATAGATCGATCCCAGTACAATGTGGCATGACCATTCTCGAGAACTGGGTCGGGCACATACCTATAGTATGGTACTTCGAGCTCCACAAGGTTGTACTGCAAGGCAAGTTGCTGGTGGATAATCCTAGTCACTAGATTGTGTCTGTGCAAGTACTCACCGTTAGCAAGGCGAGAACAACCGGAAATAATATGTCGGATTGATTCACCGGGGCGGTGGCATGCCCGACAGATGTCAACCGTACCGTCCTTGACAATATATTTCCGGTAATTATTCGTCATGATAACTTCATCCATAATCGCACAGACAAAACCTTCCGTTTCCCCGAAGAGGTCACCGAAACGTAGCCAGGATACAGACGCCAAAAAGTCTACATCAGGCCCATGGAGGGCCCGGAAAAAGCGTCCGTGAAGCTCTTTGCCTTGCCATACTTCCTTACGATCTTTAGTATCAAGTACTGCAGGTTTGCGCCAGTTCTCTTTCGCCAAGGAGAGTGGGGTGAGGCCCTTGTCCACCGCAACCACATCTCGATGCATCCCCACGTCGGCTTCTAGGAAATATTCCCTGCGACTGCATATCTCGCGGTTGTGGAGGGTCTTAGCGTTTAAAAAGCCTCGACCTCCACACTTTCGCGGGATATACAGTCTCATCACCGATGACCGTGGGTGATGCATTCGATATGCAGTCAGCAGCGTACGGACCCTCTTATCCAGGGCGTCGAGTTCGGTCTGAGTCCATTTGAGTATGCCGAAAGAGTACATCAAAACTGGCATGACCCAACCGTTGAAGGCACGCACCTTGTTTCCGCCTGATAGAAGACTATTAAATACTTTGTACAGGCGGCCAAAGAAGCGCTCCTTCAACGATTGCTTCATGTCAGTAACATTTATGCCCAACGCTTCCGACATACCCAAATACTTGTAGGTTTCGGTTGATGAGAGGGATCTAAGGTGTATGGGATCCGAGAGTTGGGTACCCACGGATTCCATAATCCCCCCTCGCTTTACATGCATGACTGCACATTTGTCCACACCAAATTCCATCCTGATGGCGGTACTGAAGGTTTCTGTTATCTTCAGTAGCTCCATCAGTCGCAAATTGTTGGGGGCAAAGAGTTTCAAGTCATCCATATACAGGAGGTGAGATATCACCTGACCACCTCTTCTCAACCTATAGCCTACACCTGAATCCTCCAGCAGTGTGCTTAGAGGATTCAAAGCTAAGCAAAACCAAAGCGGACTCAAACTATCGCCCTGAAATATTCCCCGCTCAATCCTGATCGGTTCATTGGTCCCGCGGATCTGTCGACATCCTGGATGGAGAAGGACCGTCCTCCACTGCCCCATACATGACATCAAGAAGGTGCGTAGAGTTGCATCTATTTTGTACAACTCCAGCACCTTAATGAGCCATGTATGTGGCACCGAGTCATAGGCCTTCTTATAATCTATCCAACATGTCGACAGATCCTTCCGGAATCTACGAACCTGTTGGCTTATGGTCATGTCTATAAGGAGCAGCTCCTTAGTACCGCGAGACCCGTTCCTACACCCATTCTGAGACACAGACATAATTGAGCCACTATCGATGTGGTGTGCAATTTTTGCTCTAAGAATGGATGTAAGAACTTTATAGACCGTCGGTAAACATGTAATTGGTCTATAGTTTTTAGGTTCCGCAGTACTACCCGATTTATGGAGCAGGTGGGTAACTCCTGTCGTAAAGAACAGTGGCAGCGACCCAGTCTCTACAGATGACTGGAATTGCGAGGCTAAGCAGGCGTGTGACCTTTGTAGCCATTTAACCCTTTAACCGCCAACGTCGGATTGATCCGACAAGTATTTTCGTGTCCATTTCGCCAGGGTCGTATATTTACGACCAAATACCGTAATAATTCACTGTGCCCGGCGCTGGGGGCACGACAACTGATATGAAGTCGGGCGGTTAAAAGGTTAATCCAGAAATTGTGCAGTCCGTCCGGTCCTGGAGATTTCCAGTTAGGTAACGGGCGGACTGCACGGGCTACGTCCAGAGGGCTAATAAAAACACGCATCCAATCACCTTCAATGTGACTGACGGGCACCGACCAAATGCTGCGCCAAAAAGCACTCATGGCCTCATTATCCGGTAGACGCACGTCAGTCACACCTTGAGTAGGAATGGGCCGCTCCCATGCTCTGTATACCCACCTTTCATCACTCTGGAACATGCGGTTCTGAGTGTATCGATCCACTCTTCGCCTGTACCGGCGAATACGGTTTGCCCATGCATAAACTTTCTGCTTCAGGAAGTCGATGCGCTCTGTGACACGGGACACATATTCACGGGGACTAATACTAGTTCCCGAGAACGCCCGTCTCACAAAGCGCATCACCCTTGGGCGTGTATTGCCCTCCCTGAAGCAGGTGAGCTTCCCGATAAGTACCCTGGCCTCATTAATACGACGCTCAATCCTGCACTGCCAGGCTGGTGCGGCGGGTTTCAGCTCTGCTTCCTACATTTATGTTCGCATAACTCGTCAAAATGTAGGGAACAGCCGATTTTTTTTCGCGATTTCAGGTTTGGTCCCATAGTAAAAGTTGTTCATAACGATGAGTACAATGATCCCTGAAGAGGTTGTGCGTTATTTATGTTACATCTTGTAAATATATATATAAATATTCTTAGCAAGTATATTCACACCAGCTCCCATCTAGGGTAGGAACCTATGCAGAAACCACCAACACTAAACACAAAACTCTTAAAAGCCTTTTTTCTTTAGTCATCTTTTGGGTTAATGCAGTCTAATAGTTTACCGAGAACCTAAAAGATGACTAAAGCCAGAATTCTATAATGTATCTCAATAGATAGACACATAGAATATTCTTTATTGTCTCAATCCCAATCTTGATCCTTGTCTTTGACGGCTACCTGTGATTCGCCCTCTCAAATACTCGGATTGAGAAACTCGGCCTTTGATTGGTTACAGACAAGGATCGGGATCAAGATTGGGATTGACATATATTATAGAAAGCGGCCATAGGAGAGGTAAAAATTGCATATGATTCAGTCAATGTTGTAGATGCATCACCCCATAAGATAGGTACTCTAAAAATGAACAAGATTGTAATAAAAATAAAATGAGTAGTAGTAAGAGGTTTCTGGGGAGCAGTGGAAAAAATTGTTGAATTTTTTTGGAGCTACGAACTCTTAGGCCGTATTCTCGGCGACAGCGGGCGGCGGCGCGGCGGCGGTTGCCGCGCGGGGAGCGGAGCAGCGACGCTAACCCGTCCTCGACGACAGCAGGCAGTTCGCGTGGCGTCGCAAAGGGCAGTGATGTTTAGCGAGTGTTATAATATTTATTCGCGAGCGAAATAATATTTGATTGATTGTGTTAATAATATATATTAAAGGAGTCTTTATTGTTATAGTTAAAACTGTTTGCATGCCTTAGTTAAGGTAGTTAGTATAAGGATCATTTTAATCTGTAACGTGTACCAACTTTCAGTACAAATAAAGAACTATTCTATTCTGTTCTATTCTATTCGATCCTGAGTTTTATTTCTCTTCCTGCTAAAACCTGATTGAAGTATGTAGGTAGATATATATATGGAACCTATATTTTTAATGTCCTGCCAAGTTGATAAAGGTACGGTACAGTCACGCGTAAAAAGCTCAGAATTATGAAAATTGGGCTTTTATCAAATCCTTAACCCTTTAAAATCAATACAAGGCGTAATAAGTACAGTAGGTACGGAAAAATCTTATAGTCGAATTGTATTGAATTAAAAATAGGCTAATTACTTTCCAGGCGACTAACAACTTAAAGGACGACTAACTATTTGCTACTAAAAAAATAACTTGGCTGCGATTAAATATTTTAGCAATAATTACCTATATTAGATGAGCTTCAAAATGTAAGCAATTATAAAAACTAAATAATGGCTACAACTTTACGTCGACTGCCTCGGACATCATGGCCTGTCTTGTAGTAAGAGTGCGGGCCGGATAGCACGGCACGCCAGCATTAATGACATTATCCGTCGTGCTCTTGTCACCGCCGCCAGGGTGCCAGCTGTTTTAGAACCCAACGGCTTGGCACGCGACGATGGCAAGAGACCAGACGGAATGACCATAATGCCTTGGAAGTTATGCAGGCCTTTGGTGTGGAATGCAACATGTGTCGACACCCTTGCGCCATCTCATCTTCCTAGTACGGCGGGCTGTGCTGGGGCGGCTGCTGCAGGTGCGGAAAACCTCAAACGGTGAAAATATTCCGATCTTTTTGGGAGTTATATGTTCGAGCCGTTTGGGGTTGAAACACTAGGGCCATGGGGTCCGAGTGCCCACTTGGTTTTCCGAGACATCGCCAAGCGGTTGGTCGACTCTTCACGTGATCAAAGGGCTGGCCTATTCTTTGGCCAAAGAATCAGCATCGCCATACAACGTGGCAATGCTGCCAGCCTTTTGGGCACTTTTCCTGTTGACAGCGATGCGGACGAATTTTTTGATGCCCTATGATTATAATTTTTTTACATTTGTACATATTATAATTATTATTTTAAGTCTGTTAGCTTTTATATTATGTATTAAAGTTTATCAACCAACTTTACAAACAAGAAACTACTGTAAATAAACATATTAAACAGGGCCAATTGAAGTCATAGGCGAGGTGCTACAAATAATGACATGGCGAATAATATTAACATGAAATTCATCACTTTTAGCCTGTTTTGCTAAATTAAGCTTCGAATTAGTAAAAAGGCAATGAGAACTTTGGATGCAAGAGCGAGCGAAGCGACCTCGGGACTTGGGGCACCTCAACTCGGACAGGTTAGGTCAGAAGGGGATGGCGGGGTTGAGGGAGCGAGGGAACAGACCCCGCCATCCCCTTCGTGGTTATTTTTTTTAAACCATTCAGAAGTCCGTTCCGCCGACCGGGGCTCCGTCGACGACGACCACGTCGAGTGTGACCAAGTCGAGTACCAAAACAAAAACTCGATGCCATTTTAATTAAAACAAAGCTAACAACTGATTATTAAGCTACTACTTTCTACTTATCCTTCGTTCTATTGTTGCTACCGGCTTTAATTATTTTTAATCCCAAATTCAGAGTAACTTGTCGCTGAGCTAAATACATGCTACCTATAAATATAAGACTGGGCTCTGCAAGTTTGCGTTGGTTTGGTTTGCAAGTTTGCAAAAAAAAAAACAGTTTGCGTTGGTAAGTCGCCACTTCAACCACGTTAGCTCTAAACTGTCTAATAATCTATACACATAAATAAAATTGAAGTGTCTGTTTGTAATGTCAAAATAACAACTTTTCACTAAATGCATAAGAAAGTTTATACGGTAGTAATAACAAAAAAGCAATTTTTAACATTTTTGTCTGTCTGTCTGTTTGTTCTGGCTAATCTCCGAAACGGCTTGACCGATTTTGACGGAACTTTCACTGGCGGATAGCCGATGTTACGGGGAGTAACTTAGGCTACTTTTATTTTTATAAAATAATTAGGTTTCCGCGCAAAAAAAAAACCATGAAATTATGAACAAAAAGTCGGATTTGAAATATTCTTTTTGCATTTGGTAGTCAAATTCTCGAGGATAGTTAGAAACGAAAACGAAGTAATAGCACAGGCGGGCGATGCAACGCGGCGGGTCGGGGGACGAGAGATTTTTATTAAAATATGCTGTTATTTTAGTATATTGTGTATCTTACGACTTCCACGCGAACGAAGTCGCGGGACACAGCTGGTAATAAATAAATTCTCACGCTAGCGTTCTCTCATGATAGACTAATTGCTCATCTTACACTCACAAACACTCACGCCCTCAACTCAACTCTACCTACATCATTACATACAAACTTAGTGGATTTTTCTTTTGTAATTCTTAATTTATTAAAAGACTTGCAAAGATGACAAAGTCTGGAACAAAAATGTCTTCCATGTAATATTTTGTGTTGGGCGTTGATAGCTGTGCCACGGTACTTTACTTTTGCAGCTCTCTTCGTGTCTTTTGTTAAGTTATAAGTACCTAATTGTTCCTAATAAACTTTTTATTATCATTTTTTTATTATAACCTAACACTAACTTTTCCTTTCAGTCTCTCGGCAACCACGAGTTCGACGAAGCTGTGGATGGAGTTGTACCGTTTATTAGAAACTTGAGCTCGCCTGTCGTAGCAGCTAACCTCATCTTAGACAAAGTTCCCGAACTGCAGAACGAGAAGAACTTATATAAATCAATTATAATTGTCAAAGACCATGTCAAAATTGGTATTATAGGATATCTTACACCAAGCACAAAAGATCTCGCTCCTAGAAACGATGTTGAATACGAAGATGAAATTCCAGCCATTAGAAGAGAAGTAAAAAAACTAAAAGAACAAAATGTTAACATTTTGATAGCTTTAGGACATTCCGGATTTGTGACAGACTTGGACATTGCAAGACAAGTCGAAGATATTGACTTGGTAATCGGAGGCCATTCCAATACATTCCTTTGGAACGCTGATAGTACTTTAGAGAAACCTGAAGTCCCTGAGGGACCATACCCCACAGAAGTAGAACAAGCAGACGGTAGAATAGCGAGAGTCGTACAAGCTTATGCTTACACTAAATATATGGGAAAGTTACATTTAGTTTTCGACTCAGCAGGTGAAATTATAAAATGCGAAGGAACCCCCATATTGTTAGACCAGGAAATACCAAGGGATCCAGAACTTTTACAAACGGTTAATAAATACCGTAAAGACATGGATCGTATAAACAACGAAGTTGTTGGAAGTTCACTAGTCTTGTTGAATGAAAATGGCTGTCGACTAAGAGAATGCAATTTAGGTGACTTGATTGCTGATACCATGTTGAACTATACCAGGGAGGAATACCACGAACAGTATCCTGATGTGAATATAGCAATAGTGCAAGGAGGACGGATACGAACATCGATTTACCATGAAGGAACACCCTTCACTTTAACAAGAGGCGACTGGATTAGTGTATTGCCATTTTCGGACTCGTTAGCGATAGTCACAATGAACGGAACATTACTCAAGCAGAGTCTAGAACATTCTGTGTCCACATGGCGCACTGTAGATAGTACTGGACAATTCCAACAATTTTCTGGAATGGAAGTCATTTACGACTTAGCGAAATCAGTAGGTTCTCGTGTGGTTAACGCTAAAGCAGTATGCTCAAACTGTGGATTTTACGAATTGCAAGATATAAAAGATGATTATGAATACAAATTGATGATGCCAACATTCCTAGCTGACGGTGGGGATGGATATAGTATGTTTGTAGAGCTCCCAAGGAAAACACTTTCATATAATGAAATGGACTGTGTTTTATACTATTTGAGAAAGTACAGTCCAGTGGATACGCAAGTCGACGGTCGAATTAAAGTACTCAATGAAGACAAAGCTACAGAATATACATCTGGCATTAAAAATGAAAGCCGGAAGATGCATTCAAGTGCAGCAGCAACTAAGTATAGTTTAATATGGTATTACGTACTTACGACCTTATTTTTATGTAAATACTCATTCGAATGGATGTAGGTATGGATATATATGTATAATTTACTTCCATAATGCATACTTTAGGTACTTATACAACTTTAGTGTAGAATTTTAAGGGTGATAAACAGCCCGATGCAAGCTTTATGGCGGCTCGGAACATGAGGCGAGTCGCTGCGCAGTAACAAATTCATGTGTCAGCGGGGGTGAGGGGTACGGTACTGCGCAGTGAGTGGCGCACTTCAGAGTCGCCATAAAGTTTGACGCGTAATATACCAATGTTGATATGTTATAGTTACTATATTATGATAGTTTATTTGTACAGTCCAGAGTCCAGAGGGACTCGTGGCTTAATGATAACAGCTGCACGGGTCGATCGAAGGTTAAGCTATGCTTTGCCGCGGTCAGTTCGTTGACGGGTGACCATCCATTACATATCGATACCCCGCCAAGTCTCGGAAAGCATGTAAAGCCGTTGGTCCCGGCTGTCATTCGTAGATCTTTGACAATCGTTACGGGTAGTCAGAGGCCCGAAAGTCTGACAATCAGTCTTACCAAGGAGTACCGTGTTACCCAGTAATTGGGTTGTGGAGGTCAGATATCAGTCGCTCCATGTAAAATAGTGGTATTCAGCTGCATCCTGTTAGACTGGAAGCCGACCCCAACTTGGTTGGGAAAAGGCTAGGCAGATAGTTTGTGTTAACAATTCAACCGCAGCGATGTATGTACTTATGGACATAGTAAAATGTATGTAGAAAATTGCTATATGTACCTAACAGATAGAAGAATTACAATTCGTCGTATTCCTTGATGTTTGACCACATGATTAGGTAGAATTCAAGTTCCCAATTAATGGCTTATATACCTACAACATTAAAAGATTTACTTTTCGTGAAAAATTGCTTTCTCGCTGCGTAGGTATTGCGTATTGTAAAAGTTTTTTCGATTTATTCCGGTCTAATACCAACAAACTAACACCACTGGTATTTGCTGAACTCATATTTATTTTCTATTCCGAACGGATACCATTGTATAAACTAATACCAAAACAAGTTCAAAGATATGAGATAGTCAGTAAAAATGCTTCGTATGTAAATGTAAATACAAGACCTTGAATTTTTTTTAAATCAGACAAATCCAAAAAAAAAATTTGTTAGCAAACGTCTAGTTCAATAATAAAATATATCTATATATAATTTATATCAGAGGGCACCTTCCCTGAACAATTTAAAAGGGCTAATATAACTCCTGTATATAAATCAGGGTCCAAACAAGAGGTCGAAAATTATCGCCCCATACCTATTTTGTCTGCTTTGTCGAAGCTTTTTGAAAGGCTCGTTTATCAGGAAATACATAAGATAATTTACAGAATTATAATAGAACAACAACATGGATTTGTTCAAAGTAAATCTACAACTACTAATCTATTAATATTTACCGACTTTCTCTTTAACAAATCCCCACCCACAAATCAAACTTTTAGAAAAAAGTTCACTGCACCTCCTAGGTTCCCCAATTTAAGAAGACAGCTTTTCTCCTTTTATCAACGAAAAAATCAAAAACTTCAACGACATTTCGGACAGACTCTCCAAAATTAATTTACATTCGGCATTCACCCTGATTAGATACTGTTGTTTTGGCCCAAATTTTATATACTTTCTACATTCTTCCCCTTTATGGAAGCAGCCAAACCTCTTGGACAAAATTGACCAAATTATTCGCAGCACAGTAACATCCATTTTAAATGTGGCCCTGGACGACCGCGCGTGGCTGCAAGCCACACTACCCATCCGTTTTGGTGGCCTCGGCGTCCGCAAAATTACAAGTATTAGCTTAGGCGTTCCTGTCCTCTGTCCACAGCACGGAAAAGTTGACCGAGAAAATTTTTGCCCCCTCCGTGGTTGACTCAGAAGTGCCGTGTTTGACTGACGCAGTGAACGCCTGGAAAGTGGCTTGCCCGGATACAGATCGGCCCTTGAACCCATCTTCCCAGAGGCAGTGGGATGAACCGCTCTGCAGGTTGGTACGGAATAATCTAATTAATACGACCACCAATACTGCTGAGCGTGCCCGCCTGCTGGCTGTGGGGGAGTGGGAGTCAGGCCTCTGGCTTCAGGCGCTACCGTCACCCAACATAGGCACTATGCTGGGTGACACCACCTTCCGGCTCGCTACTTGTCTGCGTCTGGGCGCTCTTTGCGTGGCTCCGCATCGCTGCCAATGCGGTGTCGGTGTCGACTGCCTCGGACAACATGGCCTATCCTGCAGTAAGAGCGCAGGCCGGATAGCACGGCACGCCAGCATCAATGACATCATCCGCCGTGCTATTGTCACCTGTTTTGGGTGTCAGCTGTTTTATAACCTAATGGCTTAGCACGCGACGATGGGAAGAGACCAGACGGAATGACCATAATGCCTTGGAAGGTAGGTAGGCCTTTGGTGTGGGATGCAACGTGTGTCGACACCCTTGCGCCATCCCATCTTCCTAGCACGGCAGGCTGTGCTGGAGCGGCTGCTGCGGGTGCGGAAAACCTTAAACGGCGCAAATACTCCAATCTTATTGGGACTTATATATTCGAGCCGTTTGGGGTTGAAACACTTGGGCCGTGGGGTCCGAGTGCCCACTTAGTTTTTCGAGACATCGCCAGGCGGTTGGTCTACTCCACACGTGACCAGAGGGCTGGCCTATTTTTTGGCCAAAGAATCAGCATTGCCATACAACGTGGCAATGCTGCCAGCCTTCTGGGCACTTTTCCTGTTGACAGCGATGCGGATGAATTTTTGATGCCCTCTGATTATTTGCCCTCCTTTTTTATATACTTGTACATATTATTATTATTATTTTAAGATTGTTAGGTTTTAAATTATGTCAATAGTAAAATAAAGAAGAGCTTGCATGGTTCCCTAATTTTGTATTAAAAATAATAAAATATGACTAATATAATCAACTTCATTTTTAACTTTATTAAAATTTTAGTTCCTCCTTGTATCTGTATAATGTTTTTTTTTTTTGCAAATATATCAAAATAAGAGCAATTTACTTACAATCTAAAAATTACAAAATATCTCAGAAAATCAACTCTTAACACATTGACTGCCATGTAGGGCACCGGTGACCGGAGGCGGTCTTGAATTAACCCTGCAGTAGTCGCGTGGTCTACATATGTAATACATTGATACAAAATTGCAAAGTTCTAAAAACCTAATAGGCTATTAAATAGCGCCAGTTATTTCAGCCTTCGTAGCATGCAACTTAGAGTACACGAAGGATGAAATAACTGGCGCTATTAGGTTTTTAGAACTTTGTAATTTTGTATCAATGAATTACATATGTAGACCACGCGACTACTGCAGGGCGCCCCGTAGGACACCGGTGACCTCACGGTAAACCTGTTTTCAGAGTTGATTTACGCGCCGCAGGACGCGTTTTCTATAGATTTCTTATTAGTAAGTGACCGGAATGGCGCTCAGGAGTAATACTTTCGCATGGTTTCTATGTAACGTAAAAATATTTTGAATTATTGAAGATAAACCTTCAATAACGTTAAAAATCCCAGAACATAACATTTTTTTTTAATCCAAACGTATTTATAAATGGTATGGGAAGAATAACAAAACAAGTAAGTAGTAAAATTAAACTTTATTGCCTTTTAGTATAAAATTGCCAACTAATCTGAAAAAAAGAACAAAAAAAGAAAGGAAACAATATTATCTGAAAATGAAGTTCACATTCTTACAATTACAAATACCGATGGCACTTATTAAAACATTGAAGACAATAGTGGGGTAGTCCAGGACATTCAGGACAATAGGTTGCCACTTTTTTTGCATTGTTTTTAGCAAGTCTTGATCCAAACGTCGTGACACTGGTTTTGTAGCATTCTACACAGAAGCGCCTGGATTGCCTTACTTTGCCTTCCTTTGCTTTTAATGTATGTTTCAGTCTTTTAGGTCTCTTAGAAATAGATTCATTTTCGGTTTCGTTTTTACCAGAGTCTACTAGATATTCCACTAATTGACGTCGGAATTCTACAATTCCTTGTTGAGTTGTATTTTCGCAGAACATGATCCAGGCATTTACTACAGCCGTATTTAAAATTAATTCAATGCCTAATTTCTTATACCATTTTATGGTTTTCCTTAACCTTTTAACCGCCCGACTTCATATCAGTTGTCGTGCCCCCAGCGCCGGGCAACTTGAATCATTACGATATTTGGTCGTAAATATACGACCCTGGCGAAATGGACACGAAAATATTTGTCGGATTAATCCGTCGTAGGCGGTTAAAGGGTTAATGGTGATGAATACGCGCTCATCTGATCGCTCATGTCTACAGATCCTTTTGCTTTATTATATGCTATAACCATCTTCAGTTTTCGAATCACTTTTCCTTTTTTATGCACACTAGCAAATCCTTTAGTGTTTAGTGGAGAGCATGAATACACTTCGTTTGTCCTTCCAGTGCAACACTGTTATACCGCGTTCGTTTTCCATTGCTAGAGATTCGCCTGGTTTGAGTTTTGCATCAATAACTTGTTTGGGCAGGCCCTTTCTATTTTTTCTCAGTGTGCCTACTAAATGAGTATACCTATCTAGAAGTTCATTGGCTAAATCCAAACTCGTATACCAATTATCCGTAGCTACGGTGTGCCCCAAATCAAGTATTTCTTTACAGAGTGACATTACAACGTTTTTAGGTGTTGTATTCAGCTGTTCGTGGTTTTTACCAGCGTAAAGTTCTAATTTGCAAGTATAACCTGGTATTGTGCACAGTTTGAACAGTTTCATTCCATATTTGTGCCGTTTGCTCTTATTATATTGCCTAAAGATCAATCGCCCGCGGTAAGGCACTTGACTTTCGTCGACACAAACTTCTTCTTTAGGCGAATAGTACCGTCGAAATGAGTTATTTAACGTATCTATCAGACTGCGTATTTTATAGATTCTATCGGTGGTATCTGCAGTTTCGTTGTCAACAAAATGCAGATTCTGCAACAACAGTTCGAATCTATTACGACTCATGATCGAAGGTGCAAAAGTTTGTTTGAAAACTCTGTCTGTGCTCCAATATAAACTTATTTTTGGGAGTTTGATTAGTCCCATGTACATAATAAGTCCAAAAAGAGCCTTGACTTCATTTTTGTTTGTTGGTTTCCAACTATTCAAACGCGATGACGGCTTTGAGCTTTCGCGTCGCTCAGCATACAAGTTGGTTTGCACAGCTATTTCCTCAAAAATTTCGTCTGAGACTAATAATGAAAAATAGGCTCCTGGGTCTGCATTTCGTAGTTCAATATCATACGGTTTCTTGATACCTAGAACAAATCCGTACTTTGGTTATAAAAGGACATAAATAGGCAGTAGACTATTTAAAAAAAGTAAAAATATTCTTGACTATTGAGGATTAACCATAGAAACCATACAGATGAATTGAGAACCTCCTTCTTTTTTAAGTCGGTTAATGAATAAAACACAAACTTATAGCACATAAATGATATATTATTATATTAATATCATTATAAATACCTGTTGGCTCCGTAAATGCAATCACTGATGGTTGGAGTCCTCTTGGTTCTCTCCATTTTTGTGGCCTACTTGACGACATTTGAGCCACATTTTGAGTGACAAAATTTTCCACCGAATCACATTCACTTTCCGAATCGCTTCTTATATAAAGACGCCTTCGATTTTTTGGGGGATGGATATTCTCATCCCCACTCTCTGTACACAAATCTTCCTCTAAATCGTATACATTGTCACATAACGTGTTTACTTTATCCAACAATGATTTTTCCAGTAAATCAATTTCATATAAATTATCCTGGGTAAAAAATAAGTCCTCAGAGTTTATATCTAACTCGGACATTGTTTACTAAATACGTTCGACAAAAGAAAGTGGTAATCGCAAAATGACTTAACGTAACGTGCGCGGGTGCCCGGAGAGATGACCGCACGGCGCCTTGGTAACAGAAATCAAAATAATTACTTCTGTGCGCCATGTAGGGTACCGGTGACCTCGTGAAGTTTTTTTTAATTTTCTACGGAACCCTGCCTCCGATTGACCCCAAAATTTAATACTATGTATATCTAGACCCATAACATCAATTGGCACATTTTTTTTTTTGTGATTTTTGTCATTATTACTCTGGCAGTTAATGTGTTAATATTTATATTAAAATTTATCTGACATAGTTAGTAGATAGGTACGTAATTATTTACGTCTACCTATCTATACAGTCAGGTAATTTTTTCACAAAAACAAATCACTTTTAATCTAACAATTGTAAAATATCACAGAAAATCAACTTTTTCTATAATCAAATCAATCATGCATCACTTAACAATGAATCAGCAAATTTTTTTTGTACCAACATTCCAGTCATACTAGTCTCTGATTGGTTGTTTCGAATTTTGGAACAATTTAAAGAGCAAACTCACCCTATCTCGCAGGTAAAGAAAATTAGCAAGATGACTACTTTTACCTTTAGGTACCTTTGTAAAAATATTGGAATGAAGTGAATTTGGAAAGTTTTAGCGTTATTACGATCACATAAAAATATTAGAAAACAAATTTAATTTGATTAGGTTTGACTGAGCTGACTGAACCAAATTCAAGTTGTTGTTATTCGTTCGTTATTTAAAGAGTGGTATCCGTTCAGAATAGCAAATAAATACGAGTTCAAACAAATAGCAGTGGTATTAGTTTGTTGGTATTAGAACGGAATAAATCGTTTTTTTGTAATAGGAAGGTATTATTAAATACATAGTATGTGATATAATCATTTGATATTAGTTTGTTAGAGCTATTTTGTTTTTATTTGTAGAATGTTGTATTTATCTTAATTGCATGACAACTTGAATCCATTTTAATTACTACCTCTTTTAAGTACAACCGTAAATAAAAATACGTATAACCACTTAATGTTGGTTTATGTTTTAGTCCATTTATATAAGTATTTGTTATTATTATTAATAAAAATAAATTACATTTTTTTTATAATAGCATTTTATTAAAACATTTATTCAATTGAAAATTGAAATTCTTAATTGAATTTTTGGGATATATTTAGGTAATTATTCGAACATGGAAAATACTGATATTTTTCACACATTTATTCAGAAAAAACGTAGATAAAATCAGAACACGGACAGCAAGTAGTTGGTACATGATTCATAGATTATTGTGATACAGAAAGTCGCCAATATCCGCAGCTTTTAGAAAATCAACATTAAACTTAATCATCTTAATCATCATCAACAAAATCAACATTAATCAAAATTAAAAGTTTTAATGTTTTAGCACAAATGAAGGCTTTTAGTAACCTTTTTATCATTTAATGATTATTTGTTTCATTTACTGTTGAATATTTTGCTCCTGAAACCAGACTGATATGCGGAGACTGCTTTTTTTACTTACTAATTAATAAACAAAGCTACGCACTGCAGAACTCAACAGGCGTAATACTATCAAAGGTAATAAATAACGCCGTACTTATCATAGTAATTAATAATGAGTTAATAACAAACAATATTTGTACTTAATTGACTACTTCCTTTACAAGATAATATAATTTCAAATACAGTAGGAACCGTTTTTAATTACAACTGAGGAACAGATACTTAAAATTACTTAATTTTAATTCACACATTATTGGTTGTCACCGTTTGATCACAGAAATACAAAAATAGATAGCAGTTGTGATAAATGAAAAATAACCTGAACAGAGTTGAGAAGTAGTCAAATACTCGAGTAGAAAATAATCAGAACAGCCAGTATATGTATGGCTGTCCCATTCCAAATACTCTTAAAATCTAAGTACAAAACCTCAAAACACTTATAGATAGTCCAGATAACTATGCGCTTCGGCAATCATCGCCTCTATTCGGAAAAACAAAAGACCCATTTCACTCCTTAGCCACGTAAAAAAGTTGTTTTCAAGAGTCGTCACGAATCGTCTAGTGCGAGGACTAGCCACCGGAGCAGGCCGGCTTTCAAAGAGGATACAGCACCATAGACCATATTTACACAGTGCGACAAATTATACAGAAGTCCGAAGAGTAAAATCGGCCCCATGTCTTGCATTTGTGGACATGAGAAGGGCTTTGATTCAGCAGGGTGTACCACGAACAGGTGAGGGTTGACTTGGAGCACTGAAATGGTAAGTGTACCCCCTTAAACCAACAAAAAGATTTCAGATTCAGCCCAAAAATGTATGGCAGCTAAATCGTTGTGGCCCTCTGAGAAGCTTTGCCTCTGTGGGGGTTACTCTGCGACGCGACGGTTGCCGGTCGTACTAATTCGGAAGCACGAACATTTCCGAAACGCATACCTTTTCTGGTTTACCTGTAACTGTTACTTAAAGTTACAGTCAAACTCACAGATCTGAAAAGACAATGTTATTTCGAAGACTATGTAAAATTGTGGTTACGCATACGTATTCCCTCTCATAAAGAGGAGGCCTGTGTCCCAGCAGTGGGAACGTTATAGGCTGTTTATGTACACGTATTCATATTAATACTACTATGTAAGTATGTTATTTGAGATTAAAAGATGCTGCTACTTTTTGTTTGAGTTTCTCTTAGAAAACCCTTTTAGGTACTGTTAATAGTAAAAACCCCCAAACTACGATCATAATTAACACTCCCTTCATTCCTAATTCCAGTCTTTTTCGTTCATTCACACAACTTCCTATTCTTTATCTACTCATCGTTAGCAAGAACGTTTGCGCCTCATCATATACCTACCCTATCTACTCATACCAGCTCCCTTCTAGGGTACGCAAAAGCACCGAACACTTAACATCTACGATGTCAAAACCTTATAATTTAGCCCAATTCTGTAGTAGGCTCATTTTTGTGCAACCAGACCATGTTTCAAACCCAGAAGATGACGAGTTGGTGACATTGAATAAAAATCCTTGTTATCAGTGTCATTAAGCACAAAGTTGTCAAATCAAATCAAAAGGTCTTTGGGCATCCCTAACCATACTCACGGGATTCAGTTTTCACTATATGACATCGATAATAAAGTTTATTATTCTAAGTAATTACAAAACCCTACTTTGCGCTCCTTTTGATCAACGCTGAGCCTTGAATGCATGATCTAACCAAGGTTTTCCGAATTTTAGGATTCTTACCAGGTCTGTAACAACTTAAAAAACGACCACAAACTGACATACCAACAAATCACTTACAATAATAGCACCGCCTAAATACAAATCATTACAATATAATCTATCAAAAGAAAAAACACTTGCAGAGTGGTATGTGACAACCTCTTCATTCCAAAATCAAAATTTAAACCCTGTAACGGCTGAACCCAATAACCTATTTTCAGTAAAAGACAGATCGCTATTGATGGTAAACAGTATAATTCTATCTGTCTTTATTTCATAGATTATTGGGACGTTAAAACCATAGATAGATAGGTTTTTCTATCATCTCTAGTATGCCAAAACTGGTGATAAATAGGTTATTGGGTTCAGCCGTTGGTAGATTTGATACAAAATAACACACACGTTCTTAAATACTAGTTTAGACCTACATACTTAAAAATTACTGGATATTAGAAAACTTAGCATTATAATTATCATATACAGTATCGGTTTGCATAAAGTTAGAGGAGTAGAGACTTCAGGCCACATCACACATGATACACCCGACGCCACCCCACGCGTGCTCATTAGTTAAATGACAAACCGTGGCTATACGATATGAAATGTGGCCAATGAGCACACTTTATTAACGTATATCGTGTTTAGCGAGTCTCAGTCTTTAGGAAGCCTCCCCGAGCGACCGATGGTGCTATTCAGCCCCAGTACCATAATGCCGACTGGCTCTATGAGTATTTTCATATTACAAAGTAGCTCTTGGTGACATGAGAAGAAAAAGTAAGTACTATCTCTACATATTATAAAATAAACTCGCTTTCCGCGTCTGTCTGTATATCCGCTAACTCCTCCTAAACCACGCAACGGATTTTGATGCGGTTTTCACCATTATTTAGCGAATTTATTCCGGGTTTAGAAACCGCGGGGCTCTGATAGTTCTTTATAAATGATGCCTTACGACCAAATCATTAATAAGGAAGGTGTCCAGGCAAAGATCGTCATTCGCATGACCGATAGCGACCGCGCAAAGGTGGTGTGACAATTTGGACATGTTTACAGGATAGACGTGGCCGGAAATCGCAAACGATAGAGAGGTTTGTATACAGAGGAAACCTTTGCCCAGTGGTGAGACAATATTAACAAACAAAAAATTACTGTCTATGGAGCGAACCATGGTCGGTGTTTCTTTGAAGGATAAGATCCGAAATAGAATAGGGATGATGCCTGGGTAAAAAAAAGAAATTCTATTTAGTCCGTCAGTCAGATAATAAAAAAAATATTAGACACGTATTTTTTGCTTTATCATATTAATAAAAAATTACTTAGATAAAACGCATTAAAGTTGGGGAGTAGGGCTCGCTACGTCACAGTCCTAATAAATACAAAAGTTTGTGAGGATGGATGGATGGATGTTTGTTACTCTTTCACGCAAAAACTACTGAACGGGATTGTATGTTTGGCACACAGACAGTTTATAACCTGGATTAACATATAGGATACTTTTTATCCCGATATCCCTACGGGATCGAGACTTAAGCGGGTGAAACCGCGGGGCTCTTTTAGTTCAGTATAAAATCTACAAAGGCGTGACGTCATGCCACATTTTAACGCAATGTATGTTTTTATTATTTGAAAAAAGAAAAACACGTGTCTAATATTTTTTTACTAATCTACCCGACGACAAAAAAAAATTGTTATCATCCCTATTATCTGGAAAAGAAGCGGGAGGCGGAGAACGAGGTGGTGTCACGCAATTTGGGAGAGGCCTATGTCCAGCAGTTGTTGCTGCAGGCTGAATTGATTGAGTATGTTCTAACACACTCGTGCACATTCTTTTTTCTGATCTGAATCTGATGTTTGTTCAAGTCTTACATGGTAAGTTTCCGTTCGCCAGTATTCTATCAAATATATATTAAATACTTATTATAATTTATTTCCAAACATAGAACAGAATACTAATTAGCACTATTATAGAAAATACAAGTTAATTATACAACATGTCACGGAATTAACGCACAACCTCTTAAGGTGAAAGCGCCAGGGTAGACCGCGAAATTCAAATTTTCATACGTTTTTTCCAATCTGCAGGTCAGTATTAGGTTGTATATTGATTAAAATATGATTCGCGACCGTAACAAATATGTATTTACAGAATTATAATCATTAAAGTCATCAGTACAACTCTCTAAGACCAAGTAATTCTATTGAATGACTACTTCATGAAATCTTAACATTTCAGGATTTTACTAACTTAAGGGATTGTATTACTGATTCTAATATTATAATTCTGTAAATACATATTTGTTACGGTCGCGTATCATACTCTAATCAACATACACCCAAACACTGAGCTGCAAATTGCAAAAATCGTATGAAAATTTGAATTTCGCGGGCTACCTTAGCGCTTCCCCTTAATGGATCATTGTAGGTACTCATAATAATGAACAACTTTTACTATGGGACCAAACCTGAAATCGCGAAAAAAAAATCAGCTGTTCCCTACATTTTAAATGTTCGCATAACTCGTCAAAATGTAGGAAAAGTTATTTTTTCGCGGTTTCAGGTATAGTCCCATAGTAAAAGTTGTTCATAATGATGAGTACAATGAACCCTTAAGACGTGCGTTAATTCCGGGACATGCTGTATAAACGTTGACTGTCTAAACGACATATTACAACTACTTGGCTAAAGTAGGTAAGCACGATGACATATCAAGCTATACAGGGTGTAAGGGACAGCCTTCTGCAGACTGATGGGGTGAATTTAATATATCATACTAAGATGACCGGTACATGAAATTATTTCAGGAATTTTATGGGAATCCAAAAAACCTGATTTGCTTTATTACCTCACACGCAATGTATCGTTACCGTGGCAAAACGCGCGTAGCGAACGGCAGCGCAGCGAGCGGCCTTCTGCCGCCAAGTATTTCTACATCCATTGCTGATTTTTTTTAGCTGTTTTATTTACATAAATGGAGTGCTGCGTACAGAGAATGTAATTATTTCATTGAATTAAAGGAATAGTAACTGAAAATACGATTAAAAAAATTTAATTTTCCTGAGAATATTTCCGGTGGAATATGATTCAAAATAAGGAGCTAAATGCACCCTGTTAGTTTGCGGAGGGCTGTACCTTACACCCTGTATAATACATTTACAATATAAGCTGACCTCTTATTGTACGGAAAACCAATGCGTGGTGAGGTCAGCTTATACAAGAAACGTATAAGCAAGATGTATCGTCGGGCTTACCTTAGCTGCACCATTCGTAATGTAATTAGCAAGAAATCAAAGTCAAATCTCAAGCACTACCAAAAGTCATTCAATGGTAATAAAACCCATTTTTATTCCCCTCTCAACTGGCTACAGATGACAATACTGTTTTTTTTATTTATATGGCCAAAATCCTGCCGCTTGTATAACAAAAATTATGATCAAATCGCTAATCAAATTAGACATTTTGAATAACAAAAATTTGCAACAGCACTTTTAGTTGAGATCGCAAATGCAAACAAGAATAATTCAGGTATGAATAATGTGAAACTATACTTACATGTCAATAATTAATTTCCACCCAAGGGGTTATTTTTTCTCATAGTTTTCTATTGATCCGTTTTCATACCCTTTAAGAGTAGGCAAAGCTCTCATTATATCATAATGTTCCCTGATACATCCAATAGTCTTATCATATTCTTCTTTTTTTAAATAAATAGTTACCCAAATCTTAAACATTTGAACTTATTATATACTTAATATATTATACTATTGAGGACTAGAAACGTGTAAACCAAGTCAAATTGGTGTTTGTAGTAAACTAAGTCAAATAATTATCATTTTTAATCACTACTCTACTTTTACTTAATTTTACTTTTAAAGTATGATCCTGTATATTGTGCGAAACTGAAAAACTAAAATAATAGGTAATCGTACATTTTTAAGACTGTTTTTTAGCCATAATTGCTGAATATCTGCCTGCACAATGACATTAAACATCAAAATGCCAGCTTTGCCACTACGTGGGCGTAGTATCAATATTTTTAGCGATAACGATCCGGCCGGCTTCAAAATACCAAATTAAAAAAGATTAATACAACAAGAAAAAAGAAGTGTAAAAATAATAAGGAAACCGTCAAATCGCATTGCTGAGGAAGAGTATCTCTAGAATGATAATACTTATAAGCAAAGAAAGCAAAACTTTTCATTAAAAAAAATTAAATATATTAAAGACAGTCTTTAATATGTTTAATTTTTTTAATCATCAAGAATGCCAAATGCACCAGCTCCAACATAGAACCTCGAAGAAATGGGCTTTCCTGGCCTTCTGGGTGCAGGGACTGCCCACTCAGCATAATCGGTAAAGCCTGCAGCGAGGACACCTGAAAGTATGGCTAGACACTGTTTTAGCGCCTCCTGACAATCAGCCGCCTCCTTGCAAGGAACATAAGGCTCTAAAGCCGTGACTAACTCACATAAGGGTTTGAAGAGCTCAAGTGCACGCTTTTTATCGGCTTTCTGCAGCGCCTCAAAGACATTTCCATTCAAATACTTGTTCATCTTCTGAGCTATAGCGACCGGTAGATCTGTGGTGGTATCCAAGCCGAGGTATAGCGGCCAGTCACCAGTGCATGCCTCACAGACACAGGTGAACTTGTACTGAGATCGTAGAATGGCTTGCCGCTCTTCCCTGGTGTGCACAGCATGGTGGGCTCTAAAAACAAATAGTATATGGTATTAGTATATTTGTAACATTTAAAAAGCCGGTAAAGGCTGGTATTTTCATTTAAAAATGTAATTTGCTGAACTGATTTAAATACTTTCTAACTAAATCAGTCAAAATGTCGACACTGATATCAACTCATTAAGAGCAATATAACATTGATCTCTAGGGTATGTGCTTTACTAGCACTGCGAAGGTTTGACTTGCCTTCAGTCACCTCTTTCAACACCCACAGGATAACAGATGGCGCATACTTAATCAGCCCGGCTAATATGCACAGCGCGACTATATCATCTCGCTGTCTCATTTCGCGCCGAAACGAGACATGTGTATTTTTACGAATAGTCATTATCACGCTTAGCCGCGAGACAATGCGAAGAAAAAACCTAGTCGCGCGCATGTTTGCCTGGGTGGTCTTCCTGCACTAGCATGCTTAGTTAGATCAAGCAGCTCTAGACACTATTTATGTTTCCAAAAATATGTCTAGGTACTTTTTAGTGATGCCGCATTCCGCCATCGCAGCGCGCACGGCGCGTTCGCTTGGCGCGATCTTGTGGATTCCCTGCGTCGCCATCTCCTCATCTCGAAGCAGCTCGACGTACCTATTGTTAATTACACAAGCGTTTGATTGTTAGGTTAGGTTAGGCATTGTTTTCATACACATGTTAAGATAAAAGATGCATATAGATGAGACATGCAACTCATCATGTTAGTAGATTGAAAACATGTACCTGGAATCCTCGTTGTTCAATCAATGTGATTGAAACACATGGCTGAAAAAAAGACTATGTATACTGCAACAATATTGTGAAAAACTTACCCATAATTATCGAAGATTTGCATTCCTTTTTTAATAGGTCGTAGAACAACCAAAGTCATTTGTGTAGTGCCCAGTCTAGTATACCGCACCACATTTGGTGCACATGAATGATTGATCAAACTCAGGAAAGGATAAGCACCACTGCCTATATTATATTCATCCACATAATTGCCTTCAGCGTCCTCAGCATTAGCAGTTATGCCATGCATATTTGTTGGAGCTGTCATTAAGTGTCGCATTAGTGTATCTGCAGTGAATTTCTTAATTCTTTTTCTTAATACAGGGTCATCTGTTACTATGAAATTTTTCATAGCCAAGTAGTGCATGAGGACAGCTGCACTGACTGCCTTTTGAAATATATCTGAAATGTCTCTTTTTTCAACATTTGTGGCCAGAGAATGAATTGATTCATAATTTTCTGAAGCATAAACCAAGTTGCCGTTTTCCATCTGCCGACATCCTAAATCATCAGCATTAGTGCATGCTTCCACTTTTTCCACAGTGTTTAATACATCTTCCCACGCTTTATGGTCATTCCTAGCTTTAATTGTGGTTCTCAAAGCAAGCAATTCCAGTTTAGTGAACTTATTATCGAGTAAACTTGCTAGAAAAGGACATTCAATAAAATGATATTCATCCCATGCTGATAAGACACATTTCCTGCTACAGTACATGGTCATACAACAATATGGACAAGGATACAGATTAAATTTCCTTGAAAAACAATGTGCACAAGTGATTAAGACTTGATTTCTTAAGAGCACACTCACATACGCATCTTCTTGTACTATTATTTCACCGACTTCAATGTCCTCCACTGCAACTACATGTCTACCCATTTCTGGAGTATGCTTAACTGTCAGCTTTGAGCTTGCATTCACATATTTTTCATGTTTAGAACCCTTCAAAGTAAATATGTCCTCTATGTGTTCATTCTCATCAACAAAATCCCCATCTTTGGCTTTCTGTAAAGCTTCTAAACACATTTTTTTTCTTTTAATAAGTTTATCCCTTACTGACAATGGGCAGGCCAGAGAAAAAACCATTTCGATATCTTCTAAACATGCCTTATATTGTTTTAAACCTGCAAGCACTGCTGATCTATTAGAAACGGCTAAAGAATAACATGGAGAATCTAAAGGAGAATACATTAAGGCTAAGTTATAATATTGCCATGCCATATACAGATTTTTCCTTTCATACAGCTTGTTGCCAAGGTTACGATAGTGTACAGACGTATATTCACATGTGTCTTCTTTAAGAATAAGTGGAAAGAGTTGATAGGTTTTTATGAGACCATATACATACATTACTCTCTTATCAGTCTCTCTTAAAGTTAAAAAATGTCTAGAAATATCTTGTGTTCTGCCATCGTTTCCTATTTTCTCCAACAGTTTATGGTAAATAGAATCAATAGTCAAGTTGAGGTTATCAAATGGAAACATTATTGATTATTTCAGTGTTCCATGGATGTTACTGAGAGCAGTGCTATTAAAATGTCACACTTTGCGACGCCGTTTCTCGCTGTTAATTTGGGATGTGAGATGGTCTTCGTAATAGACCAGAGGCTGAAAGCTCAGAATATTCCACTGGACAAATCTGAAAAAGGTAAGTTGTAGTCGTACATTTAAAATACTTAGGAGCACTATTTTGTCTAATATTTGAATATATTATTTTAAAGATATTTGAATTACTTAATTATTGATTTATTTCAGTACTCACCGAAGTAGCGACTGTATTATTTCATCCTAAACTGCTCGATGAGTTATTCACACCGCAGCCGGTGGCCGCTCACGCTCTTGTTAAACAACTACTTCAAGATATTTCCACCTCTTCAATAATGAAACTAGACGATTATTCCATGAGCAAATTGTGGGATCTTATGACTATGATCTTCAAATGGCAATTATTTGTAGCAACAAATCAAAATATTTTCGACATTACTCGCCGCCATCTGAGAAGTGTTGCCATGCTAATGCCACAATTTTTCCCTAAAAGTATTATTGAACAGGTTATGAGACGATTCGAGAATTTATCTCATCAATTCACTGACGACGATTATAAATGTCTAAACAATACCCTTATAATTTGGTTTTCAGAGTATCACACTAAAATTTCTGTTCTAATGCGATTAGGGCTGCAAAGAAAAGACGGAACTTTTAATTTACCTTCAACAATAAGTACAAACCTTTTGCATAACCTAGGGGAAAATATTTATAAGTACGATAACAAGAAAAATCCTATTGAAGAGTTTGAAAACCGATGTGCTGATACGAATGAAATAACCTGTCTTTTAGCTTCAATAGAAAAAGTTCATTCCAAGAACAAAGTTGAGTTACAGTTGCCTATTGAATTTGGAGCTACAAGTTCAAAGAAAAAAACTTTAGAAATAACTACAGACGTTCAATTTGAAACGATAGACACAAGTGTCAAAATAAAGAACACTGATCTTACTTTTATTGCAGATATTCCAAAATCCCCACAGGAGGACTTATTGGAAATGTTAGGAACAATAGGAGATTCAATGTAAAATATAAAAAAATGTTAAGTGGTGATTTCTTAAAACATTCCTGTTCCCGATCTAATGGGATACTTACAAGGTTCGGCTAGCAACACTGATATTTTATCATTATAGGGTATTTATGTTCTGTGATTATAATCATCTTGCTGTTGTGCACTTCCCTCCACCCATCCCCACCCGTGGCTCTGCTCTCCGCTCCGTTACCGCGGCGGATACCTACGTTTTGGATAATTTAAAATATTACATAGTAAGGCTCAGACAACAAACATCCGGAATCTCACGGGCCCGAAAAAAACGGGCCCCGGACAAGCCCGGATTCAATCCGTCTCTCAAGCAATCATTTGAATTTGGTCCCTGTACTAAACTACATAGGGGGACATCCGATCTCGAATTACACCCGGAAACAACCGGATCATGCTCTAGTTTTCTCCGGCCACCCGATCCGTTATTTTTCAGCACGAGGAACGAGTCTGAACATTTTTGGCGAATCTGAACATAGGCACTACCTACGAACTTTTGCGCATGTTCTCTCACACACTCACCTCATGTCACCAATTTTGGTTCCTAAAAATGTTACTGCGCAGCCTTCTGCGCGAAGTTTGGGCTCGCCAAGATATTTAGGCCGTAGCACAGGCCGTAGTATACCTTGGCAAGTCCGAACTTCGCAGAAGGCTACGCAGTAACATTTTTAGGGTTCCGTAGTCAAGGAAGTTATAGTTTCGCCATGTCCGTCTATCTGTCTGTCCGCGGCATACCTAGCTCAGAGACTCTTAGTACTAGAAAGCTGTAATTTGGCACGGTATTACATATTAATCACGCCGACAAAGTGGTAAAATACACCTACTTAATCTTGAAAAAAAATATTTTTAGGGTGCCTCCCATATACGTAGTGAGGATGACTTTTTTTTCTAGTCTATCCCATGGTGCGAGGTGTCATTGGCTAGGTTGTTCAAAAATATTGCAGGCATGTGAACACCATTTTTTGATTCAGGGATCCATTAAATATTAAGCTTTAAAGTGCTCATTTTTGTTAGTCAAGTGCCCCCCCCCCCGGCTAAATGGTTGTTTTTACGGCAGTAGTATTTAAAACAAAGTTACAAGGAAGTAGGCTTACAAGTTAACGAGTAATAGTCGGCCACCTTACATTTGAATTTGAAATGTATGAGAGAACATGTTTTTCAACTACAGTGTTAAGTTTGTTCGTGGGATAAATTCATCCCAACTACTGAACCTATCATTGTGCGTGGTCCGACACGCACTTGGCCGGTTTTTTAGAAACTAAATGTTGACGTGAGGCGAGTGCAAGTGAGAGAACATGAGCGAATCAGCGAAAGTTCGTAGAGCCTATTCAGCCTATGTTCTAATGTTCGGACTCGCCAAGAACACATATACTTACTCCGTTAGGAGTATGTGTTCTGTGGTACATTGTACTCAGTAGGTAGTAAGGTAGCTCTGCTTTGTTTGCATATTTTTATCACTTGCTTAGCTCAAGATTCTCTGAATTCTCTGATCCCTTCCGTGAGTTGAAGTCACGCCTGGCCTATTTATCTAGAAATATACCTAGATATCTACTTACCAAAGTTGACAAAATCCTAGACGTGGAATTGTTAATAGATAAATATCATATGATATCTTATGTTTTTGTGAAACCTGGTTAAGACCAGGATAGGATGTTGTTTAATGTAGGTAAATAATTTTTCAGTTACCAGTGCGTACAACCGGTTAATAGGGGGTGGTACCTTAATATTATGTAGTTGTTTCAGACTTATGGAAAAGAAGGATATCACTGCTTGCTCTGTTGATCGCTTATGTGAGGTAGCATGTGCGAGGCATGTGTGAGGGCCATACTTTCTTGTGTGTTTATAGACCACCAGTCTCAAACTTGTAATCATTTTTAATCATTATGGAAGAAATACTAAATAAACTTTTTAAAGATAATAAATTAGTTTTTGTCTGTGGTGTCCTAAATATTGAATGTAAGCTTATTTTAAAATGTAGGTATATTTAATGAAGCGACTAGAATAACGGCAACCTCAGCTTCATGCATAGACAGTGTATTTACTAATTATAAGACTCGTCCTTAATTACTTAATTAGTGGCGTCAGCTAACCATAATGGTCAACTTGTATCATTTGACTTACATAAAAAGTAAAAGCATTGAATTGAGACCTCTCACTAAAAATAAATTGAAAATGTTTAATAATAATGTTCTTAGCAATCATTCAACAGCTACTTTTGATTCACAAGACCCCAATATAAACTACGGTACCTACATTATTTTCTACAGTGTGCCAAGAATTCAACAACGCGTGTCCTGTAAAAAAAATTACAATCAATACCAAACCAAACGAATAGGCCACTGCTGGCATTAGAAAAAGCAGAGATATTTTATATAATTTATTTTGTACCACGAGAAATCAAAAACCATTAGTCTGTGGTCAAAACTACTGTAATATACAATGTGGATCCGGACGTACGACATTAAATTAAAACGAGCACAGTACTAGTCCATCTAAACATTTTAAAACATGAAGATTAATAGTTAATGGAAAATTAAAAAATTGCTGTTTTCAAACAAAATAAATAGCAGAATCAACTGCATAAAAAGTAAACACGCTTTATCTACGAAAAGTCGCTGACCAACGGTGCGGTGCGGGGTGCGGGGCGCGGCGGCGGCAATGTTTACCTATTATTACGGACTCGGATCTACATCATGTTGAAAAATAAGAAAATGAAAAATAATTTCCTGTGGCTAAAGTATTCATTGGATTTGATTGGTTTATTGTATACGGGTAAAGAACATGATTCTCTTTACGTGGTTTAAAGGAATGTCAATCGTCCTGTTCCACCTTGTATTCAAAAGAGTTTGCGCTCAAGCTAAATCGAAATTAATAAGTAACAAAATCAGTATTTCTAATAAATACAATAGAATAAAAGCGGTGTGGCAGGTAATTAACAAAGAAACTGGAAACACAAAACAGCGAGATTAGAATGAATTGTCTTTAAAAATTCAGAATGATACCATTTCAGATAAATTAAAACTTGCTGAGACACTAGAAAATTTCTTTACCAACATCCCAATCGAGGTTACGAAATTTCTCCCCTCATCATCTTTATTGGCTGAATCCCTTCTCAAAGCAAACTTCAGTACGGACATTCCAAATTTTGAATTCAAGCTCATTTCTATTGTCACAATTAAAAAAGCATTAAAAAGTCTTTTTAACATAATAAACACTAAAGACTTAGGGGGGATTTCTGTTAAGGTTATTGGAGATATCATTGACACAATTGCCCCTGTCCTAACAGGCATATTTAATCAATGTTAAGACAGCGGTACGTTTCCTGATTTAATGAAACATGTAAAGTAGTAAGTACCAATTTTCAAATCGGGTAGTAAGAGTGATCCCTCTAACTATAGACCTATATCTGTGCTGCCAGCGTTGAGTAAAATACATATGTACCTACCTACCTATATGAAAAGATCATGCTAGGCCAGATGTTATCGCATTTTAATTTAAATGGGATTTTACATAGTCGCCAGTTTGGTTTCATGAAAGGTAGGTCGATGACTGACGCAGGAGTAAAACTCATCAGTCATATTTTTCAATCCTGGGACAAGTCCCAGGATGCAATTGGCATTTTATCAATCCGGCAGCAAAAAGTAAACGTTAACGGGGCCACTTCCTCGGGCTCTCTAGTTAAGATGGGCGTGACTCAAAGTACAATTCTTGGCCCTTTCCTATTTCTAGTTTTTAATGACCTTCCCTATATGATGGCTAACTTATCGGATATAATTCTATTCGCTGATGACACCTCGCTTATTTTTAAATATAAATATAATAGACAGAAAAGATACGGATGTCTTACATGTCAACGATAGTCTGGCTATTCTTTCGAAATGGTTTGCAGCTAGAACAAAACTAAATGTCTTACGTTCTCATTACCAAATGTACCCCAAGTGGATCTAAATTTAAAACTTGATAGCAAGAAACTAGACGCTATTACGGTATTACGGAAACGGTATTTCTAGGATTTACTCCAGATTCTAAATTGCAATGGGGCGCCCACATTAGAGCTATTTCAGGCAAATTAAGTTCAGCTGCATATGCAGTACGAAAAATAAGGCAGTTGACTGATATAGCCACAGCTAGGTTAGTATACTTTGCTTATTTCCACAGTACCTATTATGTCTTATGGTGTTCTGCTGTGGGGATCGGCAGCTGCCGTATATTCAATTTTCATTTTACAAAAGTGGGCAATCCGCGCGATCTATGAAATGGGTCTTCGTGAGTCTCTTAGAAACAAATTCAATGAAATTGATATAGGTAGGTACTAACTCTCTTTATATCTTAGAAAGTATTTTGTATGTTCGCAAAAACTTAGGACTTTTCAAAATAAGAAGCGATTTCCATAATATAAATACACGTAGTAAACATGAAATTGTGATACCCTTTAGATTAACTAAAGCAAGTCATTTCTTATAAACAGTATCCGCTTTTATAACAAGTTGCCAGTCGGTTAGAGAACTTAGCGATAGAAAGTTCAAAAATCACATCAAACGTGTCCTTATTAAAAAAACATAAGATTAAAGACTACGTTGAAGACAGGGAACTTTGGCGCTAATTCCTCCTTCTGCACATGTGGTTTTTCCCTGGTATCTCATTAACAGCATAACTATTTATGTAAATGTCTATTAACTGCTCCCAAATTACTTTAATTTAATTTATTGTTTTTTTACATGCTTCCATGATATAATCTTTTCATTATTTTACATTATACAGTCTTGTCTTTTAAATAGATTCTTTTATATTTTGTGAATGTGAGAAACGTTGTAGGCTTAATAGACTGTAGAGTTGTAGACCATTTTCTATTTTGTTAAGTACCCGGTACTTATTGACAGGGCTACACTGTCCTTCCATACCTATACTGTAATTTGAAAACAATGTAAAAGCCAATTATTTTTAAAAGAGTACCTACCCATGGGGTTTCTTGCCGGTCCTTCTCCATAGGAAACTACCAATTCTACTAACCAACTAGCTTCTGACGTTTCATACCGTATCGTACCGGTACTTGTTGACAGGCCTACACTGTCCTTCTATACCTAGGTACTTAATAACACTGTGATTTGAAAACATTGTAAAATATTTAAAATAATAACTGTGGAGTTACTTGTCTTTTCTTCTCCATAGGAAACGACCAATTGGAACCGTGCACCTAGCTTCTGACGTTTCATAAGTGCCCATGTAGGTTTAAGTGAAATAAAATATTTTAAATTTGCCCAAATAAAATAGCGCGGTAATAATAATTGTACAGTTCATTGTTTTCATATCAATATAATGTAACCGTATTTACATAATCAGGCACGTGTGGGTACAAATCAGAAGAATCGAGCGAATCGTACCCCTAAATTCGTTGTACCTAATCGAATGGCTAAAGATGTCCGCGCAAGACATTTCAAGGGAATGTTCGCGCCTATTATTCAATCTGCCTAACCTTTTCCCAAGGCTTCCAGTCTAATCAGATGTAGCTGAATACCAGTATTTTAATGGAGCGACTGCCTCCACAACCCAGTTACTGGGTAACACGATCCCTTTGTAAAACTGGTTGTCAGACTTTTGGGCTTCTGACTATGCGGCTATTATTAGAACACTTTTAATCTTTACCCGTCTCCATAGTTTGATAATATTAGTAAGTAATTTAGAACAGTGTTTACGCCACGAGAGCTTTTGGTAGCGGGCTTTGAGTAGCAATGTTTAGGAATTAGAACAATAAAGTAATACACTTGCGAGCAACCAAATCGACTCAACTCCTAATCAAGCATTTTGAGTCAAATAGCAATTACTTACTCGAAAACAACAAGGCTATTTTAATACTTATGGTACCTACCATCTTAGCTGAAACTTCTAAAAAAATTACTTTTTCTGAAATGGAATAAGAATTTATTGAAAAAAAAAGTGTATGCACATGTTGTACGGAGTTGAGTCGATTTGATTGCTCGCGAGTGTAGTTGATAAAATACTTTTTTTTGTAACCGTTTATGATAAATGGCTTATCGACACGATTTGTTAACACGCTGTCAAATGATTAGTCTAGATTAGGAATGCTGTTGTTATTTCAGCTCGCCAAACGGCATTTAACATGAATTTGTCAGTCTGCGTCTGTAGTGTTAGCTATTTTTTGTGTAGATAAATCTAGCCTTTCGTTAACCTGGTTTTTGTTCAAACCTGTGATTCCCAAGGGACTAGGTAGACATTATACTGTACTGAGCCCTTATTTTTATTGCCAATCAGTCTCAATTTTACAAAATTTTAAAAGCTAAAATGGGAATATAAATATTATGTGTATTGCTGAGTATTGAATAAAAGGATGATTAAGTTTACAAAAATACTTTATTTCACACATCACAAGTTACGAAACCCCATACCGAGTACAGGTTACAAACACATATTTTTTATTAATTTATTTAAACAAACGTTGACTGCTAAAAATGACTTAGGATTAATTATAAAAAAATGTGTTTGTATTTTCAATACGTCACAAAAAGTTAGTTCCATTGAAATGCGAATACAATCATATAAAACAACTAATTCTAGTTCTTTGAGATCTTATTTACAAATTGTATTTACATTTCTATTATATTTATTTATTTATCACTAGAGTAAGCAGAAGAAATGCAATCATTTGGACATCATGTCCAGACTTTCTGTCGTCATTTTAATGTTACACTTAATGTTATAACCGCGTAAGTTTCGTTAAATATTAACGGCGCACCGAGCTTGTTACATACACATTTTTATAACTCTTGTTTGAAGTAGTTAACAATTAAGTTAAAATCTAGGGAAATATATTGGTATTATTGGGGATATAAGGCCGCTATTCCACTGGCGTTTTATGAGCGTTGGCGCTTCTCCAACGTCTGCGCAGCGCCAACGTTGCGCAGACGCGACGTTAACGTCGCGAGTTTCTAATGGTAAAGCGCCAACGTTACGCAGACGACGTTAACGTCGCGAGTTTCTAGCGTTTTTTGGCAACAGGTACAACCAAGCCGTTCGTCAAATTAATGTAGTCTCCGGCATTCGCAAATATTTATAAAATTCCGATTAATTATTTTTAATATTATTAGAGTACCTACAGTGCGAAATATTCACTTTCTTGTAATCGATTGGACAATAAAGGATTTTCCCAAAATTGACGACGAGACTTTCTTTTACGTAATTTCCGTCGAAGTAGCAAAGCCAACAGTAGTGTTTTCTCGTCGGAATCCATTTTGTCTCTGATGATTACACACCTCAAATAGCAGAATGTGTGCGACGTTAACGTTGCGTTCAGCGGATGTAACGCTTGCCACTAGAAACTCGCGACGTTAACGTCGCGTCTGCGCAACGTTGGCGCTGCGCAGACGTTGGAGAAGCGCCAACGCTCGTAAAACGCCAGTGGGATAGCGGCCTAATACTATAGGCAGTATACACGATGGAAACACGATTTGATAAAGTTGGCTCGATAGAATAAATTCGCTAATTTACCTCTTTTCGAATTGTTTTCCTCTATTTCCCTACTTTTTTATATAAATAAATAAGTAATTTGATATTAAGATTCATTTACTAAAATAAAGTTCAAAATTGACTGGAGCGTTTATACTAGATAGTTTTTTTTTATTAAAGAGCAATATGATGAAAATAACAGCGAAAAAATTGAAAATGTGCAAAAGTGTGTGGTTATTTTATTTACTCTTTACATGTAAAGAAAAAGACAGACAAAACCAAACGCTCGGTGCGCCCTTAACAAAATTTTACTTGGTTTTAAAAGCGAAGCGAATTAACCATAGTAACACCTACTATAACCAACCAACCAATTATGTCTACAACAATGTAATAACCATTACTTACAATAAAATCAAACATCATGATACTTTGGTATCTTTTGGAGAATAACGTTTTTAAGTCAATTCGGAAATTAAATTTTTGATGTAACCATACAATTAAGTGCACAACTTTGTTAATATTACGACAACAATAAAAGCAAATACGTAAATTATTAGCATTTTCATTTGGTTCCCTAAAATTCCTGCTATTTTACAAACTTTTATTTAGTTTTTTCTATTAAATAAGTACTTCTAATGTAATACTAATTCTGGAATTGGTTTTATAGCCTGACTACTAGATAGCGTTGGACAAAAGTGGCCCACCAAGGCACCTATATCATTATAATAATCTTTTGAACGATGTCTTTTATAGAGTTTTACGTCATCAAGTTGGCTGTTAAGATTCAAGTATTATACTGTGTTGAATCCCTGCTGAAGATAAAAAAATATATCTATAAACAAGGTGGAGCAGGATGATTGACATTCCTTTAAAGCACGTAGGTAAAGAGAATCATGTTCTTTACCCGTATACAAAAAATCAATCAAATCCAATTAATACTTTAGCCACAGGAAATAATTTTCATTTTCTTATTTTTTAACATGATGTAGATCAGAATCCGTAACAATTAAAAAAAAAACAAAACATTGCAAAAATAACAAAATGAAAAACCATTTCTTAATTTCCTGTGACTAAAGTATTCGTTGGATTTGATTGATTTTTTGTATACGGGTAAAGAACATGATAGGTACTCTTTACGTGGTTTAAAGGAATGTCAGTCGTCCTGTTCCACCTTGTTAAGCGCTTTACGTGTCTGTGTGACTGTTTAGATCTTGTAAACTCCACAAGGAATTTCAATGCGGTTTTCACCATCATTCAGAGCATTTATTTTGGAAGGTTTATGCGTATAAAACATTAATATACAACTTAGATACAGCACAGAAATCTCGATAATTTGTCATGTCACCAATGCACCCGTGTGAAGCTATAAATTTACTTTCTAAAATGGGTGTCAATATTGTCTTATGTAAGAAAAAAATAGAGTATGAATAAGATCTGCAAGACTTGAATGCAATTAATTATGTCAAAAAATCAGCTTTCCGCAATATATAAGAGAGTCAGGAAGATCTATTAGAGTTGCTTCAAGGAAAGCATAGAAAGAACTGATAATTAAGTAAGTCATTACACAAATTAACAGTCCTTGCTTAGTAATGCTCGGTTCCTATAAAAAAGACGAATCGTTTTGCTTACTAAAGGTGTTATTTTTTAATGCCAAACTTGGCATATAAAATAGATTCGTAAGCTAATTGTACCTGTAATAGCTACTTATATATGGGAGGGTCTACTATACGAAGCTATGAGGTCTTTGCTTCATTATTGGGTAAAGATACAAGAGTCTTATTTTCTGTAAATTATAAGAATCAGCCATTAGTCGACCGAATCGCTACTCATGCCCATTTTCACTAACACTAGGCGCGGTTGGATTTTCAGCGTTGGCCCTGCGCCGGCGCCGAATGTTGAAAATGCAACAGCGCGCTTTTACTTAAACTTCATTTTTACTTTTTAGGGTTCCGTACCTTAAAAAGAAAAACGGCACCCTTATAGGATCACTTCGTTGTCCGTCCGTCTGCCAAGGCCCTTTTCTCAGCAACGCGTGGAAGTATCAAGTTGAAATTAATATCAAATACGTCTTCGGTCCCTTGGAACTCTAAAAATCAAGCTTCTAAGTCAAAGCAATAAAAAACACGGCCATTTATGTGGCATATTTTGATACTCGCGAATAAATTAAAACCTTAGGATAATTCCCGTTGACCTAGAAACATGAAATTTGGCAAGAAGCAAGGTCTCACAGTACAAGTAAGGGAAAAAGAAAAAGTCCGAAAATCATTAATTTGTAGTTTTATCACATAATTTTTTTTTTGCGATTATAAACTTACATCTGCAGTTGGAGAATAGCTCGTGATATATATCGATGTATGGGTGAACATGTTTTTCAACTACAATTTTAAGTTTGTTCTTATGATAAATTCATCCCAACTACGGAACCCTTCATTTTGCGTGATCTTGACTTGACTGTGTTATAAAATAAATATAAAAAATTAAATGTAAAAAACAAAAGCACGTTGATAACGTAGCTCTTTAAGACACAGATATATGCCAACAGCCTTGAGTCCAGCTTGCGTGTTCTGTGCTGAACTCACGCAACGCGTCGTACATTTACCAAGTAATAGGACTCGCCCATCAAGGAACGCTGTCAATAGTGAAGGTTTCATAAAAATACGCTTGCTAGTTTTTACGTGATTCTCAGTTTATATCCGCGTTAGACATAACTTTACAAATTAATTACACTAAGTAATATAAACATAATCACATATTAAGTTATTAAGAAAATGCTCTAATTTAACACGTATTTTTTCCAAATCATAACACTACTCGTATAGAAGCGATCTTCAGTTTAAAATCATTAAAAATCGGTTATCTTCTTAGCATATCGATGGCAAATAAGGTTGTGAAAATTCAAATATTATGTTTAGCCCAAAATTCTGCCACGCGAACTCCAGTCAATTATCAAATGAAAAATATCTGTAATGTGATTTAAAATTATAATTTCGGGTTTAAGTAAGTATTTAAATAATCTAATCAAAGCACTCAATTTGACAGCAGCACTACAAATTGGCATCTACAGTTGCGTTTTCTGATTCATTTGTTTACATTTTCAACAGGTACTTTCGGCCATAGATGTATTGAATTATTAGTATATTTTATTATTAATGCTACTTACTTGAACCTCAATTAACAAATAACCTTGTAACCTAAACTCACCTGAGGTTGCAATAGGTACCATGGGAGAAACGAACATCTATACACCATAAGAACTGTTCTTGCTTGCAGCACTCGGCCGCTATAGTAACGCTTGCTAAGAGATGTGGTCATCTTCTGCACGGGATTTTGTTTTCAATTTGGTCAGATGTAAATTTCCTCGATTGTACGCACCGATTGGTGAACGGTGACCAAACTAAAATGGATGAATCCAACTCGCATGGGCCAATGTGTACGGTCTCTCACAACCATCCTTTCGCCTGACGTCACCTTATTAACTATTTAACATTACAATACACCGATACGGCGAAATAATATTCTTGTAGGGTTGCCAGATCAGAAGAAGTCACGAAAGATTTGATGTTATCTAAGTTACAGATTTTCTTACCTGGTTATTATTCAGTAACCCAAATATCCGTTACTTTACTGCTACACGTATTTAGTCTGATAGGTATAATTAGTCGCAGAACATTTAAGTCAAAACGTTTTTAGTTTAGTAACGCAGCAGCGAAGTATATGGGTACCTGAGCAAGAAGGCTTTCACACATCCCGGCACAATTTGCCCGGCTTACCCATATATTTGCTACCGGTTACTTGGTGCCAGCAGTAGAACCTTGTCGAAGAGGCCTTCATCTCATCAACCAAACGGAAAAACCCCTAAAATCCGTAATCAAAAGCCTAAAAAGCCGCCTTACATATTGGGCGAACCCTCTTCCTCTGGCAACCCTTTCCCTTTCCAAGTGCTATAGGAACATAGAGTTTCTCGTCGCGTTCGGCGAGAAGCTCTGTTCAGGTAACATGCTTGCATCACCGTATACAGGGGCTGTTGGCCCGCTCGACGCGAATGGACTTCGTGACCAAGTTCTGGAGCGATTAAGTACGGGAGGAGAATCTGGAGGTAGCACTGTCTCGTTTGGATCCATCGGCATACGGATTTGAGCCTTGCGCTGCATTCTTTGTTGTACTGTGGAGGAAATTGTTGGTTAAGATTTTTATTGATAAACGTCGAATGTGTTAGGCTGCATCCTATTTAAAAGCGATCGTCGCGCGAATACACGATCACGCTTTCCCGTATTTCCGAACAAAAATGTTCGGAAATACGGGAAAGCGTGATCGTGTATTCGCGCGACGATCGCTTTTAAATAAGACGAAGGGTTAGTAGGAGTACAAAGTGGTAAAATACCGAAGGCAATATTTAATATTGGCTAAAACAGAGTGCCTACTGCTCGAATTAAAAATACACTGGAGCAAACTGATACGTGTTAAGTGTCACTTTGCAAAATAATATGGTCTATTATATTTTGCACATAACACTAAAACATTAAACATTATTTTTAAACGATCACTATTACAATCAATATGATACTATTTCACAATGACAACACCTTCTAGTTTACCTCAGTGAATTGATAATTCGAGTTTATCAACTTTCCACAAGTGCGCACATTATCTTTTCATCCACTCAAAGATTACTTACTGTAGAAGTACGCTACAGCGGCTGCAGCAACTGTGACTATAGTCGAAATGTATGGCTTGATCAGAGAGAACAGTGCGCCTAACAACGTCCCACAAGCGACGTCACATTCCCTTTGCACGTCAACGCGTAGTTCTTGAGCGGTCAACTTTGACCGCACGGTCACCCAGCCGTGACCGCAGGTTGAGGCTTCGTTTGTTATTGTTACGCGCATTTCACCTGCGAATTATGAAACCAAAATAGTTGAGTTATTAGCGAATAAGGTACGCGTTTACAGAAAATAAAAGATTTATTCTACAAAGAATTTTTTTTCCACATTTTTTGTCAGTGGTAAGGTAATGCCAGTTAGAAACTCAGAAGCCACTATAAATCAACATTGATTTTTTCCGAAAGCTCAAGGTACATTCTGTATAACCTGATCATTGGTTTACCAAAGTCGGAGCTTCGTATTGTGGCGCCACAAGCAAACTACACATCACACTGACGTCACGCAAAACCCTGCATCACGCAAGCATATATACATATACAACGTCCCGACATCAATCGTCGGGTAGTAGCTCACCAGACTCAAAACCCGTCTCGTCGGAAGATCCTCCCTTTTCTATGGAGGATGAGTGAACTTTACACCCTCTTCCTCATACCTCTATAGTATCATAAATATAGAAATTCGACTGACCCCCTTGATATAACAGTATAATGATTAACACATTACCAAATAATTATATGAACGTGGACAAAGTATGTAAAAGTCGTACCATGTGACGTTCTGTAGCTTCTGCCTTCCCACGGGGAAAAGGCGTGAATTTATAAGTTTTTATGACAGTCACTTACCATTGTCAACATGAGTTTCCAGCTTCAATCCGGGCGATGGGGTCAACCTAACTAACTTCAACGCCTGCGGATGACCCGACACAATGAACGTTGTAGGAGGGGTCAATAGCGACACTTTGTTTACTGACACTCGGATCTGAGGCAGTAACATCACTCTAGTACATGCTCTGTATGCTCCCCATTCGGCACATAGTTCCACTTCTGAAGCCTCTATGATTGGATTAGCTGGGATTATTTTGCAGCCCATTTGTCCTGAAAGAAAATGTAGTAGTTTATCTTGGGTAATTTTCTGTGCATATACAAGTTCATATATAAATCACCATGAGTCATCACCATGTTAATGGACAGGATTTAGTGCGCATATAGCACCGTACGGCGTAATATTGTGGCATTTGAGCAGGACTCTCTAATTTAATGCTGCCATGTTTACGGTGAAGCCAACATCCGTGTCAGCGAAAACTTCATATTGTTGTTTTAAAGCTGCAGTGGGTATTTTAAAGAGACCATATCGCTACATTTCCATAGCAAGCATCTTGACGAACATGTTACTGTCTAAAACATCTATCATTTTCCTTACCAGTAATTACATTTAACACGGGCACGGCAGTGTGCGGCGCCTTTGTCCTGCAGCTGTAGGGCAGCTCGATGGCGGCGCCCTCTAGCGCGTAGCGTTGTTGCTCCGTACATAGTAAGGGGCCTGACGTCAGGCCCGCAGCGGTGAAGGAGAGAGGGACTAACGCTGATGGCCACTCGCCGGGAAGGAACTCCATCTGGGGGTCATTGTGAACGTGGCGAACTAGAGAAGTCCCATGATAAAAAAGAAAACAAAAATTCAAAATATTCACGTTACTTGGGTCATACAAAATATACCCTATACTGAGTGAAATAAAGTTCAATTTGTATAAACAAAATAACGTGAATATTTGCGCCAAGTGTAGTGCCAAGCACAAAATGTAATGGATTTGACATCTTTTTAGAAGTCGCACAACCAGTACGTTCACAAGAAAGAAAAAAATTGTTGGACTATACATCTCACATAGGTACCTTGTCTAACTGTAGCTGATGCAGCGTGAACATGTTGTGCGGCCGGTCTAGCCGCAGCACGTGCGTGGCGGGCGCGTCGTGCGTGACGACTGCGAGCGACACGTCACTTCCCGTGAACACTGACACGCCGGCAGGAGATCTCCAGCCCACACCTTCTAGGCACACGCCCCAGCTGCCTGTCACTGCGGAAATGAACATTGATATTTGAATATTATGTTCATGAAATAGGAGAAAGCAACTCATGTAAAAACGATCCGTAAAAATTCAGTGAGAATAGAACATTACAAGATTCTGTATGTTGGTGGGGTACCTTCATACAAGCTAAAATGCCCGGCTTGCCCAAATCAAGACTTAACATTACATCAGTAAACTGGCCCCGCCCCTGTGGAAAAAAACACCGTTTGGAACACACGGCTTGAGTCATTCCTAAAGAGACTATAGATTCCAGAAAGCCATGATATTTATGGATGCCCTGTTACTGTGTACTATACAAGCTTCGTTTTTCTGAGAAGGGGTCATTGTTCTCATTATTATAAACAATTTTTACTGTGGGACAAACCACGAAATAGAAGACAAGAAAGAAAGAAAATACGTTTATTTGCGGTAAACATGACGTAAAGAAAAACAAACACGAAAAGAACAAGTTAGGGGAAAATATGCATCACATCAACGCAAAACGGCCATCGCTCAGCATAATACTGCGACCCCAGCCCCAGCGCTGGTTTTCAGCGACAGCCGGCGTTGACGTGATGACGCCAACCGATGCAGCATATAATGATATAAAAATAACACAATAAACATAACATGACTTCACGCCTGTATTCCCCGAAGGCTTAGGCAGAGGTGTACCTATAATACACCCACATTTCGCCAGTTATGTTTTAGTCTCATGTAATACGGGGCGAGCCTATTGCCATCAACAGGGCACTAATCCAGACAAAAAAAAACCTAAATAAAAAATAAAATAAATACAATACTTAGTTCTAAATGTTTATAATTATACAGCGTGTTACGGAAAGGGTATATACATACAAACCGGGTGAAGAGTGTATCTGGTTTCTAATCTCTGTACAAAATTTCAGCTCAAAAGCAATAACTTTGAAAAACTGAAAATACGTAATATGTTTTTTATTTCGATAGTTTATTCAATTGAAATCATAACAAACGTGTCACCGCACTACGAGGGTCATTATCCATTATCTGTGTCTGTGCAGTACACACACACACCTGCCCCAGCTTAAAACGTATATCCAGTATCTATCTCTTCCGACAGTCTGTGCTCCTAGTACGCACACACTTGCCGCGGCGCCGCTAAAGCGGCAGCGCAGGCGGCACGATTGGCGGCAGGATCAAACGACCGGATTAAAACGTGAATCCAGTATCTATCTCTTCCGAAAGTTCCGAAAGTACATGCAAGCTGACCGATTTTATGTTTACGTATGAAACATGAATTAAATTTTGTCGCAGCAACGTAGACATTTTCTTAAATAACACCTAAATCACTATCATACAATCACTAAAGAAAATAAGAAGTTTACCGACAAAACGGCGGCTTTCCTTTGATCTGCGAATAGTAAGTGTGCCGCGCGCGGCGTGGCCCCTTTGCCAACGATGTTACGGGAAACGTGATAACTACGTAAAAATTGATAATAAGTTTCATTGATGAAGTCTTTAAAAGTAACTTACTTTTTAATGAAGGTGAGGTTCAATGTGCTGGCCTTGGCGTTGTACGCACAAAGCCGCACGCTCACGCAGATTTCGCTGAACATTGCGGAGCATATCCGGCGTTACACTCCTAAAAGCGTTTTTGATTCGCACTTTCATTTCGAGCACGGTATCACACTCCACTGCGTACACAGTATTCTTAATGTACCCCCACAAAAAAAAGTCTAACGGCGTCAAGTCTGGTGATCGTGGAGGCCAAGCCACACTCGTACTACCGCGCCCGATCCACTGAGGGAACCGCGCATCCAGATAGTTGCGAACCTCACGGGCGTAGTGTGCTGGTGCTCCATCATGTTGGAAGATCATATTATTATCCATCACAAGATCCACGTATCTTGCGACGGGTAATACATCGAGGGCATCGTCCAGCCGATTTCTTAAAAATTCTAAATAATTTGGACCGTTCAGAATTTGCGGAAAAAAAACTGGCCCCACAAGTACTTTGCCGATTATGCCAGCCCACACGTTTAGTCGCCATTGATGTTGGAATGACGACTGTGATGAAGCATGGGGATTGGTATGGGCCCAAACATGTTCATTATGCAAGTTGTTTATTCCCGCTCTCGTAAAACTTGCTT